>JARYGA010060172.1:2184438-3443259 GCA_030545235.1 Helianthus tuberosus
TTGTTATACCGCATACAGACGTGCATATAGATGAGAGCTAAAAAAAATATATGTGGAAAAACCTTTGTCGATTGAAGATCGACAGGTAAAGAAGCTTCGAAGAAAGCATGTACCTATTGTAAAGGTCAAATGGGATGCCAGTAGAGGTCCCGAATTCACGTGGGAGGTTGAATCCACGATGAAAGAAAAGTACCCTTACTTATTTTAGTAAATCTCGGGTCGAGATTTATTTTAAGGGGGTGAGGATGTAACACCTCTAAAATTCACGTCCTATAATGTGTAGACACGTGTCAAAAGTTTGAACGTGTGAAAGAATGTTATAAAAGGACTAAAGTTGACAAACATGGGAAGTATGTGATTATACGGATTCTAAGTGTCAACAGTGAATAAATATACTTCATAATAACCCTACATGATTTTTATAACATCAAACGAATAAATCATGGATCATACGAAGCTAAAAGTGAGAGATTACAAACTACAGGGGTTAAATGTGTCAACATGTTAAAGATATACCTCTGAGTGACCTTTTGACAAACCCGAAGCTTTGTAATGGTAAATTATGCTCACTAGAATGCACGATAAAAATTTCATAAAGTTTCGTTATCGTATGAGAAAGTTATGATCAAATTCGTATGCGAGGGGTTAAAGCGTCAATGTTGAAAGTTATGACTTTTCGGGTGATAACAAAGTGATCAAGGACTTGGCAAAGTGGGTATAAGTCCTAAAGCCCTTGTGGGTAAATAAGAAGGGGTCAAATTGCAAGAAATAAGCTTACTTGCCCTTTCGAAAGGCCAAGGGACAAGAAACAACAAATTTTTAAGCCTGATGTCTGCCTTGAGGACCTCAAAGCTGGGGACCTTGAGGTCCGTATGGTAACTGCCAGCACCAGAATACCTTCTGCAGCCGGTTTCTCGCATTTCTGACCAATCTAGCTGGTTGTTCTCATTATTAAAAGACCTCTAAAATGTTCCTAGACCCTAGGACACATGTGGGAATGTTGTGGTGTGTCCTAGACATAGTTGTCAATCAATTGTGGTGCCTAAATCCAATATATAAGGCCATGGACTTGCAACAAACATTCCTCACACATTCTCCTGCATAATTGGATCAATTCTGGAGCTATCAACAGCCTCAAGTGATCATATCTTGTGCATAGGACTTCAGTAAGTGTTCTTGTCCTTCTCTTATTGGGTTTAGCTAGGTTAATTAGCTAAAAGTCAAACCGTCGTAATTACGGTTTGACTTCGAGATTAGTCAATAATGGCTCAGTCATATCTCGAATTAAAAGTAGTTATAGATTGGTAATTATGTGGGTAATAAAACCCCAAAAGGGTTTCCCCTGATCACCATCCTAACCAGGTCAAATGTCGGGTCAAACCTTTAATCAAAAAGTCAACAGGATGCTTAAAAGGTCATTTATGCATAATTAGCTATCTAGAACCTATATAACCTATTTGATCATTGTAACAACTTGGTAATAAGTGTAAGAACATGTCCAAACATGTTCGACCCGACTATTTCCTATTTAGACCCGGTTCGGAACCGAAAGTCGCAAAGCTTTGACTTTTGCTTTGACTTCAATTCTGACCCGTTTAGGTAAGTTTTAGAAATACCTTAGAGCTTCATTTGGACCAGGTTACATGCTAGTATAACCCTCTGTGATTATACACCTCGGTTCATTAGTTATCCGATTAATACGCATGATTCCGTTAATTGCTCATATGTTGACCATTATGCCCTTTACACCTTAAAACGAGAATTATGAAAATGTAAAAGTGTAGAAACCTTAGCTACTAATATATAAACTTGTATGCAAAGTTTGACATCAGTTTGACTTGTAGATTAAGAGTTATGCTCAATATCGCAAAACTAATGCTTTATGTTAACATAATGGCGTAATTAGCGTATAGCCTAGTTAAACATACTTTTTGGTATCAAATATTTTACCCACTGATATAATATATTATTTTAGGATTTTTAAAGATTTTTAATTAATTTTAGGCTGAGCATAACTCATAGTCGTAGACTTAATCCGGTAATTGTCGGTTTTGCCCTTACGGGCCATAAAATGAGTTTTACTTATCTAAACAACTCCAAACCTTTTGCTACTGATCACATATGATTAATAAATTGTTTTAAGCCCTCTGGAAATATAAAAATATCAGATTTAAGTATCGAACCCGGAAATGGCCTTTAATCGCCATAATTAGCATTTTTAACGCATAGTATGTCTTAAAATCATATTGGACATACCCGAGTTGATACCTACTGATATATGAGGCAAATTAGGATATTTTAACAGTAAGCAAGGGTTGATTAACTCAGACTTCGTTTTTGAGCTTTTCGGCTTATGTGAAATTACCAAAATACCCCTACGGGGCATAGTTTGGTTAAAGATGATAAATTTCACATATATGCTTTAGCCTACTGTTATAACTCATCAAATTAAGTATGTTTGCTGTTTACATCAGACCTGTAACTCAGTTAAACATTTAAACTCTTTTACAAACCTTAAAATGACCAAACTACCCCTACGGGGCATAGTTTGTGTTTAAATTAGTTCGGGGCATAACGAAAGACATCCTACTGATGTCACAACATATTTGAAGCATATTAACTTAGGAAACCTGTATATGGCTCTTGCGGATACCCGTTACGCTTATTTCGCGTTCGTGCGGTTTATGTAACAAGTTTACATAAATTAGCCGAAACGGGTCAAACCTTATCGGTTTTATCTCAAAATCCAGAATGTGAATAATGAACCCATATTAAACAAGTCTTCAAACTTGTCGGGTCAGAATCACATTCTATCCGGTCTTCGCTTAATCGTGCGTACGAACCGTATCTCCCTGTAAGACTAACCGGTCTAAGCTTAGGCTTAATTAAAGATCCGTTAGCATTCTAATTAATTATTTATACCATCATTCCAGACTAGAGCATTTCGGTAAATGGTACATACGCTTACTTAAGCGAATACGGCTGAGTTATTAGATTCTTGCTAATTAAGACAGGAGTTAGCTCAGGTAAATACTCTTAACTTATTTTCCCTATACGGGCTTGGGATACGGTACTATAAAAGTACCGCTTGGTCGGGTGTATGTAGTCATTTAAATCGGATTGTGATTGATGTACTTACATAACCTGTTTAATATGTATTATTTTATTATTATTTGGTGTATGGCCTTTGGGGGTTAATGACCATGTCCCGGATATCCTTGGCATCATTTTACGAGATGGCCACGACCTAAGCACGGGGTGTAGGCATACACCTGACAGATGCATTATGTAAAAACTGGTAATCCACTCGAAGGTATCATCCCTGTGGGCATTATACCGGAACTGGTAATCCACTTAGGGGATGATAGCCTGTGGGCATTATACCTGTGGCGTGTCAGTTAATCGAGTCCGGCCCTACAAACCGGCCCTGAATGGATGACAAATAAATAAAACTGTATACAAGATTATATACAAATAATTTTCCCAAGTATAAAAGGTTAATTTTGCCTCTGTGCATTTTAATCAAAGTATAAAAGGTTAATTTTGCCTCTGTGCATTTTAATCAAAGTGTCAAAAGGTTTTGTGCCTGGTGCATCTAAATCAATTTTCTTAAACTCTTTTCAAATGAGTCGGTTGAGTGTATTTACCAGTGAAAACTGACGTATTTTCCAAAAAGGTTAAGTGACAGGTACTAAACGAAATTGGCTGGAAGCTCAGGGCGCTAATAAGGAATCTTGCAAGTTCTAGGCGTCTAAAGTCTGTTGAACAAATGATATGTTTTAAGATCCGCCCGTGGATCCTGTACTTCCGTTGTAATACTAAATATTACTTCATATTCGGAATGTAATAATAAATATCTTTTGCTTCCGCTGTGCATTCATATATATTGTGTTGTTTGACTATTACGTTGCCAACCACGTCACGATACTCCCCCACCGGGCCCACCGGTGACACGTGGAAAGTCGGGGTGTGACAGGTTGGTATCAGAGCCAACACTGAGTGAATTAAACACTAGTCTTTTGTGTTTAATCTCAGTTACACAATTGCACATTCTTGAGTCTAGACAAGAACATAGGAAAAATCCAAATTTGTTTCATTTTACCTTATTTGGTTCCTTTGTTATTTTTCTGATTAGCCCTTGCATGGGCAAGTCAATTGCTATAGAAGTCCCGTTTAGGGCAACCATATACTTATTATATTTTAAAGGAACGATTATATTTAAAGTATCATTCCTATATTATAAGATCTACCATTATAATAAAATGGCAAAATTTAAAAAGGACAAAACCTAGCCATGTGTCACATTAAGACAGGGCCAAGATGGTAGTTCCATAATTAGATTCGGATCCTTGTTAACAGTTCAATTTAGGATTGCTCTGCGTTAATTATTAAAAAGAATCTTAAAGGTAAACCTAGCCTAAATGCCACGGCATACAAGGCCAAGATGGTAGAACCTATTCAAGAGATTCAAATCCTTATTAAAAATATGAAAGCATATTAACGTGCTCGACAAAATGTGATATGATAAAATCACATAAGTCATTTTGGGATATACTAAATTCCCTTATCTATATAATCATCCCTTATGGATGAAGTGCCCACGGGCTATAACTAACGTCCTCTGGGACTAAAGACAGTGGTAGCCTACAACTCCCTGCCAAGAAAAGGTAATGAACTTTGATGCAAACCTTGAAGCCTCGATTCTATAAAATCAAGGCCTATAAATTAAACTTGTCTAAGTGACTAGGCCTTTTGTGCTATTATTAACTTATAATTTAGGAATATAATAAATATCCCGAATAATTATATATTTATCAAATTAACCAATATGTGTATTAAAAACATGGTTAATAAATCGTTCAAAAAAAAGATAAAAACTGTTTAAACTTCCGTAAAAACCTTGTCCTTGTTTAATTTTTATGTAGCAATTAAAACTACATGGCTGGGTCGGAGGAAGGGAACAGTCACCCTCTGGAAAATCGCGATGATGAAAGGATTAATATAACCAGAGGAGAACTTCGTACATTGATTGACTCAGCTGTATCTAAAGCTGTGAAGGAGAAATTCCAGGAGTATAGTGAGACATATAGTAAAACCTCATCTGTACCCCACCCTAAATCCATCCCTAAAACTCCTCCAGAGCCTGATAACAAGCCGCCCTCAAAGAAAGATGAGTTAAAGAAAGATGACGATCGACATTCATCTAATGAACACAGTGTTCCATTCAAAAGGATAGTGTTCGATAATGAACCTCATACCAAATCCTGTAACTATAAGTACTTTGTTTCCTGCAAGCCCCGAGATTTTACTGGGGAGAAAGGGGCGGTTGATTGTATGATTTGGTTGGATGAAATGGACACAGTTGTCGATATCAGCGGTTGCGCTGAAAGGGATGTCGTGAAGTACGTATCCCAATCGTTCAAAGGAGAGGCACTGGCATGGTGGAAGTCTCTCATTCAAGCTGCTGGGAAGATTCCGCTCTACAGCATGTCATGGGAACAGTTTGTTATTCTCGTTAAGGAGAATTACTGCCCTCAACACGAGGTTGAGGGGATTGAGTCAGATTTCTTATCTTTGGTGATGACAAACTTAGATTGTCAAGCTTACCTCACCAGTTTTAATACCCTGTCCAGACTGGTCCCTTACCTTGTAACACCAGAGCCCAAGCGAATTGCACGCTTCATTGGGGGTTTACCCCCAGAAATCAAAGCCAGTGTTAAGGCTTCAAGACCTACTACATTTAGGTCAGTAGCTGATCTCTCTCTGTCCCTTACTTTAGATGCGGTCAGACTAAGGTCGCTAAAGAAATCTGAAGAAAGTAAGAAGAAGCGTGAGGATGATAACTCACGAGGATCTGAGAAGAAACACAAGGGAAACACTGACTCTGAGAGGTCTGGGTCTGGAAAGAATGGTCAGCGGACAGAGGAAAAGCCAAGGTGCTCTACTTGCCAAAAACGCCACTTTGGAAAATGCAGAATGGAGTCCAATTCTAAATCAGGACCACCTGCATGTGGGATATGCAAGTCTAGGGAGCACAAGACTGTTGATTGCGGGAAGATTAAAGATGCTACATGCTACAACTGCAACGAGAAAGGGCACATAAAGACCAACTGCCCTAAGTACGCGAGGAACCCCGAGTAGGCCAAGAGAACAAACGCACGAGTTATCAGAAGGAACGCCCAAGAGAGGATGCAGAATAATAATAGTATAATATGTACCTTCCTTATCAAACAGTTGATGCAGAAACTTATTTGATGTTGGCACATGTAAATACATTATGAATGATAAAGGTTGAGAACTGTTGTCTCCACCTGATTTAAGACTCCGGTCATTTAATGCCCGGTAGAAAGTGACGATGTTACGTCGAAAATGCTCCAACAAATCCTATATTGATATTAATATCTATTAGAAATCATTTTTCTAATATCCTTATAGCAAACTTTTGGTTGCATACATAAGGACTCAATATAGTGATAAAAATCGATGGTTGCCTCGAAAAATCAAGCCCATATCGTGGGTGATAAGAAGCAATTAATTATCAAGACTCCTTAAGAGACAACTCTCATAATTACAGGTATCTGTACGAGTGATTAAAATTAAACAAAAAAAAATGGTGGAACTGGCCGTCCCCGGATTCGAACCTGGGTCTAGGCCGGCCGCACCCTTTCGCGCGCCTAACCAACTGAGCTAGGTGCCTAGTTTGTGAAAATCTCCATTCTAATTAAATATAAACACTTGCACAATAAACTTCCTTATCATTTATCAATAATAATTTCTGCTAAGTGTCCTGTTTTAATACAGGCAATAATAAATCTTCATGAACCATAAACTTAGCAAAATTTTTATTAACATCCACAAGGTATAACTTACCAAGGAAACCATAGTAAACGATTCTTCTAGTATCGGCAAGGAATACTTCCGAAAATCTAAGAGTACTCTTTCTTCGCATAGAGTACGACAACATATGTTATTTTAATTATTTTTCTCATTGTTTTCTATCGCCTGCGAATACCAAATTATGTTTGATAAAAGTGTCATATGAGGATTGGCGTATCCTAGTGTGTCCCATAGATTATTTCCATGTCTGATCAGCATGGAGGTTTAATACATGGAACCCTAAGATATCCCAATGATCATATTGTACTAAAGTCGACTAGTAGTATTCAAAGAAGATATCCAAAAAAATGGAAATTTTTCCAAGTAAATGTTCCCGATTAAGGAATTCGGGGACTTATAACATAAAAGTGTCACTCATTTGACACGAATAATGATGGATGAACTGGAGCTTGAGATATGGAAAATCTCTGTAGCCTCCTTGTATCTTAATTATCTTCTCATAAGTTTTCCCTGCTTACCTCCTGGGAGACAGGTAGAACTAAGATTAACATCCCGCTGTGGGCTGGAGTATTATGAAAACTCCATATCGAATATGGAAAAATCGAAACCCTGATTTAGTAAGTTTTAAGACATAGACTCATATAGCCTGACTCAATATTCTGAGGATTTTATGTTATTAAATAAGAAAGACGGTTCATATTGCTTATGCATACATGCCGCAACCCTGATTAGGCAACGATTAAGAATTGCCATCTGCTACCCAGGATCTAAGGGCAAATTATTGGTGAATAGGCTTGAAAAAGTCCGTAGCCACCCATGTAGCTAAATGCTTGACATGTGCGCAAGTCAAAGCCGAGCATCGAAAGCCATCAGGCTTGCTACAGCAGCCTGAACTTCCTACATGGAAGTGGGAAATGGTAACTATGGGTTTTATTACCAAGTTACCCAAGACAAGGAAAGGAAATGATACGATATGAGTTATAGTTGACAGACTGACTAAGTCAGCACGGTTCTTGCCCATTAAGGAGACTTATAGCTCCGATATGTTAGCCCAGTTATACGTTGATAAGACTGTAGCCTTACATGGCATACCCGTAGCTATTATCTCTGACAGAAATACTAGATACACGTCCCATTTTTGGAAAAGCTTCCAACAATCTTTGGGCACACGTTTGAATTTAAATACGGCTTACCATCCTCAGACAGACGGTCAGAGTGAGCGTACCATTCAAACGTTAGAAGGCATGCTACGTGCATGTGCGATTGACTTGGGTGGTAGTTGGGATAATCACCTACCCTTAGTCAAATTCTCCTACAACAATAGCTACCACACCAGCAATAAGGCTGCGCCTTTTGAGGCATTATATGGTAGAAAGTGTGGAGCGCCCATTTGTTGGACAGAAGTTGGAGATGTCCAGTTATCAGGACCAGAGATAGTGTTCGAGACGACGGACAAGATTGTCCAGATTCGTGACCGTCTCAAAGCTGCCCGGGATAGGCAGAAGAGATACGCAGATCCAAAGCGTAAGGATTTTCACTTCGAAGTAAGTGACAAAGTCCTACTGAAAGTGTCACCCTGGAAAGGAGTGATGCGGTGGAATTCACAATGTGTTCCACATCTGCAATCTGAAGAAGTGCTTCACTGATGAATCACTTGTTATACCGCATACAGACGTGCATATAGATGAGAGCTAAAAAAAAATATATGTGGAAAAACCTTTGTCGATTGAAGATCGACAGGTAAAGAAGCTTCGAAGAAAGCATGTACCTATTGTAAAGGTCAAATGGGATGCCAGTAGAGGTCCCGAATTCACGTGGGAGGTTGAATCCACGATGAAAGAAAAGTACCCTTACTTATTTTAGTAAATCTCGGGTCGAGATTTATTTTAAGGGGGTGAGGATGTAACACCTCTAAAATTCACGTCCTATAATGTGTAGACACGTGTCAAAAGTTTGAACGTGTGAAAGAATGTTATAAAAGGACTAAAGTTGACAAACATGGGAAGTATGTGATTATACGGATTCTAAGTGTCAACAGTGAATAAATATACTTCATAATAACCCTACATGATTTTTATAACATCAAACGAATAAATCATGGATCATACGAAGCTAAAAGTGAGAGATTACAAACTACAGGGGTTAAATGTGTCAACATGTTAAAGATATACCTCTGAGTGACCTTTTGACAAACCCGAAGCTTTGTAATGGTAAATTATGCTCACTAGAATGCACGATAAAAATTTCATAAAGTTTCGTTATCGTATGAGAAAGTTATGATCAAATTCGTATGCGAGGGGTTAAAGCGTCAATGTTGAAAGTTATGACTTTTCGGGTGATAACAAAGTGATCAAGGACTTGGCAAAGTGGGTATAAGTCCTAAAGCCCTTGTGGGTAAATAAGAAGGGGTCAAATTGCAAGAAATAAGCTTACTTGCCCTTTCGAAAGGCCAAGGGACAAGAAACAACAAATTTTTAAGCCTGATGTCTGCCTTGAGGACCTCAAAGCTGGGGACCTTGAGGTCCGTATGGTAACTGCCAGCACCAGAATACCTTCTGCAGCCGGTTTCTCGCATTTCTGACCAATCTAGCTGGTTGTTCTCATTATTAAAAGACCTCTAAAATGTTCCTAGACCCTAGGACACATGTGGGAATGTTGTGGTGTGTCCTAGACATAGTTGTCAATCAATTGTGGTGCCTAAATCCAATATATAAGGCCATGGACTTGCAACAAACATTCCTCACACATTCTCCTGCATAATTGGATCAATTCTGGAGCTATCAACAGCCTCAAGTGATCATATCTTGTGCATAGGACTTCAGTAAGTGTTCTTGTCCTTCTCTTATTGGGTTTAGCTAGGTTAATTAGCTAAAAGTCAAACCGTCGTAATTACGGTTTGACTTCGAGATTAGTCAATAATGGCTCAGTCATATCTCGAATTAAAAGTAGTTATAGATTGGTAATTATGTGGGTAATAAAACCCCAAAAGGGTTTCCCCTGATCACCATCCTAACCAGGTCAAATGTCGGGTCAAACCTTTAATCAAAAAGTCAACAGGATGCTTAAAAGGTCATTTATGCATAATTAGCTATCTAGAACCTATATAACCTGTTTGATCATTGTAACAACTTGGTAATAAGTGTAAGAACATGTCCAAACATGTTCGACCCGACTATTTCCTGTTTAGACCCGGTTCGGAACCGAAAGTCGCAAAGCTTTGACTTTTGCTTTGACTTCAATTCTGACCCGTTTAGGTAAGTTTTAGAAATACCTTAGAGCTTCATTTGGACCAGGTTACATGCTAGTATAACCCTCTGTGATTATACACCTCGGTTCATTAGTTATCCGATTAATACGCATGATTCCGTTAATTGCTCATATGTTGACCATTATGCCCTTTACACCTTAAAACGAGAATTATGAAAATGTAAAAGTGTAGAAACCTTAGCTACTGATATATAAACTTGTATGCAAAGTTTGACATCAGTTTGACTTGTAGATTAAGAGTTATGCTCAATATCGCAAAACTAATGCTTTATGTTAACATAATGGCGTAATTAGCGTATAGCCTAGTTAAACATACTTTTTGGTATCAAATATTTTACCCACTGATATAATATATTATTTTAGGATTTTTAAAGATTTTTAATTAATTTTAGGCTGAGCATAACTCATAGTCGTAGACTTAATCCGGTAATTGTCGGTTTTGCCCTTACGGGCCATAAAATGAGTTTTACTTATCTAAACAACTCCAAACCTTTTGCTACTGATCACATATGATTAATAAATTGTTTTAAGCCCTCTGGAAATATAAAAATATCAGATTTAAGTATCGAACCCGGAAATGGCCTTTAATCGCCATAATTAGCATTTTTAACGCATAGTATGTCTTAAAATCATATTGGACATACCCGAGTTGATACCTACTGATATATGAGGCAAATTAGGATATTTTAACAGTAAGCAAGGGTTGATTAACTCAGACTTCGTTTTTGAGCTTTTCGGCTTATGTGAAATTACCAAAATACCCCTACGGGGCATAGTTTGGTTAAAGATGATAAATTTCACATATATGCTTTAGCCTACTGTTATAACTCATCAAATTAAGTATGTTTGCTGTTTACATCAGACCTGTAACTCAGTTAAACATTTAAACTCTTTTACAAACCTTAAAATGACCAAACTACCCCTACGGGGCATAGTTTGTGTTTAAATTAGTTCGGGGCATAACGAAAGACATCCTACTGATGTCACAACATATTTGAAGCATATTAACTTAGGAAACCTGTATATGGCTCTTGCGGATACCCGTTACGCTTATTTCGCGTTCGTGCGGTTTATGTAACAAGTTTACATAAATTAGCCGAAACGGGTCAAACCTTATCGGTTTTATCTCAAAATCCAGAATGTGAATAATGAACCCATATTAAACAAGTCTTCAAACTTGTCGGGTCAGAATCACATTCTATCCGGTCTTCGCTTAATCGTGCGTACGAACCGTATCTCCCTGTAAGACTAACCGGTCTAAGCTTAGGCTTAATTAAAGATCCGTTAGCATTCTAATTAATTATTTATACCATCATTCCAGACTAGAGCATTTCGGTAAATGGTACATACGCTTACTTAAGCGAATACGGCTGAGTTATTAGATTCTTGCTAATTAAGACAGGAGTTAGCTCAGGTAAATACTCTTAACTTATTTTCCCTATACGGGCTTGGGATACGGTACTATAAAAGTACCGCTTGGTCGGGTGTATGTAGTCATTTAAATCGGATTGTGATTGATGTACTTACATAACCTGTTTAATATGTATTATTTTATTATTATTTGGTGTATGGCCTTTGGGGGTTAATGACCATGTCCCGGATATCCTTGGCATCATTTTACGAGATGGCCACGACCTAAGCACGGGGTGTAGGCATACACCTGACAGATGCATTATGTAAAAACTGGTAATCCACTCGAAGGTATCATCCCTGTGGGCATTATACCGGAACTGGTAATCCACTTAGGGGATGATAGCCTGTGGGCATTATACCTGTGGCGTGTCAGTTAATCGAGTCCGGCCCTACAAACCGGCCCTGAATGGATGACAAATAAATAAAACTGTATACAAGATTATATACAAATAATTTTCCCAAGTATAAAAGGTTAATTTTGCCTCTGTGCATTTTAATCAAAGTATAAAAGGTTAATTTTGCCTCTGTGCATTTTAATCAAAGTGTCAAAAGGTTTTGTGCCTGGTGCATCTAAATCAATTTTCTTAAACTCTTTTCAAATGAGTCGGTTGAGTGTATTTACCAGTGAAAACTGACGTATTTTCCAAAAAGGTTAAGTGACAGGTACTAAACGAAATTGGCTGGAAGCTCAGGGCGCTAATAAGGAATCTTGCAAGTTCTAGGCGTCTAAAGTCTGTTGAACAAATGATATGTTTTAAGATCCGCCTGTGGATCCTGTACTTCCGTTGTAATACTGAATATTACTTCATATTCGGAATGTAATAATAAATATCTTTTGCTTCCGCTGTGCATTCATATATATTGTGTTGTTTGACTATTACGTTGCCAACCACGTCACGATACTCCCCCACCGGGCCCACCGGTGACACGTGGAAAGTCGGGGTGTGACAGGTTGGTATCAGAGCCAACACTGAGTGAATTAAACACTAGTCTTTTGTGTTTAATCTCAGTTACACAATTGCACATTCTTGAGTCTAGACAAGAACATAGGAAAAATCCAAATTTGTTTCATTTTACCTTATTTGGTTCCTTTGTTATTTTTCTGATTAGCCCTTGCATGGGCAAGTCAATTGCTATAGAAGTCCCGTTTAGGGCAACCATATACTTATTATATTTTAAAGGAACGATTATATTTAA
This sequence comes from Helianthus tuberosus, assembly GCA_030545235.1. Taxonomy (NCBI): domain Eukaryota; kingdom Viridiplantae; phylum Streptophyta; class Magnoliopsida; order Asterales; family Asteraceae; genus Helianthus; species Helianthus tuberosus. Next base: position 2,197,153 of record JARYGA010060172.1, read on the forward strand.
AGTATCATTCCTATATTATAAGATCTACCATTATAATAAAATGGCAAAATTTAAAAAGGACAAAACCTAGCCATGTGTCACATTAAGACAGGGCCAAGATGGTAGTTCCATAATTAGATTCGGATCCTTGTTAACAGTTCAATTTAGGATTGCTCTGCGTTAATTATTAAAAAGAATCTTAAAGGTAAACCTAGCCTAAATGCCACGGCATACAAGGCCAAGATGGTAGAACCTATTCAAGAGATTCAAATCCTTATTAAAAATATGAAAGCATATTAACGTGCTCGACAAAATGTGATATGATAAAATCACATAAGTCATTTTGGGATATACTAAATTCCCTTATCTATATAATCATCCCTTATGGATGAAGTGCCCACGGGCTATAACTAACGTCCTCTGGGACTAAAGACAGTGGTAGCCTACAACTCCCTGCCAAGAAAAGGTAATGAACTTTGATGCAAACCTTGAAGCCTCGATTCTATAAAATCAAGGCCTATAAATTAAACTTGTCTAAGTGACTAGGCCTTTTGTGCTATTATTAACTTATAATTTAGGAATATAATAAATATCCCGAATAATTATATATTTATCAAATTAACCAATATGTGTATTAAAAACATGGTTAATAAATCGTTCAAAAAAAAGATAAAAACTGTTTAAACTTCCGTAAAAACCTTGTCCTTGTTTAATTTTTATGTAGCAATTAAAACTACATGGCTGGGTCGGAGGAAGGGAACAGTCACCCTCTGGAAAATCGCGATGATGAAAGGATTAATATAACCAGAGGAGAACTTCGTACATTGATTGACTCAGCTGTATCTAAAGCTGTGAAGGAGAAATTCCAGGAGTATAGTGAGACATATAGTAAAACCTCATCTGTACCCCACCCTAAATCCATCCCTAAAACTCCTCCAGAGCCTGATAACAAGCCGCCCTCAAAGAAAGATGAGTTAAAGAAAGATGACGATCGACATTCATCTAATGAACACAGTGTTCCATTCAAAAGGATAGTGTTCGATAATGAACCTCATACCAAATCCTGTAACTATAAGTACTTTGTTTCCTGCAAGCCCCGAGATTTTACTGGGGAGAAAGGGGCGGTTGATTGTATGATTTGGTTGGATGAAATGGACACAGTTGTCGATATCAGCGGTTGCGCTGAAAGGGATGTCGTGAAGTACGTATCCCAATCGTTCAAAGGAGAGGCACTGGCATGGTGGAAGTCTCTCATTCAAGCTGCTGGGAAGATTCCGCTCTACAGCATGTCATGGGAACAGTTTGTTATTCTCGTTAAGGAGAATTACTGCCCTCAACACGAGGTTGAGGGGATTGAGTCAGATTTCTTATCTTTGGTGATGACAAACTTAGATTGTCAAGCTTACCTCACCAGTTTTAATACCCTGTCCAGACTGGTCCCTTACCTTGTAACACCAGAGCCCAAGCGAATTGCACGCTTCATTGGGGGTTTACCCCCAGAAATCAAAGCCAGTGTTAAGGCTTCAAGACCTACTACATTTAGGTCAGTAGCTGATCTCTCTCTGTCCCTTACTTTAGATGCGGTCAGACTAAGGTCGCTAAAGAAATCTGAAGAAAGTAAGAAGAAGCGTGAGGATGATAACTCACGAGGATCTGAGAAGAAACACAAGGGAAACACTGACTCTGAGAGGTCTGGGTCTGGAAAGAATGGTCAGCGGACAGAGGAAAAGCCAAGGTGCTCTACTTGCCAAAAACGCCACTTTGGAAAATGCAGAATGGAGTCCAATTCTAAATCAGGACCACCTGCATGTGGGATATGCAAGTCTAGGGAGCACAAGACTGTTGATTGCGGGAAGATTAAAGATGCTACATGCTACAACTGCAACGAGAAAGGGCACATAAAGACCAACTGCCCTAAGTACGCGAGGAACCCCGAGTAGGCCAAGAGAACAAACGCACGAGTTATCAGAAGGAACGCCCAAGAGAGGATGCAGAATAATAATAGTATAATATGTACCTTCCTTATCAAACAGTTGATGCAGAAACTTATTTGATGTTGGCACATGTAAATACATTATGAATGATAAAGGTTGAGAACTGTTGTCTCCACCTGATTTAAGACTCCGGTCATTTAATGCCCGGTAGAAAGTGACGATGTTACGTCGAAAATGCTCCAACAAATCCTATATTGATATTAATATCTATTAGAAATCATTTTTCTAATATCCTTATAGCAAACTTTTGGTTGCATACATAAGGACTCAATATAGTGATAAAAATTTCCACTGATAAAGGGTTTCCTAGTTTAGTTCTAGGCATCGAAAGCAAAGGCTCAATGGCTAGTGGTACAAAACTCCTATCACCACCAGAATCGAAAAGAACAGAAGCATGCAGATTGTTAACAAGGAACGTACCGTTGACTACTTCATTATCAGCACGAGCCTCGTTGGCGTTGATGTAGAACGTACGCCCACGAGCTGGATTTGCATTCACGTTCACTAGTTTCAGATAGTTGTTCTTGAAGTGACCCATCTCGCCACAATTGTAGCATGAATAAGGTGGGAATGGAGGTCTAGCAGGATTTCCTTGAGGTTGCACGGGTTTCTGTGCAACTTGGTTAGGAGCCAGATCGACAAAAGTTGGCCGTGTGGCCAAGTTTCCCACATGTTGTACATTGACGACAAACATGATGAGCCTGATGATGACCATGCACCGACTGCACAATGGTGCAGTACCAGCATATGGTTTCCTGGCTGGAGGTTGTGCTGGCTGGTTCTGAGTGTTCGGGTTGGGTTGTGTAACAACTGTAAAATTCTGGGAAGCTTTACGCTTCCTCGACCTCTTCGAAGGCTCAGCTTTGTTTCCCTTTGCCCTCTCTTTTCCCTGAGTGGTCTTGGCTACTTGTTTCTTATCGCCCTTAAGAAATAGTTTCCCCTTTCTGACTTGAGACTCAGTCAGGATAGCAGCCAATTCAATCGCCTAACGGACAGTGGTAGGATTACTTCTAGTAACAATGTCTTGAACGGAGTCAGGCAGACCATCGATGTACCTCTCAATTGCCTTATCCAATGGGGTAACCATGGTAGGACAAAGCAAACTCAACTCCTCATAACAGTCCGTGTAAGCACGGTGTTCTCTCCCAACCTGTTTAAGATCATTAAACTCCCTTTCTAATGCCCTTATTTCGTGTCGGGGGCAGAACTCTCTCATCATGAGAGCCCGAAGCTCTTCCCAAGTATGTGCCATCTCCACATCGGCACCCCTATCTCTCATCACACCGTTCCACCATGTTAAAGCACGTTTCTCAAAAACACTAGATGCGAACTCAACCTTTCGCTCATTTGGGCATTGAACGTGTCGAAACGTGCTTTCTAGACTCTCGAACCACTATAGGAGCCCAGTAGCTCCTTCAGACCCAGAAAATTTGAGTGGTTTAGCCGAATTGAATGTCTTATAGTTGCACGGAGCAGGTGCATTGTTATTGTTGTTGTTTGCTTGGTTAATCTAAGTTACAAGATTCGGGAGTACAACAGCAATTTGTTGAGCGATCATGGCTGCCATTGCGGCATCTTGAGTCTGATCACGTCGAGGAGGCATTCTATAAGAAAAGGAAACACAAGGAAATGTGTGTGATTGACATTGGATAATCTAAAGAGGTATCGAGAATATCGACAAAATACAAGGAAGGTGGTCATTTGTTTGTTACTTAAAATAAACAAACGACACACAGTGACTAATCAAAGTAAATAGGTCCTTATAATGTATCACGAAGACATGCTTTAGCCTATAAGCATACATTCAACCCAAGAGTTCCCAGTTAAGAGTGACTGGTCCGATAAGTAGATTTGTACGAACACTCTAGCCTTAGACAGAAAACTTAGGGTACAGGCATCCACCCTTCCGGATTGCATGTGTTCACATTATGAAAACCCAAACTTTGACGAGATTTGAAAACTTTGAAGGCATTAAGCCCAAAAATAAATCATCTAACGATAGATGATTGATCTTCAGAATGGAATTAAAATTTGTGTACTTGTTTCGGTAATCACCTAAGGATAGGTGATAGTATTGTTTTGAGATCTAAACACAAGATAACTTGTGTTAGGGTCTTAGGAAGGTTATAGTCTAGGTCAAAGTATTATTAATAACCTAATTCCCTATAACCATGTGGTCTGATACCAACTTCTTCTGTAACACCCCGACCACGTAAAACAACAAACCACGGCGGAAAACGTCAGGGAGTCAGGTCACAGAATTAATTTGTTTCACAACACATGATATTAGAAGTTTGATTCAAAGATTAAACATATTACATTGTCTTAATTTCAACAGAAACAAAGTTCAAACATGGTTCTTCTTATTTTAATTTACTAAAGCCCGCGTCCAAACCCTACGTGAAGCATGACCATACCATCAAACAACAGCTCCGGAAACATATGTGAAAAGAGAGTCAGCATAAAAGCCAGCGAGTACATAGGTTTTGTGAGTATGTCAAATTCATGGCTTTGTATACCAATTGCAACTCCTCGACCATCTACAAGAGTCGATAAGTGAAGTTCATGTATCAAAAGTGTTTGTATTGTTGTAATATAATTAACCAACCAAAAACATGTTGGTTAAGGTTTATGAAACTTTTGTAGCCATGAATCTTGACTAAAACATTTGTCTTTTGTTATAACCCATTTTGTTCAATTGCTCGTGTTATAAACCATTTGTCAATCGTCCGTGTTATAAACCATTTGCCAATCGTCTGTGCTATAAACCACTTGTCATTCGTCCGTGTTATAAACCATTTGTCATTCGTCCTGTTATAAACCATTCGTCATTCGTCCGTGTTTTAATTGTGAAAAACTTTTGGTCGTTCTTTAATGAATACATTCAAACCTGTGTTTGACTCGTCTAGACTACCAAAGGGTCTCTTTAATAGGCCCTAAAAGACCTCTTTAACATCGACTAACAAACCACCAAAGGGTTTGTTAAAATAACAAGTTCTGTCGTTACCCACATTACCCACGAAAGGGATAGTCCGATAATAGGATTTTTAAGATCTTATGGTACCATACATACTACTGGTCGGCTTGGCCAAAGTTAATGAATGTCATTCGTGTTATGTACTAACGCACCAACAAGTTTGTTCGCATTATCGAAATCGTCATTTTTATTATATAAACCATAGACTTTGAAAATAAAAACATGCATATATTTATCACCCCAAAACATTTGAAAACATAAAAGAGGGGACTATGTACTCACAAATTTGCGTTCCAAGCAAATCTCGTTTTGATTTCAGATTCTTCGTTTGTTTCTCAACCTAGAAGTGTTCTAACCTTATTAGACACTTAGGTTTATAGTCGTTCATCGTACAAGTTTCTTATCTTGAATCCGTTATTATACTTGTATTCGTTTACTTTCTTTGTTTGTGTACGTACATATATATGTTATATTGTTTAAGTTTGAAAAGGCCTAGTCCATGAGTTAGTTATGAAAGTCCAATTCAAGTGTTTAGTACATATGGGCCTAGCCCAATTGACTTTGATTAGTGTTGGCCTAGCCCAAGTAAATTTGTTTAAAGTGGGTCAAGCCCAAATTGATGTGTAAAGGGTGGGTCTAGCCTAAAAATAGTTTTTACTAAAGTGGTCTTATCCCAAAATACTTGTAAAAATATTTTAGCCTAATTTATTTAAAAAGTGGGTTTTAGTCCAATATTTTTGTAAAAGTGGACCTAGCCCAATTTTATTTAAGAAAGATGGACTTAGCCCTAATTTAATTTACAAAAGTGGGCTTGTCCATATGGGCTTACAAAAGTGGGCTTTAGCCCAATTTAGTTTTAAAATAAATTAGCCTATATTTATTACTTAGTGAAAACAATTTTTGTTCATTAAAACTAATAAATATTTTGTATAAGTTACCTTTATAATACTAGTAAAAATAAGGTGAGTGTCGCTTTGGTTTATTCGTGTCGTCCGTCTCGTTTATGTCGTTTATTTCGTCCGTGCCATATATTTTATTTTGTCCAAATTTGTTAAAAGTGTCCATATTGTCCAAAGTTTCTGAATTGTCCGTTTGTTTGTTTATGTCCAAGGATGGACATTCTATTTCATAGTTTTGTTTTCCAAGTGTTAATATATGTATTTTTGTAATTTTTGTGAAAGTGTATCATTTTGTATTTATTCCTACAAGAACTAAATACATAATATACCAAAATATATATATTTATGATACATGATGAATTTTGAAAGTATATATTTTATAAAACATATATACTTTGTCACTTTTAGTTTAGAAATCTTCAAAAAACATGAGTTTATAAAAATTTTGCCATAGTTTCTTTTAAACTATGGACTTTTCCCAAGTTTTAAACAAACTTGTTTTCAAGTCATCTTTAACTCAAAATATCATCAAGTATCAATAATCATCATATTTTGTCAACAAAGTGTTATGAACATGATATAGTCTCTAACTTTCCCAAAAAGAAAACTTTATTCTTGATTTTTGTCAAAAATTTGTAGAACAATATTTTATTAAAAACTCTTGTTTTAGGTGACTCATATAGTCATTTAAAGTGAAAATATGTAGTCAAAACTTTTTCTACTAACATATTTCATGTTCTTGATTCTTTCCAGAAATGGAAACTTTATTCAAGTAATTTATCAAAAATTTAGTTTCTTGTATTTAAATAATTTCTCATGTTTTTCTAGCATGCATATTAAATATTTAAATCATAAAAAACCCATGTTCATAACTTTTGTTAATGAATCTTGTTAGATCTAACATGCATGTGTTTAGATCATAACTTAATGTTTTTCATGAAGGTTTTGTTTTGGTTTTGATTCAAGATGAACTTGTATTCATACTAACATCGAAAGTAATAAAAATGTAGAAGAGAATGATGATTCTTACAAGTTTGCTATTATGAAGAAGATGAAGATGATGATAAAAATATGATTATCCAAGAACTCCTAGTGCTACCAAAGTGCTTCTAGTGTATTTTCAATTCTTGAAAATACTTTGAACCAACCATGCACCTCCATGTTAGTATGATTTCTTGAGTTTGAGATTTTTGAATGTTGAAGATGGTGGTAGGTTGTTCTAGCCGAAATTTTAGAGAGAGAAGGAAAGAGATGGAAATTTTTGGTGATCTTGGAAATGGGAGATATGTTTTGATCCTAATCTTCCACCACATCTTCCACTAATCAACACCTCTTGCTTCCAACACACACATAGAAGATAGGTGGCCCACTTCTTCCTCTCAAAACCGTGAGCATGCATGGGGGGGGGGGGGTATTTGTATTTTTTTTATAAAATCTTATTTAAACATATAAACTTCCATAACTTTGATAATTTATATAAAAATATCTACAATGTTTCAAGCCCTCATATTTTAAATTAGTGTGGCATAAGGTAAAACTAATCCACCAAAATTATTTGTTTGTTGATCGGGTGAAAAATTTGCTTCGGGTCCTGTACTGGGTTAAATACTGACACTATGTTTTATTTATATAAATACATGACAAAAATTGTTTTTACACAAGTTATCATCCAAATTATTAATCCAAATTTCCGGACTAAAGATTTTATTATTTCTGACACAGTTCCGGTACCGGCTTTGCTGTCAGGCAGTTTACGGAACTAGCCGTGCAGCTTAACACAATAAGATTCAATTGCGGATTTTGTGTCGTTTTTAATACCCGTTATATTATTTATGAAAAATAATATTTATTTTTTGTGTTTTCGGACAATTACTGTTACGTTCTACGGAATGTTGTACATTTCGCAGGGTTACAGTATTTTTCTACGGATTTGGACAATTTGGTTTTTAAATGGACTTTTACTAAATAATGTAAGGCACATGTTATAATACAAATCTTGGATATCAAACAAAATGTTTCATTGATTACAAACTTATTTACAAGATTGAAAGACACAAATGTTATACATGAATTAATGATCACCTACACGAGGGGATCATGAGGTATGTCTTAAAACTTACATTGGTGATCTTGTATGAAGCGGGTTATGTTTAATCCATGAATTGATATGAAAATTGAGTATGAATATGTGTTAGACTCACCATATAGAACATGGATTACGCATGATTTGGATCAATTCGATGTTTTGAGGTGAAACCCATTTGTTATGGTAAGGATGATGAATTGGATTATCATCCATGTCCAATTCTTGTTCAATGTTGATGTAATATGTTGTGTATGATGAATTCTTGTTAGATGAATTGAAAGAAATATGGTGTTGATATGTTTGATGTCTATGTGTGAATGATACTTGTTGATTAGTAAGAAGATTTGATGAATTATGTATGAGCTTGAAAGATTACGCATAAATTGGTTGTACATTGTGCTTAGAAAGTAGTATGCACACCAAGTGTATGATGAAATGTCTAAACGAAATTAGGATGCAAAATTGTATGAAATCACTTAATATATATGAATGAGATAAAGTAATGATGTAATTAGTAGTATACTAACTTGAAGAATGTACTTTAGATGGAACTCATACAAGAATTCGGTTGAATGTATGAGTTGGTCAAGACTATGCATTAAGGGCTTGTACATTATGCTTAATATCACTAGATGATCATGTGATTGTGAGCACATTTGCATCGTGAGTAGGAGATGTATATAATGTCAATTGTATAGCCTATTATGATGTTACGGATATATAAGGATAAGTCGAAAGTTCATTTGATAAACTGTTGACTTCTGAAAGTCAACTACGCATAAGAAGCATGATTTGACTTGTTGTTGTAAAGGTAGGATTATAGGAAGTCGTATGGTACATGTTAAATCAATACACGTTATATGGAATGACATGATGAATTATATGAGTTTGAAAGGATGTGAATTTGGGTATATGTCTTATGCTTGTTAGAATTGACTAATGAAAGTCAAATATGAAACGTGCAATTGATATGATCGTTAACATGACAAATGTGTATGCTAACAAGAATGTGATTTCGATGACATAAAAGTATAGGAATCATGTCGAGATGGACTCAAGCACAAAAGGGTAACGGGTCAAGAGGAGGCAAGGAAGCGGATACGAACACGGATGCATAAGGTAAGTGATTTCTAGAATCACTTCTTAATTTGTTTAAGTAAAGTCAAGTACTAGTTATTTGTGTATGATAATTGAAATCAAGTAGGGTTTTACACAGAATGGAAATGTTAGGATGCGGGTCAAAATGATAAGTGTATTAAAGGTTTGGTTATATAAAAGCGATGGATTTCGCTAAGTAAACCAAACGGTCAAAAATGAGATGTTATTGTATACCGGAATGGTTGCATATGTAATGACTTCGGTATAACACCTATAAGCACGCTAACCGAGAAACGGAGACGCGGGATAATAGTCTAAACACTCGGTTGTGAGTTATGATTAAATGGACAAACCATTTCGCATATGGGAATTGTACTAACAAAGTTCCTTTGCGTATATTGAATGAGTTTAACGCATACCAGGTATCGGATGCATAAACCCCATGTACGGAACTCCGGATAATGTAAAACTTTTATAGTTATCATGTTCATGTGAGTTTTGTTTATAAACAAATGAGTTGTTTGATAAAAACATGAACGGGTCGTATAATTCATAAATGAATATTAGTTAAAAAACTTATAAGTTAAGAATTTCCTTAATCTGGATGTTGGATTTTGAGTCCATATGATAAAGGGCCAAATTACGATCATGTGGAAAGAAACGGATCGTAAAATGGACAAGAAATGAGTAAGTTATGACCAAATTTGTAAAAAAATTGTTAAGCTGAAAGTTGCAGCTCTGAACCAGGCGCAAGGTTGCGCCCCCCAGGCCCAAGGTTGCGTCCCTGACTGATGTCATCTGTATTGCGCCGGAACTGACACAAGGTTGCGCCAGATTGGTTTCTTCTTGTGCCAATCGCTGGTTCTTTCATATTTTTCACATTCTTCAACCCCAAACTTGTGTGAAGGCTATCTAACTACGTTATATGCATTATATAAATATATGTAAGTATGTAAGCATGTACGTATAGACGTGTTTATGTTTTTTGGATGTATATTTTCGGGTGTATGTAAATAGATGTATGAGTATACATATATGAATGTATGTACGTATGTATTAAATGGGATTGAATGTACACAAAGGAATAAAGCTTGTATGTATTCATGTAGGTATGTATGTGTGTATGAATATACGTGTGAATGTACGTGTGCACGAAGTAGGATTTATCGCCCATGAAAGAATGGGGTATGTATGTATGTATGCATAGTTTCAATACGTTTGAGTATTGACGTTACTAATAGTGTGCCTTGAGATTGAAATGTAATACAGGTACATTATTGAAGTCTCACCAAGAACTAGACACCCAGATGAAATGCGTGAATTTAGAAAGATATCGGAACCGAAAGTATACAAGGATAGAACATAACGAGACTCCATAATTATGAATCTTGTTTATATATAATATGTGCTAATGTTACAAATGCATGTGGTGAGTGTAGGTTGTACAGAATTATGGATCAATATTATGAAGAGCAAGTGATTGAAGATCGAGTTAAGGAGACATGGATTATACATAATGGGTGGTAATGTAATCTGTATTAGTGTGTTATAATTGGTTCACTAATGAAAGGTAAACGATGTAATTCCTTACATAAAGATTTTTTAAATGATTTTCAAGTATAAAGGAACATTTTAAGAAAAAAATTTATGGTACGTATTTCCGCTGCGTCTTTTTGATCAAAACGTTTTAGGGTCTTACAAGTTGGTATCAGAGCCCTGGTTTGAGAGAATCAAGTACGAGAATGTAGGTACTTGAACTCAAACCCGTGTGCTATTGTGTTAAGGAACCCGTACAATCCATGACTCGATCAAGATCTAAAGGTAGAAATGGAATGAAGGCGTGTATTTATGTACTCATATAAGGAAGCTAACAGTTTTGTATATGCAAGGTAAGCTTAAATGTTTGAAGAGGATGATTCGAGGATGCGGTCTAGGATGAATACCCAAGGCATGTAATTAGACAGATGAACCCTAGGTACGCAATGTTAATATATATGGGTACCGGTGTTAAAAGAAAAATGAAATCTCCTTAGGGAGGGTAAATATTAAACAAAAGACAACGATGTTGTCTTGGTAAAGTTTTAAAGATGTTGCATGAAACTGAAACCCACTTCTTCAGACATAAGGCAATGATTACATGAAGGCACGAAACTAGTATGTGGATTGCGCACCTGGCTAGTACGTAAGAAACATATGACGTTCGTGAGACCGTGGTAATTATCGCAGGTACGTCCGGTATAATTGGGTAGCAGGTGGACGTGCGGGTGAAATGGGTAGTAAGACTCTTAGGAATTTGAGAGTACTATGTAAGAATGAAAAGCATGAATGATAAGAATGAAGAATGTTGAATCCGTAAGTAAGTACGGATCAACAAAGTATGAATGATATGGTTGGATCCGCAAGACGGATTCAAAACATAGAAGGAATGAAAGGTATGAATGATATGTTTGAATCCGCGAGACGGATTCAAAACATAGAAGGAATGAAAGGTATGAATGATACGTTTGAATCCGCGAGACAGATTCAAAACATAGAAGGAATGAAAGGTATGAATGATACGTTTGAATCTGCGAGACGGATTTAAAACATATAAAGGATGAAATTAACCTACCTAAGAATGTGTTGACAGTTTGACCATGATTGAGTCAAACAGGTCATATAAGTAAGTATAAAATAAATGGCGATAGTATAACAAAAGAATGGTCATAATTGGCACGCAAAACTAAATTTTAATTGAAAGAAAGGAGTATTGAATAAGTTACGTGTTAGATGTGTTAGTAATCGGCTCTTGGGAGTCGGAATGAATGACGGGCTACGACCTGGACAATAACTTAAGTATGGATGGGAAGGGTAGGTTTTGGTAAGAATACTGAATTGATTTAATGAAGTCTTGACAAGAAAGCAAGAATGGAAAGAGGTACGAACATGTACTCCAATACATCTACGATAAGTAAGAAATGCCAAGGTCAAACTGCAAAAAAATTGGTGAAATAACTAACAAAATGAAAGAATTGTATGTGAGAAATGGAATGTGTGATGTGTTATAGCATGTACGTAGGAAATTTGTTGAAGAATTATAGGTGAATAATCACCTAGTAGAATGAATGTTTGAATGAAATATAGTAATCGCCAATTTTGTAGAGGATAGTGGTAGAACTCTTAATGTGATGAAACCAATCGAATTGGTGAAAGCATGTGCACGAGCGGAAGCTCATTACACGGATGAATGAAATCTGGCCTGGTACGGTGAGTACTCGTGAAGAAGTGGATCTATCTGGTTTACTGATCGTTGATTTATGCAATGAAATCGAGGTTAGTAAAATGTTTAACTCATGTTGGATAGGAATGAGTAAGTAGATTGAAAACGACCTATGAAATGAGATGATTTGAGGTTAACGTAGATGTATGCATGGTATAAGTAACTGTAGGAAACGTAGAATGATGTTTAACTTTGGAGTTAAGCACGAATGTGTGAGTACGAAATAGTAGTTTTGTTGCGATAACAAAACAATATTTAATTGTTATATAATATATGTATGGAATGTAATCTTAAGAGATGAAATGAAGGTATTAGATCTGTTGTAAACGGATCATACGAATGTAGGTACTATTACAAGTTTGAAGAAGTATGTATATTGACCCATTACTAACGGGTCAAGGAAATGAGAATGTTATGTGAAAGTATGGTATGGAAAGTATGGACTTGTTAGAAAGAAGTCAATTGTATGAATAGCTTATGAATCGAGATTGGATAGTTACTTATTATTATGATGTACCTATCGAAGTTAAACATAGATGTGTATGTGTAAATTACGAAGTAAGATCATATAGTCGATGAGAATAATATGAATTTTTAAATAAACAAAAGGAATGTTATTAATGGGATGTTGGAATTTGTTTCAAGTAAACAGAAAGATATATTGTACATGATATACGAGTAGAATGAAATAAATCTGATAAATTGATTTATTATGATTAGTAAATGTATAAACGCATTATGTTTAATTCAAAAGAAAGAAACCAGCCGTAAACTTAGGTTTATACGAGCATTAGAATGATGAATGAACCGCTAACGATGAAGTGCGTTAGAAGCTAGCGCTATTTAGTGAAAGCGACACTAATAAGAACTCTGGGTTGGGTTCTTGAAGTTAGAAGATCGTCATCGAAATGGGCTCGTGGTCATTTGGATGGGGCGGGAAGAAAAGATAACTAATGTTAAATGGAAGTGAGAAAGGTTTCAGGGACGAAACCTCCTTTAAGGGGGGGGGGGGGTAGACTTGTAATGCCCCAAAACTCGAATGTTTATATTCGCCATATGTTCTTATATGATACAACAGGAAATAAATAACTAGGCTATGTAACCTAGTTAAGTGTATGGTGAAAACTATTGAAGGATGAAAGTTGTGCCAATTATGCTTTAGTGGCAAACACTGTGACAACCCTCATAAATCCAGGTATCCGTACGATTAATTAACTATGATTAAGTGCTTAATGACTGTGCTGAATTACAATTAACTGCTTTCTGATTACTGCATCATACTTACATGTGCATCACATTTCATACTGTCACATCATTACTACATACAAGCACTTAGTGACATAAACGATGCACAAAGCACAACTAGCACAGTTAGCGGATAACTCAGAGAAATGCTGACGATGTTCAGTATATAGACAGACAGTGTTTTGAGACCCCGTATGGGCCAGAGACAAGGTACTACACTAGTATGGTGTGTAGGGAAGTAAGGACCATAAAACTGCGTCACTAGATGATAGCTTAAGTGCCGGAAAGTGCCTAAAACCCACATAAAGTGCAGAATTTTTCATATTTCAGCAAAATTCAGCAAATTAACAAGCTAGTAACATGCAAAAATATGGCAAAATGGCCCCGAATGCTTTCCTAAGTGTCGGGAATTAAAAGTGTCACGAAAGGGTACTTAAGGAACACTAAACGGTATAGTTTGACACTTTAACGAACCGGTATCTAACCGAACAACCGGACACTACCCGAAACACCAAAATTATACTAGAGACATTGTTTTAATGTTTCTGAGCTAGTTATGATCCCCGAACACCCTAACACACCGTATAATGCATGATACACTTAAACACTAACCATTGCACTTGAAATCTAACTTAATTATCTAACTTACCATCAAACTTACACTTAGACCCCCTCCCCCCTTATATTTACGGCACCAAGGGAGTGGCCCCACCCCAAATCTTCTCTTGATCCACTAAATCCCATTTGATCTTGCTTAGATTTGATAAGATCATGTCTTGTACACTTGGAACACTAAACCCATTGGATAATAGCCTAAAATTGGTTATAAGAGGAACATGGAGGATCTTAATCACCCACACTTCTCAACACCATCTCTCTCCCTCTCCTCCTCTCCCTCTCGGCTGAGAACTAGCACCACCACCATCATCACTTCCATTTCAAGTTCATCCATTTTCAAGTGTACACAAGGTGTAAGGAGCCATATTAGAAGGCTTGGTGGTCTTGGATCTTGAAGGACCTCCATCATTTGCTTTTATCCTCCACTTTTGTCATTATCATCATCTTCTTGTGTTCTTCCCTAGCCTTGTGCTAGTTGTAAGACTCTCATGATCCTTATTTACTTCATATGTTGTTGGTTAAATGATGATGAGCATTGATAAACTTGATGAACACTAAAAGACATAAACATGAATCATGAACATAAGCTTGATATATGATGAAACTATGTTGTTTAGTGTATGAATGATACTTGCTTGTTATTTACTTGAGATTATGATGTTGATCATCATAAGGAGCTTGCTAGATTGTGATTAAACACATGATCTAGCAAAAGAGAGGATGATTATGTTATAAAATAAGATGATCATCCTCATGTGTAGGGATGAACTTGAAAAATAAAATGATTTCTTGAAAAATAATAATCAAGTGAGTTGATAATCTTATAGATCTAAGAATAATGAATGGTTTTTCAAAAGAACCAAGTTCAAAATGTGATTTCTAGAAGATCATGGTTCTTACTTAAACACACACTATTTTTAGTGATAACACAAGTGTAGAAACACTTGAGGAACAAGAGAATTTCACAAAGAAACGTTTTTGTAAAATATGTTTACAAGTTGTAAACACCCAAACCTTCCAAGGATGAGATTTTTAAAGAAGTATACACACTTTAAAGGGTAACTAAACCTACTAAAAACACTACCAGTTACTACAAGTTTTTTTGTGAAAGATCAAGTTCATGTTGATATATAAATTGTATAGTTCTTGCACTTGGTAAGTGCAAATTGTCTAGGGATTGATTGTTGATTGTTTGTGATGATTTTTGAAAAGAAAATGATACGCTTTGATAGCATGGACACCTCCATTTTTAGGGGAAACTATGACAAAATTTTTCTAAAAATATAAACACTTAGAAAAATATTTTCTAACAAGTATTGTGTATTTAACTACGGTTTTCAATATAAACTTTGCCATAATTTTAAAAAATACAAATATTGGAGGTTGGTTTTTATAAATAAAAATGGGTGAATATATATTTAGAATATATATATGTATATATAAAGGACACTTGTGTGAATATTTGTATACGTTGTGAAATAGTTATATTATTTTAGGGTAAAATAATATGACTTAACAAATACCAAGAATTTACAATCCAAAATAATACCAAAAATCACAAGGAATAAATATATAAGTTACACACTTAATATTGTGGAACCGAACGATAGAACGTAACTTACAAAATATTCCGAAAAAAACCGTTACAAATATATTTTTGGTAAATATTATTTTGGATACAAAAGGAATGAAAGTATGATTTTTTATTATTATTACAAGTTATATCATACTTTGACAAAAAGGGAAAATATTATTTTTGGGAAGTTAAAATATATTTTCTTGGAATATTTAGAAGATATATGATTTTTGGGAAAAATATATATTTTCTGGACAATACATTATTTTTGGGACAAAATAAGTTATTATATATATTTTCTAAAGTGGGACTTGAAAATATATTAATTTGGAACTACAAATACAATAATACGAAAATACATGTATGAGATACCCCCATCCTTGGGAAGGAAATACGAAAATAAATACTTCAGAAGTATTATTACAAAATATTTCTTAAACAATTATTCCAAAATTAAATATAATTAAAGTTAAGATATTTATTATTTTAACAAGTAATTATAACTTGGAATAGTATTGGGAACATAAGAAACGTAACTCAACACGTTAACTCTAAATGAAGGCACGACCCGTTCGCCTAATAGACGTTAGTACATTGTAGGTAGTCGGGTTTGCTGAAGAAATTTGGGTTACGATTCTGAAGACGCAATACTGTGAGTTCATGTCCCCCTCTTCTTTAAACTGTTTTGTTTATTTACTTCGGGGGTGAAATACATGTTACAAAAGGATTACATACAAATACAATTGGTATGGTTAGCCTAGGAAAGAACCATAGATCATGTGAATGGGTAGGCGGATACTTGGGACCATTAATCCTCGTATAAGGACCGAGGGGCATGAGTGATAGATCTATTTGGGTGTAGCGATCCCACACCCATGAGGACCAGGGTGGCCCATAGGGTGATTATGTCTTCCAGCCGGAAGCCCGGTACAACTTTGCTAGGTTTGAGTCTTCCTACACCGTCACACATATCAGTGGCCTTGCAAACCATTGGTGATCTTTTCCTTGTTTGCTATCATACCGGGACTTTCATACTTACACTGTTTACAAAGGTTCATACATAAATATACAAAACACATGAACTCGCTCAACTTTTGTTGATGTTTTTAAACTACATGTATTTCAGGGAACTAAGTGGACCTGGCAGGTGTGTGCATGTGTTTCAAGATGTGTAATAAATAAAAATGTTATCCGAGGTCGTTGGGTTTAGGAGATGTATCTTACTCCTGGACGAGATACATGTTTCTAAACTCGGGTTTGTTTAAGGTCTTTTGTCGAGTCTTGGTGAACTCCTTAAAATATGTTATGGTTTGTAATTTGAATTCGGTGTCAACATTTCAGACAAGTATGATGTGGTATTTTAAAACTTAAATTTATGGATGAATATCTTTTGGTTTTATCATATAGCATTGTTATGATTGAATGCTATGGTATTAAGAAGTCACACCAATAACCACGCTTACGCAAAAGTCAGGGTGTGACAGCTTGGTATCAGAGCTTCGATGGTAGTGAACTAGGATTCTTTCTCGAGTCTATACTACAATCACTAGGGCTCTCATGAAAATGTTTTCACAAACATGTTTTCATTGCATACACAAAATGTCCAGATCCAGGAAACAAATATTTTTACAAATAAAAGACACAAAATACATTTCAAAGAATTCGTTTATAAGTCAGTCTGAGAGACTGGGGAGTTAGTCTAAGAGACTAGCTGGGTAGTCAGTCTGAGAGACTGGGGAGTTAGTCTGAGAGACTGGGGAGTTAGTCTGAGAGACTAGCTGGGTAGTCAGTCTGAGAGACTGGGGAGTTAGTCTGAGAGACTAGCTGGGTAGTTCAGCTTGAAAAACTGGGAGGTTTAGTCTGAAAGACTAAGTAGTTCAGTCTGAGAGGTTGGGTGGGATAGTCTTGGGAAGGCTAGGATGCATACATGCTTACATTTGTTACTACTTATATGCTTATTTGATGATTGTTGATATATGTGCATATGTGTGATTGCTTTGTTACAGACACCATGTCCTCCTCTGATAGTGGAGTATCTGACACCATAGACCCTATGGCCATAGTTTCTGATGATGAGATCATCCCAGAGGATGAGGTCTTTACATCTGACACTACGAGTGGCGATGATGATGATTTCCAGCCGTTTGCCTTATCAGACTTTGGCGACGATATACCGCTAGCTGATGGTCTTCCTGGCGAGGATCTACTTCTTGTTCAGATCCCTGCTCCTTTACCTCTTGCTGCATTTCCTTTCGAGGATCTGCCTCTTGATGCCATGTCCGACGACGACATCGATCTTTTTATTGAGGGTCCCCCTAAGGGTGCCCAGGATGATGGAGCTCCAGTCGATGATGCCGTTGTCGCTCCACTTGTAGAGATTCTAGTCGACGATGTTATTGCTGTTCTGCTTATTGAGATTCCTGTCGTTGAGATTTCTTCTGACCATTCTGGTCCTGATTCATTTGAGTCTGTGTCCTCTACTACTCTACACGCACTGGGATTACAGCGTTATCCCACAGATTCTGATTCTGACACAGCTATGTCTGCCGCACCTGTTCCTCCACAGGACTTCGAGTTTGATGATGAGTTTGATCTAGTCTTTCCACACGACTTTGACCCTGAGCATGAGATTGAGTTTGTCCCCGATGATCAGCCTTTTGAGGCACCTGTCGTTCCTGACGATTAGCTCTTTGATATACCCGCTGATCTTGAGCTTGCACCAGCTGACCCTGAGCCTTTGATTGCACCCGAGCCCATACCTGCTCATGATCCTCTACCAGAGCATGACCCTGTTGACATTCCAGTTGTTGCACTCGCAGACCATGCTCCTTTTGCTGACCATGTAGATCCCCGTTATGCATTCACCCGCAATGGGTGGATAGAGGACGACGATGACTTTCCTCCTTTTGTTAGACCTGTTACTCCCCCACCTGCACCTACACATGCATCAGTTGACATTGCCCCGTTTCACCCACATGTGTCAGACATACACCGCACAGATCTACCGGTCACGTTCCTACATGATATCCCTCCTCCCCGTCCAAGGGAAGGTCCATCGAGTCAGCAACCCAGTCACATACCACCTGTGTCAGCAGCCTTTCCTTTCATGCCACCGTTTGCACCTGCTACAAATACTGCACCTTTTGCTTCTGCACCATCGGGCGAGCCACTAACCTGGTTTCCGCCCAACACGATGCCTGTTTCTGATCCATATCATCCCTTCCATTACACGGGATACACGAGGGATGATCTGCTTTTGTCCTTACAGCTCCAGCAGGAAATGTTGTGTCGCAGAGTCATGGATCTCGAGAGGGTTCCGCGTCCTCCGCCATGTACTTGCCAGTCACCATTCGTGACTCCAGCCGCTCCTCTCCTGCCATACCCAGATTTTGATGTCCGTTTTCTTACTATGGAGCAGCAGGTTAGCTATTTGTTGCGTATCGTTCATGCCCTCGAGGAGGAGCTAGCGCGTCTGCGTAGTTTGCTATTTGTTCCTCCACCTCCTCCTCCTCCACCATCAGCATAGCAGTTTTTGGTTTTATGCAGGTAGCATACTTTTGGTGAGAGTGCAGCTATTGAGCCCAGATTGCACAGCCTTTTGACGACCACGTTTTGACCTTTGACTTTTGACTACTGTAGTTTGTTAGATGATTTGGACAAGGGTGATGTGACCCTGTAGTCCCTTTTGATGTATGGTACATTGTGAAACTTGTAAAACTGTATTTGTGGTCATTTGATATATGAAAGCTCAATCGCAACATTCTCATTATATACATTGTTGGATTACTTGTTTGCGTTATGACATGGGATGTTATGTGTTTACATGTGTTGATGAATGTTATTACCTACGCGTAATACATACTTATATGCATAAGACCTGACCTATACTATCTTCTTTAGAAGATGCCTCCTCAAAGAGATAACACACTGCCTACAACTGAGGCCGAGTTACAAGAACGGATTTCATGGGCGATAGCACAACACGAGGCCTTATGCTCCGAGCATAGCGGAGGTACCTCGGGAAGCAATCCACCTCTTGGTAATGTTTGAGTCATTAAAGAAACATTTCGTTACATTTGGATATTCCATGTGCGATCGCTAATGCTTTATGTGAATGATGTTACTTGTACAGGCTGTACCTATAAACAGTTCTTAGACTATAAGCCATTGAATTTTGACGGCACCGGGGGTGCTATAGCTTTTGTCAGATGGATGGAGAAGACTGATTCTGTGATAAGAATGAGCAAGTGTGCTCCGCAACACAAAGTCACCTATATCTCCGGATTGTTCTTAGATGGAGCGTTATCTTGGTGGAATCTCCAAGTTCAAACCTCGGGAGAAGATGCTGCTTATGCTTTAACATGGGATGAAATGAAGGAGCTCATGCGGAAGAAATACTGATCCAGAGCTGAAATTCAAAAGCTGGAAACTGAATTCTGGAACCTCAAGATGGACGGTCCGAAAATTGCTGAATATGTGCAGAGGTTTCACGACTTATCTCGCTTGGTACCATACATGGTTGATCCGGAATTCAAACGCATCGAGCGTTTTATTTGGGGGTTGGCACCTCAGATTATGAGTATGGTGACAACGTCAAAGCCTGCCACAATCACCGAGGCTATTGATCTGAGTGTGTCACTAACTGAAGAAGCTATCAGGTTAAACAAGTTTTCGATTTCTGACCATAAAAAGAAGGAGACTCACGTTGAGTCCTCCGGTGAGAACAAAAGGAAGTTCTCAAATTTCAAGAAAGGTACCATCAGTGCTAGCAAGAAGGAAGAGGCAAACGCACCAGCCAAAGCCAAAACTGGTGCTGAAAACAAAGGAAAAGGGTACATGGGTACCTTGCCCAAATGCGATGCGTGTCAGTTGCATCACAATGGACGGTGCCGAGCTGGTAGATGTGAGTCTTGTGGAAGAGTTGGTCATTCGAAGGAAACATGTGTCACACCCCGACCACGAAAAACAACAAAACGTGGCGGAAACGTCGGGGAGTGTTGTAACAGAATCATTGTTTCATAACACATGGAAATTGAAATATTGTTTTATTGAATAAAAGAGTTACAATGTCTTGACAAACAAAGAAATATAACATAAATAACTAGTCTTGCATCTTTTATTGTCACTAAGGCCCAAGTCCGCCTAAGTGTATCTTGATAAATCCTATGCATCATATCCTGAAACACATGTGAAAATAGGTACGTCAGCATAAAAATGCCTGTGAGATACATAGGTTTTGTGAAAATAGGATTCATGACTTGTAAGTTTAGAAAAAGTTGTTTAGCAAAAGTCAGTCATGAACCTTGTAAATTGATTTGTTTTGTAAATCGTTTGAAAAACAATAAGTTCAGATGATATGTATAAATAAGAGAATAATGTATGGTTAAATGAATAACCAAGTAAAATGAGTTTGTATAAGATAAGTTGTTTGTAAAACAATGTCTTGTGAAAAGTATGTTATTTGTATAATATGTTATATGTCTCAAATTGAAATGATTCAAATAACACTACGATATGTAATACCATACAAACACTTATATATAGGAAGTACCAGCGGCATATCCACCATGCTTGTATCATATTACACACGCCTCGTTACTTAAATCACTTACTCAAACCAAACCAACAAAGTAAAATGTTTATGTATAATCAAATGTCAGAATGTTTATGTGAAAACCATGTCTAATGTCTATGTCTAATGTTTATGTTTAATGTAAATCATGAATTGTGTATGTAAATGTCAAAATGTTCATGTATGGTAAGTGAAATATATCAACTAAACCATATGTAAAATGCACAAAAACAAGGTATTGAAGTAAAACATGGTTTAAATCAAAGTTATGTTTTGTGTAATACATGCATGCTATACTGATATAAACATTTATACGGTATTGTGAAAATTCATACATCCAAGCCTTGCGACAGTCGGATAACCCTTTTAGTAAAGGTTATCAAAAAATGTATTCGGATTCGGTCATTCCTTCCATCCAAACAAACCCGAGATTACAGGAATGGGATTTGTCAAGTCCTATGGTACCACTACCTACTACCGAGCGGCATGATCGGTGTTAATGAATGTACATTGTCTCATTTAAACAAACCAAATGTCATACCAAAATGTAAGCATGTGATGAATAATAAATGTACTAAGTATGCACACAATGGGCATACATAGCATAAAATGTAATGTAAAATAATGTACTAAGTACGCACACAATGGGCATACATAGCATAGAATGTAATGTAAAATAATGTACTAAGTACGCACACAATAGGCATACATAGCATAAAATGTAATGTAAAATAATGTACTAAGTACGCACACAATGGGCATACATAGCATAAAATGTAATGTAAAGTAATGTACTAAGTACGCACACAATGGGCATACATAGCATAAAATGTAATGTAAAGTAATGTACTAAGTATGCACACAATGGGCATACATAGCATAAAATGTAATGAAATCATGTACTATAAATGTACTAATGAACATAGCAAGTATATGATGTGAAAACAGGAAAGCACGAAAGTAACAAGTAGGCACATGTGTTCCACCCTAAAACGTTTGGAAAACAATAAAAGAGGGGTCTATGTACTCACTTGAGATTGCTTAGAAGTCCTTGTGTAACAACCAAACAATGCTAGAGATCACGGAAATCAAACGGCACCTAATATAGGTAACTATGTTAATATACCGGACCTAAATCGGAGGATTGGATAGAATGAGGGTTCGTAAACCAAACGAGTATGGAGACTCGTGTAATATGGTTTAACAAAGCCTACATACTACAATGAAACCTAACCTAAGTGCTTACGACCCATTACGACCCGTTTAGGTAGCTTATGCTACTTTAACGCGTCGTTCGTGTAAAACGCGTTCGGAACGCCTAACTAGCCATATGATAAGTAAAATTTGCCTTAATATGTCTAATATTGTTACCAAATCAGTTTAGATACCAAAAGTTATGTTACATATGCTTAAAATGAATTTTGGAGTAAAAAGGGCATTTTGGTCATTTACCTAAGGCATATAAACTACCTATCATACAACTAACTAAACTCCGTGACCATAAGGTATAACCTCGGAAGGTTATTCCCTATATACTATGGTCACCTAATGTGCTTGGTCGGATCCTAATGATCGACCAAACGGGTCGGGTTCGAAAGCATAAGCGATTGTTTAGATCGCTTACCTTACGACCCTATATAAGCACCAAACTAAAAGTGACGAGCTAAGCATGTTAAAACATGCTTAACTAAGTTTAGAAAACAGGTTTGGTATCAAAACAAACGGTTTTGATACCTATAAGTAGTTTGGTTACAAAATACGCATTAACACGCATTTTGGCCGAAACTACGACTCGTCACTGAGCCTAGATAACGTGGTAATCAGTAGGTATAGTCACTAGGGACTATAACCATCGTGATCACGCTCACGTTATGAAGTTCAAACGAACTTCGCATGGACCATAAACTGGTCAATGCAGAAAGTCAAACATAGTTCGACTTTCGGACTAGAAAAGCGATAAAAGAACGAAGGAACACTTACAAAGGGTCCCCGCTAGTAAATCTTGATCGAGTAGCTCAGGTATGAAGTGATTTGCTTCAACTTAGAGCACTTTTGATCAGATTTGTGAGGAATGAGTGAAGTTGAGGTGGGTATTTATAGTAAATGGACAACCGTTAGGATCGTTCCTCGAATAACGTGATCGAATCTTATCCGTACATGTGTTGGAATGTTGTGGTAGCTCATTTTGCCCCCACCACAAGAGTTTGACATGTGGCATTGGCCCTTGGAGGGTTTAAGGGCTGTTAATAGCTGTTTAAAATGGCTTTTTCTGATTAGAAGGGGCCTCGCGTGACGCCAAGGGGGCTAGGTGTCACGCTAAGGTCCCCCTGATCAGCAAACACTTTCCAATGTTTCCATTTCAGTCCCCGTTGTGTATTAAGGCCATTTCCGACATGTTTAAGGCTCGTTAAGCCATTTTCAAGGCCCTAAAATGATGCCTAAACATTTTGGACATGAAACATGCTCAAAAATATCCCGGATGTCGGTTCGTTTGGCCGTACGATCGCGATGTTCGCTTAATTACGACGGAATGCGCATAAGCGCGAAAAACGATCCAAATGGTGTGACGAATGGATTTTTCTTATGCCAAACAATAAAATAAAATATTTTAGTGCTTGCATAAATTTTTGGATGTCCGAATGTATTCAGAACGTAAGTTATGCGTGAAAATGCAAACTTGTGCACTTTTTGACGCTTTTAGTCCCTGAATGAGCCAAAAGTTTATTTTAGCACACCGAACCCCTCAAAGCCTATTTCTAAGCTATGTGAAGGATATTTATGGTATGTTTAACTTATGGTCATGTTCCGGAATGTCTGTTACAGTTTGAATTGGCATACTTTCGCAGTTTGTCAAATTTAGTCTCTGTAGGCGAATTAACTTGTTTTTGCCATACCAAAGCCCTCAAAAACTTATTTCTAAGTTATGTAAAGGTTATTTAAGGTATGTTAAGTATATTTCACTATTCTGGAGTGTTCGTTGCATTAAACTGGTTCTATTTACGCATCAGTGCGCGTATAACCTTCCAGAAAGCGATTTAGAGCTTGAAATCGAACAAGAATTGATATGTGCAAAGGATACACATTATTTATACATGTCCCAAGTATGAAATACAATATTTCATTGATACAGTATTTGTTTGATGGCCGTGGAGGCACAAGTGTCACAGTCTCCCCTACTTTAGGAAATTTCGTCCCGAAATTTTAT
Organism: Helianthus tuberosus; assembly: GCA_030545235.1. Classification (NCBI taxonomy): domain Eukaryota; kingdom Viridiplantae; phylum Streptophyta; class Magnoliopsida; order Asterales; family Asteraceae; genus Helianthus; species Helianthus tuberosus. The sequence goes on from JARYGA010060172.1 coordinate 2,221,661, forward strand.
TTAGAGGAAACTTATGAGAGTTTAAAACATGAAGTTGAAAAGATCGAACAACATTGGTTAGGGTTCTGAACTTCTAGTAACTTTAATAACATCATGCTTTCAATGTAAGAGTGATACTTATATACAAGTATATGAAGCGTCATTGGTGCGTCCACCATACCTCCTGTACATTGTTCACATTTCGTTATTGTTGCCACTATCGGTTCTTACACATAATAAATCTTACTGTGGTTTCCATGAACTGAATTTCATAATTATGTACGCGTCCATAATTAGGCAATTCCTTGCATAGTTCACACAGTCTATTTTATAAGGTGTAGGGGAAAACCAAATGAACAAACCTGTGATGAGTGTGACTAGACCACCATAGGGTCCCTTTTATTAAATCAATAAATGATTTTAATAGACAACCAAGGAGTCTTTTCAGCTTATATCATCACATGTCATTCTCAACCAGATTTTTGAGTCAATCTTTTTGACTAGACCCCTAAAAGGGTCTCTTATGAATCATGGAATGGTACTATATAATCCAAGGGTCTTAACTATTACATAGAAGTCCATTAAGGATTTTAGGTAGTACCTTTGGATATCCTACTATGAATCCCTCATATGAAGATATGGGAGATTCTACGAGGATTTGGATAACGAATTATCCAGAGTACAAAAATGCATAAAAGAAAACACAAAATGCATAAACACATAATCACATAATTGTTTAACTTGATTTTTAGATTTGTCATCATTTTGTCAATTTGTTCTGTTAACTATGCACATGTATTTAAAGCACACCAGGTATCCAATCAGTGGATTTTGATTGGTGCTTTAAATATTTTCAAGAATCTAACTATAAAGATAGGAAAATCTTAAAAAGGAAATTCGATTTCGATTATAAGGAATCGAAATGTTCGAATTAAGGCATACAAGGAATCCAATTAAGGACTCTGATTTGAATGACAATTATCCACAAGGATCTAATTGTGAAGATAAAAAGATCCCATATGGATTTTAGAAGTTGAAGATGTTTTGAAACCTGTTTGAAACCTTGCACTGGATGTGCTTAAGTCAAAACATGAAGTAAAAATGCTTATGAAGTTGAGATGCTAGATATGTCAAGGCGACATATGAAGCAGAATCTGAAAGTTAAGTCAATGTATGAGGAAAAATATTTTGAAAACTATGCATGGGGTTTCTTAAAAAAAATGTGTTCAATGTTTTTGAAGCCTTATATATAATACTTTTAAAATCATAAAGTAGGTGTATTAGGTAGGTATATATTCATAATTTTTTTTTTATTTTTTTTATTTTTTTTAAATCATGCGAGATGAATTTTGAAATTATGTATAAGGTTTTTGAAAACATGAATGATGCTTTTCGAAATCATGCACTTGATAAGAAAATGTACTGTGTTAATATTGTTTTCAGACTATATGAAACATTTTGAAATTATGAAGGTTGTTTTTGAAAGCATAGCCAATGTTTTTGAAATAACATAGACAATGCATTTAAAAAAAATGTTTTCAAACTATATGAAATGTTTTGAGATCATGAAGATTGTTTTTGAAATACTTGTACTGTGTATGTTGAAAAATCAAAACGTAATGGGTATGAGATTTGAAAATACCCTTAGTTATCTAACCAAAGATTCAAAGGCACAGATGTGCAGAAGCATGATTACTCATAATGTCACTTTATTTTCTGTACTTTGTTTCTTAGAATGAAACGAGTACTTAGAATTTTTCCATGGGAATCATGAGCAAACGCAAGAATGGGAAAATTCGCAAGAGTAGGTTGCAAGGAATATAGTTCCTTGATGTAGGTATCATAGGAAAAGTCATACACACATGTAACTACACTCGTATATCAGAATTGTGAACAATAATTTATTTATAAACAAAACAGATTGTTTCACATTACAAGAAAATAGAGAACAAAGGCATAAGACAGCAACATCTTCTAGTCAGCCAACTGCTCATCCGTGGGTTGGATTTGCATTAGCAAGCTTTGGGCAATCCCTTAGGAAATGGCCCATCTCGCCATAGTTGTAGCAAGACCCTGGTGAGAAACGAGCTTGAGCAGAGTCGGCTTGTGGTTGATTTGGACCACCTTGGTTTGGGTTACATCGACAAGCACTTGCCAGGTGACCAACTCGCCCACATGATGCACACAGACGACACGGTAAGTGAGCTTGGTGATGCCCATTACATTTGTCGCATATTGGTGCCGTTCCCTTGTATTGCTTCTTAGCAGGTGGTGTTGCCACCCGGATGGGTCCTGCTTGATTTGGTACGGCTGCAGTTGGACAAACCCTTGCTGTATGACCTATAAGTCCACAAATCTGGCATTTGCGGCACTTCACACTAGCATGATGATGAAGGTTACATTGGTTGCACAAGGGTGCAGTTCCATTGTATGGCTTCCTAGCAGGGGGTTAAGCTGGTTGGTTGGGGATGGCTTGACCATTGTGAGCGACCATGGCGAAGTTCTGAGAAGCCTTTCGCTTCTTTGACTTCTTAGGGGATCGTTCATCCATGGTCTTTGATTCCTCAGTTGGTTTCTTGGCTGGTGGTGCTGGCTTGACTTCTGGTCCCTTTGGTGACTCTCGAGTGGCTTCATTGTTGAGACGAGACATGGCAATTCCTAATTCCACAGTCTTCATAATCACTTCGCCTATTTGCTGGGCAAATTTGGCTGTTTGCTCGGACATTTGACCGTTGCTGAGAGGAAGAGACATTCTAGAAGAAAATGAAAGACATTGGAAGAAACAAGTGAAAGGTTATCAGACAATCAAAACAGGATGGCAATGCATAAAAATTGCGATCATTTGTTTGTTATCTAAGGCAAAAAAATGAGTCGGTGACAAATCAAAGTAAACGGGTCATATTAATGTATTACTGAAGACATGCTCGCCTATAAGTGAACACTCACCCCAAGAGTTCCCAGGTAAGAGTGACTGGTCCGATACTGTGGATTTGTACGAACACTCTAGCCTTCGACAGAAAACTCAGGGTACATGCATTCACTCTTCCAGTTTGCACGTGTTCACATTATACGACCCAAAATTTGACGAGATTTGAAAACTTAGAGGGTTCAAAACCTTATAACAGAGGGTTCAAAACCTTACAATAGAGGGTTCAAAACCTAGTAATCAATCATCCTAGAACAGATGATTAGTTTTCAAAGCGGTTTTGAAATTTATGTTCTTGTTGAGGTCGTCGCCTAAGGATAGGTGACGGTATTGTTTTATGACTAAACGCAAGTAAACTCGCGTTAGGGTCCTAGGAAGGTTATAGACTAGGTCAAAGCATTACTAATAACCTAATTCCCTATAACCATGAGCTATGATACCAACTTTTCTGTCACACCTCGACCACGAAAAACAACAAAACGTGGCGGAAACGTCGGGGAGTGTTGTAACAGAATCATTGTTTCATAACACATGGAAATTGAAATATTGTTTTATTGAATAAAAGAGTTACAATGTCTTGACAATCAAAGAAATATAACATAAATAACTAGTCTTGCATCTTTTATTGTCACTAAGGCCCAAGTCCGCCTAAGTGTATCTTGATAAATCCTATGCATCATATCCTGAAACACATGTGAAAATAGGTACGTCAGCATAAAAATGCCTGTGAGATACATAGGTTTTGTGAAAATAGGATTCATGACTTGTAAGTTTAGAAAAAGTTGTTTAGCAAAAGTCAGTCATGAACCTTGTAAATTGATTTGTTTTGTAAATCGTTTGAAAAACAATAAGTTCAGATGATATGTATAAATAAGAGAATAATGTATGGTTAAATGAATAACCAAGTAAAATGAGTTTGTATAAGATAAGTTGTTTGTAAAACAATGTCTTGTGAAAAGTATGTTATTTGTATAAAATGTTATATGTCTCAAATTGAAATGATTCAAATAACGCTACGATATGTAATACCATACAAACACTTATATATAGGAAGTACCAGCGGCGTATCCACCATGCTTGTATCATATTACACACGCCTCGTTACTTCAATCACTTACTCAAACCAAACCAACAAAGTAAAATGTTTATTTATAATCAAATGTCAGAATGTTTATGTGAAAACCATGTCTAATGTCTATGTCTAATGTTTATGTTTAATGTAAATCATGAATTGTGTATGTAAATGTCAAAATGTTCATGTATGGTAAGTGAAATATATCAACTAAACCATATGTAAAATGCACAAAAACAAGGTATTGAAGTAAAACATGGTTTAAATCAAAGTTATGTTTTGTGTAATACATGCATGCTACACTGATATAAACATTTATACGGTATTGTGAAAATTCATACATCCAAGCCTTGCGACAGTCGGATAACCCTTTTAGTAAAGGTTATCAAAAAATGTATTCGGATTCGGTCATTCCTTCCATCCAAACAAACCCGAGATTACAGGAATGGGATTTGTCAAGTCCTATGGTACCACTACCTACTACCGAGCGGCATGATCGGTGTTAATGAATGTACATTGTCTCATTTAAACAAACCAAATGTCATACCAAAATGTAAGCATGTGATGAATAATAAATGTACTAAGTATGCACACAATGGGCATACATAGCATAAAATGTAATGTAAAATAATGTACTAAGTACGCACACAATGGGCATACATAGCATAGAATGTAATGTAAAATAATGTACTAAGTACGCACACAATGGGCATACATAGCATAAAATGTAATGTAAAATAATGTACTAAGTACGCACATAATGGGCATACATAGCATAAAATGTAATGTAAAGTAATGTACTAAGTACGCACACAATGGGCACACATAGCATAAAATGTAATGTAAAGTAATGTACTAAGTATGCACACAATGGGCATACATAGCATGAAATGTAATGAAATCATGTACTATAAATGTACTAATGAACATAGCAAGTATATGATGTGAAAACAGGAAAGCACGAAAGTAACAAGTAGGCACATGTGTTCCACCCTAAAACGTTTGGAAAACAGTAAAAGAGGGGTCTATGTACTCACTTGATATTGCTTAGAAGTCCTTGTGTAACAACCAAACAATGCTAGAGATCACGGAAATCAAACGGCACCTAATATAGGTAACTATGTTAATATACCGGACCTAAATCGGAGGATTGGATAGAATGAGGGTTCGTAAACCAAACGAGTATGGAGACTCGTGTAATATGGTATAACAAAGCCTACATACTACAATGAAACCTAACCTAAGTGCTTACGACCCATTACGACCCGTTTAGGTAGCTTATGCTACTTTAACGCGTCGTTCGCGTAAAACGCGTTCAGAACGCCTAACTAGCCCTATGATAAGTAAAATATGCCTTAATATGTCTAATATTGTTACCAAATCAGTTTAGATACCAAAAGTTATGTTACATATGCTTAAAATGAATTTTGGCGTAAAAAGGGCATTTTGGTCATTTACCTAAGGCATATAAACTACCTATCATACAACTAACTAAACGCCGTGACCATAAGGTATAACCTCGGAAGGTTATTCCCTATATACTATGGTCACCTAATGTGCTTGGTCGGATCCTAATGATCGACCAAACGGGTCGGGTTCGAAAGCATAAGCGATTGTTTAGATCGCTTACCTTACGACCCTATATAAGCACTAAACTAAAAGTGACGAGCTAAGCATGTTAAAACATGCTTAACTAAGTTTAGAAAACAGGTTTGGTATCAAAACAAACGGTTTTGATACCTATAAGTAGTTTGGTTACAAAATACGCATTAACACGCATTTTGGCTAAAACTACGACTCGTCACTGAGCCTAGATAACGTGGTAATCAGTAGGTATAGTCACTAGGGACTATAACCATCGTGATCACGCTCACGTTATGAAGTTCAAACGAACTTCGCATCGACCATAAACTGGTCAATGCAGAAAGTCAAACATAGTTCGACTTTCGGACTAGAAAAGCGATAAAAGAACGAAGGAACACTTACAAAGGGTCCCCGCAAGTAAATCTTGATCGAGTAGCTTAGGTATGAAGTGATTTGCTTCAACTTAGAGCACTTTTGATCAGATTTGTGAGGAATGAGTGAAGTTGAGGTGGGTATTTATAGTAAATGGACAACCATTAGGATCGTTCCTCGAATAACGTGATCGAATCTCATCCGTACATGTGTTGGAATGTTGTGGTAGCTCATTTTGCCCCCACCATAAGAGTTTGACATGTGGCATTGGCCCTTGGAGGGTTTAAGGGCTGTTAATAGCTGTTTAAAATGGCTTTTTCTAATCAGAAGGGGCCTCGCGTGACGCCAAGGGGGCTAGGTGTCACGCTAAGGTCCCCCTGATCAGCAAACACTTTCCAATGTTTCCATTTCAGTCCCCGTTGTGTATGAAGGCCATTTCCGACATGTTTAAGGCTCGTTAAGCCATTTTCAAGGCCCTAAAATGATTCCTAAACATTGTGGACATGAAACATGCTCAAAAATATCCCGGATGTCGGTTCGTTTGGCCGTACGATTGCGATGTTCGCTTAATTACGACGGAATGCGCATAAGCGCGAAAAACGATCCAAATGGTGTGACGAATGGATTTTTCTTATGCCAAACACTAAAATAAAATATTTTAGTGCTTGCATAAATTTTTGGATGTCCGGATGTATTCAGAACGTAAGTTATGCGTGAAAATGCAAACTTGTGCACTTTTTGACGCTTTTAATCCCTGAATGAGCCAAAAGTTTATTTTAGCACACCGAACCCCTCAAAGCCTATTTCTAAGCTATGTGAAGGATATTTATGGTATGTTTAACTTATGGTCATGTTCCGAAATGTCTGTTACAGTTCGAATTGGCATACTTTCGCAGTTTGTCAAATTTAGTCCCTGTAGGCGAATTAACTTGTTTTTGCCATACCAAAGCCCTCAAAAACTTATTTCTAAGTTATGTAAAGGTTATTTAAGGTATGTTAAGTATATTTCACTCTTCTAGAGTGTTTGTTGCATTAAACTGGTTCTATTTACGCATCAGTGCGCGTATAACCTTCCAGAAAGCGATTTAGAGCTTGAAATCGAACAAGAATTGATATATGCAAAGGATACACATTATTTATACATGTCCCAAGTATGAAATACAATATTTCATTGATACAGTATTTGTTTGATGGCCGTGGAGGGACAGGTGTCACAACATGCTGGGTTGGTGTTGGTCGTGGTAGTGGTGGTCAAAGAGGATATGGCAATGGAAACAATAACCGCGGTGGTAATGGGTATGGAAACCGCCCACAAGGAGGAAATGGCGGTAACGGAAATCGTGATAATTTTTGGAACCAAGTTCGTAATGGAAACCGTGGAGAAAATAACAATCAAGGTGGTAATGGGAACGGTAATGGTCGAGGACCAGGTTGTTTTAATTGTGGAGACGTGGGGCATTTCAAGAGAGAGTGCCCAAAGCTCAATCAAGCTCAAGGAAGGGTTTTCAACATCGGAGCGAGAGAAGCTCGCCAAGATCCAAATGTAGTTACTGGTACGTTCCCTATCAACCAACGCTTTGCATCTGTACTGTTTGATACTGGTGCTGATTATAGTTTTGTATCGCTAGAATTTAAGAATATACTTGGGTTGGTAGCCAGTAAGCTAGACATTCCGTATTCAATAGAACTAGCTAATGGAAAGCTAGTAGAAGCGAATAAAGTTATTAGGGGTTGCGTAATAGAGCTTGGGAAGCACGAGTTTACACTTGATCTGCTGCCAGTCGAGTTGGGAAGCTTCGACATGGTAGTAGGGGTGGATTGGTTGTCAAGCAACCGAGCAGAGATTGTATGCCATGAGAAGGTCATTCGCATTCTGATGGCAAATGGAGAAACAATTGTGGTACATGGAGAGAAGCACGATACGCCCCTAAGGATCATCAGTTGTTTGAAGGCTCGAAAGTGTTTGCAGAAAGGATGTGTTGCCTTCTTGGCACACATTGTGGATAAAGAAGCCGCTGAACCGAAGATAGAAGATATCCCAGTCGTGAAGGAATATCCTGAAGTCTTTCCCGAAGACTTGCCAGGATTGCCGCCGCAAAGGCAAGTTGAGTTTCACATTGACTTAGTTCCAGGTGCTGTGCCTGTAGCTAAGGCACCTTATTGACTCGCGCCTTCAGAAATGCAAGAGTTGTCGACGCAACTTCAGGAGCTTTTAGACAAGGGATTTATCAGACCAAGCTTCTCGCCTTGGGGAGCTCCAGTTCTATTCGTTAAGAAGAAAGATGGTAGCTTCCGCATGTGTATCGACTACCGAGAGCTAAACAAGTTGACCATTGAGAATCGGTATCCTTTGCCAAGGATTGATGACCTGTTCGATCAACTACAAGGTTCGAGTTTTTACTCCAAGATCGATCTTCGATCGGGTTATCACCAGTTGAGAATTCAAGAGGAGAGTATTCCAAAGACGGCCTTTAGGACTCGCTATGGACACTATGATTTCCTGGTTATGCGGTTTGGGTTGACGAACGCGCCAGTAGTATTCATGGATTTGATGAATAGAGTTTGTAAGCCGTACCTCGATAAGTTTGTGATTGTTTTCATTGACGATATTTTAATCTACTCGAAGACGAAGGAAGAACATGAGCGACATCTAAGAGCTATCTTAGAGCTGCTCAAGGAAGAGAAATTATACGCTAAGTTCTCAAAGTGCGAGTTCTGGCTGCGTGAGGTTCAGTTCCTTGGTCACGTGGTTAACGAAGATGGAATTCATGTGGATCCCACAAAGATCGAGGAGATCAAGAATTGGGAGACTCTAAAGACGCCAACAGAGATCCGTCAGTTCCTAGGTTTGGTAGGATATTACCGCAGATTCATTGAAGATTTTTCAAAGATCGCACAACCATTGACCTCCCTTACTCAGAAAGACAAGAAGCACGAATGGGGAGCCAAGCAAGAAGAAGCATTTCAGTTGTTAAAGAACAAGCTTTACGATGCACCGATCTTATCCCTACCCGAAGGCACTGATGACTTCGTGGTATATTGCGACGCCTCGCGTCAAGGTTTAGGCTGCGTGCTGATGCAGCGACAGAAGGTGATAGCTTATGCTTCATTCCAGTTGAAGATACATGAGAAGAACTACACCACACATGATTTGGAACTAGGCGCTGTGGTGTTTGCATTAAAGATCTTGAGACATTACTTGTATGGCACGCGATGCACAATCTTTACTGATCACAAGAGCTTACAGCATATATTCGATCAGAAAGAGCTTAACATGAGACAGAGACGATGGGTAGAGTTGTTAAACGATTATGATTGCGAAATCAAGTATCACCCAGGGAAGGTGAACGTAGTCGCGGATGCCTTGAATCGGAAAGAAAGAATCAAGCCCATAAGGGTTCGAGCTTTGGAAATGATTGTTCAAACGGACCTCTCATTGCGCATTCGTGCCACACAGAGAGAAGCTCTTAAGGAAGAGAATTTTGAGAATGAATATCTCCGTGGGATGGAGAAGCAGTTAGTACCCAATGATGAAGGAACGTTGTGCTTCATGAAACGAATTTGGGTTCCTCTCTTCGGTGGTCTACGAGACGTTATTTTTGATGAAGCTCACAAGTCACGGTACTCGATCCATCCAGGATCGGATAAAATGTACCAAGATTTAAAGGATTTTTATTGGTGGCCGAAATTAAAGGGTGATGTTGCAACGTATGTTGGCAAATGTTTGACTTGTACCAAGGTAAAGGCCGAATATCAGAAGCCTTCAGGTCTCCTGCAATAACCTGAAATACCCATGTGGAAATGGGAGCAGATTTCAATGGACTTTATAACGAAGTTACCAAGGACACCCAGAGGTCACGATACGATTTGGGTAATCGTAGACCGTCTGACCAAATTTGCACACTTTTTGCCGATTAAGGAAAAAGACAACACTAGCAAGCTTGCTAAGCTATACCTAAGAGAGATAGTTGCACGGCATGGAGTGCCTCTCTCGATTATCTCTGATAGAGACGGAAGGTTTGTGTCAAGGATTTGGCAATCCTTCCAAGAAGCCTTTGGTTCTCAGTTGAATCTGAGTACTGCTTTCCATCCGCAGACAGATCGCCAGAGTGAACGAACGATTCAAATGTTGGAAGATATGTTACGAGCTTGCGTAATGGATTTGGGTGGTAGTTGGGACACTCACTTACCCTTGGTAGAATTCTCATACAACAAAAGCTACCATGCAAGTATCCAAGCTGCACCATTTGAGGCTCTCTATGGACGCAAGTGTCGATCATCGTTATGCTGGGCAGATGCGGGTGATAGACAGCTTGTTGGTCCTGAATTGGTTCAAGAGACAACAGACAAGATTATACAGATCCGAAAGCGCATCAAAGCGGCTCGTAATCGAAAAAAGAGTTACGCGGACCAAAGGAGGAAACCTCTGGAGTTTGAGGTAGGAGATATGGTTTTATTAATTGTTTAACCCTGGAAGGGTGTAGCACGCTTTGGGAAGCATGGGAAGTTGAACCCGCGATACATTGGACCATTCAAAATCCTGGAGAGGATTGATCTTGTCACTTACAAGTTGGATTTACCCGCAGAACTAAATGGCGTTCATGATACATTTCATGTATCTAATCTGAAAAAGAGTCCAACTCAAGAAACAGTTGTCATTGCGGCCGATGGAGTTCACATTGACGACACACTCCACTTTACTGAAGAACCTGTTGAGGTTACTGATTGGAAGGTTAACAAGACACGAAGGAGTAGTGTTAAACTCGTCAAGGTTCGTTGGAATGCGCGTCACAGCCCAGAGTTTACTTGGGAGCGTGAGGATCGCATGAAAGCAAAATACCCACATTTGTTCCATAAGACCCCTGCAGCTAGTAGCAGAACTAAAATTTCGGTATGAAATTTTCTTAACAGGGGGAGAATGTGACAACCCTCATAAATCCAGGTATCCGTACGATTAATTAACTATGATTAAGTGCTTAATGACTGTGCTGAATTACAATTAACTGCTTTCTGATTACTGCATCATACTTACATGTGCATCACATTTCATACTGTCACATCATTACTACATACAAACACTTAGTGACATAAACGATGCACAAAGCACAGCTAGCACAGTTAGCGGATAACTCAGAGAAATGCTGACGATGTTCAGTACATAGACAGACAGTGTTTTGAGACACCGTATGGGCCAGAGACAAGGTACTACACTAGTATGGTGTGTAGGGAAGTAAGGACCATAAAACTGCGTCACTAGATGATAGCTTAAGTGCCGGAAAGTGCCTAAAACCCACATAAAGTGCAGAATTCTGCATATTTAAGCAAAATTCAGCAAATTAATAAGCTAGTAACATGCAAAAATATGGCAAAATGGCCCTGAATGCTTTCCTAAGTGTCGGTAATTAAAAGTGTCACGAAAGGGTACTTAAGGAACACTAAACGGTATAGTTTGACACTTTAACGAACCGGTATCTAACCGGAGAACCGGACACTACCCGAAACACCAAAATTATACTAGAGACATTGTTTTAATGTTTCTGAGCTAGTTATGATCCCCGAACACCCTAACACACCGTATAATGCATGATAAACTTAAACACTAACCATTGCACTTGAAATCTAACTTAATTATCTAACTTACCATCAAACTTACACTTAGACCCCCTCCCCCCTTATATTTACAGCACCAAGGGAGTGGCCACACCCCAAATCTTCTCTTGATCCACTAAATCCCATTTGATCTTGCTTAGATTTGATAAGATCATGTCTTGTACACTTGGAACACTAAACCCATTGGATAATAGCCTAAAATTGGTTATAAGAGGAACATGGAGGATCTTAATCACCCACACTTCTCAACACCATCTCTCTCCCTCTCCTCCTCTCCCTCTCGGCTGAGAACTAGCACCACCACCATCATCACTTCCATTTCAAGTTCATCCATTTTCAAGTGTACACAAGGTGTAAGGAGCCATATTAGAAGGCTTGGTGGTCTTGGATCTTGAAGGACCTCCATCATTTGCTTTTATCCTCCACTTTTGTCATCATCATCATCTTCTTGTGTTCTTCCCTAGCCTTGTGCTAGTTGTAAGACTCTCATGATCCTTATTTACTTCATATGTTGTTGGTTAAATGATGATGAGCATTGATAAACTTGATGAACACTAAAAGACATAAACATGAATCATGAACATAAGCTTGATATATGATGAAACTATGTTGTTTAGTGTATGAATGATACTTGCTTGTTATTTACTTGAGATTATGATGTTGATCATCATAAGGAGCTTGCTAGATTGTGATTAAACACATGATCTAGCAAGAGAGAGGATGATTATGTGATAAAATAAGATGATCATCCTCATGTGTAAGCATGAACTTGAAAAATAAAATGATTTCTTGAAAAATAATAATCAAGTGAGTTGATAATCTTATAGACCTAAGAATAATGAATGGTTTTCCAAAAGAACCAAGTTCAAAATGTGATTTCTAGAAGATCATGGTTCTTACTTAAACACACACTATTTTTAGTGATAACACAAGTGTAGAAACACTTGAGGAACAAGAGGATTTCACAAAGAAACGTTTTTGTAAAATATGTTTACAAGTTGTAAACACCCAAACCTTCCAAGGATGAGATTTTTAAAGAAGTATACACACTTTAAAGGGTAACTAAACCTACTAAAACACTACTAAGTTACTACAAGTTTTTTTTGTGAAAGATCAAGTTCATGTTGTTATGTAATTTGTATAGTTCTTGCACTTGGTAAGTGTAAGTTGTTTAGGGATTGATTGTTGATTGTTTGTGATGATTTTTGAAAAGAAAATGATACGCTTTGATAGCATGGACACCTCCATTTTTAGGGGAAACTATAGCAAAATTTTTCTAAAAATATAAACACTTAGAAAAATATTTTCTAACAAGTATTTACAAGTGTATTTAACTACGGTTTTCAATATAAACTTTGCCATAATTTTTAAAAATACAATTATTGGAGGTTGGTTTTTATAAATAAAAATGGGTGAATATATATTTAGAATATATATGTATATATAAAGGACACTTGTGTGAATATTTGTATACGTTGTGAAATAGTTATATTATTTTAGGGTAAAATAATATGACTTAACAAATACCAAGAATTTACAATCCAAAATAATACCAAAAATCACAAGGAATAAATATATAAGTTACACACTTAATATTGTGGAACCGAACGATTGAATGTAACTTACAAAATATTCCGGAAAATACCGTTACAAATATATTTTTGGTAAATATTACTTTGGATACAAAAGGAATGAAAGTATGATTTTTATTATTATTACAAGTTATATCATACTTTGACAAAAAGGGAAAATATTATTTTTGGGAAGTTAAAATATATTTTCTTGGAATATTTAGAAGATATATGATTTTTGGGAAAAATATATATTTTCTGGACAATACATTATTTTTGGGACAAAATAAGTTATTATATATATTTTCTAAAGTGGGACTTGAAAATATATTAATTTGGAACTACAAATACAATAATACGAAAATACATTTATGAGATACCCCCATCCTTGGGAAGGAAATACGAAAATAAATACTTGAGAAGTATTATTACAAAATATTTCTTAAACAATTATTCCAAAATTAAATATAATTAAAGTTAAGATATTTATTATTTTAACAAGTAATTATAACTTGGAATAATTTTGGGAACATAAGAAACGTAACTCAACACGTTAACTCTAAATGAAGGCACAGCCCGTTCGCCTAATAGACGTTAGTACAATGTAGGTAGTCGGGTTTGCTGAAGAAATTTGGGTTACGATTCTGAAGACGCAATACTGTGAGTTCATGTCCCCCTCTTCTTTAAACTGTTTTATTTATTTACTTCGGGGGTGAAATACATGTTACAAAAGGATTACATACAAATACAATTGGTATGGTTAGCCTAGGAAAGAACCATAGATCATGTGAATGGGTAGGCGGATACTTGGGACCATTAATCCTCGTATAAGGACCGAGGGGCATGAGTGATAGATCTATTTGGGTGTAGCGAGCCCACACCCATGAGGACCAGGGTGGCCCATGGGGTGACTATGTCTTCCAGCCGGAAGCCCGGTACAACTTTGCTATGTTTGAGTCTTCCTACACCGTCACACATATCAGTGGCCTTGCAAACCATTGGTGATCTTTTCCTTGTTTGCTATCATACCGGGACTTTCATACTTACACTGTTTACAAAGATTCATACATACATATACAAAACACATGAACTCGCTCAACTTTTGTTGATGTTTTTAAACTACATGTATTTCAGGGAACTAAGTGGATCTGGCAGGTGTGTGCATGTGTTTCAAGCTGCGTAATAAATAAACGATGTCATCCGAGGTCGTTGGGTTTAGGAGATGTATCTTACTCCTGGGAGAGATACATGTTTCTAAACTCGGGTTTGTTTAAGGTCTTTTGTCGAGTCTTGGTGAACTCCTTAAAATATGTTATGGTTTGTAATTTGAATTCGGTGTCAACATTTCAGACAAGTATGATGTGGTATTTTAAAACTTAAATTTATGGATGAATATCTTTTGGTTTTATCATATAGCATTGTTATGATTGAATGCTATGGTATTAAGAAGTCACCAATAACCACGCTTCCGCAAAAGTCAGGGTGTGACAAACACTAGGGACTAAAGTGGGATAAGATGAAAGTTGAGTTATTATATGAAAAGATCAACACACAAACACACATTTCGTGTGTGTTCTAGAACAATCAGGAGCTCCAAGGGAGTCAAAACCCAAACTCAACCAAAATCATCAAATTGAAGGGTGAACCGAAGCTCAAATTCATGAACGAACATGAATTAATGTCACCTACAGGAGGGGATCATGAGGTATGTCTTAAAACTTAGATTGGTGATCTTGTATTAAGTGGGTTATGTTTAATCCCCGAATTGGTATGAAAATTGAGTATGAATATGTGTTAGACTCACCATGTAGAACATGGATTATGCATGATTTGGATCAATTCAATGTTTTGAGGTGAAACCCATTTGTTATGGTAAAGATGATGACTTGGATTATCATCCATGTCCAATTCTTGTTCAATGTTGATGTAATATGTTGTGTATGATGAATTCTTGTTAGATGAATTGAAAGAAATATGGTGTTGATATGTTTGATGTTTTGTGTGAATGATATTTGTTGATTAGTAAGAAGATTTTATGAAATATGTATGAGCTTGAAAGATTACGCATAAATTAGTTGTACATTGTGCTTAGAAAGTAGTATGCACACCAAGTGTATGATAAAATGTCTAAGCGAAATTAGGATGCGAAATTGTACGAAATAGCTTAATATATATGAATGAGATAAGGTAATGATGTAATTAGTAGTATACTAACTTGAAGAATGTACTTTATATGGAACTCATACAAGAATTCGGTTGAATGTATGTGCTGGTCAAGACTATGCATGAAGGGCTTGTACATTATGCTTAATATCACTAGATGATCATGTGATTGTGAGCACATTTGCATCGTGAGTATGAGATGTATATAATGTCAATTGTATAGCCTATTATGATGTTACGGATATATGAAGACAAGTCGAAAGTTCATATCATAACTGCTGACTTCTGAAAGTCAACTACGCATAAGAAGCATGATTTGACTTGTTGTAGTAAAGGTAGGATTTTAGGAAGTCGTATGGTACATGTTAAATCAATACGCGTTATATGGAATGACATGATGAATTATATGAGTTTGAAAGGATGTGAATTTGGGTATATGTCTTATGCTTGTTAGAATTGACTAATGAAAGTCAAATATGAAATGTTCAATTGATATGATCGTTAACATGTACAATTGTGTATGCTAACAAGAATGTGATTTCAATAACATGAAAGTATAGGAATCATGTCAAGATGGACCCAAGCATGAAAGGCTAACGGGTCAAGAGGAGGCAAGGAAGCGGATACGAACACAGATGCATAAGGTAAGTGATTTCTAGAATCACTTCTTAATTTGTTTAAGTAAAGTCAAGTACTAGTTATTTATTGTTGGACCGTTGTACGACCTCTAAACGTCAGTTAAGGCAGTTCATCTCAGTTTAAGAAGGCGGAATCAACTTAAACAAAGTCATAACAGCTCTAATCCTTTTAATCTTTCTTTTCTGATTAATTTGAGTGCTTGTACAAGGTTTTCTGATACAGATCCGTCAGCACTTCGTCACACATACAATGACAACGTTCTGACTCAAATGACCAACACACCTATTTATAAGGCACTTGATTTCGCTTGAGGATGTCTGAAGCGA
This sequence comes from Helianthus tuberosus, assembly GCA_030545235.1. Taxonomy (NCBI): domain Eukaryota; kingdom Viridiplantae; phylum Streptophyta; class Magnoliopsida; order Asterales; family Asteraceae; genus Helianthus; species Helianthus tuberosus. Next base: position 2,237,903 of record JARYGA010060172.1, read on the forward strand.
AATCTCTTGTTCTGATTTCGCTTCAAGCCAACACAAACCCTCTTCAAGCGAAATCATGTGTTTACAACATAAAAACCCTAACTTAAAACCCTAATGTGTGTTCAATCAACTTATCTAGACACAAGACCTAATGCAGGCGAAGTCAACAGACATTCCATGCACTAACAGACTCCCCCTTGGATGTTGACGAAGTCTTCAGCTCCTGAGTCTTCAGTCTTGGTCTTTTCTCCAACTCTGTCTTTTCCACAAAAACACTCTATCTTCACAGGTTTCAGGATCTTGTCCTCCTGGCTCTAACTCCTTTCTTCCCTTTGAATGGTGATCTAGACTCCCCCTTTCATTGACTCCCCCTCTCAATATGCTAGAATCTGAGATGTCTGGTTCAAACTTTGTCATTTAGCTGCCGTTGGGAATAATGAAGTCCAAACCTGTTTAACCTGCACATCCTCTACCACAATATAAGTTTCACAAATTTATAACCATTAAATTTAAAAACTTACAGGTAAAAAGCATTCAACCAACAAACATACTAGTTACATCAAGTTCAAATAAATGATCTTGATTAACTAACCCCTCAATCTTACAAATCATTTGATATGACATTCAAAGTTTTCAACAAACTCTCCCAAACCAATTCATCATGTTTAGCACTTGAAATTTTGAATATCTGCTTTTCAACATCAGTTGTCGAAAAACTTTTTGGATTTTGATTTTAAAAAAAATGCAATAAAGAAATATGTACAATCTATATTTTTGTGAGTTTGTGTAAGAGAATCATATCAGTTCATGAAACAAATCACAAGCATCATTAAGCTTTAATCATTTATAGTTCTAAACGATTCACCTTGATTGTCAGTATACTGGTCCACTTAAATTTTCACACAAAGTTCAATTGTTCCGAGATACGATATTAATGTTTTAAGCACTTGAACTTATCCGTGTGTCCCACTACTTGTATATACTCCCGTATCCAGATCCCAATATTCAGTCTTACAGGTGAGTATACCACAGATGATATCTGTCAGGGGAATAAATTATGCAACCGTGATAGCTCAGGTCAGAACTTTCGTTCAGCAGAGAGCCTAGTTGACTTTTAGGTGTGTCCCCTTTAGAGGATCTTTTTGCTTACAACAGCAGCGACTATCAATTTTATTGTTTCATCAGCTTGCTGAGGGCGATGCTATATTTCAAGCATTTTGCAGAAAGTATTATTCGAGGACTAGGTCAGAAATTCCTTTCAGCAGAAGTCCCGGAATAATACCCCAGATATCACTGAGTATAAAGACCTAGTATCTCAGAATATGGGACCTTTCAAACGAGATTTCAGGGGTTACCTATATATCCAAGTTTGTATTAACCCACAGAACAAGCAAGTTTGAAATTTATGTTTATATCTCGAATAAATCTACTAAATGTGTAAAAACCTACTGGCACATCATCAGTGAGACCGTTTATCACATTTGACATTTCATATCCTTAGCATGCTGTGATAGTTCACTGATTTACTATCATTTCCTCTTTTTCACGACAAAACTCATTTTCATTTTTTCAATGTTTTTGGCATTTTCAAATTTTCTATTTTTTATAAAAAAAATTTCTCCCCCTAAAATCAAAATATGTTTCAATTTTGATTTTCTATGAAAATTTGAAAACAAACTATACAAGAAACGTGACAAACTGATATCAAATCACTTCAATTCGCCATTCACTCGGCATAAACAATCAGAACTCCCCCTGACAACAAACTATTTTCCCATTTAGATTTCAAAACACTTAAGTTTGTTTTAATCAAATGGTTTTTCCGGAAAATTAGTTTTGTGTGTCATTTCACAAACTCGGGGTTTCATCACATTGTTTACCTTTAACCATTTTAAAAGATTAACAATTAAGATCCGTGTCAACAACAAACACTAGTAGAAAATCAAGTACAACTTAATGTCCCTGATTTACCACTTGTAAATCGAAATATCACAGTTACCATCCTGTGAATTTCTCAAGAAATGTGCCGATACCTGTTCCACGCTTACCAACCTGGGAACTCCGGCAAGTCAGGTTTTTCATTTGAAAAGATCTACCCAAGCCTGACCAGCCTTGGGTTTAACAACTTTTACCTCAATAGATGGCTCTTCTGGTTTTGACAAACCAGAATCATTGCCAGATTGTGGCTCTTTTGACTTTGACAAGTCAAATTCATCGCCTGATGATGGCTTGTCTGACTTTAACGCATCAGATTCATCGCCGACCATTTTCTTCTTCTCCTTTTTCTCCTTTGTCTCCTTTGTCCTCAGATTTGTATCTGACGAATTCAATTTACTTGGCTTTGCAGTCGAGTGAGTTGATTCATCAGAACTTTTACTCGGATTACCAGTTTTATCCGAGGACAAAACTTTCTCGAGGTACTCTCTCACCTTCTTCCTTTTCTTTCGCAGTCTGTCTTTCTGCCCCTGTGAAAGTTTAACTTTCTTTTCTTGAATTGTCTGATCCTGAACTTTAGGTTTTAGAACCTTCTGTTCATGGGGCTTGACGTTGACTGACTTCTTTGCCATGCTTTGAGAATCAACCCTCGATCGTGCCTTTGATCTCATTGGGCAATCTCTAGCAATGTGTCCTCTGATGTGGCATTCATAGCATCTTCTTGTTTCAAATCTCTGACTTTGGCAGTTAACAGCAATGTGTCCTTGATAACCGCATCTGTAACACATTCTGTTATCGTACCTCTCACTACTTTCATACCTCACATCGTCTTCATACCACACACTTAGATCAAAACATTGATTTGCCTTGTGGTAATCACCATTTCTTTGTTTTCTATCATTGTAATGATTTGTCCTTGAAGAATCTTCATCCCATCTTCTCCTATAAGTTGAATTTGGCTTTTGAGAACTGTGGTCAAACCTGCACCACGAATTACCAACTATTTTTGAGTTTTGATTTTTAGATTTTTGTAATTTTTCATAACGATTGGATGATTTATCTGATTGTTTCTGTTCTGCATTCTTCTTTACAGGTTTTTGCGTTGAGCATTCACCTTTCTCAGTAGAATGTAAGACAGTATTTTTAAACATTTCAGTTAATTTCAAAAATGTTTTTCTATTCTTTTCTTTTTCATCATCAGATATTTCATCACAATCTTCAGTTTTGACTTTGACTTTGTCAAAATTGTTTACATTTTCACTCATAGGAACAGAATTGATAGGTTTTGGACAAATCTGTGAAGTAGAATTCACAAAACCTTTCAATTTTTCTTCAAGCTCTTTGATTTTCATCTGAGCTTTTTCAGCTTCTTTTTCAAGCTGAATGATTTTAGCAAGATGAGAATTGATTTCAATTTGTTTTTGAAGATTATCTTTACCAAAAATATCTCTCTCATCTACTAAAATCTTGATTTGATTTTGAAAATCTTTTTCTTTTTCTTTTAAATTGTTAATATCCACTGTTAAACTGTCCAAACCGCTCAACAGTTTGTCATTTTCAATCTTTAGTTTTTCATTGTTCAACCGCAACTCCAGAATCTGTTCATCATCAGATTTCTTCTCGTCTTTCAAAGCTTTGTTTTCCAATTTCAAATTCTCCACATCTTTCAAGAAATTGAAATTTTCTGTTTCGAATTTTTCGCATTTTGAACATACAATTTCACTTTTCGATGTTTCATCCATCTTTGATTCTTCATTCTTTGATGTTCCTGCAAGAAAAATTTTAACCATATCAGCAGGATTCAAATCTTCATTTAAAAAACAACCTCTCTTGAAATCATATTTCATCTTTCTTCTTACATCAATACCATTTTCAATTCTTTTGATTATTTCAAGAAATACATCCAAACTTAACCAATTTGATTCTCGTTTTAATTTCTCTACCAACTCTTTCTTTTTCTCTTCATTCTCATCATTTCGTTTTCTAAGCTCTCTGATGAAATCATAATAACCAAATTTTGAAAACCTAGAATCCTTTTTCAATTTTTCTAAAAATTCATCCCAATCTGAAGATAACGCATCTGCAAACTTAGATATCTTTTCAGTATTTGATATCTTTAAGTAATGCATTTCAAAACTTTTATGTAACTCTTCATATCGCTTATACGTATCACTAAAATTCTCATATTTCCTACACATAAAATGTTCAAATCTTTCAACCAAAACCTCCTTTTTCTCAAGAAGAGAACAAGAAGTCCAATTGTTTACTCTTTCAAGTTTAATGTTTTCCAGTTCGTCAAACATTTTGATATCACCTGAAAACAAAACAAAAACACTTAGAAAATTTTCAAAGTTTTGAAAAATGAACAAGTTTAAGCGAAATCCTTGAAGTAAACAACTTTCAAGCGAAATCAGCTAACAAATCTATTACAAGCAAAATCCTCTATTTCGCTTCAACAGTAACCAACCTTCAAGCGAACCAACTATTTCGCTTCAACTTAAACTCACAACTTCAAGCGAAATCTACTATTTCGCTTCAGCAGAAACAGAACCTTCAAGCGAAATCCAGCAATACAATTTCGCTTCAGCGGTTCAACAATAGTTCAAGCGAAAACAACAATTTCGCTTCAGGAAATCTATGTCGCTTCAAAGTTTTTCAAGCGAAATTGTCCAAAAAGTAGATCTGAAGCGAAATCAATCAATAATTTCGAACACCTTTCAAGCGAAACCTTGTTTTAGGTTAATTTTAATGAGTTTTAAGCTGAATTTTAATCTGAAACTTTGTAGGTTTTGTGAAAACTCGGTTTTACACGTTATACTCTGAAATCAGACCATTTTGTCCATTGGAACTTGTTCAGATCAGAAAAGTAAGAGATAGAATGAGTAGAAATAAGAAAATCCAGTAGAATCAAGCTGCTATGGTATGAACTCCTCGTCCTGAGCTCTGATACCACTTGTTGGACCGTTGTACGACCTCTAAACGTCAGTTAAGGCAGTTCATCTCAGTTTAAGAAGGCGGAATCAACTTAAACAAAGTCATAACAGCTCTAATCCTTTTAATCTTTCTTTTCTGATTAATTTGAGTGCTTGTACAAGGTTTTCTGATACAGATCCGTCAGCACTTCGTCACACATACAATGACAACGTTCTGACTCAAATGACCAACACACCTATTTATAAGGCACTTGATTTCGCTTGAGGATGTCTGAAGCGAAATCTCTTGTTCTGATTTCGCTTCAAGCCAACACAAACCCTCTTCAAGCGAAATCATGTGTTTACAACATAAAAACCCTAACTTAAAACCCTAATGTGTGTTCAATCAACTTATCTAGACACAAGACCTAATGCAGACGAAGTCAACAGACATTCCATGCACTAACATTTATGTATGATAATTGAAATCAAGTAGGGTTTTACACAGAATGGAAATGTTCGGATCCGGGTCAAAATGATAAGTGTATTAAAGGTTTGGTTATATAAAAGCGATGGATTTCGCTAAGTAAACCAAACGGTCAAAAATGAGATGTTATTGTATATCGGAATGGTTGCATAAGTAATGACTTCGGTATACCACCTATAAGCCCACTAACCGAGAAACGAAGACGCGGGTTAATAGTCTAAAGACTCGGTTGTGAGTTATGATTAAATGGACAAACCATTTCGCATATGGGAATTGTACTTACAAAGTTCAATTGAGTATAGTTGAATGAGTTTAACGCATACCGGGTATCGGGTGCATAAACCCCATGTACGGAACTCCGGTTTATGTAAAACTTTTATAGTTATCATGTTCATATGAGTTTTGTGTATAAACAAATGAGTTGTTTGATAAAAACATGAACGGGTCGAATAATTCATAAATGAATATTAAGTCAAAAACTTATAAGTTAAGAATTTCCTTAATCCGGATGTTGGATTTCGAGTCCATATGATAAAGGGCCAAATTACGATCATGTGGGAAGAAACGGATCGCAAAACGGACAAGAAATGAGAAAGTTATGACCAAATTTGTAAAAATTCGTTAAGCTGAAAGTTGCAGCTCTAAACCAGGCACAAGGTTGTGCCCCCAGGCACAAGGTTGCGCCCCTGACTGATGTCATCTGTATTGCGCCAGAACTGACACAAGGTTGCTCCAGATTGGTTTCTTCTTGTGCCAATCGCTGGTTCTTTCATATTTTTCGCATTCTTCAACCCCAAACTTGTGTGAAGGCTATCTAACTACGTTATATGCATTATATAACTATATGTAAGTATGTAAGCATGTACGTATAGACGTCTTTATGTTTACATGTAAGTTTTCGAGTGTATGTAAATAGATGTATGAGTATACATATATGAACGTATGTACGTATGTATTAAATGGGATTGAATGTACACAAAGGAATAAAGCTTGTCTGTATTCATGTAGGTATGTATGTGTGTATGAATATACGTGTGAATGTACGTATGCACGAAGTAGGATTTATCGCCCATGAAAGAATGGGGAATGTATGTATGTATGCATAGTTTCAATACGTTTGAGTATTGCCGTTACTAATAGTGTGCCTTGAGATTGAAATGTAATACGTGTACATTATTGAAGTCTCACCAAGAATTAGACACGTAGATGAAATGCGTGAATTTAGAAAGATACCGGAATGGAAAGTATACGAGGATAGAACGTAACGAGACTCCATAATTATGAAGCTTGTTTATATATAGTATGTGCTAATGTTACGAATGCATGTGGTGGGTGCAGGTTATACAAAATTATGGATCAATATTATGAAGAGCAAGTGATTGAAGATCAAGTTAAAGAGACATGGATTGTACAGAATGGGTGGTCATGTAATTTGTATTAGTATGTTATAATCGGTTCATTAATGAAAGTTAAACGATGTCGTTCCTTACATAAAGATGTTTTTAAATGATTTTCAAGTATAAAGGAACATTTTAAGAAAGAAATTTTATGGTACGTATTTCCGCTGCGTCTTTTTGATCAAAACATTTTAGGGTCTTACCGCGAGGCTAATGTTGTTCTTTTTTGTAGGAAGACGACATCAATCCATTGCAACGTTGACGAAACCCATTGACTTTCCACCGGGATTCAGGGACTCGACATTGGCGCCATCCGTGGGACACTATCCGTATAGTGATCTCGTAAAAAACCTAAGACGCTGTAAAGGATATCTCTCCTAAAAGCAACATGGTTGCACGACCTCCACCACCTAATTCCCAAATAATGAAAGAAGTTCGAAACACCAACAAAGTGGTGAATGTTGAAGACATCACCAACGAGGTGGAGACAAGTGACAGGACTGGACTGTCCAGAAAGAAGGATGCCGCCATCACACCAGACTTTGTGTCCATGGACAGGGATGAACTACTAAAATTGCTCGAGGATCTGGAGAGACGGGAGAAACTTGAAAGCCTACGGGCCAGACTCTCCATTGACACACTGTCAGATAAAAATAACACCAGTTCTCATGAAGGTAACACTGATTTGGACTCGCTAACAGCGTTCATGAGTGCCCTAAGGCAGATGACACCCGAGGAAAGAGAGATGTTGGTAAAGGGGAAGGGGGACACGAAAAAAGAAGGTAAAGGTAAGGACGGCCAGGATGATGGCATGCTAAACAAGCCTTACTTACCCAAGGATCTGGCTAAAGTCTCGAAGATCACCAGTGTCACACCCCAAAAACGTCGCAGCGGAATATTAAACGTAGTGGTGACGGAAGTTGGTGCCCATTTATACCTTGTCGATCGATGCATTTAATTGTTGGACATTTTAGTATATTTTAAACATAAGTTATTTAAACATTACGTTTTAAGTCACGACACGACCACATAGTTAAGTTGTCTTTGATCCTCGTGGATCTTATTACATACGTCCCAGAAAGTTTAAAAGTTGTCCAACATTTTTAAACAAACATCATGCATCATTCAAACACAAGATACACCATGATTCCTGAAGCCGAACTTAAGTAACTGTAGAACACATTAAAATCAAGTGTCAATACAAAGGAAGGTGAGTTCACATGTTCACATACAAACAAATCATCTCAGAGGAAAACTTTCTGATTATGTGTTTACTTGAAAACATTCATATAAATTTTAGAAAGTCCATTTTTACTTCCTTAATAAAATCCGTGGGTATTCCGTCGCGGTTTAACAACCCGACATTAACACTCTTACCCAGGTTTTGTATATTAAATTATTGCGTCAATTTTCAGACTCGTATGTTAGCTAGACAATACGAACTATATATTAACCATGCAGGGATAACCAAAGCTAGACAATAATTAGAATATCAATTCGTCGTTTGAGTTGACACGGGGGGACCGGTCACGACGAGGTTGTCAACCCGATAGATCTACCAACAATTCCTCGCGTGCAACACTTAAATGATTAAACGACATCATGGGCGCTGGGTCCGCTTGAGACCATTATGATGTCTGCCTCACGTACAATATATATATATATATATTATATATATCCTACTAATATGACAATTTAATACACGAAGTTGTACGAACTCCCTGGATCCCCTTCCCTGGGACCAGGCCGACATCCGTCCCAACTTTACGGTCTGTTTCGCCTCGGAAACACCGTACCAATCCCGTTTCATCCCGAAACAAATATATTAAAAAAAAACCGTTTCATCCCCGAAACATATATTCTCACAAATCCATATATTTGCAACGAAAATATATATTTTATATCAAAAAGGTATGTTTTATTCCAAAAACATTATTAAACCCTTTTATTGGCGTGTTCTACCCCCGTAATATATACAAAGCAGTAAAAAGAGGGGTTTAGTGACACTCACCTTTGGGTGCGTATTTTAAATAGCGCAATCCCAGAGATTGATTTCTACACGTCCTATTATATATATATATATATAGGAACGATTTTAAATCAACATTCATAACACAAAAATCCTAAGTTTCTCCGTTTCTTAGAATTATCACGTAACTTTGAGATTTTCTCGAAAAGTTATCATTTTTTATTATGTTGGCACGTTAATATATATATGTATATATGAGTCCATATATATATATATATATATATTTATGATTTTGCGACTTGAACGATTTTATTGGTGACCATTATTGTGTAAGCCCGTTAACACTCCCGTTTATACGCAATATATCTACGATTTGCGCGTCGTAATATATATACATAGATGTTCATATAATTTATCATAAACACATGAGAAATCTTATTAACTTATCTATTTTGTCATTTTTAAAGCAAATATACATTAAACATCTCATATGTATCAAATTTCATGCTCGACAACCAAGTTACACATTTAACGCGATTTTTACCGTTTCTACCGCACAAGACGCACAAATATACATGCATAATCTAAATTTCCAAAATCATGTTAATAACTTAACATACTTTCATATTCTCATGTTTAAATCACATAACACATTTTAATACGTATTATTTACCCACAATTTTACCCATACTTGTGTATACTGAAAAATGCGTATTTTAGCGATTCGGTAACGTTTTCAGGCGTCGGAAGTCACGTATGACAAACCAAACACCAAGTAAAGCTAAAATTAGTTAAAATACTTATTTTTAAACTAAAAACATCAGTATACTTACTGATCTAAATCAGTTTTGTAAAAATCACTCGAAAAGCCGATTTTGACCGTTTTAACGCATAGTTTGGCGTTAAACGTTACTATAATCATCCCAACTCGAAACGACTTGATATTTTAACACAATACATGTTATTTACTGATTAAAATAGTGGTTATAATCAGATTAGTGCAGTTTTTGTATAAGTCACATAAATCATGCGATTTCACGTATTTTACAACCTTTAATGCACTAAGTACAACATGCAAAGCTAGCAAACATTATGACAAAGTTATATGTCACTAAACACTTTAAAATAACCTTATTTTAGTGTTTATATTCTGAATATATCTGATTTTTATTAAATCATACTCAAATCACCTTCTTATAAACATTTTTCATCATGCAAGATCTAGTTAGTGCATCTAATGCATCCATATCATGTTCTAATCATTTTGTATGATCTTGAATGCACTTATATCTACATTTATTTCATGTTTCTCATACTCAAACATTCCAGCATTCTTATGATCATCCTACATTCAATTCTTATAAATGCAAGACATACTTTTCTTACACATTTAAATCTTTTAATCATCAAAATTTACATGCATGTGTACATATACATATATACATACACGACACATATACACACATGCATATACTTCCAAGATTTTACTTTTTAACATATTTATTTCAAATCATAGTAACATTTTCAAGAACATTCTTTTAATGATTTCTTTTCAACACATGCATGAACCCATCTTTCAAAGATTAACTCAAATCATTCAAGAACAAGAAATCAAAACACAACTAAATACACACATTGCCACAATTTTCGGCCATACATACACACACATGTACACTCACTTTTACTTTGATTAAAATCTCATTCTTTGTTAAATACAAGTTTGTGATTTATTCCAAGTTCAAGAGAAACCATCTAACATCTCCATCATCACTAAAAATCAAGAATGTGATTTAAAAACAAGTTTATACCTTCAAGATTTTGAAGTGGGTTTTTGAGAAAAGATGATGATATGAGACTTGTTATTGCTTGAATCTTGCTTGAAATCACTTCCAAACACCCATATTAGCTTGAAATCATCTTGAAAGACTCTTGAATCTTCATGGAAAGATTGGAAATTTTGAATGAGTGTGTGTGTGAGGTGTTTTGGCCGAGCTTAATCAAGAGAGAGAGAGGATGTGATTTTTGATCTTGGTTTATGCAAATGAAGAGTGTAATATGTGTTTAAATGATTACTTATGTTTCCAAGAATAACACATGGCAAGAAGATCAAGAAATGGCAAAAGGTGGGCATGTCTATGGCCGCCACCTAGTCCCCTCTCACACACACATTTACATTTACATATACATACACATATATATTATATATAGTGTAAAAACAGGTATTTTACTAGATACCGGGTATTTTATCTAGCGTTTTAATCCCGTTTTAGTGCGTTTTAAATTATTTTTATCATTCTATAAAAAAATCACTTAAAATTATTACTGAAATAATTACCAGTTGCCTCGACTGGCTGCGTTGACAGTATTTTGTTTAATTCGCGTTGTATCGCACAGTACGCGCTCAAACTAGAAAAATAGAGTTTCTTAGCGTTTTAATTTGTTTTTCCTCATGAATATGATTAAAATTATTATTCTAATCATAACAGACTATTTTTAGGATTTTAACACTGATCGGGTGGTACCGACGTTCGTTTCGCATTTTAACCGTTACGCGATAAGCGTTTATCTTACCGTTGCCAACATAATTTTTTAACAAAGTTTAATTTTATCAACTCATTAAATTTCACATATAAACATCATAACCAGTCAAATACAGCCCTGTTACCTATTCACAACACATGTTACAATTGTATGGTACGGCCTGAAAAGCCGGGTGTCATAACTTGGAGGATTGCTGAGGGCTCCATGCCTCCCAAGCTCAAACCTCCGCTCAACCTGGACAGATATGATGGGACCAAGGATCCGAAGGATCACCTGCACGCTTTTAGAGGTGTTGGATAGGTAGGACGGTGGTCTATGCCCACATGGTGTCACATGTTTGTTCAAACACTGAAGGAGACAGACTCCGGTTCGACAGCCTCCCGACTAGAGCATCGACAACTATGAAGAGTTAAGCGAGAAGTTCCTCAGGAACTTCAGCCAACAAAGAAAAGTGATAAAAAATCCCAATGAAATCATGCACATCCGCCAAAAGGATAATGAGCGGGTGGATCAGTACATGGAGATGTTTATCAAGGAGAGTATGAACATCAAGGGTGTCCCGGAGGTAATGAAGATTAGTAGATTCATAAACGGATTGAAACACACCCAACTATGTGAGAAGCTGGGGGAAGAGTTCCCTGAGACCTTCGACAGCCTCATGGACAGGGTCAGAGCTTTCGTCAAAGGAAAAGACACTAGTAGCAAGGCCAAGGAATTGGATCTCACCCCCAGAAAAACCACTCAAGCCCCAAACCTCAAGAAAAATGTACTCTCCATCCACGGAAACATCTATATGATAAACTGCAGCATGACAAGTCAAGGCCAACGTACTCTCCCTACAAGCCCCGAGGGAGGGGGCCAGCTCCTTACTGTGATAGTTTTACCCCCTTGACCAAGACCCCAAGCGAAATATTGGCTACAGAAAGAGTCAAAAACTACTTTCCTAAGCCCCCAACCTATTAAGCCAGGGCCGAAGGCTCACCCGAATGAATATTGTGAGTTTCACAAGGGCTTCAGCCACACAATGGATGATTGCATGTATCTGAAGAGAGAAACTGAATCGGCGGTGAAAACGGGAAAATTTTCTCACTTGATAAAGGAAATAAAGGAAGGAGGGGGCAAGAAAGGAAGATATGCCAGGGGAGGAGAACCGGACAGGGGATATGTAGACATGATTAGAAGACGAGAGGAATATGATCCCACAAGGAGTGTTAAGGCACGGGTACAGGGGCCTTCAAGTTGCATGAGAGCTCCAATACTGATGCCACATCTTGAAGAACATGAGGTACAAAGACTCCCCCTTAACATTTCCGCTATAATAGCCGGACACAGGGTTGCACGAATACACGTAGATGGGGGGAGTGGGGTAGAGGTGATCTACAAGCACTGTTTCTTGAGGTTCAACAGAGTTGTACGGGATAGGGTGGAGGAGGATTCCATACCCTTGGTGGGTTTCAACAATAGCGTCTCACCCCCCTGGGGAAGATCAGGCTCCTCTTCACGATGGGGGAAGGGGACCAGGTACGAACTATAGAGCTAACGTTCACAGTGGTCCGAGCCCCATCCAAATATAATGCAATACTGGGAAGACCAAGGATTGGAGATCTCCAAGCCCGAGCCTCCACTCCTCATGGAGCCTTAGTATTCCAAAATCCCTGAGGTCTAGCTTAGGTGAAATCCTCATACGAAGTAGTGTCATCGATCATGAAGGAAGAAGACGGGAGGGAACCTCGGAAAGAAGGAATAGAAGAGTAGGCTCACAACTAAAGGTTCCCAGAACAAACGATAAAGGTAGGGAGGCATTTGAGTGACAAGTGTAAAAGTGCACTCAAGGAGCTACTACTCTTTAACATAGACATCTTTGCGTTTCAGCATGAGGACATGAGTGGAATCCCTTAGAGTTTAACGGAGCACAGGCTCAATACCCACAGCTGGGTAAGGCCTATTAAACAAAAGAAGCGGAACATGGGCTCAAACAAGAGGAGGGTTGCCTGCAAAGAGATAAGGAAACTCCTCAGAGCTAGGATAGTTAGGGTGGTCAGATACCCTTCATGGATTTCTAATCCAGTCATGGTCAGCAAGAAGGATGGAGGATGGAGAATGTGTATAGACTACAAGGACCTGAACGAAGCATGTCCCAAGGACTGCTATCCCCTACCAGAGATAGATGTCCAAGTTGATTCTTTGGCCCAATACCCTCTAAAGTGCTTTTTGGACACATACAAGGGCTACCATCAGATTCAAATGTCCTTGGAGGACGAGGAAAAGACAGCCTTCGTAACAGACGAAGGGACCTTCTGCTACACCAAGATGCCCTTCGGGCTCAATAATGTAGGGGCAACCTATCAGAGGTTCATGAATACCTTAATCAGGGAGCAGCAAGGAAGAAACCTGCAGGTATATGTGGACCACATTGTGATAAAAAGCCTAACTGAGACGGCCATGCTAGAGGACATTGTATAATTAGTTAGGACCATGCAGGAGGTTAATATGAAGCTGAACCCTGGGTAGTGTTACTTCGGGGTAGAAGAGGGAAAATTCCTAGGGGTGGTAGTCACAAAAGGGGGGATTAAAGCGAATCCTGAGAAAACACAAGCAGTGGCTGACTTGCAGTCCCCTACGTCCCTAAAGGACGTCCAACAGTTAAACGGCAGGCTTATAGCACTCAAATGTTTTCTGTCAAAAGTCGCAGACAGAACCTTACCCTTCATGAAGGTTTTGAAAGATTGCCTCCAAACGAATAAGTTCAGATGGACTCCCGAGGCTAAAGCAGCCTTACAGGAGATGAAAGAACTCATCTACAAGACCACATGTGCCAGGGGAGGACCTGTTTCTATATTTGTCGGCATCCAAGACCACAATCAGCATCGTAATGTTGGTGGAGAGAGAGGGAAAACAGATTCCCATATACTTCATCAGCAGAACGCACAAAGGACCAGAAGAACGATACCTTCCCCTGGAAAAACTAGCTTTGGCGTTAGTTTTTGCTTCAAGAAGACTCATGAGATACTTCCAAGCACATAAAGTTATTTTGCTCATAGACTAACCCTTTCAAAAAGTGTTAGAGAGGCCAGAGGTCTCCGATCGCTTAGCCAAATGGGCTGTGGAGTTGGGGGAACATGCTCTAGAGTACAGGGCAAGGACTTCAGTAAAGGGTCAGGTCTTGGCAGACTTCTTGGCAGAAGTCCCGGAGGAAGAAGAGAGAGAACTCCTTATGTGGAAAGAGATGGAGGAACAGGGGATAAAGAAAGATGAGGAAGTCATGTGGAAGTTGTACACTGATGGGGCCTCCAGTGAAGAGGGAAACTGGGCGGGGATCACTCTCGTCAGGCCTGAAGGGATCGAGCTAACCTATGCCATCCGGTTAGACTTCGATAACACCAACAACACAGCTGAGTACGAGACACTCCTAGCAGGGTTAAGATTGGCCAGAAGAATGAAAACAAAGCATGTGGAAGCCAACACAGACTCCCAATTGGAGGTAAAACAGTATAACAGAGAATACGATGCTAAGGACAACTCAATGGCACAATATGTAACCAAGGTAAAGGAGCTAGCCGGGACCTTCAATAGCTTCCGACTGGAATACGTCCCCCGAGGGACGAACAAAAAAGCTGATTCCCTTAGCAAGTTAGCTTCGGTGGCATTCGACCACCTGGCCAGGGAGGTGAAAGTGGAGGTCCTGACCTCCCCTTCCATCACATACGAAGAAGTGGTTGCTGTTGATAGGACTGGGGAATCCTGGATGATCCCCATCGTAAAGTTCCTGAGGGACGGGATCCTCCTGGAGGATGAATGGCCAGCACAAAAGGTAAGAGTAAAAGCTCTCCAGTATGAACTCATTGACGGGGAACTCTATCGAAGGTCGTACCTGGGGCCCTTCTTAAAGTGTGTGGATGAGGAAGAGGCAAAATATGTGATACAAGAAATACATGAAGGGATTTGCGGGATGCACCCGTGACCAAAGGCGGTCGTAGCCAAGGCCATGAATGCGGGGTTCTATTGGCATCACATGTACGAAATGGCTATGGAAGAAATCAAGAAGTGTGACATCAGTCAAATCCATGCCCCCATGACCCATCGCCATAAGCACCCCCATCCCGGTCTTAACATCTTGGCCATTCCAAAAATGGGCCATAGATATCATCGGACCATTCCCGGAAGGCCGGGGTTGGGTAAAATTCGTCGTAGTAGCTATTGACTACTTCACCAAATAGGTCGAGGCCTAGCCCTTGGCAAAAATTACGGGAGAACAAATGAAAAGATTTGTCTTAGACAACATCATCTACCGGTTTGGAATACCGTTGGAACTGGTCAGTGACAATGGTGTTCAAGTCACAGGAAAAGCTTTCAAGCCTTGGTGTGAGTAGATGCACATACGGCAGGTTTTCACGTTGGTCACCCATGCTCAAAGTAACGGGTTAGTAGAAAGGGCCAATCAGAGTGTGATCAGGGGAATGAAAGGAAGGTTGGGGCGGAAACAAAAAGGCTGGTTTTAAGAATTACCATTCGTCCTCTGAGCTTACAGGATGACCCCTAAGGTTAGCAATGGGGAAACGCCGTTTAGCCTAACTTATGGGACGGAGGCGGTCATCCTGTTGAGATAGGCTCACCCACAACAAGAATGAAGCTACGGGATGCCGATAATGAACAACACCTTCAAATGAACCTCAACCTCTTGGCGGAAAGAAGGGAAATCACTGCAGTAAGGGAGACCAGGTACAAAAAGCAAATGTAGAAATACTATAATGCAAGAATGAAGAAGCTTAACCCAGTCCCTGGGGACCTGGTCCTGAGAGCCAACGAAGCTAGTCTGCAGAAGAACATTGGGAAGTTGGGACCCAAGTGGGAGGGACCATACAGGGTCGTATGGGCCAATGGCAAAGGAGCATGCAAGTTAGAAACACTTCAAGGGAAAGAAATCCCAAGGACTTGGAACCTGATGCAGCTCAAAAAGTATTACGTGTGAGGATCGACCCTCATAGAGAAAGGACATGAGAGATGGCCTGAGGGCCACTTTTGTAATACAACTTATAACTAAGTTATCTCTTTTATATAATAATATGTACTGGGGCATCCTCCCAACACTTTTGGTAATGAATGGTTTATTTTGTGAATTATTCAAACACCCAAGGACTATTAAAAAACATTGTCCAACAACGGGGTAACGCGCTAAGGCAGACGTGCCTAGCGGCTGCAGACCCCAAGAGATGAAAAAAGAATAAGTAATATACACACATGTACATAAGCATAGCAAACATAGTAATTAAAAGCCCGGTCGTGGGGCTGGACGAAGTCGACTCGTCCAAAGGAGATAAACAACAGTTTATTGCTACAAACAACAATCACAAACTTGTTCAAATTGTTTCGTTACAAAAAATACAGATTTATAAATAAGCTACAGATCAATTGTGCACAAGCACACCAAAGATTTCTAAACAAACTACGAATAAAGTGTACGCAAACACACACCGAAGACTTGTAAAATAAGCTACAAATGAATAACTGCTCTTCCCTTGCAACTCCTGACGAAATGCGGCCCTGAGGACAAAAAGCCCAAGGAGACGGAAATGTTCAGCCCCTCCCAAGGCATGAAGATTGGGCCACAGCTGCAAGCAACCCCTGTAAAAAAGAAAGAGAAAACGACAAACAAAGAGGGTATACAAACACCCCAAAGACTCAAAAAACAATAACGATCAAGGATCATAAGCATCAGCATAGCCAAACATAAACATAAGGAGGCCTGACACAAAGGCCTCCAATCAAAAAGTAAAGTGTTCAGGGTGCAGAAAGTTTAGTGTTAGGTACAACCATATCGCAGTTAATTGTTATAAGACAACTACGAAGAATCATATCATGTAAAGGACTTGGGGAAGGAAGGGCCAGCAGGTTCAAGCAATGATTTGAGTTCGTCCAGGGACATCAAGGAGAGCAGGGGTCTTCCCACTAAATTCTTCATCCAATTTGGCCAAATGTTTCTTGGCCTTAGAATTGTAGTGGGGGTCTCTTTCCTCTTTAAACCTTGAGAGGAATAGGAATACCCATCCTTCAGACCCGATTGATAACCTATATCCCTGTATGCCCTGTAAATCCTCTCAAGACAGCAACCAATGGCATTCAGCAGCTAGCTTCTGGCTTTCATCTTGAGCAATCCCCAAGTCAACATATAAAATCTCAACGCACGCAGCAGAAACAGAGGCAACTTCCTTGTATTACTTAACAACTGCAAGCAAACGTTCCTTCTAATCCCGCCAAGCTCTTTCCTTTCGCTCCAACAACGCCCTAGCATTCTAAAAAAGGAAAAAAAAAGGGAATTCATAAAAAAAGGGGGAGAGGAAGGAAAAGAGACATTACCTCCCTATCCAAGAGCTTCCTTTCAATATCAACCACCCGGCACCTGAGTTCGGCAGCAATGGTCTGGGAGGTTTTCAACTCACTCATCAGCCCCTCGTTTACATCCCTCAAGGCATTGACCCATTGCAACATACCATCACCCCTAAATAAACCTTCACAGATGGACATACTGTATTGATCATCAAAAATTTTTGGGTCCAATGCAAAGCTCATAAACCTATGTGAAGGGGGGAGGGCATGAGTCATAAAATCCCAGGCAACCTCAGGGGTGTCAACAACTATGGAGGGGGTTATCCTCCATCTGGGAACATATGCAATAGGAAGCCCTTCAGCAACCAGGGGTGTCAAAGGGGAACGAGGGCGAAAGCATTCTAACAACTTAAATTTGCTTTGGCCGGTTGCTTTGGCAGGAGAAACGTCAGCAACAGGATCGGTAGGAGCATCACTAACTTCCGGGGCTTTACCCTTAGCCTGAGATGAGGTAGGAGCTGCAGGGATCACAATGGGGGCTCTGGAACTCCCCCGCTTCATATATAAAAAAAAGAGGGGGGAAAATAGAATATAGAAGTGAGAAAAGGCGAAGAACCAAAGTGTGCAAAGAAAGAGCTAAAAGAAAAAGCATAATAAACTCACAAGAAGAGGTTCAATGACAAGGCTAGAGGATGGCCTCAAGGTCTTTAGATGCTTGGACAAGGAACCTTTGGCATTAGCTGGGGGAATTTCGGAAGCAGCCCGGGAAGCCGGTTGAGACTTTTGTGTACTTGTACTTCTAAGCCTTAGGCGAATATTTTGAGGCTCCGGAATGACAGCCTTGGTATCAGCTTCGGGGTCTGTTTTACACTTCCGGGATAAGCGAGTTGCCAAATTTTCATCCCCGCTGTTGACGTTCTCCATGGGTGGGGAGCTCTGGGAACCCTCAGTCCTTTCCGAGGAACCCTCTTTGGAAGAAGGAGTCCCCTCCGCTTCCCCAGCAACAGAACCTCCAACATCAGGAGTCTTTCCCTTAAAAACATCTCCCATCTCTGGGTTTACAACATCACCAACCACAAACGACACTCCTTTACAATCAACCTGCAATAAGCCCCACAAAGACATCTCTGCAAAAATAAATATACACTAGAGATGACTGGACGAAGCAGAAACAAGGGCCACAAATCAAGACGTGATCAATATCATTACAAAAGCAAAGGTTTACCTTTATTCTCTTGATAAGCTTTAGGACGAACAGGATTCGAAGGGCTCAAACCCCCCCATAGCCAGAATTCCCTCACGGAAGTTGAAGGCTCTGGTGGGATGCTCGTATATTTTCTTCCACATGACGGTTTCAGCCGCTGAAATGGCAGGGAATGTAGGTCCCCCTTGTTCGTATGGATCTTTCACAGAATTGTCAATCTAATCAAGAGTGCGGAATCCTCTTGATCAGAATATAGCAGAAAATGTGTAGGAACAGAAATCAGCAATTCACAATCAAACCGGGTTTCTATTGATTATCAATTATGAGAATTACAATCAATCAAAACCCTCACAACCTCACAGCCACTATCTGTGATTTTGCTATTAGTCTCTCTCACTAGACTTTCTCTCTCTAGCCTCCAAGTTACTAACTGAAACCCTAATCACAAAACATGTTTATATACCACATGTCTGTGAACCGGGCTTCCTACTCGGCTAGGCCATTTTCCAAGCCCATTACAACAATAAACTCACTAACCAATAAGCTAAGCCCATTACAAAATATCCAAAGACTAAATAATTAAACTATTAAGCTGTTGTCACAGAATATGCACCAACAGGGAAAACATCATCAATAACTGCCTTTGGATCCCTCGAGGGAAGGGATTCAGGAATCATAGAGGCTGAAACGAAGATAAACCTGTTTTTCCACTCCTTCGGATAAGTGGACGTCGGCATGAAGGAATAACAAGGCAGAGAAACACTGTCCTTTCTCTTTGAAAACGTGAACCAATCTTCGTCTGATTGGAGCCGGTAAAACCGATCGAAAAGAGACAAAGAAGGCTCACCAGCAAATGCAGCATAGGAAAGTTCAAAATGAACAATCGTCATAAAAGCTAGGGGGTGCAGTTGTGAAAAGTGGATACCATAATTTTCAAAAGAGCCATCTTAAATGGCGACAAGGGATAACAAACACCACAAAAGGAGAAAGACAGGGTGTAGACGACGATCCTCTTCGGCGAACAGTCGGCTGGGTCATTCGGACCGGGTAAACTCGGAGAAAACTCCGAAGGGATCTTATAGGTAGTAACAAAAGATTCGAGATCCTCTTTCGTGAGGATGGAATGAATCAATGATCGGCCCTTACTACTCATCGCCAGAGTATTAAGAGAGTGAACGGAGAAGATGATGAAGAAGGAAAGAGGGAAATTGTGATGAAATGGAAAGTCGCTCAGGGTTTTAAAGAAACCCACTGACCAAGGCGGTAACCGTCCAATCAAGATTTCAAAAATCAACTTTTGATCTGGGGCATGTGTACAATAACTGAAAGCCCCAACCATTGGATCAAGAAAGCCTTATCGATGTAGAGATTTGATGAGAATCGCCATCATCAAAGGCCCCCAACCCTACAGTTGAGGAGCCGCTGTACTGCAGCCCAAGCCCACATGCCTCGGGTCCTTTGACCTGGGGCTAGAGATGACTTGACGACGAGGCCCACTTAGCATTTCGTGTCACACCCTCAAATTCCACATGCGGAGTAATACCGCGAGGCGTGCGACTGACCAGGATCAAGCCACCAATCATATTGAACAGGCACAATAATAGTAAAATAGTTTCACCAAACCAATACAATTAGTGACAATTAAAGTTTAAGTCCAAAACATCAATTAAGAAAAGTAGCGGAAGCATAAGTTGTCACACCCCGACCGCGTTAAAGCAACAAACCGAGGCGGAAACGTCGGGGAGTGTCGTAACAGAATCATTGTTTCACAACACATGGATTTGAAGTTTTGTTTTATTGAATTAAGTTTATTACATTGTATTGCAATCAGAAATAAAACATGAACAATTGTCTTTCATTATTATTAAGTCACTAAGGCCTCGTCCATCCCTATGTGAGCATGCATCATAATCATCATCAAACATCATCAACTATGGTACCTGAAACATATGTGAAAATACGTCAGCATAAAAATGCCGGCGAGTACATAGGTTTTCTGAGAGTATCGGATTCATGGCTCGTTTATATGTTGCAATACCTCATTAGACTACAAGAGTCATTACTTGAAAACCTTGTATTGAAAAGAGTTTGGTATTGCAATATGAATAAACAGCTCAAAAATGAGTTGGTTATAGTTTATGAAATCTCGTTGCCATGAATCTTAACCCAAAACATTTGTTTAAGTAAACCAAATTGTAAATCGTTGTTGAAAGTAAACAATGTATGGTTTATATCTTTAAGTAAACCTTGTAGTGTAACATCGTTTAGAAAACATTTGTCCAAGTGATCTAGATAACGCAACGACATGTAATGTGTTAAAAGCACTTATATATAGGAAGTACCAGCGGCGTATCCACCATGCTTTTATCACATTACACCCGCCCCGTTACCTAATCACTTACCATAACCCAGTCGTTCAATAGATCAAATAGTTCCAATCGTTCAAATAGTTCACATAGATCAATTGCTCCAGTGGTTCAAGTAGTTCAAGTAGTTCACATAGTTCAATAGCTCCAGTGGTTCAAATAGTTCAAGTAGTTCACATAGTTAAATAGCTCCAGTTGTTTAAATAGTTTACATAGATCAATAGCTCCAGTGGTTCAATAGATCAAATCATTCACATAGTTCAGATAGTTCCAGTGGTTCAAATAGTTCAATATAAACCATAGCATTCGTTTTAGGAACTCGAAATCGTTTAGCACATATGAGTCACCCCAAAACATTTGAAAACGGTAAAAGAGGGGAACTATGTACTCACTTGAGATTGTAAGTATACTTGATTAAGTGTCCTAACAAAGCTTGGAAATCAAGGAATCAAGTGGCACCTAGTATGGAATCACTATATTAAACAAATCGGTATCTAAATCGAAAGATCGGGTTGAATGAGATCTTGTAAACCAAATTGTCACACCCCTATTTTCCACGTGTCACCGGTGGGCCCGGTGGGGAGTATCGTGACGTAGTTGGCATCATCATAGACAAACAACACAATATATAAATGCACAGCGGAAGCAAAGATAGATTCATTTCAACTTTAATAAAGTGTAATATTAAATATCACTGATAGTCGAAACGGATCCACAGGCGGATCAAAACAAAAATAAGATATTGTTCAACAGTTTATTGTCGTCCAAGCTTGCGAGACTTATTGTGGACGCTCTAGAAGACAGCCAGCCTATTACGTGTAGTACCTGCACTTAACCTTTTGGGAAAATACGTCAGTTTACACTGGTAAATACAATTTAACTGACTCATTTTAAAAATGGTTGAAAATTGATTTGAATGCTCATGGCACAAAACATTTTATAACTTGGGATAATTATATATTATTAAAATCTTGTGAACGAATTACATGTTACTTGTGCGTTCAGTAGCCCGGATCTTGTCCGGGTTAAAGATCAATAGACCCTCCACATTAGAGTTATACACTGACAGGTGTACGCCTACACCCCGTGCTCAGGTCGTGGCCATCTCGTAAGATGATGCCAAGGATATCCGGGACATGGTCATTAACCCCCCAAAGGCTTTAAGTGAACAAGACTGTTTAAACGAGCCGATCAAATTATTCAATTAACCATTCAGAGATGTAAGATTTGATGCTCGATCAAGCGGTATTCTATATACCGTAACCCAAGCCCGTATAAGGAAAATAAGTTAAAAGTATTTACCTGAGTATAGTATAATTCTCAACAAGCAAAAAGGCAAGTAGCTTTTACCGGTGCTCCTAATCTGGAACGAAGGTTTATAATAACCTATTAGATTTCTAACGGGTCTTTATTTAAGCTTAAGCTTAGACCGGCTACTTTAAAGGACGATACGGATCAAACGCACGATTAAGCGAAGACCGGATAGAATGTGAT
This sequence comes from Helianthus tuberosus, assembly GCA_030545235.1. NCBI lineage: Eukaryota > Viridiplantae > Streptophyta > Magnoliopsida > Asterales > Asteraceae > Helianthus > Helianthus tuberosus. The sequence continues at coordinate 2,260,511 of JARYGA010060172.1, forward strand.
TTAGACCCGACAAGTTTGAATACTTGTAGAATATGGGTATACTAAATACATTCTGGATTTTGAGACAAAATGATAATGTTTGACCCGTCTCGGTCAATTTATGCAAACTAGTTACATAAACCGAACCGAACGCGAAAAGAGCGTTACGGGTAACCGTAAGAGTCATATGCAAGTTCCCTGAGATAATATGCTCTAAATATGTCATAATATCAATAAGTTATTTTCTATTATGCCCAAAACGGATTTAAACACAAATTAGGCCTCATAAGGGCATTTTGGTCATTTAAAAGATTATAAAAGAGTTAAATTAGAAATCTGAGTTACAGGTCTGGTTTATATAGTAAATATACTTTATTTAACATGTTATAACAGTAGGGTATGACCCATATGTGAAACTTATCATTTAAAACCAAACTATGCACCTTAGGGGTATTTTGGTAATTTCACAAGGGCTAAAAATGTCAAAATTGGAAACCTGAGTTTATAAACTTGTACTTACTGTTATTTTATAAAAATATGCTAAGAACATCAGTAGGTATCAACCATATGTTTAATATGGTTATAGTACATACTATGCGTTAAAAACGCTTAAAAAGGCGATTTAGAGCCGTTTCCGGGTTTTTAAAAGAAAGCTGATATTTTTATATTTCCAGAATGCTCAAAATATTTTATTTAACAAATAAAATCAGTAGAAAAAGGTTTGGAGTCAAAAGGATTTGTCAAACTCATTTTATGGCTTAAAAGGGCAAAATCGGTATTTACCGAATTAAACTTAGAGACCTATGATATGATCAGCCAAAAATTAAATAAAAATCTTTAAAAATCCCAAAATATTATATAACATCAGTGGGTCAAAAGTTTGATATCAAAAAGTGGGTTTAAATAGGTTATATGCTAATTACGCCGTCTATGTAACATAAAGCTTTCAAATTACGATAATGAGCATAACTCTTAATCTGGACCTCAAACTGGTATCAGATTTTTGGTGCAAGTTTATAAATCAGTAACAAATGTTTCTACTCTGTCACTTTTTCAAAAATCACGTTTTATAGTAAAAAGGGCAAAATAGTCAACTTTAAGCATAAATCAGAAACATGCATATGAATCGGTTAAGCATTGAACCAAGTTGTAAAATCTCAGAGAGTTAAACTTATATGAAAATTGTTCCAAAATATGCTCTAATGCAGATCTCAAACATGCATGAACGGATCAGAACTGAAAGTCAAAGAAAAAGTCAATTTATGCGACTTTCGGTTCCGATTCGGGTTTAAACTGAAAATTGTCGAGTTGATCATGTTGAAACATGTTCTTACATTAATTACAATGTTATTTTGATGATCAAACAGGTTGCATGTAGCCTACATTGCTAATCATGCTTAAATTTGCAAAAACACATTCTGTTGACTTTTTGAAACAAGCTTTGACTCGACAATTAACATGCTTAGAGTGGGAATCTGAAAATACCCTTTTGAGGGTTTGTTACCCACATAAATACCAACTTGTAGGTGCTTTCAATTTGAGAAAAGACTGAGCACATTTCGTTTAATCATGAAGTCAAACTAAATTTACGATGGATTGACTTTCGGTTAATAAACTAAGCTAGAACGGATTTGAGAAGGTTATAAACACTTACAAGAGTCCTAACAAAGCTTAGAGATCACTAGGAAGATGCCTTGTCGTCCAGAGAGCTCCAGAAGTTGTCTTGTGAATTTTTGAAAGTGTAAGTGTTCATAGTTTGCAACTTCAAGACCCTTTTAACACAAGTTTGATCTGGTTAGAGGCTGCCACAACAGTCTACTGATGTTGTAAGAAGAATACAAGTGTCCCTAAATGCATGAAAATCGATTGGTGAAGCTCTGGAGTCGACAACAGCTGTTAACAACTCGCAAACAGACATAACTGGCAGCTGGTCGCTGCTTTCATCGCTGGCGGGTCGCTCGCGTGGCGAGAGACCCCCCTCGCGTGGCGCGAGCAAGTTGTTTACCAGCTTAACAAGTTTCAATAATTTACAATTCAGTCCCTGATCTTTGTAACGTGGTTTTGGCGATTTATCTTGCTTATTAGATCCTAAAATCTTATTTTTAAGGGCCTTGGGACTCTTACAAACATGGTAAAGTCCTCGGTTAACTTTGTACTTACCCGAAAAGTCACGAATTTCATCGTTAACGCATTTAACCCTTCGTGCACGGTTTTGATCATATCTTTCTCATACGATAACGAAACTTGATGAAATTTTTATCACATATTCTAGTGAGTATATTTTATCATTACAAAGCTTCGGCTTTGCCAAAAGATCACTCAGAGGTATAATTTTAACATGTTGACACGTTTAGCCCCTGTAGTTTGTAATTCCTCACTTTATTTCATTTTTCGCTCTGTATGATCCATGATTTATCCGTTTCAGATTATAAACATCATGTAGGGTTATTTTAGAGCCTATTTATCCATTGTTGACACTTTGGACCCTTATATTCACATAGTTTCACTGTTTGTCAACTTTAGTCCCTCTAAAGTATGTTTTCACATATTCAAAGTCCATGACACGTGTCAATACATTATTGGACGTAAATTTTCGAGGTGTTACATCCTTACCCCCTTAAAAGAAATCTCGACCTCGAGATTTACTGAAACAAATGAGGGTATTTTTCTTTCATCGTGGATTCTACCTCCCATGTGTATTCGGGACCTCTACGGGCATCCCATTTGACCTTAACAATAGGTACATGCTTCCTTCGAAGCTTCTTTACCTGTCGATCCTCAATCGACAATGGCTTTTCTACAAATTTCAAGCTTTCATCTATATGTACATTCGTATGCGGTATAACCAGTGATTCATCAGCGAAACACTTCTTCAAATTACAGATGTGGAACACATTATGGATAGCACTAAGCTCTTCAGGCAAGTTTAACTTATAAGCGACTGACCCGACACGTTCGATAACCTCGAAAGGTCCTATGTATCTCAGGCTTAGCTTGCCTTTCTTACCAAATCGCATTACCCCTTTCCAGGGCGATACTTTAAGCAATACTTTGTCACCTACTTTGAAGTGAAACGATTTGCGCTTTGGATCCACATAACTTTTCTGTCTATCCCTGGCAGCTTTCAAACGATCGCGAATCTGGACAATCTTGTCCGTTGTTTCAAAAACTATCTCTGGTCCTGATAGTTGGACATCTCCAACTTCCGCCCAACAAATGGGCGATCTACACTTTCTACCGTATAAGGCCTCAAAAGGCGCAACTTTTATGCTGGTGTGGTAGCTATTGTTGTAGGAAAATTCGATTAATGGTAGGTTCTTATCCCAACTACCACCCAAATCGATCGCACATGCACGTAGCATGTCTTCCAATGTTTGAATAGTACGCTCACTCTGACCGTCAGTCTGAGGATGATAAGCCGTACTAAAATTTAAACGAGTGCCCAACGATTGTTGGAAACTTTTCCAAAAATGAGAGGTGTATCTTGTATCTCTATCTGAGATAATAGACACAGGTATACCATGCAGAGCTACAATCTTATCAACGTATAACTGTGCTAACATATCGGAGCTATAAGTCTCCTTGATGGGTAGAAAATGTGCTGACTTCGTCAGTCTATCCACTATTACCCATATAGTATCGTTTCCCTTTCTCGTCTTTGGCAATTTGGTGATGAAATCCATCGTCACCATCTCCCACTTCCATGTGGGAATTTCAGGTTGTTGTAACAAACCTGACGGCTTCTGATGCTCAGCTTTGACCTGCGCACAAGTCAAACATTTAGCTACATAAGCAGCTACAGACTTTTTCAAACCAGTCCACCAATAGTTGGCCTTTAGATCCTGGTACATCTTATCAGCTCCAGGATGAACGGAATATTTGGAACTGTGGGCTTCCTGGAGGATAACATCCCGAAGTCCTCCATAAACTGGAACCCATATTCGTCCATTCAATCTAAGCATTCCGTCTTTGTCTTGGGACAACTGCTCCTCAGTTACTCCCAGTTTTTCTTCAGGATAGTTAGCTTCCAGCACAGCTTCCTTCTGTGCTGCTAGCACCCTTTCGTTTAAATTATTCCTTATTTCAATGCGCTTGGCATTGATTCTTATTGGCTTCACTCTTTCTTTTCTGCTTAAGGCGTCAGCAACTACATTTGCTTTGCCTGGATGGTATTTTATCTCACAATCATAATCATTTAGAGTTTCCATCCATCGTCTTTGTCGCATGTTCAAGTCCTTCTGATTGAACAAATGTTGAAGGCTCTTGTGATCTGAATAGATCACACACTTGGTTCCATATAAGTAATGTCTCCAAAGTTTTAATGCAAATACAACGGCACCCAGCTCCAAGTCGTGGGTGGTGTAGTTCTTTTCGTGCACCTTTAGTTGTCGTGAAGCGTAGGCAATAACCTTGCCTTTCTGCATGAGTACACAGCCCATACCAGTGTGTGATGCATCACAATACACCACAAATTCTTCTATACCATCGGGCAATGTTAACACTGGTGCATTACTTAACTTTTTCTTCAAAATGTCAAAGGATTCCTGCTGCTTAGGGCCCCAATCAAACTTAACCTTCTTACGTGTCAACGAAGTTAGGGGCACAGCAATCCTAGAAAAGTTTTCGATGAAACTCCTATAATAACCTGCTAAACCCAGGAAGCTACGAATTTTAGTAGGCGTCTTTGGCTCTTGCCAATTCATAACTGCTTCTACCTTAGCGGGATCCACTTGGATACCACGCTCACTTACCACATGTCCAAGGAATTGGACCTCTCGAAGCCAAAATTCGCACTTCGAAAATTTGGCGTAGAGTTTCTCTTGGTGTAGGAGTTTGAGAATACAACGAAGGTGTTTCTCATGGTGTAACACCCCGAAAATTTGCATCCTATAATGTGTTGACACGTGTCATAGGTTTGAACGTGTGAAAGAATGTTCTTGAAGGACTAAAGTTGACAAACAGTGAAACTATGTAAGTATAAGGGTTCAAAGTGTCAACAATGAATAATTATACTTCACAATAACCCTACATGATGTTTATAACCTTAAACGAATAGATCATGGATCATACGAAGCGAATTGTGAAAGAAAGTGGGAGATTACAAACTACAGGGGTTAAATGTGTCAACATGTTAAAGATATACCTCTGAGTGACCTTATAGCAAACCCGAAGCCTTGTAACGATTAAATATGCTCACTAGAATGTACCATAAAAATTTCACCAAGTTTCGTTATCGTATGAGAAAGTTATGATAAAATTCGTGTATGAGGGGTTAAAAGCGTCAACGTTGAAATCTATGACTTTTCGGGTAGTCAAAAGTTAACCAAGGACTTAACAAAGTTGGTATAAGTCTTGAAGCCCTTAGAATTCAATTAAGAGGGCCCAAAGTGCAAGAAATAAAGGAAAAATCAAGTTTGGAAGTGCGGGGACCAAAACTGCAATTATTTAAAAATGTGCATGTGCTGATGTCTGCCTTGAGGACCTCAAAGCTGGGGACCTTGAGGTCCGTAAGCTAGTGCCCAGCATCAAAAATTCGACAGACAGCTGCCTGTTGCTGTGTAACCGACTTAAGTTGATCTTATCTGCATTTGTGAGAGCCCCTACATGATTTATAGCCTCTAGAGACACTTGGGATTGATCTAACATCATTGTAAAGTTGTTTGGTATCAATTTAAGCAAGATCAAAGTTCTTATATAAAGTCATAAGTTGCAAACATTCTTCCATTCATCATCTGATCAACTTCTGGAGCATAAGGATCATTCTCAAGCTTCTTAATCATCCATTAGACGAGTGTAAGTGCTCTTGACCCTTCTCGATTGAGTTAAGCTTAGTTTATAGCCTAGAAATCAAACCGTCGTAACTACGGTTTGACTTCGCGATGAATCACAATCGGTCCAGAGTTTAGTCGAATCGAAAGTTGTTATAAGTTGGTATTTATATGGGTAATAAACCCCTAAAAGGTCACTCACTGATTCGAATCCTAACTAGGTCGTTTGTCGAGTCCAAGGTTGTCCGAAAAAGTCAACAGAAACCTTAATCGCATATTTAACAACACAGAAGGCGTGAAACCTATTTTATTAGTCATACAACTTGAAAATAAGTATAATAACTTGTCTAAGCTTGTTTGATTCGACAACTTTATGTTTTGAACCGATTCGGAACCGAGAGACGCAAAAGTTTGACTTTTGCTTTGACCTCAGTTCTGACCCGATTTATATAGGTTTAGACATGCCTTAAAGTTCCATTAGGACCAAGTTGCATGTGTGTATAAGCCTCTGCGTTTATACCACTCGAATCCCAAATCGTCCGATGTTTCCGTTAAACGCCTAAATATTGACCGTAATGCCCTTATGAACATAAAACGAGATTTTTGGAAATATGAAAGTAAAATAATCTTAGATACTGATTATTAGACATGTCTGTAAATTTTCACATCAAGCGGAGGTCCAGATTAGGAGTTATGCCTAATGACGTAATTATAGCGATTCTTAATAATTAAATGACGTCATTAGCGTAACGCCTATCTAAAACCCATTTTTGACACCAAACCTTTTACCCACTGATGTGATATAATATTTTGGGATTTTTGAAGTTTTTAATTATTTTTAAACTGATCATAAGCTAGGTTAATCGCCTCGATTCGGTTAATACCAAAAATACCCTTTTCGGCCATAAAATGAGTTTTACAAATCCTTTTAATGCCAATCCAATTGCTACTAATTTTAAATAATAAATGGAGTATTTTGAGCCTGATTATTTGATCAGAAAACTCAGAATCGTATTTTAACCCGTACATCGCTTAAAACGGCTTTATACGCGTATTATACGCATAGTTTGGGTTTAAAACTATTTTGACATATAAGACTTATAACCAAATGTTATAACCTGTTTAAATAAGCCATTTTACTGATGTAACCAGACCCGGTTCACAGAAACCTAATCAAATCCTTTTATAATCTTTAAAATGACCAAAATACCCCTACGGGGCTTATAAAGAGATTAAACTCGTTTTGGGCATCATGGGTGATATCCTACTGATATCACAACTTATTTAAGGCGTGTTAACTTAGGAAACCTGTTTAGGACTCTTACGGATACCCGTTACGCTTCATGCGCGTTCGGTTCGGTTTATGTAACTAGTTTACATAAATTAGCCGAAACGGGTCAAACCTTATCGGTTTTATCTCAAAATCCAGAATGTGTGTCATATACCCATATTAAGCAAGTCTTCAAACTTGTCGGGTCTAAATCACATTCTATCCGGTCTTCACTTAATCGTGCGTACGAACCGTATCTTTAAAACTAATCGGTCTAAGCGTAAGCTTAACTAAGGACCCGTTAGGATTCTAATAGGTTATTAAAAACCTTCGTTCCAGATTTAGGAGCTCAGTAAAAGCTATCTGTACTTGCTGATTTGCTACGGCTGGGATTGAATTTATATTTAAGCTCAGGTAAATACTTTTAACTTATTTTCCCTATACGGGCTTGGGGTACGGTATATAAAATACCGCTTGGTCGGGACGTTGAATCTTTGATTGAATGTATGATAATGAAAGTATTGAGACGTCTCGTTTAACATTGTTTTGTTTACTTAAAGCCTTTGGGGGGTTAATGATCGTTGTCCCGGATATCCCTGGCATCATTCTACGAATGGCCACGACCTCAGCACCCGGCGTAGGCGTACGCCGTTGGTGTCTCATAATTATAGTGGTGTGTCGATTAATCTTTAACCCGGCTCGATCCGGGCTACTGAACGCATAAGGAACATGTAAATCCATACAAGTATTATATATTTAAATAATTATCCCAAGTTATAAAATATTATTTGTGCCATGTGCATTAAAAACAATCATTTTCTTAAACCCTTTTCAAAATGAGTCAGTTGATTGTATTTACCAGTGTAAACTGACGTATTTTCCAAAAAGGCTAAGTGCAGGTACTAATTGGAATTGGCTGGCTACTCCTAGCATCAATAAAGAGTCTCGCAAGCTTAGATGCCTAAAGTCTGTTGAACCATGTTATTTTATTTGCAATCCGCCTGTGGATCCTTTACTTCCGTTGTAATACTTTGATGTTACACTATTACGGATTGTAATATATTTATCCTTTTGCTTCCGCTGTGCATTTATATATTGTGTTGTTTGACTATGATGTTGCCAACCACGTCACGTTACTCCTCTACCGGGCCCACCGGTAACACGTGGAAATTTTGGGGTGTGACAGGTTGGTATCAGAGCCAACATTGAGTGAATTAAACACTATCTTTTTGTGTTTAATCTCAATGACACATTAGCACATACCTTGACCTTCTGAGTCTAGACTTAACATAGGAATACTCTCAATCCTCATCTGGAAATTTTTCTTCCAAATCTTTATATATTGGATACGTCGCCAAGCGAAGAAGCCATAATAGGAATCCTCCACACCTGAAGCCTTATATTGCTGACCTTCGTATAGCGGCTAGGATGAAACGTGCAACCAAGGAGAAAGCATTCAGGAATTGAATAAAGAAGAAACTCCTTTGCTAAAGATCATTTCCTCAATAGTCCTTATAAGGACGTATTTATCTTTTCAGTCCCTTAGAGGACAACATTATTCCTTTCAAGTCCCGCTTAGGGCAACTCTGTACTTTTATTTTTAAAATAATGGATTTTTCCAATTTGCGTATTTAGTCTATTGATTTAGAAATCATAGCTTATATCATCCTATAAGATGATCATATTATAACCATCCCTTAGAAGGGAAGTGCCTACGGGCTATAACGTATTGTCCATCTGAGACACTGACATTGTGATCTTTATGATTCCTTGTCTATGGTGGTGAGCTCTGCTCAAGCCTATTAGCCTAAATGATCAATGTGATCATGACTAATATGTCTCTGACATTGTGATCTTTATGATTCCTTGTCTATGGTGGTGAGCTATGCTCAAGCCTATTAGTCTATATGATCAATGTGATCATGACTAATATCATCAATATGATGATCATATTATCGACATCCTTAGTGATGAAGTGCTTACTGGCTATACTTTATAATATTGTCACTACAACAATGTCAGTAGTAAATCTTAGGGTTCTTGTCTAAGGCAGTGGGCTATGCCCAAGCCTCATAGTCAATATGATCAATATTATCATGACTACTATCACCAGTGTGATGATTATTATTTTCTTAAAACATCGTTTTGTAATGTCAATTGATTTGCTTACTCGCCATATCGTATCGTCAATTATGAAAATGACAGTAGTAGTCTTCGACTCTCTGTCTAGTAAAGGTAATGAAATATGTTCAACCCTTAATGCCTCGATTCTCTGAAATCATGGCTTATAAATGAAACTCGTCTAAGTGACTAAGCCTTTTGTACTATTACTAGATTATAATTTAGGATTAATAGTGAAAATCCTGAATAAGATAAATATCATTCTCTTCCCGTCAGTTTAATATTAAAAGAGAATCTTAAAAGGTTTGACCTAGACTGAATGTTATTGTAGACCTTGCTAAGATGGTAAAACCTGGTTAAATAGAGATTCAGATCATTGTTAACACTTTAAAATGTGTTGACACTCCCGACAACAGTGATATGATAAAATCACACTTGTCATCCCTATATTAAGATTTTTCCATATCTCTTAGCCAGTGTAAGTGATCAATAGGAATCATGACTGGTAAACGTCGAGCATGATGTACGCATCAAAACATCCATTTGGGATGTGTACCTATGGGAAAAGGTGTATATATGAAAAGATAGTTATTATTTCATAAAGTCTTGTCAAGACAATGAATTATGGAATTTTCCGATCCAAAGGAATCATCGATTATGTTTAAGATTTTTCCCTAATGACAAGGCCCCTGTGCCATCAAGAGTCCTTGGGAACAAGCTCTTGTGCTATATAAAATGTCAATACGACATTGACAGACGTGATTTATGTCCCCTGTCTAATAAATATGAAGGATTATATTCCGCTTAAATGCCAAAGATGGTTATTTAAACTTAGGCAAAACATAATCAAATAAATTAAATTCTATCTATTGGCCTATATGGTTTAATTACGCCATGGCTATTTATTCATCAAATTCGACAATTCGCCATATACTTAAAGCAAATTACTACTTCTTGGTTTGTAGCCTCAAAGCTTCACCATGGCTGACTCCTCTGAAGCTCACAATCGCCTAGTTGATCAGAATGATGATGTAAGACTGAACATAACGAGCACCGAGTTAAAGGCTGTGTTAAATACAGCCATAAATAACGTTGTAGATCGTGTACTGAAGGATCACAAGCGAAAGGGCAATAATACCCCAATGCAAATTTGTAAAAAGGGTAAGACCGGTTTAAACTATAACCAGTCCAAGCCAAAGGAGGCTTGTCACACCCCGGATTTCCACGTGTCACCGGTGGGCCCGGTGGGGGAGTATCGTGACGTGGTTGGCAACATAATAGTCAAACAACACAATATTTAAATGCACAGCGGAAGCAATATATAGATTTAATTCAACCAAACGATATTGTAATATGAAGTATCACAAATAGTCGAATATAATCCACAGGTAGATCAAATAAAATAAAAAGGAAACAAATGTTCAACAGATATGACATCCAAGCTGGCGAGACTTAATATGGATGCTAGGAGACAAGCCAGCCTATTTCGCGTAGTACCTGCACTCAATCTTTTTAAGAAAATACGTCAGTTTACACTGGTAAATACAATCAACCGACTCATTTTGAAAAGAGTTTAAGAAATGCATTTAAGGCACAAGGCACAAATATTTTATAACTTGGGATAATTATTTAAATATATAAACTTGTAAAGGATTTACATGTTTCTTATGCGTTCAGTAGCCCGGATCGAGCCGGGTTAAAGATCAATTAACACACCACTTTATTTATGAGACACTACAGGTGTACGCCTACACCTGAGTGCTAAGGTCGTGGCCATTTCGTAAAATGATGCCAGGGATATCCGGGACACGGTCATTAACCCCCCAAAGGCTTTAAGCAACAAAACAAATTAAACGGAGACATCTCAATAATTTAACCATAATAAGATTAAATATTCAACGCCCGACCAAGCGGTATTTTATATACCTTACCCAAGCCCGTATAGGGAAATAAGTTAAAAGTATTTACCTGAGCAAGTATAGTTCAAAATCAGCGAGTGCGGGTATCTTTTACTGGTTCTCCTAATCTGGAACGAAGGTTTATAATAACCTATTAGAATCCTAACGGGTCTTTAGTTAAGCTTACGCTTAGACCGGTTAGTTTTAAAGATACGGTTCGTACGCACGATTAAGCGAAGACCGGATAGAATGTGATTTAGACCCGACAAGTTGGAAGACTTGTTTAATATGGGTATATGATACACATTCTGGATTTTGAGAATAAACCGGTAAGGTTTGACCCGTTTCGGCTAATTTATGTAAACTAGTTACATAAACCGAACCGAACGCGCATAAAGCGTAACGGGTATCCGTAAGAGTCCTAAACAGGTTCCCTAAGTTAATACACCTTAAATAAGTTGTGATATCAGTAGGATATCACCCATGATGCCCAAAACGAGTTTAATCTCTTAATAAGTCCCGTAGGGGTATTTTGGTCATTTTAAAGATTATAAAAGGATTAAATTAGGTTTCTATGAACCGGGTCTGATTACATCAGTAAAATAGCTTATATTAACAGGTTATAACATTTGGTTATAAGTCTTATAAGTTAAAATAGTTTTAAACCCAAACTATGCGTATAATACGCGTATAAAGCCGTTTTAAGCGACGTACGGTTTAAATACGATTCTGAGTTTCTTGATCAGTAAAATAGGTTCAAAATACTATAATTATTATTTAAAATCAGTAGCAATTGGATTGGCGTTAAAAGGATTTGTAAAACTCATTTTATGGCCGAAAAGGGTATATTCGGTATTAAACGAATTAAGGCGCTAATCCAAGCTTATGATCAGTTTAAAAATAATTAAAAATCTTCAAAAATCCCAAAATATTATATTACATCAGTGAGTAAAAGGTTTGGTGTCAAAATTGGAGTTTAGATAGGCTTTACGCTAATGACGTCATTTATTTATTAAGAATCGCTATAATTACGTCATTAAGCATAAGTCCTAATCTAGACCTCCGATTAACGTGAAATTTTCGGGACATGCATAATAATCAATAACTAAGATTATGGCATTTCCACTTTTCCCAAAATCTCGTTTTATGGTCATAAGGGCATTACGGTCACTATTTAGGCGATTAACGGAAACATCGGACGATTAGGGATTCGAGTGGTATAAACGCAGAGGTTTATACACACGTGTATCTAGGTCCTAAAGAAACCTTAAGGCATGTCTAAACCTATAAGAATCGGGTCAGAACTGAGGTCAACGCAAAAGTCAAACTTTTGCGTCTTTCGGCTCCGAATCGGTTCTAAATAGAAAGTTGTCGAATCAAACAAGCGTAGACAAGTTTTTATACTTATTTTCAGTTTATATGAGTGTTAAAACAGATTACACGCCCTCCGTATCATTAAATATGCGATTATCATTTATGTTGACTTTTCGGGTAACCTTTGACTCGACAAACGACATAGTTAGGATTAAAATCAGTGAGAGCCCTTTTAGGGTTTTAATACTCATATAATTACCAACTTGTATCAGCTTTCGTTTCGACAAATCTCTGGATCGTTTGTGTTTTATTGCCAAATCAAACCGTAGTTACGACGGTTTGATTTCTAGGCTATAAACGATGTAAAACTGAATCGAGAAGGGATAAACATACTTACACTTGATTAATGGACGAATTAGAATGCTTGGTATCAGCTTGAAAGTCTCAGAAATGATCAGGAATGAATTGTGCATGTATGTAACAACTTGTGACTTTATATAATAACTTGGATCCTTATCAATTGAGTCTAGGGATGTTGTTAGATGTCCAACATGTGTCCCTATAGGCTAAAAACTAATATAGCAAGCCCATAGTTTCGAAACAAGTCATTTAAAGTCGGTTAAAAGCATGCAACAGCCACCTGCCAGTGATTCTGAAGTTTTTCTGCATCTGCAGACCGCACGCGGCCCGCTTTATGTTTAGCCGATCCTGATGCGGGCCGCTTGGGACCCCTGATCAGGTTAACTTGTTTTTCTTGTTTGCACTTTGGTCCCTAGTCCCCCGAAAGGTCGTTTTCAAGTCCAATCTTTCACAAGAAGCTTTGATATTTAATATTTGGGGCTTTAAGACTTATACCCACTTTGTTAAGTCCTCGGGTAACTTTGTGATCACCCGAAAAGCCCTAAATTTCAATGTTGACGCTTATAACCCTTGCACACGAATTTTATCACAACTTGCTCATACGATAACGAAACTTGGTGAAATTTTTATGGTACATTCTAGTGAGCATAATTAATCGTTATAAAGCTTCGGGTTTGTCAAAAGGTCACTCAGAGGTATAACTTAAACATGTTGGCACATTTAACCCCTGTAGTTTGTAATCTCTCACCTTCTTTCACAATTCGCCTCGTATGATCCATGATCTATTCGTTTAAGATTATAACCATCATGTAGGGTTATTGCAAAGTGTAATTATTCATTGTTGACACTTTGAACCCTTCTATTTACACAGTTTCACTGTTTGTCAACTTTGGTCCTCCAAGAGCAATCTTTCACACGTTCAAACATTATGACACGTGTCAAGACCTTATAGGACGTAAATTTTCGAGGTGTTACATCCTCACCCCCTTAAAATAAATCTCGACCTGAGATTTACTGAAACAAGTAAGGGTACTTTTCTTTCATCGTGGATTCAACTTCCCACGTGAATTCGGGACCTCTTCGGGCATCCCATTTGACCTTTACAAAAGGTATATGCTTCCTTCGAAGCTTCCTTACCTGTCGATCCTCGATCGACAAAGGTTTTTCCACAAATTTCAAGCTCTCATCGATCTGCACATCTGTATAGGGTATAACCACCGATTCGTCAGCGGAGTCAGCGAAACACTTCTTCAGATTGCAGATGTGGAACACATTGTGTATACTACTGAGCTCTTCAGGTAAGTTTAACTTGTAGGCAACTGACCCGACACGTTCGATAACCTCGAAAGGTCCTATGTATCTCGGGCTTAGCTTACCTTTCTTACCAAATCGCATCACTCCCTTCCAGGGTGACACTTTAAGTAGGACTTTGTCACCTACTTCGAAGTGAAAATCCTTACGATTTGGATCTGCATAAATCTTCTGCCTATTCCGGGCAGCTTGGAGATTGTTACGAATCTGGACAATCTTGTCCGTCGTTTCGAACACAATCTCTGGTCCTGACAACTGGACTTCTCCAACTTCCGCCCAACAAACAGGCGATCTACACTTTCTACCGTATAATGCCTCAAAGGGCGCAGCCTTTATGCTGGTATGGTAGCTATTGTTGTAGGAGAATTCGATCAATGGCAGGTTCTTATCCCAGCTACCTCCCAAGTCGATTGCACATGCTCGTAGCATGTCTTCTAACGTTTGAATGGTACGCTCACTCTGACCGTCTGTCTGTGGATGGTAAGCCGTACTAAAGTTCAAACGTGTGCCCAAAGATTGTTGGAAGCTTTTCCAAAAGTGCGACGTGTACCTAGTATCTCGGTCAGAGATAATAGCTACAGGTATGCCATGTAAGGCTACAATCTTATCAACGTACAGTTGGGCTAACATATCGGAGCTGTAGGTCTCCTTAATGGGTAGGAAATGTGCTGACTTAGTCAGTCGGTCGACTATCACCCAGATGGTGTCATTCCCTTTCCTTGTCTTGGGTAGCTTGGTGATAAAATCCATAGTTACCATTTCCCACTTCCATGTAGGAAGTTCGGGCTGTTGTAGCAAACCTGACGGTTTTTGATGTTCTGCCTTGACTTGTGCACACGTCAAGCATTTAGCTACATAGGTAGCTACAGACTTCTTCAAGCCTATCCACCAATAGTTTGTTCTAAGATCATGGTACATTTTATCGGCTCCAGGATGAACGGAATATTTGGAACTATGGGCTTCCTGGAGGATAACATCACGAAGTCCTCCTTAAACTGGAACCCATATACGTCCATTCAACCTTAGAATTCCATCCTTACTAAGAGATAACTGCTCCTCAGTTACTCCGAGCTTCTCGTTAGGATAGTTAGCTTCCTTCTGTGCAGCTAACAACCTTTCCATCAAACCGTTCTTTATTTCCATGCTCTTGGCATTGATTCGGATGGGTTTCACCCTTTCCTTCCGACTCAAGGCATCGGCGACTACATTCGCCTTGCCGGGATGGTACCTTATTTCACAATCGTAATCATTAAGAGTTTCCATCCAACGGCGTTGCCTCATGTTCAAGTCCTTCTGGTTGAACAGATGTTGAAGGCTCTTGTGATCAGAATAGATCACACATTTGATTCCATATAAGTAGTGCCTCCACAGTTTTAGTGCGAATACAACGGCACCCAACTCTAGGTCGTGGGTGGTGTAATTCTTTTCGTGCACCTTTAACTGGCGTGAAGCATAGGCAATGACTTTGCCTTTCTGCATAAGCACACATCCCATCCCGGTGTGTGATGCATCACAATAAACTACAAACTCCTCTAATCCCTCAGGCAATGTCAGTACTGGAGCATTGCTCAGCTTCTGTTTCAGAATATCGAAGGATTCCTGCTGCTTAGGACCCCAGTCAAACTTAATCTTCTTACGTGTCAGCGAAGTCAGGGGTGCAGCAATCCTTGAGAAGTTCTCTATGAATCGCCTATAGTACCCTGCCAAACCTAGGAAGCTACGAATTTCTGTTGGCGTCTTTGGCTCATGCCAATTCATGACAGCTTCAACTTTAGCGGGATCTACTTGGATGCCCTGCTCACTAACAACATGTCCAAGAAATTGGACTGCTCGAAGCCAGAATTCACACTTTGAGAACTTGGCATAGAGCTTCTCTTTATGAAGTAGTTCCAGTATGCAGTGAAGATGCTTCTCATGGTCAGCTTGGTTCTTTGAGTAGATGAGGATATCATCGATGAAAACGATGACAAATTTATCCATGTAAGGCTTACAGACGCGATTCATGAGATCCATGAATGCGGCTGGTGCATTTGTGAGCCCAAAAGGCATCACTAGGAACTCGTAATGACCATAACGAGTCCTAAATGCAGTCTTGTGCACGTCTTCATCTCTAACCTTCAATTGATGGTAGCCTGACCTCAAGTCAATCTTTGAGAAGAAACTTGCCCCTTGAAGTTGATCGAACAGGTCGTCGATTCTGGGCAAAGGATACCTATTCTTGATAGTAACCTTATTAAGCTCGCGGTAGTCGATGCACAGACGCATCGATCCATCCTTCTTCTTGACGAATAAAACTGGTGCTCCCCAAGGAGACGAACTAGGTTTGATGAAACCTTTGGCTAGAAGATCATCTAGCTGCGTCCTCAGTTCCTTCATCTCCGTTGGTGCCAACCTATAAGGCGCCCTTGCAACTGGTGCTGATCCAGGAATAATGTCAATCCTGAATTCCACTTGCCTATCTGGTGGCAAACCAGGTAGTTCTTCGGGAAATACTTCGGGGTATTCAGAAATGACTGGGATATCTCCAATCTTAGGTTTCGGTTCATCAATAATCACCTGTGCCATGTAGATGACACAGCCCTTCTTCAAACACTTTGAGTCCTTGAGTATAGACATCTTCTCGGGCAGCCCATACTGGGTATCTCCCTGGATAGTAAGTGATTCACCAGACGAAGTCTTGATCCTCACTTGCTTCTTATTGCAAATAATCTGGGCCTGGTTATGCGATAACCAGTCCATACCCAATACTATGTCAAAACCGGCTAGTTTTAAAGGAAGTAGGGATAAAGGAAAAGAGTGATTCCTAATGGATATGAAACATCCATCTAATAAGGTTGAAGCGGTTTCTATTGTGCCATCGGCTAGTTCCACCTCATACTTCACACTTAAAGTTCTAACAGGTAGTTTTAACAATTCACAAAACTTATTATCTACAAACGACTTATCAGCGCCTGAATCAAATAACACTCTCGCATAAACATCATTCACGAGAAAGGTACCTGTTATCACGTTGTCGTCCTTGACGGCTTCCTTTGCATCCATTCTGAAGACCCTTGCATTGGTCTTCCTAGCCTCTTCCGGCTTCTTGGCATATTTTGGGCAATTGCTCTTGATGTGCCCTTTCTCATTGCAACCATAGCAAGTTGCATCCTTTATTTTCTTGCAATCCACGGTTTTGTGTTCCCTGGATTTGCATAAACCACAAGCAAAAGGCTTCGATTGTGATTGAGAGTTGGATTCAAACCTGCACTTGCCAAAGTGCTGCCTCTTGCAGATTTTACATTTGGGTTTTTCACCCGACTGCTGGCCATCCCTCCTAAAACCTGACCCTTTCTTCTGGTCATTGTTTCCCTTTTGCTTCTTGTCTGTACGACGTGAGTTGTCATCCTCACGCTTCCTCTTTTCGGTGTCACTTTTCCTCTGTGACCTTTGCCTAACAGCATCCAAGGTAAGGGACAATGAAATGTCCGTTACTGACCGAAAAGTAGTTGGTCTCGAGGCCTTCACATTCGCCTTGATCTCCGGTTCCAACCCTCCAATGAAACGAGCTATACGTTTAGGCTCCGGAGTTACCAAGTAAGGAACCAACCTCGACAAAGTGTTGAAACTGGTTAGGTAGGCCTGACAGTCAAGGTTCTTCATGACCAGCGCCAGGAAGTCAGATTCAATTCTCTCAACCTCATGTTGAGGGCAGAAATTTTCTTTGATTTGTGCCATGAACTGCTCCCAGGTCATGTTGTATAATGGAACCTTTCCTGTAGCCTGGATCAATGATCTCCACCAGGCTAGGGCTTCTCCTTTGAACGATTGTGAGACAAACTTCACAATATCCCTTTCATGGCAACCACTAATATCCACCACAGTATCCATTTCATCCATCCACGTCATGCAATCAATAGCTCCTTTTTCCCCATTAAAGTCTCTGGGTTTGCACGACACGAAGTACTTATATGTGCAACCCCTATTACGAGGTTCTCGGTTCTGCACAACTCTTTGGGATGGATTACTCCTTTGATTCGAGGAGTGGTGAGTATTACTGTTGTGGGCAGTGTGGGTCCTGGAGGGTGTTCTGGTGTGTGATGCAGAATGGGTCCTCGTATGGGTACCACTTGATCCATGGTGCTGTCTACCCATAGCTATATTAACCGCATTATTTATCATAGCTTGCAACTCTGGACCTGCTACGTTAACTTGGGCATTTTCATTCACTATCCCTGGGTGACTGTTGACCTCGTTTGAGTCTGCCATGTATCTTGAACTGTAACACATTGGCAATAATTTATTGGTGAGTTTATTATGGAATTGTCTTTTATGGCAATTTGTTAACCGTGGTAAACTTAGACCAAATATGGTTAATTTATTACTCACATAAATTTAGGATTTCTAATATAATTTATCCTAATTATAAAACAATAATAGTTTTATTAGCACATAAGGCCTAGTCACAGGGACAATATAGATTATAAGCTAGGATTTCAGAGAATCAAAGCATGAAGGTTTGAACAAAGTTCATTACCTTTATCAGACAGGGTCATAGACTAATACTGTCTTTTGTCTCATATGAAAATGAGAAGGGCCCGTAGGCGTTATATTACCACGTATGGTTAAGATATGATCATCTTAATTGATGATGTAAACCTAGGATTCAGAGATCATTAAACTAGGTTAGGAATCTTTTAAGGAATTCCTTTATAATATGACGTGTGTGATTTTAACGAATCACTTCTGCCAGGAGTGTTAACATGTTTTAAGATGTTAACAGGAAATTGAATCATTTAAACAGGTCTTACCATTTTGGCCCGGTCTTATATTTGACACGAGGCTAGGGTTCACACTTTTAAGATCCTTAATTAATTAATTTCATAGGCAGATTAATTTAAAAGGAATGATTTTAATTTATTTCATTTATACACTATATATGCGCATATGGAAATTATGAAATTTATAAAACAAACATTCCATTAATCTATTATACTATTACACACAGCCCTAAACGGGTCTTTTACTAATAACAAACTTACCCACGCAGGGGTTTAAACCAGTACATGCCCACGCAGGGGTCTTACAGAAAGATGTGCCCACGCAGGAGCTAAAATAGAAACAAGTCCTCGTATGGGACTAAGTACAAAAGGTAGATGTCCACGCAGGGACTACATACACATACAAATAATAAATAAATGTCCACGCAGGGACTTGTTTTAAATAAGGAAGTACAATAATACATATATGGGGATTTAACGATCCCGTTTCTTCTTCTTCCCCTTAAGCAAGCTTGCCAACCCACTCATAAATCCCTCATTCTTCTTACGTTCCTTCTGGAAGTCTTGCTCCACTTTGGCCAGTCTTCGACGGAGTTTCTCCTGCTCAGAAGGGGGAGGAGCCCGTGGTGGCTGGTACTGTGGTGGCAGCTGAACTGGTGCTTGATACCCCTGAGTTGGGTATCCCATTCCCCAAGGAGGTCCGTAGGGTCCCTCGGGGTTATTATGGGCATGGTAGCCTGATGCCACGTTGTAGGGATCATCCGCATAGTTATAGCCATGGTATGCTGGTGGTCCATATGGGTTGTAAGTTGCCGGAGCAGTATACGCAGGGATTGGGTGGCCAAAACCCGGTGGTGACGGTACTATAGGTGCTGAATTCACCTCCGAAACTGGGACAGAAGGTCCACCCATCTGTGGGCCTTCATGAATTGGCGGGTAATGGCTACCGCTAGAGTGTTGAGGGGTGTTGAGACGAAAGTCAACTTCTCGTGCTGAGATCCGTGCACCAGACCTCCTACGTCTAGGTGGTGCTGGAGGCTCTAAATGAACTGGTGGCGGTGGAGGCGGTGGCGTGACTGCCACAAACCCGTGTCCTCCAGAGGAATCTTGATGAGGCTGCTGTTGCTGATGAGACGCTGAATGAGACGGCGTATGGTGAGACGGTGTATGGTGAGACGGTGTATGGTGAGATGGTGTATTGTACCACTCACACCGTTCAAACCGTGCCATGTGACTATCCGGTCCTTGGTATGGTGTCCCGTGATATGACGATCCGTCAGAGATCACGAAAGGATGGTTAAATGATCCGGTTGAAGCCTCGACGGGATCTGTGTCCTCGTCCATATCCTGATCACCAGAAAAGTGATCTTCCGGTCCAAGTGGGTTAAAGCCCACCTGCTCTGGCAGATACTCTGCCGGGTTAAACTGACCCTGAAAAACAGGAGTAGGGTCGCCAAAGTAACGTTGCGGGTTGTGGGGTTCATTCTCTGACTGAGGCCCATATGAGTCATGATATGGAGGTGTTGAGGAGTGCGAAAAAGATCGTCTGGCATCGTCTTCGTAGGTCCTCCATAGCTCCCTCGTTTCATTATTCCTTGTAGAAGAAGTTCTTCGAAACGAAGGCCCTGCCTCATGGTCGTTAGGGGCACTAGCTGGCTCCTTTCCTCGACCACCTCGTCTAAATCTTGGCGGCATTTTTTTGTACCTGTTAAGACATACAAGATAATAACAAGGAAAGATGTAGGGCAAATTTAATTAAATAAAATAAAAATTTGAACAATTTGGATTATTCCTAAGTTCTTTGTCTAGACTCGAAGATTTAGGAATGTGCAATTGTGTAACTGAGATTAAACACAAAAGGCTAGTGTTTAATTCACTCAGAGTTGGCTCTGATACCAACCTGTCACACCCCGGATTTCCACGTGTCACCGGTGGGCCCGGTGGGGGAGTATCGTGACGTGGTTGGCAACATAATAGTCAAACAACACAATATTTAAATGCACAGCGGAAGCAATATATAGATTTAATTCAACCAAACGATATTGTAATATGAAGTATCACAAATAGTCGAATATAATCCACAGGTAGATCAAATAAAATAAAAAGGAAACAAATGTTCAACAGATATGACATCCAAGCTGGCGAGACTTAATATGGATGCTAGGAGACAAGCCAGCCTATTTCGCGTAGTACCTGCACTCAATCTTTTTAAGAAAATATGTCAGTTTACACTGGTAAATACAATCAACCGACTCATTTTGAAAAGAGTTTAAGAAATGCATTTAAGGCACAAGGCACAAATATTTTATAACTTGGGATAATTATTTAAATATATAAACTTGTAAAGGATTTACATGTTTCTTATGCGTTCAGTAGCCCGGATCGAGCCGGGTTAAAGATCAATTAACACACCACTTTATTTATGAGACACTACAGGTGTACGCCTACACCTGAGTGCTAAGGTCGTGGCCATTTCGTAAAATGATGCCAGGGATATCCGGGACACGGTCATTAACCCCCCAAAGGCTTTAAGCAACAAAACAAATTAAACGGAGACATCTCAATAATTTAACCATAATAAGATTAAATATTCAACGCCCGACCAAGCGGTATTTTATATACCTTACCCAAGCCCGTATAGGGAAATAAGTTAAAAGTATTTACCTGAGCAAGTATAGTTCAAAATCAGCGAGTGCGGGTATCTTTTACTGGTTCTCCTAATCTGGAACGAAGGTTTATAATAACCTATTAGAATCCTAACGGGTCTTTAGTTAAGCTTACGCTTAGACCGGTTAGTTTTAAAGATACGGTTCGTACGCACGATTAAGCGAAGACCGGATAGAATGTGATTTAGACCCGACAAGTTGGAAGACTTGTTTAATATGGGTATATGATACACATTCTGGATTTTGAGAATAAACCGGTAAGGTTTGACCCGTTTCGGCTAATTTATGTAAACTAGTTACATAAACCGAACCGAACGCGCATAAAGCGTAACGGGTATCCGTAAGAGTCCTAAACAGGTTCCCTAAGTTAATACACCTTAAATAAGTTGTGATATCAGTAGGATATCACCCATGATGCCCAAAACGAGTTTAATCTCTTAATAAGTCCCGTAGGGGTATTTTGGTCATTTTAAAGATTATAAAAGGATTAAATTAGGTTTCTATGAACCGGGTCTGATTACATCAGTAAAATAGCTTATATTAACAGGTTATAACATTTGGTTATAAGTCTTATAAGTTAAAATAGTTTTAAACCCAAACTATGCGTATAATACGCGTATAAAGCCGTTTTAAGCGACGTACGGTTTAAATACGATTCTGAGTTTCTTGATCAGTAAAATAGGTTCAAAATACTATAATTATTATTTAAAATCAGTAGCAATTGGATTGGCGTTAAAAGGATTTGTAAAACTCATTTTATGGCCGAAAAGGGTATATTCGGTATTAAACGAATTAAGGCGCTAATCCAAGCTTATGATCAGTTTAAAAATAATTAAAAATCTTCAAAAATCCCAAAATATTATATTACATCAGTGAGTAAAAGGTTTGGTGTCAAAATTGGAGTTTAGATAGGCTTTACGCTAATGACGTCATTTATTTATTAAGAATCGCTATAATTACGTCATTAAGCATAAGTCCTAATCTAGACCTCCGATTAACGTGAAATTTTCGGGACATGCATAATAATCAATAACTAAGATTATGGCATTTCCACTTTTCCCAAAATCTCGTTTTATGGTCATAAGGGCATTACGGTCACTATTTAGGCGATTAACGGAAACATCGGACGATTAGGGATTCGAGTGGTATAAACGCAGAGGTTTATACACACGTGTATCTAGGTCCTAAAGAAACCTTAAGGCATGTCTAAACCTATAAGAATCGGGTCAGAACTGAGGTCAACGCAAAAGTCAAACTTTTGCGTCTTTCGGCTCCGAATCGGTTCTAAATAGAAAGTTGTCGAATCAAACAAGCGTAGACAAGTTTTTATACTTATTTTCAGTTTATATGAGTGTTAAAACAGATTACACGCCCTCCGTATCATTAAATATGCGATTATCATTTATGTTGACTTTTCGGGTAACCTTTGACTCGACAAACGACATAGTTAGGATTAAAATCAGTGAGAGCCCTTTTAGGGTTTTAATACTCATATAATTACCAACTTGTATCAGCTTTCGTTTCGACAAATCTCTGGATCGTTTGTGTTTTATTGCCAAATCAAACCGTAGTTACGACGGTTTGATTTCTAGGCTATAAACGATGTAAAACTGAATCGAGAAGGGATAAACATACTTACACTTGATTAATGGACGAATTAGAATGCTTGGTATCAGCTTGAAAGTCTCAGAAATGATCAGGAATGAATTGTGCATGTATGTAACAACTTGTGACTTTATATAATAACTTGGATCCTTATCAATTGAGTCTAGGGATGTTGTTAGATGTCCAACATGTGTCCCTATAGGCTAAAAACTAATATAGCAAGCCCATAGTTTCGAAACAAGTCATTTAAAGTCGGTTAAAAGCATGCAACAGCCACCTGCCAGTGATTCTGAAGTTTTTCTGCATCTGCAGACCGCACGCGGCCCGCTTTATGTTTAGCCGATCCTGATGCGGGCCGCTTGGGACCCCTGATCAGGTTAACTTGTTTTTCTTGTTTGCACTTTGGTCCCTAGTCCCCCGAAAGGTCGTTTTCAAGTCCAATCTTTCACAAGAAGCTTTGATATTTAATATTTGGGGCTTTAAGACTTATACCCACTTTGTTAAGTCCTCGGGTAACTTTGTGATCACCCGAAAAGCCCTAAATTTCAATGTTGACGCTTATAACCCTTGCACACGAATTTTATCACAACTTGCTCATACGATAACGAAACTTGGTGAAATTTTTATGGTACATTCTAGTGAGCATAATTAATCGTTATAAAGCTTCGGGTTTGTCAAAAGGTCACTCAGAGGTATAACTTAAACATGTTGGCACATTTAACCCCTGTAGTTTGTAATCTCTCACCTTCTTTCACAATTCGCCTCGTATGATCCATGATCTATTCGTTTAAGATTATAACCATCATGTAGGGTTATTGCAAAGTGTAATTATTCATTGTTGACACTTTGAACCCTTCTATTTACACAGTTTCACTGTTTGTCAACTTTGGTCCTCCAAGAGCAATCTTTCACACGTTCAAACATTATGACACGTGTCAAGACCTTATAGGACGTAAATTTTCGAGGTGTTACAAGGCTAAACCCGAATGTAAGATTTGCGGGAAGAAGAGGCATTTCAGTAAATGTATATATGAACAGATCAGGGGATGTGGTATCTGTAAAGAGAGGAATCACAAGACCCATGAATGCAAAGGATTGAAAAACAACCGACAGTCAGGTGAAAAACCCAGATGTAAGATCTGCAGGAAGCAACATGTTGGAAAATGCACAATCGACCCACGTACTAATTTATGTGGAATTTGCAAAACCAAGGGTCACAAGGCCTTGGATTGCAAGAAATTGGAAGATGCGACCTGTCATGGCTGTGGCAAAAAGGGCCATATCAGTACTAATTGCCCTACGGCTGCCAAGGGAAAAGCAGTTAAGTCTGGAACTAACAAGGGTAATCAGCGAACAGAGGGAAAGCCAAGGTGCTCGACTTGCCAAAAACGCCACTTTGGAAAATGCAGGCTTGAGACCCAGTCTCAATCAGGATCACCTGCATGTGGGTTATGCAAGTCTAAAGACCACAAGACGATAGAGTGCAAGAAGATAAAGGATGCAACATGCTTCAACTGCCATGATAAGGGGCACATTAAGACCAACTGCCCTAAGTACGCTAAAAAGTCTGAGGAAGGTAAGAAGACCAATGCGAGGGTCTTCGGAATGGATGCAAGGGAAGCCGTTCAGGATGACAACGTTAGCACAGGTACCTTTCTTGTAAATGATGTATAAGCTAGAGTACTTTTTATACAGATTCAGATAGGTCTCTTGTAGACAATAGATATTGTAAATCTTTAAATCTGCCTGTTAACAACTCTAAGCGTTAAGTATAAAGTAAAAAAATTTTGGTCGATAATACCTCCGAGACTATTGCAGCAATATTAAATGGATATTTAATATCCATTAGGAATTACTCTTCTCCGCTGTCCTTGTTGCGTTAATAAGAGGACTTTATATAGTAATAGGAAAGGTTTGGTTGCCTTAAAAATCAAGCCCATATTGTGAGTGTTAAGAAGTAATTAATTATCAAGACTCCGTATGAGACCACTCTCATAATTACACGTATTCGTACGAGTAATTAATATTAAACATAAAAAAAAAATGGTGGAACTGGCCGTCCCCGGAATCGAACCTGGGTCTGGGCCGGCCGCACCCTTTCGCGCGCCTAGCCAACTGAGCTAGGTGCCTAGTTTGTGAAACTTCCATTATTTATTAGATATAAGCATTTGTACAATAAACTTCCTTATCATTTATCAATGATAATTCCTGCTAAGTGTCCTGTTTTATTACAGGCAATAATAAATCTTCATGAACCATAAATTTAGCAAAATTTTTATCATCCACAAGGTATAACTACCAAGGAAACCATAGTAACCGATTCTTATAGATCGGCAAGGAATCCTTTCGAAAATCTAAGAGCACTCTTTCTTTGCATAGAGTACGACAACATATGTTATTTTAATTATTTTCTCATTGTTTTTATCGCCTGCGAATGCCAAACTATGTTTGATAAAAGCATCATATGAGGATTGGGTATCTTAATAAATTCCATAGATTGCTTCCATGCCTGATCAGTATGGAGGTTTAATACATGGAACCCCTGAGATATCCCAATGGTCATATTATACTAATGTCGACTAGTAGTATTCAAAGGAGATATCCAGAAAGAAATTGTCCAAGTAAATGTTCCCGACTAAAGAACTCGTGGACTCGTAACTTAAATGTGTCATTTAATTGACACAAACAATGGTGGATGAACTGGAGCCTGAGATTTGGAAAATCTCTGTAACCTCCTTATATCTCGTTTATCTTCTCCTAATATTATCCTGTTACCCCTGAGAGGCAGGTAGAATTAAGAGTTATATCCCATTAAGGTTGTATTACTATGGAATCTCCATGACGGCTAGTACCATCAGTGAAAGAATCAAAACCTTGATTAACTAAGTTTAAAATAGAGAGTTCATAAAGCTTAACTCAATATCCCGGAAATCCGGTATAGTTAATTATGAAAAACGGTTCATTTTGCTTATGCATTATCACCGCAACCCTAATTAGGTAACGATTAAGAATTTACCATCAGCTGCCAGGGTAGTCGAATTGTTCGACTAGCGACAAGGATTAACTATTCCTTAAAATTAGTTAAGCAGTGGTTCGAATAACCATTTCACCTTAAAATAAGCTTTTCTATAATAATTGATATGTAAGTATTAAGGCTACTCCTTTGGAGACCTTGTATAGATGGAATGTTAAATGTCTAGTGTTAGATAGAGAATTGGTAAGTCCAATTAACAAGATCTGAAAGTTGCCTGGGGGACAACAAATAAGATCATACAAATCCATAATCGATTGTAGGTTGCCAGTATACGGCAGGAAGTCAAGGAGTTATGAAAATAGCAAACTTTCTAAGTTCTTGTTAAGGAAAATGGTTTAACAAAAGGATATCACCCAGGAGGGGTGTACCAAATTTGCTAAATTAGCAGGCTAGTTAAGCTCTGAATATATGTAAATCATTCGAAGGAAATCGAATGTATCAAGATCAAGTAGCTTGTAAGCTAAAACCTACTTAAGGAGTTTGACGGAGCTCGCAATACATTGCACACTAGTGATTGGAGGATGTGTTCCTACAACAAGTCAAGAAGCTCCAAAAAGGATACATACGCCTAAAATGAGGGCCACTTTGGGAGCTTGGAAAGACTCCAGATATGCTATAAAAGTTAAGTCCCTTATGCGACAAAGAGTACTTCCAGCATTCTAACAAATCTCGAGGTCGAGATTTCTTTTAAGGGGGTGAGGATGTAACACCCCGAAAATTTGCATCCTATAATGTGTTGACACGTGTCATAGGTTTGAACGTGTGAAAGAATGTTCTTGAAGGACTAAAGTTGACAAACAGTGAAACTATGTAAGTATAAGGGTTCAAAGTGTCAACAATGAATAATTATACTTCACAATAACCCTACATGATGTTTATAACCTTAAACGAATAGATCATGGATCATACGAAGCGAATTGTGAAAGAAAGTGGGAGATTACAAACTACAGGGGTTAAATGTGTCAACATGTTAAAGATATACCTCTGAGTGACCTTATAGCAAACCCGAAGCCTTGTAACGATTAAATATGCTCACTAGAATGTACCATAAAAATTTCACCAAGTTTCGTTATCGTATGAGAAAGTTATGATAAAATTCGTGTATGAGGGGTTAAAAGCGTCAACGTTGAAATCTATGACTTTTCGGGTAGTCAAAAGTTAACCAAGGACTTAACAAAGTTGGTATAAGTCTTGAAGCCCTTAGAATTCAATTAAGAGGGCCCAAAGTGCAAGAAATAAAGGAAAAATCAAGTTTGGAAGTGCGGGGACCAAAACTGCAATTATTTAAAAATGTGCATGTGCTGATGTCTGCCTTGAGGACCTCAAAGCTGGGGACCTTGAGGTCCGTAAGCTAGTGCCCAGCATCAAAAATTCGACAGACAGCTGCCTGTTGCTGTGTAACCGACTTAAGTTGATCTTATCTGCATTTGTGAGAGCCCCTACATGATTTATAGCCTCTAGAGACACTTGGGATTGATCTAACATCATTGTAAAGTTGTTTGGCATCAATTTAAGCAAGATCAAAGTTCTTATATAAAGTCATAAGTTGCAAACATTCTTCCATTCATCATCTGATCAACTTCTGGAGCATAAGGATCATTCTCAAGCTTCTTAATCATCCATTAGACGAGTGTAAGTGCTCTTGACCCTTCTCGATTGAGTTAAGCTTAGTTTATAGCCTAGAAATCAAACCGTCGTAACTACGGTTTGACTTCGCGATGAATCACAATCGGTCCAGAGTTTAGTTGAATCGAAAGTTGTTATAAGTTGGTATTTATATGGGTAATAAACCCCTAAAAGGTCACTCACTGATTCGAATCCTAACTAGGTCGTTTGTCGAGTCCAAGGTTGTCCGAAAAAGTCAACAGAAACCTTAATCGCATATTTAACAACACAGAAGGCGTGAAACCTATTTTATCAGTCATACAACTTGAAAATAAGTATAATAACTTGTCTAAGCTTGTTTGATTCGACAACTTTATGTTTTGAACCGATTCGGAACCGAGAGACGCAAAAGTTTGACTTTTGCTTTGACCTCAGTTCTGACCCGATTTATATAGGTTTAGACATGCCTTAAAGTTCCATTAGGACCAAGTTGCATGTGTGTATAAGCCTCTGCGTTTATACCACTCGAATCCCAAATCGTCCGATGTTTCCGTTAAACGCCTAAATATTGACCGTAATGCCCTTATGAACATAAAACGAGATTTTTGGAAATATGAAAGTAAAATAATCTTAGATACTGATTATTAGACATGTCTGTAAATTTTCACATCAAGCGGAGGTCCAGATTAGGAGTTATGCCTAATGACGTAATTATAGCGATTCTTAATAATTAAATGACGTCATTAGCGTAACGCCTATCTAAAACCCATTTTTGACACCAAACCTTTTACCCACTAATGTGATATAATATTTTGGGATTTTTGAAGTTTTTAATTATTTTTAAACTGATCATAAGCTAGGTTAATCGCCTCGATTCGGTTAATACCAAAAATACCCTTTTCGGCCATAAAATGAGTTTTACAAATCCTTTTAATGCCAATCCAATTGCTACTAATTTTAAATAATAAATGGAGTATTTTGAGCCTGATTATTTGATCAGAAAACTCAGAATCGTATTTTAACCCGTACATCGCTTAAAACGGCTTTATACGCGTATTATACGCATAGTTTGGGTTTAAAACTATTTTGACATATAAGACTTATAACCAAATGTTATAACCTGTTTAAATAAGCCATTTTACTGATGTAACCAGACCCGGTTCACAGAAACCTAATCAAATCCTTTTATAATCTTTAAAATGACCAAAATACCCCTACGGGGCTTATAAAGAGATTAAACTCGTTTTGGGCATCATGGGTGATATCCTACTGATATCACAACTTATTTAAGGCGTGTTAACTTAGGAAACCTGTTTAGGACTCTTACGGATACCCGTTACGCTTCATGCGCGTTCGGTTCGGTTTATGTAACTAGTTTACATAAATTAGCCGAAACGGGTCAAACCTTATCGGTTTTATCTCAAAATCCAGAATGTGTGTCATATACCCATATTAAGCAAGTCTTCAAACTTGTCGGGTCTAAATCACATTCTATCCGGTCTTCACTTAATCGTGCGTACGAACCGTATCTTTAAAACTAATCGGTCTAAGCGTAAGCTTAACTAAGGACCCGTTAGGATTCTAATAGGTTATTAAAAACCTTCGTTCCAGATTTAGGAGCTCAGTAAAAGCTATCTGTACTTGCTGATTTGATACGGCTGGGATTGAATTTATATTTAAGCTCAGGTAAATACTTTTAACTTATTTTCCCTATACGGGCTTGGGGTACGGTATATAAAATACCGCTTGGTCGGGACGTTGAATCTTTGATTGAATGTATGATAATGAAAGTATTGAGACGTCTCGTTTAACATTGTTTTGTTTACTTAAAGCCTTTGGGGGGTTAATGACCGTTGTCCCGGATATCCCTGGCATCATTCTACGAATGGCCACGACCTCAGCACCCGGCGTAGGCGTACGCCGTTGGTGTCTCATAATTATAGTGGTGTGTCGATTAATCTTTAACCCGGCTCGATCCGGGCTACTGAACGCATAAGGAACATGTAAATCCATACAAGTATTATATATTTAAATAATTATCCCAAGTTATAAAATATTATTTGTGCCATGTGCATTAAAAACAATCATTTTCTTAAACCCTTTTCAAAATGAGTCAGTTGATTGTATTTACCAGTGTAAACTGACGTATTTTCCAAAAAGGCTAAGTGCAGGTACTAATTGGAATTGGCTGGCTACTCCTAGCATCAATAAAGAGTCTCGCAAGCTTAGATGCCTAAAGTCTGTTGAACCATGTTATTTTATTTGCAATCCGCCTGTGGATCCTTTACTTCCGTTGTAATACTTTGATGTTACACTATTACGGATTGTAATATATTTATCCTTTTGCTTCCGCTGTGCATTTATATATTGTGTTGTTTGACTATGATGTTGCCAACCACGTCACGTTACTCCTCTACCGGGCCCACCGGTAACACGTGGAAATTTTGGGGTGTGACACATGGTCAGCTTGGTTCTTCGAATAAATAAGGATGTCGTCAATAAAGACGATGACGAATTTGTCTAAGTAAGGCTTGCAGACGCGATTCATGAGATCCATGAATGCGGCCGGTGCATTAGTGAGCCCGAAAGGCATCACTAAGAACTCGTAATGTCCATAGCGAGTCCTAAACGCTGTCTTGTGCACATCTTCATCTTTGACCTTCAACTGATGATAACCTGACCTCAGGTCGATCTTTGAAAAGTAGCTTGCTCCTTGTAACTGATCGAACAGATCGTCGATCCTGGGCAAAGGATACCTATTCTTGATAGTGACTTTATTAAGTTCACTGTAATCGATGCACAGGCGCATCGATCCATCCTTCTTCCTGACAAACAAGATCGGCGCTCCCCAAGGAGACGAACTTGGCCTAATGAAACCTTTGGCTAGAATATTGTCACACCCCGACCACGTAGAACATACGAAACGTGGCGGAAACATCGGGGAGTGTTGTAACAGAATTAATTGTTTCAAATCCATGGTAATTGAAGTTTCGTTTTATTGATTAAAAGTGTTACAATGTCTAATCAAACAAGGAAATATAACATAATTAACTAGTCTTGCATCTTTTATTGTCACTAAAGCCCAAGTCTGCCTATATGTATCTTGATCATCTTATGCAACAGCTCCTGAAAAACACATGTGAAAATAGGTACGTCAGCATAAAAATGCCTGTGAGATACATAGGTTTTGTGAAAATAGGTTCCATGACTTATGTTTGAGAAAATGTTTAGTCATGAACCTTGTAATTTGCTTTGTTTTGTAAATCATTTGAAAATCGATAAGATCAGATGATATGTATAAGTAATTGTCAGGTTAAATAAATAACCATGTAAAAATGCGTTTGTATAAGATAAGTTGTTTGTAAATCAATGTCTTGTGAAAAGCATGTTATTTGTATAAAATGTTCTATGTCTCAAACTGAAATGATTCAAATAACGTTACGCCATGTAATACCATACAAACACTTATATATAGGAAGTACCGGCGGCGTATCCACCATGCTTGTATCATATTACACACGCATCGTTAACTTAATCAAATCAAACCAACCAATGTAAGAAGTCTATGTTTAACCAAATTGTCAAATGTATTGAATAATATGTCAAAGTGTTTATGTCAAGATGTAAATTATGTCAAATGTCTATGTCAAATATCCATGTCAAATGTCTATGTCAAATATCCATGTCAAATGTCTATGTCAAATATCCATGTCAAATGTCTATGTCAAAATGTCATGTATGGCAAGTGAAATGTCTCAACTAAACCATATGCACAAAAACAAAGTATTGAAGTAAAACTTGGTTTAAATCAAAGCTATGTTTTGTGTAGATGCATGCAACTATTTAATATGAACATCTATGCGGTATTGTAAAAATGCATACATCCAAGCCTTGCGACTGTGGTGATAAACCCTTTAAACAAATTAAAGGTCTATCTGTCTTATGTCAACGAATTCGGTCATTCCTTTCTGTCCCCTTTCCCTGGGATGTCCGGAACGGGAGTTGTCAATTCCTATGGTACCACTACCTACTAACGAACGGCGTAGCTAATGTTAATGAATGTATTGTCCCATGTAAACAAACCAAATGTCATACCAAAATGTAAACATGTGAAAACAATGCACTAAGTATGTAATCAAATGAACATACATAGCGTGAAATGTCATGTAAAACGATGTACTAAGTAATGCACACAATGGGCACACCTAGCAGGAAAAGTCATGTAAAACAATGTACTAAGTAATGCACACAATGGGCACACCTAGCAGGAAATGTCATGTAAAACAATGTACTAAGTAATGCACACAATGGGCACACCTAGCAGGAAATGTCATGTAAAACAATGTACTAAGCAATGCACACAATGGGCACACCTAGCAGGAAATGTCATGTAAAACAATGTACTAAGTAATGCACACAATGGGCACACCTAGCAGGAAATTTCATGTAAAACAATGTACTATAATGTACTAACGAACATAGCATGTATATAATGTTAAAACAGGAAAGCATGAAAGTAACAATTAGGCACATGTGTTCCACCCCAAAACAGTTTGGAAAACAGTAAAAGAGGGGTCTATGTACTCACTTGAGATTGCTCAGAAGTCCTAGGATAACCACCAAGCAATGCTAGAGATCACGGAAATCAAACGGCACCTAATATAGGTAGCTACATTAATAAACCGGACCTAAATCGGAGGATCGGGTAGCATTAGGGTTTGTAAACCAAACGAGTGTAGAGACTCGTGTCTTTTGGTTTAACAAAGCCTACATACTAAATGAAACTTAACCTAAGTGTCTACGACCCATTACGACCCGTTTAGGTAGCTTATGCTACTTTAACGCGTCGTTCGCGTGAAACGCGTTCGGACCGCCTAACTAGTCCTATGACAAGTAATATATGCCTTAACATGTTACATAATCAGTTATGTGACAAAGGTTTAGGTTACATATGCTTAATTACCAATTATACATGGAAAGGGTATTCTGGTAATTTACCTAAGGCATATAAACTACCTATCATACAACTACTTAAACGATGTGACCATAGGGTATAACCTCGGAAGGTTATTCCCTACCTACTATGGTCACCTAATGTATTTGGTCGGATCCTAATGATTGACCAAAACTGGGTCGGGTTCGAAGGTATAGGCGATTTATCAGATCGCCTACCCTACGACCCTAGACAACGTGGTAGTCAGTGGGCATAGTCCCAAGGGACTATGACCAACGTGATTACACTCACGTTGCGAAGTTCAAACGAACTTCGCATTGGCCATTACTGGTCAACGCTGAAAGTCAAACAAAGTTTGACTTTCTGACTCGAAAAGCAGTAAAATAAGGAAAAGAACGAAAGAATACTTACCCAGGGTCCCCGAATGCTAACCCAGATCAAAATAGCTCAGGTATGAAACGAAGGTTCCAACTTAGAGTCTTTTCAATCAGATTTGTGGGTTTTTAAGCCAAAGGGGGGTGGGTATTTATAGATAAAGTAGAGCCGCTAGGATCGTTTCTTGAATATCGTGCGACGATCCGAGCCGTACACTTGTCACAAAGGTTATGGAGCCACATATGCTCCTAATCTTAGTGATTAAGCAAGTTGCAAACATGTGGTTGTGGTTAATCAGCTGAAATCTGATTGCAAATACACTTAATCTGGTCAGGTTAGGCAGTCGCGTAGCGCTAGTGCAAAGGCACTATGCAGTCGCGCTACGCTAGCACCTCCCTGTTTCAGAAATGTTTCAAAAGTGGCAGAAATGGTCCCTGCACGTGTTTAAGGCCTTTTTCGATGCGTTTGAACCCCGTTAACCTCATTTCAAGGCTCTAAAATGAAGTTAAAGTATAGGGAACTCAAAACATGCTCAAAAATATGTCGGATGTCGGTTCGTTTGGTCGTACGATCGCGATGTTCGCTTAATTACGACGGAATGCGCATAAGCGCGAAAAACGATCCAAATGACGCGACGAATGGATTTTTCTTATGGCGAACACTAAAATATAATATAGTCATGCTTACATAAATTTTTGGATGTCCGGATGTATTCAGAACGTAAGTTATGCGCGAAAATGCAAACTTGTGCACTTTTTGACACTTTTAGTCCCTGAATGACCCAAAAGTTTATTTTAGCACACCGAACCCCTCAAAGCCTATTTCTAAGCTATGTAAAGGATATATATGGTATGTTTAACTTATGGTCATGTTCCGGAATGTCTGTTACAGTTCAAATTGGCATACTTTCGCAGTTTGTCAACTTTAGTCCCTGTAAGCGAATTAACTTGTTTTTGTCATACCAAAGCCTTCAAAACTTATTTCTAAGTTATGTAAAGGTTATTTAAGGTATGTTAAGCCTATTTCACTATTCCGGAGTGTTCGTTGCATTAAACTGGTTATATTTACGCATTAGTGCGCGTATAACCTTCCAGAAAGCGATTTAGAGCTTGAAATCGAACAAGAATTGATATGTGTAAACGATACACATATTTTTACAAATCCCAAGTATGAAATACAATATTTCACTGGTTGGGAATTTGTTTGATGGTTGAAATGACACAGGTGTTACAAATATCGTCTAACTGCGTCCTTAACTCCTTCATCTCCGTTGGTGCTAACCTATAAGGTGCTCTTGCTACTGGTGCAGCACCAGGGATGATGTCGATTTGGAATTCCACTTGCCTATCTGGTGGTAAACCAGGTAGTTCTTCGGGAAAAACTTCAGGATATTCCGAAATGACAGGGATGTCTTCAATTTTAGGCTTTGGCTCGTCAATAGTAACTTGTGCCATATAAATGACACAACCCTTCTGCAGATATCTGGATGCCTTGAGCATGGACACTTGCTCAGGCAATCCATGCTGAGTATCCCCTTGGATGGTAAGTGACTCCCCAGACGGGGTTTTGACTATCACTTGCTTCCTGTTGCATACAATCTGGGCTTGGTTATGCGATAACCAATCCATGCCTATAACCACATCAAAGCCGGCTAGCTTAAAGGGAAGTAAGGACAAAGGAAAAGAATGATTCCTAATGGATATAACACATCTATCTAAAACAGTTGAGGCTGTTTCTATGGTTCCATCAGCTAGTTCCACCTCGTATTTCACACTTAAGGTTCTAACAGGTAAGTTTAATAACTTACAGAACTTATCATCGACAAAAGACTTATCTGCTCCAGAATCAAACAATACTCTAGCAAAAACATCATTTACAAGAAAAGTACTTGTAATAACGTTGTCATCTTGAACAGCTTCCTTAGCGTCCATCTTGAAGACTCTCGCATTGGTCTTCTTCCCATCTTCAGCTTTCTTGGCGTACTTTGGGCAATTAGACTTAATGTGCCCTTTTTCGTTGCAACCGTAACATGTTGCATCCTTTAGCTTCTTACACTACAAAGTCTTATGATCTGTGGATTTACAAATCCCACAGGATCTCACGTGAGACTGGGATCTCGACTCCAAATGACATTTCCCAAAGTGGTTCTTCTTACAAGTTTTACATTTGGGCTTATCCCCCGACTGTTGCCCATCTCTTTTAGATCCCGACCCTTTCCTGTGGTCGTTATTTCCTCGGTGTCTCTTTTCTGATCTTCGTGAAGTATCGTCCTCACGCTTTCTCTTATTCTCTTCCGAGTTCCTGAGGGCTCTCAACCTGACTGCGTCCATGGTGAGAGATAGCGATAGATCAGCTACTGATCTGAAAGTTGTAGGCCTCGATGCCTTAACACTTGCTTTAATTTCAGGGGCTAAACCCCCGATGAAACGGGCAATCCTTTTCGGCTCTGGGGTTACCAAATACGGAACCAACCGAGATAGAGTATTGAAAGTGGTGAGGTATGCCTGGCAGTCTAAATTCTTCATCACTAAAGATAAGAAGTCTGACTCGATCCTTTAAACTTCATGTTGTGGGCAAAAATTCTCTTTAATAAGTGCAACAAACTGATCCCATGACATACTGTAGAGTGGGATCTTTCCAGCAGTTTGTATGAGAGATTTCCACCACGCCAGCGCGTCTCCTTTGAACGATTGGGACACGTATTTCACTACATCTCTTTCAGCACACCCGCTGATATCTACTACTGTATCCATTTCGTCCAACCAGGTCATGCAGTCGACCGCTCCTTTCTCCCCAGTAAAGTCTCTGGGTTTACATGAGACGAAGTATTTATACGTATAGGACTTACTATGCGGTTCCTGTTTCTGCTTGATCTTCTTTATCGGGACACTGTTTTGGTTAGAGGAGTGATGATCCTCATCATCCCTCCTGGGCTCATCTTTCTTAGGTCCAACTTTCTTAGAGGGCGGCTTGCTATGAGCCTCCGAGTGGACTTTCGGTTTGGAACGTGGTGCAGATCGGGTCCTACTCCGGGTCCCGCTCGATTCACTATACTATCTATTTAGCGCTTCGATAATAGCATCATTCACTAATGCTTTCAACTCCGCACCCGTTACTAATATTTTAGTATTATCAGGGTTTTCTGCTGGACGACTGTTTAGTTCTTCAGACTTAGCCATGTAGTCTAAATTGCTACATAAAAATAAGGACAAGGTCTATTTAGAAGTCTAAACAGTATTATCGTTCTTGACGATTTATTAACCATGGTAAATAAAAGCCATATTAGTTAATTTAATAATTTCATTCAGGATTTTTACTAGTAATCTTTTTAGAATGAAATATAATATTGGCATAATAAGCCTAGTCACGTAGACAAATTTCTAAATTACAAATTTAGATCTTATAGGATTAAAGCTTGTATAAAAAGACAAATAAATCCTTTTCTTGGCAGGGAGTTTATAAACTACAGCTGCCCTTTTTGTTTTATATGACATTAATTACACCCGTAGGCATTATGTCACAACCAAATATATATATAAAAATATAAACTTGGATAATTTATTAAAAGGGTGGCGTGTGTGATTTTACGGATCACACTAGCCAAGAATGTTAACATGTTCACAGATGTTAACAGAGATTTGAATCTTTTTAAACAGGTTCTACCATATTGGCTAGATTTATGACAACATAACAGCTAGGTTTTACCTTTTAAGATCCTTATTATTTTATTAAAATGGTACATCAAAATAATAAATGTTATTTTTCATTTATTTATACACTATGTTTATGCACATAATTAAAAATGAAAACCTTAAATTAACCATTCAAAATAAAATTTAAATCAGTACGAGTTTGCCCTAAACGGGTCTTTGACATAAACCACATGCCCACGCAGGGGCCAAATAACAAAACCAACAAACCCACGCAGGGGTCAAATAAAGAGATATGCCCACGCAGGGGCAGAACAGAAAGGAATACCCACGCAGGGGTAGAGTACAGAAATAAATATATGTCCACGCAGGGACATGTGTACCACACTAAAATAACCAACAAACAAAGGATTCAATGACCCTTCTTGCTTTTACCCTTGATTAGATCCACCATCTTCTTAAACATCCCCCGGTTACGCCTCCGATCATGCTGCAACTCATGCCGCATCTCTTGACGCACCTCTTGTATCTCATGAAGGATTTCTTGCATCTGGGGCGGTGACATCGCCGGTGCTTGAGGTGGTTGTTGGTAATGCTGTGGTTGAGGAGGCGGCGGTTGATAATACGGAGGTTGAGGAGGCTGTGACTGCTGATACCCATATGATGGGTACCCATAGGTCGAGGGTCCCGTAGCCCAGGGACCTCCGTAGGGACCTTCTTGATGGAACGTGTTGGAGTTTGCTGCTATCCAATAGGGATCCTCCGTAAAGTTGTACCCCGTGTGAATCTGCTGCTCGAAGGGGTTGAATGCTGCAGCACCAGTGTAAGCGGGGATTGGGTCTCCAAAACCCAATGGTGGCTGTGGCGCGACTGGCGCAGTGTTCACTTCTGAGATGGGATGCGAAGATTCTCCCGTCTCCGGTTCTTCGTGAAGTGGCGAGAACCGGCTACCACTTGAATGTGGAGGGGTGCTGATGCGCACTCCCCCTCGTGCGGATATTCGCGCTGTTGTTCTCCTTCGCCTCGGAGGCGAGGGAGGCTGAAGCAGAGGTGGTGCTGCTGGCGGAGTGACCGCTACAAGTCGGGAATCCTCAGAAGGATTCTGCTGCTGCTGTGGCTGCTCCTGCTGGTGTAGGGGAGAGTGATGTGGCTGGTGCAGGGGAGAGCTATGGTAAGACTGGTGAAGAGGAGAGTTATGGTATGACTGGTGCAGAGGGGAGTTATGGTAAGACTGGTGAAGAGGAGAGTGATGGGGCTGGTGCAAAGGAGAGTTATGATAACTGGGGGTAAACACCCAGTCGTGCTGCTTGAAGTTCTCCTCAAAGCTATCGGGACCATTGTAAGGTGATCCCATAAACGGTGACCCATCTGAAATCTCAATGGGATGATTCGGTGTTCCGGAGGGTGGCATAGCAGGATCAGTATCCTCATCGATGTCCATCGGGTTGCCACCAGAAAAGTGGTCTTCTGGTCCAAGTGGGTTAAAACCCACTGCTGCTGCTAAGTAGTCATCAGGGTTGAACTGACCCTGGAAGACAGGTGATGGTTGGTTAAAAGGTGAATTGTGTCCTATTAAGGGAATGTAGGACTGTTGTGAGTTGTGGGGCTCATTCTCCGAATGAGGCCCAAAGGAGTGCGGGATTGAAGGAGAGGTACTCAGTGAGACTGGGCGCCTAGCAGGTTCGGTAAAAGACCTCCAAAGGTCTTGAGCATCAGTGTTGTGAGGATCCGAAGGTATTCGCCGGTGTGACGGTCCGGCCTCGTGGTCGTTTGGAGCTACATGTGCTCCTTATCCTCGGCCTCTACCTCTCATACGTGGCGGCATTCTGGTGATCCTGTAAAAAACAACAAGTGATACAACAAAATATATGTAAGACAAAGTTAGAAAATAAAACAAAAATTTGGAAATTTCCTAAGTTCTTTGTCTAGACTCGAGAATCGAGGAATGTGCAATTGTGTAACTGAGATTAAACACAAAAGACTAGTGTTTAATTCACTCAGAGTTGGCTCTGATACCAACCTGTCACACCCCTATTTTCCACGTGTCACCGGTGGGCCCGGTGGGGAGTATCGTGACGTAGTTGGCATCATCATAGACAAACAACACAATATATAAATGCACAGCGGAAGCAAAGATAGATTCATTTCAACTTTAATAAAGTGTAATATTAAATATCACTGATAGTCGAAACGGATCCACAGGCGGATCAAAACAAAAATAATATATTGTTCAACAGTTTATTGTCGTCCAAGCTTGCGAGACTTATTGTGGACGCTCTAGAAGACAGCCAGCCTATTACGTGTAGTACCTGCACTTAACCTTTTGGGAAAATACGTCAGTTTACACTGGTAAATACAATTTAACTGACTCATTTTAAAAATGGTTGAAAATTGATTTGAATGCTCATGGCACAAAACATTTTATAACTTGGGATAATTATATATTATTAAAATCTTGTGAACGAATTACATGATACTTGTGCGTTCAGTAGCCCGGATCTTGTCCGGGTTAAAGATCAATAGACCCTCCACATTAGAGTTATACACTGACAGGTGTACGCCTACACCCCGTGCTCAGGTCGTGGCCATCTCGTAAGATGATGCCAAGGATATCCGGGACATGGTCATTAACCCCCCAAAGGCTTTAAGTGAACAAGACTGTTTAAACGAGCCGATCAAATTATTCAATTAACCATTCAGAGATGTAAGATTTGATGCTCTATCAAGCGGTATTCTATATACCGTAACCCAAGCCCGTATAAGGAAAATAAGTTAAAAGTATTTACCTGAGTATAGTATAATTCTCAACAAGCAAAAAGGCAAGTAGCTTTTACCGGTGCTCCTAATCTGGAACGAAGGTTTATAATAACCTATTAGATTTCTAACGGGTCTTTATTTAAGCTTAAGCTTAGACCGGCTAGTTTAAAGGACGATACGGATCAAACGCACGTTTAAGCGAAGACCGGATAGAATGTGATTTAGACCCGACAAGTTTGAATACTTGTATAATATGGGTATACTAAATACATTCTGGATTTTGAGATAAAATGATAATGTTTGACCCGCCTCGGTCAATTTATGCAAACTAGTTACATAAACCGAACCGAACGCGAAAAGAGCGTTACGGGTAACCGTAAGAGTCATATGCAAGTTCCCTGAGAAAATATGCTCTAAATATGTCATAATATCAGTAAGTTATTTTTTATTATGCCCAAAACGGATTTAAACACAAATTAGGCCTCATAAGGGCATTTTGGTCATTTAAAAGATTATAAAAGAGTTAAATTAGAAATCTGAGTTACAGGTCTGGTTTATACAGTAAATATACTTAATTTAACATGTTATAACAGTAGGGTATGACCCATATGTGAAACTTATCATTTAAAACCAAACTATGCACCTTAGGGGTATTTTGGTAATTTCACAAGGGCTAAAAATGTCAAAATTGGAAACCTGAGTTTATAAACTTGTACTTACTGTTATTTTATAAAAATATGCTAAGAACATCAGTAGGTATCAACCTTATATGTTTAATATGGTTATAGATACTATGCGTTAAAAACGCTTAAAAAGGCGATTTAGAGCCGTTTCCGGGTTTTTAAAAGAAAGCTGATATTTTTATATTTCCAGAATGCTCAAAATATTTTATTTAACAAATAAAATCAGTAGAAAAAGGTTTGGAGTCAAAAGGATTTGTCAAACTCATTTTATGGCTTAAAAGGGCAAAATCGGTATTTACCGAATTAAACTTAGAGACCTATGATATGATCAGCCAAAAATTAAATAAAAATCTTTAAAAATCCCAAAATATTATATAACATCAGTGGGTCAAAAGTTTGATATCAAAAAGTGGGTTTAAATAGGTTATATGCTAATTACGCCGTCTATGTAACATAAAGCTTTCAAATTACGATAATGAGCATAACTCTTAATCTGGACCTCAAACTGGTATCAGATTTTTGGTGCAAGTTTATAAATCAGTAACAAATGTTTCTACTCTGTCACTTTTTCAAAAATCACGTTTTATAGTAAAAAGGGCAAAATAGTCAACTTTAAGCATAAATCAGAAACATGCATATGAATCGGTTAAGCATTGAACCAAGTTGTAAAATCTCAGAGAGTTAAACTTATATGAAAATTGTTCCAAAATATGCTCTAATGCAGATCTCAAACATGCATGAACGGATCAGAACTGAAAGTCAAAGAAAAAGTCAATTTATGCGACTTTCGGTTCCGATTCGGGTTTAAACTGAAAATTGTCGAGTTGATCATGTTGAAACATGTTCTTACATTAATTACAATGTTATTTTGATGATCAAACAGGTTGCATGTAGCCTACATTGCTAATCATGCTTAAATTTGCAAAAACACATTCTGTTGACTTTTTGAAACAAGCTTTGACTCGACAATTAACATGCTTAGAGTGGGAATCTGAAAATACCCTTTTGAGGGTTTGTTACCCACATAAATACCAACTTGTAGGTGCTTTCAATTTGAGAAAAGACTGAGCACATTTCGTTTAATCATGAAGTCAAACTAAATTTACGATGGATTGACTTTCGGTTAATAAACTAAGCTAGAACGGATTTGAGAAGGTTATAAACACTTACAAGAGTCCTAACAAAGC
The DNA here is from genome assembly GCA_030545235.1 of Helianthus tuberosus. Lineage (NCBI taxonomy): Eukaryota > Viridiplantae > Streptophyta > Magnoliopsida > Asterales > Asteraceae > Helianthus > Helianthus tuberosus. The sequence goes on from JARYGA010060172.1 coordinate 2,301,808, forward strand.
TTAGAGATCACTAGGAAGATGCCTTGTCGTCCAGAGAGCTCCAGAAGTTGTCTTGTGAATTTTTGAAAGTGTAAGTGTTCATAGTTTGCAACTTCAAGACCCTTTTAACGCAAGTTTGATCTGGTTAGAGGCTGCCACAACAGTCTACTGATGTTGTAAGAAGAATACAAGTGTCCCTAAATGCATGAAAATCGATTGGTGAAGCTCTGGAGTCGACAAAAGCTGTTAACAACTCGCAAACAGACATAACTGGCAGCTGGTCGCTGCTTTCATCGCTGGCGGGTCGCTCGCGTGGCGCGAGACCCCCCTCGCGTGGCGCGAGCAAGTTGTTTACCAGCTTAACAAGTTTCAATAATTACAATTCAGTCCCTGATCTTTGTAACATGGTTTTGGTGATTTATCTTGCTTATTAGATCCTCAAATCTAATTTTCAAGGGCCTTGGGACCCTTACAAACATGGTAAAGTCCTCGGTTAACTTTGTGCTTACCTGAAAAGTCACGAATTTCATCGTTAACGCATTTAACCCTTCGTGCACGGTTTTGATCATATCTTTCTCATACGATAACGAAACTTGATGAAATTTTTATCACATATTCTAGTGAGTATATTTTATCATTACAAAGCTTCGGGTTTACCAAAAGATCACTCAGAGGTATAATTTTAACATGTTGACACGTTTAGCCCCTGTAGTTTGTAATTCCTCACTTTCTTTCATTTTTCGCTCTGTATGATCCATGATTTATCTGTTTCAGATTATAAACATCATGTAGGGTTATTTTAGAGCCTATTTATCGATTGTTGACACTTTGGACCCTTATATTCACATAGTTTCACTGTTTGTCAACTTTAGTCCCTCTAAAGTATGTTTTCACATATTCAAAGTCCATGACACGTGTCAATACATTATTGGACGTAAATTTTCGAGGTGTTACACAAAATAGTATTGCAACTCATGCGATATGGTTTAACAAAACCTATATTCTAAATCGGAACCTATCCTAAGTGCTTACCACCCGTTACGACCAATTAAGGTAGCTTACGCTACTTTAACGCGTCGTTCGCGCGAATGGGCGTTCGAGACGCCTAACTAGTCCTATGACAAGTATTATATGCCCTAACATGTTTAAATATGTTGCATAATCAGTTTAAGTGACAAAAGTTAGATTACATAAGCTTAAAATCAAATTATGCATGAAAAGGGCATTTTGGTCATTTTCCTAAGGCATATAAACTACCTATCATACCACTAATTAAACTAAGTGACCATAAGGTATAACCTCGGAAGGTTACTCCCTATACAAATATGGTCACTAAACATGCTTGGTCGGATCCTAACGATCGACCAAATGGGTCGGGTTCGAAAGTCTAAGCGGTGGTTTAGACCGCTTGACTTACGACCCTAAACAAGCACTAGACTAAAAGTGACGAGTTAAACATGTTAAAACATGTTTAACTAAGTTAGAAAATAGGTTTGATATCAAAACAAAGGGTTTTGATACCCGAAAATAGATTCGATGCAAAATACGCATAAACACGTATTTTAACCGAAATTTTGACTCGTCACTTCGACTAATCGACGTGGTAATCAGTAGGTATAGTCACAAGGGACTATAACCATCGTGATTATGCTCACATTGCAAAGTTCAAACGATCTTGACAAGTGTTTTTGCAAGGATCAAGGCTCAAATTTCACCATACAATTGTGCCCATAGATTACAATACATGGGGAACATCAAAACAAGCAAATGGTATCACAAATCAGGGATCAAAACCATTAAAATAAGCTGAATTGACCAGATTCAAAGTTTCTGAGCTGGCAGTCTATCACAGGCGCGAAGACAGGAGCAAGGGTCTTCGCGCCCCTCCTAGTAACTTTGACAGATTGTCAAGTTTAGTCCCTGCATGTCCAAAACTCAGTTTTTGATGCATTTTTGACGTGTTTAAGCCCCGTTAACCCAATTTCAAGGCTCTATAATGAAGTTAAAGTATAGGGAACATGAAATATGCTTAAAAACATCTCGGATGTCGGTTCATTTGGCCGTACGGTCGCGTTGTTCGGTTAATTACGACGAAAACTCGAACGGACGCGAAAACGATCCAAATTTCACGACGAATGGTATATTTGCATTCCAATCACTAAAATAAAATATTTTAATGATTACAAAAATTTTTGGATGTCCGGATATGTTCAGAACGTAAGATATGCGCGAAAATGCAAACTTATGCACTTTTTGTCGCTTTTAGTCCCTATTGATCAATTAAGCGTATTTTCGCATACCGAACCCCTCAAAGCCTATTTCTAAGCTATGTAAAGGATATTTAAGTTATGTTTAGCTTATGATCAACTTCTAGAATGTTCGTTACCATACAAATCGGCATAGTTTCGCAGTTTGACACATATAGTCCCTCCGATCGAATAAACTTGTTTTCGACACACCAAACCATCTAAAACTTATTTCTAAGTTATGTTTAGGTTATTTAAGGTATGTTAAGCCTATTTCACTATTCCGGAGTGTTTTTCGTGTTAAACTGATTACTTTTACGCATCAGTTTGCGTATGACTTTCTAGAAAGCGATTTAAAGCTTGAAATCGAACTCGAATTGATATGTGCAACTGATACACGCATTTATACAAATCCCAAGTATGAAACACAAGATTTCATTAGTTTTGTATTTGTATGATGGTCATATAGGCACAAACGTCACAGTCTCCCCTACTTTAGGAAATTTCGTCCCGAAATTTATTCGTTGGAGTCTGTCTGTAACGTTGTGTTGAACAATTGTCCTGCATGGAATTGAGGGTGTTATCTATTTGCGTAGAGTAACCCATCAAAAATTTCTATGCAAGACATAACCTTGTCATTCCCCAGTGGATTTTTCTTCAGAATGGATGATTCATTTTCTCCAATGGATTCTTCGTCAGATGTGGAAATGAAGGATTGTCGCAAAGAATATTCATTTCCCCGATGGATTTTTCTTCAGAAGTGAAAATGAATGGATGATTCATTTTCCTCAGTGGGTACTTCGTCAGAAGTGGAAATGAAGGATTATTGAATAGGTTATTCATTTCCCCGATGGATTTTTCTTCAGAAGTGAAAATGAATGGATGATTCATTTTCCTTAGTGGGTACTTTGTCAGAAGTGGAATGAATCTATTTATTTTCCTTAGTGGATATTTCTTCAGAAGTGAAAATGAATGGATGATTCATTTTCCTCAGTGGTTACTTCATTAGAAATGAAAACGACAAAATTGATGCAGGATTATTCATTCCCTCAGTGGGTACTTTGTCAGAAATGGAATGAATTTATTCATTTTCCTCAGTGGGTATTCCTTCAAAAGCGAAAATGAATGGATGGTTTATTTTCCCTCAGTGGGTACTTTATCAGAAATGAAAATGAATTTTCATTTTCCTCAGTGGGAATAGATTATTCATTTCCCTCAGCGGATATTTCTTTCAGAAGTGAAAAATGAATAGCTAGTTCATTTTTCCTCAGCGGGTACTTCATCAGATATGGAAATGAATATAGTTCACTTTTGTTTCTTGCTTAGGTTGATACATGACAAAACTTGTTGTGGTTTCTGTGCACTGAATTCCATAATTATGTATGCATCCATAATTTCGTAATTCCTTGCACAGTCCGCACAGTTTATTTTATAATGTGTAGGGGATAGAATCGGTCGAACAATCTTGTGATAACTTTAGTTTGATTAGGTCAACACATAAACATGTAAGCACATAATAGTTACACAATTGTTCACTTGGTTATTTAATTCATTATTAGTTTGTTATTAACTTGACGTTGATTTGTACACGGACATTCAAAGTATACCAGGAATCCAATCAAAGGACTGTAACTAGCACTTTTAAACATCCTCAAGAATCTATCTATAAAGATAGGATGATCTTTTAAGGATTCGATTTCTTTCTCAAAGAATCGTAACATTCGTATTAAAGTACACAAAGAATCCAATTAAGGACTTTGATTTTGTACTTTAAACATCCACAAGGATTTAACTATGAAGAAGATCCTATAAGGATTTGGAATTCGTGTAGCAGAAAAAGTTTAGGAGCTTGTACTAGGTATGCTAAGACCACATACGAAGTATAGTGTTTATGAAATCAAGGTGCTAGATATGCTAAGACAACATATGAAGCAAATGGATCCTTGAAATTATGGTGCTAAGCATGCTTAGTCAGCATACGAAGCAGGGTGTTCTTAAAAATCGCGTAATACGTATGTTAGGACAACATACGAGTAAAAATGTTTTTGAAAGCTATGCTTGAAATTGTTAAAAATATGTTTTTGAAAACCGTTTGTAATGTTTTTGAAATTATGTACTAAGTATATTAGGTAAACATTTTTATGAAATGTTTTAAAACCATGTGAGATGATTTTGAAAGCATGTAGGAGGTTTTTGAAAACATGCATAATCTTTTGAAATAGTATGCTGTGTAAAATATTGTGAAATCGGGAAGTTATGATATGTAAGACCAATCAAAGTCTTACGGAAGTACCCTTGGGTATCCTATTAAGGATTAAAAGTGGTACTTTGGGTATTCGTCCAGAGTTGTAATTTGCACCTTTTACTTCGTTTCTTAGATGAAACGAATACTTAGGATTTTCATGGAGATCACGAGCGATCATAAAAATGGAAGAACTACGAGTGTAGTTTGTTTTGCAAGGAACACGGTTCCTTGGTGTCGGTATTGTAGGGGATATGTCATTCATACATATAATCACACTTGTTTTCGTACATCGTAATGAAAATAAAAGATTTATTTATAAACCAAAATAATTGTTTCATGGACTTTGATAACAAAAGAAAATAATACACAAAGTTTGATTGTCCCAAACAGCATCGTCTTCCAGTCGGTCGAATGCTCATCCACGTGCTGGATTTGCATTAACAAGTTTTGGGCAATTATTTCGGAAATGACCCATCTCGCCACAGTTGTAGCAAGAACCTAGTGGAAAACGAGCTTGTGCTGGGTTGTTATCAGCTTGATTTGGTGCAGCTGCAGCTCGGTAAACCCTAGCTGTATGACCAGTAAGTCCACAATTTAGGCATTTGCGACATTTCACACTAGCATGATGATGAAGGTTACATTGGTTGCATAAGGGTGCAGTCCCGTTGTATGGCTTATTAGCAGGGGGTTGAGCTGGTTAGTTAGGGACAACTTGGTCGTTTTGAGCAACCACGGCGAAGTTCTGAGAAGCTTTTCGCTTCTTCGACTTCTTGGAGGATTCAGTCTGCTTATCCTTTGGTTTCATTTCATCGGTTGGTTTCTTGTCGCCTTTTTGGAAATGTTTACCTTTCCTGATCTGAGATTCAGTCAGGGTAGCGGATAGCTCAATGGCCTATCTAACTGTAGTAGGGTTGCTACCAGTAATAATGTCTTGTACTGAGTCAGGGAGGCCATCAATATACTTTTCAATTGCCTTATCCAAAGGCGTAACCGTGGTCGGGCATAACAGACTTAGCTCCTCATAACGGTCCGTGTAGGCTCGATGCTCACCACTATCTTGTTTAAGATCATCGAATTCCCTTTCCAGTGCCCTGATTTCATGACGAGGACAGAATTCCTTCATCATTAGAGCTCGAAGCTCTTCCCAAGTCTGAGCCAGTGCCACATCAGCACCCCTATCTCTCATCACACCATTCCACCATGTTAATGCTCATTTCTCAAGGACACTAGATGCGAATTCAACCTTTCTCTCATTTGGACATTGAACATGTCTGAAGGTGCTTTCTAGGCTCTCGAACCATTGTAGGAGCGCGGTTGCTCCTTGAGACCCATAAAATTTTGATGGCTTAGTTGAATTGAATGTTTTGAAGTTACACTGAGCATTGTTATTGTTGTTATTGTTGTTAGCTTGGTTTATCTGGGTAATGAGGTTCGGAAGCACAGCAGCCATCTGCTGAACGATTGTGGCTGCAAGGGCAGCATCTTGTTCTGGATCACGTCTAGGTGGCATATTCTAAAAAGAACAAGGAAACATGAGAAACGAGTGAGATTGACGATTGGATAACCAAAAGAGGTATTGAAGATAACAACGAAACATAAGGAAGGCGATCAATCGCTCGTTACTTTGAACAAACAAACGATGCACAGAGGCTGAACAAAGTAAATAGGTCCTTATAATGTATCGCGAAGACATGCTTTAGCCTATAAGTGGACACTCAGAGTTCCCAGGTTAGAGTGACTGGTCCGATTATGTGGATTTGTACGAACACTCTAGCCTTAGACAGAAAACTCGGGATACAGGCACCCACCCTTCTAGATTGCACGTGTTCACATTAATAAGACCCATACTTTGATGAGATTTTTGAAAACTTTGAAGGTTCAAAACCTTATAATAAATCATCTAAGAAGAGATTATTAGTTTTCAAGTCGTATTCGTAATTCGCGTTCTTGTTGTGGTTGTCGCCTAATGATAGGCAACTGTATTGTTTTAAGATCTAAACACAAGAATCTTGTGTTAGGGTCCTAGGAAGGTTATAGTCTAGGTTAAAGCATTACTAATAACCTAATTCCCTATAACCATGAGCTCTGATACCAACTTTTCTGTCACACCCAGACCACGTTAAAACAACAAACCACGGCGGAAACGTCGGGGAGTGTCGTAACAGAATCATCGGTTCACAACACATGGATTTGAAGTTTTGTTTTATTAAATCAAGTTTATTACATTGTATTGCAATCAGAAACAAAACATGAACAATTGTCTTTCATTATTATTAAGTCACTAAGGCCTCGTCCATCCCTCTGTGAGCATGCATCATAATCATCATCAAACATCATCAACTATGGTACCAGAAACATATGTGAAAATACGTCAGCATAAAAATGCCGGAGAGTACATAGGTTTTGTGAGAGTATCGGATTCATGGCTCATTTATATGTTGCAATACCTCATTAGACTACAAGAGTCGTTACTTGAAAACCTTGTATTGAAAAGAGTTTGGTATTGCAATATGAATAACCAGCTCAAAAATGAGGTGGTTATAGTTTATGAAATCTCGTTGCCATGAATCTTAACCCAAAACATTTGTTTAAGTAAACCAAATTGTAAATCGTTGTTGAACGTAAACAATGTATGGATTATATCTTTAAGTAAACCTTGTAGTGTAACATCGTTTATAAAACATTTGTCCAGGTGATCTAGATAACGCAACGATATGTAATGTCTTAAAAGCACTTATATATAGGAAGTACCAGCGGCGCATCCACCATGCTTTTATCACATTACACCCGCCCCGTTACCTAATCACTTACCATAACCCAGTCGTTCAATAGATAAAATGTCACACCCCGACCACGTAGGACAACAAAACGTGGCGGAAACGTCGGGGAGTGTTGTAACAGAATTAATTGTTTCACAACCATGGCATACAAAGTTGTATTTTATTTATCAAACAAGCGTGTTACATTGTCTCAAAACCGGAAATAAAGAGTTCAGAACATAATTAAACTAGTTCTATCTTTATTTTAAGTCTCTAAGGCACAGGTCCGCCCTAGTGTCACGATCATCATCCTATGCAAAAGCTCCTGAAAACACATGTGAAAATAGGTACGTCAGCATAAAAATGCCTGTGAGATACATAGGTTTTGTGAAAATAGGATTCATGACTTATAAGTTTAGAAAAAAGTTGTTTAGCAAAAGTCAGTCATGAACCTTGTAAATTGTTTTGTTTTGTAAATCGTTTAAAAAGCGATAAGATCGAATGATATGTATAAATAAAAGAATAATGTATGGTTAAATGTATTACCAAGTAAAATGAGTTGTATAAAATAAGTTGTTTGTAAAGCAATGTCTTGTGAAAGATATGTTATTTGTATAAAATGTTATATGTCTAAATTGAGAGGATTCAAATAACGCTACGATATGTAATACCATACAAACACTTATATATAGGAGGTACCAGCGGCGTATCCACCATGCTTGTATCATATTACACACGCCTCGTTACTTAAATCACTTAAATAAACCACCAATGTATAAAGTCCATGTTTAAACCAATTGTCAAAAAGTCCTTGTATAAGCCATGTCAAATGTTTAAAAGTCCAAATGTAGTCAAGTAATGTGTAACAAATGTTATGTATTGTAAGTAAAGTATTGTCACATAATCCAAATGTAGAAATGTACAAAACAAAGTATTTTGAATATATCAAAAAGTTATGTTTTGCAAAGTAATGCATGTTACATTGATACAAACATTTATGTGGTAAGTTAACGCATACATTCAAGCCTTGAGACAGTCGGATAACCCTTTTAGTCAAGGTTATCAAAAGAAATGTTTTCGGATTTAGTCATTCCTTATATCCAAACAAACCCGGGATGTCAGGAATGGGATTTGTCAAGTCCTATGGTACCACTACTTACTACCGAGCGGCGTAGCTAATGTTAATGAACGTATACAAGTCTCGTTTGTGCAAACCAAATTTTATAGCAATTGTATACATGTCATATGAAAACAATGTACTAAGTATGCTAAGTTAACATACAAAGCAGAAAAGTCATGTAAATCAATGTGCTAGCATGCTATCAGTCAACATACATAGCAGAAATGTAATGTAAAACAATGTACTAAGTATGCACACAATGGACATACATAGCATAAAATGTAATGTAAAACGATGTACTAAGTATGCACACAATGGGCATACATAGCATGAAATGTAATGTAAATCATGTACTATAAATGTACTAATGAACATAACAAGTATATGATGTGAAAACAGGAAAGCATGAAAGTAACAAGTAGGCACATGTGTTTCACCCCAAAACGTTTGAAAAACAGTAAAAGAGGGGTCTATGTACTCACTTGAGATTGCTTAGTAGTCCTTGAATAACAACCAAACAATGCTAGAGATCACGGATATCCAACGGCACCTAATATAGGTAACTACATTAATAAACCGGACCTAAATCGGAAGATCGGATAGAATGAGGGCTCGTAAACCAAATGAGTATGGGAACTCATGTAGTATGGTTTAACAAAGCCTACATACTAAATGAAACCTAACCTAAGTGCTTACGACCCATTATGACCCGTTTAGGTAGCTTATGCTACTTTAACGCGTCGTTCGTGTAAAACGCGTTCGGAAAGCCTAACTAGTCCTATGATAAGTAAAATATGCCTTAACATGTCTAATATTGTTACCAAATCAGTTTAGATACCAAAAGTTATGTTACATATGCTTAAAATGACTTTTGGCGTAAAAAGGGCATTTTGGTAATTTACCTAAGGCATATAAACTACCTATTATACAACTACTTAAACGAAGCGACCATAAGGTACAACCTCGGAAGGTTATTCCCTATATACTATGGTCACCTAATGTGCTTGGTTGGATCCTAATGATCGACCAAACGGGTCGGGTTCGAAAGTATAAGCGATTGTTTAGATCGCTTACCTTACGACCCTATATAAGCACTAAATTAAAAGTGACGAGCTAGCATGTTAAAACATGCTTAACTAAATTTAGAAAACAGGTTTGGTATCAAAACAAACGGTTTTGATACCCAAGAGTAGTTTGGTTACAAAATACGCAAGAATACGCATTCTGGCCGAAACTACGACTCGTCACTGAGCCTTGATAACGTGGAAATCAGTAGGTATAGTCGCTAGAGACTATAACCATCGTGATTACGCTCACGTTATGAAGTTCAAATGAACTTCGTGTTGACCATAAACTGGTCAACGAAGAAAGTCCAACATAGTTCGACTTTCGGACTAGAAAAGCGATAAAAGAACGAAGGAACACTTACAAAGGGTCCCCGCTAGTAAATCTTGATCGAATAGCTCAGGTATGAAGTGATGGCTTCAACTTAGAGCTTTAAAATCAGATTTGTGGGTTTTTGAGGTTGAGATGGATGGGTATTTATAGGATTCCTCGAACCGTTAAGATCGTTTCTTGAATAACGTGATCGAATCTCATCCGTACATGTGTTGGAATGTTATGGTAACTCATTTTGCCCCCACCACAAGAGATTGACATGTGGCATTGGCCTTTGGGGGGTTGAAAGGCTGTTAACAGCTGTTTAAAACATTGAATCTGGTCTAGGAGGGCCTCGTGGCCCGCATAAGATGTTGAAGATCCTTACGCGGCCCGCCTGGGCTGTACTGATCAGAAACAAGTATACCAAATGACAGTTTCAGTCCCTGTTATGTGTTTAAGCCATTTCCAACACGTTTAAGGCCCGTTAAGCCAACGTTAAGGCCCTAAAATGATGCCTAAACATTGTGGACATGAAACATGCTCAAAAATATCCTGGATGTCGGTTCGTTTGGTCGTACGATCGCGATGTTCGCTTAATTACGACGGAATGCGCACAAGCGCGGAAAACGATCCAAAATGCGTGACGAATGGATTTTTCTTATGCCAAACACTAAAATAAAATATTTTAGTGCTTACATAAATTTTTGGATGTCCGGAGGTATTCAGAACGTAAGTTATGCGCGAAAATGCAAACTTGTGCACTTTTTGACGCTTTTAGTCCCTGAATGACCCAAAAGTTTATCTTAGCACACCGAACCCCTCAAAGCCTATTTCTAAGCTATATAAAGGATATTTATGGTATGTTTAACTTATGGTCATGTTTCGGAATGTTTGTTACAGTTCAAATTGGCATACTTTCGCAGTTTGTCAAGTTTAGTCCCTGTAAGCGAATTAACTTGTTTTTGCCATACCAAAGCCTTCAATACTTATTTCTAAGTTATGTAAAGGTTATTTTTAAGGTATGTTAAGTATATGTTGCTGTTCCGGAGTATTTGTCGCATTAAACTGATTACGTTTACGCACCAGTTTGCGTATAACTCTCCAGAAAGCGATATAGAGTTTGAAATTGGACAAAAGTCAAAACATGAAAAATGTAAAACATAACCAAACAAACATTGGGATCAAATAACATTGTTTTATTGATAACCGAATTGTTTACAATGATTTCAGACACAGATGTTACAGTCTCCCCTACTTGTGGACATTTCGTCCTGAAATTTATTTAGAGGAAACTCGTGGAAAAAGATGCGGATATTTCGCCTTCATTTGATCTTCGCGTTCCCAAGTAAACTTGGGTCCACGTTTAGATTCCCAGCAAACCTTGACCAAAGGAATGCGCTTGCGTTTGAGCCACTTGACTTCACGTTCCATGATTTCCACTGGCTTCTCAACAAATTTCAGTGTTTTATCAACACGAATTTCGTCAAGCGGTATGTGGAGGTTCTCATCAGCTAAACACCTCTTGAGATTGGACACGTGAAAGGTTGGATGAACATTTCCAAGTTCAGGAGGTAACTCAAGTCTATAGGCTACCTTACCGATTCTTTCGACGATCTTGAATGGTCCAACGTATCTAGGTGCAAGTTTTCCTTTCTTTCCAAATCTGATCACACCTTTCCAAGGTGAGACCTTAAGTAATACTCGATCACCGACTTCAAAATCCAAGGGCTTTCGTTTTGGGTCCGCGTAACTCTTTTGACGGCTTCTAGCTGTCTGAAGGTTATCACGAACTTTCTTAATTTTATCAGTTGTCTCTAAAATGAGGGCAGGTCCAGTAAGCTGAGCCTCACCGATCTCATTCCAGCAGACTGGTGAACGACATTTTCGACCATAGAGAGCCTCGAAAGGAGCCATGTTGATGCTGGAGTGATAATTGTTGTTGTAGGAGAATTCAATCAATGGAAGATGTGAATCCCAACTACCACCAAAATCGATCACACAAGCTCTAAGCATATCCTCCAGAGTCTGGATTGTTCTTTCAGATTGACCATCCGTTTGCGGATGATAAGCCGTGCTCAGATTAAGTTGGGTCCCCATAGCAGATTGCATGGTTCTCCAAAAATGAAAAGTGAAATGAGCATCTCTGTCAGAAATGATGTTCAAAGGAACACCATGTCGAGCTACAATTTCATCCACATAGATTTTAGCAAGTTTGTCAGCAGAAAAATCCTCACGGATTGGCAAGAAATGCGCTGACTTAGTAAGACGATCAACAACTACCCAGATGGCATCATGACCTTTCTTTGTGCGCGGAAGTTTAGTAATGAGATCCATAGTAATGTTTTCCCATTTCCAAACTGGGATCTCTGGTTGCACCAATAAACCAGAAGGACGATGATGTTCAGCCTTAACCTTAAGACAAGTAAGGCATTTTGATACATATAAGGCAATGTCTTTCTTCATACCAGGCCACCAATACTGAATACGAAGATCCTTATACATCTTATCTGAGCCAGGATGAACAGAATAACGAGACTTATGGGCTTCATCCATAAGCAAGGTGCGAAGGTTATCTTGGCTTGGGACCCACAAACGGTCCACGAAGTAATACGATCCATTGTCCTTCAGTTCGAAATCAGGTGTTATGTGATAGGGAAATTCCTTATCCATCAAACCTTGTGAAACACAAGATTGTTGAGCCTGAGAAATGCGGGCTTGGATATCAGATTGAGCTTGAATAACAGATTGAACACGAACACAATGAAACTTAGTACGTTCCTTACGACTCAATGCATCGGCTACGACATTCACCTTACCAGGATGGTAGCGAATTTCGCAGTCATAGTCGTTTAGAAGCTCGACCCAACGTCGTTGCCTCATGTTGAGTTCTTTCTGATTGAAGATATGTTGAAGACTTTTGTGGTCCGTGAAAACCACACATTTTGTTCCGTACAAATAGTGTCTCCAGATCTTAAGAGCGAAGACAACTGCACCTAACTCAAGATCATGAGTGGTGTAGTTTTTCTCATGTATCTTCAACTGCCTCGATGCATATGCTATGACTTTGTTCCTTTGCATCAGAACACGGCCAAGACCCAATTTAGATGCATCGCAATAAACGACGAAGTCATCATTGCCCTCAGGCAAAGTCAGAACAGGCGCGTCGCAAAGTTTTTGTTTCAAAGTTAGAAACGCTTCCTCTTGCTTGAATCCCCAATCAAAGGGCTTGTTCTTCTGAGTTAGAGCAGTTAGAGGAACTGCAATCTTTGAGAAGTTCTCAATGAAGCGGCGGTAATAACCCGCTAGACCAAGAAAAGAACGAACTTCAGTAGGAGTAGTAGGCGTATCCCAATCCTTGATCGCACTGATCTTGGAGGGATCTACATGAATACCTTGTTCGTTGACAATATGTCCTAAAAATTGAACTTATTTAAGCCAGAATTCACACTTGGAGAATTTGGCGAAAAGTTGCTCTTTCTTTAGGAGTTCCAAAGTAAGACGAAGATGTTGCTCATGATCAGCTCGCGTCTTAGAATAAATCAAGATGTCGTTGATAAAAACAATGACGAACTGATCCAAATAAGGTTTGCAGACCCTATTCATTAAGTCCATGAAAACAGCAGGAGCATTAGTCAAACCGAATGGCATGACTGTGAACTCGTAATGCCCATAACGAGTGCGGAACGCTGTCTTGGGAATGTCTTCTTCATGCACCCGAAGTTGATGATATCCAGATCGCAGATCAATCTTCGAGAAATAAGAAGCACCTTGTAACTGATCAAAGAGATCATCGATGCGAGGTAGGGGATATCGATTCTTGATGGTAAGCTTGTTAAGCTCACGATAATCGATACACATCCTAAAAGATCCATCCTTCTTCTTGACAAAAAGAACGGGAGCACCCCAAGGTGAAAAGCTAGGACGGATAAAACCTTTGTCAGAGAGCTCCTGAAGCTGATTAGCTAACTCTTGCATCTCAGACGGTGCAAGACGATATGGAGATCTGGCAATGGGATTTGCACTAGGTACGAGATCAATTCGGAACTCGACTTGGCGTGCTGGAGGTAGACCAGGTAAATCTTCAGGGAATACTTCAGAATAATCCCGAACAACGGGAATATCTTGGATAGACTTACCTTTGCCTTTATCTGCTGTGACATGTGCCAAGAAGGCCACATAATTCTTTCGCAGATACTACCGAGCTTTAAAACAAGACATGAGTTTGAGACCACCAGCAGGTTTCTCACCACGAACCTGTAGGATCTCGCCTGTCGAAAGCGGCACACGAACAATCTTCTCAAAACAAACTACCTCTGCGCGATGCTTGGCTAACCAATCCATACCCACAATAACGTCGAAGCTTCCAAGTTGCATAGGCGTGAGGTTAATAGGAAAAAGATGATCATTAAGGTTCAACTGGCAGTTGCAAAGAACAGAATCAAGAATAATGGGTTCACCACTAGCAACCTCTACTGTCAAAGGTTTACCTAGTTTCGTTCTAGACACGCGAAGCAATGGCTCAAAAGACAATGACACAAAACTCTTATCGGCACCCGAATCAAAAAGAACAGATGCAGGCTGATTATTAATAAAGAATGTACCGTTCACCACTTCATTGTCTGCTTGTGCCTCTTGTGCATTCATGTTGAAGACTCGACCTCGAGCCTGAGCCTGATTCTGATTTGGGTTAGCATTCACCAATCTTGGACACTGATTACGGTAGTGGGTCAGATCCCCACAGTTATAACAAGAACCTGGTGGGTAGTGTGGTCGTGCAACTTGACCTTGTTGCTGAGCAGGAGGCTGAGCAACTCGTTGAGCTTGGTTCTGAACTGCCTGATTCTGATTGGCAGGGATGCGGCAGGTGTCAGCAAGATGACCAGATCTTCCACAGTTGTTGCACTGACGACGCTGGAGGTGTGGTTGATGATGGCCGTTACACCTGTTGCACAAAGGTGCATTGCCAAGATAAGGCTTCTTGGCTAGTGGTTGCACAGGGTGATTTGGTGCAGCTTGGGCCTGTGCAGTAACGGCATAGTTTTGGGAAGCCTTTCGCTTCCTAGAACCCTTTGAGGAACCATAATTCTTTCCCTTCTTGTTTTGACCTTTCTTGCTATCCTCCTTGTCAAACGCCTGCTTCTTACCCTTGTCACCCTTTTTATGCAGCTTTCCCTTTCGAACCTACGACTCAGTCAATGTCGCTGCTAACTCGATCGCCTGACGGAGTGTGGTAGGGTTACTACCAGTAATGATGTCTTGCACTGAGTCAGGTAGGCCGTCGATGTACCTTTCGATAGCCTTGTCGAGTGGGGTAACCATAGTTGGGCAAAGCAGACTCAACTCCTCAAACCTATCAGTATATGCCCTGTGCTCGCCACTGTCTTGTTTCAAGTCATCAAACTCTCTCTCCAAGGCTCGCTGTTCATGACGAGGACAGAACTCCCTCATCATAAGGGCCCTAAGTTCAGCCCATGTCTGTGCTAGAGCAACTTCTGCACCACGATCTCTCATAACCCCGTTCCACCACGTAAGAGCCCTCTTCTGAAACACACTCGAAGAAAACTCGACCTTGCGATTGTCAGGACACTGCACGTGATGGAAAGTATTCTCAATGCTCTCGAACCATTGAAGAAGCCCAGTCGCTCCCTCAGAACCACTAAACTTGAGTGGTTTAGCCGAGTTAAAATCCTTGAATTTGCATGGAGCATTGTTGTTGTTGTTGGCTTGGTTCCATTGAGCAAAGAGGTTTGGGAATTGAGCAGCCATTTGCTGCGCAATAATTTATGCCAGTTTGGCAGTCGCTCTCTGGTTTTCGCGTCGAGGAGGCATTCTAAAAGAGGAAAACATGAAAGGAAACGAGTGAGATGATTGGATGAAGAGAATGAGATGAAACAAAATCAACAAAAGCAAAGATGGTGGTCATTTGTCCGCATCACAAAGCAAACAAACGACACACAGTGGCTAATCAAAGTAAATGGGTGAAAAATAATGTATCGCGAAGACATGCTCGCCTATAAGTGAACACTCACCCCAAGAGTTCCCAGGTAAGAGTGACTGGTCCGATTATGTGGATTTGTACGAACACTCTAGCCTTAGACAGGAAACCCAGGGTACAGGCATTCACTCTTCCAGTTTGCACGTGTTCACACTATTTAGAACCCAAAACTTTGACGAGATTTTGAAAATTCAAAGGGGTTCAAAACCTTATAACAGAGGGTTCAAAACCTTACAATAGAGGGTTCAGAACCTTGTAATAAATCATTCAAAAACAGAAGATTGTTTTTCAAAAATCGTTTCGGAAAATTTGGTTTTTTTTTTTTTTTTTTGATAATCACCTAAGGATAGGTGATGTGCATGTTTTAAGATCTAAACACAAGATAACTTGTGTTAGGGTCCTAGAAAGGTTATAGTCTAGGTCAAAGAATTACTAATAACCTAATTCCCTATAACCATTGGCTCTGATACCAACTCTTCTGTCACATCCCGACCACGTAGGACAACAAAACATGGCGGAAACGTCGGGGAGTGTTGTAACAGAATTAATTGTTTCACAACCATGGCATACAAAGTTGTATTTTATTTATCAAACAAGCGTGTTACATTGTCTCAAAACCGGAAATAAAGAGTTCAGAACATAATTAAACTAGTTCTATCTCTATTTTAAGTCTCTAAGGCACAGGTCCGCCCTAGTGTCACGATCATCATCCTATGCAAAAGCTCCTGAAAACACATGTGAAAATAGGTACGTCAGCATAAAAATGCCTGTGAGATACATAGGTTTTGTGAAAATAGGATTCATGACTTATAAGTTTAGAAAAAAGTTGTTTAGCAAAAGTCAGTCATGAACCTTGTAAATTGTTTTGTTTTGTAAATCGTTTAAAAAGCGATAAGAACGAATGATATGTATAAATAAAAGAATAATGTATGGTTAAATGTATTACCAAGTAAAATGAGTTGTATAAAATAAGTTGTTTGTAAAGCAATGTCTTGTGAAAGATATGTTATTTGTATAAAATGTTATATGTCTAAATTGAGAGGATTCAAATAACGCTACGATATGTAATACCATACAAATACTTATATATAGGAAGTACCAGCGGCGTATCCACCATGCTTGTATCATATTACACACGCCTCGTTACTTAAATCACTTAAACAAACCACCAATGTATAAAGTCCATGTTTAAACCAATTGTCAAAAAGTCCTTGTATAAGCCATGTCAAATGTTTAAAAGTCCAAATGTAGTCAAGTAATGTGTAACAAATGTTATGTATTGTAAGTAAAGTATTGTCACATAATCCAAATGTAGAAATGTACAAAACAAAGTATTTTGAATATATCAAAAAGTTATGTTTTGCAAAGTAATGCATGTTACATTGATACAAACATTTATGTGGTAAGTTAACGCATACATTCAAGCCTTGAGACAGTCGGATAACCCTTTTAGTCAAGGTTATCAAAAGAAATGTTTTCGGATTTAGTCATTCCTTATATCCAAACAAACCCGGGATGTCAGGAATGGGATTTGTCAAGTCCTATGGTACCACTACTTACTACCGAGCGGCGTAGCTAATGTTAATGAACGTATACAAGTCTCGTTTGTGCAAACCAAATTTTATAGCAATTGTATACATGTCATATGAAAACAATGTACTAAGTATGCTAAGTTAACATACAAAGCAGAAAAGTCATGTAAATCAATGTGCTAGCATGCTATCAGTCAACATACATAGCAGAAATGTAATGTAAAACAATGTACTAAGTATGCACACAATGGACATACATAGCATAAAATGTAATGTAAAACGATGTACTAAGTATGCACACAATGGGCATACATAGCATGAAATGTAATGTAAATCATGTACTATAAATGTACTAATGAACATAACAAGTATATGATGTGAAAACAGGAAAGCATGAAAGTAACAAGTAGGCACATGTGTTTCACCCCAAAACGTTTGAAAAACAGTAAAAGAGGGGTCTATGTACTCACTTGAGATTGCTTAGTAGTCCTTGAATAACAACCAAACAATGCTAGAGATCACGGATATCCAACGGCACCTAATATAGGTAACTACATTAATAAACCGGACCTAAATCGGAAGATCGGATAGAATGAGGGCTCGTAAACCAAATGAGTATGGGAACTCATGTAGTATGGTTTAACAAAGCCTACATACTAAATGAAACCTAACCTAAGTGCTTACGACCCATTACGACCCGTTTAGGTAGCTTATGCTACTTTAACAAGTCGTTTGCGTAAAACGCGTTCGGAAAGCCTAACTAGTCCTATGATAAGTAAAATATGCCTTAACATGTCTAATATTGTTATCAAATCAGTTTAGATACCAAAAGTTATGTTACATATGCTTAAAATGACTTTTGGCGTAAAAAGGGCATTTTGGTAATTTCCTAAGGCATATAAACTACCTATCATACAACTACTTAAACGAAGCGACCATAAGGTACAACCTCGGAAGGTTATTCCCTATATACTATGGTCACCTAATGTGCTTGGTTGGATCCTAATGATCGACCAAACGGGTCGGGTTCGAAAGTATAAGCGATTGTTTAGATCGCTTACCTTACGACCCTATATAAGCACTAAACTAAAAGTGACGAGCTAAGAATGTTAAAACATGCTTAACTAAATTTAGAAAACAGGTTTGGTATCAAAACAAACGGTTTTGATACCCAAGAGAAGTTTGTTTACAAAATACGCAAGAATACGCCTTCTGGCCGAAACTACGACTCGTCACTGAGCCTTGATAACGTGGAAATCAGTAGGTATAGTCGCTAGAGATTATAACCATCGTGATTACGCTCAAGTTATGAAGTTAAAATGACCTTCGTGTTGACCATAAACTGGTCAACGCAGAAAGTGAAACATAGTTCGACTTTCGGACTAGAAAAGCGATAAAAGAACGAAGGAACACTTACAAAGGGTCCCCGCTAGTAAATCTTGATCGAATAGCTCAGGTATGAAGTGATGGCTTCAACTTAGAGCTTTAAAATCAGATTTGTGGGTTTTTGAGGTTGGGATGGATGGGTATTTATAGGATTCTTCGAACCGTTAAGATCGTTTCTTGAATAACGTGATCGAATCTCATCCGTACATGTGTTGGAATGTTATGGTAACTCATTTTGCCCCCACCACAAGAGATTGACATGTGGCATTGGCCTTTGGGGGGGTTGAAAGGCTGTTAACAGCGGTTTAAAACATTGAATCTGGTCTGGGAGGGCCTCGCGGCCCGCGTAAGATGTTGAAGATCCTTACGCGGCCCGCCTGGGCTGTACTGATCAGAAACGAGTTTAACAAATGACAGTTTCAGTCCCTGTTATGTGTTTAAGCCATTTCCGACACATTTAAGGCCCGTTAAGCCAACGTTAAGGCCCTAAAATGATGCTTAAACATTGTGGACATGAAACATGCTCAAAAATATCCTGGATGTCGATTCGTTTGGTCGTGCGATCGCGATGTTCGCTTAATTACGACGGAATGCGCACAAGCGCGAAAAACGATCCAAAATGCGTGACGAATGGATTTTTCTTATGCCAAACACTAAAATAAAATATTTTAGTGCTTACATAAATTTTTGGATGTCCGGAAGTATTCAGAACGTAAGTTATGCGCGAAAATGCAAACTTGTGCACTTTTTGACGCTTTTAGTCCCTGAATGGCCCAAAAGTTTATCTTAGCACACCGAACCCCTCAAAGCCTATTTCTAAGCTATATAAAGGATATTTATGGTATGTTTAACTTATGGTCATGTTCCGGAATGTCTGTTACAGTTCAAATTGGCATACTTTCGCAGTTTGTCAAGTTTAGTCCCTGTAAGCGAATTAACTTGTTTTTGCCATACCAAAGCCTTCAAAACTTATTTCTAAGTTATGTAAAGGTTATTTTTAAGGTATGTTAAGTATATGTTGATGTTCCGGAGTATTTTTCGCATTAAACTGATTACGTTTACGCACCAGTTTGCGTATAACTCTCCAGAAAGCGATATAGAGTTTGAAATTGGACAAAAGTCAAAACATGAAAAATGTAAAACATAACCAAACAAAAATTGGGATCAAATAACATTGTTTTATTGATAACCTAATTGTTTACAATGATTTCAGACACAGATGTTACATAAAATTGTTCCAATCGTTCAAATAGTTCACATAGATCAATTGCTCTAGTGGTTCAAATAGTTCAAGTAGTTCACATAGTTCAATAGCTCTAGTGGTTCAAATAGTTTAAGTAGTTCACATAGCTCAATAGCTCCAGTGGTTCAATTAGTTTACATAGATCCATAGCTCCAGTGGTTCAATAGATCAAATCATTCACATAGTTCAGATAGTTCCAGTGGTTCAAATAGTTCAATATAAACCATAGCATTCGTTTTAGGAACTCGAAATCGTTTAGCACATATGAATCACCCCAAATCATTTGAAAACAGTAAAAGATGGGAACTATGTACTCACTTGAGATTGTAAGTATCCCTGATTAAGTGTCCTAACAAAGCTTGGAAATCAAGGAATCAAGTGGCACCTAGTATGGAATCACTATATTAAACAAATCGGTATCTAAATCGGAAGATCGGGTTGAATGAGATCTTGTAAACCAAATGAGTATTGGATCTCATGCGATATGGTTTAACAAAACCTATATTCTAAATTGGAACCTATCCTAAGTGCTTACGACCCGTTACGGCCCATTAAGGTAGCTTACGCTACTTTAACGCGTCGTTCGCGCGAATGCGCGTTCGAGACGCCTAACTAGTCCTATGACAAGTATTATATGCCCTAACATGTTTAAATATGTTGCATAATCAGTTTAAGTGACAAAAGTTAGATTACATAAGCTTAAAATCAAATTATGCATGAAAAGGGCATTTTGGTCATTTTCCTAAGCCATATAAACTACCTATCATACAACTAATTAAACTAAGTGACCATAAGGTATAACCTCGGAAGGTTATTCCCTATACAACTATGGTCACTAAACATGCTTGGTCGGATCCTAACGATCGACCAAATGGGTCGGGTTCGAAAGTCTAAACGGTGGTTTAGACCGCTTGACTTACGACCCTAAACAAGCACTAGACTAAAAGTGACGAGTTAAACATGTTAAAACATGTTTAACTATGTTAGAAAACAGGTTTGATATCAAAACAAAGGGTTTTGATACCCGAAAATAGCTTTGATGCAAAATATGCATAAACACGTATTTTGACCGAAATTTTGACTCGTCACTTCGACTAATCGACGTGGTAATCAGTAGGTATAGTCATAAGGGACTATAACCATCGTGATTACGCTCACGTTGCAAAGTTCAAACGAACTTTGTGTTAACCAATCATGGTCAAAGTAGAAAGTCAAACACTGTTTGACTTTCATGCTTGAATAGCATAAAAAGCATGAAAGAAGCTTACAAAAGGTCCAAGCAATGGAGATTTGATTCAAATTGCTCAGGTATGAAGTATAGAACTCCAACTTAGAGCAGGTTTGAATCAAATGCTGTGAAGAAATGAGAATGAGCAAGTGGGTATTTATAGTAAGTCTTGAGTTCACAAGATCTTGACAAGCGTTTTTGGAAGGAACAAGGCTCAAATCTCACCATACACTTGTGCCCATAGATTACAATACAAGGGGAACATCAAAACAAGCAAATGGTATCACAAATCAGGGATCAAAACCATCAAAATCAGCTGAATTGACCAGATTCAAAGTTTTTGAGCTGGCAGTCTGTCGCGGGCTGCGAAGACAGGAGCATGGGTCTTCGCGCCCCTCCTAGTAACTTTGACAGATTGTCAAGTTTTGTCCCTGCAAGTCCAAAACTTAGTTTTTGATGCATTTTCGACGTGTTTAAGCCCCGTTAACCCAATTTAAAGGCTTTATAATGAAGTTAAAGTATAGGGAACATGAAATATGCTTAAAAACATCTCGGATGTCGGTTCGTTTGGCCGAACGGTCTCGTTGTTCGGTTAATTACGACGAAAACTCGAACGGACGCGAAAACGATCCAAATTTCACGACGAATGGTATTTTTGCATTCCAATCACTAAAATAAAATATTTTAATGATTACAAAATTTTTTGGATGTCCGGATATGTTCAGAACGTAAGATATGCGTGAAAAGGCAAACTTATGCACTTTTTGACGCTTTTAGTCCCTATTGATCAATTAAGCATATTTTCGCATACCGAATCCCTCAAAGCCTATTTCTAAGCTATGTAATGGATATTTAAGGTATTTTTAGCTTATGATCAAGTTCCGGAATGTTCGTTACCATACAAATCGGCATAGTTTCGTAGTTTGACACAAATAGTCCCTGCGATCGAATAAACTTGTTTTCAACACACCAAACCATCCAAAACTTATTTCTAAGTTATGTTTAGGTTATTTAAGGTATGTTAAGCCTATTTCACTATTCCGGAGTGTTTGTCAAGTTAAACTGATTACGTTTACATATCTTGAAACACAAGATTTCATTGGTTTTGTATTTGTATGATGGTCGTAGAGGCACAGACGTCACATAAGTAAATCGGTTCAACTTAAGTTCATAGCTCATGATTATTAAAGAACCCAGCACACGGGTTAAGTCGTCCACTACACATCCCCAACCCGCAAGCTCCAAAGTCACTGTGTACCTGCAAAGCATGCAGTAGGGTGTCAACATAAAGTTGGGGAGTTCACTAGTTGTCTAGTTTTAATTTCCAAAAACTTGTTTAAGTAGTTAAGTTACTCATTTATATCATGCCATGGGGAGCTACCCCATATGTGAGCTACTAAACTGCGTTATACCGAATCCTTGAGACAGTACGTTTCCGTAGTGTGCCCTGTTTGTCAATGTCTATCATCATTGACGGTTTGCCAGAGTTTATTAGTTCACGCCCATCCTCAAAAGGCACGGTGTTAGGTTGGTGAGACCTAAATAGCGCTATCAACTAATAACCCGTTCGCCATGCCCCGGCGACTAATCGGTATATGTAAGTGGGGACTTCCGTGATAGAATTTCATTTAGTACACTTGTTGCATCAAATATAAATAGTAATTAACTGTGTGTCCCACACAAGGGGAGACAATTATGTTTGTATTTCACACAAGGAGATAATGTTGTTTATTCCATTTCCCAACCACCGGGAACACATGCTTTTAATAAAAGTTGTGAACTCACCTCGGTTTTCTCGGCAGATAGTTTACTAGTTAAAACACTTTAGTCAATCACGTCCTATTATAGTACACCGTTTCGGCATGCTTGTAAACTTGCATATTGTGATTCATGTTGGATATGAGACTTTAAACAATTTTATGCTATATTACGCTATGTAACAAAACTTTCATACTCGCCAACTTTTTTGTTGATATATTTTAATACATGTTGCAGGTTGATTGTTGAGGTGATGTTATAAGATGAAACAAGATTTAGGTGGACTTAGATACACACCTAGACTAAATTATCTATTTTGATGTTATGTTTATTTTTGAGACAATGTTGTTCCTTTTATTTGAATCTTGTATGACAATCTAGTTTTGAAATGAAATTGGAATTTATTTATTATTGTCACATAGTGTTATGAAGTCTCTTGCAATCTCGTTTTCGTTTCATCCCGATGTTTCCGCCATCGGTTGAGGTGTGACAGATTGGTATCAAAGCCATAACTATAGGGAATTAGGAAAAGTAGGAATGCTTTGCCATAGTCTATAGTTTTAGGAACTTGATTCTTATTTATCGTTTAAAACTTCATGCTTTCTACCCTATTTGCTTCTTATTTCTTCTTCTTTGGTCTATTAAACTTACATGCCTTTCCTAAGGCTAACACAATACACTTTGAAGACTTGAAGACACTCGTAACAAAAACGAGATGAATTTACCAAAATAAGTGTGAAACCCACAATTTGGTAAACGACTCTCATTCCATCCGATTCTATTTTTGCACGAAATTCACCATTAAGCTATGAGTGAAATCCACATCTTAATGGTAATTTCTATTTCAAACTCTAGTGGACCCTCGTCAAAGTGTCAAAACTATATTTTGACCCGACGAGTACCAACCACATTTGGGTACGAAGTCTTCAAGTTAGGGGTGAAACCCGCATCTTGTCGATTAAGTCCTGTTTCTTGATTTTCAATCTCGCCAAAGTCCCGATTGTATCAATCGATTAGAGACGTGTAGTAACTGGAAGGGTAAGATATCGTTAATTGCTTCTCGACGAGAGTATCTTACCTATAGGCCAAAGCACTATTTCTCTAATTCGAAAGGACTTTAGACCCACTTTGGAATAGTCGATGTTTCTCTACCTGAAACAATCCAATGTTTTATGAGCCTCTCTTTTATGTACCTCAATTTATATGTGATTTTATACTTGAAACTTCGTTCATTTCAAAACGGTTACACGAATTCGCACGTTTATCGCAATAAAAAACAATAATAATCTCTAATGAACAAACTAAATTTACGATGCTTTCATTATTCATGTTATTCTATGTGGAATTCATGATTATACTATATGAAACGTTTGAACCTTTTATGCTATATGAAACAATTTGAACACCTTTATGCTATGTTACACTTTATGCTATGTGATTGACTTCATGAAAAACGATTTTTCTTAAACAAACACTATGATCAAGTCTCACCTATTCATTCCTTTTGAATCTCTAGATGTCTTCACCAAACTCTAGATCCTCCAAGAAAGCCAAGAAGTCTAAAGCAGGCTCAAAGAAGAACTCCAACAACTCCCACTCCATCTCCAAACAAGAGTTAGTGGGTCTAATCGCTGAACAAATGGCCGACCAAATGGCCCGAGTCATTCCCGACATCGTAAGTGCCTCACTTGCTCAAAAGTCAAAGCCGAGCATCAACGACATTCTGGAATGCTTGAACAACCTGAAATTCCTGTTTGGAAGTGGGATAGCATTGCTATGGACTTCATAACCAAACTTCCTCGTACACCTTCAGGTTATGATAGCATTTGGGTAATCATCCATCGTTTGACTAAATCAGCTCACTTTCTTCCTATTCGCGAGGACTTCAAAGTTGAGAAACTCGCTCAAATCTATACCGATGAAATCATATGTCGTCATGGCATACCTCTTGACATTATTTCTGACCGTGATGGTCGTTTCACTTCACGTCTTTGGTAAACTTTTCAGTCCGCTATGGGTTCTCATTTGAATCTTAGTACGACCTTTCATCCTCAAACTGTCGTAACTCCCGACCCCTGCCTCGGGAGGCGGGCGGCCGCGGCCTACTCAGAGATGGTGGTATCGGTGTTTATCATTATTTGGCAGCGGAAATTTCATCAGGACCATAGTTTGGAAATATTTTATCAGAGTAAAACACCACATTTTTATAATAATAAACATATTAGGATAAAACCCAAGTTTTCATTACAAACATGTTTATAGGGGTAAACCCTAATTTATTAAATAAAACATCTTTCTTTATTTAGGTAACTTTTATAACCACTTTTCCAAGCATTCAGTGCTGTCCAGCTGGCTTCTATTTGGCTTTCACATTTTGTTACCTGAAACGCGTTTAAAAACATTTTGTCAGTGGGAAATAATGGTGAGTGAATCCCAATTTAATCAAGACAGGTTTTATCAGTTTACAGTATTGAGGGCGATCTAGCAATTACATTTGTTTACCATAATTTAGACTACATAATTTAGAGAGAGAATTCATTTGTGAGCGATTTATAAACTGAGGCCGATTGAATCTATTTATAGGGCTGGAAATCGAGTTTGTCGCGCCCCGCGTAAGCCGAAGGGAAAGCCTTCGCGGCCCGCGACGTAGGGTGTGTAGGCCCTAGCTTGGTCTGGTCATCAACTAGCTGCAACACGAGTGGGAACACGTGGCAGCCCAGGGGCTCGCCTGATGGACTATCTGTCGCAGCCCGCGTAAGCCAAAGACTAGGTCTTCGCTGCCCACGAGCGATGATGAAATTTTGTTTTTATTTTATTTTTGTAAAATTAAAGGTATATAGGGTCAAATTTCATATACGGAGTGTATTTTATGACGTGTAGGGATATTCTAAATATTTTTAGGAGTATCGGAAATATTTTAGGAGGGTTGTTATATCCTCCCCACCTTGTTTTAGAACTCATCCTCGAGGTCTACTGGAATAGGTATGGGTATTTCCTCTGCATTTCAGATTCAAGATCCCATGTGTACTCTGGTCCTCTCTTGGAATCCCATTTAACTTTGACTAATACCAATCTCTTGTGTTTGAGATTCTTGACTTTCATGTCTTCAATCTGTAGAGGCTTTTTCTACGAATTTAAGCTTTTCATTTACCTCTATATCTTTAACTACTAGTGATTCATCGGCTAAGCACTTTTTGAGATTGCATACATGAAATACATCATGTATTCCTGCCATTTCCTCTGGCAGTTGTAGCTGATAAGCTACAGGTCCAATTCTTCTAATAATTTCAAAAGGTCCAACATACCTGGGGCTTAGCATTCCTCTTTTGATGAATCTTACCACTCCTTTCCAAGGCGAAACTTTTAATAATACCTTGTCTCCTACTTGAAACTCCAATGGCTTTCGCCTGTTATCAGCATAACTCTTTTGTCGATCGCGTGCTGCTTTTAGTCGTTCTTTGACTTGAATAATCTTGTCTGTTGTCTCTTGCACTATCTCTGGTCCAGATAATTGCGTTTCTCTAATTTCTGCCCAACAGACTGGGGTTCGGCACTTTTGTTTATAAAGTGCTTCGAAGGGTGCAGCATTGATACTGGTATGATAGCTGTTATTGTAAGAAGATTCTATTAATGGTAAGTGATCATCCCAATTTCCTCCGAAATCAATTACACAAGCTCTAAGCATATCTTCCATTGTTTGAATCGTCCTTTCGCTTTGTCCATCCGTTTGAGGATGATAAGCGGTGCTTAGATTTAGCTTGGTTCCCATGGATTTTTGGAAACTAGTCCAAAAATGAGAGGTGAAACGGCTATCTCTATCAGAAACAATTGATAAAGGAATTCCATGTAATGAAACTATTTCATTTACATACAACTTGGCTAGTTGTTCCATACTGAAA
Organism: Helianthus tuberosus; assembly: GCA_030545235.1. Taxonomy (NCBI): domain Eukaryota; kingdom Viridiplantae; phylum Streptophyta; class Magnoliopsida; order Asterales; family Asteraceae; genus Helianthus; species Helianthus tuberosus. The sequence continues at coordinate 2,328,578 of JARYGA010060172.1, forward strand.
GTTTCCTTCATTGGTAAGAAATGAGCAGATTTAGTTAACTTATCTACAATCACCCAGATTGTATCATTACCTTTTCTTGTTTTGGGTAATTTGGTAACAAAATCCATTGTTATCAATTCCCATTTCCATACAGGCATTTCCAATTGCTGCAACAAACCTGAGGGTTTCTGGTGTTCAGCTTTGACCTGTGAACATGTTAGACATTTGGTGACATAAGCTTCTATATCCTTTTTCATTCCTATCCACCAGAAATTCTTTCTTAAACCTTGATACATTTTATCACTTCTAGGATGTATCATGTATTTAGACTTATGGGCTTCTTCTAATATTCGATGACGTAGGTTTCCTAGTTTGGGTATCCACATTCTTTTCTTATGGAATCTCCAAATTCTATTTGTTCCTTGTTCTAATTCCTTAATCATACATTTTAATTTTTCAGTATTATCCTTGATTACTGATTCATGTACGGCTCTAATTTGCTCACTTAAATCTATCTGCAGATTCAATTTAAGAGAACGTACTCTTTTTGGCTTTTCATGATACTTTGACTTAAAGCATCAGCTACTACATTTGCCTTTCCTGCATGATACTGGATATTACAATCATAATCACTTAGTATCTCCATCCAGCGTCTTTGTCTCATATTTAATTCCTTTTTCCCAAAAACATATCTTAAACTCTTATGGTCGGTGAAAATGGTAAACTTACTACCGTAAAGGTAATGTCTCCAAATTTTTAGGGCAAAAATTATGGCTCCTAATTATAAATCATGGGTTGTATAATTTTGTTCATGATTCTTAAGTTGTCTAGAAGCATAGGCTATAACCTTTTGACGTTTCATCAACACACATCCATAACCTAACTTAGAAGCGTCACAATAGACTACAAAGTCTTCAGTTCCTTCTGGTAACTCTAGTATGGGTGCGTTGGTTAATCTTTGCTTAAGAATTCTAAAGGCTTCTTCCTGTTTTGGTCCCCATTCAAACTTAATAGACTTACAGGTTAGCTTGGTTAAGGGAATGGCTATCCTGGAAAAATCTCGGATAAATCGTCTATAATAACCAGCCAATCCTAGAAAACTTCTAACCTCCGTTGGTGACTCAGGTACTTTCCATTTAGTAATTGCCTCAATCTTTGTGGGATCCACATGAATTCCTTCATGATTAACTAAATGTCCAAGAAATTGCACTTCTTCTAACTAGAATTCGCATTTTGAAAATTTAGCGTAAAGCTTTTCTTTTCTTAGCAATTGTAGAAGTGCATGCAGATGCGCTGCATGTTCCTCTTTACTTTTAGAGTAAATGAGAATTTCATCGATAAAGACAATTATGAATTTATCCAAATATGGCTTACATATTCGGTTCATCATGTCCATAAATGCTGTTGGGGCATTGGTTAAACCAATTGGTATGACAGTAAATTCATAATGGCCATACCTTATTCTAAAAGCGGTCTTAGGAATGTCCTCTTCCTGTACCTTTAATTCATGATATCCTAAGCGTAAGTCGATTTTAGAAAAGAATCGAGCTCCTTGTAATTGATCAAACAAATCATCGATTCTCGGTAATGGGTACCGATTTTTAATCGTGACTTTATTTAATTCACGGTAATCAATGCACATACGCATTGACCCGTCTTTCTTTTTGACGAATAAGATCGGTGCTCCACATGGCGATGAACTTGGCTGTATGAATCCTTTTTCCAACAATTCATCTAACTGTTTCTTTAATTCTTGCATTTCTGTGGGTGCCAAACGGTAAGGTGCTTTGGCAATCGGCGCTGTTCCTGGTAACAGATAATTCTGAATTCGACTTTTCTGTCTGGCGGTAATCCTAGTAATTTTTCTGGGAATACATCTGAAAATTGAGATACTATGAGGATATCTTTTAATTCTTTTCTTTTAGTGTGAATGATTATGGAAATCATATATATACACTATTGATCCTTTTCTTGCACAACTTGCTGTTTTCATCACAGAGATGAATTTTGTAGATCTAGACGGCTTATCTCCTTTAATTGTGATCTTTTCACCCTTTGGTGAATTTACTTGTATTGACTTTTGATCACACAGAATACTGGCTTTATTGGCTACTAACCAATCCATTCCTAATACAATGTCAAATCCTGCCAGATTCATTGGGTAAAGATTTGCAACAAACTTTTGATTTAAAAATTCTATTCTTGCTCTCTGCAAGACTTCAGTAATCTTAATGGATTCTCCATTTGATGTTTCTACTAGACATTCTTATTGAAGTTTAGTTAATGGTTGGTTGAGAAGTTTGCAAAATGAAGTATTAATAAAACTTTGGTTCGCACCAGAGTCAAATAATACTTTAGCAAAAACATCATTAACTAAAAACGTGCCGGAAATCACGTCCGGAATCATCTTTGCTTATTCGGCTGTCAAAACAAATGCCCTAGCATTCTTAGTAGTCTTATTGTTCATGGATGGAGCTAGTTTCGGACAATTTGGCTTGATATGCCCTTTTTCTCCACAATTGAAGCATACTCCATTACTTGGTTTCTTGCTACAATCTTCTTCCTTGTGTCCTAGTATTTTGCAATCGTTGCAGTAGGTGGAGCATCTTCCTGAATGCTTTTTCTTACAGACTTTACAGTAAGGTGTAGAGGTAGAACCTATATTTTTCCCACGGTTGAAATTACCGTAGTGAAATTCCTGGGTAAGTCTCAGGGTTAGATTCTTCCTTTGGTTTTCTTCTTGTGTACGTACCAGTTCATCTGTTAAGGTATTTGCTAGTTCTACAGCTTCTTCTATGGTTTGTGGTCTAGCTGCCTTGACTACATGTCTAATTTCACTGATTAATCCCCAGATGTAACGGGAGATTAACACTGGTTCTGGTGATGCTAGGGTTGGCACTATTCTAGCATATTCAAAGAATGTAGTAGTGTAACCCTTGCTGTCTACTCCAGTCATTATAAGGTTTAAGAATTTATTAGCTATCTGCTCCTTTTCATTAGGAGGACAGAATTTCCTTTCAACCATATTCTTAAACTCAATCCATTCCATATTATAGACCCTGCCACTTCCCCTAGTCTGGAGAATAGTGTTTGTCGCAACCCCCGATCCCTGATTCCCGGGAACGGGCGACCGCGAGCCAGTTTTGGTGGTATCGTGGTATTTGTCTAATTTGGCAGCGGAAATTTTCATCAGGACCATAGTTAGGAAATATTTATCAGAGTAAAACCACCATATTTGATATTAATAATCACATGGGTAAAACCCAAGTTTCTTATTACAATACATTCATAGGTATAAACCCTGTTTTATTGAATTTAAAACATCATCTTTTAGGTAACTTTTATAGCCACATTTTTCCCAAGCCTTCAGTGCTCTCCAGCTGGCTTTTTACTAATTGGCTGTAACATTTTGTTACCTGAAACATGTTTTAAAAACATTTATCAGCGGTAAATACTGGTGAGTGAATCCCAGTTTAATCAAGAAACATTTTATCAATTAAAACAGTATTGAGAGCTATCACATTGTTTATTTCTACACAATTACTCATTCAGTACTGTCAATCCTGACTTGTGGGTCATATTACTCATTGGCTAACTCTTTGTCCAATGGTAACGTCCTGTCATCCCCGACTTACTACTCACAAGGTAGTAAATTTTGTATACAAAACCCCAACATACCGGCAGTAATTGAAGAACTACAAAGACCCAATCACCGCTTAATCGCATTGTAAACCAATTAAGGTTTTGTAAAATATTCCAAAAAGGTTAACAAAAATTGGATAAACTCACTTTGCTATCTTAGACTTCGCGTAAGGGTTTCCTGGATGTAATCTATAATTTATACAAATGTACATTGGTTAGTACCATAACCCTTTGAAAGTATTAATGGTATCCTCCCCGAGATGGCATTCCAACAACTACGTCGGGCAGAACCACGACAGTTGTTACGGAACCCTAAATCAATCGGGCAGCGTATCTACTATGAAACCGGGGTTATAATACTTACAACGGAGTAGAACCTCGCTAATTAGGGGTATAATACCCGACTATAATGCTTATAACTTCAGAAATTCGAGATTGAAAGAAAGAAATGAACGACGGAAAGTGAAACCCGATGGCTTGCTTATATAGTTGCAAAACCTGACTCTCACGCGGCCCGCGTAAAGGATAAGCGGGGCTTACGCGACCAGCGTCAACACCTGGTCAACATGTAGCTTAGTTGGGTCAGCATGTAGGTCCGCCACGATGTCGACACGTGTCGGCTTCTGGTGTCTCCGCATTTGATGATCTCACACGGCCCGCGTAAGAGTTAAGGTGAGCTTACGCGGCCCGCCTTAACTTAACATTTCATCGGAATCAAGTTTCAGCCTTGATACCGCCCGCGTGAGCTTGGGAAGGGGTCCTACGCGGCCTGCCTAAGCTTAATTTTTATTGTTTTTAATTTATTTTATATGCTATAACATATTTTGGGCTCGGTTTTCACATACGGAATGTATTATAAGACATAAGGGAATATTTTAAAATATACTAGGGTATCGGAAATATTATGAGGGTGTCGGTTTTACCGAGGGTTGTTACATTCTCCCCACCTTGTTTTAGAGCTCATCCGCGAGATCTACTGGAAAAAATGCGGATATTTCCTTTGCATTTCAGATTCAAGTTCCCATGTATACTCAGGTCCTCTTTTGGAGTCCCATTTCACTTTGACCAGAACTAATCTCTTATGCTTGAGATTTTTGATTTTCCTGTCTTCAATTTTTAGAGGCCTTTCTACAAACTTGAGTTGTTCATTTACATCTATATCCTTAAGAGGCACTATTAGTGATTCATCAGCTAAACACTTTTTAAGATTAGATACATGAAACACATCATGTATTCCTGCCATTTCCTCTGGCAGTTGTAGCTGATAAGTTACAGATCCTATTCTTTTAATAATCTTAAAATGTCCAATATACCTGGGACTTAGCTTTCCCCGTTTAATGAATCTTACTACTCCTTTCCAAGGAGAGACCTTCAACAATACTTTAAACTCCAATGGTTTGCGTCGGTTATCAGCATAGCTCTTCTATCGATCACGTGCTGCTTTCAGTCGTTCCTTGACTTGAATAATCTTATCAGTTGTTTCTTGCACTATCTCAGGTCCAGATAGTTGCTTTTCCCCAATTTCTGCCCAACAGACTGGGGTTCGACACTTTCGTCCATAAAGTGTTTCGAATGGTGCAGCATTGATACTTGTGTGATAACTATTGTTATAGGAAAATTCTATTAAAGGTAAGTGATCGTCCCAATTACCTCCAAAATCAATTACACAAGCTCTAAGCATGTCCTCCATTGTCTGAATTGTCCTTTCACTATGTCCGTCCGTTTGAGGATGATAAGCTGTGCTTAATTTTAACTTAGTTCCCATTGCCTTTTGGAAACTTGACCAAAAATGAGAGGTAAATCGGCTATCTTTATCAGAAACAATTGATAAAGGAATGCCATGTAAAGAAACAATTTCATTTACATATAATTTAGCTAGTTGTTCCATACTAAAAGTTTCTTTCATTGGTATGAAATGAGCTGACTTGGTTAGTCTATCTACAATCACCCAGATTGTATCATTTCCTTTCTTTGTTTTGGGTAATTTAGTAACAAAATCCATTGTTATCAATTCCCATTTCCACACTGGCATTTCTAATTGTTGTAATAAACCTGAGGGTTTCTGGTGTTCAGTTTTAACTTGTGAACTGGTTAAACATTTAGAAACATATGCTGCTATGTCCTTTTTCATTCCTATCCACCAGAAATTTTTCTTTAAATCCTGGTACATTTTATCACTTCCTAGATGCATTGTATACTTAGACTTATGGGCTTTTTCTAATATATGATTACGCAGGTTTCCTAATTTAGGTATCCACATTCTCTTTTTATGGAATCTCCAAATTCCATCTATTCCTTGTTCCAATTCTTTTAGCATACCTTTTAATTTTTCAGTATCTTTCTTGATTACTGATTCTTGTGCTTCTCTTATCTGATCATTTAAATCTACTGTCAGATTTAATTTAAGAGAACGTATCCTTTTTGGCTTTTCATGATATTTTCGGCTTAAAGCATCTGCCACTACATTTGCTCTTCTTTCATGATACTGGATATCACAATCATAATCACTAAGCATTTCCATCCAGCGTCTTTGTCTCATATTCAACTCCTTTTGCTTGAAAATATATCTTAGACTCTTATGATCAGTGAATATGGTAAACTTACTACCATAAATGTAATGTCTCCAAATTTTAAGAGCAAAAATTATAGCTCCTAACTCTAAATCATGGGTTGAATAATTCTCTTCATGATTCTTAAGTTGTCTAGATGCATAAGCTATAACCTTTTGTCGTTGCATTAATACACATCCATAACCTAATTTAGAAGAGTCACAATAAACTACAAAATCTTCAGTTCCTTCTGGTAACGCTAATATGGGTGTATGGGTTAATCTTTGCTTAAGAATTCTAAAAGCTTCTTCCTGTTTTGATCCCCATTCAAACTTAACAGATTTACAGGTTAACTTGGTTAAGGGAATGGCTATTCTAGAAAAATCTTGAATAAATCTTCTATAATAACCGGCTAATCCTAAGAAACTTCTAACCTCGGTTGGTGACTCAGGGGTTTTCCATTTAGTAATTGCTTCGATCTTTGTTGGATCTACATGAATTCCTTCATGATTAACTAAATGTCCAAGAAACTGTACCTGTTCTAACCAAAATTCACACTTAGAAAATTTAGCATAAAGCTTTTCCTTTCTTAATAGACTTAAAAGTACGTGCAAATGCTTTGCATGATCCTCTTTATTCTTAGAGTAAATGAGAATATCATCTATGAAAACAATTATTAATTTATCCAAATATGGCTTACATATTCGGTTCATCATGTCCATAAATGCAGCTGGGGCATTGGTTAAACCAAATGGCATGACAGTAAATTCATAATGTCCATACCTTGTTCTGAATGCGGTTTTAGGAATATCCTCTTCCTGTACCTTTAATTGATGATATCCTGATCTTAAATCGATTTTAGAGAAAAATCGAGCTCCTTTCAGTTGATCAAACAGATCATCGATTCTCGGTAATGGGTACCGGTTCTTAATCGTAACCTTGTTTAATTCACGGTAATCAATGCACATACGCATTGATCCGTCCTTATTTTTAACAAATAGTATCGGCGCTCCCCATGGCGACGAACTTGGCTGTATAAATCCTTTCTCCAACAATTCATCTAATTGTTTCTTTAATTCTTGCATTTCGGCAGGTGCCAAACGGTAAGGTGCTTTGGCAATTGGTGCCGTTCCTGGTAGCAGGTGAATTCTGAATTCAACTTCTCTATCAGGAGGTAGTCCTGGTAGTTCTTCTGGAAATACATCTGAAAACTGAGATACTACTGGAATGTCTTTTAAATCCTTTCCTTTAGTGTTAGTGATTATAGAAATCAAATACACTATAGAACCTTTTCTTATATAACTTGCAGTTTTCATCACAGAGATGAATTTTGTGGATCTAGAGGGCTTATCTCCTTTAATTGTGATCGTTTTACCTTTTTGTGAATTTACTTGAATTGACTTTTGATCACATAAAATACTGGCTTTATTGGCTATTAACCAATCCATTCCTAAAACAACATCAAATCCTGCCAGATCCATAGGATAAAGATTTGCAATAAATTTCTGATTTAAAATTTCTATTCTTGCTCCATGCAAGATTTCAGAAATCCTAATGGTTTCTCCATTGGCTGTCTCCACTAAGCATTCTTGTGGTAATTTAGTTAATGATTGATTTAGAAATTTGCAAAATGATGTATTAATAAAACTTTGGTTCGCACCAGAGTCAAATAATACTTTAGCAAAAATATCATTAACTAAAAACGTACCAGCTATGACATCTGGAATCATCTTAGCTTCATCTGCAGTCAAAACAAATGCTCTAGCAGTATTGGTATTCTTGTTGTTTGTAGCTGGAGCTAATTTTGGGCAATTAAGCTTGATATGACCTTGTTCTCCACAGTTATAACATATCTTGTTATTAGCTTTCTTCCTGCAGTCTTCTTCCTTGTGTCTCTATATTTTGCAAAAGTTACAGTATATGGAGCATCTTCCTAAATGCTTTCTTTTGCAATGCCTACAGTAAGGTGCAGAGGTAGAACCTATATTTTTCCCACGATTAAAATTTCCAGAACGAAATTCTTGTGTGAGCTTCTGAGTTAGGTTCCTTCTTTGATCCTCTTCTCGGGTACGGACTAATTCATCTATCAAGGTATTTGCTAATTATACAGCTTCTTCTATGGTTTGAGGTCTAGCTGCCTTGACTACGTGTCTTATCTCCCCGATTAATCCCCAAATATAACAGGAGATTAACACTGGTTCTGGTGAAGCAAGAGTTGGCACTATCCTAGCATATTCGAAGAATAACTTAGTGTATCCCTTACTATCCACACCAGTCATTCTAAGGTTTAGGAATTTGTTTGCTATCTGTTCCTTCTCATTAGGTGGGCAGAATTTCCTTTCTACCTTGTTCTTGAATTCTTCCCATTCCATATTATAGGTTCTATCACTTCCTCTTGATTGAAGGATAGTGTTCCACCATTCTAGTGCTGCATTCTTAAACAGATTAGAAGCAAACAATATCTTATCTTCTTCAGCACACTTACTTATCCTTAAGACTGCCTCAGTCTTTTCTATCCAGCGTAGGGTTGCAATGGCCCCTTCGTTGCCCGAGAATTCCATTGGTTTACAAGACCAGAATTCTTTATAAGAACAACCGTAAGGCACGGTTCTTCTTCTTTTAGGAATAGGCATTTGAAGTACAGGTCCATTGTTCACACTGTGTTCCGGTTCAATTGGTCGCTTACTACTATGTTTACTTTTATTATTCGCTTCTTGAATAGTTTGAATAATAAATGGCATGGCATCTATGATTCCTTGTGCCACTATATGTTGAACAACACTATTATCCATTTGGTTTCCATTGTTATTGATACTTGGATTCTCATTAACCACGTTAATGTTACTCTGGTTATCATTATTCAGATTTCCTTGATTTTCTTCGTCGGCCATCTGAATTTTAAAAATTTACCCCGTTATTAATATCACAAGATAATAAGAAATATAGTTGATCACATGACACGCAATTTTAACCAAAAGCGTCGATCATTGAGACTTATACTCTATTTCCATATACTATGTGTCTATTACACACTAGTACTGAAATAAAATTACAATACTGACAGAAACAGAATCACACTAAAAGTAATATGCATCCGTACACACATATTTTATTTTATTTTATCTTATTATATTATCATTATTATTACTACCATTTCCTCCCTTCTCACATTCACGGATATGGATTTATCCAAAAATCCATATTGCGTTCATCGTATTTCCATACGAGACGTTCTCCCACCTGACGCATTCTCTCATTGCTTTCTAAAATTTCCTCCCCGAAAGTCCTAAGTTCTTGAACGTTTTCTGCACTCATTGGGGGTGCAGGTTCTAGGACTGAGTTTGGAATCTGGGGTGCTGGTTCTTGATATGAGGGTGAAAGTTCTTGAAATTGGTAAGGATCCTCTAAGATCTCCCTAATATAATCATCTTGGTAATAGGGATCTAAAGGGTCCACACCTGGGTAAACTTCTATGTTTTGTATAGGTGTGTCTTCCTGTATCGGGTAACGTTGCACAAAGTCCCTATTATCGTCCCACCAGGGGTCGTAATTTGGGTCTAGTGGATTTGGTGCAGGTACCCTAGGGATTTCTTCTGGGTTAAAGTCATGCATTTCCATTTGGTTTTCAGGGTTTTCTATCTCCATGGGTTGTTCTGGGATTTGCAATTATGGTTGTGGGGCTACTAGTTGTTCCAGACTTGGGTCAGCAGTAGTTGTAGCTAGGATATGGAAATTGGCTAGGCTTCTATTAAGCATATCCTGAGTATGGGCATCTGTCTCTCGCTTAGCGGCTGCTAAAACTCTTTGCTGTTGCAACTTTCACATTCTTTTCCTACGAGCAAAAGCTTCCTTACTGAACCATCCTCTCCTTTTGTGAGGGAAGGGTTCTTCCGATTGAGCTTTAAAGGCAAACATTCCTTCTTCCTGATCAGCAGTATACCCAGAGAGGGCAGGCTGTGAAGAGGTACCTTCACTCCTAGGTGATTCAGACAACTGACGACTCATATCTGAGGGTCCTTGATCACTCATACTGTAAACTAACAAATAGTCAAATAACACATAACAGTTATGCACATATTTCTGTTATTTCCTAACACAAAATTTTAAAACTTAAGTGTCAGCAGAACACTTCTTTGGCTCAGACCAGTGGCTAGGCTCTGATACCACCTTCTGTCGCAACCCCCGATCCCTGATTCCCGGGAACGGGCGACCGCAAGCCAGTTTCGGTAGTATCGTGGTATTTGTCTAATTTAGCAGCGGAAATTTTCATCAGGACCGTAGTTAGGAAATATTTATCAGAGTAAAACCACCATATTTGATATTAATAATCACATGGGTAAAACCCAAGTTTCTTATTACAATACATTCATAGGGATAAACCCTGTTTTATTGAATTTAAAACATCATCTTTTAGGTAAATTTTATAGCCACATTTTTCCCAAGCCTTCAGTGCTCTCCAGCTGGCTTTTTACTAATTGGCTGTCACATTTTGTTACCTGAAACATGTTTTAAAAACATTTATCAGCGGGAAATACTGGTGAGTGAATCCCAGTTTAATCAAGAAACATTTTATCAATTAAAACAGTATTGAGAGATATCACATTGTTTATTTCTACACAATTACTCATTCAATACTGTCAATCCTGACTTGTGGGTCATATTACTCATTGGCTAACTCTTTGTCCAATGGTAACCTCCTGTCATCCCCGACTTACTACTCACAAGGTAGTAAATTTTGTATACAAAACCCCAATATACCGGCAGTAATTGAAGAACCACAAAGACTCAATCACCGCTTAATCGCATTGTAAAACAATTAAGGTTTTGTAAAATATTCCAAAAAGGTTAACAAAAATTGGATAAACTCACTTTGCTATCTTAGACTTCGCGTAAGGGTTTCCTGGATGTAATCTATAATTTATACAAATGTACATTGGTTAGTACCATAACCCTTTGAAAATATTAATGATATCCTCCCCGAGACGGCATTCCAACAACTACGCCGGGCAGAACCACGACAGTTGTTACGGAACCCTAAATCAATCGGGCAGCGTATCTACTATGAAACCGGGGTTATAATACTTACAACGGAGCAAAACCTCGCTAATTAGGGGTATAATACCCGACTATAATGCTTATACCTTCAGAAATTCGAGATTGAAAGAAAGAAATGAACGACGGAAAGTGAAACCCGATGGCCTGCTTATATAGTTGCAAAACCTGACTCTCACGCGGCCCGCGTAAAGGATAAGCGGGGCTTATGCGGCTCGCGTCAACACCTGGTCAACATGTAGCTTAGCTGGGTCAGCATGTAGGTCCGCCACAATGTCGACACGTGTCGGCTTCTGGTGTCTCCGCATTTGATGATCTCACACGGCCCGCGTAAGAGTTAAGGTGAGTTTACGCGGCCCGCCTTAACTTAACATTTCACCGGAATCAAGTTTCAGCATTGATACCGCCCGCGTGAGCTTGGGAAGGGGTCCTACGTGGCCCGCCTAAGCTTAATTATTATTGTTTTTAATTTATTTTATATGCTATAACATATTTTGGGCTCGGTTTTCACATACAGAATGTATTATAAGACATAAGGGAATATTTTAAAATATACTAGGGTATCGGAAATATTATGAGGGTGTCGGTTTTACCGAGGGTTGTTACAGTGTTCCACCATTCCAGAGCTGCATTTTTAAATAAATTGGAAGCAAACATGATTTTGTCTTCTTCTGCACACTTGCTTATTTTTAAGATTGCCTCGGTCTTTTCTAACCAGCGTAGAGCTGCAATGGCTCCTTCATTGCCCAAGAATTCTATTGGTTTACAAGACCAGAATTCTTTGTAAGAACAACCATAAGACATGGTTCTTCTTCGTTTTGGAATAGATAATTGAAGTAATTGTCGCAACCCCCGGCCCCTATCTCCTGGGATCGGGCGGACGCGAACTTAGATTTGGTGGTATCGTTTGTTTGTCATTATTTGGCAGCGAAAATTTCATCAGGACCGTAGTTAGGAAATATTTTATCAGAGTAAAATACCACATTTTTATATTAATAAACACATGGGTAAAACCCAAGTTTCTATTACAAACATGTTTATAGGGATAAATCCTTGAATTTAAAACATCGTCTTTTAGGTAACTTTTATAGCCGCATTTTTCCAAGCCTTCAGTGCTCTCCAGCTGGCTTCTAATTGGCTTTCACATTTTGTTACCTGAAACGCGTTTTAAAAGCATTTGTCAGTGGGAAATACTGGTGAGTGAATCCCAGTTTAATCAAGAAGCATTTATCCTTTAACAGTATTGAGAGCAATCACAATGTTTATATCTACACAATTACTCATTCAGTATTGTTAATGCTGACTGGTGGGTCATATTACACATTGGCTATCTCGTTGTCCAATGGTAATGTGTTCCACATTTTGTATACAAAACTCCAACATACCGGCAGTAATTGAAGAATTACAAAGACTCAATCACTACTTAATTATAATTTAAAACAATAAAGGTTTTGTAAAACAGTTTGCAAAAAGGTTTACAAAAAGGAGATTACTCACATTGCTATCTTAGGGTTTTCCTTTGTGATTTCCTGGTGATTATATATTAATTAAACAATGTACGTGTGTTAGTATAATAACCCAATATTTACACTAGTAATACCCTCCCCGAGACAGAACTCCAACGACTACGTCGAGCAGAACCTCGACAGCCGTTACGGAACTCTAGATCAATCGGGCAGCGTATCTAATACGTATCCGGGGTTATAATACTTACAACGGGGCAGAACTTCGTTAATTAGGGGGGTATAATACCCGCTATAATTGCTACACTACAGAAATGTTGAGAGAGAATTTTGATTTTGAACAGTTTGAAATGAGAGCCGAAGCCCTCAATTTATAGGTCTGATTTCAAGTTCCTCGCGGCCCGCGTAAGATCCTTAAGGGGTCTTTGCGGCCCGCGACGTAGGGGGTCTACAACGTAGCTTTGACCAATCACCAAGTAGGTTCGACACGATGAAGACATGTGGCACGCTAGGGTTTCCGCCTGATCTCTTAGCTGTCGCGCCCCGCGTAGCCTGAAGACTAAGTCTTCGCGGCCCGCGAGCGATGACAGATTTTTGTTTTTATTATATTTTTATGAAATTAAAGGTATTTAGGCCAAATATCGTATACGGAACGTATAGAAATATTCTAAATATATTAGGGGTGTCGGAAATATTTTTAGGAGAGTTGTTATATCCTCCCCACCTTAATTTAGAACTCGTCCTCGAGATCTACTGGAACAGGTGTGGATATTTCCTTTGTATTTCTGATTCAAGCTCCCAAGTGTACTCTGGCCCTCTCTTGGAGTCCCATTTTACTTTGACTAGAACTAATCTCTTGTGTTTAAGATTCTTGACTTTCCTGTCTTCAATTTGTAGAGGTTTTTCTACAGACTTAAGCTTTTCATTTACCTTTATATCCTTAAGAGGTATTACCAGTGATTCATCGGCTAAGCACTTTTTGAGATTGCATACATGAAATACATCATGTATTCCTGCCATTTCCTCTGGCAGTTGTAGCTGATAAGCTACAGGTCCTATTCTTCTGATAATCTCAAAAGGTCCAACATACCTGGGGCTTAGTTTTCCTCTTTTGATGAATATTACTACTCCTTTCCAAGGAGAAACTTTTAATAAGACTTTGTCTCCTACCTGAAATTCCAATGGTTTTCGCCTGTTATCAGCATAACTTTTCTGACGATCGCGTGCTGCTTTTAGTCGTTCCTTAACTTGAAAAATTTTGTCTGTTGTTTCTTGTACTATCTCTGGTCCAGATAATTGCTTTTATCTGATTTCTGCCCAACAGACTGGGGTTCGGCACTTTCGTCCATAAAGTGCTTCGAATGGTGCAACATTGATACTAGTATGATAGCTATTGTTGTAGGAAAATTCTATTAATGGTAAGTGATCGTCCCAATTACCCCCGAAATCAATTACACAAGCTCTAAGCATATCTTCCATTGTCTGAATTGTCCTTTCACTTTGTCCGTCCGTTTGTGGATGATAAGCGGTGCTTAGATTTAGCTTGGTTCCCATTGCTTTTTGGAAACTTGTCCAAAAATGAGAAGTAAAACGGCTATCTCTATCAGAAACAATTGATAAAGGAATCCCATGTAATGAAACTATTTCATTTACGTACAATTTGGCTAGTTGTTCCATACTGAAAGTCTCCTTCATTGGTAAGAAATGAGCAGACTTGCTTAACCTATCTACAATCACCCAGATTGTATCATTACCTTTTCTAGTCTTGGGTAATTTGGTAACAAAATCCATTGTTATCAATTCCCATTTCCATATAGGCATTTCTAATTGTTTTAGCAAACCTGAGGGTTTCTGATGTTCAGCTTTTACCTGTGAACATGTTAGACACTTGGCAACATAAGCTGCTATATCCTTTTTCATTCCTATCCACCAGAAATTCTTTCTTAAATCTCGATACATCTTATCACTTCCAGGATGCATCGTATACTTAGAATTATGGGCTTCGTCTAATATTCGGTGGCGTAGGTTTCCTAATTTAGGTATCCACATCCTTTTCTTATGGAATCTCCAAATTCCATCTATTCCTTGTTCTAATTCCTTAATCATACCTTTTAATTTCTCAGTATCATCCTTGATTACTGATTCTTGTACTTCTCTAATCTGGTCATTTAAATCTATCTGCATATTTAATTTAAGAGAACGTACTCTTTTTGGATTTTCGTGGTACTTTCGACTTAAAGCATCAGCAACTATGTTAGCTTTTCCTTCATGATACTGGATATTACAATCATAATCACTAAGGAATTCCATCAGCAACTATCAGCAACTATGTTAGCTTTTCCTTCATGATACTGGATCCACATGAATTCCTTCATGATTGACCAAATGTCCAAGAAATTGCACTTCTTCTAACCAAAACTCGCATTTTGGAAATTTAGCATAAAGCTTTTCTTTTCTCAGCAAATTTAGAAGTGCATGCAGATGCGCTGCATGTTCCTCCTTATTTTTAGAATAAATTAGAATATCATCTATAAAGACAATTATGAATTTATCCAAATATGTCTTACATATTCGGTTCATCATGTCCATAAATGCGGCTGGGGCATTGGTTAGACCAAAGGGCATGACAGTAAATTCATAATGGCCATACCTTGTTCTAAAAGCGGTCTTAGGAATGTTCTCTTCCTGTACCTTTAATTGATGATATCCTGAACGTAAGTCGATTTTTGAGAAAAATCGAGCTCCTTGCAATTGATCAAACAAATCATCGATTCTCGGTAATGGGTTTCGATTTTTAATCGTGACTTTATTCAATTCACGGTAATCAATGCACATTCGCATTGACACGTCTTTCTTTTTTACGAATAAGATCGGTGCTCCCGAAGGCGATGAACTTGGCTGTATAAATCCTTTTTCCAACACTCCGTCTAACTGTTTCTTTAATTCTTGCATTTCAGCTGGTGCCAAACGGTAGGGTGCTTTGGCAATAGGCGCTGTTCCTGGTAACAGATGAATTTTGAACTCTACTTCTCTATCCGGCGGTAGCCCTGGTAATTCTTCTGGAAATATATCTGAAAATTGAGATACTACAGGGATATCTTTTAATTCCTTTCCTTTAGTGTTAATGATTATAAAAATCATATACACTAATGATCCTTTCCTAGCATAACTTGTTGTTTTCATCACAGAGATGAATTTTGTGGATCTAGTTGGCTTGTCTCCTTTAATTGTGATATTTTCACCTTTTGGTGAATTTACTTGTATTGACTTTTGATCACATAAAATATTGGCTTTATTGGCTATTAACCAATTCATTCCTAATACAACATCGAATCCTGCCAGATTCATTGGGTAAAGGTTCACAATAAACTTTTGATTTAAAAATTCTATTCCTGCTCCCTGCAAGATTTCGGTGATCTTAATGGTTTCTCCATTTGTTGTTTCTACTAAACATTCTTGTTGGAGTTTAGTTAATGGTTGATTGAGAAGTTTGCAAAATGAAGTATTAATAAAACTTTGGTTTGCACCAGAGTCAAGTAATACTTTGGCAAAAACATCATTAACAAAAAATGTACCGGCAATCACGCCCGGAATCATTTTGGCTTCTTCTGCAGATAGAACAAATGCTCTAGCATTCTTAGTAGTTTTGTTGTTTGTTGCTAGAGCTAATTTTGGACAATTTGGCTTGATGTGGCCTTGCTCTCCACAATTGTAGCATATCTTATTGGTGGGTTTCTTCCTGCAGTCTTTTTCCTTGTGTCTAGATATTTTGCAAAAATTGCAGTATATGGAGCATCTCTCAGAATGCTTCCTTTTGCAATACTTGCAGTAAGGTGCAAAAGTAGAACCTACATTTTTCCCACGGTTGGAATTTCCGTAGCGAAATTCTTGGGTAAGCTTTTGAGCTAGGTTCTTCCTCTAGTTTTCTTCTTGGGTACGTACCAGTTCATCTGTCAAGTTATTATCTAGTTCTACTGCTTCTTCTATGGTTTGTGGTCTAGCTCCCTTGACTACATGCCTAATTTCACTGATTAATCCCCACATGTAACAGGAGATTAACACTGGTTCAGGTGATGCTAGGGTTGGCACTATTCTAACATATTCGAAGAATATAGTAGTGTAACCCTTACTCTCTACTCCAGTCATTCTTAGATTTAAGAATTTATTTGCTATATGTTCCTTTTCATTAGGATGACAGAATTTCCTTTCTATCGTATCCTTAAACTCGTTCCATTCCATACCATAAACCCTGTCACTTCCCCTAGATTCGAGGATAGTGTTCCACCATTCTAGAGCTGCATTTTTAAATAGGTTGGAAGTAAACATTATTTTATCTTCTTCTGCGCACTTGCTTATTTTTAAGACTGCCTCAGTCTTTTCTATCCAACGTGGAGCTGCAATGGGCCCTTCATTGCCAGAGAATTCTATTTGTTTACAGGACCATAATTCTTTGTAAGAACAACCATAAGACATGGTTCTTCTTCTTTTTGGAATTGGCAATTGAAAAATGGGTCCATTGTGCACGCTGTGACTAAGTTCAGTATGGGTTCGCTTACTCCCATTACCACTTTTATTATTATTTTCTGCGTCCCTAACATTTTGAATGATAGCTGGTATAGCATCTCTAATTCCTTTGGATACTATATGTCGAATAGCACTGTTATTTATCTGGTTTTCATTATTCTAGTTTGTGTTGTCGGCCATCTGGATTTTAAACATTTGCCAAGTATTAATATCACGAGATAATATTGAATGCGAATAATCACACAACAACACATTGATTCAAAATCGTCATCATTGCGACCTTTACTCTATTTTATAGTATGCATCTATATCTATTACAAACCATAACTGAAAATAAAAATACAATACTAGTATGCATCATGGACCAAAACCCTCAATTTATAGGTCTGATTTCAAGTTCCTCGCGGCCCGCGACGTAGGGGGTCTACAGCGTAGCTTTGACCAATCACCAAGTAGGTTCGACACGATGAAGACACGTGGCACGCTAGGGTTTCCGCCTGATCTCTTAGTTGTCGCGCCCCCGCGTAGCCTGAAGATTAAGTCTTCGTGGCCCGCGAGCGATGACAGATTTTTTTTTATGAAATTAAAGGTATTTAGGCTAAATATCGTATACGAGACGTATAGAAATATTCTAAATATATTAGGGGTGCCGGAAATATTTTTAGGAGGGTTGTTATAGTAATGGTCCATTGTTTACGCTGTGACTGGGTTCAGTACGTGATCGTTTACTTCCAGTATTACTTTTATTATTATTTTCTGCTTCCCTAACATTTTGGATGATAGCTGGCATAGCGTCTCTAATACCTTGGGTTACTATGTGTCGATTAGCACTACTATTTATCTGATTTTCATTATTCTGGTTTTCCCGATTTGCATCGTTAGCCATCTGGATTATAAACAATTACCAAGTATTAATATTACAGAACAATGTTTAATGCGAACAATCACACAACAAGCATATTGATCAAAATCGTCGTACATTGCGACTTTTACTCTATTTATATATATATATATATATATATATATATATATATATATATATATATATATATATATATATATATATATATGTGCGTCTATTACAAACTGTAACTAAAATCTAAAGTACAATACTAGTATGCATCAGTAGTTATTGTCTATTTTTGGGGAATATATATATATATATATAATAGACGCATATATATATATATATATATATATATATATACATATATATTCAAGTCACACACACATATATCTATATATATTATTACTACTTAGTGGGGATCCATCCAAAATTGCATATTACGCTCGTCATACTTCCAGACGAGTCTCTCCCCTATTTGTCTCATTCTTTCACTTCCTTCTAATATTTCCTCACCAAAGGTTCGGAGTTCCTGTATGTTCTTAGTGCTCATGGGTGGTGCGGGTGCTGGTATAGGGTCAGGGTATTGGGGCATCGGTTCTTCCTGAGGGTATGGGTTCTCTAGAATCTCCCTAATATATTGGTCATTATCAAAATATGGGTCTAGAGGGTCCAAGTTGGGATAGGGTGCTATGTAGGATCGAGTTGTGACCCAAATGAGTCGTTCAGAAGAGCTCTAATTTGTTTCAGAGGCGGAAACTAAGAAACAGACGTGAAAAACAGCTTGTTTCACTATAAATCGTCTTGATTATTGATTATAACAAGATTACAGATCAAACGACGCGTCGGCAGCAGTTCGTTACCGGAATGACCAAAGTTACAAATGATTTCGCTTGGGCTGGTATTTATAGACATGAGAGATTTCGCTTGAAAGTGTCATGAGTCAGTTCAAGCGAAATCAACATGGTTGATTTCGCTTGAAACTGTCAAATGTCATTTCAAGCGAAATAACATCATTCAAGCGAAATTACTTTAAACAAACCCTAAAATCTCCTATCTTCTCATACAACGCGCCCTGATCTAACAATTCTAATACTAGACGAAGTCGACAGACGTATGCACTAACAGACTCCCCCTCGAATGTTGACGAGTCTTAAAGTGTCGAGTCTTCGCATCTTTAGTCTTTATCAGTCTTTGGGCTTCCATAATCTCGGTATAGCTCTAGAGTCTTCTAATTCTCTTGATCAGATCTCTTGATTCCTTAAGTTCATCAGCATCAGCAATCTCAGGATCAGAACCAGGCTCTTTGACATTCAGACTCCCCCTCAACTTGTGCTGGGATCGTAGTCTGGCTTTCACATGTTCAGGTATCGCAACCTGATTCACCTGCATATTCTCTACCCAAAAGTAAGTTTCACAAAATTTAACAATTAACAAATTTAGAAACCACTTATAGATATTTTCAAATCAACTCAAACACTTGACATCCTTTTCACAACTTATGTTTTGGGTAAATATATTTATAACAATTTTAGTTTCTGAAGATCACTTGTATGAATATCATTTTTAACATCACACACACTCTTTCCCAACCTGTTCGTCATGTTCTGCACTTGGAATTTTGAAAATCAGCTCTCCAACATCAGTTGTCAAAAATCTTTTTGAATTTTCCAAAATTTATGCTAAAACACACCAAAAATCTTTTTGGATTTTTACATAAAAGAAATGAAATGCAGTAAAGAAATATCTACATACAATATTTTTGTGAGTTCGTGTAAGAGGATCATATCAGTTTTTGAGACAAATCACCAACACCGTTAAGCTTTAAACATTTTAAGTTCTAAACAATTCACCTAGATTGTCAGTATACTGGTCCACTTAAATTTTCACACAAAGTTCAACTGTTTCGAGATACGATATTAGTGTTTTAAGTACTTAAACTTATTCGTGTGTCCCACCACTTGAATATACTCCCGTATCCAGATCCCAATATTCAGTCTTACAGGTGAGTATACCTAGATGATATCTGTAAGGGGTTAAATTGCGAAGGCCGTGAGAGCTCAGGTCAGAACTTCCGTTCAGCAGAGAGATGACGGCTTCGACTTTTGGTGGGTCCCCTTTAGAGGATCTTTTTTACAACAGCAATGATTATCAATTTTATTGTTTCATCATTTTTGCTAAGGGCGACGCTATATTTCAAGCAAGCAGTAAAGTATTCTCCGGGGACTAGGCCATTGCTTCCGCATTATCAGAAGTCCCGGGATAATACCCCAGATATCACTAAGCATAAAGACCTAGTATCTCAGAAAGAGGGGTCCTTCAAACAAGATTTCGGGGTTACCCATATATCCGAGAGATGTTACCCACGATATAAGCAAGTTTGAATTTAGGTTTATATCTCGTCACAATCTACTAAATGTGCAAAAACCTACTGGCACATCATCAGTGAGACCGTTTATCACATATTAACTTTCCATTTCTTTAGCATGCCGTGATAGTCCACTGATGTACTATCATTTCCTCTTTTTGACAACAAAACTCATTTTTGAATTTTATCATGTTTTTTACTTTTTCAAATTTTCTAATGTTTTTGGATTTTCTGAAATTTTTACTCCCCCTAAAATGCAAACACATTTTAGGAAATTTGAAAACAAACTATACAAGCAAAATGACAACTGATATCAAATCACTTCAAATCGCCATCCACTTGGCAAAAACAATCAGAACTCCCCCTTTCAACAAACTATTTTCCCATTGTGATTTCAAAACACTTAAGTTTATTTTAATCAAATGGTTTTTCCGGAAAATAAGTTTCGTTGATTTTATACATCACTTGTAGGTAAGGGGTAAGATCATCACTTTATTTCTTTCCTCTTTTTAATGTAATGAACCCCATATATTCTTTTGTAGGAAAAACAAGTACAACTTAATGTCCTTGATTTACCACTTGTAAATCAAAATATAACAATTTAAAGATATCACCTGTAGATTTACCAACCAAACCTTTCAAGAATGATGCCGATTCCTGCTCCACTCTTACCAACCTGGGAGCTCCGGCAAGTATGGATTTTCAGTTTGGAAAAACTTTCCTCCAAGCATAACCAGCCTTGGGAGATTCTGGTACACATCTATCCCACCAACATTTTGATTTATAAAAATCTTTTGCACTTTTAACCTTCCCATCAACCATCTTCCCGAAAATATGTTTAACTTTTCCATTAAAAGCCTTTTCAGCATCAAATTCTTTGTTACCAGCAAAGAATTGACCTGAAATCTCAAATCTGCCTTTTGATTTCAAATTCTCTTTTGTCAATGGCGGAAAGTTTTCATTGTTCACCTCTGGAACGGAATTCTCATTCTTCTTTTCAACAGTTGACTCCTCTGATTTTATGGAATCAGATTCATTGTCAGAACTACTATCTGAACTCTTAACAACCCATCTTTGTTTGTTCAAATCGACTTGTCTTTTGTAAAACCGTTTTGAAGTTTCACCAACTTCCATGGTCGATTTTTCGACACATTTCCTTCTCATTTCAGAATTAGAAGAAACTCCCTGTTTTGAATAAGTGAACTTTTGGCAGTTCCAAGCAATGTGTCCAGCTTTTTGACACTTGAAACAGGTTCTTCTGTCAACTCTTTGAGCAAATTTCTTCACATTTCTCTTTACTTGAGCAAGAAATTCTTGATTTGATTGTTTCCAGAATGGTTTCTTCTGCTCATCTTCTAAACTTCCTCCTGAAACAAATTTCGTTTTTGGTTTATAACTTTTCTCATTTTTATAATTTTCTGAAGAATTAAAACCAAGACCTTGCTTTTTGAAATTACCGTTGTGGGTTGGTGTCTTTCGAGAACCAGAACCATAACTGTAACCCTTTTTCTTGTTCAATCTCTGTTGAACTCTTGAAGTGTACTTTTTAGGTTTTTCATGAAGATTTAAATCTTTTATTTCAGAAATATTAATTTCTGTTAATTTGAAAACCTGTTTGATCATTTCAGTTTTGACACTTCTTATTGGAAATTCCTCATCAGAATATAATTTGTCTGAATCATTCAAAGTATAAGCCACTTTGATTGGTTCGTCATTCAAATTAGATTTTGATAACAAGAATTCTTTATTGTAAACCCTTTTAACCGGTGAACTCGGACTCTTTTCTGACGAACTCGAACTTTCAGACTTAGACTCCGGTTTTGACTCTTCATCCGTATCCAACACCTGATCGACCACTTTCTTTAATAACTCAGACTCATGATCAGTGTCAGACGCTGTGAATGTAACATCAATATTGTCTGGTAATTCATCAATGATTTCAGACTTTAACTTGATATTGACTGCCTTTTTTAGACGCTCCTCGTTAGGATTCCTGGGAGAATAACTTTCATGGATCGGGGGCGGACATCTGTTATACTTGACACTTTGTTTCTTACCAGTATCAGTATCTTCAGTCTTTTTCTCCATGAATGCTTCAAGACCTGCAACAGTAGGATAAACACGATCAATCAAATAATCACAAGTAGTGTAACTCAACAGTAATCGTTTAATCCTTTCACTCTCAATTTTCTCAAGTTCCAACTCCTGTTTCAGCTTAGCACAGTCTTCGATATACTCATTTATGACGCTCTGCTTTGTCATTAGTGTTGCGCTCATTTTTGTCATTGCATTTTCAATTTCTGAATTCGTCTTTTTAAGACTGTCAACTGTTTTGTTCAGCACATCATACGACTCCTTCACATACTTCACATCAGACAGTAAATCTTCTTTAATCTTCTCCAAATCAGCAATCTTCTTATCTTTCTCCTCACAAACTTTGCACGATTCTAAACACTTTAAACATGGTTTTTCAACTTCAACCATTTTTTCAACTATCTTTTCAATCTCAATAACCTTCTCAACTTCAACAATCTTTTCTACCTCGACGATTTTTTCAACCTCGACAAGTTTTTCAACTTCGACTATTTTTTCAACTATCTTTTCCATCACTTTCTCCATTTCAACTATTTTCTCTACTACTTTCTCAGTTGCTGATTCAACATTTTCTTCTCCAGCTTCTGTCTTTGCTTTTTCATCAGCTAGCATTCTTGCTGCTTCCAGCTCTTTCTTCAATCTGCCAATCTTCTTCTGATTCAACATCTCCATTTTATCTGCAAAAAACAAATTAAAACTAGTAGGATCTATGCCTTTTATAGCTTTGTTGAGATGTTCTTCCTCATCATCAGTATCCACATCACTTCCAAGATCTGGAAAAATCGGAATTCTTTTCTCACTAGTCTCATCTTTACCCTGAATTCTAGCAACAAAACCTGAACTGGTTGGAATGTATTTATCCCAGCTAAAACCATCTGCAACAAATTCATCATCTTGATCAATGATACCAAAATAAGCTTTTTTATTTGCATCTTCGATCATTTTTCTTTTGTCATCCACAATTGGCCGAGCATGTGCAGTTTGTGGTTCCTTTTGTTGAGTAATCTGATGAAAAATTGATTTCTGATAATAATTGTTCTTTTCTTGATTCCCGGTTGCTTCTTGGTTTTTGCATTCTCGTTTAAAATAACCTTTTCCTTTGCAACGAAAACATGTGACTTTCGATTTGTCAAAACCCAGTGGAGAAGTAGCCAATCCTCGAAACTCATCTCTACCAGTAATTTGTTGAAATTTTTATGCCCTCCTCCAAGCACTAGCTAAACACCATTTCACATCCATCAACTCAAGTTCCTCTGCATCAATTTGGTCATAATCTTCTTTTGTAAGCATCGGATTTCCAATCTTGCCATCAATCAAACTTTCATAAGATTCCAACATAGCAACGAGAGATGCCATGTGTTGTTTGGCTATTTCTGGAGACAAATTCTGACCATTTTGAATGTTCAAAGTGACGTTGCATTGAAGATTAGTTGAATTCGGTTGTTGAGGACTTGATGTTGTAAAGTTTGGATCAAAACTTGATTAAGAGGACAAAGATCCACCACTCTGTGTCACATTACTACCCTTTGTTTCAGACGAACTGTAAGCACTAAAACCAGTTTGGATCTTTGGGCTAGGTCTGGGGGTAGCCTCAAACTTGTTCCCTCTGTAATACAAACTGACATCTTGTTTAGCATTTGGATTTGTCATGATAGCAGTTTTCTGAATATCCAATTCATGCTCCTCAATTTTCTGAATGAACTGTGCCAAATTCATATTCTCAGACTTTCTCATGTGTTTCACGATCATCAGATAAGTTCCCCATTTAGTTTATCAACCCATTCCTCATCATCCTTTTCAATGTCCATTCTTCCCATTTCCAATACCAGGTGACAGTATCTATCAATAGTCTCCTTTGTTGTTTCATGGTCGAAAGCTGTGAACATATCAAATGATTTCTTCAATAAAGCCATTTTATTTTTATTCATATCTGCACTTCCTTTGAACTTCTGAATCAATGCATTCCAAATCGATCTAGTAGTACCCTCATGTTGGAGCAAAACAAATATATCTTCTTTAATAGCTTGTTGAAGAAAATTAATCATCATTTTCTCACTTGTGAACTTCAATTTGTCACCCTCTAAGTAGTCACAAATAGCCTTTTCAATCCCACGCTCGTTTTTCGGTTTTTCATAATCTTTGTGTAAAGCACACCATGCATCAAACTTATACGCTTGCACCCAAGTTTCAAAACGATTCTGCTAACCTTAGAAATCTTCAATGTACATCAGTTTTGGCGGTTTCTGATGTGTTTCCATTTCATTCTCACTGAATAAAGTTTCAGCAGCAGTAACTGGAGTAACAGGTGTCGGGAACGCATTATAAAATTCTTCAGTCCTGATTTGGCAAATTTTAAAAAAAAATCAAGTTTCAAATGGAATACTGATCCAAGTGAAATTACTCCTCAAACTGAATCTCTGTTCAAGCGGAATAACTATTGAAACGAAATCACACCTTCAAACTAGATAACTTTGAAGCGGAATAACACCTTGAAGCGAAATACCCTGATTTCTCTTGAAGCAACACACTTTCAAGCGGAATAACAACCTGAAGTGGAATAAACTGATTTCGCTTGAACGATTTCAAGCGAAATAACAACCTGAAACGGAATGACCTGATTTCGCTTGAACGATTTCAAGCGGAATCACTCCCTGAAACGGAATAAGGAGCTTTCAAGCGGAATCAGACGAGATTTTCAAGCGAAATAACAATTCCAAGCGGAATTAACCTACTAATCTCGTTTGAACTGTTGCTGATGTCATCAAGTCTGATCGGTATTTCAAGCGAAATTAAGTATTTTACCAGATTTAAGCCGATTTTAGGTCCAAAACTCTCAAGGATTCATTAAAACACTGTTACGCATATCATATGTGAAATTCAAAACTTTTTCACCATGAAAACTAGTTCAATTACAAAAAGAAGGTGTAGAAGACAGAAAAATAGGCTGTTTTGGCAAGAACTCTTCTTCCTGAGCTCTGATACCACTTGTAGGATCGATTTGTGACCCAAATGAGTCGTTCAAAAGAGCTCTAATCTGTTTCAGAGGCGGAAACTAAGAAACAGACGTGAAAAACAGCTTGTTTCACTATAAATCGTCTTGATTATTGATTATAACAAGATTACAGATCAAACGACGCGTCGGCAGCAGTTCGTTACCGGAATGACCAAAGTTACAAATGATTTCGCTTGGGCTGGTATTTATAGACATGAGAGATTTCGCTTGAAAGTGTCATGAGTCAGTTCAAGCAAAATCAACATGGTTGATTTCGCTTGAGACTGTCAAATGTCATTTCAAGCGAAATAACATCATTCAAGCGAAATTACTTTAAACAAACCCTAAAATCTCCTATCTTCTCATACAACGCGCCCTGATCTAACAATTCTAATACTAGACTCGATACAAGACGAAGTCGACAGACGTATGCACTAACATGCTACTAGGTTTTGCATGGGTTCCTCTATTGGGTAAAGTTGTTGGTAATCCCTGTGGTCGTCAAACCATGGGTCATAGTCTGGAGGATGGGGTGCTGGGACTCTAGAGATTTCAGCTAGGTCAAAAGCAGGTACTGGAGGTTGGTCTACTGTGTCACACCCCAACCGATGGCGGAATCATCGGGGCGCGGCACTGAGCGAAACAGATTGTCCAGAAGTTTCCATAACAACTATCATTACCATTTAATTTAAGTTAACATGTCCCATACCATGTCTCAAATAGTAAAACAAGTTATTACAGACAAAAACTAAACAAATGTTCTGTTCCGACAACTCAGATTTAAACATAACTAATTCATTTATTGGTTTCTAGGACTCCGACTCCTAGCTTCGATTTCATCACAGCACAAAGAGCAAACATGCAACCTAAGCACCTGTCACATACGTTAAAATAATGTCAATACATAAAATGTAAAGGTGAGCATACAAGTTTGATAATAGCATATAGAGTTCGAATTCATTTACGCATAACCAGCACGTACACATAGTGAAATGAAGCACGTTAGTTATCGACATAGATCCATCGATACCAATGACTGCGGGTTGACTGCCCGAGGCAGTTCGCAATACACGATTACCACCGTAATCCATGCAAGTAAAAGATCCTTAACAACCCCCGTGTGAACGGGTGCTGAGTCCAAACTATAGTACTATCGTTGCTAAGGCAGGTAGACAGCATTCCATGTGTAAACATAACAAACAAGCATTCATAAGCCACGTATAACATGCATTATTGGTTTAGCGTTAAAATAGCTTGAGTAGTGTGATAGTTGTAGTTTGAATAGTTGAACGTCTGTAACACCCAAAAGTGCTAAAAGCAAAAAGGGTTCGAGTATACTCACAGTGATATGGATTGAAGGGAGCGCTTTTCAGCGAGTTCGGTTAGCCTGAATAGATTCGATAACGTAACGATAAGTGACGCGTAAAACAGTACAAGCGAGGGTGGGTAGGATGACTGATCGTGCGGATCAGTTGCCCGTGAATAGGAGTCATCCGTGCGCATGACCTATCCGTACGGATAGTGATGCGTGCGGATGGTGGTGCGTGCGGACGGTGTTCCATCCGGATAGGTCATCCGTGTGTGTGACTGTCCGTGCGGGTGGCAACCCGTGCGGACTAGTTATACGTGCGGGCGACCTATCCGTATGGTTAGATTGCTTGCGTGGTTAAATGTTCAAGTGGATTGTTTCTTCCTAAGATGTGTTTGTGTATGATGGCTTGTGCTTTGGAGTTTTCGTTGTAGCATTTAGAAAACACCAAAGTGTTTCTACCTTTCAAGCCGGCCGCGCGGATGGCGGTCCGTGCGTGTGGTAGTCCGTGCGGGCAGCCAGTGCGCGCGGGCAGAGAGAATCCGTCCGGACAGCCTGTCCGTGCGTACGGCTTGGCCGTGCGGATGAAGTTTGGTTGGTTTTTCATTTTAAGGCCTTAGTATCTCATGATCCGAAGAGTAATCCATTCAGAGGTCGTCCGTCCGGATTGCTCGTTCGTCGATACTCAAACCTCGTTTAGAGAGTGGGTCCCAAGAGTAGTCCGTGCGGGTGACAACCCGTGCGTATGACCCGTATGTGCGTATGGGCTGTACGTGCGTATGGCTCGTCCGTGCGGACAGCTAGTCCGTGCGGACAACTGGTCTGGTTGTCCCGCTCGTCTTCACTTGGTTTCTGTTGTCGTTTATCGAGACGTTCTGATTACGTGGCAACCACTTGGAGTTGTGTTCTTACCCGCGTGACTAGACCGGTCAGGAACCACCCTAACTCGGCCTGCCGGCGACTCAGAACGGTCATCCCGGTTAACCCCGAATTCAGTTGTCTATGGTACAACTCCAGATCCGGAACTAGGGTATCACTATTGACGAGTAAAACACTAGGACTGATCGGATTTGTACCGGTTTTAAGGGCAAAAGAAGGAGAGAACATTAGATTTATTTCTTTCAACTCTTTTATTCTTAGAAAAGTTTAGATCTAGGTGAAACTATTGTAAAAACTTATAGAAATCGTTTAGATCTGAGATATTCTTGGTGGAATGAAGCCAAGCATGAAGTTCTTACGAACTTCATGATGACGTCACCCGTGAACACCTCAAGTCCGGATGATTTCATGGTTAAAATCGATGATTCGAAAGATAGAAATGTGTAGTATGGTGTAGTGATCAAAGATGTACAAGAATTAGTGTAAGATCTTACCTGGATTGAGAGAAATCTGGGAAAAAGGTGGAGAATGCGTGTGGTTCGGACGTCACTTGCCAAAAGTGGAAAAAGTGGAGAGTGACCCGTGTATTTATAGGATGCCAAAAAGGGAAAGGGGGAGCCGTGCGCATGGCACGCACCCGGGTAAGTTATCCGCGCGGACTGGCAATCCGTGCGGATTGGCCATCCGTGCGGATGGGCCATCCGTGCGGATGCCGCCTACCATGGTGAGTTCGGCGCGATGTTGATTTGGTTTCGATTTGCGAGCGATTCGATAGGGTTTCCTAATCAAATTTCTTTCAGTCCCAACTACTTCTCATATGGTTCGATTCGGTGTTCGGGTTCGGGTTCGGTCATATTCGAGTTAGACTTCGAGTTCGCTTGATTATCACCACACAATCATAAAATAAACATGCACAAGTAACACGTAAGGCACACACACATATAACCACAAGTAAAAATACGTAGTTCGAGTTACGATTTGGTGTCGATTTGATTAGCTTGCTTGATTAACTTTATCGCATTGTTACTTCCTATCGTTCACAGTCGTAGGTCGATTGAAATACGATTGGTGAGGCCTGATTATTGTAATGTACAACATTTACTCCACATAATCTAAGTATAATAGAAACAATTCTACGAGTCACGTCGCGCGAAATCGGTCGTTGGCTTTGACCTTGACTTTGACTTTCACTCGTGAAAACACGGGGTGTTACAGCCTCCCCTTGTTTAGGAAATTTCGTCCCGAAATTAAGCCGGAAGCTGTAACTAATTTGTGAATCACGTGTGAAGAATCGCCAGATTAACCAGGATTTTACGGTTAAAATCGGCTGATTTAAAAGCCTATGAAGTCGTTTGAGAGAAGTCTTTTTCAATCTTTAATTTTTCATTTTCAAAATCTTTTTCTTTTTCTTTCAAAACCTTGATCATTGTGGGTTCCAGTTTGAATTCGCTTTGATTGCGACCCGACTCGTACGACGTGCGGAATTCGTGCACGAGTGAGATCGATGCACAAGAATGTACTAATGACGTGATTTTATTTATAATATTCAATCTTCATTAGTTTCGGCCGTTTCTGTTGGCTTCCATACATATTGTCATATTTCAAATTCTCTGAAAAACTCTCTCGAATATTCGCTGTTTTAGCTGGGCGTTGCTTCTTCGTTAAACAGCTGTGGATACTTTGCCTTCATGTCGCTTTCGAGTTCCCAAGTGAACTCCGCGCCTTGTTTGCCTTCCCACCGGAGTTTCACAATGGGTATGCGTGAGCGCCTGAGTTCTTTGGTTTGGCGATCCATGATTTCGACAGGCTTTTCCACGAAGTGCAATGTTTCGTTCACTCGTAAATCATCTAGAGGAACATGTACGGCTGGTTCGTAGATGGTCTTTCGGAGGTTTGACACGTGGAAGATCGGATGGACATTGCTAAGTTCTTCCGGTAATTCGAGTCTGTAGGCGACTTTTCCGATCCTTTCCAGAATCCTAAAAGGTCCCACATACCGAGGCGCAAGTTTCCCCTTTTTGCCGAATCGGACTATACCCTTCCAAGGTGATACCTTTAGGAGTACGTAGTCACCAACGCCATACTCACGGTGCTTGCGCTTTTTATCGGCGAGAAGCTTCTGTCTATCTCGAGCCTTCGCTAGATTGTCCCGAATTTGGAAGATTTTGTCTGTCGTTTCTTGTAGCAGTTCCGGACCGGTTAGTTGCGAGTGACCGATCTCGTGCCACACAATAGGCGATCGACATCTTCTCCCGTATAAGGCCTCGAAAGGTGCCATCTGGATGCTAGCCTGGTAGCTGTTGTTGTACGAGAATTCGACTAACGGAAGGTGTCTATCCCAATTACCACCGAAGTCTAGAACACATGAACGGAGCATGTCTTCAAGCGTACGAATCGTTCTCTCGCTCTGACCGTCAGTTTGTGGGTGGAACGCAGTGCTTAGATTAAGCGTTGTTCCTAGTGCCGTTTGAAACGTTCCCCACAATCGCGAAGTGAATCGAGCATCACGGTCAGAGATGATGTCACGAGGCATCCCATGTCGACAAATGATCTCGTTAGTGTAGATTCGGGCTAATCGTTCCACCTTGTAGTCCTCTCGTATTGGCAGAAAGTGGGCTGATTTGGTCAAACGGTCAATGATAACCCAAATACTGTCGTGACCCGATGACGTGGGTGGAAGTTTGGTTACGAAATCCATAGCTATGCTCTCCCACTTCCACATGGGGATTGGAGGTTGTTCGAGCAAGCCAGAGGGTCGTTGATGTTCGGCCTTGACCCTAGCACAGGTTAGGCATCTTCCTACGTAGAGGGCGATATCCCGTTTCATACCCGGCCACCAGTACCTATATCGAAGGTCATGGTACATTTTATCAGCACCAGGATGAATAGAGTATCGGGATTTGTGGGCTTCGTCCATGATGATCTGTCGCAGGTTAGTTCTCCTGGGAATCCAGATTTTGTCTAGAAAGTGGAATATCCCGTTTGATTTGCTCACAAGCTGGGCTCCATCGTGGTAGATTCTCTCTTTCTTCAAGGTGCGCTCGTTGAAACATGCATGCTGGGCGTCGCGAATAAGAGCTTCGAGGTTGTGCTGGGCTTGGACATTTCGAGTGCTAAGCAGATAACTCCGTCTGCTAAGTGCGTCGGCAACAACATTTGCTTTGCCTGGGTGATAACGAATCTCGCAGTCGTAGTCGTTGAGAAGCTCTACCCATCGGCGTTGACGCATATTTAGTTCCCTCTGATTAAAGATGTGTTGTAGGCTCCTATGATCGGTGAAGATCGTACACTTAGTACCATACAGGTAGTGTCGCCAAATCTTTAATGCAAAAACAACTGCGCCTAGCTCGAGATCGTGGGTTGTATAGTTCTTCTCGTGGATTTTGAGCTGGCGGGATGCGTAAGCTATAACCTTGTCTCGTTGCATTAAGACACAACCGAGACCAAGGTTAGAAGCATCACAGTAGACAATGAAATTATCGTTTCCGTCGGGTAGCGTGAGAACAGGAGCATTGCAAAGCATGTATTTGAGGGTTTGAAAGGCAGACTCTTGTTTGGTTCCCCAGACAAAAGGCTGATCCTTATGAGTAAGAGAAGTAAGTGGTACAGCAATCTTCGAGAATCCGTTGATAAATCGTCGATAATAGCCCGCCAGTCCGAGAAAGGAACGGACTTCAGTCGGGTTCTTAGGCGTAACCCAGCTCTTAACAGCTTCAATCTTTGCAGGATCGACGTGAATGCCCTGACTATTTACGATGTGACCCAGAAATTGGACCTCCCCCAACCAAAATTCACACTTGGAGAATTTGGCGTAGAGTTGATTTCCCTGGAGTAACTCGAGAACCAAACGTAGATGCTGCGCGTGTTCGGATCTCGTTTTGGAATAGATCAAGACATCGTCGATGAACACGATGACGAAACGGTCAAGATATGGTTTACACACTCGATTCATCAGATCCATGAAAACTGCTGGTGCATTGGTTAGGCCAAAAGGCATGACAACGAATTCATAATGGCCGTAACGAGTGCGAAACGCTGTTTTGGGAATGTCCTCCTCCTGTATACGCAGCTGATGATATCCGGAACGCAGGTCGATCTTTGAGAAACACGTAGCGCCTTGTAGTTGATCAAACAAATCGTCGATTCGAGGCAGGGGATAGCGATTCTTGATAGTCAACTTATTCAATTCCCGGTAATCGATGCACATCCGGAACGTCCCATCCTTCTTTTTGACGAAAAGGACTGGTGCGCCCCACGGAGAGGTGCTTGGGCGAATAAAGCCTTTTTCAAGCAATTCCTGGGGTTGGGTTGAGAGTTCGCGCATTTCGGACGGCGCAAGTCGGTAGGGAGCTCTGGCAATAGGATTCGCTCCAGGAATAAGGTCAATGCGAAAATCGATATCACGCTTTGGAGGTAGTCCGGGAAGATCCTCGGGAAAAACTCGAGGAAATTCTCGAACCACTGGGACGTCATTCACTTTCTTCTTCTCTTTCTTTTCCTTCTCCGCTGCTACGACATGAGCCAAGAAAGCCCTGTACTCCTTACGGAGATACTTGCTGGCTTGTAGGCATGATATAAGTTTGAGACCCTTCGAAGTAGTATCTCCATAGACGCACAATGAATCCCCGTTGGCGAGCGAAAAATGAATCATTTTATCGAAGCACACAACTTCGGCATGGTTTTCGCGAAGAAAGTCCATGCCTATTATGACGTCAAAACTTCCTAGTTGCATTGGAATGAGATCGATTGAGAAGATGTGATTGTTGAGCTCGAGTGTGCAATCACGAATAACCGAGTTTACAGCGACGGTTCTTCCGGTAGCGACTTCAACATCGAACGCAGAGGAGAGTCGAGAGCGCTTACGACTAAGGAGTTTCTCAAATTCGAGTGACACAAAGCAATTATCGGCTCCAGTATCAAACAAACATGAAGCATAAATACCATTCACAAGGAACGTACCATTGACCACGTTGTTGTCGGCCTGGGCATGACGCACGTTGAGATTGAAAGTTCTGGCACGTGCGGCCTGCTGCTGTTGCGGTTGTTGCTGTTGTGGTTGCTGCTATGGCTGCTGGGGTTCTTGTTTCACCACCCTGTTTGGGCACATGTTGGCGAAATGATTCGGGTCGCCACATGTGAAGCATGCTCTGGCTTTGACTGCTGGTGCCGGAGGAGCTTGTTGACCCTGTGGGGCAGCGAGTAGAGCTTGATTTGCAGGTGCTTGACGAATACGACAGTTAGCAGTAAAGTGGCCGTAGACGTTGCAATGAGCACAGAAGCGGCATTGAATAGCAGTTGGATGATGATAGGTGCAAGTAGGGCAGAGTGGGTGTGGTCCAGTATATGCACGCTTTGCGGGCGGTGCATTGGCCACAGGCGCCACTACTTGACGCTGTTGAGCAGGTACCGCTTGGATCGGTGCAGCAGAAATCGCACAGTTCTTGTTGGTGGAGTTGTTCTTTCTCTTGTTCTTTCTCTTGTTGCTTGATGACGTGGGTTCAGCAGTTGGTGTAGCAGCAGTGGCTTGATGTAGATGCTTGGAGGTCTTATCCCACATCCCAGCTTTGACCCTTTTGTCATTGATCTCAGCGGCTAGTAGATAGGTTTCTTCGATCGTGGTAGTCTTAGCTGCTTGCACGAAATCAGCAACGCAGTCGGGCAAGGCTCGGATGTACTTCTTGATGGTGATCTCAGGAGTCTTGACTTGATCGGGACAGATAATGCTGAGCTGTTTGAAGCGAGCGGTAAGACCAGCATTGTCTCCATCCTTCTGATGTATGTGCCAGAATTCATCTTCAAGCTTTTGTCGCTCGTGAGGAGGGCAGAATTCCTCCAGCATGACTTCCTTAAGCTCATCCCACGACAACCCGTAAGCTGCATCATTCCCTCTCTTGTTCCTCTCGGCCGTCCACCAGTCCAAAGCACGGGACTGAAAGACGCCGGTAGCATCCAGATTTCGAAGGTCATCAGGGCAACCACTTTGTCGCAGGGTAACCTCGATAGAGTCAAACCAGTGGAATAGAGCAGTAGGACCTCCTTCGCCTGTGAATTCTTTCGGTCCGCATGACTTGAATTGTTTGAAACTGAAAGGTCTCGCGGCAGCTTTGGGACCCTCAGTCCTCGATTCCTCGGATGACTTGCTGGCATTCTCGCAGACATCGCTCACAGCCTTTGCTACTGCTTTCGCGACGTTGGAAGCAAGGCGTCTGTCCCTCTTTTCCTGACGAGAAAGCTGATGACGGGATCCAGACGACATTGTCTGCAATAGACACCGCCATGGAACTCAACATATGTATTCGAATCTCACCTCACACGTCTAGGATTACTAAAGCTCAGTAACACGTACCATGTAAACGCATATAGTCACAAATTTACAGAGTTGCACAAAATCACATAAACATATAGAGTACATAGTTACAGTATCCCTAATCATATGGGCACAATAAGCAAGAAGCACATAAACTTAGTCACTAAAAGCACCTACGAGCGTACAAAGTATCCTAATTGTTCCCATTGTTGAGTTGCTAGCGAGGAGAGGTGTGAGTTTTGTGTTTTAGCCAAAGCATTAGTGTTGGGTCGAAACCAATAATATCTCAAAACGTTAACAAATAACAGAAAAAGCATAAAATTTTCATAAAGATCGATAATCGAAGGTGGATTGTCTGTGGCTAATAGACTTCGACTTAACCAAAGTAGCTCGACTATTCTCAAGGATCCTGCACAACGACCTCCAGGACTATGCCCTTGCCTCGATTCTTGGGCGCTGGCGCAATTCCTATTGGTTAGGTTGTGTCTTTAGACCGTTGGAGTCCATCGAACTTTGGTGGAGTTTTGTATAAAAGTGAGACGAGTCGTCAAGGTTAGGGTTTCACCCCTATCTTGCAACTTCCGTCCTTGTTTTTGATAAAGTTGAGGAGATTATTCATCAAAATATGGATTTCACTCCTGCTTTGGTATAATCCCCCTCGTTTGTAGCTAAAAACGCAAGCTAATTAGGCAGCTTTGGTCGAGAGTTTGCGGTTTTCACACCTATTCTCGACCTTATTACCTGTTCACAGCTTGAAAATTCGAGTGTAGTGCTAGAAAAGAGTACGGAATAGTGGTGAGTTTACGCATACGCGTGAGTTGGTCTGTTGGTTCTTAACTATAGTCTAGGTCTCTAAGACTTCGACCCGGACTAGGTCGAGTCTTGCCTAATTCCCTATAGTTATGGCTCTGATACCAATCTGTCACACCCCAACCGATGGCGGAATCATCGGGGCGCGGCACTGAGCGAAACAGATTGTCCAGAAGTTTCCATAACAACTATCATTACCATTTAATTTAAGTTAACATGTCCCATACCATGTCTCAAATAGTAAAACAAGTTATTACAGACAAAAACTAAACAAATGTTCTGTTCCGACAACTCAGATTTAAACATAACTAATTCATTTATTGGTTTCTAGGACTCCGACTCCTAGCTTCGATTTCATCACAGCACAAAGAGAAAACATGCAACCTAAGCACCTGTCACATACGTTAAAATAATGTCAATACATAAAATGTAAAGGTGAGCATACAAGTTTGATAATAGCATATAGAGTTCGAATTCATTTACGCATAACCAGCACGTACACATAGTGAAATGAAGCACGTTAGTTATCGACATAGATCCATCGATACCAATGACTGCGGGTTGACTGCCCGAGGCAGTTCGCAATACACGATTACCACCGTAATCCATGCAAGTAAAAGATCCTTAACAACCCCCGTGTGAACGGGTGCTGAGTCCAAACTATAGTACTATCGTTGCTAAGGCAGGTAGACAGCATTCCATGTGTAAACATAACAAACAAGCATTCATAAGCCACGTATAACATGCATTATTGGTTTAGCGTTAAAATAGCTTGCGGATTGGCCATCCGTGCGGATGGGCCATCCGTGCGGATGCCGCCTACCATGGTGAGTTCGGCGCGATGTTGATTTGGTTTCGATTTGCGAGCGATTCGATAGGGTTTCCTAATCAAATTTCTTTTAGTCCCAACTACTTCTCATATGGTTCGATTCGGTGTTCGGGTTCGGGTTCGGTCATATTCGAGTTAGACTTCGAGTTCGATTGAGTTCGCTTGATTATCACCACACAATCATAAAATAAACATGCACAAGTAACACGTAAGGCACACACACATATAACCACAAGTAAAAATACGTAGTTCGAGTTACGATTTGGTGTCGATTTGATTAGCTTGCTTGATTAACTTTATCGCATTGTTACTTCCTATCGTTCACAGTCGTAGGTCGATTGAAATACGATTGGTGAGGCCTGATTATTGTAATTGTCACACCCCGACCGCGTAGAACATACAAAGCGCGGCGGAAACATCGGGGCGTGTTGCAACAGAATTAATGTTTCATAACCATGGATATCAAAAGTGTTTCGTTTTATTAATCATTGAATAATTACATCGTTTGGAAATCTAAATACACAATTTAAACGTAATCTATCATTGTTATTTAGTCACTAAGGCCTTGTCCAATCCTATGTGAGCATGCATCTTATCAATCGATATCATCCAACAATACCTGAAACATATGTGAAAACGAGGTCAGCAAAGAAATGCTGGCGAGTACATAGGTTTTGTAGGAGTGTCGAAATCATGGCTAGTTTAGACGTTGCAATACTTTATTTAAAAACCTTGTTTTGAAAAGAGTATAATATTGCAACTTAATTAACCAACTCAAATCAAGCGGGTTATAATTTGTAAAACCTCGTAGCCATGACTCTTAACCCAAAAACATTTGTTTTAGTAAATCATTTGAAAAACAATGATAAGTTCAGGTGATATGTATAAATAAGAGAATAATGCATGATTAAATGAATAATCATGAAAAATGAGTTTGTATAAGATAAGTTGTTTGTAAATAAATGTCTTGTGAAAAGTATGTTACTTGTATAAAATGTTCTATGTCTCGAGCTGAAATGATTCAAATAACGCTACAATATGTAATACCATACAAACACTTATATATAGGAAGTACCAGCGGCGTATCCACCATGCTTGTATCATATTCCACACGCATTGTTACTTAATCACTTAATCCAAACTAAACCACCCAAGTAATGTTCATGCCCAAATGTAAATCATGTAATATGTATAACCAAAATAATATCGTATATCGCTTTGAAGCCAATCGTTTACCCAATCGTTAAAACATCATGTGAAAACCAATCGTAAATCGTTTAATTCGTTTTAGGTCGTGAAACTACTTATAAGGTCGTCTCGCTAATAACATTCAAACCTTCGTGACTTTCATCGCTTCTCGTTTTCGTCGCTTCTCGTTTTCGTCGCTTCTCGTTTTCGTATTAACAAACCTCCATAGGGTAAGTTAATAATTACAGATTCAGTCGCTACCTACCATACCCACACATAACCACGGGTGTAGTAAATAACGGGATTTGTCAGATCCTATGGTACCATAACCTAATACTGGTCGGCTTGATCATTGCTAATGAATGTCATTTGTTATGTAACTACAACCAACAAGTTTGTTCACTTTATGAAATCGTTATTAGTTTTGTATAAATTGTCTTAATTGTTTTTGAAACCATCGTTATAACATCGAAAACATTTAGCACATATGAGTCACCCCAAAACAGTTGAAAACAGTAAAATAGGGGAAGAATGTACTCGCCTGAGATTGCTTGGAGGTCTTGAACAACAACCAAACAAAGCTATAGGGAGCACGGAATCAGTCGGCAAATCCAATACTATATAAATAAACCGGACTTAAATCGGGAGATCGGATAGGATGAGGCTTGGTAAACCAAATGAGTGTTGGAACTCATATGATATGGTTTTAACAAGGCCTACATACTACAATGAAACCAAACCTAAGTATTATCGACCCATCGCGACCCATTAAGGTAACTTATGCTACTTTAACGCGTCGTGCGCGTGAAACGCGTTCGGACCGTCTAACTAGTCCTATGATAAGTGTTATATGCCTAAACATGTTACATAATCAGTTATGTGACAAAAGTTTAGGTTACATATGCTTAATTACCAATTATACATGAAAAGGGTATTCTGGTAATTTACTTAAGGCATGTAAACTACCTATCATACAACTACTTAAACGATGTGACCATAGGGTATAACCTCGGAAGGTTATTCCCTATATACTATGGTCACCTAATGTATTTGGTCGGATCCTAATGATCGACCAAATGGGTCGAGTTCGAAGGTATAGGCGATTTATTAGATCGCTTACCCTACGACCCTAGACAACGTGGTAATCAGTAGGCATAGTCCCAAGGGACTATAACCAACGTGATTACACTCACGTTGCGAAGTTCAAACGAACTTCGCATTGACCATTACTGGTCAACGCTGAAAGTCAAACAAAGTTTGACTTTCTGACTCGAAAAGCAGTAAAATAAGGAAAAGAACGAAAGAATACTTACCCAGGGTCCCCGAATGCTAATCCCGATCCAAGAATCTCAGGTATGAAACAATGGTTTCAACTTAGAGTTTCTCAAATCAGAATTCTTGTAAGTTATGCAATGGGGGGCATGGGGTATTTATAGTATTCGGTCCACCGTTGAGATCGTTTGATGGAAAACGTGCCATGATCCCACCCGTACAAGTGTCGGAACCTTATGGTGGCTTAAAATGGTTCTTATCCGCTGACTAGACGATTGAGAACATGTGGTTGTGAACGAAACAGCTGGAAACAGGCTGTGAAATACACTGCATCTGGTCTGTGCATGGCTAGCGCACCGCTACACTAAAAGTGTAGCGCACCGCTAGCCATAGTTTGGCAGAATTACACTTTTAGTCCCTGTCATGCATTCAGCCCATTTTCGACACGTTTAAGGCCCGTTAACCCCATTTCAAAGTTCTAAAATGAAGTTAAAGTATAGGGAACTTAAAATGTGTTCAAAAATATCTCGGATGTCGGTTCGTTTAGCCGTACGAACGCGATGTTCGCTTAATTACGACGGAATGCGCATAAGCGCGAAAAACGATCCAAATGACGAAACGAATGGATTTTTCTTATGGAGAACACTAAAATAAAATATTTTAGTGCTTACATAAATTTTTGGATGTCCGGATGTATTCAGAACGTAAGTTACGCGTAAAAATGCGAACTTGTGCACTTTTTGGCGCTTTTAGTCCCTGAATGACACAAAAGTTTATTTTAGCATACCGAACACCTCAAAGCCTATTTCTAAGCTATGTAAAGGATATTTATGGTATGTTTAACTTATGTTCATGTTCCGGAAGGTCTGTTACAGTTCAAATTGGCATACTTTCGCAGTTTGTCAACTTTAGTCCCTGTAAGCGATTAAACTTTGATTTCACCACACCAAACCTTCCAAAACTTATAACTAAGTTATGTAAAGGTTATTTAAGGTATGTTAAGCCTATTTCACTTTTCCAGAGTGTTCGTTGGATTAAACTGGTTATATCTACACATCAGTGCGCGTATAACCTTCCAGAAAGCGATTTAGAGCTTGAAATCGAACAAGAATTGATATGTGCAAATGATACACATATTTTTACAAATCCCAAGTATGAAATATA
Organism: Helianthus tuberosus; assembly: GCA_030545235.1. Taxonomy (NCBI): domain Eukaryota; kingdom Viridiplantae; phylum Streptophyta; class Magnoliopsida; order Asterales; family Asteraceae; genus Helianthus; species Helianthus tuberosus. Next base: position 2,367,843 of record JARYGA010060172.1, read on the forward strand.
ATATTTCATTGGTTTGGTATTTGTTTGATGGCCGTGGAGGCACAGGTGTTACAGTCTCCCCTACTTTAGGAAATTTCGTCCCGAAATTTATTTAGAGGAAACTTGTGAGAGCTTGAAAACATGAAGTTGAAAAGATCAAACAACATTGGTTAGGGTTCTGAACTTCTAGTAACTTTAATAACATCATGTTTGCAATGTAAGAGGGATACTTATATACAAGTATATGAAGCGTCATTGGTGCGTCCACCGTACCTCCATTACATCGTTCTCATTTCGTTATTGTTGTCACTATCGGTTCTTACACATAATAAATCTTACTGTGGTTTCTGTGCACTAAATTTCATAATTATGTACGCGTCCATAATCAGACAATTCCTTGCACAGTTTACACAGTCTATTTTATAGTGTGTAGGGGAAAACCAAATGAACAAACCGGTGATGAGTGTGACTAGACCGCCATAGAGTCCTTTAAATTAAATCAATAAATGATCTAAATAGACTATCAAGGAGTCTGTTCAGCTACATCACTAGATGTCGTTCTCTAACCAAATTGTGAATCAATCTTTTTGACTAGACCACTTAAGGTCTCTTAAGAATCAAGGAGTGGTACTATATAATCCAAGGGTCTTAACTACTACGTAGAAGCCCATAAGGATTTTAAGGTAGTACCTTTTGAATATCCTAATATGAATCTCTCATATGAAGATATGAAAGATTCTATGAGGATTTGGAAAATCGTAACACACAAAAACATAGAGGAGAACACATAAACACATATCATATATCCACAAAAATTGTTCGTTAATTTGTCTTGTAAATTGCGTACATGCATTTAAAGCACACTAGGAATCCATTCCGTGGATTTCATTTGGTACTTTAAACGTTACCAAGAATCCAACTATAAACATAGAAAGTTTCAAAAAGAAAATTCGATTTCGATTCTAGGAACCGAAGTGTTTGAATTAGGGTACAAAAGGAATCCAATTAAGGACTCTGATTTGAATGATAATCATCCACAAGGATCTAATTGTAAAGATAAAAAGATCCCATATGAATTTTAGAAGTTGAAGATGTTTTGAAACCTTGCACTGGATGTGCTTAGGTCAAAACATGATATAAAATGCTTATGAAGTTGAGATGCTTGATATGTCAAGGCGACATATGAAGCAGAATTTTGAAGGTTAAGTCAATGTATGAGGAAAATATTTTTGAAAACTATGCATGGGGTTCTTTTAAGAAAAATGTGTTTAACGTTTTTGAAACCTTATATATAATACTTTTCGAAATCATAAAGTAGGTGTATTAGGTAGATATATTTACAAAAATGTTTTAAAATCATGCGTAATGAATTTTGAAATTATGTATAAGGTTTTTGAAAGACATGAATGATGCTTTTCGAAATCATGCACTTGATCAGAAAATGTATTGTGTTAATATTGTCTTCAGACTATATGAAATATTTTGAAATTAGAAAGGTTGGTTTTGATAACATGGCCAATGTTTTTGAAATAACACAGACAATGCATCTAGAAAAATTGTTTTCAAACTATATGAAATGTTTTGAGATCATGAAGATTGTTTTGAAATACTAGTACTGTGTATGTTGAAAAATCAAAACCTAATGGGTATGAGATTTGAAAATACCCTTAGTTATCTAACCAAGGATTTAAAGGCACGGATGTGCGAAAAGCACGATTACTCATAATGTCACTTAATTTTCTGTACTTTGTTTCTTAGAGTGAAACGAGTACTTAAAATTTTCGAGGGAATCATGAGCAATCATTTGAGAGAGAGAAATCACAAGAGTAGTTTGTAAGGTACATAGTTCCTTGATGTAGGTATCATAGGAAAAGCCATACACACCTAGCAGGGGGTTGAGCTGGTTGGTTGGGGACTGCTTTACCATTGTGAGCGACCATGGCGAAGTTCTGAGAAGCCTTTCGCTTCTTTGACTTCTTAGGGGATCGTTCATCCATGGTCTTTGATTCCTCGATTGGTTTCTTGGCTGATGGTGCTGTCATCTGACTAGGTCCTGCCTGTCTTGGTGACTCTTGAGTGGCTTCATCCTGGAGATGATACATGGCAGTAGCTAATTCAACAGTCTTCAGGGCTACTTCGCCTATTCGCTGAGCGAATTTTGGCTGCTTGCTCAGATATCTGGGCGTCATCGTGATGAAGAGACATTCTTGAAGAAAAAGTAAAGGCATAGGGAGAAACAGGTGAAAGATTATTGGACAATCAAAACAGAATGATAACGCATGAAGATTGCGATCATTTGTTTGTTACCTAAGGCAAACAAATGAGACGGTGACTGATCAAAGTAAATGGGTCAAAAATAATGTATCGCGAAGACATGCTCGCCTATAAGTGAACACTCATCCCAAGAATTCCCAGGTAAGCACAACTGGTCTCGCGTCTGATGAGATGTATACGAAGTGCTTGCCTAGACAGAAAACCCAGAATACAGGCATTCACCCTTCCAGTTTGCACGTGTTCACATTATTTAAAACCCAAAACCTTGACGAAGTTTTGAAAACTCAAAGAGGTTCAAAACCATATAATAGAGAGTTCAAAACCTTACAATAGAGAGTTCAAAACCTAGTAATCAATCATCCTAGAACAGATGATTAGTTTTCAAAGCGGTTTTGAAATTTATGTTCTTGTTGTGGTCGTCGCCTAAGGATAGGTGACGGTATTGTTTTATGACTAAACGCAAGTAAACTCGCGTTAGGGTCCTAAGAAGGTTATAGACTAGGTCAAAGCATTACTAATAACCTAATTCCCTATAACCATTGGCTCTGATACCATCTTTTCTATCACACCCCGACCGCGTAGAACATACAAAGCGCGGCGGAAACATCGGGGCGTGTTGCAACAGAATTAATGTTTCATAACCATGGATATCAAAAGTGTTTCGTTTTATTAATCATTGAATAATTACATCGTTTGGAAATCTAAATACACAATTTAAACGTAATCTATCATTGTTATTTAGTCACTAAGGCCTTGTCCAATCCTATGTGAGCATGCATCTTATCAATCGATATCATCCAACAATACCTGAAACATATGTGAAAACGAGGTCAGCAAAGAAATGCTGGCGAGTACATAGGTTTTGTAGGAGTGTCGAAATCATGGCTAGTTTAGACGTTGCAATACTTTATTTAAAAACCTTGTTTTGAAAAGAGTATAATATTGCAACTTAATTAACCAACTCAAATCAAGCGGGTTATAATTTGTAAAACCTCGTAGCCATGACTCTTAACCCAAAAACATTTGTTTTAGTAAATCATTTGAAAAACAATGATAAGTTCAGGTGATATGTATAAATAAGAGAATAATGCATGATTAAATGAATAATCATGAAAAATGAGTTTGTATAAGATAAGTTGTTTGTAAATAAATGTCTTGTGAAAAGTATGTTACTTGTATAAAATGTTCTATGTCTCGAGCTGAAATGATTCAAATAACGCTACAATATGTAATACCATACAAACACTTATATATAGGAAGTACCAGCGGCGTATCCACCATGCTTGTATCATATTCCACACGCATTGTTACTTAATCACTTAATCCAAACCAAACCACCCAAGTAATGTTCATGCCCAAATGTAAATCATGTAATATGTATAACCAAAATAATATCGTATATCGCTTTGAAGCCAATCGTTTACCCAATCGTTAAAACATCATGTGAAAACCAATCGTAAATCGTTTAATTCGTTTTAGGTCGTGAAACTACTTATAAGGTCGTCTCGCTAATAACATTCAAACCTTCGTGACTTTCATCGCTTCTCGTTTTCGTCGCTTCTCGTTTTCGTCGCTTCTCGTTTTCGTATTAACAAACCTCCATAGGGTAAGTTAATAATTACAGATTCAGTCGCTACCTACCATACCCACACATAACCACGGGTGTAGTAAATAACAGGATTTGTCAGATCCTATGGTACCATAACCTAATACTGGTCGGCTTGATCATTGCTAATGAATGTCATTTGTTATGTAACTACAACCAACAAGTTTGTTCACTTTATGAAATCGTTATTAGTTTTGTATAAATTGTCTTAATTGTTTTTGAAACCATCGTTATAACATCGAAAACATTTAGCACATATGAGTCACCCCAAAACAGTTGAAAACAGTAAAATAGGGGAAGAATGTACTCGCCTGAGATTGCTTGGAGGTCTTGAACAACAACCAAACAAAGCTATAGGGAGCACGGAATCAGTCGGCAAATCCAATACTATATAAATAAACCGGACTTAAATCGGGAGATCGGATAGGATGAGGCTTGGTAAACCAAATGAGTGTTGGAACTCATATGATATGGTTTTAACAAGGCCTACATACTACAATGAAACCAAACCTAAGTATTATCGACCCATCGCGACCCATTAAGGTAACTTATGCTACTTTAACGCGTCGTGCGCGTGAAACGCGTTCGGACCGTCTAACTAGTCCTATGATAAGTGTTATATGCCTAAACATGTTACATAATCAGTTATGTGACAAAAGTTTAGGTTACATATGCTTAATTACCAATTATACATGAAAAGGGTATTCTGGTAATTTACTTAAGGCATGTAAACTACCTATCATACAACTACTTAAACGATGTGACCATAGGGTATAACCTCGGAAGGTTATTCCCTATATACTATGGTCACCTAATGTATTTGGTCGGATCCTAATGATCGACCAAATGGGTCGAGTTCGAAGGTATAGGCGATTTATTAGATCGCTTACCCTACGACCCTAGACAACGTGGTAATCAGTAGGCATAGTCCCAAGGGACTATAACCAACGTGATTACACTCACGTTGCGAAGTTCAAACGAACTTCGCATTGACCATTACTGGTCAACGCTGAAAGTCAAACAAAGTTTGACTTTCTGACTCGAAAAGCAGTAAAATAAGGAAAAGAACGAAAGAATACTTACCCAGGGTCCCCGAATGCTAATCCCGATCCAAGAATCTCAGGTATGAAACAATGGTTTCAACTTAGAGTTTCTCAAATCAGAATTCTTGTAAGTTATGCAATGGGGGGCATGGGGTATTTATAGTATTCGGTCCACCGTTGAGATCGTTTGATGGAAAACGTGCCATGATCCCACCCGTACAAGTGTCGGAACCTTATGGTGGCTTAAAATGGTTCTTATCCGCTGACTAGACGATTGAGAACATGTGGTTGTGAACGAAACAGCTGGAAACAGGCTGTGAAATACACTGCATCTGGTCTGTGCATGGCTAGCGCACCGCTACACTAAAAGTGTAGCGCACCGCTAGCCATAGTTTGGCAGAATTACACTTTTAGTCCCTGTCATGCATTCAGCCCATTTTCGACACGTTTAAGGCCCGTTAACCCCATTTCAAAGTTCTAAAATGAAGTTAAAGTATAGGGAACTTAAAATGTGTTCAAAAATATCTCGGATGTCGGTTCGTTTAGCCGTACGAACGCGATGTTCGCTTAATTACGACGGAATGCGCATAAGCGCGAAAAACGATCCAAATGACGAAACGAATGGATTTTTCTTATGGAGAACACTAAAATAAAATATTTTAGTGCTTACATAAATTTTTGGATGTCCGGATGTATTCAGAACGTAAGTTACGCGTAAAAATGCGAACTTGTGCACTTTTTGGCGCTTTTAGTCCCTGAATGACACAAAAGTTTATTTTAGCATACCGAACACCTCAAAGCCTATTTCTAAGCTATGTAAAGGATATTTATGGTATGTTTAACTTATGTTCATGTTCCGGAAGGTCTGTTACAGTTCAAATTGGCATACTTTCGCAGTTTGTCAACTTTAGTCCCTGTAAGCGATTAAACTTTGATTTCACCACACCAAACCTTCCAAAACTTATAACTAAGTTATGTAAAGGTTATTTAAGGTATGTTAAGCCTATTTCACTTTTCCAGAGTGTTCGTTGGATTAAACTGGTTATATCTACACATCAGTGCGCGTATAACCTTCCAGAAAGCGATTTAGAGCTTGAAATCGAACAAGAATTGATATGTGCAAATGATACACATATTTTTACAAATCCCAAGTATGAAATATAATATTTCATTGGTTTGGTATTTGTTTGATGGCCGTGGAGGCACAGGTGTTACAGTCTCCCCTACTTTAGGAAATTTCGTCCCGAAATTTATTTAGAGGAAACTTGTGAGAGCTTGAAAACATGAAGTTGAAAAGATCAAACAACATTGGTTAGGGTTCTGAACTTCTAGTAACTTTAATAACATCATGTTTGCAATGTAAGAGGGATACTTATATACAAGTATATGAAGCGTCATTGGTGCGTCCACCGTACCTCCATTACATCGTTCTCATTTCGTTATTGTTGTCACTATCGGTTCTTACACATAATAAATCTTACTGTGGTTTCTGTGCACTAAATTTCGTAATTATGTACGCGTCCATAATCAGACAATTCCTTGCACAGTTTACACAGTCTATTTTATAGTGTGTAGGGGAAAACCAAATGAACAAACCGGTGATGAGTGTGACTAGACCGCCATAGAGTCCTTTAAATTAAATCAATAAATGATCTAAATAGACTATCAAGGAGTCTGTTCAGCTACATCACTAGATGTCGTTCTCTAACCAAATTGTGAATCAATCTTTTTGACTAGACCACTTAAGGTCTCTTAAGAATCAAGGAGTGGTACTATATAATCCAAGGGTCTTAACTACTACGTAGAAGCCCATAAGGATTTTAAGGTAGTACCTTTTGAATATCCTAATATGAATCTCTCATATGAAGATATGAAAGATTCTATGAGGATTTGGAAAATCGTAACACACAAAAACATAGAGGAGAACACATAAACACATATCATATATCCACAAAAATTGTTCGTTAATTTGTCTTGTAAATTGCGTACATGCATTTAAAGCACACTAGGAATCCATTCCGTGGATTTCATTTGGTACTTTAAACGTTACCAAGAATCCAACTATAAACATAGAAAGTTTCAAAAAGAAAATTCGATTTCGATTCTAGGAACCGAAGTGTTTGAATTAGGGTACAAAAGGAATCCAATTAAGGACTCTGATTTGAATGATAATCATCCACAAGGATCTAATTGTAAAGATAAAAAGATCCCATATGAATTTTAGAAGTTGAAGATGTTTTGAAACCTTGCACTGGATGTGCTTAGGTCAAAACATGATATAAAATGCTTATGAAGTTGAGATGCTTGATATGTCAAGGCGACATATGAAGCAGAATTTTGAAGGTTAAGTCAATGTATGAGGAAAATATTTTTGAAAACTATGCATGGGTTTCTTTTAAGAAAAATGTGTTTAACGTTTTTGAAACCTTATATATAATACTTTTCGAAATCATAAAGTAGGTGTATTAGGTAGATATATTTACAAAAATGTTTTAAAATCATGCGTAATGAATTTTGAAATTATGTATAAGGTTTTTGAAAGACATGAATGATGCTTTTCGAAATCATGCACTTGATCAGAAAATGTATTGTGTTAATATTGTCTTCAGACTATATGAAATATTTTGAAATTAGAAAGGTTGGTTTTGATAACATGGCCAATGTTTTTGAAATAACACAGACAATGCATCTAGAAAAATTGTTTTCAAACTATATGAAATGTTTTGAGATCATGAAGATTGTTTTGAAATACTGGTACTGTGTATGTTGAAAAATCAAAACGTAATGGGTATGAGATTTGAAAATACCCTTAGTTATCTAACCAAGGATTTAAAGGCACAGATGTGCGAAAAGCACGATTACTCATAATGTCACTTAATTTTCTGTACTTTGTTTCTTAGAGTGAAACGAGTACTTAAAATTTTCGAGGGAATCATGAGCAATCATTTGAGAGAGAGAAATCACAAGAGTAGTTTGTAAGGTACATAGTTCCTTGATGTAGGTATCATAGGAAAAGCCATACACACCTAGCAGGGGGTTGAGCTGGTTGGTTGGGGACTGCTTTACCATTGTGAGCGACCATGGCGAAGTTCTGAGAAGCCTTTCGCTTCTTTGACTTCTTAGGGGATCGTTCATCCATGGTCTTTGATTCCTCGATTGGTTTCTTGGCTGATGGTGCTGTCATCTGACTAGGTCCTGCCTGTCTTGGTGACTCTTGAGTGGCTTCATCCTGGAGATGATACATGGCAGTAGCTAATTCAACAGTCTTCAGGGCTACTTCGCCTATTCGCTGAGCGAATTTTGGCTGCTTGCTCAGATATCTGGGCGTCATCGTGATGAAGAGACATTCTTGAAGAAAAAGTAAAGGCATAGGGAGAAACAGGTGAAAGATTATTGGACAATCAAAACAGAATGATAACGCATGAAGATTGCGATCATTTGTTTGTTACCTAAGGCAAACAAATGAGACGGTGACTGATCAAAGTAAATGGGTCAAAAATAATGTATCGCGAAGACATGCTCGCCTATAAGTGAACACTCATCCCAAGAATTCCCAGGTAAGCACAACTGGTCTCGCGTCTGATGAGATGTATACGAAGTGCTTGCCTAGACAGAAAACCCAGAATACAGGCATTCACCCTTCCAGTTTGCACGTGTTCACATTATTTAAAACCCAAAACCTTGACGAAGTTTTGAAAACTCAAAGAGGTTCAAAACCATATAATAGAGAGTTCAAAACCTTACAATAGAGAGTTCAAAACCTAGTAATCAATCATCCTAGAACAGATGATTAGTTTTCAAAGCGGTTTTGAAATTTATGTTCTTGTTGTGGTCGTCGCCTAAGGATAGGTGACGGTATTGTTTTATGACTAAACGCAAGTAAACTCGCGTTAGGGTCCTAAGAAGGTTATAGACTAGGTCAAAGCATTACTAATAACCTAATTCCCTATAACCATTGGCTCTGATACCATCTTTTCTATCACACCCCGACCGCGTAGAACATACAAAGCGCGGCGGAAACATCGGGGCGTGTTGCAACAGAATTAATGTTTCATAACCATGGATATCAAAAGTGTTTCGTTTTATTAATCATTGAATAATTACATCGTTTGGAAATCTAAATACACAATTTAAACGTAATCTATCATTGTTATTTAGTCACTAAGGCCTTGTCCAATCCTATGTGAGCATGCATCTTATCAATCGATATCATCCAACAATACCTGAAACATATGTGAAAACGAGGTCAGCAAAGAAATGCTGGCGAGTACATAGGTTTTGTAGGAGTGTCGAAATCATGGCTAGTTTAGACGTTGCAATACTTTATTTAAAAACCTTGTTTTGAAAAGAGTATAATATTGCAACTTAATTAACCAACTCAAATCAAGCGGGTTATAATTTGTAAAACCTCGTAGCCATGACTCTTAACCCAAAAACATTTGTTTTAGTAAATCATTTGAAAAACAATGATAAGTTCAGGTGATATGTATAAATAAGAGAATAATGCATGATTAAATGAATAATCATGAAAAATGAGTTTGTATAAGATAAGTTGTTTGTAAATAAATGTCTTGTGAAAAGTATGTTACTTGTATAAAATGTTCTATGTCTCGAGCTGAAATGATTCAAATAACGCTACAATATGTAATACCATACAAACACTTATATATAGGAAGTACCAGCGGTGTATCCACCATGCTTGTATCATATTCCACACGCATTGTTACTTAATCACTTAATCCAAACCAAACCACCCAAGTAATGTTCATGCCCAAATGTAAATCATGTAATATGTATAACCAAAATAATATCGTATATCGCTTTGAAGCCAATCGTTTACCCAATCGTTAAAACATCATGTGAAAACCAATCGTAAATCGTTTAATTCGTTTTAGGTCGTGAAACTACTTATAAGGTCGTCTCGCTAATAACATTCAAACCTTCGTGACTTTCATCGCTTCTCGTTTTCGTCGCTTCTCGTTTTCGTCGCTTCTCGTTTTCGTATTAACAAACCTCCATAGGGTAAGTTAATAATTACAGATTCAGTCGCTACCTACCATACCCACACATAACCACGGGTGTAGTAAATAACGGGATTTGTCAGATCCTATGGTACCATAACCTAATACTGGTCGGCTTGATCATTGCTAATGAATGTCATTTGTTATGTAACTACAACCAACAAGTTTGTTCACTTTATGAAATCGTTATTAGTTTTGTATAAATTGTCTTAATTGTTTTTGAAACCATCGTTATAACATCGAAAACATTTAGCACATATGAGTCACCCCAAAACAGTTGAAAACAGTAAAATAGGGGAAGAATGTACTCGCCTGAGATTGCTTGGAGGTCTTGAACAACAACCAAACAAAGCTATAGGGAGCACGGAATCAGTCGGCAAATCCAATACTATATAAATAAACCGGACTTAAATCGGGAGATCGGATAGGATGAGGCTTGGTAAACCAAATGAGTGTTGGAACTCATATGATATGGTTTTAACAAGGCCTACATACTACAATGAAACCAAACCTAAGTATTATCGACCCATCGCGACCCATTAAGGTAACTTATGCTACTTTAACGCGTCGTGCGCGTGAAACGCGTTCGGACCGTCTAACTAGTCCTATGATAAGTGTTATATGCCTAAACATGTTACATAATCAGTTATGTGACAAAAGTTTAGGTTACATATGCTTAATTACCAATTATACATGAAAAGGGTATTCTGGTAATTTACTTAAGGCATGTAAACTACCTATCATACAACTACTTAAACGATGTGACCATAGGGTATAACCTCGGAAGGTTATTCCCTATATACTATGGTCACCTAATGTATTTGGTCGGATCCTAATGATCGACCAAATGGGTCGAGTTCGAAGGTATAGGCGATTTATTAGATCGCTTACCCTACGACCCTAGACAACGTGGTAATCAGTAGGCATAGTCCCAAGGGACTATAACCAACGTGATTACACTCACGTTGCGAAGTTCAAACGAACTTCGCATTGACCATTACTGGTCAACGCTGAAAGTCAAACAAAGTTTGACTTTCTGACTCGAAAAGCAGTAAAATAAGGAAAAGAACGAAAGAATACTTACCCAGGGTCCCCGAATGCTAATCCCGATCCAAGAATCTCAGGTATGAAACAATGGTTTCAACTTAGAGTTTCTCAAATCAGAATTCTTGTAAGTTATGCAATGGGGGGCATGGGGTATTTATAGTATTCGGTCCACCGTTGAGATCGTTTGATGGAAAACGTGCCATGATCCCACCCGTACAAGTGTCGGAACCTTATGGTGGCTTAAAATGGTTCTTATCCGCTGACTAGACGATTGAGAACATGTGGTTGTGAACGAAACAGCTGGAAACAGGCTGTGAAATACACTGCATCTGGTCTGTGCATGGCTAGCGCACCGCTACACTAAAAGTGTAGCGCACCGCTAGCCATAGTTTGGCAGAATTACACTTTTAGTCCCTGTCATGCATTCAGCCCATTTTCGACACGTTTAAGGCCCGTTAACCCCATTTCAAAGTTCTAAAATGAAGTTAAAGTATAGGGAACTTAAAATGTGTTCAAAAATATCTCGGATGTCGGTTCGTTTAGCCGTACGAACGCGATGTTCGCTTAATTACGACGGAATGCGCATAAGCGCGAAAAACGATCCAAATGACGAAACGAATGGATTTTTCTTATGGAGAACACTAAAATAAAATATTTTAGTGCTTACATAAATTTTTGGATGTCCGGATGTATTCAGAACGTAAGTTACGCGTAAAAATGCGAACTTGTGCACTTTTTGGCGCTTTTAGTCCCTGAATGACACAAAAGTTTATTTTAGCATACCGAACACCTCAAAGCCTATTTCTAAGCTATGTAAAGGATATTTATGGTATGTTTAACTTATGTTCATGTTCCGGAAGGTCTGTTACAGTTCAAATTGGCATACTTTCGCAGTTTGTCAACTTTAGTCCCTGTAAGCGATTAAACTTTGATTTCACCACACCAAACCTTCCAAAACTTATAACTAAGTTATGTAAAGGTTATTTAAGGTATGTTAAGCCTATTTCACTTTTCCAGAGTGTTCGTTGGATTAAACTGGTTATATCTACACATCAGTGCGCGTATAACCTTCCAGAAAGCGATTTAGAGCATGAAATCGAACAAGAATTGATATGTGCAAATGATACACATATTTTTACAAATCCCAAGTATGTAATATAATATTTCATTGGTTTGGTATTTGTTTGATGGCCGTGGAGGCACAGGTGTTACAGTCTCCCCTACTTTAGGAAATTTCGTCCCGAAATTTATTTAGAGGAAACTTGTGAGAGCTTGAAAACATGAAGTTGAAAAGATCAAACAACATTGGTTAGGGTTCTGAACTTCTAGTAACTTTAATAACATCATGTTTGCAATGTAAGAGGGATACTTATATACAAGTATATGAAGCGTCATTGGTGCGTCCACCGTACCTCCATTACATCGTTCTCATTTCGTTATTGTTGTCACTATCGGTTCTTACACATAATAAATCTTACTGTGGTTTCTGTGCACTAAATTTCATAATTATGTACGCATCCATAATCAGACAATTCCTTGCACAGTTTACCCAGTCTATTTTATAGTGTGTAGGGGAAAACCAAATGAACAAACCGGTGATGAGTGTGACTAGACCGCCATAGAGTCCTTTAAATTAAATCAATAAATGATCTAAATAGACTATCAAGGAGTCTGTTCAGCTACATCACTAGATGTCGTTCTCTAACCAAATTGTGAATCAATCTTTTTGACTAGACCACTTAAGGTCTCTTAAGAATCAAGGAGTGGTACTATATAATCCAAGGGTCTTAACTACTACGTAGAAGCCCATAAGGATTTTAAGGTAGTACCTTTTGAATATCCTAATATGAATCTCTCATATGAAGATATGAAAGATTCTATGAGGATTTGGAAAATCGTAACACACAAAAACATAGAGGAGAACACATAAACACATATCATATATCCACAAAAATTGTTCGTTAATTTGTCTTGTAAATTGCGTACATGCATTTAAAGCACACTAGGAATCCATTCCGTGGATTTCATTTGGTACTTTAAACGTTACCAAGAATCCAACTATAAACATAGAAAGTTTCAAAAAGAAAATTCGATTTCGATTCTAGGAACCGAAGTGTTTGAATTAGGGTACAAAAGGAATCCAATTAAGGACTCTGATTTGAATGATAACCATCCACAAGGATCTAATTGTAAAGATAAAAAGATCCCATATGAATTTTAGAAGTTGAAGATGTTTTGAAACCTTGCACTGGATGTGCTTAGGTCAAAACATGATATAAAATGCTTATGAAGTTGAGATGCTTGATATGTCAAGGCGACATATGAAGCAGAATTTTGAAGGTTAAGTCAATGTATGAGGAAAATATTTTTGAAAACTATGCATGGGGTTCTTTTAAGAAAAATGTGTTTAACGTTTTTGAAACCTTATATATAATACTTTTCGAAATCATAAAGTAGGTGTATTAGGTAGATATATTTACAAAAATGTTTTAAAATCATGCGTAATGAATTTTGAAATTATGTATAAGGTTTTTGAAAGACATGAATGATGCTTTTCGAAATCATGCACTTGATCAGAAAATGTATTGTGTTAATATTGTCTTCAGACTATATGAAATATTTTGAAATTAGAAAGGTTGGTTTTGATAACATGGCCAATGTTTTTGAAATAACACAGACAATGCATCTAGAAAAATTGTTTTCAAACTATATGAAATGTTTTGAGATCATGAAGATTGTTTTGAAATACTGGTACTGTGTATGTTGAAAAATCAAAACGTAATGGGTATGAGATTTGAAAATACCCTTAGTTATCTAACCAAGGATTTAAAGGCACAGATGTGCGAAAAGCACGATTACTCATAATGTCACTTAATTTTCTGTACTTTGTTTCTTAGAGTGAAACGAGTACTTAAAATTTTCGAGGGAATCATGAGCAATCATTTGAGAGAGAGAAATCACAAGAGTAGTTTGTAAGGTACATAGTTCCTTGATGTAGGTATCATAGGAAAAGCCATACACACCTAGCAGGGGGTTGAGCTGGTTGGTTGGGGACTGCTTTACCATTGTGAGCGACCATGGCGAAGTTCTGAGAAGCCTTTCGCTTCTTTGACTTCTTAGGGGATCGTTCATCCATGGTCTTTGATTCCTCGATTGGTTTCTTGGCTGATGGTGCTGTCATCTGACTAGGTCCTGCCTGTCTTGGTGACTCTTGAGTGGCTTCATCCTGGAGATGATACATGGCAGTAGCTAATTCAACAGTCTTCAGGGCTACTTCGCCTATTCGCTGAGCGAATTTTGGCTGCTTGCTCAGATATCTGGGCGTCATCGTGATGAAGAGACATTCTTGAAGAAAAAGTAAAGGCATAGGGAGAAACAGGTGAAAGATTATTGGACAATCAAAACAGAATGATAACGCATGAAGATTGCGATCATTTGTTTGTTACCTAAGGCAAACAAATGAGACGGTGACTGATCAAAGTAAATGGGTCAAAAATAATGTATCGCGAAGACATGCTCGCCTATAAGTGAACACTCATCCCAAGAATTCCCAGGTAAGCACAACTGGTCTCGCGTCTGATGAGATGTATACGAAGTGCTTACCTAGACAGAAAACCCAGAATACAGGCATTCACCCTTCCAGTTTGCACGTGTTCACATTATTTAAAACCCAAAACCTTGACGAAGTTTTGAAAACTCAAAGAGGTTCAAAACCATATAATAGAGAGTTCAAAACCTTACAATAGAGAGTTCAAAACCTAGTAATCAATCATCCTAGAACAGATGATTAGTTTTCAAAGCGGTTTTGAAATTTATGTTCTTGTTGTGGTCGTCGCCTAAGGATAGGTGACGGTATTGTTTTATGACTAAACGCAAGTAAACTCGCGTTAGGGTCCTAAGAAGGTTATAGACTAGGTCAAAGCATTACTAATAACCTAATTCCCTATAACCATTGGCTCTGATACCATCTTTTCTATCACACCCCGACCGCGTAGAACATACAAAGCGCGGCGGAAACATCGGGGCGTGTTGCAACAGAATTAATGTTTCATAACCATGGATATCAAAAGTGTTTCGTTTTATTAATCATTGAATAATTACATCGTTTGGAAATCTAAATACACAATTTAAACGTAATCTATCATTGTTATTTAGTCACTAAGGCCTTGTCCAATCCTATGTGAGCATGCATCTTATCAATCGATATCATCCAACAATACCTGAAACATATGTGAAAACGAGGTCAGCAAAGAAATGCTGGCGAGTACATAGGTTTTGTAGGAGTGTCGAAATCATGGCTAGTTTAGACGTTGCAATACTTTATTTAAAAACCTTGTTTTGAAAAGAGTATAATATTGCAACTTAATTAACCAACTCAAATCAAGCGGGTTATAATTTGTAAAACCTCGTAGCCATGACTCTTAACCCAAAAACATTTGTTTTAGTAAATCATTTGAAAAACAATGATAAGTTCAGGTGATATGTATAAATAAGAGAATAATGCATGATTAAATGAATAATCATGAAAAATGAGTTTGTATAAGATAAGTTGTTTGTAAATAAATGTCTTGTGAAAAGTATGTTACTTGTATAAAATGTTCTATGTCTCGAGCTGAAATGATTCAAATAACGCTACAATATGTAATACCATACAAACACTTATATATAGGAAGTACCAGCGGCGTATCCACCATGCTTGTATCATATTCCACACGCATTGTTACTTAATCACTTAATCCAAACCAAACCACCCAAGTAATGTTCATGCCCAAATGTAAATCATGTAATATGTATAACCAAAATAATATCGTATATCGCTTTGAAGCCAATCGTTTACCCAATCGTTAAAACATCATGTGAAAACCAATCGTAAATCGTTTAATTCGTTTTAGGTCGTGAAACTACTTATAAGGTCGTCTCGCTAATAACATTCAAACCTTCGTGACTTTCATCGCTTCTCGTTTTCGTCGCTTCTCGTTTTCGTCGCTTCTCGTTTTCGTATTAACAAACCTCCATAGGGTAAGTTAATAATTACAGATTCAGTCGCTACCTACCATACCCACACATAACCACGGGTGTAGTAAATAACGGGATTTGTCAGATCCTATGGTACCATAACCTAATACTGGTCGGCTTGATCATTGCTAATGAATGTCATTTGTTATGTAACTACAACCAACAAGTTTGTTCACTTTATGAAATCGTTATTAGTTTTGTATAAATTGTCTTAATTGTTTTTGAAACCATCGTTATAACATCGAAAACATTTAGCACATATGAGTCACCCCAAAACAGTTGAAAACAGTAAAATAGGGGAAGAATGTACTCGCCTGAGATTGCTTGGAGGTCTTGAACAACAACCAAACAAAGCTAGAGGGAGCACGGAATCAGTCGGCAAATCCAATACTATATAAATAAACCGGACTTAAATCGGGAGATCGGATAGGATGAGGCTTGGTAAACCA
The DNA here is from genome assembly GCA_030545235.1 of Helianthus tuberosus. Taxonomy (NCBI): domain Eukaryota; kingdom Viridiplantae; phylum Streptophyta; class Magnoliopsida; order Asterales; family Asteraceae; genus Helianthus; species Helianthus tuberosus. The sequence goes on from JARYGA010060172.1 coordinate 2,384,278, forward strand.
AATGAGTGTTGGAACTCATATGATATGGTTTTAACAAGGCCTACATACTACAATGAAACCAAACCTAAGTATTATCGACCCATCGCGACCCATTAAGGTAACTTATGCTACTTTAACGCGTCGTGCGCGTGAAACGCGTTCGGACCGTCTAACTAGTCCTATGATAAGTGTTATATGCCTAAACATGTTACATAATCAGTTATGTGACAAAAGTTTAGGTTACATATGCTTAATTACCAATTATACATGAAAAGGGTATTCTGGTAATTTACTTAAGGCATGTAAACTACCTATCATACAACTACTTAAACGATGTGACCATAGGGTATAACCTCGGAAGGTTATTCCCTATATACTATGGTCACCTAATGTATTTGGTCGGATCCTAATGATCGACCAAATGGGTCGAGTTCGAAGGTATAGGCGATTTATTAGATCGCTTACCCTACGACCCTAGACAACGTGGTAATCAGTAGGCATAGTCCCAAGGGACTATAACCAACGTGATTACACTCACGTTGCGAAGTTCAAACGAACTTCGCATTGACCATTACTGGTCAACGCTGAAAGTCAAACAAAGTTTGACTTTCTGACTCGAAAAGCAGTAAAATAAGGAAAAGAACGAAAGAATACTTACCCAGGGTCCCCGAATGCTAATCCCGATCCAAGAATCTCAGGTATGAAACAATGGTTTCAACTTAGAGTTTCTCAAATCAGAATTCTTGTAAGTTATGCAATGGGGGGCATGGGGTATTTATAGTATTCGGTCCACCGTTGAGATCGTTTGATGGAAAACGTGCCATGATCCCACCCGTACAAGTGTCGGAACCTTATGGTGGCTTAAAATGGTTCTTATCCGCTGACTAGACGATTGAGAACATGTGGTTGTGAACGAAACAGCTGGAAACAGGCTGTGAAATACACTGCATCTGGTCTGTGCATGGCTAGCGCACCGCTACACTAAAAGTGTAGCGCACCGCTAGCCATAGTTTGGCAGAATTACACTTTTAGTCCCTGTCATGCATTCAGCCCATTTTCGACACGTTTAAGGCCCGTTAACCCCATTTCAAAGTTCTAAAATGAAGTTAAAGTATAGGGAACTTAAAATGTGTTCAAAAATATCTCGGATGTCGGTTCGTTTAGCCGTACGAACGCGATGTTCGCTTAATTACGACAGAATGCGCATAAGCGCGAAAAACGATCCAAATGACGAAACGAATGGATTTTTCTTATGGCGAACACTAAAATAAAATATTTTAGTGCTTACATAAATTTTTGGATGTCCGGATGTATTCAGAACGTAAGTTACGCGTAAAAATGCGAACTTGTGCACTTTTTGGCGCTTTTAGTCCCTGAATGACACAAAAGTTTATTTTAGCATACCGAACACCTCAAAGCCTATTTCTAAGCTATGTAAAGGATATTTATGGTATGTTTAACTTATGTTCATGTTCCGGAAGGTCTGTTACAGTTCAAATTGGCATACTTTCGCAGTTTGTCAACTTTAGTCCCTGTAAGCGATTAAACTTTGATTTCACCACACCAAACCTTCCAAAACTTATAACTAAGTTATGTAAAGGTTATTTAAGGTATGTTAAGCCTATTTCACTTTTCCAGAGTGTTCGTTGGATTAAACTGGTTATATCTACACATCAGTGCGCGTATAACCTTCCAGAAAGCGATTTAGAGCTTGAAATCGAACAAGAATTGATATGTGCAAATGATACACATATTTTTACAAATCCCAAGTATGAAATATAATATTTCATTGGTTTGGTATTTGTTTGATGGCCGTGGAGGCACAGGTGTTACAGTAATGTACAACATTTACTCCACATAATCTAAGTATAATAGAAACAATTCTACGAGTCACGTCGCGCGAAATCGGTCGTTGGCTTTGACCTTGACTTTGACTTTCACTCGTGAAAACACGGGGTGTTACATACTGGGTTTAATTCAATTTCCATTGGTTGTGTGGGAAATAGTGGTAACGGCTGGGGTGCAATGAGTTGTTCTAGATTTGGGTCTGCAGCTGTGGTAGCTAATATATGAAAATTAGCTAATCTCCTATTGAGTATATCCTGGGTTTGAACATTCATTTCTCTATTGGCCGCTGCTAAGGCCCGCTGTTGTTGCAAATTTTTCATTATTTTTCTAGGTTCATGAGCTCCTCTGCTGAACCATCCTCTCTTCTTAGGAGGGAATGACTCTTCAGATTGTGCTTTGAATACGAAAATCCCTTCTTCGGTGTCAGCTGAATACCCCGATGGGGTAGGCTGGGAAGAAGTTCCTTCATCCTTAGGTGGACTGGACAATTGACGGTAAGCGTCCGAAGGTCCTTGATCACTCATACTGTAAACTAACAAATTGTCAAATAACACAAAATAATAATATACACGTATGCACATAGTCTTGTTGATTATTTCCTAACAAAATTGACAATTTCAATGTCAGCAGAACACTTCTTTGGCTTATATCAGTGGTTGTAGCTCTGATATCACCTTCTGTCGCAACCCCCGACCCCTGCCTCGGGAGGCGGGCGGTCGCAGCCTACTCAGAGATGGTGGTATCGGTGTTTATCATTGTTTGGCAGCGGAAATTTCATCAGGACCGTAGTTAGGAAATATTTTATCAGGGTAAAACACCACATTTTTATAATACCCAAGTTTTCATTACAAACATGTTTATAGGGGTAAACCCTAATTTATTGAATAAAACATCTTTCTTTATTTAGGTAACTTTTATAGCCACTTTCCAAGCCTTCAGTGCTGTCCAGCTGGCTTCTATTTGGCTTTCACATTTTGTTACCTGAAATGCGTTTAAAAACATTTTGTCAGTGGGAAATACTGGTGAGTGAATCCCAATTTAATCAAGACAGGTTTTATCAGTTTACAGTATTGAGGGCGATCTCGCAATTACATTTGTTTACCATTCTACCTTAATTACCACCCATGGTACTGTCAACCCGACTTGTGGTCATGTTACTACTCACAGTGTAGTAACAAATTTTGTATACAAAACCCCAACTTACCGACGATAATTGTAGAATTTACAAATACTCAATCACTGTTAATAATAATGTAAAACAATTGAGGTTTTGTAAAAACAGTTTACAAAAAGGATATTACTCACATTGCAACTTTAGGGTTTTCCTTGGTGTTTTCCTTGTTATAATCTATTAATTTAAACAATGTACATGCGTTAGTATAATAACCAAATATTTACATTAGTTATACCCTCCCCGAGACAGAGCTCCAACGACTACGTCGAGCAGAACCTCGACATCCGTTACAGAGTGCTAGATCAATCGGGCAGCGTATCTAATACGTAACCAGGGGTTATGATACTTACATCGAGGTAAAGCTTCACTAATTAGGGGGTATAATGCCCGATTATAATTTTAACACTACAGAATTTAGAGAGATAATTCATTTGTGAGCGATTTGTGAACTGAGGCCGATTGAATCTATTTATAGGGCTGGAAATCGAGTTTATCGTGCCCCGCGTCAGCAGAAGGCAAAGCCTTCGCGGCCCGCGACGTAGGGTGTGTAGGCCCTAGCTTGGTCTGGTCATCAACTAGCTGCGACACGAGTGGGAACACGTGGCAGCCTAGGGGCTCGCCTGATGGACTATTTGTCGCGGTCCTCGTAAGCCAAAGACTAGGTCTTCGCGGCCCGCGAGCGATGATGAAATTTTGTTTTTATTTTACTTTTGTAAAATTAAAGGTATATAGGGTCAAATTTCGTATACGGAGTGTATTTTAGGACGTGTAGGGATATTCTAAATATTTTTAGGAGTATCGGAAATATTTTAGGAGGGTTGTTATACAAACAGATGGACAATCTGAACATACTATCCAAACCCTAGAGGACATGCTCCGTTCTTGTGTCATCGACTTTGGTGGTAGTTGGGATGTGCACTTACTCTTGATCGAATTCTCGTACAACAATAGCTACCACTCCAGTATTCAAATGGCTCCTTTCGAGGCATTGTATGGTCGCAAATGCCGATCTCCTTTAAGATGGCATGAGGTTGGTGACAAACAATTTACTGGTCCTGAGATCATACAAGAAACAACGGATAAGATCCTTCAAATCCGTGACAATCTACTCAAGGCTAGAAGTCGACAAAAGAGCTACGCTGACAAAAGACGCAAACCATTGGAATTTAACATTGGTAATCATGTACTACTCAAAGTATCTCCTTGGAAAGGAGTAGTTCGTTTTGGTAAAAAGGGAAAACTTGACCCTCGCTATGTTGGTCCCTTCAAGATACTCGAGAGGAATGGCAAGGTGGCTTATCGACTCGATTTACCTCAGAAACTCAACAACGTTCATCCAACGTTTCACGTCTCGAATCTAAAGAAGTGTCTCACTGAAGAAGGACTTCAAGTTCCTCTCGAAGATCTCCAAATCAATGACACTTTGCATTTTGTGGAGAAACCCTTCGAAATCATGGACCGAGATGTCAAGAAACTGAGGCGCAGTCAAATTCCTACCGTTAAGGTTCGATGGGAAGGAAAACATGGCGCTGAATTTACTTGGGAACTCGAGAGTAATATGAAGACCAAGTTTCCACATCTTTTGGTTACTTATTCCTAAATTTCGGGATGAAATTTCCAAAAGAAGGGGAGACTTAACGCTCTGCTATTTTCGTACTTTCCATATTTAGAAACCTTTGTTTGTAATTCTATTTTTGGAAACTTTGTATTCTTGTAATCGTCCTTTCGTTGTAATCAATGTAAAATCCGAGACTTGGATCATAATGAAATTCGTGTTTTCGTTACATTTATGTGATATACGCCTTATACATGTTCATACGCTCAAAAATATCATTCATACGACACTTTATTCATACTTTGTGCTAAATATGTCAAATTTGCAAACGTATAATCTATATGCTCAGTTTATACAAATACGACGCTTATTCTCGACAATCTCACATGTTTATACTTATTTGATATTAGTTTTATGATAAAAGTTCATTTCATACCCTTAAAATTGAGTAATTATAAAAGGCCCTTAAAACAACTAAACTCATCAAATATGGAAGTTAGGGGGATAGATATGTCAATATTTCAAACTTAAACCCAGCCCACACCTTCTGGCAGCCCGCGACCCGGCCCAGAAGTGTTGTTCGCGGCTTGCGAGCCCGTCGGGTTCATAGAAACTTAATCAGCTCGAATTTTTGGCGCATTTTTGTGTTTTATTTGAGTTTTGAACTTGTTCTAAGCATTTAATACACACCAAACCCAACAATAATCACTTCCCTATAAATCCCACACCTCTTTCAAGCTTTTTCACTTTACAAGATCCTCATTTCACTCTCAAATCTCTCTCAAAAGCTACTGGAAATCGGAACTTGGACAGATTCATCACAAGTTCTTCATGTGAGCATAACTCACTCGTTACTTAGTCTTTTGCTTTCATTCTTTTTCCTACTCTCTTGGATTGACCTTAGGGACAATTCCACAGGTTTTCCATGGAAAACCAAGGTCTGGAATGCCACCAAAAAGGCTCCAAAGTGGACTGCAACTTTCTGTTTTCACTTAAACTTTGTTAAACTTGAGTTATCTCATCTCAAACCTATGTCCTTATGCTCATAATCAATTGAGTGGTTAGTTGGGCTTAAAAATAAGGCTGAGACAAGTAAAATCAGAGGTTAAAACCTTAAAAACTTTCTGTTTTCTTTAGGGTTTTGCCCACAAGTAGTGTTCAAGCTTAAAGCTTGATGATTGTGTGATTGTGGAACAAGCTTGGGCTATTCCACTTGAAAATCCACACACTACTTGATGATTTCCATAGATTAGATGTGCTTATTTCATTCTTTATTCATATGTTCTTGACCCTCCTTGTTGTTTATGACAACAAGTGTAGTGGTGAACAAAGAGGTGCCTAAATGGAAGACTTGATTCTTCCTACCTCATGCATGATTTCTATGATACCATAGAGGTTCCTAAACGGGGGATTCATCCCTCTACCTCATGCTTGACCAATACGACATAGTAATATTCATATAACTTATATAATATATTCAACAAACCGAACTTTTGATGATGAACAAATGGACATTTGTCAAGATAGTAAGTACATCATTTTAGGCATTGATAACTTGTCATGATTCTAATGGGTTTTGTCCCATGAAAATATTTAAAACTCTTTTGAGTTTCATAGTGTCAAGAACAAGTGTCATATGTACTAAATGATTATTTTCATATGTATATTTTCATGTCATTTAAATTCCAACTCTATAATCTTCCGTTAACTCCCCAAACTCACACATCTATGTTTCTTCATGTAGAAGGACAAGGTGCTCCAAACTAAATAACCAACTCTCGCGGGATTATCAAGTAGGAAAGCTTGCAAAACCGTGAGTATACTTGATCCTGTTTTCCTTTTTATCACTTTTGGGTGCAACATGTACATTATACAAAACTACACTTCACATGAAACTATTTTAACTCTATCCGTGCTTAACATGAAACTATATGATGCTAGTTTAGACTTGTATGCTAATGTAAACTATTTGTGTTGATTATATGCTTCATTAACATTTCTAGCCTACCTTAACAATTATAGCGCTGTAGGATTAACGCACCGCCTATGAAACTTGGGGTATTGTTAAGTTAAACATGTTATCCTCCCGAATCTCTATTTGGGATAGGCTATTTTAATGCATTGGATTCTTGGGTTTGAACATATAGTATACTGTTTTGGCATGCTTGTAAACTTGCATATTATGATTCATGTTGGATATGAGACTTTAAACAATTTTATGCTATATTGCGCTATGTAACAAAACTTGTATACTCGCCAACTTTTTGTTGATATATTTTAATACATGTTGCAGGTTGATTGTTGAGGTGATGCTACAAGATGAAACAAGATTTAGGTGGACTTAGATACACACCTAGATTAATTTATCTATTTTGATGTTATGTTTGTTTTTTAGACAATGTTGTTCCTTTTATTTGAATCTTGTATGACAATCTAGTTTTGAAATGAAATTGGAATTTAATTATTATCATCACATAGTGTTATGAAGTCTCTTGCAATCTCGTTTTCATCTCATCCTGATGTTTCCGCCATCGGTTGGGGTGTGACATATTTGCTAATGTAATGCTTTGTGTTGTATTTTCCTTGCTTCTGCTTTGTTGGTTGGGAGAAAACCGGATTGTAAGTACCTGATGATGGGAGTCATCCAAGATGGTGACCCCATTTCTATGACATTCACCTGGCGGAATGGGACATATGGGTTCCTGAGCACCTCAATGCATACGTCTTTTTCCAGGTGTTGGAAATTTGTTGAAGCCAACTTACTGAGAGCGTCCACTGGTTTGTGCTCACTGCGGTCAATGTTGATCTTAAAAGATTGAAATTCTTGATAAGCTCTTTGGCCTGTTCAAGGTATAGAGCCATGATTTCTCCCTTAGCATCATATAAGCCATTGATTTGACCTGCGACCAGCATGGAATCTACGTGTGCCTTAAACTTCTATCTCTCATCTTGATGGCTAGGCGTAGTCCAGCCAAGAAAGCCTCATACTCTGCCTCATTGTTGGTGTTTTTGAAATCCAGGCGTATGGCGTATGTGAACTCGTATTTCTCTGGACTTACTAATCGTAAGCCAGCACCTGCGTGATCGTCGTTTGAGGCCCCATCAGTATACAGGGACCAACCTCTGTGTCTTGCGTGGATGTGGGAGATTGAATTGCTTCACACACTCTGACTTTGTGGTTAGCACCTCTATTGCAAAGTCTACTAAGATTTGCCCCTTAATTACTGGTCTTGGTATATAAATGATGTTATGTCCTCCCAACTCAATAGCCCACTTTGCTAATCTCCTGGAGATTTTGGGTTTATGTAAGATTGTGCCGATGTGGTAATTGGTGAGGACGTTGATGACGTGCCCTGTGAAATAGCGGCGTAGGCTTCGTGAAGCATGGACTAGTGCTAAGACCAGCTTCTATATGATGGAGTACCTTGTTTTTGGATTGGTTAACATTCGGCTGACGTAATAAATTGGAGTTTGCTTCCATTCTCTGTCAACAAGGAGTACTGCTCCCACCGCTCTATCCGACGCGGATAGGTACAAAACCAACGGATCCTTTTCCAAATGAGCGGTAAGGTGTGGAAGTTGTATTAGACACTCCTTCATCTCTTTAAATGCACTCCCGGCTTCAGGCGTCCAGCAAAATTCACTCTTTTTTACACACTTGCGCCATGTACAGGTGAAAGGGAAAGACTTGGCGGCGTGGTTGGATAAGAACCGATTTAGCGCGGCGAGTCTTCCTGCTAATCTCAGCATGTCTTTGATCGTGCTCGGGGAAGGCATGCACTCGATTGCTTGTACCTCTCTGGATTAACCTTGAAACCACCCTTGGTGATTATAAATCCAAGAAACTTTCCTACCTCCGTGCCAAATGAATTTTTGCTTGGGTTGAGCTTCATGTTTATGTCGCGTAGGGACTTTAACGTCTTCTCAATATCCCGTAGCATCAGGTCCTCCTCTCTGCTCATGATGAATAGTTTATCTATGTACACCTCGGCACACTTCCCAATATCATCTCTGAACATCGTGTCCATCAACCGTTGGTATGTTGGTCTTGTATTGCGCAACCCAAATGGCATATTGGTGTAACCGAAAATACCCATCTCTGTTCTAAATGTTGTCTTGTCTTCTTCATTCAGGGCCATTTGTACCTGATGGTAGCCCTTGTAGCAATACATAAAACATTTCCACTAGAATGGTGCAAGGGAGTCGATTTTTTATCAATTTCTAGAGGAGAGTAGCAATCCTTTGGGCAAGCTTTGTTAAGGTCCTTGTAATCGACGCACATGCATCATCCACCATTATGTTTCTGGACCATCACTGGATTAGCAACCCATGTTTGGTACCCCACTTCCCGTAGGATGCCGGCGTTGAGTGATTCAGTTACTTGCTTGTTCATTACTCTTATCTTTTCAGCCCCAAGGCTACGCTTCTTTTGAACCACTGGTTCCATTTAAGGAAAGGTATTCAACCAATGTTCTGTGACATCCCATTGTACCCCTGTTAAATCTACAGGTGTTCATGCAAAGATGTCCATTTTTTTGAATAAAAACTGTTTCAAAAAGGCACGGACATGCTCTGAAATGGCTGGACCCAGTGCGATCATTTGCTCTGGGTACCTTCGATTGAGGACCTATTGTTCTGGTTCGGTTTGGGGAGTGAACTTTTTTGCTTTTGTAGGACGCATGTCCTCTGCCACCATTATTTCTTTTCTTACAAACATTATGGCCAACCCTGTTTCGGTTGGAAAACCAATTGCTGAATGGGGTGTGGACGTGATCACGCTGAAATTTCCTTGAGACTCAAGCCCCAAAAGGACGTTGTGATGTGAGTTAGCTGGTAAGACCATGAATGTGACGTCTTTGGTTCTTAAACGTTTCCCATCTGTAAGCGTGGCAGGGAAAGATATTTGGCCTAAGGGAAAGACAGGCTTGTTATAGAACCAATGAGTGGGTAGTCCACTAGTTCCAGGCATGCCTTATCCACTTAATCGAACTGGTTGAAACATTGTTCGTAAATGATGTCCGATGTGCTACCTGGGTCTATGAACACGTATTCTGTCTGATAATGGCTGAGTATGCCTGTGACAATGACCAGTCGTTTATCACGAGGGCCGCCTCTAACAATGGGAAAAACCACTTGTTATTTGTGCCATGAATAGTTTTGTGAACAATTGTTGTAGTTTTTCCTGCTCTTTCTTAAACCTCCTTGAATCATATGAGTTTCTGATTGCTTCATTTTTTTGTTACTTAACCCGGCCTCATTTTGTGAATTTGTCAGACCTCTTTTCGAACATTTTGAATCAAATGTGTAAGCTTCCTACTTTCTAAAACTTTTCGATTTTTGTGCTCAAGCTGATACAGTTGTCGGTCTTGTGATCGGAGTTTTTGTAGAAATCGCATTACAAGTTAGGGTCTTGGTCCTTTTAGTTGCACATCTGTGGTGGAGGTCTAAACTGGTGATTATTCATTGTAAGAACCTCTTTGGGTATCTTGGTCAACGGAGTCCAATGCTTTTCCCTATTTTTATTTTTAACAGCTTTCTGTATCTAATCCTATTGATTGTTGCACGAGCATCGTCACCTTGATGGGGTTTCTCATCATAACTGTTGTACTGGTTTGGCTTCCTGCCAGGGTTCCTTCCTTTCTTGTTGCGTTGACTTTGTTCGTACGAATGACTGCTTGGGTACTGCTCGCTCGAGTACTGGCTAGTCTTCCCTCAAGTTAATGTTTTCCCTATCTGTGTGACGATCTTGGCAGTTTCCATGACTTTATTCCATTCTTTGGGCATTCCATCTTTTCCTGTTATAGTCTGAATCCGACTATCGCAACGCACCGCATGTATGAAGTGCGCGCATCAGATCTTTACTGACATTTGCAATTTCTAAGCATTCATTGTTGAACTGAGTAATTTCAAGGCCTTCGTTCTGTATTCTCCAGATATTCATTACCTTGGTTGTTTCGCGCTCATGTAGACGTTGTTAACTATAATGAGCAAGGAACTTCTTCTCTAAATCGGGCCATGACGTGTGTCGGTGTGAGTATATTTTTAGTTATATTTTTAGCTCTTTTTTAACTCACCAAATTTCAAGTTTTAAATTTATAAAACATGATATTTTACTATCACTCTACACATGTTAAGGCAAGTGCACCCATCGCGGACATAGTATAGTGATGGCAAGATACGGAGGTCGTCCAATGACATAAGAGCTTTTAGTACCGGCTTATCGTCAACATCTAATCGAATCAAACTTTTAGAAAAGATTTTTAAACTAATAAATAGATAAAAACAGAAAGTAAAATAAAGTAAAAATGATAGACAAGAAAGAATCACTTGGATCCGACTTATCTTTCCTGTACTCTTTTGATGATTTTCGCACTTTGGGCATTTTAAGAGATTATCTTAGTTATAGTAGTAGGCCCCTCTTTTAAAGGCAACGTTACCCTCAACCTAGTGGTTTGAGTCAGCAAGGATACAATCCCACTAGGTCAGAATATTAAAAGATAATTAAGTAAGTTATTAATGCAAAATGTGGTGGGCCCCCTTACGAGCAGCTTGCACTCATTCTGAGTCAGCAAAGATACAGTCCTCGCGGGGTTGGTTTAAAGTTTTAGTAGTAGTTTATGAAAAAAGGGTGCAAGTGATTTCTTACTCTCAGTCGGGCCAGTCATTCCCGGCCAATCCATGGAGTAGTACTAAACTTGCACCAGGTTCTCACAGGATCTATACACTGAACGAGACATAGAATTACCCAACCACCCTTCTAACCCCCTTCCAAGTAGTTAACATGCTTTATATAGACCGTAAAGACATGAATATGTGAATAAATGACATATGAAGAATGATTGACTAGATTCGCCTTCAATATAAAAACTAATTATTAAAGTCATTAATACATACCCAGTTAAAAAGTAGCCAAAGATTGGAAATCATAAAAGAAATACATAAAAGATATGTCTTCACCAAGTGATGTAAGAATTTAGCCAAGCATGGCCTTTGTTTGACAAAGATTCTTACGATCAATCTTGGATCCCGATACTACACACACACACTCTAAAGATGGAAAAATGGATGATGGTGATGGATGATGGTGTTGTAGTGGTGGTGGAGTGGTGGTAAGTGAGAGAGAAGTGGTTTGCCAAGGGATGGTTTGAAGTGGAACCAAGCACTTCTATTTATAGCTGTCTTCAGAAGCTTCAGCACGGCCCGTGCCCGCTTGGCACGGCCCGGTGCCCATCTCTCTCTCTCTCTCTTCCTCATTAACTGCTTATCAGATGTTGTACTAACAGGGCCCCGTGGGTCAAAGGTACGTGCCACACCCCGACCACGTAGAACATACAAAACGTGGCGGAAACATCGGGGAGTGTTGTAACAGAATTAATGTTTCATACCCATGGATACCAAAAAGTGTTTTGTTTTATTAAACATTGAAAAATTATATCGTCTGGAAATCTAAATACACAATTTAAACATAGTCTATCATTGTTATTGAGTCACTAAGACCTTGTCCAGTCCTATGTGAGCATGCATCCTATCAATCGATATCTTTCAACAATACCTGAAACACATGTGAAAACGAGGTCAGCAAAGAAAATACTGGCGAGTACATAGGTTTTGTGAAAATAAGATTCATGACTTCTGTTTAAGAAAATGTTTAGTCATGAACCTTGTAATTTGCTTTGTCTTTGTAAATCATTTGAAAAATAATAAGTTCAGATGATATGTATAAATAAGAGAATAATGTATGGTTAAATGAATAACCATTGTAAAATGAGTTTGTATAAGATAAGTTGTTTGTAAATCAATGTCTTGTGAAAAGTATGTTATTTGTATAAAATGTTATATGTCTCAAACTGAAATGATTCAAATAACGCTACGATATGTAATACCATACAAACACTTATATATAGGAAGTACCAGCGGCGTATCCACCATGCTTGTATCATAATACACACGCATCGTTACTTAATCACTTAATCAAACCAAACCACCAATGTAAGATGTCTATGTTTAAACAAATTGTCAAATGTATTGAATAATATACCAAAATGTTTATGTTAAGATGTAAATCATGTTATGTATAACCAATGTCAAAAGTGTTTGTGTCAAATGTAAACCATGTAATGTGTAACCAAAATGATATGTATGGCTAGTGAAATGCATCAACTAAACCATAGGTGAAACGCACAAAACAAAGTATTGATGTAAAACTTGGTTTAAATCAATACTATGTTTCGTGGAAATGCATAATCAAATGTAAATCATGTCCAAATGTTTACCCAATCGTTAAAACATTTTGTGAAATCGTTCAAATCGTTCTTGTTGTTTTAATCGTTCAAATCGTTCTTGTTTTAATTGTGAAACTATTTTATGGTCGATTTTCTAATAACATTCAAACCTTCTTGACTCGTTCATCGTTCCAACTCGTTCTCGTTCTTAACAAGCCCTTACCAAAGGGTGAATTAATAATTTCAGATTCAGTCGTTACCCAAAATACCCACACATAACCATGGGTATAGAAAATAACGGGATTTGTCAGATCCTATGGTACCATAACCTAATACTGGTCGGCTTGATCATTGCTAATGAATGTCATTGGTTATGTAACTACAACCAACAAGTTTGTTCACTTTATTGAAATCGTTCTTGAAACTATTGTAATTGTTTTTGAAACCATTGTAATCGTTCTTGAAACCATTGTTATCGTTCTTGAAACCATTGTTATTGTTTTTGAAACCACATTGTAATTGTTTTTGAAACCATTGTAATCGTTCTTGAAATCATTGTTAAGACATTTAGCACATATGAGTCACCCCAAAACAGTTGAAAACAGTAAAAGAGGGGAATAATGTACTCGCCTGAGAATGCTTAGAGGTCTTGAAAAACGACCAAACAAAGCTAGAGGGAGCACGGAATCAGTCGGCAATCTAAAACTATATAAATAAACCGGACTTAAATCGGGAGATCGGATAGGATGAGGCTTGGTAAACCAAATGAGTATTGGAACTCATATGATATGGTTTAACAAGGCCTACATACTACATTGAGACTAACCTAAGTGCTTTCGACCCATCGCGACCCATTAAGGTAACATACGCTACTTTAACGCGTCGTGCGCGCAAAGCGCGTTCGAGACGTCTAACTAGTCCTATGACAAGTATTATATGCCTAAACGTGTTTAATCATGTTGTATAATCAGTTATGTACAAAAGTTTAGGTTACATAAGCTTAATTACCAATTATACATGAAAAGGGTATTTTGGTAATTTACCTAAGGCATATAAACTACCTATCATACAACTACTCAAACAATGTGACCATAGGGTATAACCTCGGAAGGTTATTCCCTACCTACTATGGTCACCTAATGTGTTTGGTCGGATCCTAATGATCGACCAAATGGGTCGGGTTCGAAGGTATAAGCGATTTATTAGATCGCTTACCCTACGACCCTAGACAACGTGGTAATCAGTAGGCATAGTCCCAAGGGACTATAACCATCGTGATTACAATCACGTTGCGAAGTTCAAACGAACTTCGCATTGACCATAACTGGTCAACGCTGAAAGTCAAACAAAGTTTGACTTTCGGACTCGAAAAGCAATAAAAGAACGAAAGAATACTTACGAAGGGTCCCCGAATGCTAATCTAGATCCAAATAACTCAGGTATGAAACAATGGTTCCAACTTAGAGTCTTTTAGATCAGATTCTAGTGAGTTTGAAGTAAATGGGGGTGGGGTATTTATAGTTTTCGGGTAACCGTTAAGATCGTTTCATGGAAACCGTGCTCAAATCTCATGCGTACATTTGTTGGAAAGTCTTGGTGACTAAAAATGGCCCATAATCAGCTGAAAGGTCAAGTGTGAGTATGTGGTTGAGGATTAAACAGCTGGAATCTGCTGATTAAGCGATCTTATCTGATCAGAGAGGCTGATGCGGCCCGCTTCAGGATCAGCCAAAGCTCAGGCGGGCCGCCTGGAGCTTCTGATCAGAAAACAAGTTTCCAAACTGACAGTTTTGGTCCCTGTTGTGTTTTCAGCCCATTTCCGGCACTTCTAAGGCCCGTCAAGCCAACTTTAAGGCCCTAAAATGATGCCTAAACATTGTGGACATGAAACATGCTCAAAAATATGCCGGATGTTGGTTCGTTTGGTCGTACGAATGCGATGTTCGCTTAATTACGACTGAATGCGCACAAGCGCGAAAAACGATCCAAATGGCGTGACGAATGGATTTTTCTTATGCCAAACACTAAAATAAAATATTTTAGTGCTTATATAAATTTTTGGATGTCCGGATGTATCCAGAACGTAAGTTATGCGTAAAAGTGCAAACTTGTGCACTTTTTGACACTTTTAGTCCCTGAATGACCCAAAAGTTTATTTTAGCACACCGAACCCCTCAAAGCCTATTTCTAAGCTATGTAAAGGATATTTAAGGTGTGTTTAACTTATGGTCATGTTCCGGAATGTTCGTTACACTTCAAATTGGCATACTTTCGCAGTTTGTCAAGTTTAGTCCCTGTAAGCGAATAAACTAGATTTTGCCATACCAGGGCCTTCAAAACTTATTTCTAAGTTATGTAAAGGTTACTTAAGGTATGTTAAGCCTATTATACTATTCCGGAGTGTTTGTTGCATTAAACTGATTATATTTACGCATAGGTGCGCGTATAACCTTCCAGAAAGCGATTTAGAGTTTGGAATCGAACAAGAATTGATATGTGCAAATGATACACATAATTATACAAATACTAAGTATGAAATACAATATTTCATTGGTTCTGTATTTTTTTGATGGCCGTGAAGGCACAGGTGTTACAGTCTCCCCTACTTTAGGAAATTTCGTCCCGAAATTTATTTAGAGGAAACTTGTGAGAGCTTGAAAACATGAAGTTGAAAAGATCGAACAACATTGGTTAGGGTTCTGAACTTCTAGTAACTTTAATAACATTATGCTTGCAATGTAAGAGGGACACTTATATACAAGTATATGAAGCGTCATTGGTGCGTCCACCAGACCTCCTGTACATTGTTCACATTTCGTTATTGTTGCCACTATCGGTTCTTACACATAATAAATTTTACTGTGGTTTCTGTGCACTGAATTTCATAATTATGTACGCGTCCATAATTAGATAATTCCTTGCATAGTTCACACAGTCTATTTTATAATGTGTAGGGGAAAACCAAATGAACAATCCTATGATGAGTGTGACTAGACCCCATAGAGTCCTTTTAATTAAATCAATAAATGATCTAAATAGACTATCAAGGAGTCTGTTCAGCTACATCACTAGATGTCATTCTTAACCAGATTCTGAATCAATCTTTTTGACTAGACCACTAAAAGGGTGTCTTATGAATCATGGAGCGGTACTATATAATCCAAGGGTCTTAACTATTACATAGAAGCCCATTAAGGATTTAAGGTAGTACCTTTTAAATATCCTACTATGAATCCCTCATATGAAGATATGAAAGATTCTATGAGGATTTGAAAATCGGATCACACAAAAACATAGAGGAGAACATATAAACACATATCACATAATCACATAATCGCACACTCGCATTATTGTTTAATTTGACCTTTAAATTTGTTATCTTTGGACACGGGCATTTAAAGCATACAAGGAATCAAATCCTTAATTGTAGCAATTTGGATGGATCCATATGAATACCCTGCTTGTTGACTACATGACCCAAAAACTGAACTTCTTTAAGCCAAAATTTCCTTTTGGAGGATTTAGCGAAAAGTTTGTTCCTTCTTTAAGGGTTCCAGTGTCAATGAAGGTGTTGATCGTTATCGGCTCGGGACATGAATAGATCAAGATGTCATCAATAACAACAATGACGAACTGATCCAAATAAGGCTTGCAGACTCTATTTATTAAGTCCATGTAGATGGCTGGAGCATTTGTCAACCCAAAAGGCATGACTGTAAACTCGTAATGGCCATACTTCGTGCAGAAAGCCGTTTTGGGAATATCTTCTTCGAGAATACAAAGTTGATGATACCCAAAACGCAAATCGATCTTGGAAAAGCATGAAACGCTATGCAGTTGATCGGAGAAATCGTTGATTTAAGGTAGGGGATATCGATTCTTGATGGTAAGCTTACTAGGCTTACGTTAATCGATATACATTCGAAAAGATCCATTTTTCTTTTCACAAAGAGGACAGGAGTTTCTCCAAGGTGAAAGTTCGGACGGATGAATCCTTTATCAGACAACTCTTGAAGTTGTTTTGATAATTCTTGCATCTCGAACGGTGCAAGACGATAAGATACTTTAGATTTAAAAGAAACAAGTGTTTGAGGTTCTTAGGGAGGTCACAAGTGATCATAAAAATGACAGAACCACACGAGTAGTTTTGTCTTTGTGTTGACATCATAAGGTTGGATCAAACATTCATACAATTGCATTAGTTAAAAAATAAAACCACAAATTTTTTATTTATATAACAACCGCATTGTCTTTAAATGTTACAAGATAACAACCAGAGGAAATACAAAATGCTAATTGTTCACTCCTTCATCATTGAGTGCCTCATTGATGTTAAACACTCGACCACGTGCTGGATTCACATTGAGGTTGACGTTCGCATTCGGGTTTGCGTTAGCATTTGCATTCACCAGTCTTGGGCAGTTGTGGCGGAAGTGACCAATCTCTCCGCAGTTGAAACATGAACCCAGTGGGAATCTCGCAACATTCCCTTGAACCGGAGCTTGAACCTGAGCAGCCTGATTTTGTCCCAAATGACAAACATTGGCCAAATGCCCTAGTTTACCACACGTCGTGCATTGCCAGCAAGCTTGTTGTACCGCGTGATGACCGTTGCAGCGTGCACAATGAGGTGCGGTACCGGCATATGCTTTCTTTGCAGGTGGCTGAGCTGGTGGGTTCCGCGGGTTCTGAGCAGTCTGTGCTGTAACAGCAAAGTTCTGAACACCCTTTCGCTTTCTTGATTTCTTTGACGTCTCACCTTCCTTACCCTTCTTGTTTTGACCTTTCTTGCTATCCTCCTTGTCAGACCCCTGCTTCTTACCCTTGTCACCCTTTCTGTGTAACTTATTCTTCCGAATCTGTGACTCATTCAATGTCGCAGCTAACTCGATCGCCTGACGGAGTGTGGTAGGGCTACTACCAGTAAGGATGTCTTGTACCGAGTCAGGTAGGCTGTCGATGTACATTTCGATAGCCTTGTCGAGTGGGGTAACCATTGTCGGGCAAAGCAGACTCAACTCCTCAAACCTATCAGTATACGCCCTGTGCTCACCACTATCTTGCTTCAACTCATCAAATTCCTTCTCCAAAGCTCGCTGCTCATGACGAGGACAGAATTCCCTCATCATAAGGGCCCTAAGTTCAACCCATGTCTGTGCTAGAGCAACTTCTGCACCACGATCCCTCATAACCCCGTTCCACCATGTGAGAGCCCTCTTCTGAAACACACTCGAAGAAAACTCGACCTTGCGATTGTCAGGACACTGCACGTGGCGGAAAGTATTCTCAATGCTCTCGAACCATTGAAGAAGCCCAGTCGCTCCTTCAGAACCACTAAAATTGAGCGGTTTAGCCTGGTTAAAATCCTTGTATTTGCATGGAACATTGTTGTTGTTGTTGTTGGCTTGGTTCCATTGAGCAAAGAGGTTTGGGAATTGAGCAGCCATTTGCTGCGCAATGATTTCTGCCAATTCGGCAGTCGCTATCTGGCTTTCGCGTCGAGGAGGCATTCTAAAAGAGGAAACATGTAAGGAAACGAGTGAGAGAATTAGACGAAAAGAATGAGATGAAACAAATCTGATGAAAGCAAGGATAGTGGTCATTTGTTTGTTACTACAAAGCAACAACCGACACACAGTGACTAACCAAAGTAAATGGATCAAAAATAATGTATCGCGAAGACATGCTCGCCTATAAGTGAACACTCATCCCAAGAATTCCCAGGTAAGCACAAATGGTCTCGCGTCTGATGAGATATATACGAAGTGCTTGCCTAGACAGAAAACCCAGAATACAGGCATTCACCCTTCCAGTTTGCACGTGTTCACATTATTTAAAACCCAAAACCTTGACGAGATTTTGAAAACTTAAAGGGGTTCAAAACCATATAACAGAGGGTTCAAAACCTAGTAATCAATCATCCTAGAACAGATGATTAGTTTTCAAAGCGGTTTTGAAATTTATGTTCTTGTTGTGGTCGTCGCCTAAGGATAGGTGACGGTATTGTTTTATGGCTAAACGCAAGTAAACTCGCGTTAGGGTCCTAAGAAGGTTATAGACTAGGTCAAAGCATTACTAATAACCTAATTCCCTATAACCATTGGCTCTGATACCATCTTTTCTGTCACACCCCGACCACGTAGAACATACAAAACGTGGCGGAAACATCGGGGAGTGTTGTAACAAAATTAATGTTTCATACCCATGGATACCAAAAAGTGTTTTGTTTTATTAAACATTGAAAAATTATATCGTCTGGAAATCTAAATACACAATTTAAACATAGTCTATCATTGTTATTGAGTCACTAAGGCCTTGTCCAGTCCTATGTGAGCATGCATCCTATCAATAGATATCTTTCAACAATACCTGAAACACATGTGAAAACGAGGTCAGCAAAGAAAATGCTGGCGAGTACATAGGTTTTGTGAAAATAAGATTCATGACTTCTGTTTAAGAAAATGTTTAGTCATGAACCTTGTAATTTGCTTTGTCTTTGTAAATCATTTGAAAAATAATAAGTTCAGATGATATGTATAAATAAGAGAATAATGTATGGTTAAATGAATAACCATTGTAAAATGAGTTTGTATAAGATATGTTGTTTGTAAATCAATGTCTTGTGAAAAGTATGTTATTTGTATAAAATGTTATATGTCTCAAACTGAAATGATTCAAATAACGCTACGATATGTAATACCATACAAACACTTATATATAGGAAGTACCAGCGGCGTATCCACCATGCTTGTATCATAATACACACGCATCGTTACTTAATCACTTAATCAAACCAAACCACCAATGTAAGATGTCTATGTTTAAACAAATTGTCAAATGTATTGAATAATATACCAAAATGTTTATGTTAAGATGTAAATCATGTTATGTATAACCAATGTCAAAAGTGTTTGTGTCAAATGTAAACCATGTAATGTGTAACCAAAATGATATGTATGGCTAGTGAAATGCATCAACTAAACCATAGGTGAAACGCACAAAACAAAGTATTGATGTAAAACTTGGTTTAAATCAATACTATGTTTCGTGGAAATGCATAATTAAATGTAAATCATGTCCAAATGTTTACCCAATCGTTAAAACATTTTGTGAAATCGTTCAAATCGTTCTTGTTGTTTTAATCGTTCAAATCGTTCTTGTTTTAATTGTGAAACTACTTTATGGTCGATTTTCTAATAACATTCAAACCTTCTTGACTCGTTCATCGTTCCAACTCGTTCTCGTTCTTAACAAACCCTTACCAAAGGGTGAATTAATAATTTCAGATTCAGTCGTTACCCAAAATACCCACACATAACCATGGGTATAGAAAATAACGGGATTTGTCAGATCCTATGGTACCATAACCTAATACTGGTCGGCTTGATCATTGCTAATGAATGTCATTGGTTATGTAACTACAACCAACAAGTTTGTTCACTTTATTGAAATCGTTCTTGAAACTATTGTAATTGTTTTTGAAACCATTGTAATCGTTCTTGAAACCATTGTTATCGTTCTTGAAACCATTGTTATTGTTTTTGAAACCACATTGTAATTGTTTTTGAAACCAATGTAATCGTTCTTGAAATCATTGTTAAGACATTTAGCACATATGAGTCACCCCAAAACAGTTGAAAACAGTAAAAGAGGGGAATAATGTACTCACCTGAGAATGCTTAGAGGTCTTGAACAACGACTAAACAAAGCTAGAGGGAGCACGGAATCAGTCGGCAATCTAAAACTATATAAATAAACCGGACTTAAATCGGGAGATCGGATAGGATGAGGCTTGGTAAACCAAATGAGTATTGGAACTCATATGATATGGTTTAACAAGGCCTACATACTACATTGAGACTAACCTAAGTGCTTTCGACCCATCGCGACCCATTAAGGTAACATACGCTACTTTAACGCGTCGTGCGCGCAAAGCGCGTTCGAGACGTCTAACTAGTCCTATGACAAGTATTATATGCCTAAACGTGTTTAATCATGTTGTATAATCAGTTATGTACAAAAGTTTAGGTTACATAAGCTTAATTACCAATTATACATGAAAAGGGTATTTTGGTAATTTACCTAAGGCATATAAACTACCTATCATACAACTACTCAAACAATGTGACCATAGGGTATAACCTCGGAAGGTTATTCCCTACCTACTATGGTCACCTAATGTGTTTGGTCGGATCCTAATGATCGACCAAATGGGTCGGGTTCGAAGGTATAAGCGATTTATTAGATCGCTTACCCTACGACCCTAGACAACGTGGTAATCAGTAGGCATAGTCCCAAGGGACTATAACCATCGTGATTACAATCACGTTGCGAAGTTCAAACGAACTTCGCATTGACCATAACTGGTCAACGCTGAAAGTCAAACAAAGTTTGACTTTCGGACTCGAAAAGCAATAAAAGAACGAAAGAATACTTACGAAGGGTCCCCGAATGCTAATCTAGATCCAAATAACTCAGGTATGAAACAATGGTTCCAACTTAGAGTCTTTTAGATCAGATTCTAGTGAGTTTGAAGTAAATGGGGGTGGGGTATTTATAGTTTTCGGGTAACCGTTAAGATCGTTTCATGGAAACCGTGCTCAAATCTCATGCGTACATTTGTTGGAAAGTCTTGGTGACTAAAAATGGCCCATAATCAGCTGAAAGGTCAAGTGTGAGTATGTGGTTGAGGATTAAACAGCTGGAATCTGCTGATTAAGCGATCTTATCTGATCAGAGAGGCTGATGCGGCCCGCTTCAGGATCAGCCAAAGCTCAGGCGGGCCGCCTGGAGCTTCTGATCAGAAAACAAGTTTCCAAACAGACAGTTTTGGTCCCTGTTGTGTTTTCAGCCCATTTCCGGCACTTCTAAGGCCCGTCAAGCCAACTTTAAGGCCCTAAAATGATGCCTAAACATTGTGGACATGAAACATGCTCAAAAATATGCCGGATGTTGGTTCGTTTGGTCGTACGAACGCGATGTTCGCTTAATTACGACTGAATGCGCACAAGCGCGAAAAACGATCCAAATGGCGTGACGAATGGATTTTTCTTATGCCAAACACTAAAATAAAATATTTTAGTGCTTATATAAATTTTTGGATGTCCGGATGTATTCAGAACGTAAGTTATGCGTAAAAGTGCAAACTTGTGCACTTTTTGACACTTTTAGTCCCTGAATGACCCAAAAGTTTATTTTAGCACACCGAACCCCTCAAAGCCTATTTCTAAGCTATGTAAAGGATATTTAAGGTGTGTTTAACTTATGGTCATGTTCCGGAATGTTCGTTACAGTTCAAATTGGCATACTTTCGCAGTTTGTCAAGTTTAGTCCCTGTAAGCGAATAAACTAGATTTTGCCATACCAGGGCCCTCAAAACTAATTTCTAAGTTATGTAAAGGTTACTTAAGGTATGTTAAGCCTATTATACTATTCCGGAGTGTTCGTTGCAATAAACTGATTATATTTACGCATCGGTGCGCGTATAACCTTCCAGAAAGCGATTTAGAGTTTGGAATCGAACAAGAATTGATATGTGCAAATGATACACATAATTATACAAATCCTAAGTATGAAATACAATATTTCATTGGTTCGGTATTTGTTTGATGGCCGTGAAGGCACAGGTGTTACAGTAGGGCCCATGGCCAAAGTACTTGCTGTACTATCGCAGATTCTGAAAATCTTTGAGTTGGCCACGCCCCGTGTTGGCTTAACACGGCCCTGTGTTGGCTGCCATTTTTGTGTTTTGCAGTTGTCTTTTCTTCTACCCAGCATCCATCTTCGGATATGGCCCGTGTCTGGTGGACACGGCCCCGCGTCAGTCTTCTATTCTTGCTATTTTGTGGTTTGGATGTGAATCAGGGCTTGGCGAGTTGCGGCAATTCCTCCTTCTTTACTTTTATGTTGGTTTTTGCTGTCCTGTTGCTCCTTTTTCAAATTTAAGCTCTTTTAACCCTAAAAATAAAAAAGGAACGAAAACACGAGCTTTTTCCAACATTAGTACTAAAAAAGGGTTGCTTTTACGCCGTATTTGATATAATTTATATGTTGTATGTTAATCACATCAAATACCCCCACACTTGAATCTTTGCTTGTCCTCAAGTAAAACTCTATTACGTGGCTTACATACCCAAACAGAATAGGTAGAAGAGAAGGTTTTGGTCCTATCTTTAGAGTGTCGAGAATCCAAGTTCTAAATTTATTTTGTTTTTATTTTATTTAAATCCTCTTTGTCATTATTTATTTAAAAGTCAATTTAGGAAAAATTATTTACTTTGGGCATAACATGCCTTTATAAAATTCTATTTAGTTATATACAAATTTACACACCTCACAAGGGGTCACTCAACACTCAGCCAATAATGTATTAAGTGAAAAGCTCGTGGCCAATTTGGAACTCACTCCTACCATAGGCTTGACAATCGATCAAACCTCCTCCTTTTGAGGTTAAATCTTTATAAGTATCAAGAGGACTTTGAAGGGTAGGTGGTGGTTCGAGTTTGGTAAGTTTTATTCGGAAAAGGGTGAAAAACGTAAACTATCAGTTTTTCTATTGCTTATTGGCTTAGCAAAAAATATTGTGGCATATTTTCTAATTTTTCTGGTTCTTTTTTTGGTTGCCAAAGTTGAAACTGAGCCGTAATCGTAATTTCATAACCGATAAGTTTACAAAAATGAAAGATGAAAAATGAAAAGGGTAGTTTTTTTTGTGAGTTTGAAATGAAAAAGTTGTTAAGGTTCAAAGGGTTTAACTAGGGGGGTGTTTTTGGATAAAGCAAAGAAAAATAAAGGTTTTGTTTTGAAAAAAATAGGTTTGTCCTAGTGCCTCTATCATTTACTTACTCAGATTTTTGTCGGTAAGGACTTGGAACGCATCGTATTGTCAAGTTCTAGATTCGTGAGAACCAAAGGGGCTATTCACACAAGAAACGAAAGTTGAGTAATTAGTATATATGTGTATTTGTATGCTCGGTAATGGCTCAAAACTCACTTTTGTGGGAAAAGGGGTTGTAATGTAAAAATGTATATATAATCAAATTTTACAAAGATTTATCATGCGCGTTTTTGTAATTTTCTAAATTGGTTCTTTTATCACGACGCTATCGGTTGTAAATTTGTAAAAACATAATTTTTAGAACTTGTTTACCCAATTAAACTTAAGATAAGTAAAAAAAAAAAGAAAAGAAAATTTTTGAAAAAGTTTGGGGTGTTTAGCGGTTCTAAGGCGAGTTTTGTGTAAGGCTTGATTTAGGACAAACGATTCAAGGTTTTTATTATCCCCCCTCCCCACACTTAAAGTACACATTGTCCCACTGTATCCCAAAAAGGATTTATTTTGGAAAATGTACAAAAAGTATGAAAATAGCAAAAAAAAATTGTTACTGGCACTTGCAGCACGGCCCCGTGCTATGGGGACACGACCCCGTGTCAAAAGTGCCAGTAACAAATAAAACCAAAAGACTTATCGTGGGGTGGCCACGGGGCATGTTGGGTGAGCACGGCCCGTGCCACCTTCTGGGCAAAGAAATTTTGACAACAGTAAGATGGGCACGAGGGCGTGCTGGGTGAGCACGGCTTCATGCAGCAGCCGCTGTTTTGCAGAAAATGAGTCGGAAAGCTTTTGTTTCACGTGTATTGGTTCCATTCCATCATCCATCTTCCTCTGTTGAGCATGCCTTACTCCTACAAAGCTAAATGCTTAAAAGAAAACATTAAACTAGATATTAAACTAAGTTTAGACTAAATTTAAACTAAGATTAAACTACTAAACTAACGGGTAGTCCATGGAATGCCTCCATAGGGGCCACGTTTATAAGGGTCCTTGGCTAGACCCAAAGTCAGTCAAATGTTACCCGCGCCGGATGACCCACATCCCGAGTTGTATCATTGCAATGCATCGTTTAAGCTTGAGTCAATCGCGTTGAGGTATTTGACCGGATCATCCTCCGCTCGTTGCCCAACTTCAAACTTGATCTCTTTTTCACCAACCCTCAATGTTAGTTGTCCTTCGCTCATATCTACCATAGCTCGTACGGTGGCAAAGAAACGGTCGTCCTAGTATGAGCGGAATTTGGTGTCTTCTTCCATGTTGAGAATAACAAAGTCGGCAGGAAAAACAATTCTCCTACCTTTACCAATAAATTTCTATTACACCTTGAGGGTATTTTACCGACCGGTCCGCAAGTTGGATGATCATTTTTGTAGGATGTGGTTTACCCAATCCTAGTCGGTTGAACATTGAGGCCGACATTAAATTAATGCTAGCCCCCAAGTCGGCTAGTGCATTGCTTATTGGCGATCCACCAATAGAGCAAGGAATGGTGAAGTTTCTGGGGCCAATCTTCTTTTGGGGGAGCTTGTTGAGGAGTGTCGTTGAGAATTCTTCACTAAGGGTGACTTGTTGGATGGTTTCAAGTTTCCTTTTGTGATTGAGAAAGTCTCTCATGAACTTAGAATATTTTGGCATTTGAGTGAGGACTTCTACGGAAGGAAGATTGATGTGGAGTTGTTTAAGCAAGCTCACGAACTTAGTAAATTGTTCATCGGTCTTTTGCCGAAGTAAACAACCAGGGTAAGGGACCGGAGGTGGTTTGGTTGTGTCGGTGTTTTGGGGTTGAGTATTTTCTTGGTTATTGTCGGTGGGTGTTTTAGCTTGGATTGGATCGGATTGTTGTGGGGTTGGCTCACTCTCGGGTCCTACCTTCCGGCTTCTTAGATTGATTACATTTACTTTGGCTTTTGGGTTTGTTTCGGTATTACTTGGTAAAGCTCCTTGTGGTCTTTCAGCAAAATATTGGGCTAGTTGACTAAATTGTTTTTCCAAATTTTGAATACTAGCCCTTTGGTTTCTAATTTCTATTTCAGTTTGTGAGAACCTTTCAAAGTATCTTTTATAGGATTCGGAGAAGAGGCGAGTAATGATATCCTCAAGCCTTTCTCTTCCTCCTTGTTGTTGTGATTGAAAACTTTGTCGCCCATTTTGTGGTTGTTGTTGTTGTTGAAAGTTTGATCGTTGATTTTGTTATTTATTACCCCCCCCCCCCCCGATTCCCTCCAACTAAAGTAAGGATGATTACGCCACCCGGGAGTGAAAGTATTAGTTTGAACTCCCGGTGGTCGTGGTCGGTTATTTAGGTAATTTACCACTTCTGTTTGATTTTCTAGATCTTTCATACAACTCTAGTTTTCATGGGGGCCGTCACATCCTTTGCAAGCCATAACCGAAGTCGTTTTATTCGATTTAAGTTTCTTTATTTTATTAGTTAAGGCTTCGATTTGAGCTTGCAAAGAAGTGGATTCATCTACTTTGTGGGCACCCGAGGCTATAGATTTTGAGCCCCTAGGAGTGTGCCATTGAAAACTGTTTTGAGAAAGTTCTTCAATTTGATTATAAATTTCCTCGGGTCGCTGATTCCCAAGGAGTCCCCCGGAGCCGAAATCAAGGATTTGCCTTATGTGTGGCAAGAGTCCATTTTAGAAGGTGGACACTTGTTGCCAACGTTCAAGACCATGATGCGGGCACTTCCTTAGTAGCTCCTTGAACCTTTCCCAAGTCTCGTACAAGGATTCCCCGTCTTCTTGAGAGTAGGTGTTAATCTCGCTCATGAGTTTGGTGATTTTAGCGGGAGGGAAGTATTTTTAGAGAAATTTTTGGGCAAGTTCATCCCAAGGGTGTACGGACCCACTTGGGAGCGTGTTTAACCAAGCTTTTGCTCGGTCTTTGAGGGAATAAGGGAACATACGGAGTCTAACGGCATCGCTAGAGGCTCCGTTGATCTGGAAGGTGTCACATATTTCCAAGAAGTTGGTAATATGTAAATGGGGATCTTCATCGGCTAGGCCATGGAAAGTGGCAGAAATTTGGAGCATTTGGACGAGGTGTGGTCGAAGCTCAAAGTTATTAGCATCGACATTAGGAGGGTTAATAGTGGCTCCAAGATTACCGACCGTAGGCCGTAGGTAATCCATGAGAGTGCGTTGATCCGCCATAGGGGGGTTTTGGATCGAGGCTTTTTGTTGGTTTTTGGCTATAAGGCGTTTTCTTAAAAAGCGCTCGGGTTCGTCAACCGGTACTTTTATGTCTTTGTCAGAGGTGGAGGTCATGCACCAAACTGTATTCTTGCGGATTATACAGAATTATGTGATTTTCTGCGAATAAAAACAAAAAAGAAAGGCTGATCAGAAGGGTAGCACGACCCCGTGCTGTGGCTGGCACGGCCCTTGCTGTCAAGGAAAACTTTTTGTTTTCAGGTTCCCGGTACTGGAAGTTCAACACGGCCCCGAGCTACTGTAACACGGCCCCGTGTCAAGTGTTCCAGTTACAAGAAAACAGATTCTCCCATATACTTGAGATTTAATACGGCCCGTGTTGATCCCACATGGCCCCATGCTAAATCTGCAGAAAGCAGAATTTTAAAGGAAAAAAGAATAAAAATAAAAAGAAAAGTTAGAAAATGATTACACCGTTAATTTTAAGCTTTCTTAAAATTCTTGTGTCCCCGACAACGGCGCCAAAAATTTGACGTGTGTCGGTGTAAGTATATTTTTAGTTATATTTTTAGCTATTTTTTAACTCGCCGAATTTCAAGTTTTAAATTTATAAAACACGATATTTTACTATCACTCTACACATGTTAGGGCAAGTGCACCCATCGCGGACGTAGTACAGTGATGGCAAGATACCAAGGTCGTCCAATGACATAAGAGCTTCATTACATTGGTTGTATAGCATATAAATTTCTTGAGGTGCTTTCCATTCCAATGCCTTGGTACCTTCCTGCCCTCAGGCGTTTCAACCTGGTAGGAATCTCCTTTGTACACCTCGCTGACAATGTATGGGCCTTCCCATTTCGGGCCCATTTTTCCAAGGTCTTCTTGCCTACTTGCCTTGTTGTTCCTGAGTACTAAGTCACTAGGTTTGAAGGCTTCCTTTTTTACCCTTGCATTGTAGTAGGCTTCCATTTTCTGTTTGTGCCTTGCTTCTCGGATCAAGGCAGCTTCTCTGGCTTTTTCAAGTAGGTCAAGGTTTAAGAGTATCTCCGAATCATTGGTGGTTTTGTTTTTCTTGGAACTTCTCAACGTTGTAACTCTGATCTCAGCAGGTATCACAGCTTCTGAGCCATATACGAGACTGTATGGGGTCTTTTGATGGATTGTTTTCTCCAATGTGCAAATGGCCCATAATACACTGGGGAGCTCTTCTACCCACTGTTTACTATATCTCCCTAGCCGAGTCTTCAACTCCTCTACAATGTTGCGATTCATTCGCTCTACTTGTCCGTTTGATTGTGGACAACAGACAGAGCTGAATACCTGCTTGTTTTGAAGCTCCTGGCACCAGGTGCTGAATGGTTTTTCTGCGAACTGTTTCCCGTTTTCGGTTACTATCTCCCCTAGCAATCCAAACCTGCATATTATCTGCTCCTAGACGAAGTTGTTAACATTCTTTCCTGAGACTTTCGCTAATGGCTTAACTTCTTGCCATTTTGTGAAATAGTCTACTGCCACCAGGAGGAATTTTACTTGTCCAGCTGCCTGAGGGAATGGTCCTACGATATCCATTCCCCACTTATAGAATGGCCAGGCAGCCAATATCAGGACAAGGTCATGCTTCGGACTTGCTTTGACTGGGGCATGTAGTTGGCATGCTCCATACTTGTTAATGACTTCAGCCGTATCTTTATGCATCGTGGGCCAGAAGTAACCCATGTTCATTAGCTTTGCCACGACTGTTCTTACCCCCGCGTGTGATCCACAGATGCCCTCATGGACTTCTTTTATCAAGTAATTGCTCTGGTTTGGGCCTACACATCTAGCAAAGGGGAGAGGTAACCTTTCTTGTAAAGCTTTCCTTCTTCTAGGACATATTGCTTGGCTTTCGTACTTATCTTGGCGGCCTCTGATTCTGTGGGGGGGGGGAGCTTCCCTTCTTGCAGGAACTGTTGGATAGGTATCATCCATGTATCTTCATTTTCTATCACCACATCTTGGATTTCAGCTTCTTCAATAGATCTTGCTTTAAGCACTTCCACGAGTACCTTCTTTGTGAGGTATGCAAACGTCAAGGAAGCTAGCTTACTCAAGGTGTTTGCCTGCTTGTTCTTTGTTCTTGATACTTGAGTTAGTGAGCAAGATTTGAAGCTAGCCATCAGTTCCTTAACTTCCTCTTTGTATTTTACCATGGATGGTTCCCTTGCTGTGTATTCTCCCCCCATTTAGCTTGCTACCAATCTTGAGTCAGTGAAGGCATGCAGCTCCTCGACCTTCATGATTTTTGCTAATTGTAACGCAACTAACAAGGCTTTATATTCAGCTTCATTATTTGTGCAGGGAAAATCAAGACGTAGTGCATAAGTATATTCGGTTCCGTGTGGGTCTGTTATGTGAGACCTGCCCTGGAACCTTCTATACTAGAAGCTCTGTCAGAGAATAGTGTCCACTTCCCTGGGATTATCGTTTGACATCTTTCTTCTTATATCTCATTTACCTCCTTGATTACTGGCATTTCTATCAAGAAATTTGCCAATACTTGTCCTTTGTAAGCCTTCCTCAGTACATACTCAATCTTGTGTTCCCCTAACCCTACAGCCTACTTACCTCCTTAATTACTGGCATTTCTATCAAGAAAGCTGCCAATACTTGTCCTTTGTAAGCCTTCCTGGGTACATACTCAATCTTGTGTTTCCCCAACCCTATGGTCAACTTAGCCAACCTTCCTGAGTCTTCAGGTTTTTCCAGTATGGACCTTAGTGGTTAATCAGTGAGAACCTGAATAGGATGAGCCTGAAAGTATCTCCTTAGTCTTTTAGTCGTGTCTACTAGTGCTAGTACCAGTTTCTCAATTGGGGAGTAATTTACTTTAGCTGCCTTTAGAACCTTGCTCACAAAGTACACAGGTATCTGCTCCTTCTCTCTTTCCACCACAAGAACAGAGCTTATCGCTTCTTCTCTTGTGGATAAATATTTTTAAGGAGTTGTTAGCTTTGATGATCGTGAGCATAGGGCTCGTGGATCACAAAGTAAATGAGAGGTTTATAGTCTGCGAACCTGCCGCCAGGTAGACTATGATAGTTTCTTCTTTCCTGGGTGCTGCCATGGTTGGCAGGGAAGCTATGAACTCCTTGAGTGCTATGAAGGCAGCTTCTACTTCCTCCGTCCACATAAAGTTTTTCTTATCAACACAGTTCTTCAGTGTCTTGAAGAACGGTAATGATCTTTCTACTGACTTGGGGAGGAAGCGCTTAAGAGCTGCTATTTTTCCATTAAGGATTTCAATTTCCTTTTTGGTTCTTGGGGACTTCATTTCTATCACCGCTTGGACCTTGTTCGGAATTGCTTTTATGTTTTGTTTCCCTACAATGTGACCGAAGAACTTTCCTTCTTCAAACCCAAAGGAGCATTTATTTGGGTTTAGTTTCATGTTGATTGCTTTAGGATTGTAGAACGTCTCCTGGATGTCTTGGAGCATGTCTTTTCCCGTGTGACTCTTTATTACAAGATCATCAACGTATGCTTCCATATTTCTTTTGATTTTGTCGCAGCCCCCGCCCCCTATCTGTCCCAGGAACGGGCGGCCGCGAAACTAGTATTGGTGGTATCGAGGTTTATTATTTTGGCAGCGGAATTTACATCAAGACCGTAGTTAGGAAATATTTTATCAGAGTAAATACCACACTTTTATAATATTAAACATATTGGGATAAAACCCAAGTTTTTCATTACAAACTGATTTATAGAGATAAACTCTATTTTATTTAATAAAACATCTTCCTTTTATTTAGGAAACTTTTATAGCCACTTTCTCCAAGCCTTCAGTGCTGTCCAGCTGGCTTCTAGTTGGCTCTCACATTTTGTTACCTGAAACGCGTTTAAAAACATTTTGTCAGTGGGAAGTACTGGTGAGTGAATCCCAGTTTAATCAAGAAGAGTTTTATCAATTAACACAGTATTGAGAGCTATTACAATGTTTATATCTACACAATTACTCATTCAGTACTTGCCACTCGACCGTATCTGTGGCTATGGTCATATCACACATTGGCTAACCAGTTGTCCAATTGTGAAGGTTATCAAGTAATGTATACAAAACCCCATAATACCGGCAGCAATTGAAGAATTACAAAGACTCAATCACTGCTTAATCACTTTGTAAAATATTTAAGGTTTTGTAAAAACTGTTTACAAAAAGGAGATTACTCACATTGCTGTTTTAGATTTCTTCTAAGGTTTCCTGGTGATTATCTATAATTTACACAATGCACATGCGTTAGTATAATAACCCTTTATATTTACATTAGTAATACCCTCCCCGAGACGGCATTCCTACGACTACGTCAGGCAGAACCACGACAGCCGTTACGAAACCCTGGATCAATCGGGCAGCGTATCTAATACGTAACCGGGGTTATAATACTTACAACGGAGCAGAACTTCGTTAATTAGGGGGATATTATACCTGAGTATAGTGCCTACTATATAGTAATTCGAGAGAGAAAATAAGAATTGAGCGTCGGAAACTGAAGGCCCGAGCTCCCATTATATAGGGGCTGAAATCAGGTTCCTCGCCGCCCGCGTAAGGTGAGGCTAAGGCCTACGCGGCCCGCGTAGTAGGGGATCTATGGCATAGCTTTAACTGGTCAGCATCCTAGCCTCGACACGATGACGACACGTGGCAGCACCGGGTATCTCCTGATCTCGTAGCTGTCGCGCCCCGCGTAAGATCCTTAAGGGGTCTACGCGGCCCGCGAGCTACATAAAAATCTTGTTTTTAATTAATTTTTAATGTTATATCGCATTTTGGGGCTCGGTTTTCGCATACGGGGTCTCTTTTAGGACATATTGGGACATTTAAAATATGTTAGGGGTGTTAGAAAAATTTTAGGAGGGTTGTTATATCCTCCCCACCTTGTTTTAGAGCTCGTCCTCGAGGTCTACTGGAACAAGTGTGGATATTTACTTTGCATTTCTGATTCAAGTTCCCATGTATACTCTGGTCCTCTTTTGGAGTCCCACTTCACTTTGACCAGAACTAATCTCTTGTGCTTGAGATTCTTAACCTTCCTGTCTTCAATTTATAGAGGCCTTTCTATAAATTTTAACTGCTAATTTACCTCTATATC
The DNA here is from genome assembly GCA_030545235.1 of Helianthus tuberosus. Lineage (NCBI taxonomy): Eukaryota > Viridiplantae > Streptophyta > Magnoliopsida > Asterales > Asteraceae > Helianthus > Helianthus tuberosus. Next base: position 2,416,177 of record JARYGA010060172.1, read on the forward strand.
CTTAAGAGGTACTACTAGTGATTCATCAGCTAAGCATTTCTTGAGATTAGATACATGAAATACATCATGTATTCCTGCCATTTCCTATAGCAGTTGTAGCTGATAAGCTACAGGTCCTATTCTTCTAATAATCTCAAAAGGTCCAACGTATCTAGGACTTAGCTTTCCCTTTTTTATGAATCTTACCACTCCTTTCCAGGGAGAGACTTTCAATAACACTTTATCTCCTACCTGCAATTCCAACGGCTTCGTCTATTATCTGCATAACTCTTTTGTCAATCACGTGCTACTTTCCGTCGTTCCTTGACTTGAATGATCTTGTCTGTTGTTTCTTGTACTATCTCGGGTCCAGATAGTTGCTTTTCTCCAATTTCTGCCCAACAGACTGGTGTTCGGCACTTTTGTCCATAAAGTGCTTCGAATGGTGCAGCATTGATACTTGTGTGATAACTATTATTATAAGAAAATTATATCAATGGTAAATGATCATCCCAATTACCACCGAAATCAATTACACAAGCTCTAAGCATGTCCTCCATTGTCTGAATTGTCCTTTCGCTTTGTCCGTCCGTTTGAGGATGATAAGTTGTGCTTAGATTCAACTTGGTTCCCATTGCTTTTTGGAAACTTATCCAAAAATGAGAGGTAAAGCGACTATCTCTGTCGGAAACAATTGATAGAGGAATTCCATGTAATAAAACTATTTCATTTACATATAATTTAGCTAATTGTTCCATACTGAAAGTTTCTTTCATTGGTAGGAAATGAGCTGACTTAGTTAGCCTGTCTACAATCACCCAGATTGTATCATTACCTTTTCTTGTTTTGGGTAATTTAGTAACAAAATCCATTGTTACGAATTCCCATTTCCACACTGGCATTTCTAACTGTTGCAACAAACCTGAAGGTTTCTGATGTTCAGCTTTGACTTGTGAACAGGTTAAACACTTTGCAAAATATGCTGCTATATCCTTTTTCATTCCTATCCACCAGAAATTCTTTCTTAAGTCTTAATACATCTTATCACTTCCAGGATACATCGTATACTTAGACTTATGGGCTTCTTCTAATACACGGTGGCGTAGGTTTCCTAATTTAGGTATCCACATCCTTTGCTTATGGAATCTCCAAATTCCATCTGTTCCTTGTTCTAATTCCTTAATCATTCCTTTCAATTTCTCAGTATCATCCTTGATTACTGATTCTTGGGCCTTTTTAATGTGTTCATTTAAATCTACTTGCAGTTTTAATTTAAGTGAACGTACTCTTTTTGGCTTTTCATGATACTTTCGACTTAAAGCATCAGCAACTACATTTGCTTTTCCTGCATGGTACTGGATATCACAATCATAATCACTAAGCATCTCCATCCAACGTCTTTGTCTCATATTCAATTCCTTTTTCCCGAAAACATATCTTAAACTCTTATGGTCTGTGAAAATGGTAAACTTACTACCATAAAGGTAATGTCTCCAAATTTTCAGGGCAAAAATTATGGCTCCTAATTCTAGATCATGGGTTGAATAATTCTCTTCAAGATTCTTAAGTTGTCTAGAGGCGTAAGCTATAACCTTTTGACGTTGCATCAATACACATCCATAACCTAACTTAGAAGCGTCACAATAGATTACAAAATCTTAAGTTCCTTCTGGTAATGCTAGTATGGGTGCATTGGTCAGTCTTTGCTTAAGAATTCTAAAGGCTTCTTTTTGTTTTAATCCCCATTCAAACTTAACGGATTTATAGGTTAACTTAGTTAAGGGAATGGCTATTCTAGAAAAATCTTGAATAAATCTTCTATAATAACCAGCCAGTCCTAAGAAACTTCTAACCTCAGTTGGTGATTTAGGGGTTTTCCATTTGGTAATTGCTTCAATCTTGGTCGGATCTACATGAATTCCTTCATGATTAACTAGATGTCCCAGAAATTGTACCTGTTCTAACCAAAACTCACACTTCAAAAACTTAGCATAAAGCTTTTCTTTTATCAATAAACATAGAAGTGCGTGCAAATGCTCTGCATGTTCCTCTTTACTCTTAGAGTAAATGAGAATATCATCTATAAAGACAATTATGAATTTATCCAAATATGGCTTACATATTCGGTTCATCATGTCCATAAATGTAGCTGGGGCATTAGTTAAACCAAATGGCATGACAGTAAATTCGTAATGGCCATACCTTGTTCTGAAGGCGGTCTTAGGAATGTCCTCTTCCTGTACCTTTAATTGATGATATCCTGATCTTAAATCGATTTTAGATAAAAATCGAGCTCCTTGCAATTGATCGAATAGATCATCGATTCTTGGTAATGGATACCGATTCTTAATCGTGACCTTGTTCAATTCACGGTAATCAATGCACATACACATTGATCCGTCCTTCTTTTTGACAAATAGGATTGGCGTTCCCCATGGCGATGAACTTGGCTGCATGAATCCTTTCTCCAATAATTCGTCTAACTGTTTCTTCAGTTCTTGCATTTCTGCGGGTGCCAAACGGTAAGGTGATTTGGCAATTGGTGCTGTCCCTAGTAGCAGGTGAATTCTGAATTCAACTTCTCTGTCTGGAGGTTGTCCTGGTAATTCTTCTGGAAATACATCTGAAAACTGGGACACTACTGGAATATCTTTAATTCTTTTCCTTTAGTGTTAGTAATTATGGAAATCAAATACACTAAAGATCCCTTTCGTACATAACTTGTTGTTTTCATCACAGAGATGAATTTTGTGGATCTAGAGGGCTTATTTCCTTTAATTGTGATCTTTTCACCCTTTGGTGAATTTACTTGGATTGACTTTTGATCACATAAAATACTAGCTTTATTGGCTATTAACCAATCCATTCCTATTACTACATCAAATCCTACCAGATTCATTGGGTAAAGGTTTGCAATAAATTTCTAATTTAGAAATTCTATTCTTGCTCCCTGCAAGATATCAGAAATTTTAATAGTTTCCCCATTTGTTGTCTCTACTAGACATTCTTGTGGGAGTTTAGGTAATGGTTGATTGAGGATTTTGCAAAATGAAGTATTAATAAAACTTTGGTTTGCACCAGAGTCAAATAATACTTTAACAAAAACATCATTAACTAAAAACGTACCGGTGTTCACATCCGGGATCATCTTTGCTTCTTCTGCAGTTAGAACAAATGCTCTAGCATTTTTAGTGTTCTTGCTGTTCGTGGCTGGTACTATCTTTGGGCAGTTTGGCTTGATGTGGCCTTGTTCTCCACAGTTGTAGCATATCCTGTTATTTTTCTTCCTGCAGTCTTCTTCCTTATGTCCAGATATTTTGCAGAAGTTGCAGTATATGGAGCATCTTCCAGAATGCTTTCTTTTGCAATACTTGCAATATGGTGCAGAGGTAGAACCTATATTTTTCCCATGGTTAGAATTTCCAGAACGAAATTCCTGGGTAAGCTTCTGGGTTAGGTTCCTCCTCTGATCCTCTTCTCGTGTACGGACTAACTCATCAGTCAAGGTGTCTGCTAGTTCTACAGCTTCTTCTATGGTTTGGGGTCTAGCTTCCTTGACTACATGTCTTATCTCTCCAATTAATCCCCAGATGTAACGGGAGATTAATACTGGTTCAGGTGATGCAAGGGTTGGTACTATTCGAGCATATTCAAAGAATAATGTTGTATAACCCTTACTATCTATCCCAGTCATCCTAAGATTTAGGAATTTATTTGTTATTTATTCCTTTTCATTAGGAGGGCAGAATTTCCTTTCTACCATGTTTTTAAATTCCTCCCATTCCATATTGTAAATCCTATCACTTCCCCTAGACTGGAGGATAGTGTTCCACCACTCTAAGGTTGAATTCTTAAACATATTAGAGGCGAACATTATTTTATCCTCTTCAGCACACTTGCTATTTTTTAAGACAGCCTCAGTCTTTTCTATCCAGCGTAAAGTTGCAACGGCCCCTTCATTGCCCGAGAATTCCATTGGTTTACAAGACCAGAATTCTTTATAAGAACAACCATAAAGCATGGTTCTTCTTCTTTTGGGAATGGGTGCTTGAAGTATAGGTCCATTGTTTACGATGTTTGCTGGTTCGGAGGGTCGTTTACTATCACGGTTACTTTTATTATCAGCTTCCCTAACCGTTTGAATAATATACGGCATCGCATCTATTATTCCTTGTGCCACTATGTGTTGGATGGAACTGTTGTCCACTTGGTTTCCATTATTGTTGTTGTTTGGCTTTTCGTTAGCCGGGTTATGGTTACTCTGGTTATCGTTATTCTGGTTTTCCGGGTTATTATCCGGATTCTCTTGATTCACTTGGTCGGCCATCTGAATTTTAAACATTTACCACATATTAATATCACAAGATAATATCTTAATATGATCAATCACATGACACACATTTTGATAAAAAAAAACGTCAAACATTGCGACTTACTTTTTCTTAGTATGCATCTAATACAAACTTAATACAAACTGGAACTGGAAATTAAAATTACAATACTATTATGTGTCACTAACCACGAATTGGTCTATACTACGATAGATTTATTATTATTATTATTATTATTATAAATATATATATATATATATTATATATTTTTTTTCCTACACACATTATATATATATTATTATATTATTATTATTATTATTACTACCTCTACCATCATCATCACGGATATGGATTCATCCAGTAATCCATATTGCGCTCATCGTACTTCCAGACGAGTCGCTCTCCTACCTGTCTCATCCTCTCACTATTCTCTAAAATCTCTTCTCTTAAAGTTCGGAGCTCTTGCACATTTTCTACACTCATTGGGGGTGCAGGTGCTGGTACTGGGTCTGGGTATTGTGGCATGGGTTCTTCCTGGGGATAAGGATTCTCTAAAATTTCCCTAATGTATTCATCATTATCATAGTAAGGATCTAGAGGGTCCAGACCTGGGTAAGCTGCTAGGTTTGGCATGGGTAGGTCTCTTAGCTGGTAGCGTTGCACATAATCCCTATGATCATCAAACCATGGATAGTAGTCTGGGTCTAAGGGATTGGGTGCTGGTACCCTAGGTATTTCCTCTGGATTGAAATCATGCATTTCTACTTGATTTTCGGGGTTGTTTTCCATCTCCATTTGCTGCGTGTGAAACAAGGGTAATGGTTGAGGGGCTACTAGTTGTTCCAAATTTGGGTCGGTAGCTGTGGTTGCTAAAATATGGAAGTTTGCTAAACTCCTATTAAGCATATCTTGGGTATGGGCATCGGTTTCTCTTTTAGCTGCTGCTAGCACTCGTTGCTCTTGTAACTTCTTCATTCTTTTCCTACGCTCATGTATTCCCTTACTGAACCATCCTCTCTTTTTCTGAGGGAATGGCTCTTCAGACTGAGCCTTAAATACGAATATCCCGTCTTCATTATCAGCATAATACCCTGAGAGGGTAGGCTGTGAAGAGATGCCTTCGCTTCTAGGTGAGCTGGACAAGTGACGATACACGTCGGATGGTCCTTGATCACTCATACTGTAAACTAACAAATAGTCAAATAACACATAACAATAAAATACAGATATGCACGTATTTCCATAATTAATTTCCTAACAATTATATTTTGGTGTCAGCAGAACACTTCTGTGGCTGAGTGGCTGAATCAGTGGCTTAGCTCTGATACCACCTTCTGTCGCAACCCCCGCCCCCTATCTGTCCCGGGAACGGGCGGCCACGAAACCAGTATTGGTGGTATCGAGGTTAATTATTTTGGCAGCAGAATTTACATCAGGACCGTATTTAGGAAATATTTTATCAGAGTAAATACCACACTTTTATAATATTAAACGTATTGGGATAAAACCCAAGTTTTTCATTACAAACTGATTTATAGAGATAAACTCTATTTTATTTAATAAAACATCTTCTTTTATTTAGGTAACTTTTATAGCCACTGTCTCCAAGCCTTCAGTGCTGTCCAGCTGGCTTCTAGTTGGCTCTCACATTTTGTTACCTGAAACGCGTTTAAAAACATTTTGTTAGTGGGAAATACTGATGAGTGAATCCCAGTTTAATCAAGAAGAGTTTTATCAATTAACACAGTATTGAGAGCTATTACAATGTTTATATCTACACAATTACTCATTCAGTACTTGCCACTCGACCGTATCTGTGGCTATGGTCATATCACACATTGGCTAACCCGTTGTCCAATTGTGAAGGTTATCAAGTAATGTATACAAAACCCTATAATACCGGCAGCAGTTGAAGAATTACAAAGACTCAATCACTGCTTAATCAAATTGTATAATATTTAAGGTTTTGTAAAAACTGTTTACAAAAAGGAGATTACTCGCATTGTTGTTTTAGATTTCTTCTAAGGTTTCCTGGTGATTATCTATAATTTACACAATGCACACGCGTTAGTATAATAACCCTTTATATTTACATTAGTAATACCTGATGGGATTTTAACATGTTTATCAAAGTAATTTCATCCATATGAAATAAAAACGCAGCGGAAATAATATTTAAAACATGTTACTTTGAAGATATAAATATCATTTATATACAAAATCCCAAAACCCGGATCCATATATGAAAATGCATACTATCAAACACAACCATAGGATGTTTAGAATACTACCTTCTTGGAGTAATAGGATGATGAAAAACGATGATGCTTCTTGAACGGTTGCCTTCAAGAGTAGAAGACCTCAAGCTTGTATACCCCAAGATTTTCCAACAAACACCTTGAGTTTAGCTAGGATTTTTAACACTTATGATTAAAAACCGAACCTCACTTGGAACACCTTTATGGCCAAAAATTTTGAGAGAAAAATGCAAGTCTTACAAGTTCATGTAATATATTTTGTCATACAAAATTCTTATTAAAACTTGTGGAAGACATGGCCACCCACATCACCCAATGAAAGCCCTTCTAACACATGCAAATGCATGTATCATCATTGGACCAAAATGTGTCTTGGGAAGACATATGGGGGGGGGGGGGGCGGCCCACCTTATTATTTAAAAAAAATACAATTTTCTTTTTAAACAATATAAGTGTTACATATATATATTTTATAACTTTTATAAAATATAACATCATATGTTATAAGACTTATACTATTTTTATTATGTTATTTAACCCATTAAATAACAAAATAAAATATTCTCTCAAAATAAATTATCCATATAATTTATTGGTTTCTCAAGTGTAATTATTTTGAAAACCAATTTCTAAATATTGTAAGTGTTAATATTTATTTGTTTGATCACATCATAAATAAATATTATAAGTGTTTGTCTAGCTTGTATTTGGGTATGACTCGACTTGGATCATAACGTACTAGCCACATCAATCTAATATGTGTCTCGGGCATCTAGACTCCAACAATCTCCCACTTGCACAAGATACATTGAAGATTGATGCAAGTAGTAAAGACCACCTAACTATAGTTTACTACCCCTAATACGTATGACTATATTTCCCATTCAATAACATCATCCCCTTCAAGTCCCTTACTTGAACATGATTTAGGTGAATCTATCATTTATCCTTTCGTTACTGATGTCATGTTAAATCCAGAGACATAGAGTGATCACTCTCTGTTGATTTAACTTTAGCAGGCCTTAGACATCATACTCTCAACGAATAAGAGGAACAAATCCCTTCTTGACTACATACGTCTCTCACAATCACCTTGTACCATACCTGAGTTTAGCCTTGTGTACTGCCTTATTACAGACAGCTAAGAACTAGGTCAAGGTACAATACTTGGAGAATATCAAGACCCAATATGTATCTCAGGTCAGAGGATAATATGATAATATCCTTTACTCAAAATTTACTTATGATCAATCACAAATGATTCCACGCAGTAATATTTGAGAGCGAGTCAGTCCAATATTTGTATCCCACAAATATCTATGAACTTTGGTAGCAACACTTTGCTCTATATTCATATCTAATGAATATCCACCAATCCAAATTCATAATAGTCTTACATTCATATTTGTTCCCACAAGTATGATCGACTATGGACATTTAGAATAATTAACTTATTCATGGATTTAAACATGCTAAAATGAAACGTAACTCAAAATACTATAAAAGAGTTAAAATAACAATTGTTTCAATATCCAAATACAAGATAGATCAAATCCAATCACTAGAATATCGAAGTCCTAAGGCACATGTATGACCCTCATGTTTTGCCCTGTCAAGGAGCTTCGTGAGTGGATCCGCAATGTTTTGATCGGTGTGAACTTGGCGGATACATATTTTTCCTTTTTCAACTTCATCCCTTATGTAGTTGAATCTCCACTCGATATATCTAGTCTTTTGGTGTGCACGAGGTTCCTTGATTTGAGCAATCGCACCCTCGTTATCACAAAAGATCTCTAGGGGGTCTTGAATGGTAGGGACCACCCCTAGGTCGGCTATAAATTTCTTCAACCATGCAGCTTCTTGGGCTGCCAATGAAGCGGCGAGGTATTCTGATTCTGTAGTGGACAATGCTACCACGTCTTGTTTTGAGCTCTTCCAAGAGACTGCTCCACCATTTAAAATGACATACCCTGATTGCGATCGAGAATCACTTCGATCGGTTTGGAAACTCGCGTCCGTGTAACCCTTTACAACGAGTTCCTCCTCACCAGATCCATATATTAAAAACATATCCTTAGTTCTTCTAAGGTATTTTAATATGCACTTAACAGCCTTCCAATGACTGTTACCTGGATTTTGCTGGTATCTACTCGTCATGCTCAAGGCGCATGAGACGTCCGGTCTGGTGCATATCATTGCATACATGATGGATCCTATAGCAGATACATATGGGACTCCTTTCATTTTGTCTTGCTCATCCATTGAGCTTGGACATTGAGATGTATTCAATATTGTCCCCTTTTGAATAGGTACAAAACCTTTCTTAGAGTTCTCCATTTGGAACCTATTCAAGACTTTGTCAATGTATGCACTTTGGTTTAAACCTATCAAGCGCCTTGATCTATCCCTATAGACCTTTATTCCCAGAATGTAGGCTACTTCACTAAGATCCTTAATGGAAAAACAACTTCCAAGCCAGGTTTTTACACCTTCCATGGTTGGAATGTCATTCCCAAATAGTAGAATCTCATCGACATACAGTACTAAGAAAGTGATGATGCTCCCACTAGCTTTCTTGTACAAACAAGCTTCATCACCGTTCTTGATGAATCCAAAATTCTTAATTTCTTTATCAAAATGGTGATTCCAACTTCTAGATGCTTGTTTCAATCCATAGATTGATTTCTTTAACTTGCATACTTTGTCACGATGTTTTGGATTGACAAAACCTTCAGGCTAAACCATATAGACATCTTCATCAAGATATCCATTAAGAAAAGCCGTTTTGACATCCAATTGCCAGATCTCATAGTCATAATATGTAGCTATGGCAAATAATATCCTGATTGACTTTAGCATCGCCACAGGCGAGAAGGTCTCATCATAATCAATCCCTTGAGTTTGAGTGAAACCTTTTGCTACAAGTCTTGCTTTATAAGTATCCAAGTTACCATGCATATCTGTTTTCTTCTTGAAACCCACTTACTAACGACTACTTTAGAGTTAAGTGGTGGCACAACCAATTCCCAAACTTGGTTATCATACATGGATTGCATCTCTATGTTCATGGCTTCAAGCCATTTGTTACAATCAGATTTTGACATTGCATCATGGTATGTGGTTGGTTCATCTGAATCCACCACGTAGCATCCATCCATGAAAAATCCATATCTTTCAGGTGGACTACTAATTCTACCAGATCTGCGAACATTTTGTGCGTACTGATCAACCTCTTGATCGTTTTCAACAACCTCTTGTTGAGTGCTAGTATCAACCAAATGTGTATCGTCTTGTGGTTCTTGATCCTCCTCAAGTTCCACTGTTCTATCACTAGTTCCTTCCATAAGGAACTTAGCTTCTAAGAACTTACCCTTTCGAGCAACAAATACCTTTTGCTCGGTTGGGTCGTAGAAATAATATCCTATATCATCTTTAGGATATCCTACAAAGATACACTTAGTAGATCGGACTTCCAATTTATTTGGAGTGTATTGCTTAACATAAGCTTCACAACCCCAAACCCTTAAGAATGATAATGATGGAGGGTTTCCATGCCATATTTCAAAAGGTGTCTTTTCCACTTTCTTAGTTGGGGGCATATTTAGTATACGGACTGCGGAGAGCAAAGCATAACCCCAAAATGATAGAGGTAATGTGCTTCTAGCCATCATAGATCGAACCATATCTAATAGAGTTCGATTTCTCCTTTCGGACACACCATTGTGTTGTGGTGTTCCAGGTGGAGTAAGTTGTGAGATAATCCCACAACTCCTAAGATGATCTTGAAAAGCACCACTAAGGTATTCACCTCCTCTATCGGTGCGAAGGACTTTGATTGTTTTCTTGAGTTGATTTTCTACTTCACTTTTGAAATCTTTGAACATTTCAAATGCTTCATCCTTGTGTCTTAGTAAGTACATATAACCATAACGACTATAGTCTTCGGTAAAGGTAATGAAGTATCTTTCACCATTCCTAGTCATCGGCTTAAAAGGACCACATACATCTGAATGTATGATACCTAGTAAGTCTTTAGCCCTTTCAAAAGTTCCACTAAAGGGTGTCTTGGTCATTTTTCCTTGTAAACAAGATTCGCATACATCAAATGAATTATCTTCATTTGTATTCAAAAAACCATTTTTCTGAAGTGTATGCATGCGATTCTTGCTTATATATCCAAGGCGACAATGCCAAATATAGGAATCACTCAAATCCATTTTGAGTTTCTTGTTGGTTACTTGGTACATTGAGCTATCATATGATGTGTTGTCTTGATCTAATTCATAAATACCATTTAAAGGCATAGCCTTAAAGTAAAACACATCATGCATAGAAACATAAATGTCTTGGTTAACAAATTCGAATTTAAAACCACATTGTCTCAAAAGGGAAACAGAAATTATGTTCCTAGTCAAACTAGGAGCATATAAAACATTCTTCAAAATAACTTCCAAATCACTTGGAAGCTCTAAAATGTAGTCTCCTTGAGCTTCGACATCAACCTTTGCTCCGTTGCCCATGAAGAGACTAGCGTCTCCCTTCTTATAATGTTTATTTCTTTTGAACCCCTACAACAAATTGCAAATATGAGTTCCACATCCAGTATCTAGTACCCATGTGTTAGAATAAATAACATTAAGCTCAACATGTATCATAAAGATAGTACCTGAGGTTTGCCCTGCATCCCTCTTGTTTTTCAAATCATTGAGATAGGTTGGACAATTTCTCTTCCAGTGTCCTATCTCACCACATCCAAAACATAGGTCATTCGTAGCAACCTTTTGCTTCTTCTCTTTCAGTTTGGTGGGTTCTGCTTTAGTTTTTCCCTTTCCCTTTCCCTTGACGTGTCCCTTTCTTTTAGCAGAATTTGCTTTAGAATCGGGGTGAGGCCTCTTCTTGTTGCCTCCTTCATTGATCGCAAGGTCGGGTAAAGCCTTTTTGCCCATTCCTGCTTCGGCCGTTTTGAGCATTGCATGAAGTTCACCAATGCTCTTGTCCCATCCATTCATGTTGTAATTCATTACAAAGCTTTCGAATTTCTTTGTTAAAGAGTTGAGGATCAAATCCGTAGCCAACTCTTTAGAGACGGGACAATTTAGCCGTTCGAGGCGATCAATGTGGCTTTTCATCTTGAGAACATAAGATGATACCGATTGGGTTTCCTCCATTCGACATGCATGAAGCGCCCGAACAGTTTCGAAGCGTTCTACCCTTGCTTGTTGTAGGAACATTTCCTTTAACTGGGTAATCATGTCGTATGCCCCGTGATGTTCAAAATCCTTTTGAATTTCGGGAATCATAGTTCCCAACATGAGGCATGAGGCTTGCATGGAGTCCTCGGTATACTTAACCCAATCATTGTAGGCTTCTACATCTTCCACGTTAGGTTCATCGGGAATAGGATCGTCTAACACATAGGATATCTTCTCTTTCTTGAGAACGATTCTCAAGTTTCGAAACCAATCCATGAAGTTGTTATGGTTGAGACGATCCTTTTCAAGGATGGTTTCTTAGTGATAGGTTTCGAACGGTTTGGTTAATCGGGTTTGCATTGTTAGCGGCCATCTACAAAATTTAACAAGTTCAATTTTAGTATTTTCGATATTATTATATTTTAATCATTAATACCCTTTTGTGTCTTAAAGACAATTAATAATTAAAATCTAGAATCCAACGTTATATTTAAATATTGGTTAGGTGACCTTTATCCCTCTATTTAAATTAACAAGGTAGTCAACATTTGACAATTGCAACTCTTTGCAATTTCTAGCCATATGGGATCGGTTAAACATCTTTATGTTTAGTTGGCATGTTTAATCCCATCAACACCTTTGTTCCCCATGCTTCGGTGACCCTAAGTTCATGGTTTCCAAATCAAGTCATCCAACTTACACACACGTGTGAGTTTATACACATAAGTGGTTAGGTGACCTTTATCCCACAAACGTGGTAAACCCACCTTGAACATACAAGTTCCCTCAAATGTGGTTAGGTGACCCTTATCCCACAATAAGAGTTCCCAAGTGTTTCGAGTGTTGTATAAAAGGATGGTGTTTGCTTGTTTTATAAAAGGGTTTTTAGTATTTCAAAATTCTAGTTTAGAAAATATTATGTACCATACATTTGCATGCATTCAAATCCATGGTATTTTAGTGAAAACAAATTTTCTAGGTTCTTTTAATAAAACCCATTTTATTATAAAATCATTAATTTTTAATAAAACATTTTATTAACCATTTTAATGATTTTTGTTAAGAACCAATTTTACGCTTGTTGTTGATTATTAGTTTGTTAAGTCATGCATATCGACATATCATTAAAACAATATAAATAAACAACCACACAAGCATAACATACATAACAATAGGTGCATAACCATAGCCAGCTATTTTGACAACACTTGTTAGCCGAAACAAGTGTGCCAAAAGGTCCTTCCTAAGGGGTGAAAAATGACACAAGAAATGTGTCGTTGAACTCCCACTTGATCCCGCATCCAAATGCTTCAACTCTCCTTCTTGTGTTGTGATTTCTGCACTTTCTTTGAGCTTCCAAAAGTCTTTTATATTCAGCTCCAAACTCTTTTGGACTTCAAAAATGTGTTTTGGTTATCGGGTTAAAATCCCGTTGAGAACCATGAAGTTCTTTGGACCGAATATGGCCAAACCAAAACCGCATTTTGTGTGCATCTTCTTTTACAAAATATATCCTAATACATTTTTCTAGTAAAATAAAATTGCACCTAATCTATTAATTTTACATACCAAATGAAAATAAATAAATTACATATCTTACAAATGGAAGAACAAAATAATAATTAATACAACCCGTTGAAATAATAATAAAATAAATCACAACATAATCATTCAACACAAGGTCATGGCTAGGTTATATGCACCAAAATATATGTCCACACATATATATATATATATATATATATAAATTACAAGAAGCATAAAAAAATGGTTCCCTTTTTATGACCATTTTCGGCTATGTACAAAAAAAACCGAAATGGTAAGTTTTGTCCAAACAAACAAATCATCCATATGAAATAATTTTTCAAGATTCCCTTATGCATGTAAGAAAATAATCTTGAAAAACAAAGGGATAACCATGTTAAAATTTTCGGCCATAGGGTTTTATTCAAACCCGAAACCCGAAATTTTTAATCTATTGAAGCATGCACTCATATAAGCGGCTCTAGATGCCATTGATGGGATTTTAACATGTTTATCAAAGTAATTTCATCCATATGAAATAAAAACCCAGCGGAAATAATATTTAAAACATGTTACTTTTAAGATATAAATATCATTTATATGCAAAATCCCAAAACCCGGATCCATATATGAAAATGCATACTATCAAACACAACCATAGGATGTTTAGAATACTACCTTCTTGGAGTAATAGGATGATAAAAAAGGATGATGCTTCTTGAACGGTTGCCTTCAAGAGTAGAAGACCTCAAGCTTGTATACCCCAAGCTTTTCCAACAAACACCTTGAGTTTAGCTAGGATTTTTAACACTTATAATCAAAAACCGAAACTCCCTTGGAACTCCTTTATGGCCAAAATTTTTGAGAGAAAAATGCAAGTCTTACAAGTTCATGTAATATATTTTGTCATACAAAATTCTTATTAAAACTTGTGGAAGACATGGCCACCCACATCACCCAATGAAAGCCCTTCTAACACATGCAAATGCATGTATCATCATTGGACCAAAATGTGTCTTGGGAAGACATATGGGGGGGGGGGGCACCTTATTATTTAAAAAAAATACAATTTTCTTTTTAAACAATATAAGTGTTACATATATATATTTTATAACTTTTATAAAATATAACATCATATGTTATAAGACTTATACTATTTTTATTATGTTATTTAACACAGTAAATAACAAAATAAAATATTCTCTCAAAATAAATTATCCATATAATTTATTGGTTTCTCAAGTGTAATTATTTTGAAAACCAATTTCTAAATATTGTAAGTGTTAATATTTATTTGTTTGATCACATCATAAATAAATATTATAAGTGTTTGTCTAGCTTGTATTTGGGTATGACTCGACTTGGATCATAACGTACTAGCCACATCAATCTAATATGTGTCTTGGGCATACAGACTCCAACAATACCCTCCCCGAGACGGCATTCCAACGATTACGTCGGGCAGAACCACGACAGCCGTTACGGAACCCTGGATCAATCGGGCAGCGTATCTAATACGTAACCGGGGTTATAATACTTACAACGGAGCAAAACTTCGTTAATTAGGGGGATATTATACCCGACTATAATGCCTACTATATAGTAATTCGAGAGAGAAAGTAAGAATTGAGCGTCGGAAACTGAAGGCCCGAGCTCCCATTATATAGGGGCTGAAATCAGGTTCCTCGCGGCCTGCGTAAGGTAAGGCTAAGGCCTACGCGGCCCGCGTAGTAGGGGATCTATGGCATAGCTTTGACTGGTTAGCATCCTAGCCTTGACACGATGACGACACGTGGCAGCACCGGGTGTCGCCTGATCTCGTAGCTGTCACGCCCCGCATAAGATCCTTAAGGGGTCTACGCGGCCCGCGAGCAACATAAAAAACTTATTTTTAATTAATTTTTAATGTTATATCGTATTTTGGGCTCGGTTTTCGCATACGGGGTGTATTTTAGGACATATTGGGACATTTAAAATATATTAGGGGTGTTAGAAAAATTTTAGGAGGGTTGTTATAGATTTGTTCAGAGAAGGCCTTGTCCATAAGACGTTGATATGTTGCTCCGACGTTCTTCAATCCAAAAGCCATCTTTTTGTAACAGAAGATCCCCTTATCAGTATGGAACGTTGTCTTCTCTTCGTTTTCCTTCACCATTTTGATCTGGTGATACCCTTTATAGGCATCTAGAAAGCACTTGTATTCAAAATCAGTGAGCGAGTCCACCTTCCAGTTGATCTTGGGTAACGGGTAGCAGTCTTTGGTACATGCTTTGTTGAGATCTTTGAAGTCAACACACATTATCTAAGAGCCATCTGGCTTCTTTACCATGATGGGGTTTGCTAGCCAAGAATAATACTTTACCTCCCTTAGGATACCGGTTTCCACTAGTCTTTCTACCTCCTGACAGGCATCTTGACTTTGTTCAGGTGCTAGGCTTCTTTCAACGCATGCTCTGCTACTTCCCTTGGTACACCCACCATATCTCCCGAACACCAAGCGAACATGTCTGTGTTCCCTCGGATGAGGTCAATCAGCCTTTGTTTGATTGTATCTGGGAGGTGATTGTTGATTCTTATCTTTTGCTCCGGGTAGGAATCATTGATGCTTATTTCTTCTGTGACAACCCTCACTAAACCAGGTATCCGTACCATTAATTAATATTAATTACGTGCTTAATGACTGTGCTTGATTTCAACTGATGACGTAAACTGCTTTCTGATTTCTGTAACCCACATACATATGCATCACATTTCATCCTGTCACTCCACTCATTACATACAAACTTTAGTGACATACTTGATGCACAAAGCACAGTTAGCACAGTTAGCGGATAACTCAGAAATATACTGACAGTGCCAGTACATAGACAGACAGTGTTTTGAGACCCAGTATGGGTGTAGTGAAGTGAGGACCATAAGACTGTGTCACTAGGTGATAGTTTGAGTGCCGGAAAGTGCCTAAAACTCATTTTAAGTGCAGAATTCTGCATTTTCAGCAAAATTCAGCTTTTAACACACTCGTATTATGCAGAGAATTGACTAAATGGTCCTGAATGCTTTCCTAATGGTTGGAAATTAATTGTGTTACAAAAAGATACATAAAAGACACTATACGGTACAATTTAACACTTTAACGGAACGGTACCTAACCGAACAACCGGACATTACCCGTGACACCAAAATTTTGTCGGAAACATTGTTTTATTATTTTTAACTAATTATGGTCTCTAAATACCCCAACACACTATAAAAAATGTCATGCACATAATACCCTAGATAATACACTTAAACTCCTAAATAATTACCTACTTATGATCAAAATTTACAATTAACCCCCCCCCCTCTCAATATTTACAGCCCCATAGGGGACCCACCACCATCATCACAAATATATTCCCTAGATTTCTTTTTGATATTACTTGATTTAGTTGCCAAAATATAAGATCATGATCACAAGGATGGCCAATGGAGTTCAAGGAAATCATTACATCTTCACACTCCCCAACCCTCACACTCTCTCTCCCTCTCTCGGCCTACACATAACCGCCACCCCCTCCCCCATTTCAACATTCATCCATTCCATTTCCAAGTTCAAATCAAGTGCTAGAAGAAGTCTTGTGGAGCTTGAAGCTTGGAGGTTTTGAAGGAACTTCTCACATTGCTTTCTCACACCATCTTCGTCACCTTTGTTCATAAGTTCATCCCTAGCCTTTGTGCTAGTTGTAAGTCTTTGATTATACTATTGGTTACTTGTATGTTGATTATTCGAAACATTGTAGTTTGATGTTTAACTCAAGAACACAAAAAGATAATGAACAAGGAACATGAACATAAGTTTACATAAAGATGAAATCTTGTTGGATTAGGGTTGGTTAAAACATGCATGGTATTTGAGCGTTGATTTCTTGATAAACCCGTTGTTAGGAGATTTGTTGATACGATTTAGTAACGTTTAAACTATAAAGAAACATGCTGATTAACATTTTCAGCCAACTTTAACTGGCTATAAAAGGATCATAATAAATCAAAAAACTAATTTTCTGAAGCCTAAATTATATATTTTCGAAAAACGGATCAAATGGCACTGGAATCGTAATTTTTCGAGGTCGTTTACTATTTTTAAAGGTCTGTTTTTGGACAGCAGCTCAAGCTGCGTTTTTACTGCAGAAAATGTGTGTCATGTTTTTCATCATAACTTGAAACCTGAGTAGAACTAGCTAATGAAATTTATACGGTAGATGATCACTGACGTCGTGGTCATCCTCCAACTGGAATTTCATCAATCGGACTTACGATGAATTTTAGGTGAATTATTCCGTAGACTGCAATCAGAAAGTGACAAATCTGATTGCAGTCCGGTAAATGATTTTCTATAAAATATTGGTAATGAACTGGACCCCGATATTTTTACACAATAATATTTGGATCGTGCAAGACATTCTGTAAAAATTTGGGAATTTTTGGAATAAGTTGACTATTTTATTAAAATGCCCGAAAACAGCCCAGTTTTGTATATTAAAACTGAAATGACATAAGTAGTATTTTGCATGTCTAAATGTCGGGTTGGTTATTTGAGAACGATCTAACGTGATATATGTTAAAGAAAATGATATGCTATTTAGCATGGACACCTCCATTTACAAAGGAGACTATGGCGAAATTTTCTGAAAATCCTAACACTTAGTAAATATTTTCTAGACAAGTGTTTACTAGAATATTTTAGACTATGTTTTTCAAACATAAAACTCGCCATAATTTTTGTAACAAAATACAAAGTATTGGAGGTTGGTTTTATACATGAAAATGGTTAAATATATACTCTCTAAAAGGGACTTAAAAATATAATTCCAATCCGAGCATACATGTGTAAAATATCCCATCCTTGGGAAGGGAACGCGTATATAAAATACTTTAGAAGTATTAATACAAGAATATTGAATGAACAAATATTCCAACACGACATATGATTAAGTTGAAATATTAATTAATTTGACAAATAATTATCAATCGGAATAGTATAAGAAATGTAACTCAAAACCTTAAACTCTAAGCCAAGGCACGGCCCGTTCGTCTAATAGACATTAGTACGTTGTAGGTTGTCGTGTAGCTGACAGAGTTTGAGATACGGTACAAGACGCACTACTGTGAGTTCATGTCCCCCTTTTCTCTTAACTATTTTTAGTTTTATACTTCGGGGGTGGAATACATGTTACAATTTATTACAGACATTTTTATACATGGTATGGTTAGCTTAAGGAGGGTTTTTACTACGCGATCAAGTGAGTGGTGGGCATGACACTTAAGGCCATTAATCCTCGTTGTAGGACCACGGGGCATGAGTGATAGATCTATTTGGGTGTAGCGAGCCCACACCCATGAGGCCGGGGCAGCCCATAGTGGTGACTATGTCTTCATACCAGAGACAAATTTGCTATGTTTGAGTCTTCCTGCACCAGTTTCACACATACTATTGGCTTTGCAACCCAATGGTGATCAGTTTTTCCTTATTGCTACATACCAGGGACTTTTATACATACAAGACATATGTTAAAGACTTATACACACGAACTTACACATGAACTCGCTCAACTTTTTGTTGATATTTTTAAACTACATGTATTTCAGGGAATTAATCGGATCTGGCAAGTGATGCATGTTAGCTGCGTACTAAATAAAGATGTCATCCAGGGTCGTAGGGTTTGGGAAGTGTAACTCCTTCCTGAACGGGTTGCATGTCTCTAATCCTCGTTTTGTTGGTAGTCTTTTGTTGAGTCTTATGAACTCATTTTAAACAAGTCATGGTTTGTAATATGTTTTGGGATTGATGTTTTAAGACAATATGTTGTGCATTTTTCTAAACTATTTTAATGGATGATCATCACGTATTTTTATCATATAGCATTGTTGTGATTGTTGCTATGGTATTAAGAAGTCACACCAAATAATCCACGCTTCCGCAAAAGCCAGGGTGTGACATCTTCAACCGGACTTTCATTTGTTTTGGTGCATTCTCCTTCTTCTATATCCATGGATGCGATCAAGAGGGCTTCTTGTGGAGGTACCAATGAGGCGATACCCTTGTCTGTTAGAAACTTCATCATTCCATGTGTTATTGACACCACAACATCAAATGCTACTAGCCCCGGCCTTTCTATCAACAAGTTATAGTCTGAAGGGAAACTTACACAAATGAAAGTAAGCTCCTCTCTTCTGGATAAGTCTCCGTCCCTGAAACTTAGGTACAGTGTTATCTTCCCTAAAGGTTGTACCTTTTCCCAATTGAAGCTTCTGAGGGACGTGTCAGTAGCTTGTAGACGAGCTTTTATTTCACTTCCAAGTAAGTCAAAGCATATTTGATACATAATATTGGAGGCTGCTCCCAGATCCATGTACACCCTGTCGAGTGAAGCCCCTTCTATCTCGGCTTCCACGATGATTGGGTGCTCCTGCTTATCGTTTGGATCCATAGGGGGAAGCAAATGAACTGTTGATTCCATGGTATGGTCCTCCTCCTTTTCCCTACTTGCTTTCTTTCTGACCAAACCATTTTACGCTAATTTCCTTCTTTCCTTCCTTCTTGTATTTTATTTCCTTCACCATGTGAGCGAGCTCCCCCAACTTGACAGCTTCTTCTATTCTCTTTTTCAACTGATAGCAATCATTAGTATGGTTCAAGGTGTCATTGTGAAAGGCACAAAACTTACTTGCATCTCTTTTACTGGCTGCTTTGGACAGAGGTCGGGGAGATCGAAAGTTGTACTTGACCTTTTCAGTTGACAAGATTTCTTGGGGTGTCTTGGTGAGGAGGGTGAAGATCTGCTTATCTTTTTCCTGATTATGATTCGGACGAGGGGATCTTCTTCTGTCTTCGAACCTTCTTCCTTCGTAAGACCTGAAGGGTCGTCGATCGACGAAGTGTTGGAACCTTAACCTTTTGGATGGGCGCCACTTGTTAAAACAACAAGAGTATGGCAGGGGGAAGGTCCAGGATCTACTCCAAAAGACAGCTCCTTGATCAGAATCTGTAACTAAAGAACACCGTTAGCCTTAATGCGAGAGGGGGCCTCCCGCGTTTGGACTCCGGCGTGAGAATCAGTAGAATGTTCTTTGAGAGTCTTAGCAAAAGAAAGGATAAGAGTTTAGAGTGAGAGAGTGAGAGAATAACTTCACCTTTGGCTGGGACAAGACTCTTCTTATATAGGCAGACTGATCTGCCCAAGGAGCCTTATGCCAGCTGTACACCTTCTAGTCCAGGTAAGCTTATCCATCCTGATGCTGCTTGCTGGTTTGGCCTTTACTTCTTTGGGTATGTTTCAGGTTTTGTGTGTCTCAAAGACACTTTATGCTTTATAGAAGTGTGTCTTTTCATCTTGACTTATTCAATTCAAGTCTCGAGGCTGTATAGTAATTTTGCCTTCCTGTCTTCAGTTGTAGGCGTATCAGCTCCTTGTCAGGAGCTTCCAACTTCTGACTTTCAGCTTCTTGCTTTGTGCTTCAGCGTTGTTTATTTATTTTTACTATTGTTAACTTTGACTTTGCTGACTGGGATCTCCGGGTACCCACGTCATCAGCCCCCCAGTCATGAGTGTTGGTATTGTAAATAGCAACACTTATAACTCTAAGCTTAGGGGTTTTTAGTTTTTGCCCTTTTTAGAAGAAGGTTTTTTAACTATGCTTCTTTGATGTGTTAGATAAAATGGAGTTATTTTTTGTTGAGAAAAAGGATACATTTTATCGAACTAATGTTTTTAGAAGCATTACCGTTTTCGAGCTTCTCATCGCTAGGTGTAGTTTAGTTGTCACACCCCAACCGATGGCGGAAACATCGGAGTGAGACGAAATAGATTGCAAGAGACTTCATAACACTATTTGTGACAAGTATTTAAATGATAAATTTTGATTTCATTTCTAAAGAGTCAATTACAAGGATTTGAAACAAATACAACATGAATAATGAAATACAATACAAATAAAATACAAAATTTAAAGTGTGTATCTAAGCATCCAACTAGATTCCATGCATCATCAACATCATCGCTAAACCTGCAACATGTTTTAAAAGCATAGTTCAATACAAAGGTATTGGCGAGTACACTAGTTTTAGACTCATGGCATATGTATAAAAAGGTATTTTCAATCCAACATAGCAATTGGTATACAAGGACAATCTATCATGCATAACAATATGTCAACTCTAGTGTCCACTAGTATTTAGCATCCCTAGACACAAAAGTGACGAGACCGTTATAGAATAAAGACTCAACAAAACCTCATCGGGTGGTGTGCTAGTCCTATAGCGCTACAATTGTTAAGCCGAGTTAACAAGTAGTATGTATTCTAGCATGAACCTAAGCATAGCAAAGCATGTATAAGGATTGAACGAATAAAAGCATGTTTGTGAATCGTGTATTTTAACAAGTAAAACATGTTGTACCCAAAGTGTATTAAAAGGAAAATGGGTCAAGTGTACTCACAAAGTTGCATATGCTTTCCAATTATCCCATGTGAAGAAGTTGTTGAGACTAGCAAGTTGAATGTGTTCGATTTGGAGTTTAAGAGGTTTTTACATATGCTTCTAGGGATTTGGAGTTTAAATAACATGAAAAATAAACATATAAAAATAATCATCTAACACCTATGACACTTGTTCTTGACACTATGAAACTCTGAAAGAGTTTAAATGTTTTCATGGAACAAAGTTCCATTAGAATCGTGACAAGTTGTCAAGGCCAAAGATGATACAATCTACTAGCTTGACGAATGTCCATTAGTTCATTACCAAGAGTTCGATTATTTGGTTGTTACATAAGTATTACATAGTGTATATTACATCATATAAGTCAAGCATGAGGTACAAGATTAAAGTCTTCATTTAGGCACCTCTAAGTATCATAGAATTCATACATGAGGTAGGAAGAACAAAGCTTCCATTTAGGTACCTCTATTGTTCACCACTACACTTGTTGTTATGAACAACAAGGAGGGTCCTGAACTTACAAGAAACAATAAAATATGAACAACTAATCTATGAGAAAACATCAAGCAATGTGTGGCTTTTCAAGTAGGTTAGCCCAAGCTAATCTTAAATCACACAATCATCAAGTCTTGAACTTGAGCATCACTTGTAGGTTAAAACCCTTGAACAAAACAGAATGTTTGTGAGGTTTATACCTCTGATTTTGAATGTCTCAACCTTTTTTTTAAGCCTAACTAACCATAGAAGTGGTTATAAGCATAAGGACATAGGTTTGAGATGAGTTTTCTCAAGTTTAAACAAGTTTATCAAAGTTTGAAACAAGAATAGAAAAATCAGTCCACTTTGGAGCCCTTTTGGCAACATTCCAGGCTCTGGTTTTCCAGGGAAAAACCATGGAAACGTAGCTAAGGTCAATACAAAGTAGTAGGAAAAAGAATCGAGTGAATCGGATAAGAATTGAGTGAGTTATGCTCACTTTAGTGAAGTGGTATAAATATGCTTGAACTTCTGCAATCTGCTACGGTTTGGAGTGTTTGAGAGTGAATGGGGAGTGTTTAGAAAGTGATTAGAGGAGGCTTGGGTTATATAGGGGATGGATTAGGGTTTCATTGGGTTGGGCTTTGGAAGTGTTTAGTGGGCTAAATAACTCAAAACAAGGAAATTAAGTGGGATGATGCAAGGCTGTTAACAGCTCTATAATTTTTATTTTATTTTATTTTTTTTGACATTAGAAGGTATATATTTGATGTTTAATAAAGTGTTACATGGTGTCTAGTATGTATGTAACTTGTAACAAGGTCCAAAATGCATAAATGACATGTTTTAATTTAGCAAAAAGTGTGATAACATAGGTGTGTATAACACATGAAATGTAACAAGTATGTATGGTTTATAGTTTGGTATGATCAAGTGAAAAGAACATACAACTTAATCTTATAATTGAATAACTAAGTGTTTAAATGTATGAAGATTTAAGGATTACGAATACACGATCATTGTTTACGAGTTAAGCTTACGTTTATACGAATTACGAACCATGTATCAAACGAGTTCACGTATCAATGTATAAACGATGTATAAAAGATTCATTTCATTACGATCAAAGTTTCGGATTTTACAACGATACAACGAAATACGATTACAAGGAATACAAGATTTCCAAAAAAAAGAATTTCAAGCAATGGTTTCTAAATATGGAAAGTATGAAAACGCAGGGCGTTATAATCTCCCCTCCTTTAGGAAATTTTGTCCCGAAATTTATTCAAGAGGAAGACTTGAAAAAGTTTTGGCAAAAATTGAGACTTGGAAATTTTGAAACGGTTTGAAAAGTACAAAACTTTGGAGAACGACAAGGTTAATTTGCAAGGGAGTTCGTTTTCTAAAATAATGTGAGGTACCAAACATAGTTGAAAACGTGTAGGTGCGTATATAGGTAGAGTGAGTCTAAACAAGTTTGGATAACTTAAATTGGAGATGTATTAAAAATGGTACGTATTAAGAAGGAAGATTTTGACAAACGGTTTGTATTTTGTTGGAAAGTGGGGTAGTTTACAGGGGAAGTTTTAAGGATAGTATAAAAATCACACTTTCGTAAAAAAAATTTATTGAGAGGAATGAAAAGGTTTGGTACTTTGAATAAAGCGTTAAAGGTATACTAAGTACATTTACACAAGAATACGGAATAGGAAGACGGTTTTAAAGGTAATGAGATAAGTTAGGATTTGAATGTTTAAACAAGCTTGATTGTGAACAGGGTTCGTATGAAAGAAAGGATAATGGAGAATAATAGGAGTATGGGGCGAACGATTGGCTCTAAATGAATGCAAGTAAATGAATGATATAAGTATTAGATAGACGAAAGTTGCATGTTAAAGATGAAGTCTCGTCATGGATAATCGGATATAATGCGTTTGTGAGTTGTTTAAAGTTTGTATTAGGTCAAAAGGTCTGTAAAACACTGAATTTCTCATGGCACGTTTTACGAAAGTTTGGTAACATGATGAAAACACTTATATATAGGAAGTACCAGCGGCGTATCCACCATGATTTAACCATGTTATGTCCGTCTCGTTATTCGGTGTCATGTTACGTTCCGTATCTTACCATACACAGTAGTACGCTCTATGGTTTTCATACGCCTATCACTATAATCCCGTGTGCACCCGCGATTATTTTGATTGTCGCATGATCCGCATAGCTTGTACTAGTTGTGTATGAATCAGGGTATACATAATTTAAAAATAAGAATGTGTACATCTAAGAATATAGTATATAAGCAAGTCCATGCTTAAGTATGTATGGGACCCACGTAAGCGAATCACTCGGATTACGCTCGTGTACAGGTACGAATGTATGAATCATGAGTATGAATGAAAGTATGAGCATAAGTATAAGTTTAAGTATGAATATGCACGTAAGTATGAGTATAAACATAAAACGTACGAGTAGTATGAGCATAAGTATAAGCATAAAACGTATGCGTATAAGTGTAGGTGCGAATAATAAAATTTACGTATATAGTTTACGTTGGGACATAGCGGATTTAAGCATATAAAAGCATTCAAAAGGTTGAGTATGTAAATAAAAATGACATGAATGATGTTATCACGAGATATCGACTAAAATGTGTATGATGATATGCATGTATAGTTGTTTAAACGAAACGTTGAGTTTATCGAATCAAAATTAGATTGAGCTTGATTTGAAGGGTAGAATATAGTTTGTATATGTAAGAGGATATAAAGTACTCATTGGTTAAGCATAATGTATTTTGTAATGAGTGGAAATGCTACTTTTGTTTTAAAAGAGTTTACGTAATCCGAAGATGGTCGGTTCCCATGAAGTCTTCTTGCCCACGTGTTTTGTAAATTGGTGTAGGAAAAAGGTTTTCGATAAAAAGTAAGTTCGTTTCATCAAACAAGAAATTATGAATTTAGGAGGTTCTTGTGAAAACAAGGATCCTTAGAAAAGAAATTTAGCAAAAGGACTTAGTGATTGTTAAAAGTTTTGACAAATGATTTGTTGATGTTGAAAATAGTATTTGGTAAAACGATCATATAACATCTATAAGATCTTATAAGTAATTGAGAAAGGTTGGTTTGATTTCGATTAAGAATGGAAGTCTCTAGTATGATGATATAACGTGTGCGTGTTTTAGTGATTAAGTTGAATATGAAGTTCATGGGCCAGAGATTCATTGGACCGATTAAATTGATAGGTAACATTTCGTAAGATTTTGAAATTCGGGAAATAAAACGTTTTAAGGTATGATTAAGAATTTCGTGTATGTGAATTATGTGAAAATAGATTATAGGATAAGAAGTACGTTTGATAAAACAATGTATTTTGGAATTGATATAAGTGGGTATTTCGATAAATGATAAATGATTTAGGTATGAAACATGATTGTGTTTGCTTGATAAAGTATTTTGAAGGAAAGTTTTGGTAACGATCACCTAGGTAAGGGAATCACCCCTAATTTGTTGGTGAGGTCGTTTTAAGAAAAGAAGGAGTGGAGTTAATCGTCAAGGTAACAAAATCACTCCTAACTCAATGATATGTCTCCATTTTGGTGTTATAAAGAATGTAAACAAAATTGAGTGACATTTTGAAATCATGCATAGGTATAAATGTATGAAAAAGATTTAGTATGATGTGTGTGTGAGAAGAAAATATCAAAAGTAAATTCTAATTTGAAAGATTGCATCGTACAAATAAATAACAGAAACACATGTTTGATTAAAATTTGGGATGGTTCCAAAATGGAACTTTGACTAACCAAAGTGGTCGAAAAGTCTTTCGAATTTGAGGAGCATGATTTGGCCTAATAGGTGGAATACTCTCGTCGACAAGTCGGTTAACGGTATTTACCCTCCGGTTACTACATGTCCCAAATCAATCGAAATTTCGAGACTTGGCGGGATTTATGAAAAGTTCAAGGAGTGGAACTAGTCGACAAGGTGCGGGTTTCACCCCTAACTTGACGATTTCGTATCCTAAGTGTGGTTGGTACTCGTCGGGTCAAAATTTAATTTCAACACTTTGACGAGGGTCCACTAGAATTTGAAAGCGGAAATTCTCCATCAAGGTGAGGATCTCACTCCTAACTTGGTGGCGAATTTCGTGTAAAAAGAATAGGTGGAATGAGAGTCTTTCACCAAATTGTGGGTTTCACGCCTATTTTGGTGAAGTCTTCTCGTTTGTGTATTACAAGTGGTTTCGAATTTAGTATAAATGAGTAAAAGACGTATGTTCAAAATAATAATAACAAGTATAAGCACATAAAGCATTTTAAGAAAATAACACGTAAAAGACATTTCAAGAATAACATGTAAAGATATTTCATAAAAGTAGCATGTGAAGCAAGTATGGTCGAATTTTGGTGCTTAACTATAGACTAGGTCAAAAGCATGGAAATTTTCCTAATTCCCTATAGTTATGGCTTTTATACCAATCTGTCACACCCCAACCGATGGCAGAAACATCGGAGTGAGACGAAATAGATTGCAAGAGACTTCATAACACTATTTGTGACAAGTATTTAAATGATAAATTTTCATTTCATTTCTAAAGAGTCAATTACAAGGATTTGAAACAAATACAAAATGAATAATGAAATACAATACAAATAAAATACAAAATTTAAAGTGTGTATCTAAGCATCCTACTAGATTCCATGCATCATCAACATCATCGCTAAACCTGCAACATGTTTTAAAAGCATAGTTCAATACAAAGGTATTGGCGAGTACACTAGTTTTAGACTCGTGGCATATGTAAAAAAAGGTATTTTCAATCCAACATAGCAATTGGTATACAAGGACAATCTATCATGCATAACAATATGTCAACTCTAATGTCCAGTAGTATTTAGCATCCCTCGACACAAAAGTGACGAGACCATTATAGAATAAAGACTCAACAAAACCTCGTCGGGTGGTGTGATAGTCCTATAGCGCTATAATTGTTAAGCCGAGTTAACAAGTAGTATGTATTCTAGCATGAACCTAAGCATAGCAAAGCATGTATAAGGATTGAACGAATAAAAGCATGTTTGTGAATCGTGTATTTTAACAAGTAAAACATGTTGCACCCAAAGTGTATTAAAAGGAAAATGGGTCAAGTGTACTCACAAAGTTGCATATACTTTCCGATTATCCCATGTGAAGAAGTTGTTGAGACTAGCAAGTTGAATGTGTTCGATTTGGAGTTTAAGAGGTGTTTACATATGCTTCTAGGGATTTAGAGATTAAATAACATGAAAAATAAACATATGAAAATAATCATCTAACACCTATGACACTTGTTCTTGACACTATGAAACTCTAAAAGAGTTTAAATGTTTTCATGGAACAAAGTTCCATTAGAATCGTGACAAGTTGTCAAGGCCAAAGATGATACAATCTACTAGCTTGACGAATGTCCATTAGTTCATAACCAAGAGTTCGATTATTTGGTTGTTCCATAAGTATTACATAGTGTATATTACATCATATAAGTCAAGCATGAGGTACAAGATTAAAGTCTTCATTTAGGCACCTCTAAGTATCATAGAATTCATACATGAGGTAGGAAGAACAAAGCTTCCATTTAGGTACCTCTATTGTTCACCACTACACTTGTTGTTATGAACAACAAGGAGGGTCATGAACTTACACGAAACAATAGAATATGAACAACTAATCTATGAGAAAACATCAAGCAATGTGTGGATTTTCAAGTAGGTTAGCCCAAGCTAATACTAAATCACACAATCATCAAGTCTTGAACTTGATCATCACTTGTGGGTTAAAACCCTTGAACAAAACAGAAAGTTTGTGAGGTTTATACCTCTGATTTTGAATGTCTCAACCTTTTTTTTAAGCCTAACTAACCATAGAAGTGGTTATAAGCATAAGGACATAGGTTTGAGATGAGTTTTCTCAAGTTTAAACAAGTTTATCAAAGTTTGAAACAAGAAAAGAAAAATCAGTCCACTTTGGAGCCCTTTTGGCAACATTCCAGGCTCTGGTTTTCCAGGGAAAACCCATGGAAACGTATCTATGGTCAATACAAAGTAGTAGGAAAAAGAATCGAGTGAATCGGATAAGAATTGAGTGAGTTATGCTCACTTTAGTGAAGTGGTATAAATCTGCTTGAACTTCTTCAATTAGCTACGGTTTGGAGTGTTTGAGAGTGAATGGAGAGTGTTTAGAAAGTGAAAAATTCTTAGAGGAGGCTTGGGTTATATAGGGGATGGATTAGGGTTTCATTGGGTTGGGCTTTGGAAGTGTTTAGTGGGCTAAATAACTCAAAACAAGGAAATTAAGTGGGCTGATGCAAGGCTGTTAACAGCTCTATAATTTTTATTTTATTTTATTTTTTTGACATTAGAAGGTATATATTTGATGTTTAATAAAGTGTTACATGGTGTCTAGTATGTATGTGACTTGTAAAAAGGTCCAAAATGCATAAATGACATGTTTTTATTTAGCAAAAAGTGTGATAACATAGGTGTATATAACACATGAAATGTAACAAGTATGTATGGTTTATAGTTTGGTATGATCAAGTGAAAAAAAAAACATACAACTTAATCTTATAATCGAATAACTAAGTGTTTAAATGTATGAAGATTTAAGGATTACGAATACATGATCATTGTTTACGAGTTAAGCTTACGTTTATACGAATTACGAACCATGTATCAAACGAGTGCACGTGTCAATGTATAAACATGTATAAACGATGTATAAAAGATTCGTTTCGTTACGATCAAAGTTTCGGAATTTACAACGATACAACGAAATACGATTACAAGGAATACAAGATTTCCAAAAAAAAAAGAATTTCAAGCAATGGTTTCTAAATATGGAAAGTATGAAAACGCAGGGTGTTACATTAGTTATTAGGGCTCATTACCCCACTTGTGGATTTGGGCGGCTCGGATATGACTTATGTGACAGTTCCATCAAACTCTTCTTGATTACCCTAGCCTCCTAGCCCTGGTGGTTTAATCCCAACCTTCCACTTGTCGGTTTTTCTTCAAGTTTGAATTTTGAATTCATTGTTACTTTATATAACCGTCTAGATTGTTCTTCCATTTCTCATCTTCAACATCTCATTTTCTTGTTTTTATCCAGTGGCTAATTCGACGGTTTTTCGATCATTTTCCTTAGAATCTCGGTGAGTCATTGTTCTTTATTTTTCTTTTGGCGTCAAACAAAATGGCATACTTGTTCAGTTTTCAAAACTCACTCATTCGGACGTTGATCAATTTTACTATTGTTGACTTTAACTTTGTTGACTGGGATCTCAGGATAACCACGTCATCACACCCATAAATACAAGCTTCAATTTGGGTTCTTGGCTAAAAGTAATTGTTATATCAAAGTACAGATTGATATATATATATATATATATATATATATACTAGTAGGAAACCCGCGCGATGCGGCGGGGGCGACAATTCATAACTCGATACTCATTTTTTGCTTGGTTATCAATCCCCTCATGATGATATATTATATAGTATCAATAGTATAAACATTTAACTCATTTCATTTTTTGGTATTTATACAAAGTGAATTTGAAGTACATCAATGATTCCCCAAGTCATTCTGATTAGTAGCGGTATGGTTTACTCATACAGCCATACTACATCCATTATTTGTTTTTAACTATTTTGCTTTAAGTGTACGAGATGTAGATAAAGTTGTTCGGCGGCCAACTCGAACCAAGTGAGGGTTTGCTCGAACTTGACTCGTTTATAAGTTAAGCAGCTAGGCTTGGTTTAAGTTTACATGATCGAGCAAAAAGACAAGGCTCAAACTTGGTTTGATTTATTGATAAGCAGCTCAGTTTGGCTTATTGCTTTGATTAATCACCAAAAAAAATTGGTCTAAATTTCCTTTTGCAGGAGTGTTTGATTTTTCAGGCAATGGGCTATATTAGCATATCTTATCCGAGCCTCTCCATTCCATTCCATTTATAAAAATAAAATCTTGATGCTTTTCTATTTTATATCCTATGCCTTTTATGTGGGATCATTATAAAGTGCTATTGTACTGCTACATGTTATAATAGGGATGAGCAAATAGTAGCAAATACCGTCCCGATCCCGCCTCACCACCTTCAATTGTTGTCAACGTTACATCAAGGGTTGTACCAATAATTGAGAAAAGAGACGCTCTGGATGCACTAAACTAAACTTAAACCTTGACTCGAAGCCTTCAGTTACAGTTTTAGTTTAGTCTTTATTTTTATAAATATTTTTTTACTTGTTTGACACAGTGACCCATTAAAACCAATCACATAATTACCATGCTCAGTGTTGATCGGAACCTCACCGGAACCCTAGTCTAGGTCGCCGAAAGTTTGCTCTGCCAAAATCTCCCAGTAATCTTATTGCACCAATCTGGCCAGCAACCACATGTTCAAATAGAACTACACAAGTTGAATAAAGTGGGAGGAATCATGCAGAGAGAAGAAACGATCTGGTAACAAAAGCCATTTCTCGCCTTATGGTTCCAGCAAGAATCTTTTCTACCACCTACACGAATGTTAAAACATTAATAAGACCAATAAACAAAATTAAAAAAAAAAAAAACCAGATTTGATTTGTTAAAATCATACAAGTGGAAGAGATGTAACAGTCTGCTCGTTACTGCTTCACATGTGATTTTGAAAAACCCAAACATAACTGGCACACACATTGCATACATATACACACATACACGCACAACACAATCATCAAATAGGTTAACCAATCCAATTTGAGGCGTTTCCTTTTAGAAAAATGTATGCATTAGCAGGTCTTAGGTGACCTTGAATATATAGCAAAAGAGACATACAATAAGATAAAAGTGTCTTCTACATATTACACTATCAATATATATAATTTTCTAATTAGATAATAAGTGTAAAAGTAGATTGAATAAAGATTGATGTACCAGCTGGTTGCTGCCACTATGCCGTCTATGGTATGTGGTTCAGGGTCTACTGCTAGTAGAAAAAAAAACAACAAATATCATAACCAAACTATGATGTTTTCAAAAGTAAAATCAAGAGGGCTGATAATAATTGTCAATCTGAGCAACAAACCGCATTTAATCACGTGAGTGTGAGCTACTTGTACTTCTTTCAGAACCATTCCTTTAGAATAGATTTTCTTCTAGCAAATGTTGACTCAAAAACTCTCTAAAATACATCAATCAAGCATCAGCAGTTTAGCAAATAACATACAAGTGTCTCAAGCTTAGTTACATGTACCAGTATAAGAATCAAAGTAATTTTGGATCAGAATGCCAAAACCTGAGCTTCAAATTTTAATCTCAACCCCTAAACTCCATACTCCCAACCACAATAAAGAATAAAGTACAAAAACAGATTAATTCATAGCTTTAGCCCCTTGCTTTATCAGGAACCAACGGTAGTCAAATATCTCTGCATCCAGATTCTCTCTTCAAATTAGGCCTTGATAGATCTTCAATAACATATGTAACTTGAACATTCACTATATCATCAAATTAACTTGTAGATTCAAAAATTTGATAGACGATTTAGGGCTTGTGAAGAGTAAGGAGGTGGGGTCTGAGTAGAAGAGAAACTGAAGACTTGTAGAAAGTGTAGTTACAAATTGCAACCACCATCTCTTTCTTCACTAATTGCATAATAGAAACATATACACACAAAAAAACAAACAGATTTGTCCATTAACAATGTACACATACCAGAAATCTCGCCGAAAACCTAGTGGAATCTGTTTATGGCGCTCGTTGTCACTGGTGGTTGCTGGAATACTTAATGCTGTTAGAACCCAAGCAACGCATGCTACCACCACTTGAACCATAGCCACCATTGCAACTTCTTGACACAGAAGAACCGTTGTTGCAGAAAGAGGATGGAGTGGTGGTGGAAGAGAGCCTTGTCTCAGATTTGAGATTTGTGGAGCTCAAACCCTTTTCAAAATTCAAAACCCGAATCTCAATTTGATGGAGCCAAAAGTCCAGAGAGAGAAAGAGGGGGTTCAGGTATACACCCTTGATTTTAAGGGGGGTGGGGGGTGTGTGTGTTGAGGGTTCAGATTAATCAGATTGAGTCATTTGGATTAAAGTGAACAACGTGTTTCAAAAGAACCCTAAAGTGTTTCTACATATGGTATCTCTTAAATTTCAACATTCTCTTTCTTATATACATTATATATAGTAATAGATATAGGTAAAGTGTAGGATACAAATCCAGTTATCATACATTATGTACGCGATGCCCACAGCCGTCAGATCATCTCATTTAACCCGCGTGTTTAACTATTAAATTAGTAAATTAAAATAAATAAATGAAACCGCCAAGGTTAAAATCATCCATCACGAAATCAAAAACCCTGATAATCTTTATTGTTCGTATCAATTCGATTTGTAGGTTTTTTTGATTGATTCCTTTATCGAACACAGATTGGCGATTTCCGAAAATGCTGGATTCGTCATTTAGGATGTTTGTTTTTGGTTTTTCATCATAGGGTTACGGTTGAAGATAAGTTGTTTCTGGTTTTATTTTGTTGAGTTTATCATATCGCATGTGTTGTTTTTAATATCGCATGTTTTTTTTTTAACTTATCCCAGGCATTTTAAGATTGGATCATATGAATAATTTCGCATGTTTAAGTTTGACATTTCGCACACAATGTAGTTTAATATTTAATTTTCGCATGTTTAAGTTTGACATTTCGCATACTAGAAAGTATTTAACATATATAGCTCTATATTTCGCACGCTTTAAAAGTAATTATATGTATTTTCGCACAGTGTGTTTTATAATTCAGTTCAATAATTCAAATCAAATAATTCAGTTCAATAATTGATTTCAATAATTCATATCAATAATTTTTCAGTGCTTTTTTCTTCTATTATATAGTTTATCTTTTTATCACCATTTCAAACATCCTATTAAAAATGGCAGACCTACCAACATCCTCTTCTTCTGAATCAAGTATCAAGCAGGCTTTGAGAAAAAAAGATTCAGGAACAAATTCAAGAGGATCGATCGTGTCAAGAGATGTTGGAGACCAACATTTCTCGTGTAACAGAAAACATGAAGAGAAGACAAGAAATTCTGAACTTGCTATCTCAGATGCAATTGAGTAGTCTTCAAGAAATTGATGTTATGTTCATGGTTGATCTTGGTGAGAGGGATGAGAAGCAGTTGAAAGAGTTAGCGGATGCAATAACTATCTTAAGATGCTCGATGAAGATGAAAATGGAGTTCTTTCATCTTTTGAATGAACTTTGTTTATTTTAGTGCTTTATTTTAATAAAACATGTGATTTTATATATAATATATGCGAAATTTAAAACATTAATGTTATCTGACAAGTCTAAATATTCAACAGAAATCCAACATCAAACAAGTTTACTTGCCCTTTCCAATAAATGCTTTCAACCTAGCTGGGATTATATTCTCCAAATCTTTCATATGTTACACCCTGGCTTTTGCGGAAGCGTGGGTTTATTTTGGTGTGACTTCTTAATACCATAGCACAATCACAACAATGCTATATGAATTAAAACACATGATAGTCATCCATTAATTAAGTTTTGAAAGTTACCACAACAACATTGTTTAAAAGTCGACACTTAAAACAGATTACGTTATGACATAATTTAAAATGTGTTCACAAGACACAACCAAAAGACATGAATAAAAAACACAGTTTAAGACTTGTAACCCGTCCAGGCAAAGGTCACATTTCCTAAACTCGGATGACATCATTATTCCTACGCAGCTTGACGAGATTGCATACCTTGCCAGATCCCCTAGTTTCCTGAAATACATGTAGTTTGAAAAATCAACAAAAAGTTGAGCGAGTTCATGTAAAAGTGAGTATGTATAAACCTTTGTAATATGTCTGTATGTATGAAAATCCCTGGTATGTAGCAATTAAGGAAAAAGATATCACCACTGGGTTGCAAAGCCAATGATATGTGTGAAGTGATGCAGGAAGACTCAAACCTAGCAGATTTTTGCGTCGGGCTCAAAGTTACCCCATGGTCCGTACTGTGAACTCAGGAGTTGGGCTCGCTACACCCAAATAGATCTATCACTCATGACCCTCGGTCCTACAATGAGGATTAATGGCCCCAAGTACCACCTACCCACTCACATGATCTAAGTAGTATACCCTCCTTAAGCTAACCATACCATGTATAAAAGTGTCTGTAATTACTGTAACATGTATTCCACCCCCGAAGTATAAAAACTGAAAACAGTTAAGAGAAAAGGGGGACATGAACTCACAGAAGTGCGTATCCCGAAATGTAAGTCTCCAACTCAACCTGCTGCGTAACGACCTACACGTACTAATGCCTATTAGACGGATGGTCGTGCCTTGGCTTAGGGTTTAATGTTTTTGGAGAAATAGTTAGGTAACTATTCCGTATTCACACTTCTTATTTATTTTATATTTCCTTCCCAAGGATGGGGGTTTTTATACATGTACACGTTATAATTCTGAATAATATATTTTAAGTCCCACTTAGAAAACATATCTTTAACCACTTGTCTAAACTATTTTAATTCCAAAATATACATATTTTTCCCAAAAATATTATATTTTACTTCATAATTCTTCCAAAATAAAGCTTTGCTAAAAATATACGTATAAGAGTATTTTTCTGAAATATACGTAAGTTACGTCTTAGCGTTTCGTAATGCAACAATACTTGCGTAACTTAAATATTTATTTGTGAGAGTTTTAGTATTATTTGGAGTCGTAATATCATGGCGTTATAAGTTATATTATTTTTACCCTAATAATATATTTAGTTCACGTAATAAACAACAATCATTCAAGAGTTTTAATATGGAATATATATTCTAAATATATATTTAACAAATTTTATTTACGAAAATCAACCTCCGGCACTTTAATATTTTTGTAATAAAATCATGGCGAAGTTTATTTTTGAAAACCAAGTTAAAAATATATTTGTAAACATTTGTTAGAAAAATATTTCTAAGTGTTGAAATTCTAGAAAAATTTCGCCAGAGTTTCCTTTGTAAATGGAGGCGTCCACGCTTACTAGCGTATCATTTTCTTTTCAAAAATTTATTCAAACAATCATCATCCAATAACATACAGTTTCTAATCATCAATCTTGACATAAAATAAACATGAACCCTAAACTTGTGAACTTGAAAGTTTGTAAAAATATGTAGTAAATTACTAACATATTTAGTAGGTCTTGTTATCTTTAAAATATGACTTAGTTTCTTAAAAACTTTATCTTTAAAGAATATGTATTTTCACAACTTCTAGTCATATTTTCCAAAAATATTTCTTTGTGGAATTTTCTTGTTACACAAGTGGTCATACACTTGTTTACTTACTAAAAATGATTTTAGTTCATACAAGATCCAGGTTTTAACAAAACTAGTATTTTTCACTTGGTTCTTTCGAAAGACCACTCATAGATCTTTAGATCTACAAGTTTAGAACTTCATTTTTCAAGAAAACTTATATTTATTCAAGTTCAAGTTCATGAATGGATGGTTTCATCATCCTTCATAACTCTATCATTTATTTCTTGCTAGTTCATGTCTCTAAACATGATCTAGCAAGTCTATGTGATGGATCATCTCATCTTTACTAACAAATAACATTCCACAATCATAACAACATAAGATCAACATGATTTCAACATCATTCTAACATTACTTCATCTTTTATCCATTCTTTATCCTTTATGTTCATAAACTTTGATTATGTTCTTTAGAGTTTTCTTAATATTTATCATTCTTTCATCTATTAACCACCAAAAATAAGAACAAGATGAAGTTTTAAAGCACTTACTACTAGCACAAGGCTAGGGAGAAACAAGGCGTAAAAGTGGTGGATAAAAGAAAACAAGAGCGGTCCTTGAGCTTCCGAGTGCACCAAGCTTACTTGTTAAACCTCTTGCACCTTTGAGTGTATGGAAAATGCTTGAATGGAAGGTTGAAGGTGGTTGTATGGTGGATGGTGGTGGCGGCCGTAAGCAAGGAAGGAGGAAAGGAGAGTGTGTTTGTTGGTGGGTGTTTGATGAGAGAAGATGGAAGTCTTATGTGTTAATTTATAAACCAAGTCTTGTGTTTATCCAACATATATAATGTTCCTTTAACCAACAACAATAGCAATTAAATAATCAAAAGAAGTGGGGGGTTGTCCCACCCCACATAACCGTCGAAGGGGGGGGGGGGGGTAGGGGGTTGGGTTGTAATCTATCTAGTTACAAATCTAGTTGGTTTTAAAGTGTTTAGTTAGTGTATTATTGTATGTTATATAATATAAGGTGTGTTAGGGTGTTCGGGGACCCTAACTAGCTCAGAAAAGTAAAAACAATGTGTTTGGCAATATTTTTATGTTCCGGGTAAAGTCCGGTTGTTCGGTTGGATGTTGATCCGTTAAAGTGCTAAATAAATCTTTAAAGTGTCTTTTATATTGTTTTTAGTGACACATAAAATTCCCAACACTTTGGAAAATGTCTAGGACTATTTTGCCAAGTTTTTGCACTTTACTAGCATTGTTAAATGCTGAATTTTGGTTAACTAGTGCAGAATTCTGCACTTTAAGTATGTTTTAGGCACTTCCGGGCACTATAACTATCACCTAGTGACGCAGTTTTATAATCCTCACCTCCCTACACTCACTACTAGTGTAGTACTTTATTCCCGGCTCATACTGGCCTCAAAAATATTGTCTGTCTAGGTGCTGGCATTGTCAGCATGTTTTTATGGTTATCCGCTCACTGTGCTCACTGTGCTTTGTGCATCAAGTTTGTCACTAATGTTTGTGTATAATAAATGGAGTGACAGTATGAAAAGTGATGCATATGTATGTATGTAACAGAAATCAGTAAGCAGTTTAATAATAGTTGTAATCAAGCACAGTCATTAAGCACAAACTAAGAATAAATTAATTGTACGGATACCTGTAAATGTGAGGGTTGTCACATTCTCCCCCCGTTAGAGAAATTTCGTCCCGAAATTTTAGGCTCTGCTTCTAGTTGCAGGGGTCTTGGGAAATAAATGGGGGTATTTCTCCTTCATGCGATCCTCACGTTCCCACGTGAATTCTGGCCCATGTCTTGCATTCCATCGAACTTTGACGAGTTTGACACTACTCCTTCATGTTTTGTTAACTTTCCAATCCGTAACCTCAACGGGTTCTTCAGTGAAGTGGAGCGTGTCGTCGATATGAACTTCGTCAGCAGGAATGATCACGGTCTCTTGTGTTGGATTCTTTTTCAGGTTTGATACATGGAATGTATCATGCACGCCATTAAGTTCCGCAGGCAGGTCCAACTTGTATGCTACAAGCCCAATCCTTTGCAAGATTCTGAATGGGCCAATGTAACGCGGATTCAACTTCCCACGCTTTCCGAAGGGTGCCACACCCTTCCAGGGTGAAACCTTTAACAAAACCATATCTCCCACCTCAAACTGTAGAGGTTTTCTTCTTTGATTTGCATAGGCTTTCTGTCTGTTGCGAGCCGCCTCAATGCGCTTTCGAATTTGTGCAATCTTGTCTGTCGTCTCTTGGACTATTTCGGGACCAACAAGCTGTCTATCACCCGCATCAGCCCAACATAGCGGTGATCGACACTTGCGTCCATAAAGAGCTTCAAACGGCGCGGCTCCAATGCTGGTGTGGTAGCTGTTGTTGTACGAAAACCCGACTAATGGTAAGTGATTATCCCAGCTACCACCTAGGTCCATTACACATGCTCTTAGCATATCTTCCAATGTCTGAATAGTTCGTTCACTTTGGCCATCAGTTTGTGGATGAAATGCAGTACTTAGATTCAACTGTGAGCCAAAAGCTTCTTGGAAGAACTGCCAAACCCTTGATACAAATCTCCCATCTCTATCAGAGATAATCGAGAGAGGCACTCCATGACGTGCAACAATCTCTCACATGTATATTTCAGCAAGTTTACTAGTGTTGTCTTTCTCCTTGATTGGTAGGAAGTTGTAACACCCCGTGTTTTCACGAGTGAAAGTCAAAGTCAAGGTCAAAGTCAACGACCGAATTCGCGCGACGAGACTCGTAGAATTGTTTCTATTATATTTAGATTATGTGGAGTAAATGTCGTACATTACGATGGTCAAGCCTCATCAATCATATATCGACCGATCTACGACTGTGAACGATAGGAAGTAACAATGCGATAAAGATAATCAAGCAAGCTAATCAAATCGACACCAAATCGTAACTCGAATTTCGTATTTTATTTGTCAGTTATACGTGTGTGTGTGCCTTACGTGTTACTTGTGCATGTTTATTTTATGTTGTGTGGTGATAATCAAGCGAACTCAATCGAACTCGAAGTCTAACTCAAATATGATCGAACCCGAACTCGAATCCCGAATCGAACCGTATAAGAAGTTGTTGGGACTGAAAGTAATTTGAATTAGGAAACCCTATCAAACCGCTCATAAATCCGAGCCGAATCAACGTCGCATCGAGCTCGCCCAAGGTGGTGGCATCCGCACGGATGGCCCATCCGCACGGATGGCCAATCCGCACGGATTGCCAGTCCGCACGGGTGGCCAACCCGCGCGGATAGCCTGCCCGGGTGCGTGCCGTGCGCACGGCTCACCTCCTTTCCCTTTTTGGCAATCCTATAAATACACGGGTCACTATCCACTTTTTCCACTTTTGGCAAGTGACGTCCGAACCACACGCATTCTCCACCTTTTTCTCAGATTTCTCTCAATCCAGGTAAGATCTTGCACTGATTCTTGTACATCTTTAATCACTACACGATTCTACACACTTCTATCTTTCGAATCTTTAATTTTAACCATGAAATCATCCGGATTTGAGGTAATCCTGGGTGACGTCACCATGAAGTTCGTAAGAACTTCATGCTAAGCCTCATTCCACCAAGAATATCTCAGATCCAAACGATTTCTACACGTTTTTACAATGATTCCACCTAGATCTAGACTTTTCTAAGGATAAAAGAGTTGAAAGAAATAAATCTAATGTTCTCTCCATCTTTTACCCTCAAAACCGGTGCAAATCCGATCAGTCCTAGTGTTTTGCTCGTCAATAGTGATACCCTAGTTCCAGATCTGGAGTTGTACCCTAGACAACTGATTTCGGGGTTAACCGGGACGACCGTTCTGAGTCGCCGGCAGGCCGAGTTAGGGTGGTTCCTAACCGGTCTAGTCACGCGGGTGAGAACGCAACTCCAAGTGGTTGCCACGTAATCAGAACGTCTCGATAAACGACAATAGAAACCAAGTGTAGACGAACGGAACAACCAGAGCAGTTGTCCGCACGGACAGACTACCCGCACGGACTAGCCACCCGCACGGACAAGCTGTGCGCACGGATTACCATCCGAACGCACAGGTCATACGCACGGGTTGCCACCCGTACGGACTACCCTTGGGACCAACTTTCCGAGCGAGGTTTGAGTATCGACGAACGAGCAATCCGGACAGACGACCTCTGAATGGATTACTCATCGGATCATGAGATACTAAGGCCTTAAAATGAAAATCAAACGAACCCCACCCGCACGGCCAAGCCGTGCGCACGGACGGGCTATCCGGACGGATTGACTCTGCCCGCGCGCACCGGCTGTCCGCACGGACTACCACACGCACGGACCGCCGTCCGCGCGGCCGGCTTGAAAGGTAGAAACACTTTGGTGTTTTCTAAATGCTACAACGAAAACTCCAAAGCACAAGCCATCATACACAAACACATCTTAGGAAGAAACAATCCACTAGAACGTTTATCCACACAAGCAATCTAACTGTACGGGTAGGTCGTCCGCACGTATAACTCGTCCGCACGGGTTGCCACCCGCACGGACAGTCACAAGCACGGATGACCAACCCGGATGGAACGCCATCCGCACGCATCACCATCCGTACGGATAGGTCATGCGCACGGATGACTTTTACGCACGGATGACTGATCCGCACGATCAGTCCTCCTACCCACCCTCACCTGTACTGTTTTACGCGTCACTCATCGTTACGTTATCGAATCTATTCAGGCTAATCGTACTCGCTGTAAAGCGCTCCCTTCAATCCATATCGCTGTGAGTATACTCGAACCCTTTTTGCTTTAGCACTTTTGGGTGTTACATACGTTACAACTATTCAAACTACAACTATCACACTACTCAAGCTATTTTAACGCTTAACCATTATCGCATGTTATACGTGGCTTATGAATGCTTGTTTGTTATGTTTACACATGGAATGCTGTCTACCTGCCTTAGCAACGATAGTACT
Source organism: Helianthus tuberosus (assembly GCA_030545235.1). Taxonomy (NCBI): domain Eukaryota; kingdom Viridiplantae; phylum Streptophyta; class Magnoliopsida; order Asterales; family Asteraceae; genus Helianthus; species Helianthus tuberosus. The sequence goes on from JARYGA010060172.1 coordinate 2,456,708, forward strand.
ATAGTTTGGACTCAGCACCCGTTTCCACGGGGGTTGTTAAGGATCTTTTACTTGCATGGATTACAGTGGTAATCGTGTATTGCGAACTGCCTCGGGCAGTCAACCCGCAGTCATTGGTATCGATGGATCTATGTCGATAACTAACGTGCTTCATTTCCCTATGTGTACATGCTGGTTATGCGTAAACGAATTCGAACTCTATATGCTATTATCAAACTTGTATGCTCACCTTTACATTTTATGTATTGACATTATTTTAACGTATGTGACAGGTGCCTAGGTTGTTTTTATGCTTCTCGGGCTGTGATGAAATCGAAGCTAGGAACTGGAGTCCTAGAAACCAACAAACAATTTAGTTATGCTTAAATCTGAGTTGTCGGAACAGAATATTTGTTTAGTTTTTGTCTGTAATAACTTGTTTTACTATTTGAGACATGGTATGGGACATGTTAACTTAAATTGAATGGTAATGATAGTTGTTATGGAAACTTCTGGACAATCTGTTTCGCTCAGTGCCGCGCCCCGATGATTCCGCCATCGGTTGGGGTGTGACAGATTGGTATCAGAGCCATAACTATAGGGAATTAGGCAAGACTCGACCTAGTCCGGGTCGAAGTCTTAGAGACCTAGACTATAGTTAAGAGCCAACAGACCAACTCACGCGTATGCGTAATTTCGCCACTATCACTCTTTTCTATCATAGCACTCAAAATTTTCAAGTTGTGAACAGGCGATGAGGCCGAGAATAGGTGTGAAAACCGCAAACTCTCGACTAAGTTGCCTAGTCAGCTTGCGTTTTTTTAGCTACAAACGAGGAGAATTATACCAAATCAGGAGTGAAATCCGTATTTTGATGAATAATCTCCTCAACTTTTATCAAAACAAGGACGGAAGTTGTAAGATAGGGGTGAAACCCTAACCTTGACGACTCGTCCCGCTTTTATACAAAACTCCACCAAAAGTTCGATGGACTCCAACGGTCTAAAGACACAACCTAACCAAAGGGAATTGCGCCAACGCCCAAGAATCGAGGCAAAGGCATAGTCCGGGAGGTCGTTGTGCAGAATCCTTGCGAATAGTCGAGCCACTTTGGTCAGTCGAAGTCTATTAGCCACAGACAATCTACCTTCGATTTATCGATCTTTATGAAAATTTATGCATTTTCTGTTAATTGTTAACGTTTTGAGGTATTATTGATTTCGACCCAACACTATTGCTTCTGCTGAAACACAAATCTCACTCGACACAACCCTGCAGATCACTCGCGTTACATTGCTTTCGAACACTCGCAAACTCTGAATACTAGGTTTCTGTTTCCTGACTGCCTTAGTGATTAAGAATATATGTGTTTCTTGCTATTGTGCTTACACGTTTAGGAATATTGTGATTACGTGCCCTATGTGTTTATGTGATGTTGTGCAATTCTGTGATTTGTGACTATATGCGTTTACATGGTACGTGTTACTGAGCTTTAGTAATCCTTGAATGTGTGAGGTGAGATTCGAATACATGTGTTGAGTTCCATGGCGGTGTCTATTGCAGACAATGTCGTCTGGATCCCATCATCGGCTCTCTCGTCAGGAAAAGAGGGACAGACGCCTTGCTTCCATCGTCGCGAAAGCGGTGGCAAAGGCTGTGAGCGGTGTCTGCGAGAATGCCAGCAAGTCATCCGAGGAATCAAGGACTGAAGGTCCCAAAGCTGCTGCGAGACCTTTCAGTTTCAAACAATTCAAGTCATGTGGGCCGAAAGAATTCACAGGCGAAGGAGGTCCTACTGCTCTATTCCACTGGTTTGACTCTATCGAGGTCACTCTGCGACAAAGCGGTTGCCCTGATGATCTTCGAACTCTGAATGCTACCGGCGTCTTTCAGTCCCGTGCTCTGGACTGGTGGACGGCCGAGAGGAACAAGAGAGGGAATGATGCAGCCTACGGGTTGTCGTGGGATGAGCTCAAGGCAGTCATGCTGGAGGAATTCTGCCCTCCTCACGAGCGACAAAAGCTTGAAGATGAATTTTGGCACATACATCAGAAGGATGGAGACAATGCTGGTCTCACTGCTCGCTTCAAACAGCTCAGCATTATCTGTCCTGACCAGGTCAAGACCCCTGAGATGACCATCAAGAAATACATCCGAGCCCTGCCCGACTGCGTTGCTGATTTCGTGCAAGCGGCTAAGACTACCACGATCGAAGAAACCTATCTGCTGGCCGCTGAAATCAATGACAAAAGGGTCAAGGCTGGGATGTGGGATAAGACCTCCAAGCATCTACATCAAGCCACTGCTGCTACACCAACTACTGAACCCACGTCCTCAGGCAACAAGAGAAAGAACAAGAGAAAGAACAACTCCACCAACAAGAACTGTGCGATTACTGCTGCACCGATCCAAACGGTACCTGCTCAACAGCGTCAAGTAGTGGCGCCTGTGGCCAATGCACCGCCTGCAAAGCGTGCATATACTGGACCACACCCACTCTGCCCTACTTGCACCTATCATCATCCAACTGCCATTCAATGCCGTTTCTGTGCTCATTGCAACGTCTACGGCCACTTTACTGCCAACTGCCGTATTCGTCAAGCTCCTGCCAATCAAGCTCTACTCGCTGCCCCACAGGGTCAACAAGCTCCTCCGGCACCCGCAGTCAAAGCCAGAGCATGCTTCACATGTGGCGACCCGAACCATTTCGCCAACATGTGCCCGAACAGGGTGGTGAAACAAGAACCCCAGCAGCAACAGCAGCAACCACAGCAGCAACAGCCGCAGCAACAACAGACCGCACGTGCCAGAACTTTCAATCTCAACGTTCGTCAAGCCCAAGCCGACAACAACGTGGTCAATGGTACGTTCCTTGTGAATGGTATATATGCTTCATGTTTGTTTGATACTGGAGCCGATAATTGCTTTGTGTCACTCGAATTCGAGAAACTCCTTAGTCGTAAACGTTCTCGACTCTCCTCTGCATTCGAAGTTGAAGTCGCTACCGGAAGAACCGTCGCTGTAAGCTCTGTTATTCGTGATTGCACACTCGAGCTCAACAATCATATCTTCTCAATCGATCTTATCCCAATGCAACTAGGAAGTTTCGATGTCATAGTTGGCATGGACTTTCTTCGCGAAAACCATGCCGAAGTTGTGTGCTTCGATAAAATGATTCGTTTTTCCCTCGCCAACGGTGATTCTTTGTGCGTCTATGGAGATACTACTTCGAAGGGTCTCAAACTTATATCATGCCTACAAGCCAGCAAGTATCTTCGTAAGGAGTACAGGGCCTTCTTGGCTCACGTCGTAGCAGCGGAGAAGGAAAAGAAAGAGAAGAAGAAAGTGAAGGACGTTCCAGTGGTTCGAGAATTTCCTCGAGTCTTTCCCGAGGATCTTCCCGGACTACCTCCGAAACGTGATATCGATTTTCGCATTGACCTTATTCCCGGAGCGAATCCTATTGCCAGAGCTCCCTACCGACTTGCGCCGTCCGAAATGCGTGAACTCTCAACCCAACTCCAAGAATTGCTTGAAAAAGGCTTTATTCGCCCGAGCACCTCTCCATGGGGCGCGCCAGTCCTTTTCGTCAAAAAGAAGGATGGGACGTTCCGGATGTGCATCGATTACCGGGAATTGAATAAGTTGACTATCAAGAATCGCTACCCTCTGCCTCGAATCGACGATTTGTTTGATCAACTACAGGGCGCTACGTGTTTCTCCAAGATCGACCTGCGTTCCGGATATCATCAGCTACGTATACAGGAGGAGGACATTCCCAAAACAGCGTTTCGCACTCGTTACGGCCATTATGAATTCGTTGTCATGCCTTTTGGCCTAACCAATGCGCCAGCAGTTTTCATGGATCTGATGAATCGAGTGTGTAAACCGTATCTTGACCGTTTCGTCATCGTGTTCATCGACGATGTCCTGATCTATTCCAAAACGAGATCCGAACACGCGCAGCATCTACGTTTGGTTCTCGAGTTACTTCAGGGAAACCAACTCTACGCCAAATTCTCCAAGTGCGAATTTTGGCTGGGGGAGGTTCAATTTCTGGGTCACATCGTAAATAGTCAGGGCATTCACGTCGATCCTGCGAAGATTGAAGCAGTTAAAAGCTGGGTTACGCCTAAGAACCCGACTGAAGTTCGTTCCTTTCTCGGACTGGCGGGCTATTATCGACGATTTATCAACGGATTCTCGAAGATTGCTGTACCACTTACTTCTCTTACTCATAAAGACCAGCCCTTTTTCTGGGGAACCAAGCAAGAGTCTGCCTTCCAAACCCTCAAATACATGCTTTGCAATGCTCCTGTTCTCACGCTACCCGACGGAAACGATAATTTCACTGTCTACTGTGATGCTTCTAACCTTGGTCTCGGTTGTGTCTTAATGCAACGAGACAAGGTTATTGCTTACGCATCCCGTCAGCTCAAAATCCACGAGAAGAACTATACAACCCACGATCTCGAGCTAGGCGCAGTTGTTTTTGCATTAAAGATTTGGCGACACTACCTGTATGGTACCAAGTGTACGATCTTCACCGATCATAGGAGCCTACAACACATCTTTAATCAGAGGGAACTAAATATGCGTCAACGCCGATGGGTAGAGCTTCTCAACGATTACGACTGCGAGATTCGTTATCACCCAGGCAAAGCAAATGTTGTTGCCGACGCACTTAGCAGACGGGGTTATCTGCTTAGCACACGGAATGTTCAAGCCCAGCACAATCTCGAAGCTCTTATTCGCGACGCCCAGCATGCATGTTTCAACGAGCGCACCCTGAAGAAAGAGAGAATCTACCACGACGGAGCCCAGCTTGTGAGCAAATCAAACGGGATATTCCACTTTCTAGACAAAATCTGGATTCCCAGGAGAACTAACCTACGGCAGATCATCATGGACGAAGCCCACAAATCCCGATACTCTATTCATCCTGGTGCTGACAAAATGTACCATGACCTACGATATAGGTACTGGTGGCCGGGTATGAAACGGGATATCGCCCTCTACGTCGGAAGATGCCTAACCTGCGCTAGGGTCAAGGCCGAACATCAACGACCCTCTGGCTTGCTCGAACAACCTCCAATCCCTATGTGGAAGTGGGAGAGCATAGCTATGGATTTCGTAACCAAGCTTCCAACCACGTCATCAGGTCACGACAGCATTTGGGTTATCATTGACCGTTTGACCAAATCAGCCCACTTTCTGCCAATACGAGAGGACTACAAGGTGGAACGATTAGCCCGAATCTACACTAACGAGATCATTTGTCGACATGGGACGCCACGTGACATCATCTCTGACCGTGATGCTCGATTCACTTCACGATTGTGGGGAACGTTTCAAACGGCACTAGGAACAACGCTTAATCTAAGCACTGCGTTCCACCCACAAACTGACGGTCAAAGCGAGAGAACGATTCGTACACTTGAAGACATGCTCCGTTCATGTGTTCTAGATTTTGGTGGCAATTGGGATAAACACCTTCCGTTAGTCGAATTCTCGTACAACAACAGCTACCAGGCTAGCATCCAGATGGCACCTTTCGAGGCCCTATACGGGAGAAGATGTCGATCGCCTATTGTGTGGCACGAGATCGGTCACTCGCAGCTAACCGGTCCGGAACTACTGCAAGAAACGACAGACAAAATCTTCCAAATTCGGGACAACCTAGCGAAGGCTCGAGATAGACAGAAGCTTCTCGCCGATAAAAAGCGCAAGCACCGCGAGTATGGCATTGGTGACTACGTACTCCTAAAGGTATCACCTTGGAGGGGTGTAGTCCGATTTGGCAAAAAGGGGAAGCTAGCGCCTCGTTATGTGGGACCTTTTAAGATTCTGGAAAGGATCGGAAAGGTCGCCTACAGACTCGAATTACCGGAAGAACTTAGCAATGTCCATCCGATCTTCCACGTGTCAAACCTCCGAAAGACCATCTACGAACCAGCCAAACATGTTCCTCTAGACGATCTACGAGTGAACGAAACATTGCACTTCGTGGAAAAGCCTGTCGAAATCATGGATCGCCAAACCAAAGAACTCAGGCGCTCACGCATTCCCATTGTGAAAGTCCGGTGGGAAGGCAAACAAGGCGCGGAGTTCACTTGGGAACTCGAAAGCGACATGAAGGCAAAGTATCCACAGCTGTTCAACGAAGAAGCAACGTCCAACTAGACCAGCGAGTATTCGAGAGAGATTTCAGAGAATTTGAAATATGATAATATGTATGGAAGCCAACAGAAACCGCCGAAACTAATAAAGATTGAATTTTTATAAATGAATCACGCCATCTGTATGTTATTGTGTGTTCGATCACGTACGTTCACGGATTCCGCACGTCGTACGAGTCGGATCGCAACCGAAGCGAATTCAAACTAGAATCTACAATGATCAAGGTTTTGAAAGAAAAAGAAAAAGATTTTGAAGAACTTTACCGAATCTGATGCGAATTGAGATCTGTATACAATGAAATCTGGTACGAATCTTGTTGTTTGATCAGCGCAACTCAAACGACTTCATAGGCTTTTGAATCAGCCGATTTTAACCGTAAATCCTGGTTAATTTGGTGATTCTCCACACGTGATTCACGAATTTGTTACAGCTTCCGGCTTAATTTCGGGACGAAATTTCCTAAACAAGGGGAGGCTGTAACACCCCGTGTTTTCACGAGTGAAAGTCAAAGTCAAGGTCAAAGTCAACGACCGAATTCGCGCGACGAGACTCGTAGAATTGTTTCTATTATATTTAGATTATGTGGAGTAAATGTCGTACATTACGATGGTCAAGCCTCATCAATCATATATCGACCGATCTACGACTGTGAACGATAGGAAGTAACAATGCGATAAAGATAATCAAGCAAGCTAATCAAATCGACACCAAATCGTAACTCGAATTTCGTATTTTATTTGTCAGTTATACGTGTGTGTGTGCCTTACGTGTTACTTGTGCATGTTTATTTTATGTTGTGTGGTGATAATCAAGCGAACTCAATCGAACTCGAAGTCTAACTCAAATATGATCGAACCCGAACTCGAATCCCGAATCGAACCGTATAAGAAGTTGTTGGGACTGAAAGTAATTTGAATTAGGAAACCCTATCAAACCGCTCATAAATCCGAGCCGAATCAACGTCGCATCGAGCTCGCCCAAGGTGGTGGCATCCGCACGGATGGCCCATCCGCACGGATGGCCAATCCGCACGGATTGCCAGTCCGCACGGGTGGCCAACCCGCGCGGATAGCCTGCCCGGGTGCGTGCCGTGCGCACGGCTCACCTCCTTTCCCTTTTTGGCAATCCTATAAATACACGGGTCACTATCCACTTTTTCCACTTTTGGCAAGTGACGTCCGAACCACACGCATTCTCCACCTTTTTCTCAGATTTCTCTCAATCCAGGTAAGATCTTGCACTGATTCTTGTACATCTTTAATCACTACACGATTCTACACACTTCTATCTTTCGAATCTTTAATTTTAACCATGAAATCATCCGGATTTGAGGTAATCCTGGGTGACGTCACCATGAAGTTCGTAAGAACTTCATGCTAAGCCTCATTCCACCAAGAATATCTCAGATCCAAACGATTTCTACACGTTTTTACAATGATTCCACCTAGATCTAGACTTTTCTAAGGATAAAAGAGTTGAAAGAAATAAATCTAATGTTCTCTCCATCTTTTACCCTCAAAACCGGTGCAAATCCGATCAGTCCTAGTGTTTTGCTCGTCAATAGTGATACCCTAGTTCCAGATCTGGAGTTGTACCCTAGACAACTGATTTCGGGGTTAACCGGGACGACCGTTCTGAGTCGCCGGCAGGCCGAGTTAGGGTGGTTCCTAACCGGTCTAGTCACGCGGGTGAGAACGCAACTCCAAGTGGTTGCCACGTAATCAGAACGTCTCGATAAACGACAATAGAAACCAAGTGTAGACGAACGGAACAACCAGAGCAGTTGTCCGCACGGACAGACTACCCGCACGGACTAGCCACCCGCACGGACAAGCTGTGCGCACGGATTACCATCCGAACGCACAGGTCATACGCACGGGTTGCCACCCGTACGGACTACCCTTGGGACCAACTTTCCGAGCGAGGTTTGAGTATCGACGAACGAGCAATCCGGACAGACGACCTCTGAATGGATTACTCATCGGATCATGAGATACTAAGGCCTTAAAATGAAAATCAAACGAACCCCACCCGCACGGCCAAGCCGTGCGCACGGACGGGCTATCCGGACGGATTGACTCTGCCCGCGCGCACCGGCTGTCCGCACGGACTACCACACGCACGGACCGCCGTCCGCGCGGCCGGCTTGAAAGGTAGAAACACTTTGGTGTTTTCTAAATGCTACAACGAAAACTCCAAAGCACAAGCCATCATACACAAACACATCTTAGGAAGAAACAATCCACTAGAACGTTTATCCACACAAGCAATCTAACTGTACGGGTAGGTCGTCCGCACGTATAACTCGTCCGCACGGGTTGCCACCCGCACGGACAGTCACAAGCACGGATGACCAACCCGGATGGAACGCCATCCGCACGCATCACCATCCGTACGGATAGGTCATGCGCACGGATGACTTTTACGCACGGATGACTGATCCGCACGATCAGTCCTCCTACCCACCCTCACCTGTACTGTTTTACGCGTCACTCATCGTTACGTTATCGAATCTATTCAGGCTAATCGTACTCGCTGTAAAGCGCTCCCTTCAATCCATATCGCTGTGAGTATACTCGAACCCTTTTTGCTTTAGCACTTTTGGGTGTTACATACGTTACAACTATTCAAACTACAACTATCACACTACTCAAGCTATTTTAACGCTTAACCATTATCGCATGTTATACGTGGCTTATGAATGCTTGTTTGTTATGTTTACACATGGAATGCTGTCTACCTGCCTTAGCAACGATAGTACTATAGTTTGGACTCAGCACCCGTTTCCACGGGGGTTGTTAAGGATCTTTTACTTGCATGGATTACAGTGGTAATCGTGTATTGCGAACTGCCTCGGGCAGTCAACCCGCAGTCATTGGTATCGATGGATCTATGTCGATAACTAACGTGCTTCATTTCCCTATGTGTACATGCTGGTTATGCGTAAACGAATTCGAACTCTATATGCTATTATCAAACTTGTATGCTCACCTTTACATTTTATGTATTGACATTATTTTAACGTATGTGATAGGTGCCTAGGTTGTTTTTATGCTTCTCGGGCTGTGATGAAATCGAAGCTAGGAACTGGAGTCCTAGAAACCAACAAACAATTTAGTTATGCTTAAATCTGAGTTGTCGGAACAGAATATTTGTTTAGTTTTTGTCTGTAATAACTTGTTTTACTATTTGAGACATGGTATGGGACATGTTAACTTAAATTGAATGGTAATGATAGTTGTTATGGAAACTTCTGGACAATCTGTTTCGCTCAGTGCCGCGCCCCGATGATTCCGCCATCGGTTGGGGTGTGACAGAAGTGCACAGACTTTGTTAGACGGTCTACTATTACCCAAATTGTATCGTGGCCCTTGGGCGTCTTTGGCAATTTTGTTATGAAGTCCATGGAAATCTGTTCCCATTTCCATTTGGGTATTTCAGGTTGTTGCAGAAGACCTGAAGGCTTCTGGTACTCAGCCTTTACCTTGGCGCACGTTAAACACTTACTAACATATACTGCAACATCGCCTTTCATCCTAGGCCACCAATAGAAATCCTTGAGATCTTGGTACATCTTATCCGCACCGGGATGGATTGAGTACCGCGACTTGTGAGCTTCATCAAAAACAATCTTCCTCAAACCACCAAACAAAGGAACCCAAATTCGTTTCATGAAGCATAAAGTCCCTTCCTCGTTTGGTACCAACTGCTTCTCCATCCCACGGAGATACTCATCCTCAATATTCCTTTCTTTCAAAGCTTCTCTCTGCGCGACATGAATGCGCAAAGAGAGGTCTGTCTGGGCAATCATTTCCAAAGCCCTAACCCTTATGGGCTTAATCCTTTCTTTTCGACTCAGGGCATCAGCGACCACATTTGCTTTCCCTGGGTGGTATTTGATCTCGCAATCATAATCATCCAACAGTTCTACCCAGCGCCTTTGCCTCATGTTAAGCTCCTTCTGATCGAATATGCGCTGTAAGCTTTTGTGATCAGTACCATACAAATAATGTCGCAAAATCTTCAACGCAAATACCACCGCGCCTAGTTCCAAGTCGTGCGTGGTATAATTCTTCTCATGAATTTTCAACTGGCGTGACGCATATGCTATAACCTTCTGGCGCTGCATCAGCACGCAACCCAAAAATTGACGCGAGGCGTCACAATATACCATGAAGTCGTCCGTTCCTTTGGGTAGTGATAAGATCGGTGCATCACAAAGCTTTTCTTTCAACAACTGAAACGCTTCTTCTTGCTTGTCACCCCAATCAAACTTTTTGTCTTTCTGTGTGAGCGCGGTCAGAGGTTGAGCGATTTTAGAGAAATCCTCAATGAACCTTCGATAATAACCAGCCAAACCTAAGAACTGTCGAATCTCAGTTGGCGTCTTTGGAGTCTCCCAATTCTTGATCGCCTCGATCTTTGTTGGATCCACATGGATTCCATTTCCATTAACCACATGTCCAAGGAATTGGACTTCACGCAGCCAGAACTCACACTTCGAGAACTTAGCGTACAACTTTTCCTTTTTAAGTAGCTCTAGAATAGCTCTTAAATGCTGTTCGTGCTCGTCCTTCGTCTTCGAGTAGATCAGAATGTCATCAATAAACACGATCACAAACTTATCCAAGTACGGCTTGCAGACTCGGTTCATTAAATCCATAAAAACTGCCGGTGCGTTTGTCAACCCAAACGGCATGACCAGGAACTCGTAATGTCCATAACGAGTCCTAAAGGCCGTTTTCGGGATACTTTCCTCTTGTATCCTTAGTTGATGATATCCTGATCGAAGATCGATCTTTGAATAAAAACTTGAGCCTTGCAGCTGATCAAATAGGTCATCGATTCTCGGCAGGGGATATCTATTCTTGATAGTCAACTTATTAAGCTCGCGGTAGTCTATACACATACGAAAACTACCATCCTTCTTTTTGACGAACAGAACTGGAGCTCCCCAAGGTGAGAAGCTTGGCCTGATAAATCCCTTATCCAATAGCTGCTGAAGTTGCGTCGACAACTCCTGCATCTCTGAAGGCACAAGTCGGTAAGGTGCCTTAGCCACAGGCGCGGCACCTGGGACTAAGTCAGTGTGGAACTCGACTTGTCTTTGCGGCGGTAATCCTGGCAAGTCTTCTGGAAAGACTTCAGGATATTCTTTTACTACTGGAATGTCTTCAATCTTTGGTTCAGCAGCTTCTTTATCCACGATGTGTGCCAAAAAGGCAACACATCCCTTCTGTAAACACTTTCTAGCTTTCAGACAGCTAATGATTCTCAGAGGCGTATCGTGCTTTTCTCCATGAACTACGATCGTCTCTCCATCTTCTATTGGGATGCGGATGGTCTTTTCGTGGCAAACAATCTCGGCTTTGTTGCTCGATAGCCAATCCATCCCTACCACCACGTCGAAACTGCCCAATTCGACTGGTAGTAGATCCAAAGTGAACTTGCGTTCTCCCAGCTCAATCACGCATCCTCTGATGACTTCGCTCGTTTCAACTAGTTTCCCATTCGTCAATTCAATCGAGTACGGAACGTCTAACTTACTAGGTGTCAACCCAAGTATATTCTTAAATTCTATCGATACGAAACTATAATCGGCACCAGTATCAAACAGAATAGATGCAAAGCGTTGGTTTACAGGGAACGTACCAGTGACTACGTTTGGATCCTGGCGCGCTTCCCTTGCGCCGATGTTAAAGACTCTTCCCCGTGCTTGGTTCAGTTTTGGGCATTCCTCCTTAAAATGCCCGACGTCTCCACAATTGAAACAACCGGGTCCACGACCATTTCCATTCCCATTTCCACCTTGCGTGTTGTTTTGATTGCGATTTCCACTCCCAGCTTGGTTTGCAAAGTTTCCACGGTTTCCATTTCCGCCATTACCTCCTTGTTGGCGGTTTCCATTACCATTCCCATAACCTCGATTACCACCACGCCCAGTACCAGTTCTGGCCCAACACGTATCCTTCAAGTGGCCGTTCCTTCCACATGACTCACATTTCTTCAATCCGCATTGGCCAGAATGATGGCGCTGGCATGTATCACACTTGGGCAGAGTGCCCATATAACCTCTTCCTTTGCTTTCAACACCGGTTTTGGCCCTAGCCGGTGTGCTCGACTCACCCCTCTTGCTTACAACATTGGTACCTTGCTTAAAGTTGGAAAATTTCCGTTTGTTTTCACCAGACGACTCAACATGTGTTTCCTTTTTCTTCTGATCAGAAACTGAGAACTTGTTCAACCTAATGGCCTCTTCAGTAAGCGCCACACTGAGGTCTATGGCTTCCGTGATCGTTGCAGGTTTGGACGTGGTAACCATACTCATTATCTGGGGTGCCAACCCCCAGATGAAGCGCTCGACACGTTTAAATTCGGGCGTGACCATGTACGACACTACATGGGACAAATCATGAAATCTCTGAACATACTCTGCAATCTTAGGACCATCCATTCTTAGATGCCAGAACTCAGTTTCTAGCTTCTGTATTTCAGCACGCGAGCAGTACTTCCTTCTCATTAGCTCTTTCAGCTCATTCCAGGTTAACGCATAAGCAGCAGCTTCTCCTAACGTTTGCACTTGCAGATTCCACCACAATAGGGCACCATCCAGAAACAGCCCTAAGATGTAGGTCACTTGTTGCTCGGGAGCGCATTTGCTCATTCTTAGGACAGAGTCTGTCTTTTCAGCCCACCTAACAAACGCAACAGCACCTCCAGTGCCGTCGAAATTCACGGGCTTACAGTCAAGGAACTGCTTGTAGGTGCACCCTGCACATACGTTGGAATTTACAAATGATATTAGTGGTCGTGCTATAGATATCCAAATGTATCGTAGTATATCTCGAACGACTTAACATGACCATGGGGTGGATTGTTATTGCCGTTGTTGTTGTTGTTCGAAGTGTTCCTGCTCATTTCTGTTTGGGAGGCTGCATATTGTGCTATAGCTGCGGCAATGATCCCTTGAAGTTCTGCCTCGGTAGTAGGCATGCGTACATCGTGTCTTGGAGGCATCTTCTAAAAGATGATCATGTAGGTCAGGTCATAGTAAGTATAATAAATATGCATATATAGTAGCATTCATCAATCACATAACATCTCATGTTATAAATTAAAACATATAATCTCAACAAAGCATGTAGTGAGAATGTTGCCATTGAGCCTTCATTAATCACGACCACAATATTGTTTTTACAAGTTTTATAGTACATCATACATCCAAATGATATTAATGGGTCACATCACCCTCAAAAATACAAGTCGAACTACAACTATCATATACAAAAGTGTGATCTCTCAACAGTCTTCGTAAGCTGGCTCAATAGCGACCTTCTCACCAAAAGATCGACCTGCATAAAACCAAAAATGCCTATGCTGATGGCGGTGGAGGAGGAGGAGGGAAATGAGAGAAAAGCAAGTGACGCATGTGTAACCAATCCTCCTCTAAGGCACGATAGGCGCGCAACAAATATGCTATCTGCTGCTCAGATGTCATGAAACGAACGTCTGAATCGGGGGAAATCGGACGAGGAGTATGTGGTGCTGCAAATGGGGTCTGACAATGACAAGATGGACATGGAGCTCTCTCCAAATCCTGAATACAACGCGTCAATGCATCCTGCTGTATCATCAAGGAAGTGAGGATGTCCTCCGTAGAGTACCCAATATGGTGCGGGTAGTACGGATCAGACAGTGGCATGATAGGGGGCGTAGTCCATAAAAATGTCTCGCTAGATGGAATGAAAGATGGTACAGTAGGTGGTGCAACGTGAGGAAACTGTGACATGACCGGATCAGACGTCGATACAGGTGGAACAAAAGTAGAATGAGAAATCTGTGGTATAAACTGGCCGCCTCCTGACATGAAAGGTACGTGACCAAAAGGCTGTCGCGATGAACCCTCCCTGGGACGCGGTAGAGGGATGTCCTGGAGAAAGGTAATCGGAAGATCGGTACAATGGACATCGGTCGTAAGTGGGTGGGATAGTGGAATATCAGTGGGTGCAGAAACAGGTGCTACTGGAGGTGTAACAGGTAATACAAATGGTGGGTAATCGTCATCGTCATCGATCCACCCGTACGGGTGTCGGCGTAACGTGGATCTATATGAGTAGCAAAAGGTGCACGGTCAAACAGCGGGAAGATCAGCAGCGGGTATATCACCATCAAGAGGTGCAACGGCTGGTGCATCATCATGGACAGGGTCATGCTCTAATGCAGGGTCAGGAGCAACTACAGGCTCTGGGGCCACAGCAGGCTCCGGCTCAACAAGATCCATATCAAAATCAGCAGGGATGTCAAGCAAAGGGTCAATAGGATCTACGGGCGCCTCTAGGGGCTGATCCATGTGAATAAACTCAATATCGTGGTCAGGATCGAAATCAGGGGGAAAGACCGGCTCAAAAGCGTCATCGACCTCATGGTCAAACTCGAACTCGTGCGATGGACCGGGTGCAGCTGACATCGCCATGTCAGGGTCAAAAGAGTGAGGCTGCACACCATGGTCGTGCAAAGATGCAGATGCCACAGACTCCAATGAGTCCGGGAGAGGTGAACCAACAGGAAGCTCCTCTATAGGGCCCTCAGCAATGGGAAGAATAACGTCAGCATCAATAGGGGCCCCGCCCTCATAGTCAGCCTCAGGCGGATCCTCCTCAAACAGATCGATGTCGTCATCAGAGACGACATCGAGTGGCATATCTATCACAGGGAAAACCAAGTGGTACGGGAGCAGGGATCACCGCAAGAGGTAGATCCCCGGCAGGAATGCCATCAGCAGGCTCAACTCCGACGTCAGGCAGCGCGAACGGCTAGAAATCATCGTCGTCCGTGCTGGTGGTGTCTGATGTGTAGACCTCTCGCTCTGACGGAATCTCGTCATCTGACACGATCGCCATGGGGTCTAGTGTGTCCGATACTCCTGTGTCTGATGATGAAACCATGACGTCTGTAACACAATCACATATATGCACATATATCAATCATAAAGTCAAATAAACATGTAAGTCACAATAATGCAAGTAAGCAATCCTCCTAGTCTTCCCAGACTACGCTCCCAGCCTCTCAGACTGAACTTCCTAGCCTCTCAGACTAACTCCCTGGTCTTTAAGACCAACCTCCCAGTCTCTAAGACTAAATCCCTGGTCTCTAAGACCAAAACCTCCCAGTCTCTAAGACTAAACCTCCCCAATCTCTAAGATTGAACCCTTCAGTCTCTAAGATTGAACCCTTCAGTCTCTAAGACTGAACCTCCCTAGCCTTTAAGGCTAAACCTCCCTCAGCCTCTAAGACTGAACCTCCCCAGCCTCTAAGGCTGAACCTCCCTCAGCCTCTAAGATTGAACCTCCCCAGCCTCTAAGGCTGAACCTCCCCAGCCTCTAAGACTGAACTATAATTTTTGAAAAGTGTACTTGTGCCTTTTTGTTTGTAAAAATGTTTTGTATCCTGGATTTGGACGTTTAGTGTATGCAATGTAAAAATGTTTTCGTGAGAGCCCTAGTGATCATAGTCTAGACTCGAGAAAGAATCCTAGTTCGCTATGATCGATGCTCTGATACCAAGTTGTCACACCCTGGCTTTTGCGGAAGCGTGGGTTTATTTTGGTGTGACTTCTTAATACCATAGCACAATCACAACAATGTTATATGAATTAAAACACATGATAGTCATCCATTAATTAAGTTTTGAAAGTTACCACAACAACATTGTTTAAAAGTCGACACTTAAAACAGATTACGTTATGACATAATTTAAAATGTGTTCACAAGACACAACCAAAAGACATGAATAAAAAACACAGTTTAAGACATGTAACCTGTCCAGGCAAAGGTCATATTTCCTAAACTCGGATGACATCATTATTCCTACGCAGCTTGACGAGATTGCATACCTTTCCAGATCCCCTAGTTTCCTGAAATACATGTAGTTTGAAAAATCAACAAAAAGTTGAGCGAGTTCATGTAAAAGTGAGTATGTATAAACCTTTGTAATATGTCTGTATGTATGAAAATCCCTGGTATGTAGCAATTAAGGAAAAAGAGATCACCACTGGGTTGCAAAGCCAATGATATGTGTGAAGTGATGCAGGAAGACTCAAACCTAGCAGATTTTTGCGTCGGGCTCAATGTTACCCCATGGTCCGTACTGTGGACTCAGGAGTTGGGCTCGCTACACCCAAATAGATCTATCACTCATGACCCTCGGTCCTACAATGAGGATTAATGGCTCCAAGTACCACCTACCCACTCACATGATCTAAGTAGTATACCCTCCTTAAGCTAACCATACCATGTATAAAAGTGTCTGTAATTACTGTAACATGTATTCCACCCCCGAAGTATAAAAACTGAAAATAGTTAAGAGAAAAGGGGGACATGAACTCACAGAAGTGCGTATCCCGAAATGTAAGTCTCCAACTCAACCTGCTGCGTAACGACCTACACGTACTAATGCCTATTAGACGGATGGCCGTGCCTTGGCTTAGGGTTTAATGTTTTTGGAGAAATAGTTAGGTAACTATTCCGTATTCACACTTCTTATTTATTTTATATTTCCTTCCCAAGGATGGGGGTTTTTATACAAGTACACGTTATAATTCCGAATAATATATTTTAAGTCCCACTTAGAAAACATATCTTTAACCACTTGTCTAAACTATTTTAATTCCAAAATATACATATTTTTCCCAAAAATATTATATTTTACTTCATAATTCTTCCAAAATAATGCTTTGCTAAAAATATACGTATAAGAGTATTTTTCTGATATATACGTAAGTTACGTCTTAGCGTTTAGTAATGCAACAATACTTGCGTAACTTAAATATTTATTTGTGAGAGTTTTTGTATTATTTGGAGTCGTAATATCATGGCGTTATAAGTTATATTATTTTTACCCTAATAATATATTTAGTTCACGTAATAAACAACAATCATTCAAGAGTTTTAATATGGAATATATATTCTAAATATATATTTAACAAATTTTATTTACGAAAATCAACCTCCGGCACTTTAATATTTTTGTAATAAAATCATGGCGAAGTTTATTTTTGAAAACCAAGTTAAAAATATATTTGTAAACATTTGTTAGAAAAATATTTCTAAGTGTTGAAATTCTAGAAAAATTTCGCCAGAGTTTCCTTTGTAAATGGAGGCGTCCACGCTTACTAGCGTATCATTTTCTTTTCAAAAATTTATTCAAACAATCATCATCCAATAACATACAGTTTCTAATCATCAATCTTGACATAAAATAAACATGAACCCTAAACTTGTGAACTTGAAAGTTTGTAAAAATATGTAGTAAATTACTAACATATTTAGTAGGTCTTGTTATCTTTAAAATATGACTTAGTTTCTTAAAAACTTTATCTTTAAAGAATATGTATTTTCACAACTTCTAGTCATATTTTCCAAAAATATTTCTTTGTGGAATTTTCTTGTTACACAAGTGGTCATACACTTGTTTACTTACTAAAAATGATTTTAGTTCATACAAGATCCAGGTTTTAACAAAACTAGTATTTTTCACTTGGTTCTTTCGAAAGACCACTCATAGATCTTTAGATCTACAAGTTTAGAACTTCATTTTTCAAGAAAACTTATATTTATTCAAGTTCAAGTTCATGAATGGATGGTTTCATCATCCTTCATAACTCTATCATTTATTTCTTGCTAGTTCATGTCTCTAAACATGATCTAGCAAGTCTATGTGATGGATCATCTCATCTTTACTAACAAATAACATTCCACAATCATAACAACATAAGATCAACATGATTTCAACATCATTCTAACATTACTTCATCGTTTATCCATTCTTTATCCTTTATGTTCATAAACTTTGATTATGTTCTTTAGAGTTTTCTTAATATTTATCATTCTTTCATCTATTAACCACCAAAAATAAGAACAAGATGAAGTTTTAAAGCACTTACTACTAGCACAAGGCTAGGGAGAAACAAGGCGTAAAAGTGGTGGATAAAAGAAAACAAGAGCGGTCCTTGAGCTTCCGAGTGCACCAAGCTTACTTGTTAAACCTCTTGCACCTTTGAGTGTATGGAAAATGCTTGAATGGAAGGTTGAAGGTGGTTGTATGGTGGATGGTGGATGGTGGTGGCGGCCGTAAGCAAGGAAGGAGGAAAGGAGAGTGTGTTTGTTGGTGGGTGTTTGATGAGAGAAGATGGAAGTCTTATGTGTTAATTTATAAACCAAGTCTTGTGTTTATCCAACATATATAATGTTCCTTTAACCAACAACAATAGCAATTAAATAATCAAAAGAAGTGGGGGGTTGTCCCACCCCACATAACCGTCGAAGGGGGGGGGGGGTAGGGGGTTGGGTTGTAATCTATCTAGTTACAAATCTAGTTGGTTTTAAAGTGTTTAGTTAGTGTATTATTGTATGTTATATAATATAAGGTGTGTTAGGGTGTTCGGGGACCCTAACTAGCTCAGAAAAGTAAAAACAATGTGTTTGGCAATATTTTTATGTTCCGGGTAAAGTCCGGTTGTTCGGTTGGATGTTGATTTGTTAAAGTGCTAAATAAATCTTTAAAGTGTCTTTTATATTGTTTTTAGTGACACATAAAATTCCCAACACTTTGGAAAATGTCTAGGACTATTTTGCCAAGTTTTTGCACTTTACTAGCATTGTTAAATGCTGAATTTTGGTTAACTAGTGCAGAATTCTGCACTTTAAGTATGTTTTAGGCACTTCCGGGCACTATAACTATCACCTAGTGACGCAGTTTTATAATCCTCACCTCCCTACACTCACTACTAGTGTAGTACTTTATTCCCGGCTCATACTGGCCTCAAAAATATTGTCTGTCTAGGTGCTGGCATTGTCAACATGTTTTTATGGTTATCCGCTCACTGTGCTCACTGTGATTTGTGCATCAAGTTTGTCACTAATGTTTGTGTATAATAAATGGAGTGACAGTATGAAAAGTGATGCATATGTATGTAACAGAAATCAGTAAGCAGTTTAATAACAGTTGTAATCAAGCACAGTCATTAAGCACAAACTAAGAATTAATTAATTGTACGGATACCTGTAAATGTGAGGGTTATCACATCATATACTTTTCTTTGTCTGGCCTTTTATCAAAAGCATTTGCCAATTTAATTACTTGTTCACAATGCACATTGTGGTCGGATATAATGATTTTACTTAGATATCTGTGCCTCAGCAGATGAAGTTGTGAGTTCTGTCTGTTGTTTACTTCATTTTCTTTCACAAACCCAGTCACCCATCGTGTTTTCTCTCATTTGTATGTTTCCATGTGACGCATTGTAAACACTTCACAGTTTACGCCGTTATTCTCCGTCCTCCAATCCATCTCTTTTCTTTCTATCTCTGATGTTCCAAGTTCTTCTATAGCTGGTGTTGGTTTTAAAGCCTTTTGTAGGTATAAAACCAATACCCTTCTCTGTAACATAGCAACATTGTGTCAGTATCTTTTACATAAAATATAACATGTATATGAAGAAGTTTTTGTATTACCAGTGTGTCTGGAAGCCCCTTGTATCTTTCCTTAAATTCTTGTTTAGCGGCTGAATTGTCAATCAGCTCAATTTTGCCAGTTTTCAAGTGGAAGCACAAGACATAGAAGTGGTCACCTTGAAGTACCGGGATAAACACCAAGTCAACCGAATCAAGTTTTTTTACCTCATATTTTAGTATGATGTATTCAAAATTTGAGGCAAATACGTTTAGACGTTTGTCGTCTGTGTATTTCTCTTCGTCGTACATGATATCCGGCTGTATGTTATGTAATTAGAATCAAAGTTTAGTAATGTATTAAAAGGTATTTAAACATGCGAGATTAGTACATGCAAAATAATGTGTGAAATTTTTCACATGCGAATTGCATGTATACCCTATGCGAAATTACAATAGAATGCGAAATGTTGTTTTTGTTTTCATAGTAAAACTATCTAATATTCTATATGCGATTTAAATATAAATAGTATGCGAAATCACTGATTATTCATTTTCTGTTTTAATTTCAAATGCCAATATGTTTATAAAATCATACCATCATTGTGCTAAACAAGTAGAGTCTGTATGGTGATGATTTTCTATCCCTCTCTTCTCTTCAAGGTTTAGAACATCCACAAATGCATCTATTCCGTTTGATGCGACGTACTGACCCCTGTAAAAGCTTTCAAAGATACCTTTAGGAGTGTTAACCCCAGTTTTTGATCGGTAAAGTTCATCCCTGCCAGGAAAAAATTAAATAATTAATATTTTGAGTGTATATATTTAGTTGTTTGTTAGTTGATATAACCGTTTTACTTACTCTATGTTTGCAAATGTAGCAAATGTATATCGGATCACACTCAATTCTTGATTCAAGAGTGCTTCGTGCATGTTTACCACTCTGTTGCAGTAAGGGGAACAAAATGCGTCTCCTAGCTCTGCACATCTTTTCTCAGCTCGAATTTTGGCTGCTTCTATTGTCTTATAAAGGAGTTCATTTAACCCCTTTGGTAGAAATTGTTTTGGAACTTGCTTTGGCTTTGAGTTTTTTCTCCCCCCTAGCTGGTTTTTTTTCCTTATTTTCTTCTAGGCTTGGTCCCAGGCTCAAAAGCAACTCAACTGACTGCAATTCCTCAGCCGTCACCTGAGGGCATTCAACTTCCGGTTCCTTCTGAACTTCGATACCCGAATCGGTTTGTTGAGGGTCTTTTTGTGTAGTTTCTCCTAAAGAAACTGCTTCCACTTCTGGCTCTTTATCTTGAACTTTTTCTTGAATGTTTTGTGTAGATTCTGCCAAGTTCACTGTTTTTTCGATAACAGTTTCGTTTTCACCACTTTCTGTAGGCCAGAGTAAGTTAAGAAATATAATATTTTGTTTTTTTTTAATTTTGTTCTAATATAAGTGTTTTTTACCTTTGACAGGTGGTTTGTATGCGTATACACCCATTTCGACAGTTTGAATGTTTGCAATAAGGATGTCTGTCACTCCTTCATCATCTTTATTTGTCAATCCTTCATCATCTGGCTGCAGTACCCCTATAGATTCAAATTATTGAATTTTAATACATGAGAATCAAAATCGCATGGTATACATGACATTGCATGCGAAATCAAATGTGAAGTGTATGTATGAAATCGCATTTGTTTTTTTTAAGGTATCGCATGTGTATAGGAAATGGTGATTTTTTTACATAAATTCGCATTTGTTAATTTGAAATCGCAGGTTTTACCTTCTGATGCCATTTGTACAAAAACATTGGATATTACTTGTTGAGCTTCTTCATTCTGTCTACTTTCTTCGTTTGTAGTAACTTCATGATGAGCTTCGGAAGCTGGATTTTCAGGCTGTTGATGAACATGAGAGGGTGTAGTTTCATGCTCTTGAACCGAATCAGGCGGCACATAAATGGGATTATTCCGAAGAGTCTCATCCCACTGCTTACAGGCCTCCATAATCTCCGGATCCCAAAAACACTTAGTTTTTGCTTCTGAAACTAAGTTGTTCATCCCTTGAACATCTTGAACCATTTTAATGTATTTTTTTGACATTGGCTTTCATTTTTTTCAATAGGTTCTGTAATATTTTTCGAGTTAAGATACTATCAATCCAGATGTTAAATATAAATGGATTAAGTAAAATTAATATTTTTTGTGCTTACCTTTTTGTTGACGTTCGAAGCCTCTCGTTCTCGTTGCTGAGCTGAATCGTAGAATACCGATTGTGAAAGTGGAGCAGGAGTGTTGCAATAGTCCATTATTTTCTGTGTCTGTGTCCCAACTCCCATCACAAGGTTCAACTGAGACATTTCATGGATTTCAAAACTGAAATCTATCATATCATCAATGTTCTCGTTATCGTTTGGGTCTTCGTCGGTTTCTACGTTTTGTACTGCACGTGCAGTCCTTCTTCTGTAGCTTATTGTGGTGTCAACCGGTGGTCGTAGTGTATACTCCTCTGTTGAACGACCCTCTTCTTCTTCATTTTCACTCTCACTTGATGTCCATACAGATCCGTTATCCGAAATATGCTCTTCGACTTTATCAATCTCCGAAGATGTGATATAACGAATAACTTGTATCTCCACGACTTTCTCAAACAGTTTAAGCCTCTTGTTGTACTCATGCGTGTATAGAAGCTGTATAAATCGCAAGATCAAACAAAATTATTTTTAAAATCGCATGTATCATTTAATTATATAACAAAACAAACTACTCTTCTAAATATGTTATCAAATGTAGTTTGCATACTGTACGAAAGGCAACAGGTCCCACGAATTGTATTTTATAGTTCTTCCAGCCCGCTCGTGTACGACGCAAAGTGTCAAGTAGATATGAGCACCAATCTAGATTCTGTATGTCCTCAACAGCCTCTACACCAAGCAAACATCTATCATTTGCAGTTTTTGCCTTTGTAATCTCTGCAAAGAACGTCATCCAGTACACCAGGAAATTTAATCTAAACAGGCTTCCCCCATCTCTTTGACCATCCATTGCAGCTGCAATTAAGCCATGGGTAATTCTCGTGTTTTCCCCCCTTTGGCTGATGAATGTATCCCTGATAGCATTTCCTGGTTCTTTACTCTTTTCAATTTTCTCCGCTTTTTTAACTTTTCTCTTATCGACTATTATTTCAACTTGCTTTGGCCCCTTTGGTATTCCAAATACCTCATAAACTGTGTCCGATGTAATTTTTATTTGGTGTCTGCCTACGTTTAGTGTATCGAACATCTCGTCAAAGTTTCTTGCTAGCCAATATGCCAAACGTGTTGAAATATGGTTAATATTCATATCTAGAATAGCTCCAAATCCCATATTCTTCACCTCATCAATCTGTTTTTTTGAAAAAAATTTCACAGTATCCATATACGAGTTAGGTTGACATCTTAACAGTATTGCTTCGTTGCTGTATTCGAAGAAAGCTCTAGTCTCTGTTCTAGGTGATTCCACCTTTTTTGAAGGTTTTTTTGTTTATATCTTAGATTTCCTGTCATCTTTCTTCTTTTTCGGTAGTGGCTTAACAAAGTCATCCTCTTCAGAACTTTCATCAACAATCCTTCTTTTTCTATTTTTGTTAACTTTTATCAATGTTGATATTGGTTCAAAGTCATCATCAGATTCTATTTCTACAAAATCGCATGCTATCAGTCAAAAACCTTTATAAAATCGCATTTATCAGCTAAGCATTTCCAAAACTAGCCAATCATATAAATCGCATGCTTTAGACAACAAAAATTTATAAAATCTCATGTGTAATTTAATCATACTCCAAAACTAACTAATCATATAAAATCGCATGGATGTTTTTTATCAATTCGCATGCCCAAGCTAAACTAAGACAAAAACTTCAACAAACAAAAGTTAACATATAAAATCGCATTTGTCATACAAAACCCTCACAAAACCCTATATAATATCGCACATATATCAGGTAATCATTAACAAATCTACCTAATCATACAAAACCTAATAAATAACCATACCAGTCATAAACCCTAAGAGAAATCGTAGTTATGAACAATATGTAATCTTATAAAGCTTTAGGTTTCAGACCAAAACCTTACTAAACAAACAAAATCGCAGATGTCATTCAATGTCTTTGTAAATATCATTATAAAATCGCAAATGTCAATCGATACCTGGATTCATCTTCTTCGCCTGTGGTCTGTCGTTGTTGGCTTTGCTTCGTTTCTCAAAACTCATGAATCTTAGTTGAATCACAACGGTGAGTAGTAGGGAACTTGGGGGAAGGAGAATGCAATGTTGATTTTGGGTTTACGGTATGATTGTGAGTTATTGTTTGCTGATTATCAGGGGTTTTGATTTCGTAATGGACGATTTTAACCTTGGCGGTTCCATTTATTTATTTTAATTTGATTAATTTAATAGTTAAACACGCGGGTTAAATGAGATGATTTGACAGTTGAGGTTATAGCATAGATAATGTACGATTAGGGGATTTGTATGATAACCGGCGTCTATATATATATATATATATAGGGTGAGAGTTGGCTACAAAGTCCATTTTTCCTACAAAGTGTAAAAAGTCATAAAACATCATAATGTCAACCATAAAATACACTCAGAATCCATAAATAACAAAGCGAAGATTACTAAAACGCCATATTTGTTGGTTTTGTGTTGTGTTTTGGATGAAATTCCTAATAGTAATGCGATTCACATAGGAGCCCCATAGGAAACACGAAATTCCTAAGTTCTCACACAATGACTTGTTGTTTATACGTATATATAGGTATTTATATAACTGTAATTTGTATTCATACACATACAGGTCGGTTTAGAATATGCGAGGACGCGTTGAGATGAGGTAACGATAGCGAAAACGATAGATTATTCATTAGCTTTGTTGCGAACATTCGGGTTTCGTTTTAGATTGCGATGGCTGTGCGAATCGTGCGTTTATAAAGTAGGGAGTGAAAATCGTTAAATCGAGAAATCGATAAAGCGTAAGGTTTCAAAACGTAAATAAGTTTCCAACCAGTTGTAAGATTGGCGGGTCGTATGGTAGAGTGCCTTGGGTGTTTAGGCGTCGACTACCCAAGGTAACCCAACTATATTTAACAAGTTCGTGCGCGCGCGTTGACCTAGAAGACTCCATGCTTCCACTGGGATGCAGCTCCTGGCATTCGTCTTCCTAGTCATCGCGTGGCTCGAGTCATCATGATAGTCGAGTCCTTGGTGAGAGCTTTTGAAAACCAATTTAGAGAGTGGAACGGCTCATTAAGGTACGGGTTTCACCCCTAACTTAACAGTTTCGTTCCTAATTGTGGTTATGCTCTTCGAATAAATTCGTGAGTTCCACTAGATTTTGAAATGGGGACTTTCGTCGAGATGTGGATGTCACTCCTGACTCGATGAAAAGTTCTCGTGCTAGAAAAATGCGCTGAGTGAGCAATCCTATCGAGAGTTCTTGGTTTTCACACCTGATCTTGACTGGATCGTTCGGTTTCGTTATGCGAGTATTTTCGAAAACATGTGTATTGTGTCCGCCTTAGGAAAGGCCAAGTAGTATTTCAGCCTTAGGAAAGGCTTCTTTGTGTGAAGTTGTAGTACGCGGTGTTCACACAAAGTTGTAGCTTTTAGCAATTTCGATCGAGAGTATCAAGTAGGCCCGATACAAACCCCACTGGGTTCGTACGAGTCGGCCTGTTGGTACTTAGACTATAGACGAGGTCGATTTCTAAGACGTCGACCCGGACTAGGTCGAGTCTTGCCTAATTCCCTATAGTTATGGCTCTGATACCAATCTGTCACACCCCAACCGATGGCGGAATCATTGGGGCGCGGCACTAGGCGAATCAGATTGCTCAAGAGAATCCATAACAACTATGTTGCGACAATATTTAATACATCCGTTATCCCATACTAACAAATAATATAATCACATAAGTTATCACAGATTTCTTGTCCTCTCGAACAATACAAATCCGACAACCTAGATTTTAGTTGAGTATCTAGACTCCTTAGCTTGATTCGATATAGTCTGCGATCTAACCTGCAACATACGTTAAAATATTTGTCAATACAAAGTATTGGCGAGTATACAGGTTTGATATGTAGCTTAATAGATAAAAGCGCTGCGAATTTCCACATGCATAAACGTAATACACGACATATATACTCACAAAACTGATACTACCAACTAAGTCCTCGATGCTCGAATGTACGATGGCATAACTAGACCCCGTCGGGCGCAATAGTAGACTAGTCGTGGTGGGACGTCGCGAGTATAAGCCCTAGCACATATGCAACTAGCATCACGTATATCTATGCATAACAGTTATTCGCAAGTGATAATTCGATTGATTGAATATTTCGTTTGATGAGTTCGATTTGTTAGAAACGTATGTGACACCCAAAATTCGATTAAAAAGGGTTCAAGTATACTCACAGTGCGTATTTAGCGAGAATACAACTTGATTGAGTCGGTTGCGAGTACGTCTGTGTTGATCCTTGAAGAATAGAGTAAACGATGTACGGTTAAGCGAGATTAGTCTTGAAAAGTCACTAACTTGGTCGAATGGTGCTCATCCGTGCGGATTGACATGTTATCCGTCCGGATAACAGGTGATCCGTGCGGATGATGTGTGATCCGTGCGGATCATGTGTGATCCGTGCGGGTAAGTGGTGACTCGTCCGAATTGTCATCCGTACGAAGTAAGTGATGGTTCGTGCGGATTGTCATCCGTGCGGATTGTAAGTGTTATCCGTGCGGACAACAGGTTATCCGTGCAGATTGTCATGTATCCCGTCCGGATGCCATGTATCCGTTCGGATGACATGTATCCGTCCGGATGACATGTTATCCGTGCGGAGTACATGTTATCCGTGCGGAGTACATGTTATCCGTGCGGATTACATGTTATCCGTGCGGATTACATGTTATCCGCACGGATTACATGTGATCCGTGCGGACAACACGTCTGTTTCGCATTCTAACTTCTGTTTCTGAGTGTTTATCGGAAGGAACACGTGTAGAGTTACCGGGACAGTGTAATCTCGCACCAACACTTGAAGTTCCATCAATTTTGACTCGCTCTAACGGCCGGGAATCACCCCGTTCCATCAGATCTGGCCGTTCGTGATGGTTCTTCATGGTAAATTCGAAATCGCACAGTTCCTTGGTTAAATACATAGATTTAAGCGAGATTTGTTACCAAAACATGTGGAAATCACCCAGATCTGAGTCGTTTATGGTGGGATGAGGTCACAACTGGAAGTTCATAAGAACTCTTGGTGACATCACCTCAAAACGCATCAAATCCGCAGATTTCACGGTTAGAAATTGAGTTTTGAAAGATAGAAAGATGTAGAATTTAGTGTAGATTGTAGAAGTACAAGTTTCTAGGTAGAAATCTTACCGGAATCGCGAGGAATCGAGAGAAAAGGGTCTTGGAGCGTGTCTGGTCGAGTGGGAGCTGTCACATCACTTGAACAGTGGTGTGGCAGGCTATTTATAGGCGAAAAAGAGGAGAATGGCGTCACTTGGTCCGGATTACCCATTCGCGCGGATTGCTATCCGTGCGGATTGCTATCCGTCCGGATAGCCCATCCGTCCGGATAGCCCATCCGTCCGGATGGCCATTCCGACGAGTTGGATTTCTCCGTTGTTGATAGTTTTGATAGATTTTGAAGTACGCGCTTTTCATAGGAAAGTTATATTATTATTATATAGGTATATATATCACTAAGGGTCGTATTTACATATCCATATTCCAAAGTTTCGATACTTAACAATCGGTTTCCGTTTCGAGTGTGCGATTATAAGCGACGTTTCACGGCCATCAAGGAGGGTAGTATAGGTCCTCTCTCCACGTTATCGTGAACGTTATTGCGAGTTGTGCCACAAGGACTGACGGGGTACCATTCGCTCGTATTGTCATCATCGTCACGACGACTGGAGTTATAGCACTCGCCCGTGAGTCTTTGTTAGCGTTAATCGTTTACGTTCGACACATCACGGCCACTGAGGAGGGTAGAATAGGTCCTTACTCAATGCTTGCGTGAGTGTTAGTGTGATAATAGTGTATAGTATAGCAATATTGTATTTCGAAAATATGCGATTATCCTTCGAATAACGATGTATACGATATAGTTACATTATGATCCGAATCTCTGGTGCTAGGCGTAACGAGTATAACGAGTAGTAACGACGCACGAAAGTGCGGGTTGTTACAAATCTGGCCGGAAAATTTACGGTACCCGCAAACATAAACTTGTGGTGCTCAAAACTACACACACGACATTTTTTTTTTTGAATTTTTTTTTACAAATGTTGTTTTTATACATGCATCTACGTTTCTGAAAAAAAAAAATTGGTCCACCTCGCCCCGGATCAAAAGTTCTCGCGGTTCTTACAACTCGAGGTGGTTCTCATTTTAGTGGATACTATATATATATATGGGTCCGCTAAAATGAAAACCACCTCCAGTTGTAAGAACCATGGGAACTACACCGTACGGGGCGAGTTGGACCAAATTTTTTTTCATAAACGTAGATGCGTGTATTATAAACACATTTGTAAAAAAAATTAAAAAAAAATGTCGTGTGTGTCGTTTTGTTTGTGTTTACGGGTACCGTAAATTTTAAACCAAATTTACGGTACCCGTAAACGCAAACTTGTGGTGCTCAAAACTACACACACGACATTTTTTTATGAAATTTTTTTTACAAATGTGTTTATAATACACGCATTTACGTTTATGAAAAAAATTTTTGGTCCACCTCGCCCCGTACGGTGTAGTTCTCACGGTTGTTACAACTAGAGATGGTTTTCATTTTAGCGGTCCCCTATATATATAGGGTGGGGTTCTAGAGTGAACACTAATGTATTTGCGAACTGAGTGAACAAATCTTGGCCATTGATTTACACACGTGGATGGCTAGGATTTCATCATCAAATCGTAAAATACACTAGTGTATTTCATCATCAAATCCTGGCAATTGATCTACACTCATGTATGACCAGAATTAGTTCGCTCAGTTCGCAAACTACACTAGTGTTCACTCTTGAACCTAATCCTATATATATATATATATATATAATATTAAAATAATTGCAAAAAATCTAGGGAGTAGTCATAGGAAAATAAATTATGGGAAGACGATATTGGGAAAGAGACGTGAATAATATTTGGGTTGAAGTTGACGTTTTGAAGCAAAAGTGCGACTAAGTTCTCTTCATCTCTGGGTTGTGGACCCCACCACCTTATATTCACTTCATTCTTAATTATTTTATTTTCCAACTTGACCAAGTTTTTCTTTGTTTGCTTTAGGGGTGAGCATGGTGCGGTTTGGTGCGGTTTTAGCATAAAACCGCAACTCATACCGCGAGGTGCGGTTTTTATTTTTTTAAAACCACATGTTGCGGTTTTTTTGCGGTACGGTTTTTGCGGTTTATTTGCGGTTGCGGTTCGGTTTCGGTGCGGTTTCGGTTTTAATAGTTGAATACATCTAAAAAAAAACTCTCAGCAATACTTGAATACATCTAAAAAAAACTCTCGGTTTTAATACTGGAATACATCTAATACTTGATGGTAATTAGAATATAATTTTTGCAAGAGCAATGTGAAGAGCATATGTATGGGCTAGAGGACATCAATCAAAACAAGAGTTTGTACTAGAAACATGTCTAGAATAATAGTTGCTATGTGAAACGGTGAAAGCTTAATCACATAGTCGTATCCAAATAAAAACGTAATATTGTTTCCAACTCATTCTTGTTTCCAACTTTCAATCTTTCCAACTTTCAATGTTTCCAAAAATCACATACAAGCGATGAAACAAGAACCAAAAACATGAACCTAGCTCAAACATGAACCAACACATACGTACCAGATGAAGATGATCGCACCAGCTGAAGATGATCGCACCGGCTGAAGATGATCACACCAGATGAAGAAAAGATTGTCGGCTGGATGTTAAATTAGGGAAATGAAGGGAAAGGTACGTAGGTTTCTTTTTTATCAAAAGGTTATTGGGTTGAAAGTTGGGCTGTTTGGAGTGCTAATTTAATGGGCTTGTAACTAGTAGGTTAACATCATTTTTTTTTTGAGAGGGAGCAGACGATAGTTAACTTAACAAAGTCAAGTCTGTACTTTTTTTTTTTAACAAACACAGATTATATAATATATAGGGAATTTTATATTTAAATCTTTAAGTATATTATATAATATATATATATATATAATAATTTTGCGGTGCGGTTTCGGTTTTTTGGTGCGGTTTTTAAAGCTAAAACCGAACCGCACCATACCTTTGCGGTTTCGGTTTTTGCGGTTTCGGTTTTTGCGGTTTTTGTGTCGGTTGCGGTTTTGCGGTTTCGGTTTTTACGGTTTTTGGTGCGGTTTCGGTTTTCGGTTCGGTTTTTGCTCACCCCTAGTTTGCTTCATTTATTTTTACTTTCCAGATATTTTCTCTTTTATCATATTCTCTTTTCTTATTTATTATAGAGTAAACTTCCGTTTTGCTCTCTGTGGTTTGGTCATTTTAACGGTTTTGCTCCAATAGTTTAAAAATAGTCATTTTCCTCCTTGATCTTTCGAGTTTGTCGCCAGTTTGCTCCCTAATCTTTCAAGTTTGTCGACAGTTTCCTCCCTGATGGAGTTAGAGGCTGGGAGCAAAATGAAGATAAGTTAGAAAAATCAGGGAGGAAAATGACTATTTTTAAACTATTGGAGCAAAACCGTTAAAATGACCAAACCAAAGAGAGCAAAACGGAAGTTTACTCTTTATTATAATATAATATAATATAGAATATCAATTAACTATTTTATGGCATATATCTGATCGGATGTCTTTTTATTTAATTATATTATATAGTTGAAAAATATTTGACTACAAAAAGAAAATCTAAGTTATTATACATAAAATGATTAATATAATAATAAAACAACATTTTATTAAAAAAAAAAAGTATATCTGAATAATTCTGACATACTTATCTAAATATATAAATACACGAAAAGTCTTTAACCTAATTTTATATATTAAAGTTTATATAATTGAGGAAAAAAACTTAAACTAATGACTCGTTATCTTTTATAAGTTGATCAAAATAAGATTTTAAAATCTACAATGTTATTACATCAAATTTAAAAAATTTAAAAGATAACAACTTATTATTTTAAATTTTAATTAAATAACTAGATGTATTGTAAATAAAAATATAAAACTTTAGTACAAGAAATTTGGGTTAAAGGATTTTTTTTTCTTTTTTTATGTATTGTTGTGGAATTGATGAGTCAGCTAAATTTATGAAAAAGATTATTATTATTATTATTATTATTATTATTATTATAATTATAATGAATGTGTATTTTGATAGAAAAGTATTTGGAAAAATGGGGTGTCTATCTCTTCTCTAGCAAACACCGGCGGCAGACAGCCAAAAACGTTTATATTATTTTCTCTCTCTAGAATCCCCCAAAGGAAAGCAGCACATCAGTTTTGAAATTTTGCAGGTGAAGAAACCGATGACCTTGCAGCATACAACATTCTTCTTCTTCTTCTACCTCTAAATACCGATTTTAAGAAACTGTGGGTTTGCTTCTTCATACAACTGCCAAGTTTTCTAAACAGGAACATCAACATATGTTTTATGAGGCCGCTTGATCTGTGTGCTTTCAAAGATCTGATCTGATCTGAAGGGAAGAAGAATCTGTGTGCCCAACCCAAGGGTAGATTTCTACTTTCTTTTCTTTTTTAATTACTCTATATATCTGTTGTTAAAGAAAAAGAAAAAATGTTTTCTTTCTAGTTGTACCTTTGGTTTAATTTGAATTCCTGCCTGCATTCCGATGTTGGATACATGCATGAATGTTGTTCCACTGGGCTTTATTTTAATCTACCACATCCCTTCCTTTTTTATTTTTATATAATAATAATAATAATAATTAAATAATCAATTTACATTACTTTTTCTTCTTCTTCGTATTGTTAAGGCGTTGATCAATTCGGCAACAAACAAACAAACAAACAAACAAACATATTCGTTGATATATTCAATGGATTGACGAACAAATTCGATGGATGCAATGTCAAAAACATTAGCATCTGTTGGGTTGATCTGGTTGTTACTTGTAGTCTGTGTGTTCGGGTCGTCGGATGCAGTGGGGTGTAACTGTGAGGATGACGGCTTCTTCGGGTACAGAAACATTATGGAGACACAACGAGTGAGTGATTTGATGATCGCGTTTGCTTATTTTTCGATTCCGATCGAATTACTCTACTTTGTTACCTGCTCAAACGTGCCTTTCAAATGGGTATTATTTGAATTCATAGCCTTCATTATTCTTTGTGGGATGACCCATTTGTTAAACTGGTGGACCTACGAACCGCACCCGTTTCAGCTCATGCTCGCCCTCACCGTCTTCAAGTTCCTCACCGCCTTGGTCTCGTTCGCGACCGCCATTACCTTGGTTACTCTCATACCTTTGCTGTTGAAAGTTAAAGTTAGAGAGTTTATGTTGAGGAAGAAGACTAGGGATCTTGGTAGAGAAATGGGTGTCATTAAGCAACAGAAGGAAGCCGGGTGGCATGTTAGTATGCTCACGCAGGAGATCCGAAAGTCGCTTGATCGCCACACGATTTTGTACACTACACTCGATAAGTTATCCGCGATTTTGGATTTGCACAACTGTGCGATTTGGATGCCTGACCCTGCGAAAACAGTCATGAATCTTACGCATCGAAAGGCGAGGGGAGAATCTTGTACAATGGTCTATAATGTCTCCGTCACGATTCAGGATCCGGATGTTCAAGAGATTAAAAGAAGCGAGACGGTGAAGTTACTGGATCAGGGATCACCGTTCGCGAGTTTAAGCAGTGGAGGAAAGTCTGGTGATGATCAACCACATGGAGCTGTGGCTGCGATACGAATGCCGATGCTTAGAGTTTCGGATTTTAAAGGAGGGACGCCCGAGATTATCCAGGCGTGTTACGCGATTCTTGTGTTGGTTCTTCCGGGTGGAGAACTTCGATCATGGACCGATGCTGAGTTAGAGATAGTCAAAGTTGTTGCTGACCAGGTAGCCGTGGCCCTCTCGCATGCTGCGGTTTTGGAAGAGTCTCAGCTCATGAGAGACAAGTTAGCCGAGCAAAATCGAGCTTTGCAGCAGGCTAAACAGGACGCGATGAGGGCGAGCCAAGCGAGGAACCTGTTTCAGACAGTAATGAGTAAAAGCTTGAGGAAACCGATGCATTCGATCATGGGTTTGCTTTCGATTATGCAAAATGATGACAATCTAAGCAACCAACAGCGTGTTGTTGTCGACACCACGGTGAAAACAAGCAATGTACTCTCGATGTTGATCGATGATGTAATGGACGACTCTTCAAAAGACCGGTTCCCGTTGGAAATGAGAGCGTTTCGGCTCCATTCCTTGATTAAAGAAACTGCTTATCTTGCAAAGTGTTTGTGTTCTTCTAAGGGTTACAAATTCGTAGTCGAAGCAGATAAATCGCTACCTGATAACGTTATGGGAGACGAGAGACGGGTTTTTCAGGTGATCTTGCATATGATAGGGAGCCTTTTGAATGGAGCGAAAAGCGGAGGTGGAGCGGTTTTGACGTTGAGGATCTCAATGGAGAGTGGAAGCCATGGGAGATGGGCAATGTGGAAATCGAATTCGTCTGATGGTTACGTCAACGTGAAGTTTGAAATCGGGATCAATGATCAGTTGGAAGGCTCTGGTGATAACAAAAGAATTCACAATGGTACGGTGGAGCAAAGTTTGAGCTTTGGTGTGTGCAGGAAGCTCGTGGAGGTTGGTTTCTTTTTCTAGTTTCTGGTAACCAGGGGTGTTCATAAACCGTTAAAACTAATCGAACCATCCAAGGCAGCCTGTTTGACACATATGTGGTCCCGTTTATGATTCGGTTTTAAAGGTTTGACGGTTTATAGTTTGAAACTTGGAACCAACCCTTTAACATTGATTGTCTTTAATTTAAAATTTTTATATCCATGGTTTTGTAAAAAAGCTATATTTTTTTAGTCTAAAACCGTCAAACTGGTACAACAACCAGACAGGCCGGACCTTGAACACCCCTACGGATTGTGTTCAAGTAGATTGTTACATAACTTGTTTTGTTTTAGCAGTTGATGCAAGGAAAGATTTGGGTAGTTCCGTATCCCACAGGATTCGATCAAAGTATGGCTCTTGTTCTTCGGTTTCAACTCAGAACATCAACGATGGTAGGAATGTTGGAAACCGGAGAATCCTCGTTAGAGCTGTCCAACACCGTGTTCAGAGGCCTTCAAGTACTGCTAGCGGAAGAGGATGACGTGAACCGCGCGGTCACACGCAAGCTACTTGAGAAACTCGGGTGCATTGTGTCAACAGTTGCCACTGGTTCAGACTGCATCATGGCTCTAAACCAGTCATTCCAGATGGTTATTTTGGACCTTGAAATGTCGGATGTTGACGGGTTTGAAGTGGCGTCAAGAATCCGAAAATCTCGTAGTCGAAACTGGCCTTTGATAGTTGCTCTTACCGCGGTCGGTGATGACAATGGTTGGGAAAAATGCTTGCAGATCGGCATCAATGGAGTGATTCAGAAACCCCTTCTTTTGAAGGGGATCTCGGATGAACTCAGGAGAGTCTTGGTCCATACCAACAACTTGCATTGACTTGAGGTCAAAGTCAAATTGTTGACCTAACAATTTTAACCAAGGAAGAATAGTGATGATTTTTTCTCTTTTTTATTTCTGGTTTTTTTTTTTTTAAATTGCAGGTTTACTTAAAAATAATATAATATAAAATATACACTAGTGAGTTGCTGTAAAGTAAAAATTTTGTGAAATGATTTGGCAAAATAAATAAATATAATATGGGAAGAGAATCATGCATGAATTTGATTACGTCACGACTTTTGAAATATAAAAAGTGAAGAAATAGTCGCCACCTTGAATTGAATTCAATGTATAAAGGCATACGTATGACCTTTCATAACACGTCAACATATCATTTTGTTTTTATGTCGGATTCTTTGCATATATCCATCCCATCCCCCCACTCAACCCAAATTTCTACCTGTAAATAAATAAATAAATAAATAACAACAGCCCAAAAAAGACAGAAAAATGGCCAACACTTTGTTTGTTCGTACATGTAGAGAATGGAAAGTAGTTGGGATTCATTTAACATACTATTTTCAGTATAGAATGGATAATAAAACTAGTTTTTAATTCTTTTTTAGCATTTTTCTTGAGGGGAAGGATAGATAAGATTTTAGAGGTTGGGAGAGGTGTCACATCAACCACGTTTCATAGGTTAACCATTGGAGATGGTTTTGTGAATTTAAAACACCATCTTTCACCGAAATTAAAAAAAAGTTTTTTTTAAAAAAAGTTTTTTTTTTTTAAATCATAGGTATTTAGTTGTTTTTTTCCAAGAGTTTCCTAGACTTCTTTTGTCTGCGCGACGCAGACCATGCGCATATCTTTTGTTTTGTAGATTGTTTTTCAGAATAGATTTCATTTAAAAAGGTTTACGCGTCCTCTTCCCCAAACAAATGTGGACCTCCCACTTCTAAACATTTCAAACATCTTCTCACAAAACACACAGACATAACAAAACTCAAGGACCTCTTCTCCACCCCTCTCCTCCATCACTCTCCTCCTCCTCCTCCCACCGCCGCCGCCGTACAACGAAGCCGAATTGCCACCTGAAATATTTCGTATAGCTGCCGTACAAAGGAGCTAAATTGCCGCCGTAAAGATTCTGTATAACCGACGTTCTCCGCCTCTGCAACGTCAAAACCCTAATTGATGTCATACTAGTTGGTACTCGCGTTCGTCTTCTTCACCCATCGATTCTGATTAAGATACCGATAATTGTAGGCTTATAATTTTTTTAATCTATGTGTTTTGTAATTGTAGTGAGGTGTGAGGTGATTATATAGTTTTATAATGTGTTTTGTTATAGCTATGAATGAGAATACTTTCTTTTTTTCAACTTGTTTACTTTCAATTTCAATAATAATTGTAGTATATTGATTATTCTAATGTTGTTGATGCAAGCATATAAAACAGTTGATGTTAATTTTCAGATTTTTTGCTTTTTTTTGAATTTTGATGTTAATTTTCAGATTTATAATGTGGTTTTTCTGAATTTTGATGTTAGTTTTCATAATTTATAATGTTTTTTTTCTAAATTTTGATGTTAATTTTCAATTTAGAGTTAAGTGCCATTTACGTCCCTGTGATTTGTTTACTTTTGCCATTAAAGGTCAAATTTCAAAATTGCACCGTTTTCCTCCCTAACATTTTGGAAACGTGCCATTTTAGTCCAAAAAATAACCACAGTTAAAAAATTTAGTTAGCTTAGGGGTAAAATTCGTTTGTTTCTAAGCAGCTGGTCACGGGTTCGATCCTGGCCAACTGCAAATTTGACTGTGGTTGCCCCTAAGCTAACTGAATTTATTTAACTGTGGTTATTTTTTAGACTGAAATGACACGTTTCCAAAATGTCAAGGAGGAAAATGGTGCAATTTTGAAATTTGACCTGAAATGGCAATGGTGAATAAACCACAGGGACGTAAATGACACTTAACTTTTCAATTTATGATGCCTATTATGTTGTTTGGTGCTATTTCAGCAGTTTGCAGAAGTTAAAAAACAAGCATTCTTCTTCTTGGAGACTGCAGAGGTTTGGTCCACCTCTTCTGCTACAGATGTCTGCAGATATGGTCCGCAGATTGCAGACATTTTACCTCTGAAAAAACAAACAGCACCTAAGTGGTGTGGACTAACGCCTCTAGCCACATCAGTTTAATGGTGCCTTGCACACCGCCCCGAAGGATTTAAAAGGAAGGGGGTTCCAAACCTTTAACGAGCGCCAATGAGGTATGCATGTGGGGCTCATTTATTCCAACCAATCGGATTTTTTTATTTTGTTTAACAGGAGCGCTATCTCATGCCGTACAAGTTAACGATAAAGCCCCTCGTTTATGTAACGTCTCGCTTTTTGTAACTTTCCTTATTTAGAAAGTTTGTCTTGT
Source organism: Helianthus tuberosus (assembly GCA_030545235.1). Classification (NCBI taxonomy): domain Eukaryota; kingdom Viridiplantae; phylum Streptophyta; class Magnoliopsida; order Asterales; family Asteraceae; genus Helianthus; species Helianthus tuberosus. Next base: position 2,493,376 of record JARYGA010060172.1, read on the forward strand.
ATTCTATTTATGGAAACTTGTATTCTCTTGTAATCGTATTTCGTTTCCAATCATTGTAATATGAGGCTTTGGTCGTAATAAAACTTGGTTACTTTATATGAATTATACATTGATTATTCGTACTTGTTTCACATTTAATTTACAAACATGTTCGATACATATTCAATCTTTCACGCAAATTCGTACTTGTCATACATATACAATTCGTCGTAAATACGTTATTTGATACGTATTATGTGACAACCCGTGCTCCCAAGGTTAGCTTGTTTAAACTCGTGACACTTGATTTGTATCGCTACCATTCATGCATGTCTATACGTCGTCATTGTGTCTACGCTCTTTAAGTGTAATTAAACTTGTCTAATTATACCTAGTGACTAAGAGTAAATGGTTGTGAGTTGTTACATACTAATGATAAATGTCGAGATTATATGCATATATTCAGTCACATATCATAATTATATGTTAGGCCTTATGTTAGATAAATATTACATGTTAAATGACCACAACTTCTTTATTCTTTGTGTTTCACCTCGGCCCAAATCTCTCATCACCCGAGTTCGGTTACCGGCCCAATCAAACCCGAATCACAATATATTGCCTTCACATGCATGTTTTTTATACTAACACAAAAATATACCCAAACCCTAGCACATCCTCTCATAATTCGCGACGACCAGTCTTCGCTCCGGAGCTTATCTCTTGCCTAATCCGTTATTTGGTTAGTATAATACAATCGAACTATAGGTGATGATCTTTTGATTTTGTTGTGTGAACTTGATTATAATCGATGGATGTTTACCGTGAGTAACAATGGTATGATCGACTCTCTTCTCTTTACTCTCCTCTCGCTCTCCGGTGAAGGCAGTCGAAGACTACCATGTATGGCGGTTGCGCGACGACGCTAGGAAACAACACCATCAGCACCGACGTAGCTCCGGCAGAGGTCCGACGAGTGACGTTGCGTTGTACAGTTGGGTTTTCGCTGCTCCACGGGGTTAGAAGACAGTGGCAGCAGGTAGTGTTGGCCCGAATTGGATCTTGATCTCTAAATGAGCGTGATTAACAAACAAACTTGAATAACTTGATAATAACCGAATGTATATACAATATCGAATTGAGAGTGTTAGTTACAAATGAATCTACATGTCCCTATTTATAGTTTTTCTACGGGTACGAGTGAATGGTTGCGTCTCTTCGTGTAAGGACACGTCTCTTGGATGTATGGTTGTGATTGAAACTTGAAGAGGTGCGATGAATCTTGTCCACTCGATCCAACAGTCGCGTCTTTCTTCTTTGTGCCTTGTACCCGATCGGAATGTGTGTGTATGAGAGACACACCTTTTCGGTAATGATGGTAGTTACCATCTTTCACTTTGTCATCTTCGGTCCTTGTAGTTCATAACTGCTAAGTAGTAATCTATTCTAACTATCTAATTATGTACGGGATGTTAAGAGATTAACCGGTTTCATTCACCCCCTTAATCTCGAACATCCATGAGTTGCTTCAAATCTTGAATTCCGAGCAGTTCCCTCATTGTAGCAAACTTGATCCTTGCTAGTGCCTTTGTTAGTATATCTGCCCATTGTAGTTCTCCACTTATGTGTTCCACAGTGATATCTTCGTTTTCCACACATTCTCTTATGAAGTGATAGCGTGTGTCAATGTGCTTGCTTCTTCCATGAAAGACTGGATTTCTCATGAGTGCTATTGCTGAAACATTATCTACTCTGAGTGTTATCTTTTCTTCCTTCCAGCCTGTGATTTCACTTAACAATCTTTTAAGCCATAGTGCTTGACATGCTGCTGCAGTGGCTGCCATGAATTCTGATTCACATGATGATAGTGCCACTGTTTGTTGCTTTTGTGTACACCAGGTTATAGGTGATTCTCCAAAGTAAAATACTAGTCCAGTTGTTCCTTTTCCTTTGTCTGTATTAACTCCAAAACTACTGTCACTATAACCTGTGATCTTGCATCCTCCTTGTCTTTTGTAAATGATTCCATGCTCTTTAGTTCCTTTGATGTAACGTAGTATTTGCTTTACTGCCTTCAGGTGTTGTTCTTTTGGTTCTTGCATGAATCTACTAAGTAGACTGACTGGGTAACATAGATCTGGTCTTGTATGCAATAAGTACCTGAGAGAACCTATCAGGCTTCTGTAGTGTGTTGCATCTACTAGATCTCCTTCTTCAGTCTTCGTTAATTGAGTTTCTGGAGTCATGGGTGTCTTTGTGTCATTACAGGATAACATATCAGCGTCTTTGAGTATCTTGTTGATATATCCTGTCTGCTTGATGCCTATTTCACCCCCTGTTTGAATTACTTCTATTCCCAGATAGTATGCTAGCAATCCTAGATCGCTCATATCAAATTTGTTCTTCATCTGAGATTTGAAGATGTCTATCTCCTTCTTTGACGTTCCTGTGACTATCAAGTCATCAACGTAGACTCCAACTATTAGTGTAGAAGCTTCACTTGTTCTTGTATAGATTGCATTCTCTAAAGTACACTTCTTGAAGTTAAGTGACTTTAGGGTGTGATCTAACTTCGTGTTCCAAGCTCTTTGTGCTTGTCTCAATCCATACAGTGCTTTTGATAGTCTGTAAACCTTTCCTTCATTTTCTGGCTTTATAAATCCTTCTGGTTGTGATACATAGACTTCCTCTTTGAGGTCTCCGTGTAAGAATGCAGATTTCACATCTAAATGATGTACCTCCCAACCTTGATATGCTGCTAAAGCCAATATTAGTCGTACTGTTTCCATACGTGCTACTGGTGCAAAGACTTCATCAAAGTCTATTCCGTGTTGTTGAACATATCCTTTTGCAACTAGTCTTGCCTTGTGTCTGACCACGTTTCTGCTTGCATCTTTCTTAGTCTTGAATACCCACTTTAAACCTATTGCTTTGTGATCTCTTGGCAACTCCGTTAGTTTCCAAGTGTTATTCTTGTTTATTGAGTCTAACTCAGCCTTCATTGCTTCAATCCAGTTTTTGTCACTAGATGCTTCCTTGTAATTCCTTGGTTCTTCTTCAGCGAGTAATAGTTCATGTGGATCTAATTGTATTTCTTCTGTTTCTTCATACAAGTCTTCGAGACTTCTCAGTCTTACTGGAGTGTCACTAATACTTTCTGTTGTACTTTCAGAGGTGGATGGACCTCCACTTGATAAACTATTTGAACTTCCTGCTGAGTTCTGATTGTACGAATGTGCTGGCGGGGTTACATAGGAGTCTTGTTCTTCTGTCTGATCTACTCCTGAATCGTCATGATGTGACCCGCTACTGCCAGGACTACTTGGTTCATTTTCTTCTAACTCTGGTGGGTTGTCATCTTCTTGAATGACAAAGTTTGTCCATTCGGGATTCCCTGAATTTACCGTCTCCATATAACTATTCCAGTTCCATGGTTGACCCTCCATGAATTTTACATCTCTACTGACACATATCTTGTTCTTTGCTGGATCATATAATCTATATGCCTTTGATCCTTCTTCTATTCCAAGGTAAACCATAGGTGCACTTCTATCATCTAACTTCTTTTGTTGAAGTGGTAGTACCTTAGCGTAAGCAGTGCAGCCAAAAACCTTCAAGTGTTCTAAATTTGGCTTCCTTCCTTTCAATGCTTCATATGGTGTCTTGTTTACCAGGGCTTTTGTTGGAACCCTGTTTAGTACGTATATCGCGTGTCGTATTGCTTCACCCCAAAAGTTCTGTGGCATGTTCATTGCTTTTAGCATACTGCGAGTAGTTGACAACATCGTCCTGTTTCGCCTTTCTACTACTCCATTTTGCTGTGGGGAATATGGTGCTGTAAGTTGTCTTGCTATGCCGTTGGTTTTGCAATACTTGTTGAATTCAGCCGATGTGAATTCACTTCCTCTATCCGTCCTTAGCATTTTTAACTTGGTCTGCGCTTCTTTTTCCACCTTTTCTTTGAACTCCTTAAATGTTTCGAATGCTTGATCCTTGGAAGTCAGTAAATATGCCCACATGTAGCGAGTACAGTCGTCTACAAGTAAGAATATATACTTCTTCCCAGCATGTGTTGGTGGAGTTATAGGACCACACAAATCTCCATAGACTAGGTCCAGAGGTTTTAAAGATCTGAACTTTGCCTGATTTGGAAATGGTGCCCTACTATGCTTTCCTAATAAGCATGCGTCACAGACTTGACTAGCATGACTTATTTGTGGAACTCCATGTACCAAGTTCTTACGAGTCATTTCCTTAATAGCATCAAAGTGTAAATGGCCTAACCTCGCGTGCCATAACCATGCTGTGTCTTCTGTCTTTGATAGTAAGCAGATTGGTTTTCCCGTCTTCAGTTTGACTTTGTACAGCCTGTTCTTCATTCTCTTGACTCGCATTAGTAGCTTTCTATTTCGATCTCGGATAGTAAGTAAATCTCCGTCCATAACCACTTTGCAACCGATTTCTGTAAGTTGTCCGAGGCTCAATATATTGGTCTTTAGACTTGGAATGTAGTATACATGTGAAACAATCTTTTGTTCTTGATTCAGACATTCCAGTAGTATTGAACCTTTGCCTTTAATTTCTACGTGTGACCCATCACCAAACCGTACTTGTCCTGTCACTGTTTCATCTAACTCCTTGAAGTGACTTCGCACTCCTGTCATGTGGTTGCTGGCCCCGTTGTCTAGGTACCATAGATTTTCATTTTTTGAGGCGTAGTTTGTTGGTCTTATATGTTCCTCGTTTAGCAGAGCCCTTTCCTGAACATTTTCTTCTTGTATTGCCATTAGCAATACGGGTGCTTCGTCTTCCTCGACGAGGTTTGAGTGTTCTTGCACTTCGTCTTTCTCAGAACAGTCCTTTTTGTAGTGTCCAAACTTTTGACACTTAAAACATTGGATCTTACTCAGGTCGGTTCTCGCAAACTTCCTCCAGTTTCTAGAACTTCCATTTCTAGGTCTGGATGTAGATCCTTCGTTTCTGGGACTTTGCCTATTTCCGTTGTTACGCCAATTTCCACGCGTCTGGTTAAATCTACCACGACCGCGGTTTCCAGATTGCCTTCCTCTGGTGTTATCATTATGTGTGAACATAAGCCTATCTTGGCTTTCTCCTTGATTTCCTTTCTTTAACTTGAGTCGTTCTTCATATGTCTTTAGTCTTCCAACCGCTTCTTCTAGCGTCATGGTTTCTAGATCGGAGTATTGTTCCATAGAGGCAACGATTTGAGTAAACTTATCTGGTACGCCATTTAGGAGTTTGCGTACTAGAGTCGGTTGACTCAATGTCGTTCCTACTTCAGTTGCCCGGGTAACGATACTATTAATCTTTGCGGTAAACGAATCAATAGTGTCGTCATCCTTCATTTGCAATAATTCAAATTCTGACAATAACGTGTGCATACGCGCCTTTTGTACCCGATCAACGCCAACGTGTCTAACCTTTAGATTATCCCAAATCTCCTTTGCAGTTTTACAACTTGCAACTTGCAATACAACGTCTTCTGGTATTGCTTGAAACAGATATGCAATTGCAGACTTATCTTTCTTGATGTCTACCGTTGCATTTTCTGCTGGTTCAATCGTTTCCCACAAGCCATTCGCTTCAAGAATTGTCTTGATACGAATAGCCCAAACTGTATAGTTTGTTGGTTTCAGGATTGGACACTGAAACTGGGAAAGAGAATTTCCTTCCTTTTGAATTATAACTTGTGAACTTGGTCCGGTTCCTCCTGACATATCTTCCTGCCGAATAATCTTCACTTCTACTAACTTTTATTTCTTGGTTTCAATAGATCTTACAAACCCCACGATTACCCTAATCGTGAAATAATCAGACAACCGAAAATAATCTAATTCGCACTAAACCCCGGAATCAAAACAAACCCTAGATTCCTAACCAAACCCTTCGGTTCAACCGATTATACTAGAACCGAAACTAAAATTCTGAAATGAAACTTTGCGAATTGAAAAACGAAATTGAAACCTGATCGCGAATTCCCTGCGATGCCTTGCGATTCCCACGCCTAGAGCCTGACGCTCTGATACCAATTTGTTGGCCCGAATTGGATCTTGATCTCTAAATGAGCGTGATTAACAAACAAACTTGAATAACTTGATAATAACCGAATGTATATACAATATCGAATTGAGAGTGTTAGTTACAAATGAATCTACATGTCCCTATTTATAGTTTTTCTACGGGTACGAGTGAATGGTTGCGTCTCTTCGTGTAAGGACACGTCTCTTGGATGTATGGTTGTGATTGAAACTTGAAGAGGTGCGATGAATCTTGTCCACTCGATCCAACAGTCGCGTCTTTCTTCTTTGTGCCTTGTACCCGATCGGAATGTGTGTGTATGAGAGACACACCTTTTCGGTAATGATGGTAGTTACCATCTTTCACTTTGTCATCTTCGGTCCTTGTAGTTCATAACTGCTAAGTAGTAATCTATTCTAACTATCTAATTATGTACGGGATGTTAAGAGATTAACCGGTTTCAGGTAGAGGTTTGGTCGAGACGACGGTGGGAGCCGACGGCAGCGGTGAACCGTCAGAACTCCGGTACAGGTTCACGACGACGACATGATTAACCCATTGGTTAGTTTTTGGTATCCTTGTGGTTCCTGAAAGTGTATAATTGTTACTATTTGTTTGTTTAGATATGAGAAGCATTTTGATGATATCGATTTAATATGGAAAGAATGGTTAATGTTGTTGTTGTTTGAAGTATGCTTATTACTACAAGACTGATGTTTTCCTTTGACCAATTGTTGCCTTGATTTCTCTGTGGTTTCTAAGTTATAAAGAAAGTGTACATATGTGGGTGTAACTCAGTTAATGGTAAACTAATTTAGTGTATAAGAGGTTAGAAATATGTATATAATCGTTAACTGTTTTAGCGCAAATGGAATTAAAAGGATGATATGTCTGATAATTTGAGTATTATGTAAGGTGTATAGATGTTAAATTAGTAGTGTACCTGATTGTATCGGTAATTTGATAGTTTGAGGACATTAAGGAAGTGTTAGTGAAATTTTGAAAAGAATGCTCTGATGCTCATGATGTTTGATATTTAAATATGTTTTCTTTAAATGATGTCTGATGAGATAATTGCTACCGTACACACACACACACATTTAGTAGCTTGGGCCGCGAGGCCTGTTGGGTCGTACACTTTCGCCGGGCCTCGAGCCAATTGGACCGCACACTTTTTTGGGCCTTATGTTTTATTGGGCCGTACATGGTTAATGAATTGTTATACAACGTGCTTAACTGTTAAGGCTAGTGTATGGGGTGATGAATGCTAATACTTGTATTCTTGTGCACTACCTGTTGAATAAGTGTGGAATGATACGTGCTGTGCTTGTATGCAAACTAATTGTTATGTGTAACCATCATAGGGCTTGGTTGACCACTTTTGTTGAACGAGTAACTAATTTTTACCGAGCAAACCAAAGGTGAATTCATTCCTCTTGAGCATGTGTCCCGGTGGTTGGGACAGTCATTGGGTATCCCTGAGAAGGATAGGTTTTTGGGTAAATCATGGGTATTCCTGAGAGGAATATGTCTTGTGGGTAAAATCTGGAATGTTGGATAATATACTCGTCCTATCACCATTAAAGTCCATCCTTGTTGTTTGTTACCTGAAAGGTAACAGGGTATTAGTTGGTAGCGCTACTTAGGTTTGGCACCCTCACCCCGTACCGGAGAGGACGGGTGTGAACTAATGACCTAGTCATGACCAATGCTTTGATAGGAGCATTGGGGAAAGGGCAAAATAAATCTGGAGCCCTCTTGTATCCGAGGTATTATCAACATTGTAATCAATGAACTGAACTAAACATTTAGTAACTAACGTTTTCGTAAAACTATGAACTCACCAGAGTTGTCTGATACACGTGTGTGCATGCTCGCAGGTTATAGGTATGTGTGGATGTGGAACTTGCCATCTGGGATGCTGGAGTGGTCATAGGTCGAGATACATGGAATCGCGAGACGAGTTTAATGGTTATCATACATATGGATTAAGAAACACTTAACTTATGATTTATGCTTCCGCTGAATACGATGATTTGTAATTACTGTTTTGTAACACTTTACGTTAATGAATGAAAGTTTATTTAAAAATCTTGTATCAGTTCAATATGATTGGTGGCTAGATCCTGGTACGTCACACGCCCTGCGGTGTTTCCGCATGTGGTATTTTGGGGGTGTGACAGTTTGGTATCAGAGCCACTGGTTATAGTGAACTTGGTTTTAAAAACGTTTTTATAAAACCAGACTATAACCGAACAGTTCTGAAAACAAGAATACGACCATGACACTCAGCTCTAGATTGCAAGGTTCGTCTTTTCATCTGTGGTATACATTACATGAGTAGTGTACATTTGTTTATGATGTAGTGTACAAACACACACTTGTCACTATAGCATGATTACATGAATTGATTGCTTACATCATGATGCGTTGATAGCATGTCATAGTCCTTAGATTCTTGTGATCTTATCGTTTTGATAACCTCATTCTGACATTCGAGTTTGAGGAACCATTTGACATGAGTTAGGAGGAACTGAGATGAGCATGCAAATCGCAATATTATTGTGGGTGCACACATAATAATAATGTGGGGTGCATGTAAGTCCCAGTGAGGCTTAACAAGTGAAAAAGGGGTTCTGCTCTGTTATTCGATCAATGTGAAACGTAACAAATCTATAGGAGTCATAGCAGTGATTGTCTTCTACTCGAACACGATCTTTTCACTCCTCTCTAAATCCTTTCGAACCTCGATGCTATCGAGTATTACCTGAACGCCCATTTGAACGTCTAGCGAATTATGTAGAATGTTAGGTGCTAGTACGAACGTCTCTGTGTTGGATGTCGCAGCGTCGAATGATTGGTCTAAACCTTTCTCACTTCTCTTCATTGGTTGGAACTCAGTGTATTGACGCCTTAGATTCCGTAAGTGCGATCACTTCTGCAACACTCTAGCAGCATACCGTGTATTACCCAATCGACATGCAAGATCGATGGACAAGAAGGTGAGCGTAGTACCTTGCCGACCTCAGTATTAGAACGGCCTTGGTTACCGGCAACGAACACTGGCAAATTGACATTAATCGAATTCTTAACCCTAGTCAGCGACTCATGGGAGCTAACTCCTACGAATTAATCGGGACATAAACGATGACAATTGACCATGGTGCGGAAATGTGTAACGGCCAGCACAATGAGTAGCGCCTTAGGACGTGGTGTCACGGCCCCCGACCCGGTTTGACCCGTTTCAGGAGCCGCGGGACAGAAATACTGCGGTATTTAATTAATTAAGTTTAACAGCGGAAGTTTTCATCAGGATCGTTTAAAGCTAAAATTTTCCCCGATTATTTTATTTCACAATTCGGGATAAAACCCCGATAATTTACAATAGTATGATTTTACTATAAAATCGTTATGTTACAAAACTTATTTATTATTTTTATAATGAGCCACTATCTTAAGCTTGAAATGCTCCTCAGCACTTTTTCCTGAATTACAACAGATCACCTGAAACATGTTTGAAAAAGGTTTTTGTCAGCGGGAAATACTGAGTGAATCATTCTATTTACTAAAATGACACATTTGTTATAATTTACAGTATTAAGGAAGATTACAATGTTTCTGATATCAAACCCATTACCCACAGTATTTGTCACTCGAATCTTTACGGTGACTGTGGTCATATCACCATTGGCTGCCCCAATGAATGACGAATATCACTAAATTTAGGTTCGCCCACCTAAAGTGATAAAACTGTAATACTGTGCACAATACCCCACATACCGGCTGTAATTTGGTGATTACATAAACTTAATCCCTGTAATTATAACTTTGAAATAAATAGGGTTTTGTAAAGTAATTTGATAAAAAGAGAATGACTCACATTGCTGATTTAATATGGACATAGTTTAGTCTATGATGTAGCCTTGTTAACCTAATTTAAATAACAATGCACACAAAACTGGGTTAGTAATCAATCCAGCAATTACGATAACTTACGAGATCAAATTCTCACAATGAATGACAAAGTGCAATACTTCATCCATCGAATTAACGATGATCCGTCAAATTAATGACGAATGACAAAGTATAATACTTTATCCATCGAATTAACGATGATCCGTCAAATTAATGACGAACGATAAAGTATAACCCTAATGTGGGCGGCACTTAAACATTCATTGGATATATTGATCGTCGGAAAATGAATCGTAGCAGCGATTGTGCTAATACCCTGTTTTTCGGCAGAATTTCGAGACCCGTGTGTGTTTGTATAGTAATTCGAACGTAACTCAGTGTATATTGTGAATTTTTACGTCGTTTCAGTGCCCAGATTCCAGTCCCAAACCCCACTATTTATAGGTAACCTTTGACCCTTACGCGGCCCGCGTGAGATTAAGCTTAACATTACGCGGCCCGCGTAAGACCTACTTTTAGGCCTAGGGTTGCCACGTTTGGCACTAGCCTTGCTGAGTTGATAATTTTTGAAATTTACTTGCTGCCAACGTTTTAGATGGATAATCGTCCATAGGGTTTAACCCCCCCTGAGTTTTAGGGGTCCTAATCCTGATTCTGAAAATTATGAAAATTTTAGGGTTTGTCCAGAATCACTTGGGTGTCTCAATTAGGGTTTCCTTTTGGACTAATTAATTTAATAATTATGACTTTTGATTAGAGTTGTTACATTCTCCCCACCTTAAGAAAAATCTCGTCCTCGAGATTTACTGGAATAATTGAGGATACTTTTTCTTCATTTCTGATTCCAGTTCCCAAGTGTACTCAGCTCCTCTCTTTGAATCCCATCTGACTTTGACTAGAACTAGTCGTTTGTGCTTGAGAAACTTGATCTTTCGATCCTCAATTTGAAGAGGTCTCTCAACGAATTTCAATTTTTCGTTTACCTCTATATTTTGAAGAGGTACTACCAATGATTCATCTGCTAAACATTTCTTTAGATTGGATACATGAAATACATCATGTACTCCAGCTAATTCTTCTGGTAGCTGTAAACGATAAGCTACTGGTCCTATACGTTGGATCACTAGAAATGGTCCTATGTATCTTGGACTCAGCTTTCCTTTCTTTCCAAATCTGACTACTCCTTTCCAAGGAGAAACTTTCAATAATACCTTGTCTCCAACTTGGAATTCTAGCGGCTTGCTTCTATTGTCTGCATAACTCTTCTGGCGATCTCGAGCTGTTTTCAGCCTTTCTTTGATTTGAGTAACCTTATCAGTTGTTTCTTGCACTATTTCAGGACCTGATAATTGACTTTCTCCTATTTCTGCCCAACAAACTGGAGTTCTACACTTTCTTCCATATAATGCTTCAAATGGAGCAGTATCAATGATTGAGTGATAACTATTGTTATAGGAGAATTCAATTAATGGTAAATGATCATCCCAACTTCCACCAAAATCTATTACACATGCTCGGAGCATGTCTTCTAGAGTTTGGATTGTCCTTTCACTTTGTCCATCTGTTTGAGGATGATATGCAGTGCTTAAGTTTAGTCGAGTTCCCATAGCTTGCTGGAAACTTTTCCAGAAATGGGAAGTAAAACGACTATCCCTATCCGAAACAATGGAGAGTGGAACTCCATGTAAGGATACAACTTCATCTACATACAATTTAGCCAGTTTTTCCATGCTAAAGGTTTCTTTCATAGGTAAAAAGTGAGCTGATTTGGTTAATCGATCCACAATTACCCAAATTGCATCATTACCTTTTCTGGTTTTGGGTAACTTAGTAACAAAATCCATTGTTATAAGTTCCCATTTCCATACTGGCATTTCTAATTGTTGTAGTAATCCTGAAGGTTTCTGATGTTCTGCCTTAACTTGTGAACAAGTAAGACATTTAGAAACATAGCTGGCTATGTCCTTTTTCATTCCTATCCACCAAAAGTTCTTTCTTAAATCTTGGTACATCTTATTGTTTCCTGGGTGCATAGTGTACCTAGATTTATGAGCTTCTTCTAAAATCTTAGGTCTTAAGTCTCCCTGCTTAGGTACCCAAATTCTACTTTTGTGGAATCTCCAAATTCCATCTGCTCCTTGTTCTAATTCCTTGATTCGTCCTTTCATTCCTTCAGCATCATCCTTGATTGCTGTAGTTTGAACATTCTTCAATTGTTCCATTAAATCTATTTGTAGATTTAATCTGAGAGCACGAACCCGTCGTTGTTTCTCATAATACTTACGACTTAAGGCATCTGCAACTACATTCGCCTTTCCTTCGTGATACTGAATATCACAGTCGTAGTCACTTAGGATTTCCATCCATCTCCTTTGCCTCATGTTTAACTCTTTTTGCCCAAATATATATTTTAAACTTTTGTGGTCTGTGTAGACAGTAAATTTACTTCCGTAAAGATAATGTCTCCAAATCTTAAGGGCAAAAATTACGGCTCCTAATTCTAAATCATGAGTCGTATAGTTTTCTTCGTGCTTTTTCAATTGCCTTGATGCGTACGCAATTACCTTCTTGCGTTGCATAAGCACACTTCCAAATCCTAATTTTGAAGCATCACAATATACTTCAAAATCTTCAGTTCCTTCTGGTAAGGCTAAGATTGGTGCATGGGTTAGTTTCTGTTTCAAAATCTTAAAAGCTTCTTCTTGTTTGGGTCCCCATTCAAACTTAGTGGCTTTACAGGTTAGTTTAGTTAATGGTACAACTATCTTGGAAAAATCCTTAATAAACCGTCTATAATACCCAGCTAATCCTATAAAACTTCTAATTTCCATTGCTGTTTGTGGAACCTTCCATTTGGTAATTGCCTCTATCTTAGCAGGATCTACATGAATACCTTCATGATTCACCATGTGTCCTAAAAATTGCACTTCCTTTAGCCAAAATTCACATTTCGAGAATTTGGCGTACAACTTTTCTTTTCTTAACAAAGTTAAGAGTGCATGAAGATGTTCACAATGCTCTGTCTGACTTTTGGAATAAATAAGTATATCGTCTATGAAGACAATTACAAATTTATCCAAGTACGGTTTACAGATCCTATTCATCATGTCCATAAATGCTGCAGGCGCATTTGTTAATCCGAAGGGCATGACTGTAAACTCGTAATGACCATACCTAGTTCTGAAAGCAGTTTTAGGTATGTCTTCTTCTTGTACCTTCAATTGATGGTATCCGGAGCGTAAATCTATTTTAGAAAAATATCTAGCCCCCTGAAGTTGATCAAAAAGATCATCAATCCTAGGTAATGGATATCGATTCTTAATTGTAACCTTATTCAATTCTCTATAATCGATACACATTCTCATTGAACCATCCTTTTTCTTCACAAACAACACTGGCGCTCCCCAAGGGGATGAGCTAGGTTGTATGAATCCTTTACTTAATAATTCATCTAATTGCTGTTTCAGTTCTAACATTTCTGTGGGTGCTAACCGATAAGGTGCCTTGGCTATCGGTGTAGTTCCTGGAATTAGATGAATCCTAAATTCTACTTCCCTATCTGGAGGTAATCCCGGTAAATCTTCTGGAAATACATCAGAATATTCTGAGACTACTGGTATTTCCTTAAGATCTTTTCCCTTAGTGCTAATGATTACTGAAATCATATACACTATTCCTTGTTTTCGTTCATAATTAGCAACTTTCATTACTGATATGAACTTCATGGGCTTACGTGGTTTATCTCCTGTAATCCTAATCACTTCTCCGGTGGTTGATTGAATTTCTATGGAATTCTGATCACAAAGGATTTTAGCATGGTTGGCTACTAACCAGTCCATTCCTAATATAACATCAAATTCAGCTAATTTCATTGGCAATAATTTTGCAGAGAATTTATGTCCGAAAAAGTTCTATGTTTCCTTCTTGCAAAACTTTATCTATTTTAACTAAATTTCCGTCTGCTGTTTCAACTGTAAAAATCTGCCTAATATTGGTTAAAGGTAAACTAAGAGCTTGACAGAATGAAGTATTGATAAAACTTTGGTTTGCACCAGAGTCAAATAATACTTTGGCATACACGTTGTGAACTAAGAACGTACCCGCTATCACTTCTGGAATGAGTTCTGCTTCTTGAGTGGTCAACTGAAATGCTCTGGCATTCTTCTTTGTGGTTCCTTCGGTCGCCTTGGGTTTGTTATCTACTGGTTTGACCAATTTAGGACATTCTGTTTTATAATGCCCTGCTTCTCCACAGTTAAAACAGATTACGGTTTTCTTTTTGCAGTTTTCTTCACGATGTCCTATACCCTTGCAAAAATTGCAAGTGATATCGCATCTTCCATAATGTTTCTTTTTGCATTTCCTGCAGAAAGGTGGATTTGAATATTGCCCTGTTCCTCTTTTCTTGAAATTATTACTATTACCCGCCCGAAATCCTTGGGTAATCTTCTGAGCCAATTCCTTTTTCCTATCTTCATCTCTTGTGCGCACCAGTTCATCAGTTAGAGTATTGGCTAATTCTACCGCATCATCAATAGTGCGAGGTCTCGCAGCTTTAACAATATTGCGGATTTCACCAATTAGCCCCCAAATATAGCGAGAAATGAGTACCGGTTCTGGCGAAGCCAGTGTTGGTACCACTCTTGCATATTCAAAGAATGTCGAGGTATACCCACGACAATCCACACCCATCATCCGATGATTTAGAAATTTATTCGCCATCTGTTCTTTTTCATACTCAGGACAAAATTTTCTTTCCACCAAACCCTTAAATTCTTCCCAAATCATAGCATAAGCTATTACTCTTCCTTTTGATTGTAACACAGTGTTCCACCATTCGAGTGCTCCTTCTTTGAACAGATTGGATGCATACATGACCTGATCATCTTTACCACATTTACTTATTGCAATGACTGCTTCGGTTTTCTCTAACCAACGCAGTGATGCAGTTGCTCCTTCATTGCCTGCAAATTCAGTGGGTTTACAAGCAAGGAATTCTTTGAAAGTGCAACCAGGTGTTGCAGTTTTCATTTTCTTGGGTAATGGAGCTTGATGTGGTTCCCTATTATGATTTACATGATTATTGCCTCCGTTTATACTATTACTGAAGTTATCTTCAGTAATCTGTTTACTAGGGACAATTTGTGGTTCGGGTGGATTCTTGATAGCAGCAACAAATGCTGGAATAGCATTAGCTATCCCTTGAGCAACAATGTTTTCGATATCTTGCCGAGTCATATATTGATCTCCTGGATGTTGCTCGGACTGATTAACTTCATTTATAGGTTCATTACCACTGTTTGCCATCTGATAATATATATATAAATTTTATTAGTATCTGCTAAATAACAATTATATACAAACAATCAGAAAATTCTACAATACATGTATAGTCAAAACAATCGATTTCTCGATTTCATTTTATATCTAGTATAGTATGCATCATTACTCGCAAATATCTTACAGAGTTTTATTCGTTATTTACAGACTAACTTTACTATTACTATTATACAAACACCGTTTTACCATCCTACCATCTTTCGTCACTTGCTGTTCTAAAAACGCATTTCCCTCTCATCGTACTTCCATGCAATTTGTCCCCCTATTTCCCTGATTCTAGTTCCAGCATCAAACAACTCTTCACCAAAGTGGCGAAGTTCAGCCATGTTTTCATTACTCATGGGTGGAT
Source organism: Helianthus tuberosus (assembly GCA_030545235.1). Lineage (NCBI taxonomy): Eukaryota > Viridiplantae > Streptophyta > Magnoliopsida > Asterales > Asteraceae > Helianthus > Helianthus tuberosus. The sequence continues at coordinate 2,508,998 of JARYGA010060172.1, forward strand.
TAGGTAGGGGTTCTGGATCGAATTGTGGAAGAAAAGAGTAAGGATCGTTGACAATATTTTGGAATTGCCAATCGTTTGTCCACCATTCGTCCATTCCTATGGGTTGGGAGTGGACTATTGGGTCTGGAATTGCTGGTTCCCAATTCATAGGGAGTTGGTTTTCAAGAGGATAATTAAAAATATTATTATTATTATTATTGACAGGCTGAATTGTTTCACAGCTTGCTAATAGGAAATCTATCTCATCTTGAAAAGTCCTTTCCTGGATTGGATTGGAGCTCTCTCCGATTTCTATCTGAGTTGGTCTAGAGCCTTGCCCAACTTCCATTACTATTTCTTTAGTAACTTCCTCCATCTGTTTTCCTATTTCCTTAACCTCCTCCTTGTCTTTAGTTTCCATTTCCTGTGGTTTGGAACTTTCTCCGATTATAATTTCTTTTCCCTACTTCAAAGGATTATTTATTTTGGGAAGTTTTGTAGCTGGCTTTTTCTTACGTATCTTTCTCCATCCTACATAACTTCTTTTCTTGGGTTTTGGCTTGTTCACAGGTGGAACCTTGAATTCTACCGGTTGTTCTATATCGGGAAAGTATCTAGTATATTCTTTGGAAGCTTCGATAGTTACTGGGTAAAGATTAAGGTTCTGAAAGGCTTCGGATATCCCACTCATGCTGATGTAACATATATGCAAAATGCATAAAATATTAAGTTAAAATTCATAAATAACCTTTTTAATTTATTACATACTGGGTACTAATTTATTACAAAGATAACTAGAAAATATACTTAGGTTTTGAAATTTTATTTATTGCACAAGGTTTCTAGATTGTAAGGGTAAGGTGCTAAAACTTTAAAATATTTAAAGATTTATATTTTCTGCTACTGTGGCTAGCATATATAAATTTGCCCATTTCTCATCTAGTTTATCTTCCCAAGGTGATTTATTAATTAATTCCTGGGTTTCCCGTTTAATCTTCTTTTGTCGAATTTGCTCTTTACTTTTCTTAATAATCATCTCCCTCCTTCTAGGAGAAAGTGTTTCCTCGTATTGTGCCTTTCGCACAAATATTCCTTCTTCAGGAATTTCAGTCTGATTCGAGGATTTGGTTCGGGATGAACTTCCCTTCTCATTGGATGATCTATCTAATTTATGATAGATACTTGCTAGCTTTTTCTTACCCATACTGTAATTAACAAATAATCAGTTAATAACACAAATAATCACATAATAGTAATCAGGAAAAATTAAGTATTTCTAAATACTTAATTAGCTTAACTCAGTGGCTCTGATACCACCTTTTTCTGTCACGGCCCCCGACCCGGTTTGACCCGTTTCAGGAGCCGCGGGACAGAAATACTGCGGTATTTAATTAATTAAGTTTAACAGCGGAAGTTTTCATCAGGATCGTTTAAAGCTAAAATTTTTCCCGATTATTTTATTTCACAATTCGGGATAAAACCCCGATAATTTACAATAGTATGATTTTACTATAAAATCGTTATGTTACAAAACTTATTTATTATTTTTATAATGATCCACTATCTTAAGCTTGAAATGCTCCTCAGCACTTTTTCCTGAATTACAACAGATCACCTGAAACATGTTTGAAAAAGGTTTTTGTCAGCGGGAAATACTGAGTGAATCATTCTATTTACTAAAATGACACATTTGTTATAATTTACAGTATTAAGGAAGATTACAATGTTTCTGATATCAAACCCATTACCCACAGTATTTGTCACTCGAATCTTTACGGTGACTGTGGTCATATCACCATTGGCTGCCCCAATGAATGACGAATATCACTAAATTTAGGTTCGCCCACCTAAAGTGATAAAACTGTAATACTGTGCACAATACCCCACATACCGGCTGTAATTTGGTGATTACATAAACTTAATCCCTGTAATTATAACTTTGAAATAAATAGGGTTTTGTAAAGTAATTTGATAAAAAGAGAATGACTCACATTGCTGATTTAATATGGACAGAGTTTAGTCTATGATGTAGCCTTGTTAACCTAATTTAAATAACAATGCACACAAAACTGGGTTAGTAATCAATCCAGCAATTACGATAACTTACGAGATCAAATTCTCACAATGAATGACAAAGTGCAATACTTCATCCATCGAATTAACGATGATCCGTCAAATTAATGACGAATGACAAAGTATAATACTTTATCCATCGAATTAACGATGATCCGTCAAATTAATGACGAACGATAAAGTATAACCCTAATGTGGGCGGCACTTAAACATTCATTGGATATATTGATCGTCGGAAAATGAATCGTAGCAGCGATTGTGCTAATACCCTGTTTTGCGGCAGAATTTCGAGACCCGTGTGTGTTTGTATAGTAATTCGAACGTAACTCAGTGTATATTGTGAATTTTTACGTCGTTTCAGTGCCCAGATTCCAGTCCCAAACCCCACTATTTATAGGTAACTTTTGACCCTTACGCGGCCCGCGTGAGATTAAGCTTAACATTACGCGGCCCGCGTAAGACCTACTTTTAGGCCTAGGGTTGCCACGTTTGGCACTAGCCTTGCTGAGTTGATAATTTTCGAAATTTACTTGCTGCCAACGTTTTAGATGGATAATCGTCCATAGGGTTTAACCCCCCCCTGAGTTTTAGGGGTCCTAATCCTGATTCTGAAAATTATGAAAATTTTAGGGTTTGTCCAGAATCACTTGGGTGTCTCAATTAGGGTTTCCTTGTGGACTAATTAATTTAATAATTATGACTTTTGATTAGAGTTGTTACACGTGGCACATAAATGTGACAAGATGGACTTTGTCGGTGAAAGATCGTAGGACTCCGTTTCAGGCAATGACGTTAGAGGTAATAGTCACGGAAACATCAAGATACTCTTAATTGTAACCAACAGTATGGAAATGGAGGTGCCAACAACATGGATTGGCCATGGTTAAATCAAGACGACAACAACCAAGAAAACGACGTCAGTACTGGAAATCCTCGTAACGGTAACAACAACACTGGAAATGATGCTCATGGAAGGGCATTTAGGATTGGCGTAGGTGACACCTGGAATACATGGTAACTTGGATGGGTAGCTATTCGCTTCGTCATCATTCTGATTGAACTTGATACTTCTTGAAACCGAACCTGATGTGGAATCGGCTGATGGCAAGTCAAATGAAATCTAATATGTTCGTTGGGATGCAAACTCGACCTTGTGGGACAAGTGTTCGACATAGACCTTCTTTCTACTACCCTTGATAGTTTTGATGCAGTAGTCAGTATGGATTGGTTATCCAGACATCGCGCAGATATACCCTGTGAGAAGAAAATTTTGCGTCGCTATATGCTCTAAAGTGTCAGAGTGGTGTAAAGGATAGTATCATTTCAGCAATGAAGGCACAGAAGTGTCTACGGAGGGATTACCCCGCTATGTTAGCACTCATTACTGATGTTAAGGCTAAGGAAAAGAGGATCGAGGATCCACCAATTGTTCGTGATTCCTTCGGTGTGCCACTCGAGGAACTATCAAGGTTACTTCCACAACTATCAGACAGACACTCAGCTTGATCTCATGCCATAGGCAGCCCTGATTCTTCGTACTTCTTACCGACTTGCACCAGGAGGGTCGCGAGAATTGTCAAATCAACTACAGGGACTGTTGGACAGGAGTTTTGTCGGACCTAGTTTTCGCTTTGGGGAGCCCCAGTTATATCCGGGAAGATAAGTTGTATCGTTGGACATGTGTACTGATTGTCGAGAACTCATCAAGGTGACAGTCAAGAACCGTTTGTCTCGACCATTGTATTGTCAACCTGTTGACCAGATGCGAGGGTCAAACTCCCATTCAAGGATTGGCTAACGAAAGAGCTCTCGTCAGAGGGAAGTCCAAGGGGAGGGTGTTCCTAAAACGGCATATCAAAAGCAATGCGGCCATTGCGACTTTGTATTCCATGACCTATGGGGTTAACCAACACACTAGCAGCTTTATGGATCACATGAATCGACCGTGTTTATTGAAGACGTTTTGAATCATTTCCAAGAGGAAGGAACACCCTAGGCGGCATTTGTACCTTATCTTAAAGCTACTACACGCGAAGTCTGGTGAAGTCTAACTTCTGGATTCGAGAGGTACATTTTTGGTCATGTAATCAACGAAGTGGGAATACACATGGATCTCGCTAAGATCCATTTCATTTGAAACTAATCGACACCAAAGAGTCCTTCGGGGATGCAGTAATTTCTTGGTCTAGCTAGATACTATCGTAGATTCATCATAGGATTTTCGAAGATCGCGTAACTTTAATCTCTTTATCACAGCAGGGTGCTGTGTATTCGTGGGAGACAAAATAGGAGAACGTATTTTCAGCTTTTGGAACCCAACACTACAATGCACTGAGCATCGTCTTTACCCAAGTGTACGGGTGATCTAGTGGTATACCATGATGGTTTGAATCAGAGTCCCAGTTACACGCCGATAAAACACGAGAAGGTGATGGATTAACAAGAAGAATTGCACGACTCACAACCCGGGGTGGTAGCCATGGTCTTGGCTTTAGGTTGGAGGCATTACTTGGACGGTACCGAATGCACCACTTAGACCGATCACAAGGGCCTCCCGTATACCCTTGTCTCGAGAGAGCTAAACATGTGATGGCATCGCTGGATGGAACCTTTGAATGGTTACGACTGTGAGACCTGAACGTGCACGAGCTTTGCAGCTCATTATCGACTCTAACGTACCAGATCAGACTCGCTCTATTCAAACTGAAGAACTGAAGGAAGAGATTTTTCAAGATTAACCCATGTGGGGCATGGGGAAGCAACCTTTGGCAGCTCGGACGATATTCGCTATTTCATGGAACGAATGTGGGCCTCACTATACGACAACCGCAGGGAACTTGTGTTGAGCAAAGCACACCAGCCTCGATATTCTAGTCGTCTGGGTTTTGATGAGAGATATTAGGATCTATAAATCTTGTACTGGTGATCGGGCATGAAGGCCCACCTAGCAATGTATGTGAATGATGTGTGACTTGTGGGAAAGTCAAGGTGGGGTATCAGAAACCTTCTAGTTTGGTCAGCAACCAGAAACACCCATATGGAAATGAGAACAGACTGCCATCTAGTCTACTTACAACTCGAAACGGAGACAATATCACCTGGGTGATTGTTGATTGCCTCACGAAACCAGCACACTTTCTTGCAATTAAGGAAACTAACGAGTCTTCACAGCTTGTGAACGTTCCTCTAAGAAAAGCGGTTTTTAGGCACGAGGTGCCAACTCTTGTTACCTCTGATTTTGATTCATACTTGATTTAAGCCGGGCAATACACGACACCCATGACTCATGTCTAGAACATGAGCATTGTTTATAACACTCGAAGGCATGCTGCGAGCATGTGTGTGATTGGCTTTAGTGAGAATTGGGAGGACACCTATCTTTGGTTGAGTTCTACTGTAGCAGTCACCATCCTAGTATTCTGACAGCTCCGTTTGAGGCATTGCTTGGGCGACAATGCCGATTCCCTTGTTGGACTAAGGTGGGTGACAACCTAATCACAGGTCTAGGACTTGTACTCGGAACTCTTGGGAAGATTGTTTAGATCGGAAATTGTATGGCGGCAGTGCTTAACCGTTAGAAAAGCCGTTAAATGTAGGAAACCCTTAGAATTCGCTGTAGGCGATCGTGTTGTATTGAAAGTCTCACCCTAGGAGGGTGTGGTACGCCTTGCGTGGGCCATTCAAAACTCGGGAAGGAATCGGTAAGGTGGCCTACAAACTCGAGTGACCTGACGAATTGGATAACGTAATGATGTCATTTATATCACAAGTCTACAGAGGCGTTTGTTCAATGAAACACTTGTGATATCTTTACTAGATCCTAAGGTTAATGACAAGTTGTAGTTTTCGTGGAATCTATTGAAAACACGGACCAGGAAGTCAAGGTTCGTAAGCATAGACGAATTCCAATTGTGAGAGTTCGTTGGAACTCAAGACGTGGACCGGAGTTCACGTGGGAACGCGAGGATCAGATGAAGCTCAAGTACCAACACTTATTTCCAGCCGATCAATCTAAATCTGATGCAACCGGTGAATTTCAGGGCGAAATTCCACTTCAAGCTGGGGATGATGTGGCAACCGCGGAGAATTCGCAGTCATCCTGATCTATCATTTTCGCTACTCTGATTTGCTTATTGAATTTCGGGATGAAATTCCTTTCAAGTTGGGGATGATGTGACAACCCGTGCTCCCAAGGTTAGCTTGTTTAAACTCGTGACACTTGATTTGTATCGCTACCATTCATGCCTGTCTATACGTCATCATTGTGTCTACGCTCTTTAAGTGTAATTAAACTTGTCTAATTATACCTAGTGACTATGACTAAATGGTTGAGAGTTGTTACATACTAATGATAAATGTCCAGATTATATGCATATATTCAGTCACATATCATAATTATATGTTAGGCCTTATGTTAGATAAATATTACATGTTAAATGACCACAACTTCTTTATTCTTTGTGTTTCACCTCAGCCCAAATCTCTCATCACCCGAGTTCGGTTACCGGCCCAATCAAACCCGAATCACAATATATTGCCTTCACATGCATGTTTTTTATACTAACACAAAAATATACCCAAACCCTAGCACATCCTCTCATAGTTAGCGACGGCCAGTCTTCGCTCCGGAGCTTATCTCTTGCCTAATCCGTTATTTGGTTAGTATAATACAATCGAACTATAGGTGATGATCTTTTGATTTTGTTGTGTGAACTTGATTATAATCGATGGATGTTTTGTGACCGTGAGTAACAATGGTATGATCGACTCTCTTCTCTCTACTCTCCTCTCGCTCTCCGGTGAAGGCAGTCGAAGACCACCATGTATGGCGGTGGCGCGACAGCGCTAGGAAACAGCACCATCAGCACCGACGTAGCTTCGGCAGAGGTCCGACGAGTGACGTCGCATTGTACGGTTGGGTTTTCGCTGCTCCACAGGGTTAGAAGACGGTGGCAGCAGGTAGAGGTTTGGTCGAGACGACGGTGGGAGCCGACGGCAGCGGTGAACCGTCGGAACTCCGGTACAGGTTCACGAAGACGACATGATTAACCCATTGGTTAGTGTTTGGTATCCTTGTGGTTCCTGAAAGTGTATAATTGTTACTATTTGTTTGTTTAGATATGAGAAGCATTTTGATGATATCGATTTAATATGGAAAGAATGGTTAATGTTGTTGTTGTTTGAAGTATGCTTATTACTACAAGACTGATGTTTTCCTTTGACCAATTTTTGCCTTGATTTCTCTGTGGTTTCTAAGTTATAAAGAAAGTGTACATATGTGGGTGTAACTCAGTTAATGGTAAACTAATTTAGTGTATAAGAGGTTAGAAATATGTATATAATCGTTAACTGTTTTAGCGCAAATGGAATTAAAAGGATGATATGTCTGATAATTTGAGTATTATGTAAGGTGCTAGATGTCAAATTAGTAGTGTACCTAATTGTATCGGTAATTTGATAGTTTGAGGACGTTAAGGAAGTGTTAGTGAAATTTTGAAAAGAATGCTCTGATGCTCATGATGTTTGATATTTAAATATGTTTTCTTTAAATGATGTCTGATGAGATAATTGCTACCGTACACACACACACACACATTTAGTAGCTTGGGCCGTGAGGCCTGTTGGGTCGTACACTTTCGCCGGGCCTCGAGCCAATTGGACCGCACACTTTTTTGGGCCTTATGTTTTATTGGGCCGTACATGGTTAATGAATTGTTATACAACGTGCTTAACTGTTAAGGCTAGTGTATGGGGTGATGAATGCTAATACTTGTATTCTTGTGCACTACCTGTTGAATAAGTGTGGAATGATACGTGCTGTGCTTGTATGCAAACTAATTGTTATGTGTAACCATCATAGGGCTTGGTTGACCACTTTTGTTGAACGAGTAACTAATTTTTACCGAGCAAACCAAAGGTGAGTTCATTCCTCTTGAGCATGCGTCCCGGTGGTTGGGACAGTCATTGGGTATCCCTGAGAGGGATAGGTTTTTGGGTAAATCATGGGTATTCCTGAGAGGAATATGTCTTGTGGGTAAAATCTGGAATGTTGGATAATATACTTGTCCTATCACCATTAAAGTCCCTTCTTGTTGTTTGTTACCTGAGAGGTAACAGAGTATTAGTTGGTAGCGCTACTTAGGTTTGGCACCCTCACCCCGTACCGGAGAAGACGGGTGTGAACTAATGACCTAGTCATGACCAATGCTTTGATAGAAGCATTGGGGAAAGGGCAAAATAAATCTAGGGCCGTCTTGTATCCGAGGTATTATCAACATTGTAATCAATGAACTGAACTAAACACTTGGTAACTAACGTTTTCGTAAAACTATGAACTCACCAGCGTTGTCTGATACACGTGTGTGCATGCTCGCATGTTATAGGTATGTGTGGATGTGGAACTTGCCATCTGGGATGCTTGAGTGGTCATGGGTCGAGATACATGGAATCGCGAGACGAGTTTAATGGTTATCATACATATGGATTAAGAAACACTTAACTTATGATTTATGCTTCCGCTGAATACGATGATTTGTAATTACTGTTTTGTAACACTTTATGTTAATGAATGAAAGTTTATTTAAAAATCTTGTATGAGTTCAATATGATTGGTGGCTAGATCCTGGTTCGTCACACGCCCTGCGGTGTTTCCGCATGTGGTATTTTGGGGGTGTGACATATTATATGTTCAAATACTTAATTATATACTCGCAATACTAAACCTATGCTTTTATACATGTTTACTACTTAATAATATCCAAAATAAACAAGTTTTACCTTAAATTCCATTAAAAACCAAACTTCAGGGGGCTGAATGTAAAAATAATGGAAGTTCATCCAGGAAAGACACGCCGCGACCCACGACACCGACCCATCTATCCTCCGCGTGCCACGGACGGGTTCGATCCGCAACAGCTCTTGTTTTGTGTCACACCTCAACCGAGGGCGGAAACATCGGAGTGAGACGAAAACGAGATTGCTCATTACTCATAACACTACAATGTGACAAGTATTTAAGTAATAAATTTCATTTCATTGCTAAAAGAATCAATTTCATAGTTTGGAATAGGATACAACAAGTTGAAATAAAACGAATTACATTACAACAAATATTTAAAGTTTAAAATGCGTTTCTAGGCATCCTACTAAGTTACGTGCATCATCAATGTCATCATAAACCTGCAACATGTTTTCAAGCGTAGTTCAATACAAAAGTATTGGCGAGTATATAAGTTTGGTGTACTAGCATATAAGTATAAAAAAGAACAATCCATATGGCAAACCTAGTTATCAAGATTAACGTATAAACTGGCATGTGATTTACAAATCAACCCTCTGATTGCCGCAAGTATAAAGAATGAATAAACTTAACATGACCTCTTGTTCATGGGCGGTGCGTTACTCCTGTAGCGCTATACATGTTAAGTGGAGGCTCGTACGAAGTTAATGACAAGTTCATCACATAAGAATCACCCAAAAAACACGAGTCAAGCATAACATAATAGTGAGCATGTATTGGATTGTTTGTATGTATGATTGCATAAAAGTATGTATGTTGGGTGTGTTTTTGTATATGTAAACATGTTGCACCCAAAAAGTGTAAAACGGTAAAAAGGGCGTCGAGTATACTCACGGTTTGCGAAGAAATTTCCACTTAGGGAGTTTGACGAGTCTTGAGTTGTTGGAACACCGAAGTTACCAATTGAACTTTTTGCCCAAAGTTGAAAATCTTGGGGATTTGAGAGAGTTTGGAAGTAATTTGGAGTTGGTGCAAGGGTTTGGAAGGTGTTAGAGTTGGTATTTATAAGAGGGTTAAGTGGTTGTGGTTTAAATGAAGCTAGTTGGGGTTTAAATGAAAGTGGTTGGGAGTTAGGAGGGGTATTAAATGAGTTGGTTGGAGGTTAGGACATTAAAAAAAGTGGTTGGGGAGATGAAAATTTTCATTTTTAGTCCTTGCACTTGTATTATTGGTTATTTTATGGTATAACTTGTATTATTTACATAAAATTAAGTATAAATCATGTATATAAGTGTAAATCAAGTAAAGTGAATGTATAAATAAGTATTTGAATGTATAAAGAGTCCTAAAACGCGTATTTGTTCGTGAAATAAGTATGTGTTTACGAGAATGATGAGCAAGTATCAAGTATGTGAATAAGTCGAATATAAAACAAGTACGAATAATTAAGGTATAGTCCGTATAAAATGCTCAAGTTTTATTACGATCAACGTTTCGAATTACGAAGCTGGAAGTGAAATACGAATACGATACAGATATAAGTTTCCAAAAATAGGGATATAAATAATCTTTCTAAATAAGGAAGGTTTCAAAAGCCAGGTGTTACAGTCTCCCCTCCTTTAGGAAATTTCGTCCCGAAATTTATTCAAGAGGAAGACTTTGGAGAAAGCATTTCGACTAAAATAGTTGACTAAAATCGAGATTTTGAAGTTTTGAAGTGTGTGTTGAAAATGTATGAAATTTTGAGGAACGAGTAGTTCGTTTGACTAAGGTGAATTGAGGCATTAATCATAAGTAAAACGAGTATGTGTGTGTATAGGCATAGTGTAACAACCCGACTTTCCGGGTCATTACTTGTATCTGTCATTTCTTGCTTAACTACTTGTACTCTCGAGATTCCGATTATCGCTAAGGGTTTAAACTACATTTTAAACTATGTTTTCAAATGCATTTTAAACACTTATTACAACGCATATTTCAACGCTTATTCAAAACGCAGTTATCTCATTTAAACACTATTTATAACGCTTACTATTTAAACGTATTTTATCGCATTTCATCGCTTGTTTAGACTAAACGCTGTCGCAACGCAAACTCAACGCGATCTCAACGCAACTCGAAATGCAGATTTACTTGTATGCATCTTAGTTGTCATGTGTGTCATTTGTGTGATTATTTTTTTAAATGTTATGTGGTTATCTCAACGCAACGCTTACACGCTCAACACATACTCGCAACTCGCTTAAACGCAATGCAACACTTAATGCACGAAACGAAAGTTGGAAAACTAACTCGCACAACACGACTGTCCGAATGGACATCCGGTCGAATGGACATCCGTCCGGATGGCCATCCGACTGGAATGCCATCCGACCCGAACACCACTTCGCTCCACCGCCTTAACTCTCTTCTCACCCTATAAATAGTAACCGTACACGTCCCTTTCACTGATTTGACACCTCCATCCGACCACCTGCACTCTAGACGCTCTCAACCACTTTTCATCAAGATTCAAGGCTTTTTGGTAAGCTTTTCTCTTCAAATCTTGTGCAATCATCATCACTACACATTTCTCCATCTTCTTCTCCATCAAAATCACACATTTTCTTCTCGAAATCACCTGATTTGGACTTCTTGAAGGTGGTTCTCACTCGGTTTCTTATGCAAACTGTTGTGTGACATCATCTCATCAAGATTAGTTCAGATCTAAAGGATTTTCACACTTTTCAACTTAAATCTCATCAGGATTTCAACATTTTTCAACTGTTTTCAAACTTTTCTTTAACTTTCTACACAAAACCGATGGAATCTGGACTAAGTCTGACCTTAGACTCGTTCCTTAGTCTAGAGCTGGCTTGAAAATGGATTTCCACCGGAGATATGACCGATTAACGGGTTGAACATGAACCTTCACCAAGAACAGTGAGGCTGATCGAATGGGGTGGTTCCCATCCGATCGGACATACTGAATCTTGGTATGTTTCCGTTGTTTGACACGTCGTCATGCCTTCTCCGTTTACGCAAAGCTTGACACTTAGAAAATTTTATCAAAATTCCAAACAACAGACCACCTGATCGAATGGCCATCCGTTCTGATGACCATCCGACCGGATGGACTGCCCCTTTATAACCTTCAATACTTAACGTTTGTACGAAAGACTTTAAAATACCGATTTCTCGCTCGAATAGCCATCTGATCGAATGGCCATCTGTCCGGATGACCATCCGACCGGATGACTTGGAATCTATACTTTACATTGTTTAAATGCTTCAACGAAAACTTCAAATTTTCAAAACGATTTACAAACACCCACATCTCATTCGAATGGCCATCCGTTCGAATGACCATCCGCTCGGATGACCATCCGCTTGGATGGGTTATAGTCATTCGACCGGATCATCATTCGACACTCAGCACATCCGACATTCTGTTACGCACCATTCAACACTTACGCTATTGTTCTATGCTCAGGCTAAACTCCAACGCGCTCCCTTCAATCCAATCAAGGCTGTGTTTACTTGTTAAGCACATACTGTGAGTATACTCGAACCCATTTTCTTTTAACGCACTTTTGGGTGTTACATACATTCTCTATCAAAACACAATAACACACACGCAAACACTTTACAATGCTAACCGCTCCCGCATGTTAAACGTGATCCATGAATGCTTGTTACTATGCTTATATAGTGTTACACTATACCGCCTCTAGCAACGATAGTACTATAGTTTGGACTCAGCACCTGTCGTGGACAGGGGTTGCTAGGGATCACATCACTTTACTTCACGTGTCCGCAGGACATGTGTCACGCATACTCTACAACGCAGTCTTGTGGTTAAGTGTGAACATAGTTTTGATAGTCACTTGCTTCCCCCGTTATGTGATATATGCTGGTTATGCATAAAACGCTTTCTCTACTATATGCTATGCAAACTTGTGTACTCACCTTTACATTTTTATGTATTGACTTTATTTTAACATATGTGATAGGTTGATAGAATGCCATGCTATGCTATGCTGTGATGAATCAAGTAGGAAGTCTAGAAACTCCACTAAATAAATCTGAGTTGTCGGAACAGTATTTGTTTTTGAGACACGCTATCTATAATGACTGTTATTACTTTATATGTTAGTAGTATGGGATATTAACGTTAAATATATTGTCATTAATAGTTGTTATGGATTCTCTTGGACAATCTGTTTCTCTCAGTGCCACGCCCCGATGTTTCCGCCATCGGTTGGGGTGTGACACATAGTGAGTTTGATCAAGTTTAAATCATTCGATGAGATTGTATTTTAAAAGAGTTATCTAAGATGAAAAGTTTTCGCATAAAGTGGGATGTATTTTGATGAAACGTGTGGCCTACATCGTAGGTCATAAGAAAGTTTTATTAGTTTTAAGGAGCATCAGTAAAATCACATGGTTGTAGAAAAGTGTTTATTGGTGAGAAATGGGGAGGATAGGTATTTAACAAAAAGTTTTAATGGTAATCGGGCCAACTAAATAAGTTTGCGCGTAAATAAAGAATGGAAAATAGTTTTAGAAGTAAAGAGGTATTTTAGGGATTGAATATTTAAACTGATTTGAGTGTAAATAAGGTTTGTACAAAAAGTCCAAGAATAACTGGGAATAATAGAGGTATGAGAGTGAACGAACGATCTAGTAGATGAAAGCAAGGATAGGAATGGTATGATCATTTGGATATAATGCGAATATGAAGTGTTGAGGATGAGGTCTCGTCATGGATAATCGGATATCGTGCGTTTAGCAGTGTGTTTGTGAGTAGTTTTGTGTAATCGTATTTAAACAAGGTCTGTAAAACACCGAATTTCTCATGGCACGTTTTATGAAAGTTTGGTAATATGGTGAAAAGACTTATATATAGAAAGTACCAATGACGTATCCACCATGTTTTAACCATGTTACGTCCATTTCGTTAATCGGTGTCATGTTACGTTTCGTGTCTTACCATACACAGCAGGACACCCTATAATTTTCATGCCCCTACCACTATAATCCTGTGTGCACCCGCGATTATATTGGCCGTCGCATGATCCGCATAGTTTGTACTAGTTGTGTATGAGTCAGGGTATACATTAACTTTGAAAAAAATGTGTGGGTATAAGAATGTAGTATGTATGCATGATTATGTTTAAGTATGTATGAGACCAACGTAAGTGAACCACTAGGGTTATGCTCACGTATAGGTACGAATGTATGAGTATGAGTATAGGTATAAGTATGAATATGAGAGGTATGAGTATATGTATAAGCATGAATGGTAACGATTGCGTGTATAATATAAGTTGAAACACAACGAATGTAAGCATATATAATGATCGAGAATTTTGAGTATATAAAAACGAATGATATGCGCGAGATTGTAGTGAAATATTGACTAAAACGTGTACATTGATATGCATGTATAGTTGTTTGAATAAATCATTGGGTTTATTGAATCAAAACAGATTGAGTTTGATGGAAATGGAGAATCAAGTTGTGAATGTCAAAAGAATATAAAGTATCTGATTACTATGCGGGATGTGTTTTGTAAAAAAAAATAAGAAAGGGAAATGCTACTCTTGTTTCAAAAAGATTTACGTAAGTCGATGATTGTAGGTTCCTATGAAGTTTCCTTGCCCACGTGTTTGGAATTGGAATGGTGTATCGAGCGGTATCTGAAAAGGTTTTTGAAAACAGTATGTTTGCATTGTTTAAAGGATCTTGTATTAAAATGAGAAAGGTTGTGATTCGAAAATTTTCGTGAAAACTTTGGCCTTTGAAAAGAATTTTAGCAAAATGAACTTAGTGATTTTGTAAAGAGTTTTACCAAAACGGTTTATTGATTTAAAAAAAAAGTTTTAGCAAAATGATTTATTGATTTTGAAAAGAGTTTAGAAAAATGATCTCATAACATCTATAAGACTTTATAAGCATGTGAGAAAAGTTGGTTTGGTTTCCGATTGCGAACAAATGTCTTTTGTATAAAAATATAATGTGAGCGTGTTTTAGTGATTAGGTCAAGTGTGAAGTTCGTGGGCAAGAGATTCATTAGACCGATTAATTTGATAGGTAGCATTTAAAAATCGGGTAATAAAACGTTTAAGGTATGATTAAGAATTTCGTGTATGGGATTTATGTAAAATAGATCATAGGGTAAGAAATACGTTTTGGTAAAACAATGAATTTTGAAATTTTGCCTAAGTAGGGATTTTGATAAAATGATAAACGATTTAGGTATAAAACTTGATCGTGTGGTTGGCATAATAAAGTCTCTTTAAAAGAATGTTTGGTAACGATCATGAAGGTAAGTGAATCACCCCTAACCCGTTCATGAGGTCATTTTTTTAGAAGGGAAGGAGCGGAGCTAATCATCAAGGTAAGGAAATCACTCCTATCTTGATGATATTCCTCTATTTTGGGATTACGAGTAATGTAAATCTTGTTGTTGACGTTTTTTGAAATCATGCATGTGAATAACGTATAAGTGTATGTAAAGATTTAGTATGATGTGTGTGTAATCATTGTGAAAATAATTTGAATTTTAAAAAGGAAAAGTTTGTATTGCGTTAAGCATGAAATTGATACTAGTAAAATGGAGGTTTGATTAAAACTTGGATTGTTACAAAATGGAACTTTTGACTAAACCAAAGTGGTCGAAGGCTCTTTTAAGTTTGGGAAGCATGCTTTGGCCTAATAGGTGGAATACTATCGCCGAAATTTCGGTTAACGGTATTCTCCCTTCCGGTTACTACATGTTCCAAATCAATCGAAAATTCGAGACTTGGCGGGATTTTTGAAAATCAAGGAGTGGGACTAGTTGACAAGATACGGGTTTCACCCCTAACTTGACAACGTCATACCCTAAGTGTGGTTGGTACTCGTCGGGTAAAGAAAGTTAATTCCCACACGTTGACGAGGGTCCACTTGATTTGAAATGGAAATGCTCCATCAAGGTGAGGATTTCACTCCGAACTTGATGGCGAATTTTGTGAAAAGAAATGAATGAGCGGATTGAGGGTCGTTCACCAAATTGTGGGTTTCACGCCTATTTTGGTGAAGTCGTCTCGTTTGTATAATACGAGTGTTTTCGAGTTTAACATAATCGTGTAAAATGCCGTAGAAAGGGCGTATATTTTGAAATAGTAAAATAGACATGAGCACATAAAAGATGTTTAAACAAATTAGCACATAAAAGATGTTTAAGCAAATTAGCACATAAAAGATGTTTCAAAAAGTTAACACATAATTGATGTTTCAAGAAATTAGCACATAAATCAAGTATGGTCAAGTATGGTGCTTAACTATAGACTAGTTCAAAAGCATGGCAATTTTCCTAATTCCCTATAATTATGGCTCTGATACCAATCTGTCACACCCCAACCGATGGCGGAAACATCGGAGTGAGACGAAAACGAGATTGCTCATTACTCATAACACTACACTGTGACAAGTATTTAAATAATAAATTTCATTTCATTGCTAAAAGAATCAATTTTATAGTTTGGAATAGAATACAACAAGTTGAAATAAAACGAATTACATTACAACAAATATTTAAAGTTTAAAATGCGTTTCTAGGCATCCTACTAAGTTACATGCATCATCAACGTCATCATAAACCTGCAACATGTTTTAAAGCGTAGTTCAATACAAAAGTATTGATGAGTATACAAGTTTGGTGTACTAGCATATAAGTATAAAAATGAACAATCCACCTGGCAAACCTAGTTATCAAGATTAACGTATAAACTAGCATGCGATTTACAAGTCAACCATCTGATTACCGCAAGTATAAAGAATGAATAAACTTAACATGACCTCTCGTTCACGGGCTATACATGTTAAGTAGAGGCTCCTACGAAGTTAATGACAAGTTCATCACATAAGAATCACCCAGAAAACACGAGTCAAGCATAACATAATAGTAAGCATGTATTGGATTGTTTGTATGTATGATTGCATAAAAGTATGTATGTTGAGTTTGTTTTTGTATATGGAAACATGTTGCACCCAAAAAGTGTAAAACGGTAAAAAGGGCGTCGAGTATACCCACGGTTTGCGAAGAAATTTCCACTTAGGGAGTTTGACGAGTCTTGAGTTGTTGGAACACCAAAGTTACCAAATTTTGTTCTTAAACTTTTTGCCCAAAGTTGAAAATCTTGGGGATTTGAGAGAGTTTGGAAGTAATTTGGAGTTGGTGCAAGTGTTTGGAAGGTGTTAGAGTTGGTATTTATAAGAGAGTTAAGTGGTTGGGGTTTAAATAAAGATGGTTGGGGTTTAAATGAAGGTGGTTGGGAGTTAGGAGGGGTATTAAATAATTTGGTTGGAGGTTAGGACATTAAAAAAAGTGGTTGGGGAGATGAAAATTTTAATTTTTAGTCTTTGCACTTGTATTGTTGGTTATTTTATGCTATAAATTGTATTATTTACATAAAATTAAGTATAAATCATGTATATAAGTGTAACTCAAGTAAAGTGAAGCATGGGCGTAGGATAATAGGGGCGGGAGGGGGCGATCGACCCCCCCGAACTTTTCGTTTAGTAGTGTGGAGTATGTAGTTTTCGTATAGAAATTTTTTGGGTATATACGTTTTTACCCCCTGGTTTTATAGAAATATTTTGGTATGTACGTATTCGACCCCCCGGTCGAAAATCTCAAGCTTCGCCACTGAAGTGAAGGTATAAATAAGTATTTGAATGCATAAAGAGTCCTAAAACGCGTATTTGTTCGTGAAATAAGTATGTGTTTACGAGAATGATGAGCAGTATCAAGTATGTGAATAAGTCGAATGTAAAACAAGAACGAATAATTACGGTACAGTCCGTATAAAATGCTCAAGTTTTATTACGATCAACGTTTCGAATTACGAAGCTGGAAGTGAAATACGAATATAGAGATATAAATAATCTTTCTAAATAAGGAATGTTTCAAAAGCGAGGCGTTACATTTTGTGCGTGGATTGGCTGATTTTCTCATTCCAACCCCTACCTAATTGTATTTAAAACACCATTAACACCAAACCTAACCCTCCCACTATAAATACAAGCTCCCTAACCCTCATTTGCACTTTCCAAACACATCTAACTCATCTAAAAACTCTCAAATTCTATAGAAATTCAAGAACAAGGCAGTTTGCTTTCAAGTGCAAAAGTGAGTACAAACTTACTTTTCTTTAACTTTTCTTTACCATTTCTTTTTCTACAAAGCTTGGAACACCTCTAGAAATATTTCCACCGGTTTACCATGGTAAACCAAGGTGGAACAACACCATTTTAAGGTCTAAACTTTCTGTTTTCGAAGAATCTTTAGTTAATTTTATAAAACTCAACTTTCCTACTTGAATCTTATGCTTAGCTACTGTAACACCTTGTAAAATCATGTCCAATAACGTATCGACATGTGTCCCTAATCCTAACTATGTCAAACGTTGACTAGGAGGGACTATTATCGCCAAACAGTTAAAACTTTGAATATGAGAGGACTGAAAGTGTCAACATGCTTAAACTAAGCCTCTGAGTGACATTATACAATATTTATGTTCTCCTATTAAGCCACTTGTTGGATAATCAAAACCGTTTGACATAAATTCAAAAGTTTCGGCAACGAAGGGTTAAAAGCGTCAACATGTTAAATCTTACCTCTGAGTTACCTTTTAACGAATCCGGAGAGTTATGACGTTTGATCGCACTCTTGGTAATACCTAATATCGGCCGTTTAGGGCTTTGATGCCGTTAAACGATAAAACGCACAAGTTTGTAAGTTAGAAGGGTTAAAAGTGTCAACATGTTAATTCTTACCTCTGAATGACCTTTTAACGAACCCGAAGCATCATGATGTTCGTTCATACTCTCGGAAATGCCTGATATAGGCTATATAAGGCTCTTATGTCGTTAAACGATAATACGCACAAGTTTGTTTGTTAAAAGGACTAAAAGCATCAACGTGTAAATCTACACCTTTGAGAGACCTTTTAAACGAACCGGGAACTACGTGATGCTCGGTCATACTCCCGGGTGTGCCTAATATTGGTCACGATGGGTATATTATTATTATTATTATTATTATTATTATTATCATTATTTTTATTGATTACTTGTTCACCACACATAACTCTAAACCATTTGATCAATCAAGGGGCTTGTTAATGGTTTTTAAACATGGTATTACACTTCTAATGATCTTATGATAGCCCTAAACACTTGGCACAATCCTAGTAATTCTTGAAAACTATATAAAGGCTTTAGAATTCATTAGTTCACTGGCACCATTCTTTCTCTCCTTCTCTTATGGGAGCTCTTGAGCATTAGGAGCATACCATTGAGTTCTCTTCAGTCCTTAGGACACTTACTATAGTACCCCCCAGATAATCGGACTTGGGTCAATAATACTTAGACTTGCGGCTCTTTGCCAAATATAGTCTTATTGATTGGAAGCTAGCAAAAAGGTAAATACTCTTGACTTATTTTAGTGTAAACTTGGGATGACAAATATGCCTCTTGGGACGGTTATTACATAAGTAAGTCGCCTATGATTGCGCAAAAATGTAGGAATACGGTTTAATCCGTTTACTTGATAATTACTGTAATTGGGGGTTAATGATACCATGTCCGGACAACCCAATGGGAAAATTAAGTATATAATCTCGTAACAAGAATAATCCCAAGATATATTTAAAAGATTACCTACGGGTTATCTATATGTATAAAACTCTTTTCGAAAAGCTAATTTTTCCAAAGAGTCAGTTAATTGTATTTACCAGCTTTGGCTGACGTATTTTCAAAAGATTGAACAACAAGTACCGAACCTTATTATAGGCTGGGATTACGGGTCGGCTAGAATGAAGGCTAAGGAATTTGCACTCCTGAAGCTTAAGGCCTATGATGTCTAAAGCTCTGTTTATTTGGATCCTACCTGTGGGCTTGTATTAAACACTTTTAATACTTTTATACATTTAAGCTTTATTTTAATAATTTCAATCCAATACTTCCGCTGCATATTATTATACTGTGATAACTGTTATCCAACCGTCACGATTGTACCCATCCGGGCCCACCGGAAATCGGGGTGTGACAGGTTGGTATCAGAGCTACAATTTGAGTGAATTAGACACTAGCCCTTAGTGTCTAATCTCAAATATCACAAATGCAGATTCCTTAAAAACTCCGAGTCTAGACCTGAATATAAGACTACTCTTAATCTATATAGTAGTTATTGATTTTATATCGTCAAGATGTCGCGGACCAGATGAAGAAACTATAATGGGTCACGGACTCGAGGATCTCTACTATTGAGTAGTTTGAAGTTCCATATGGTAAACTACATATGTTTTGGAGACGATGACTCCGATACGAGAATGATAAACCTAGTCACCTAATGAAATATCTTTTGATATTCTGTGATATCCTAATATCATTTATCCAAAGTCTATCATATTCGATAGACGTTCCGGTGATATCTCACCAGCTGATTTAAGCAGCGACAACTATGGAAAGTGCACATATATCCACTTTGCACCAAATTCTATTCTTTGATTCAAATGTTCTCTCATTCTAGAGAATAACAGAAAAAGGAATCACTTTTTCCAATTCATGCTTAAAGCATATAATTTCGAGTGTTCGAGCTCGATTAATTCAAACCCATCTGGGTATATATTATATTATATAAATTCCACAACTCTCGCCAGCAATTTCTCCAACTGGAGTGCGACAATGATTTTTATTTCATTGATTTTTAACAACTACGAATGCAAAACTTAGTTTGATAGAAGCGCCATATGATAATTGGCAGTATCTTAGTGTGTCCCATAGATTGCTTTCATGCCTGGCCAGTATGACGGTTTATTGCATGGAACCACTAAGATCTCCCAACGGTCATATTGTACCAATATCGGCTAATAGTAAGCGTCTAATATAATTTGGCGATATTACTGCCATAAGAAGAATCATTGATTTTATGGAGCCCATTTTATGATTTTCCTTCAAATAATATGAAGGTCACATTTATTGCTCCTACCTTATCAAACAGATCTCTTGATTGCGCGATAGACGAGGCCAAAGGCACATGTTCCCACCAATAAGTGGTTGAAAAAGTGCAAAATGTTCATCCAAATATGGGACGATGTATCCCCAATTCTCCCAATACGGAGAGGGGTATATATTTAAACGGTGTACTTTATTGAGCCATACCATATACAGTGTACTTTATTGAGCTGTATCATATACGCTGTACTTTATTGAGGCGTATCCCCAATTCTCCCAATACGGAGAGGGGTATATATTTAAACGGTGTACTTTATTGAGCCGTACCATATACAATGTACTTTATTCAGCTATATTATATACGCTGTACTTTATTGAGGCGTATTCCCGAATCTCCCCATAAGGGGGTATATTTTAAATTGTGTACTATATTGAGCCGTATTGTATACACTGTACTATATTGAGGTGTATACCAAATCTCCAACTAAGGAGAAGTGCATATAATTCAAACGTCTAATAAGACGTGTTAGTGCAGTATGTCTATCGCCTCCGTCATCTCAAGACCGTAGCAGAAATAGATTAAGTTTAGTGCTTATAGTGTTATATTTTAGTAAAAGGCAAGGTGGCATTTGTGTAAATAATGAGATATCTCATTATGTCCCTTGGCCTATAAATAGAACCATTAGGGTTCTCATTTAGAACTTTTGACACTTTTGCTCATTTGCTACATTTGAGAGATCTAGTTCTAGAGAGAGAAACTAGAGAGAGAAAGTGTCTAGGTGATTCACGGTTCGTGTACGATATCAGATCTTTGAATAGAATCACAGTTATAATTACTGTTCGTGTGTTCGGTCTTGCTCGTGCACGGATTCCGCACGTCGCACGAGTCGGTTCGCAATCGAAACGGATCAAACCGGGACCTAACAAGACGTGTCCTGGAAACTCCAATTAAGGAGAAGGACTAAAAGTTCCAACTCTATTGGGTGAAGACAAATTAGTCGAAGGACCGCTAGCAATCAAGCAAATAAATCTCTTCTGAATTTACTCGGTCTACTAGTTCTTATGTAATTAAGACTAGTAAATAAGACCATGATAAAAGACTCTGTCTTAAATTTCCCACCAATGGTAGTGGTTGAAAAGGTGATAGAAGTGGAAAACTGATTCCCTCACATCCATATAATCTTGAAAATCTTTAAGTGATTCTCGTCCAATTATGGGACGACACTTATCTAAGATATCCAACTAATTTCCGAATGTGTGAAAAGGAGATAGAAAGTTTTTTTGGGTAAAGGGTTACCCCGATGAATTTTATAAATGAAACCAAAACAGTACAAGGGAATGTCAGAACGACACTCCAACTAGACTTGACATGCCAAGCCTAGGAAAACAAGAAACACAACCAAACCAAAACAACCAACCAAGAAAGACAATCACACTAACAACCAAGACCGAACAACAAAACTCTAACAAACTAGCCCGGATCCGCTACATTGTCTTTGATTTCTTCAATCTTCCAAATCTTGTAGATCCCCTCCTTAGCCGAAGCCACCCGAAATCTGAACCCCATCAGGCGCAAACAAACCGAGCTTTTAATTATCTCAACAACTTGAGCCACCGTCCTCTTATTATTCTTGAAAAGCCTGTTATTCCTCTCTTGCCATATGTAATAAGACGAAGCAGGGATCAATAATTTGCAAACAACATGATCTGCTTTTTTAGAGCTAGAGTGTCGTTCAACCCAAACTAATAACGAAGACCACGTATTATCCACACTACCCAAATAAACCAAGTTCTTAACATTACTCCACACTTGAGCCGCAAAAGAACATCGGAAAAACAAATGGTCCTGACTATCACGATCAAAATTACACAGCGGACAGCACATCAAATTCAAATTCGTTTGACTACCCGCTTCCCAAACTGCCAATCGATCCTGAGTTTTTAATTTATTTCTAAATGCCAGCCACAAATGAAACGAATGCCTCGGAATGCATTGAGAAAACCAAACCATGTTAGCCCACATCGCATGATGCTCCCTATTCCGAATTGTATTCCAAACTTGAGATGATTGAAATTCACATATCTTCCCATCCAAGTCTTTCCAAACCAGACGATCCACAATATTAGGAACAAGAGAAGGAACCGAGATTGTGAGTAACACCGGAAAAAGATCCAGCCAAGCTTGAGGCCACCTCCAATTTCCATTCTGATCAACAACATCCGCCACCGTAGACTGTAACGAAAACCCAGCATTAGCAATGGACCTTGGAGAGTTAAAAGAACTCAACGGACTTAGCGAGCACCACATATCACACCAGACATTAGTTTGCACACCACTTTTAAGAGAAGACCATATGTGAGGCCGAATGATATGACGAATAGACAAAATCTTTCGCCATCCCCAACTCATACTCCCTCGGCACGGAATCTCCCAAAAATTTCGACCTTTAAGCTTGTAATCATGAATCCATCGCACCCAAATAGAATCCCGTTTAGTGATAATACTCCAAATATGGTTTGCCATAAGCGATTTATTAACATCAGAAATACTTCTAATGCCCAAACCGCCTTCATGTTTAGGCAAACACACATCTTTCCACGCAACCTTAGCCCGGATCCTACCATCCGAACCTGCATTCCACAAAAACCTACGAATTCGCTTCTCAAGCTCATTAATAACCCGAGCTGGGATAATGAAAACTGACGCCCAATAGATGTGCATAGATGAGAGAACCGAGTTGATAAGCTGCAAACGACCAGCAAACGACAATGACCTAGTCGCCCAATTGACAATCTTTTTATCCAGGCGCTCAATGAGGATCCTACAATCTTTATATAGAAGTCTTGACGAGATAAGAGGAACCCCAAGGTAACGGACCGGAAGAACACCCTCCTGATACGGCATAATATCAAAAATTTCCTGCCTTATCGAAAGAGGAACATTGCAAAAAAAAAAAACACCGTACTCTTAGCTGGACTTGGAGCGAGACCAGAAATGTTAGTAAAGATCTCCAGCGCCTCCTTGATCCTCTTAACAGAAACCACATCACCATGAACAAAGATAAATAAATCATCAGCAAATGACACATTAATAATTTTCTCCTTAGCACAGTGAGCATGATATTTAAAAGACATACTAGCTGCTCGTCGAAGCAGAAGCGATAAAACCTACATAACTAGCGTGAATAAGTAGGGCGACATCGGATCACCTTGCCTTAACCCACGTTTACCCCTGAAATATCCATGCAGGTTGCCATTAATACACAAAGAGTATGAAACTGTTGACACACAAGTCATAATCCACTTCACCATTTTATGATGAAACCCAAAACGAATCAGAACATCCTCCAAGAATTTCCAATTGACTGTATCATAGGCTTTCTGAATATCAATTTTGAACGCACACCTAGCCGGGCCCCTATTAAGGTGATAATTATGCATCAATTCCTGAGTGAGGAGAATATTGTCCGAAATCTTTCGTCCCGGCACAAAAGCTGACTGGTTAATGCTGACAAGAGAACCCAAACTACCTTTCAGCCGATCAGTAATAATCTTACTGATACATTTATACAAAACATTGCAGCAAGAAATTGGCCTATAGTCCAACACCGAATCCGGAATGTCTTTTTTCGGAATTAAAGCAAGAATAGTATGATTAATCTGATTTAAAAGTTCACCATTTTCGAAAAACTGTAAGACCGCATCACTGACTTCATTACCGACAATATCCCATGCTTTCTTGAAAAAAGCTGATGTGTACCCATCAGGCCCTGGGGCCTTGTCATCTCCAATACTAAACATGGCTATCTTAATGTTGGTGCACTACATCTGTTGATTACGTCTAGGTGTCTAGGATCAGGTCTTATATCGTATTGTATAGCATAGGGCACGAAATACGAGAAAACGGGAGTCTGTATAGGTTTTATAGGTCTGGTTCGCTTATACGGACAGGTCTGGTCCGCTTATACGGACATAGTCTGGTCCGCTTATACGGACATAGTCTGGTCCGCTTATATGGACATGTCCGTATATCCGAACCAGCCTTCCTATAAATACCGTATAAGAGGTCCTCATTTGTAACTTTCAGAATTCCATACCGAAGCTCTGCCGGTGTGAAGAACGAGCTGTAAATTGTTGTCAAATCAATAAAACAGTAGATTAAAGTGAAGAACAAGCTATTTCTACCTACGTTTCTTGTTATTCCGCACCTGAAACATAGGAGAACGCCTCTGAACGACTTGTCCGGGTCAGATTACGATCCTACAATTGGTATCAGAGCCACATGTCGGCGATGAATCTGGCTCATCAAAGTCAGATAAGCCACATTCAGGCAATGATTCTGGTATGGTAAAGCCAGAAGAGCCATGTATTGAGGTAAAAAAATGAGAATTCTGATTTAACAATGGATGATGTAAATTTTCCACCATTGTTGAACAAGAATTCAAAATCACCCAAGGACCGTCAGGCTTGGGTGAATCTGTTCAAATGAAAAACCAGACTATGCCGGAGATCCCAAGTTTGTAATCGAGGATCAGGAATCGGCATCTTTCTAATTTTTGAAGATTTTGGTTGAAAGATTTTGATAATGTTTGAATGTTTACAGGTTGAAGGACTACGCCGGAGCTTCCAGGTTGGTAAGTGCGAAGCAGGAATCGGCATCCTGATTGGTAAAATGGTGATGTAGACGTGACATTCCTACAGTTGGTATAGATTTATGCTTACAAGTGGTATTATTTGTGATTCTACAAGTGGTAAAATCAAGAACATTAAGTTGTACTTGCATTTTCCTACAAGTGGTTGACGACAAAATGATGAACCATACCCCGAACCTACAAATGGTTAAAAATCAACAAATTCATTTTCTGGAAAAATCATTTTGATTAAAACAAACTTAAGTGTTTTGAAATCTAAATGAGAAAATGGTTTGTGATAGGGGGAGTTCTGATTGTTTATGCCGAGTGAATGGCGGATTGAAGCAATTCAGTGTCAGTTGTCAAGTTCTTGTATAGTTTGTTTTCAAATTTCCTAAAATGTGTTTGCATTTTAGGGGGAGTAAGAAATTTTAGAAAATCCAAAAACATTTGAAAATTTGAAAAATCCAAAAACATGATAAAATTCAAAATGAGTTGTGTTGCGAATAAGAGGAAATGATAGTACATCAGTGGACTATCACGGCACGCTAAAGAAATGGAAAGTTAAAAAGTGATAAACGGTCTCACTGATGATGTGCCAGTAGGTTTTTGCACATTTAGTAGATTGTGACGAGATATAAACCTAAATTTCAAACTTGCTTGTTCTGTGGGTTAACACAAACTTGGATATATAGGTAACCCCTGAAATCTTGTTTGAAAGGTCCCTTATTCTGAGATACTAGGTCTTTATGCTCAGTGATATCTGGGGTATTATCCCGGGACTTCTGCTGAAAGGAATTTCTGACCTAGTCCCCGGATAATGCTTTCTGCAAATGCTTGAAACATAGCATCGCCCTCAGCAAGCTGATGAAACAATAAAATTGATAGTCGCTGCTGTTGTAATGCAAAAGATCCTCTAAAGGGGACACACCAAAAAGTCGAAGCCGTCATCTCTCTGCGTATCGAAAGATCGACCTGAGCTCTCACGGCCCTCGTACTATAATTTATTCCCCTGACAGATATCATCTGTGGTATACTCACCTGTAAGACTGAATATTGGGATCTGGATACGGGAGTATATTCAAGTAGTGGGACACACGGATAAGTTCAAGTACTTAAAACATTAATATCGTATCTCGGATCAGTTGAACTTTGTGTGAAAATTTAAGTGGATAAGTATACTGACAATCTAAGTGAATCGTTTAGAACTTAAAATGAAATGAAGCTTAACGGTGTTGGTGATTTGTCTCAGAAACTGATATGATCCTCTTGCACAAACTCACAAAAATATTGTCTGTAAATATTTTATTTCTGCATTTTAGTCTCTCAGAAAATCCAAAAAGATTTTTGTGTGTGTTTTAGCATAAATTTTTGAAAAAGTCAAAAAGATTTTCGACAACTGATGTTGGAAAACTGATTTTCAAAATTCCGAGTGCTAAACATGATGAGCAGCATTTGAGGGGGAGTGTTTGTGTAAATCTAACTGTTTTCGTTAAATCTAACCTTCTTCAAGTGGTTCATCATAGATACTTGAGAGATAGTCTGAAATGTTGAAATTATATGTTTGTTTTAGTGATTATAAGAGGTATGTGTTGGTGCACAGGTATTTGATATGTGATAAAGTTAGAAAATTTATTTCTGGGTTAAGATTGTGCAGGTAGTCAGGTGTCGATATTCTGAAAATCTCTGTTGGAAGAGAGACAAGTTTCGATCCTGGAAATCAATTCTGAAAGCCTGTGTAGATCAGACAACGATCCTGAAGATGTTACTGAAGAACAAAAGAATGCCAGTAAATCGAGAAGGGGAGTCTGAAGATTGAGAAAAGAGAAAGCCCAGAGACTGATCTAGATTGAAGATGTGAAGACACAGTTTTGAAGTCAGAGTGTATAGACGACTCCATCAACATCTGAGGGGGAGTCTGTTGGTGCACTACATCTGTTGATTACGTCTAGGTGTCTAGGATCAGGTCTTATATCGTATTGTATAGCATAGGGCACGAAATACGAGAAAACGGGAGTCTGTATAGTTTTTATAGGTCTGGTCCGCTTATACGGACAGGTCTGGTCCGCTTATACGGACATAGTCTGGTCCGCTTATACGGACATAGTCTGGTCCGCTTATATGGACATGTCCGTATATCCGAACCAGCCTTCCTATAAATACCGTATAAGAGGTCCTCATTTGTAACTTTCAGAATTCCATACCGAAGCTCTGCCGGTGTGAAGAACGAGCTGTAAATTGTTGTCAAATCAATAAAACAGTAGATTAAAGTGAAGAACAAGCTATTTCTACCTACGTTTCTTGTTATTCCGCACCTGAAACATAGGAGAACGCCTCTGAACGACTTGTCCGGGTCAGATTACGATCCTACACTTAACCTCCTCACGAGTAATCGGACGGATCATATGCTCCGCAACATCATTGCTAAGCACATTAGAAAACAATTTTTCCAAATTAGCCGTTTCAACCGGAGCCTCCATACCCAAAAAATTCGAATAATGCAAGACCATAGCATCAGCAACACCCTCACCTTCTTGTCTAGACCCCATAATATCCATAACACTATATATTTTAGATCTGGCATTCCGAGACTTCACAGTGTTATGAAAAGAATTTTGTGTTCGAATCCCCAGCACAAAGCCACTCTACCTTAGACTTCTGATTTAGAAAACATTCCTCATCATAGGCAGCCGCTTGAAAATCTTTAAGACACTGAGCTTCCAATTGGCGCAAATGACCATCCAACGGATTACGATCAACCTGGACTTGAATCTCATCTAACTTCTTTCTCAGATTACTTACTTTCACATGCAAGTTTCCCTGATTGAATAAGATCTTCCTCAACTTAGGCTTTAAGTTCCTCATTTTCTTTACAACTGAAAGCATAGAGACTCCCTCAATTCTTTTCATCCACTCGAGCTTAACAACTTCGTTGAATTCCGGTTTTGTGGCAATAAAATTGGGAAACTTAAACGGTCTTGGCCGAGACCCATTGGTACCCATAATTTTAAGGATACACGGTGTGTGATCCAAAACTCGAAATGGATGAAACATCGCATAAGCATTAGGAAACTGATCCAAGAACGTAACATTACCCATAATTCGATCTATCTTTTTCAAGAGGCCAACTCCACTCTTAGGCTTCTGGTTCCATGTATACTGCAGGCCATGCGCATTGATATCCATCAATTCAGCTTGTTGGACACATTCATCAAACTCACGCATGCCAATAGATTGTTTAGAAGCCCCATATAACGAATCTTCAATGTTGAGAGCTGAATTAAAATCTCCCATTACTACCCACGGCTTATCATGACACAGGGCCTTATGCTTGCATAAATCATCCCAAAGCAATCTACGATCTTTATACTTATTTTCAGCATAAACAAAAGAACAAAATAGAACTTTTTTGCTAGCTTTAAAAATAACCTGAGTATGAATAATCTGATCAGATTGAGCAAGAACCATAACATCCAGATTATCAGCATTCCATCCCAGAATGATTCTGGTGCCACGACCGCAAACACCACCATTAGAGGTCCAATTCCAATTACGAAAGACATACTTGCAAACTTTAGCCAGGTTACCAACATTCACATGCGATTCAAGAATAGCACACAACTCTAAATTATTCTCAGAAACAATAGTACGAACCTCACTTTGTTTCAGGGGCCGGTTCAAGCCCCTAATATTCCTGGACATTAAGCTACCCATTGAAACCAGTGTTACCGGGAGTGCTTGCCCCCTCAGAGAGATTATTATGCTGATCGTTGGACATAAAGTGAGCCATTTCCGTAGGAGTACCTTCCAGAATCTCATCTATACCCTTTGTCATTCGATACACGTTCTCATCCGTACCATCCTTGTTACCAGCTATGTTCTCGTTCCCATCTCCATCCCCAGAATCTAGAATATTAAAGGCATTCGAGGTCTTAACATTAATAATATTCGATATCGAACCGGAATCCTTCTTTGTGCCAGAAGTACTAGCAGCCGACTTGTTAGATTTTTTCCTGTAAACAAACTTTGGTTTTTGTTTTTTATGCATGGCTCCAAACTTTGCAACCTTCCTTTTATCCGTAATAAACCCTTCATCATCAACAGTTACCTGTTTGGGATTTGCATTAGAATTTTTTGGGCAATTTTGATCATTATGACCAAAGATGCAACACGCCGAACAACGCTGTGGTTTCCATTCATACTCAACTGAGATCTTTTCCATAATAAATCCCTCCAAAAGGAGATAGAAAGTTCATCCATCTATGATGCTAATCATCCCCGAATCTCCCAATGTGGAGAAGGATATAAATTTAAACGGTGACTGTATCGAGCCGTATCATATACGCTGACTGTATTGAGGCGTATTCCCGAATCTCCCCATAAGGAGAAAGGGTATATTTATAAACAGTGTACTTTATTGAGCCGTACCATATACAGTGTACTTTATTGAGCTGTATCATATACACTATACTTCATTGAGGCGTATCCCCAAATCTCCCAATACGGAGAGGGACGTATATTTAAACGTCAACTGCGACGTATTCCCAATTATCCCAACTATGTGGATAGGGACTTATACTTAACCGTCAACTGCAACGTATTCCCAATTATCCCAATGTGGATAGGAACTTATATTTAAACATCAACTGCGACGTATTCCCAATTATCCCAATGTGGATAGGAACTTATATTTAAACGTCAACCGCGACGTATTCCCAAATCTCCCAATACGGAGAGGGACCTATATTTTCAACGTCAACTGAGACGCAGCTTCAAATGAGGAGAAGAATTCGTATTCAATACGTTGACTGAAATGTGTCATTAAAATCTCCAACTAAATTCCCAACTATGTGGAAAGGAGAAAATCTTTGTCAACTTTGTGACGATACTCGTTCCAAATCTCCAACAATTCCCAACTATGTGGAAGGAAAGGAATCATAATACTGCTTTGTCAGTTAAAACAAAGACAGTTGTGACCTTTATGGATCCCTGTCTAAGGAGGTGGGTTATACCCAAGCCTCATAGTCTAAATGATCAATGCGATCATGACTAAAATCATCAATATAATGATTATGTTTAACATCCCTAATGATTTTTCGCCTTCGGGCTATATTAGGTTGTCCAATTGTGACAAGATAATTGTAATCTTTTATGATTCCTTGCCCAAGGGGGTGAGCCATGCTCAAATCTCATAAGTCTACATGATCAATGCGATCCTGACTAATATCATCAGTATGATGATCATAATATTAACATTGATGCGTGTGAAGTGTGTATATAAGTTTAAGTATATTTTAAGCCCTTTTACACTTTTTTAGCCAAGTTTTAAATTTATAAAACACAATATTTACTAACACTAAACACACATATGGGCAAATGCACCCATCGTGAGCGTAGTATAGTGTTGGTAAGATACCGAGGTCGTCCAAGGACACAAGAGCTTTTAATACCGGTTTATCCTCAACGTCTAATCAAATCAAAAGTTTAGAAAAATGTTTTAAACTAAGAAAATAAAAACTTTCTAAAATGCTGAAAAATAAAAATAAAAGTAAAAACAGATAGACAAGATGAATCACTTGGCTCCGACTCGTGTTTAGTGTAACCTTTGATTATTTCCGCACTTTTGCACTATTTAAGAGATTATCTTAGTTATTGTAGTAGGCCCCTCTTTTGAAGGTGACGTTACCCTCAACCCAGTAGTTTGAGTCAGCAAGGATACAATCCTAAAGGGTCGGATTATTGAAAGATAATTAATTAAGTTATTAATGCATAATGTGGTAGGCCCCTCTTTTGAAGGCGACGTTACCCTCGGCTAAGTAGTCTGAGTCAGCAGGGATACAGTCCTAAGTTGCTGGGTTAAAGTTTTAATAGTAGTTTAACTTATGAGGGGATCAAAGAGTTTGGACCCCCGCCATCCAATACCGTTAAGTATTGAAGGAGGTCCTACTAAATTTGACCCAGGTCCTTTGCAGGATCTATACACTGAACAATGGCAAGACTCTTACCAAACCGTTCCCTTAACCCCCGACCAGGTAGCCAACATACGTCCATATAGACCGTGGAGATATGAATGTTGAAAATCTTTTATTTTATATAGACAGTAAAATAATGCCAAGACACCACGGACAAACGATAAGGAAGAATCACCTTCAACATAAGAAACTAGTTATTAAAGTCATTAATAAATAACCAATTAAAAAGTGCGAAAAGATTAAAAATAAAAAGTATTACACTAGACACTTTGTCTTCACCAAGTGATGTAAGAGACTTTGGTAAACATGGCCTTGATTGTCAAGAACTCTTACGATCAATCTTGGATCCCGAGACGACTCACACACTCTATGATGGACAATGGATGATGGTGTTATGGTGGTGGTGGGTGGTGGGTGAAGTGTGAGAGAGGTGGTGTGCCATGGGATGGTTTGAGCTTGAACCAAGCTCTCCTATTTATAGGCTGAACAGAAGCTCGGGCACGGCCCCGTTTCCAGTGGGCACGGCCCCGTGTCCACATCCTTCTCTGTCTTCATTAATTGCTCTTGTCTTTATTAGTTGACCACGGCCCCGTGTCCGCTGGGCACGACCCCGTGTGCAGAAGCATATCTGTACTATCAAGATTTGCCAGGATTCTGGGAATCTTATAGTTGACCACGACCCCGTGCCCGCTGAGCACGGCCCCGTGGTGGGCGATGGAAGCTTCTGCAACTTTGTCTTTTATGCTGACACTTGGGCACGCCCCCGTGCTCACTGAGCACGGGGCGTGTTCAGCCTTCAGCTCTCTTGTTTTGCTTGGGAAGATGCTTTCGGGGAGGTCGGGCATGCCACGTTTATTCCTTTTCTTGTATTTATGTTAGATTTAGCTGCCTTTTTGCTTCTTTTGTTAATTTGAGCTCATTTAATCCTGAAAATACAAAAGGAAGACAAAACACAGTTTTTCCAACATTAGTACTAAAAAAGGGTTAGTTTTATGCCACAATTGATGTAATTTATATGTTGCATTTTGCACACATCAAATACCCCCACACTTGAGTCTTTGCTTGTCCTCAAGCAAAACTCTTTATAATATGGCTTTACACTCCCAAATGGAATGGGTAGAAGAGAAGGTTTTTGGGCTTGTCATAGAGTGTCGGGATCTCCAAGATTCTTTACTAAGTTTTATTTTTATTTATTTACAATCCTATTCGTCATGATTTATTTAAAACTTTTCATAAGATAAATTACTTATTAGGGCATAACATGCCTCTTTAAAATTTTATTTATATACAAGTTCACATACCTCACGGGGGATCACTCAACACTCGGCCGAAGATGTATTTTAGTGAATCACTCGAGAGCGGCATGGAACTTACTCCTACCATAAGCTTGCCAAGCAATCAATCCTCTTCCTTTTTAACTATATACCTTTGTAAATATCAAGAGGACTTTTTGGGTGAAGAGTTAGGCTTGGGTTAAAGGTAGGTGGTTGGGTTAGTGGTTAGTAAAAGGACGAAAAGCGCAACAAGCGTCGGTTTTCGTAAGACTTTCTCTATTTTTTTTTATTTTTTTTTATTTTGATGAAGCCATAATTCAAACAAAGTTACTTTTGATGAACTTGCTTGTTTATTTCTTTTGCTTCATCATCAACAAAATTTATTTATTTATTATTTTTTTTTGACAGTCATACGAAAAACCGGGCTTGTTACTAAAACAAAGGGTTAAAAAAATAAAAAGGTTTTGGTGGGTGAAAGGGTGTTTGGTTTGGGTTAAGAAATGAAAATGTTTAGGCTCAAAGGGGTTAACTAGGGGGATTTTGGGTAGGTGGTAAAAAAAAAAAGAAAAATAATGGTGTAGAAATAAAAAAGGGTTAGTCCTAATGCCTCCATCATTTACTTACTCGGGTTTAAGTTGGTAAGGACCGGGAATGTATCGTCGTGGCAAGTTCTAGAGTTGTAAGAACCAAGCGGCTATTCACAGAAGAAACGAAAAATGAGCATTTAATTTAAAGATATGTATTTGTATGCTCAATAAAGGCTCAAAACTCACTTTTGTGGGAATGGGTTTTTATGTGATCAAGTATATATAATTAAGAGTTAATAGCCAAAATGGTCCCTGAGGTTTGCTCACTTTTGCCACTTTAGTCCAAAACCCAAATTTCTTACATCTGGGTCCCCGAGGTTTGCATTTTGTTGCCATTTTAGTCCAAATTTCAAAAACCCCCTATTTTGACTGTTGAATGCTGCTTGTTTTGTCTTTTTGTGCAGAGGTAGTTTGGTCATTTTAATTTACTCTTTTAATAAATTAAAACAAAATTAATTTTATATTATATAATAATATATATAATATATATATTATATATACACACAGACATTCAGACATTCACACAAAACACAGCAAACCACATCCACCACATCTCTGCCGACGGGAGCAGAATCCAGCCGGCCGGCGGCCGTTCCTGTGCCGAGGGGAACCCACAACCACCTCTCCATACACACCCACACCCCTCCTTCTCCGATAACCACACACCCACACCCACACCCAAATCAGACCGGTAGCGGTGGCACGGTAACGAAATCAGAGGAGGAGAGAGCAAGAGAGAGAGAGAGAGAGAGAGACGGAAGAGAGAGAACCGGCGGAGCCTGTGTCGTCTCTGACGACCGTGGAGTTACAGGTGATGGGGTTTCATGATGTTGATGTCGCTGATGATGACGACGGCAATCGCCGTCCGGCAACGATGGAGTTCGGTGGTAATTATGGGTGTTTATTGAACTGTTGTTTTGTGGTGATTTTACCCAAAATTGTTGGTGGAGTTCGGTGGCGGTGGTGTTCGAGAGAGAAGAGAGAGATGATGGCAGTGTGATGGTGGTGTTGGCGGCAGTGGGATGGTGGTGGTGGGGATGATGCGGTGGTGGGGGTGGTGGAAGCTCTGTAACTAATACGGTGGTGGAATCTTGTTCTTCTTCTCCGGCGTGTACCTGATGGATTGTGTAAGAATGATGTAAAGTGGGTAACGGTAAGTGGAATCGAGATCGATATCGTTAGGGTTTAGGTATGAAAGATTGCTCACTTTTTCTGTAATGTGGTTGAATGATTCTCTGTTTTCTGATTCCGGTGCTTACATGAAACTAGACTTGATTTGTGGTTTTCTAGAATTAAAATGAAACTGGACTTGATTTGTGTTAGAGAGAGAAAGAAGAGAGAGAGAGACAGAGGGGTAAACAGATGATGATGATTCATTGTTGATGGGTGGGTGTTGATGGTGGCGGTGGTGGAGTTCTGATGGCGGCGGTGGAGTTCTGGTGCCGGTGATGAGGGTTTCTGGTGGCGGTGGTGGAGTTCTGTTTTTGAGAGGTTGAAGAAGATGATGGGTTTTTGATATTAATATGTTATAATAAAATTAAAATGACCAAACTACCCCTGCACAAAAAGACAAAACAAGCAGCATTCAACAGTCAAAATAGGGGGTTTTTGAAATTTGGACTAAAATGGCAACAAAATGCAAACCTCGGGGACCCAGATGTAAGAAATTTGGGTTTTGGACTAAAGTGGCAAAAGTGAGCAAACCTCAGGGACCATTTTGGCTATTAACTCTATAATTAAATTTTAACTAAGCTTGTTATGCCTTTTCATAATTTTCTTATGTTGGTTCTTTTTATCACGACACTATCGGTTGTAAATTTGTAAAAATATAACCTTTTTAGAATTTTGAAATTCCCAAATTAAACCTAGACAAGTAAAATAAAAAAAATGAAAATTTTTGAAAAAAATTTGGGGTGATTAGCGGTTCCAATAGAGTTTTGTGTAAGGCTTGTTATTAGGACTTGCAAGATTCAAGGTTTTAGCATCCCCCCCACACTTAAATTACACATTGTCCTCAATGTGTCCCAAAAATAAGTTTTTAGGTTGATTGAATGTGTAAAAGGTGTGAATCAAGCAAAAATTTGTGTTACTGGGCGCTGGACACTGCCCCGTGTTGTCCGGGCACGACACCGTGTTCAAGTGCCAGTAACAAAAATTAAACAAAAGAAACAGAAGCCTGGACACGGGGGCGTGTTGGGTGAACACAGCCCGTGTCCAGTTTACCTGAACTGGGTCATTTCTGCAGACTGTGCAGCACGGGGCCGTGTTGGGCGGACACGGCCCGTGCTGAGCTTACTGTTAATGAAGAAAATTGTCGGATGGCCCTGGTTTCCTGCATGGGGTGCTGGTTCAAGTTTCCCTTGTTATCCTTTGCCATCCCGAGTGTGTTTTATTCGTTTCAACACCATCCAAACACCAAATTAACTAAAACCATCATTCATTAAGTCATAGAGAGAATTACATAATAGTCTAAAAGTTAAAATACTAGATAGTTAGGTCAAAGAAACACAATAAATCTAAACCAAGAAGTTCTAGCCTACTACTTATTTTATTAGCAAAATTTCCGAAAAGGTAAATCCCTCGGTTAAATGTGGCTTGAAAAACTTCTTTCTCCGGGCATGGGTTCCTCACACCTCGGCAAGCCATTCTTCTATCTCTCTAGGGAGAAGAAAAGCGGGCTCATTGGCATTGGTTTGAGGAGGTGCAACCTCCACCGGGACTTCTTGTAGATCTTCAAGAAGAGGTTCCGCTGGAATGTCGTCCCAACCAGTAGGATTGTGGATTCCAAGTGCTAGGTTCCAATCCTCTTGAGGGAGGATTGGTTCCATTGGAGGTGTTACAAGAATGTTTAACCTCTGGTACAAGAGGTTTATTTCTTGAAAACTGTTTTCCAATCCCACCGTAAGATAATTTATACGGTCTATTAGGACCTCCTCTACCGAAGTCATCTCGTCAAGAGCTTCACGTAATGCCATCACGTATCGTACGAGAGTTGCTTCAATTGATGGCCTCCTTTCCCTTCGACTGTTTCTGGAGTGCGCAGAAGAGGTTCCACTGTTTTGGCTAGACATTCTATGAAAAAAACCAAAAATAGTTCATTTTAATGAAACAGTACTACGGACACGGCCCCGTGCTCAATGAGCACGGCCCCGTGTTCACCTTTCTGCAGTTTTTTAGAACAAGGAATCTTGGAGTCTCAAATTATTTTCCCAACTTATGAAGCATATTTGAACAGAAATAACTTAAAACAATGTTGTGTAACTTATTTTTAACAAGATTCCTTGAGCAAAAAGTTAACAAACATCACAATAAAGCTTGGAATCAAGCTTTAATGGAGGTGTTGTTGCAAGAAAGATGAAGAAGAAGGTAATGGATAAAAGAGGAAGGGACAAGATGTTTGTTAGAAACTTATTTTAGAACATACCTAGGATGGTAAGTTAGAAAATCCTTTCAAATCTCTGTCCCTGGATGGTCCAAATGTGCAGGATTCTTGGCTGCATTTATAGAAAACGACAGCATACTGGACACGGCCCCGTGTCGGCTGGTACGGCCCCGTGTGCAGGCAAGATCCTGACACATTTTGTCCGTATTCTGACAAAAAGTCAGAAGGGAATCTTTTGGTGGACACGGGGGCGTGTTGACCTGGGCACGGCCCCGTGTCGAAGGGCTGGTTATGAAGTTTGTCTATTTTTAAGGAACTTTTCTGGATCGGGCGGTTCCTTACTGGATGGAACAACCCCAAAGTGCCTAAGATACCTTAATTGATCTAGATTAAGACTAGAACGCAAGAGGTTGTCGGTGAGGGTGATTCCTATGCTATAAGTAGGTGGACAAGTCCAACCCTTTCCCGGGCTCTCGTTAAAGAAGGTGTATGCCGAATCGCTCAGGTCTATGTATGCATTGAACGAAGTCGATGGGGAGTCCTTCACGGCACAATCGGCACAGGGACGACTATCGCTCAAGTCCTCACTAGAGTTAGAAGTATCGTCGGGGACAACGAAGTTGTTTGAATGCGATTCCAACACTTCTTCTTGGTTATCATCTTGAGATAAATTATTGAAATCTATCCTAAGTTCTTTTAACCAATTAAGAATTAGATCTTCTAATTGAAATAATTCATCAAGAAGCATTTCTCCTAGAAAATCTGGTTGGGAGCATTCAAGGGAGAGATAGGGATTATTTTTACTTTCGCCCTTCTTAAGGATACAAGGAAACGATGGGTCTATATAGTGGGGCTTATAATTTAGAAAATAACATTCTAATTCCTTATGGGTACCACCACATAATTGACACCACGTACCATAAGAGTGCCGAAAGTAAAAAGTATCAGTATCACTCATGTTTGTGTCAGAAATTACCAACCGTCGGGATCTTACGGTTTTGTTTTCAGTAACTGAATCTGGGCACGGGGCGTGTTGAGTGGGCACGGCCCCGTGTTCAGCTTACTGTCTGACTTAAAACAAGATTGCCAGTTCCAATGATTGGGCACGGGGCGTGTTCAGCGGACACGGCCCGTGCTGAGTTCTGCAGAAGCTGAAAAACTAAGAAAAATCCTAAAAAAATAGAAAAATAAGAAAAACGATTAGGCCGCTGATTCCTAACTTTCTTAAAATCCTTTTGTCCCCGGGAACGGCTCCAACAACTTGATGCGTGTGAAGTGTGTATATAAGTTTAAGTATATTTTAAGCCCTTTTACACTTTTTAAGCCAAGTTTTAAATTTATAAAACACGATATTTACTAACACTAAACACACATATGGGCAAGTGCACCCATCGTGAGCGTTGTATAGTGTTGGTAAGATACCGAGGTCGTCCAAGGACACAAGAGCTTTTAATACCGGTTTATCCTCAACGTCTAATCAAATCAAAAGTTTAGAAAAATGTTTAAAACTAAGAAAATAAAAACTATCTAAAATGCTGAAAAATAAAAATAAAAGTAAAAACAGAAAGACAAGATGAATCACTTGGCTCCGACTCGTGTTTAGTGTAACCTTTGATTATTTCCGCACTTTTGCACTATTTAAGAGATTATCTTAGTTATTGTAGTAGGCCCCTCTTTTGAAGGTGACGTTACCCTCAACCCAGTAGTTTGAGTCAGCAAGGATACAATCCTAAAGGGTCGGATTATTGAAAGATAATTAATTAAGTTATTAATGCATAATGTGGTAGGCCCCTCTTTTGAAGGCGACGTTACCCTCGGCTAAGTAGTCTGAGTCAGCAGGGATACAGTCCCAAGTAGCCGGGTTAAAGTTTTAATAGTAGTTTAACTTATGAGGGGATCAAAGAGTTTGGACCCCCGCCATCCAATACCGTTAAGTATTGAAGGAGGTCCTACTAAATTTGACCCAGGTCCTTTGCATGATCTATACACTGAACAATGGCAAGAGTCTTACCAAACCGTTCCCTTAACCCCCACCAGGTAGCCAACATACCTCCATATAGA
Organism: Helianthus tuberosus; assembly: GCA_030545235.1. Lineage (NCBI taxonomy): Eukaryota > Viridiplantae > Streptophyta > Magnoliopsida > Asterales > Asteraceae > Helianthus > Helianthus tuberosus. The sequence goes on from JARYGA010060172.1 coordinate 2,547,681, forward strand.
CCGTGGAGATATGAATGGTGAAAATCTTTTATTTTATATAGACAGTAAAATAATGCCAAGACACTACGGACAAACGATAAGGAAGAATCACATTCAACATAAGAAACTAGTTATTAAAGTCATTAATACATAACCAATTAAAAAGTGCGAAAAGATTAAAAATAAAAAGTATTACACTAGACACTTTGTCTTCACCAAGTGATGTAAGAGACTTAGGAAAACATGGCCTTGATTGTCAAGAACTCTTATGATCAATCTTGGATCCCGAGACGACTCACACACTCTATGATGGACAATGGATGATGGTGGTGGATTATGGTGTTATGGTGGTGGTGGGTGGTGGGTGAAGTGTGAGAGAGGTGGTGTGCCAAGGGATGGTTTGAGCTTGAACAAAGCACTCCTATTTATAGGCTGAATAGAAGCTCGGGCACGGCCCCGTGTCCACTGGGCACGGCCCCGTGTCCACATCCTTCTCTGTCTTCATTAATTGCTCTTGTCTTTATTAGTTGACCACTGCCCCGTGTCCGCTGGGCACGACCCCGTGTGCAGAAGCATATCTGTACTATCAAGATTTGCCAGGATTCTGCGAATCTTATAGTTGACCACGACCCTGTGCCCGCTGAGCATGGCCCCGTGGTGGGCGATGGAAGCTTCTACAACTTTGTCTTTTATGCTGACACTTGGGCACGCCCCCGTGCTCACTGAGCACGGGGCATGTTCAGCCTTCTGCTCTCTTGTTTTGCTTGGGAAGATGCTTTCGGGGAGGTCGAGCATGCCACGTTTATTCCTTTTCTTGTATTTATGTTTGATTTAGCTGCCTTTTTGCTTCTTTTGTTAATTTGAGCTCATTTAATCCTGAAAATACAAAAGGAAGACAAAAACACACTTTTTCCAACATTAGTACTAAAAAAGGGTTAGTTTTATGCCACAATTGATGTAATTTATATGTTGCATTTTGCACACATCAAACATCCCTAGTGATGAAGTGTTTACGGGCTATACTTTACTCTATTGTCGATAAGACAATGATAGTGGTGATCTTTATGGTTCCCTGTCCAAAGTGGAAAGCTATGCTCAAGTCTCGCAGTATATGTGATCAAGTGCGATCATGACTGATATCATCAGTGCGATGACCATTAATTTAACATCCTTAGTGATGTAAATCGAATTGCCTACGGGCCATATTATATCGTCAATTGTGGCGACAGTAGTGGTCTACGACCCCTTATTCAAAGGTAATGAACTATGTTCAAACCTTAAAGCCCTTTGATCAACTGAGATCGCGCCTTATATATCTTAATTGTCCTTTGTGACAAGGCTTAGTGCCATATCTTCCAATGTCCTTCATGACAAGGCTTTAGTGCCATATCATTCAATGTCCTTCTTGACGAGGCCTTGTGCTATATCTTTCACAATCTTTGTGACAGGCCCTTGTGCCATGTCTTTCACGTCCTTCGTGACAAGCCAATGTGCTATATTTAAATGTCCTTAGTGACAAGCTAATGTGCTATATTTAAATGTCCCTTGTGACAAGCCAATGAGCTATAAGGCTAAGCCATTACCAACTGCGGTAAGTAAGGCTAGTGAATGTGATATATATAGGATCTACAAGATCTAATGCAAATAAATTGATTTGCTATTTTAGTTCTCGAAGTAATACTGATGGCTATATTATCTTTCAGATAAATTTATGGCAGGCCTGAGTATTGGCAAAGTAAGTAAGAAAAACGGTGGTGACGATTTAGGGCACCAGAACGGTAATGACGAAGAGAATCGTCTCCGATCCATAGTTGCCGATGAAGTCGGTAAAGCCCTGGCTGGATTTATGGCCACATTTAAAGGGCCAGAGCCATCAGTACAGAAAGAGAACTCCGTTACTAAACCCCGTTCTAATACTCAAAAGACTGAAAGGGCTCAATTCTCCTCAACTTTTGTATAAAAATATAATGTGAGCGTGTTTTAGTGATTAGGTCGAGTGTGAAGTTCATGGGCAAGAGATTCATTAGACCGATTAATTTGATAGGTAGCATTTGAAAATCGGGTAATAAAACGTTTAAGGTATGATTAAGAATTTCGTGTACGGGATTTATGTAAAATAGATCGTAGGGTAAGAAATACGTTTTGGTAAAACAATGAATTTTGAAATTTTGCCTAAGTAGGGATTTTGATAAAATGATAAACGATTTAGGTATAAAACTTGATCGTGTGGTTGGCATAATAAAGTCTCTTTAAAAGAATGTTTGGTAACGATCACGAAGGTAAGTGAATCACCCCTAACCCGTTCGTGAGGTCGTTTTTTTAGAAGGGAAGGAGCGGAGCTAATCGTCAAGGTAAGGAAATCACTCCTATCTTGATGATATTCCTCCATTTTGGGATTACGAGTAATGTAAATCTTGATGTTGACATTTTTTGAAATCATGCATGTGAATAACTTATAAGTGTATGTAAAGATTTAGTATGATGTGTGTGTAATCATTGTGAAAATAATTTGAATTTTAAAAAGGAAAAGTTTGTATTGCGTTAAGCATGAAATTGATACTAGTAAAATGGAGGTTTGATTAAAACTTGGATTGTTACAAAATGGAACTTTTGACTAAACCAAAGTGGTCGTAGGCTCTTTTGAGTTTGGGAAGCATTCTTTGGCCTAATAGGTGGAATACTATCGTCGAAATTTCGGTTAACGGTATTCACCCTTCCGGTTACTACATGTTCCAAATCAATCGAAAATTTGAGACTTGGCGGGATTTTTGAAAATCAAGGAGTGGGACTAGTTGACAAGATACGGGTTTCACCCCTAACTTGACAACGTCATACCCTAAGTGTGGTTGGTATTCGTCGGGTAAAGAAAGTTAATTCCGACACGTTGACGAGGGTCCACTTGATTTGAAATGGAAATTCTCCATCAAGGTGAGGATTTCACTCCGAACTTGAAGGCGAATTTTGTGAAAAGAAATGAATGAGCGGATTGAGGGTCGTTCACCAAATTGGGGGTTTCACGCCTATTTTGGTGAAGTCGTCTCGTTTGTATAATACGAGTGTTTTCGAGTTTAACATAATCGTGTAAAATGCCTTAGAAAGGGCGTATATTTTGAAATAGTAAAATAGACATGAGCACATAAAAGATGTTTAAACAAATTAGCACATAAAAGTTGTTTAAGCAAATTAGCATATAAAAGATGTTTAAAAAAGTTAACACATAATTGATGTTTCAAGAAATTAGCACATAAATCAAGTATGGTCAAGTATGGTGCTTAACTATAGACTAGTTCAAAAGCATGGCAATTTTCCTAATTCCCTATAATTATGGCTCTGATACCAATCTGTCACACCCCAACCGATGGCGGAAACATCGGAGTGAGACGAAAACGAGATTGCTCATTACTCATAACACTACATTGTGACAAGTATTTAAATAATAAATTTCATTTCATTGCTAAAAGAATCAATTTTATAGTTTGGAATAAAATACAACAAGTTGAAATAAAACGAATTACATTACAACAAATATTTAAAGTTTAAAATGCGTTTCTAGGCATCCTACTAGGTTACATGCATCATCAACGTCATCATAAACCTGCAACATGTTTTAAAGCGTAGTTCAATACAAAAGTATTGACGAGTATACAAGTGTGGTGTACTAGCATATAAGTATAAAAATGAACAATCCACATGGAAAACCTAGTTATCAAGATTAACGTATAAACTAGCATGCGATTTACAAGTCAACCATCTGATTACCGCAAGTATAAAGAATGAATAAACTTAACATGACCTCTCGTTCACGGGCTATACATGTTAAGTGGAGGCTCGTACGAAGTTAATGACAAGTTCATCACATAAGAATCACCCAGAAAACACGAGTCAAGCATCACATAATAGTAAGCATGTATTGGATTGTTTGTATGTATGATTGCATAAAAGTATGTATGTTGAGTTTGTTTTTGTATATGTAAACATGCTGCACCCAAAAAGTGTAAAACGGTAAAAAGGGCGTCGAGTATACCCACGGTTTGCGAAGAAATTTCCACTTAGGGAGTTTGACCAGTCTTGAGTTGTTGGAACACCAAAGTTACCAATTTTTGTTCTTAAACTTTTTGCCCAAAGTTGAAAATCTTGGGGATTTGAGAGAGTTTGGAAGTAATTTGGAGTTGGTGCAAGTGTTTGGAAGGTGTTAGAGTTGGTATTTATAAGAGAGTTAAGTGGTTGGGGTTTAAATAAAGATGGTTGGGGTTTAAATGAAGGTGGTTGGGAGTTAGGAGGGGTATTAAATAATTTGGTTGGAAGTTAGGACATTAAAAAAAGTGGTTGGGGAGATGAAAATTTTAATTTTTAGTCTTTGCACTTGTATTGTTGGTTATTTTATGCTATAACTTGTCTTATTTACATAAAATTAAGTGTAAATCATGTATATAAGTGTAACTCAAGTAAAGTGAAGCATGGGCGTAGGATAATAGGGGCGGGAGGGGGCGACCGACCCCCCGAACTTTTCGTTTAGTAGTGGGGAGTATGTAGTTTTCGTATAGAATTTTTTTGGGTATATACGTTTTTTACCCCCTGGTTTTATAGAAATATTTTGGTATGTACGTATTCGACCCCCCGGTCGGAAATCTCAAGCTTCGCCACTGAAGTGAAGGTATAAATAAGTATTTGAATGCATAAAGAGTCCTAAAACGCGTATTTGTTCGTGAAATAAGTATGTGTTTACGAGAATGATGAGCAGTATCAAGTATTTGAATAAGTCGAATGTAAAACAAGAACGAATAATTAAGGTACAGTCCGTATAAAATGCTCAACTTTTATTACGATCAACGTTTCGAATTACGAAGCTGGAAGTGAAAAACGAAAATAGAGATATAAATAATCTTTCTAAATAAGGAATGTTTCAAAAGCGAGGCGTTACATTTTGTGCGTGGATTGGCTGATTTTCTCATTCCAACTCCTACCTCATTGTATTTAAAACACCATTAACACCAAACCTAACCCTCCCACTATAAATACAAGCTCCCTAACCCTCATTTGCACTTTCCAAACACATCTAACTCATCTAAAAACTCTCAAATTCTCTAGAAATTCAAGAACAAGGCAGTTTGCTTTCAAATGCAAAAGTGAGTACAAACTTACTTTTCTTTAACTTTTCTTTACCATTTCTTTTTCTACAAAGCTTGGAACACCCCTAGAAATATTTCCACATGTTTACCATGGTAAACCAAGGTGGAACAACACCATTTTGAGGTCTAAACTTTTTGTTTTGGAAGAATCTTTAGTTAATTTTATAAAACTCAACTTTCCTACTTGAATCTTATGCCTAGCTACTCTAACACCTCGTAAAATCATGTCCAATAACGTATCGACATGTGTCCCTAATCCTAACTATGTCAAACGTTGACTAGGAGGGACTATTATCGCCAAACAGTTAAAACTTTGAATATGAGAGGACTGAAAGTGTCAACATGCTTAAACTAAGCCTCTGAGTGACATTATACAATATTCATGTTCTCCTATTAAGCCACTTGTTGGATAATCGAAACCGTTTGACATAAATTCAAAAGTTTCGGCAACGAAGGGTTAAAAGCGTCAACATGTTAAATCTTACCTCTGAGTTACCTTTTAACGAATCCGGAGAGTTATGATGTTTGATCGCACTCTTGGTAATACCTAATATCGGCCGTTTAGGGCTTTGATGCCGTTAAACGATAAAACGCACAAGTTTGTGCGTTAGAAGGGTTAAAAGTGTCAACATGTTAATTCTTACCTCTGAATGACCTTTTAACGAACCCGAAGCATCATGATGTTCGTTCATACTCTCGGAAATGCCTGATATAGGCTATATAAGGCTCTTATGTTGTTAAACGATAATAGGCACAAGTTTGTGCGTTAAAAGGACTAAAAGCATCAACGTGTAAATCTACACCTTTGAGAGACCTTTTAAACGAACCGGGAACTCCGTGATGCTCGGTCATACTCCCGGGTGTGCCTAATATTGGTCACGATGGGCATATTATTATTATTATTATTATTATCATTATTTTTATTGATTACTTGTTCACCACACATAACTCTAAACCATTTGATCAATCAAGGGGCTTGTTAATGGTTTTTAAACATGGTATTACACTTCTAATGATCTTATGATAGCCCTAAACACTTGGCACAATCCTAGCAATTCTTGAAAACTATATAAAGGCGTTAGAATTCATTAGTTCACTGGCACCATTCTTTCTCTCCTTCTCTTATGGGAGCTCTTGAGCATTAGGAGCATACCATTGAGTTCTCTTCAGTCCCTAGGACACTTACTATAGTACCCCCCAGATAATCGGACTTGAGTCAATAATACTTAGACTTGCGGCTCTTTGCCAAATATAGTCTTATTGATTGGAAGCTAGCAAAAAGGTAAATACTCTTGACTTATTTTAGTGTAAACTTGGGATGACAAATATGCCTCTTGGGACGGTTATTACATAAGTAAGTCGCCTATGATTGCGCAAAAGTGTAGGAATACGGTTTAATCTGTTTACTTGATAATTACTGTAATTGGGGGTTAATGATACCATGTCCGGACAACCCAATGGGAAAATCAAGTATATAATCTCGTAACAAGAATAATCCCAAGATATATTTAAAAGATTACCTACGGGTTATCTATATGTATAAAACTCTTTTCGAAAAGCTAATTTTTCCAAAGAGTCAGTTAATTGTATTTACCAGCTTTGGTTGACGTATTTTCAAAAGATTGAACAGCAGGTACCGAACCTTATTATAGGCTGGGATTACGGGTCGGCTAGAATGTAGGCTAAGGAATTTGCACTCCTGAAGCTTAAGGCCTATGATGTCTAAAGCTCTGTTTATTTGGATCCTGCCTGTGGGCTTGTATTAAACACTTGTAATACTTTTATACATTCAAGCTTTATTTTAAAAATTTCAATCCAATACTTCCGCTGCATATTATTATACTATGATAACTGTTATCCAACCGTCATGATTGTACCCATCCGGGCCCACCGGAAATCGGGGTGTAACAGGTTGGTATCAGAGCTACAATTTGAGTGAATTAGACACTAGCCCTTAGTGTCTAATCTCAAATATCACAAATGCAGATTCCTTAAAAACTCCGAGTCTAGACCTGAATATAAGACTACTCTTAATCCATATAGTAGTTATTGATTTTATATCGTCAAGATGTCGCGGACCAGATGAAGAAACTATAATGGGTCACGGACTCGAGGATCTCTACTATTGAGTAGTTTGAAGTTCCATATGGTAAACTACATATGTTTTGGAGACGATGACTCCGATACGAGAATGATAAACCTCGTCACCTAATGAAATATCTTTTGATATTCTGTGATATCCTAATATCATTTATCCAAAGTCTATCATATTCGATAGACGTTCCGGTGATATCTCACCAGCTGATTTAAGCAGCGACAACTATGGAAAGTGCACATATATCCACTTTGCACCAAATTCTATTCTTTGATTCAAATGTTCTCTCATTCTAGAGAATAAGCAGAAAAAGGAATCACTTTTTCTGATTCATGCTTAAAGCATATAATTTTGAGTCTTCGAGCTCGATTAATTCAAACCCATCTGGGTATATATTATATTATATAAATTCGACAACTCTCGCCAGCAATTTCTCCAACTGGAGTACGACAATGATTTTTATTTCATTGATTTTTAACAACTACGAATGCCAAACTTAGTTTGATAGAAGCGCCATATGATAATTGGCAGTATCTTAGTGTGTCCCATAGATTGCTTTCATGCCTGGCCAGTATGACGGTTTAATGCATGGAACCACTAAGATCTCCCAACGGTCATATTGTACCAATATCGGCTAATAGTAAGCGTCTAATATAATTTAGCGATATTACTGCCATAAGAAGAATCATTGATTTTATGGAGCCCATTTTATGATTTTCCTTCAAATAATATGAAGGTCACATTTATTGCTCCTACCTTATCAAACAGATCTCTTGATTGCGCGATAGACGAGGCCAAAGGCACATGTTCCCACCAATAAGTGGTTGAAAAAGTGCAAAATGTTCATCCAAATATGGGACGACGTATCCCCAATTCTCCCAATACGGAGAGGGGTATATATTTAAACGGTGTACTTTATTGAGCCGTACCATATACAGTGTACTTTATTGAGCTGTATCATATACGCTGTACTTTATTGAGGCGTATCCCCAATTCTCCCAACACGGAGAGGGGTATCTATTTAAACGGTGTACTTTATTGAGCCGTACCATATACAATGTACTTTATTCAGCTATATTATATACGCTGTACTTTATTGTGTCGTATTCCCGAATCTCCCCATAAGGGGGTATATTTTAAATGGTGTACTATATTGAGCCGTATTGTATACAATGTACTATACTGAGGTGTATACCAAATTTCCAACTAAGGAGAAGTGCATATAATTCAAACGTCTAATAAGACGTGTCCTGGAAACTCCAATTAAGGAGAAGGACTAAAAGTTCCAACTCTATTGGGTGAAGACAAATTAGTCGAAGGACCGCTAGCAATCAAGCAAATAAACCTCTTCTGAATTTACTCGGTCTACTAGTTCTTATGTAATTAAGACTAGTAAATATGACCATGATAAAAGACTCTGTCTTAAATTTCCCACCAATGGTAGTGGTTGAAAAGGTGATAGAAGTGGAAAACTGATTCCCTCACACCCATATAATCTTGAAAATCTTTAAGTGATTCTCGTCCAATTATGGGACGACACTTATCTAAGATCTCCAACTAATTTTCGAATGTGTGGAAAGGAGATAGAAAGTTCATCCATCTATGATGCTAATCATCCCCGAATCTCCCAATGTGGAGAAGGATATATATTTAAACGGTGACTGTATCGAGCCGTATCATATACGCTGACTGTATTGAGGCGTATTCCCGAATCTCCCCATAAGGAGAAAGGGTATATTTATAAACGGTGTACTTTATTGAGCCGTACCATATACAGTGTACTTTATTGAGTTGTATCATATACACTGTACTTCAATGAGGCGTATCCCCAAATCTCCCAATACGGAGAGGGACTTATATTTAAACGTCAACTGCGACGTATTCCCAATTATCCCAACTATGTGGATAGGGACTTATACTTAACCGTCAACTGCGACGTATTCCCAATTATCCCAATGTGGATAGGAACTTATATTTAAACATCAACTGCGACGTATTCCCAATTATCCCAATGTGGATAGGAACTTATATTTAAACGTCAACCGCGACGTATTCCCAAATCTCCCAATACGGAGAGGGACTTATATTTTCAACGTCAACTGAGACGCAGCTTCAAATGAGGAGAAGAATTCATATTCAATACGTTGACTAAAACGTATCATTAAAATCTCCAACTAAATTCCCAACTGTGTGGAAAGGAGAAAATCTTTGTCAACTTTGTGACGATACTCGTTCCAAATCTCCAACAATTCCCAACTATGTGGAAGGAGAGGAATCATAATACTGCTTTGTCAGTTAAAACAAAGACAGTTGTGACCTATATGGATCCCTGTCTAAGGAGGTGGGTTATACCCAAGCCTCATAGTCTATATGATCAATGCGATCATGACTAAAATCATCAATATAATGATTATGTTTAACATCCTTAATGATTTTTCGCCTTCGGGCTATATTAGGTTGTCCAATTGTGACAAGATATTGTAATCTTTTATGATTCCTTGCCCAAGGGGGTGAGCCATGCTCAAATCTCATAAGTCTACATGATCAATGCGATCCTGACTAATATCATCAGTATGATGTTCATAATATTAACATCCCTAGTGATGAAGTGCTTACGGGCTATACTTTACTCTATTGTCGATAAGACAATGATAGTGGTGATCTTTATGGTTCCCTGTCCAAAGTGGAAAGCTATGCTCAAGTCTCGCAGTATATGTGATCAAGTGCGATCATGACTGATATCATCAGTGCGATGACCATTAATTTAACATCCTTAGTGATGTCAATCGAATTGCCTACGGGCCATATTATATCGTCAATTGTGGCGATAGTAGTGGTCTACGACCCCTTATTCAAAGGTAATGAACTATGTTCAAACCTTAAAGCCCTTTAATCAACTGAGATCGCGGCTTATATATCTTAATTGTCCTTTGTGACAAGGCTTAGTGCCATATCCTCCAATGTCCTTCATGACAAGGCTTTAGTGCCATATCATTCGATGTCCTTCTTGACGAGGCCTTGTGCCATATCTTTCACAATCTTTGTGACAGGCCCTTGTGCCATGTCTTTCACGTCCTTCGTGACAAGCTAATGTGCTATATTTAAATGTCCTTAGTGACAAGCTAATGTTCTATATTTAAATGTCCCTTGTGACAAGCCAATGAGCTATAAGTCTAAGCCATTACCAACTGCGGTAAGTAAGGCTAGTGAATGTGATATATATAGGATCTACAAGATCTAATGCAAATAAATTGATTTACTATTTTAGTTCTCGATGTAATACTGATGGCTATATTATCTTTCAGATAAATTTATGGCAGGCCTGAGTATTGGCAAAGTAAGAAAAACGGTGGTGACGATTTAGAGCACCAGAACCGTAATGACGAAGAGAATCGTCTTTGATCCATAGTTGCCGATGAAGTCGGTAAAGCTCTGGCTGGATTTATGGCCACATTTAAAGGGCCAGAGCCATCAGTACAGAAAGAGAACTCCGTTACTAAACCCCGTTCTAATACTCAAAAGACTGAAAGGTCTCAATTCTCCTCAACTTTTGTATAAAAATATAATGTGAGCGTGTTTTAGTGATTAGGTCGAGTGTGAAGTTCGTGGGCAAGAGATTCATTAGACTGATTAATTTGATTGGTAGCATTTGAAAATCGAGTAATAAAACGTTTAAGGTATGATTAAGAATTTCGTGTATGGGATTTATGTAAAATAGATCGTAGGGTAAGAAATACGTTTTGGTAAAACAATGAATTTTGAAATTTTGCCTAAGTAGGGATTTTGATAAAATGATAAACGATTTAGGTATAAAACTTGATCGTGTGGTTGGCGTAATAAAGTCTCTTTAAAAGAATGTTTGGTAACGATCACGAAGGTAAGTGAATCACCCCTAACCCGTTCGTGAGGTCGGTTTTTTAGAAGGGAAGGAGCGGAGTTAATCGTCAAGGTAAGGAAATCACTCCTATCTTGATGATATTCCTCCATTTTGGGATTACGAGTAATGTAAATCTTGTTGTTGACGTTTTTTGAAATCATGCATGTGAATAACTTATAAGTGTATGTAAAGATTTAGTATGATGTGTGTGTAATCATTGTGAAAATAATTTGAATTTAAAAAAGGAAAAGTTTGTATTGCGTTAAACATGAAATTGATTCTAGTAAAATGGAGGTTTGATTAAAACTTGGATTGTTACAAAATGGAACTTTTGACTAAACCAAAGTGGTCGAAGGCTCTTTTGAGTTTGGGAAGCATGCTTTGGCCTAATAGGTGGAATACTATCGCCGAAATTTCGGTTAACGGTATTCACCCTTCCGGTTACTACATGTTCCAAATCAATCAAAAATTCGAGACTTGGCGGGATTTTTGAAAATCAAGGAGTGGGACTACTTGACAAGATACGGGTTTCACCCCTAACTTGACAACGTCATACCCTAAGTGTGGTTGGTACTCGTCGGGTAAAGAAAGTTAATTCCGACACGTTGACGAGGGACCACTTGATTTGAAATGGAAATTCTCCATCAAGGTGAGGATTTCACTCCGAACTTGAAGGCGAATTTTGTGAAAAGAAATGAATGAGCGGATTGAGGGTCGTTCACCAAATTGTGGGTTTCACGCCTATTTTGGTGAAGTCGTCTCGTTTGTATAATACGAGTGTTTTCGAGTTTAACATAATCGTGTAAAATGCCTTAGAAAGGGCGTATATTTTGAAATAGTAAAATAGACATGAGCACATAAAAGATGTTTAAACAAATTAGCACATAAAAGATGTTTAAGCAAATTAGCACATAAAAGATGTTTCAAAAAGTTAACACATAATTAATGTTTCAAGAAATTAGCACATAAATCAAGTATGGTGCTTAACTATAGACTAGTTCAAAAGCATGGCAATTTTCCTAATTCCCTATAATTATGGCTCTGATACCAATCTGTCACACCCCAACCGATGGCGGAAACATCGGAGTGAGACGAAAACGAGATTGCTCATTACTCATAACACTACATTGTGACAAGTATTTAAATAATAAATTTCATTTCATTGCTAAAAGAATCAATTTTATAGTTTGGAATAGAATACAACAAGTTGAAATAAAACGAATTACATTACAACAAATATTTAAAGTTTAAAATGCGTTTCTAGGCATCCTACTAGGTTACATGCATCATCAACGTCATCATAAACCAGCAACATGTTTTAAAGCGTAGTTCAATACAAAAGTATTGACGAGTATACAAGTTTGGTGTACTAGCATATAAGTATAAAAATGAACAATCCACATGGCAAACCTAGTTATCAAGATTAACGTATAAACTGGCATGCGATTTACAAGTCAACCATCTGATTACCGCAAGTATAAAGAATGAATAAACTTAACATGACCTCTCGTTCACGGGCTATACATGTTAAGTGGAGGCTCGTACGAAGTTAATGACAAGTTCATCACATAAGAATCATCCAGAAAACACGAGTCAAGCATGACATAATAGTAAGCATGTATTGGATTGTTTGTATGTATGATTGCATAAAAGTATGTATGTTGAGTTTGTTTTTGTATATGTAAACATGTTGCACCCAAAAAGTGTAAAACGGTAAAAAGGGCGTCGAGTATACCCACGGTTTGAAAAGAAATTTCCACTTAGGGAGTTTGACGAGTCTTAAGTTGTTGGAACACCAAAGTTACCAATTTTTGTTCTTAAACTTTTTGCCCAAAGTTGAAAATCTTGGGGATTTGAGAGAGTTTGGAAGTAATTTGGAGTTGGTGCAAGTGTTTGGAAGGTGTTAGAGTTGGTATTTATAAGAGAGTTAAGTGGTTGGGGTTTAAATAAAGATGGTTGGGGATTAAATGAAGGTGGTTGGGAGTTAGGAGGGGTATTAAATAATTGGGTTGGAGGTTAGGACATTAAAAAAAGTGGTTGGGGAGATGAAAATTTTAATTTTTAGTCTTTGCACTTGTATTGTTGGTTATTTTATTCTATAACTTGTATTATTTATATAAAATTAAGTATAAATCATGTATATAAGTGTAACTCAAGTAAAGTGAAGCGAAGCATGGGCGTAGGATAATAGGGGCGGGAGGGGGCGACCGACCCCCCGAACTTTTCGTTTAGTAGCGGGGAGTATGTAGTTTTCGTATAGAATTTTTTTGGGTATATACGTTTTTTACCCCCTGGTTTTATAGAAATATTTTGGTATGTACGTATTCGACCCCCCGGTCAGAAATCTCAAGCTTCGCCACTGAAGTGAAGTTATAAATAAGTATTTGAATGCATAAAGAGTCCTAAAACGCGTATTTGTTCGTGAAATGAGTATGTGTTTACGAGAATGATGAGCAGTATCAAGTATGTGAATAAGTCGAATGTAAAACAAGAACGAATAATTAAGGTACAGTCCGTATAAAATGCTCAAGTTTTATTACGATCAACGATTCGAATTACGAAGCTGGAAGTGAAATACGAATATAGAGATATAAATAATCTTTCTAAATAAGGAATGTTTCAAAAGCGAGGCGTTACATTTTGTGCGTGGATTGGCTGATTTTCTCATTCCAACTCCTACCTAATTGTATTTAAAACACCATTAACACCAAACCTAACCCTCCCACTATAAATACAAGCTCCCTAACCCTCATTTGCACTTTCCAAACACATCTAACTCATCTAAAAACTCTCAAATTCTCTAGAAATTCAAGAACAAGGCAGTTTGCTTTCAAGTGCAAAAGTGAGTACAAACTTACTTTTCTTTAACTTTTCTTTACCATTTCTTTTTCTACAAAGCTTGGAACACCTCTAGAAATATTTCCACAGGTTTACCATGGTAAACCAAGGTGGAACAACACCATTTTGAGGTCTAAACTTTTTGTTTTGGAAGAATCTTTAGTTAATTTTATAAAACTCAACTTTCCTACTTGAATCTTATGCCTAGCTACTCTAACACCTCGTAAAATCATGTCCAATAACGTATCGACATGTGTCCCTAATCCTAACTATGTCAAACGTTGACTAGGAGGGACTATTATCGCCAAACAGTTAAAACTTTGAATATGAGAGGACTGAAAGTGTCAACATGCTTAAACTAAGCCTCTGAGTGACATTATACAATATTCATGTTCTCCTATTAAGCCACTTGTTGGATAATCAAAACCGTTTGACATAAATTCAAAAGTTTCGGCAACGAAGGGTTAAAAGCGTCAACATGTTAAATCTTACATTTGAGTGACCTTTTAACGAATCCGGAGAGTTATGATGTTTGATCGCACTCTTGGTAATACCTAATATCGGCCGTTTAGGGCTTTGATGCCGTTAAACGATAAAACGCACAAGTTTGTGCGTTAGAAGGGTTAAAAGTGTCAACATCTTAATTCTTACCTCTGAATGACCTTTTAACGAACCCGAAGCATCATGATGTTCGTTCATACTCTCGGAAATTCCTGATATAGGCTATATAAGGCTCTTATGTCGTTAAACGATAATACACACAAGTTTGTGCGTTAAAAGGACTAAAAGCGTCAACGTGTAAATCTACACCTTTGAGAGACCTTTTAAACGAACCGGGAACTCCGTGATGCTCGGTCATACTCCCGGGTGTGCCTAATATTGGTCACGATGGGCATATTATTATTATTATTATCATTATTTTTATTGATTACTTGTTCACCACACATAACTCTAAACCATTTGATCAATCAAGGGGCTTGTTAATGGTTTTTAAACATGGTATTACACATGTAATGATCTTATGATAGCCCTAAACACATGGCACAATCCTAGCAATTCTTGAAAACTATATAAAGGCCTTAGAATTCATTAGTTCACTGGCACCCTTCTTTCTCTCCTTCTCTTATGGGAGCTCTTGAGCATTAGGAGCATACCATTGAGTTCTCTTCAGTCCTTAGGACACTTACTATAGTACCCCCCAGATAATCGGACTTGGGTCAATAATACTTAGACTTGCGGCTCTTTGCCAAATATAGTCTTATTGATTGGAAGCTAGCAAAAAGGTAAATACTCTTAACTTATTTTAGTGTAAACTTGGGATGACAAATATGCCTCTTGGGATGGTTATTACATAAGTAAGTAGCCTATGATTGCGCAAAAGTGTAGGAATACGGTTTAATCCGTTTACTTGATAATTACTGTAATTGGGGGTTAATGATACCATGTCCGGACAACCCAATGGGAAAATCAAGTATATAATCTCGTAACAAGAATAATCCCAAGATATATTTAAAAGATTACCTACCGGTTATCTATATGTATAAAACTCTTTTCAAAAAGCTAATTTTTCCAAAGAGTCAGTTAATTGTATTTACCAGCTTTGGTTGACGTATTTTCAAAAGATTGAACAGCAGGTACCGAACCTTATTATAGGCTGGGATTACGGGTCGGCTAGAATGAAGGCTAAGGAATTTGCACTCCTGAAGCTTAAGGCCTATGATGTCTAAAGCTCTGTTTATTTGGATCCTGCCTGTGGGCTTGTATTAAACACTTGTAATACTTTTATACATTCAAGCTTTATTTTAATAATTTCAATCCAATACTTCCGCTGCATATTATTATACTGTGATAACTGTTATCCAACCGTGATGATTGTACCCATCCGGGCCCACCGGAAATCGGGGTGTGACAGGTTGGTATCAGAGCTACAATTTGAGTGAATTAGACACTAGCCCTTAGTGTCTAATCTCAAATATCACAAATGCAGATTCCTTAAAAACTCCGAGTCTAGACCTGAATATAAGACTACTCTTAATCTATATATTAGTTATTGATTTTATATCGTCAAGATGTCGCGGACCAGATGAAGAAACTATAATGGGTCACGGACTCGAGGATCTCTACTATTGAGTAGTTTGAAGTTCCATATGGTAAACTACATATGTTTTGGAGACGATGACTACGTTACGAGAATGATAAACCTCGTCACCTAATGAAATATCTTTTGATATTCTGTGATATCCTAATATCATTTATCCAAAGTATATCATATTCGATAGACGTTCCGGTGATATCTCACCAGCTGATTTAAGCAGCGACAACTATGGAAAGTGCACATATATCCACTTTGCACCAAATTCTATTCTTTGATTCAAATGTTCTCTCATTCTAGAGAATAAGCAGAAAAAGGAATCACTTTTTCTGATTCATGCTTAAAGCATATAATTTCGAGTCTTCGAGCTCGATTAATTCAAACCCATCTGGGTATATATTATATTATATAAATTCGACAACTCTCGCCAGCAATTTCTCCAATTGGAGTACGACAATGATTTTTCTTTCATTGATTTTTAACAACTATGAATGCAAAACTTAGTTTGATAGAAGCGCCATATGATAATTGGCAGTATCTTAGTGTGTCCCATAGATTGCTTTCATGCATGGCCAGTATGACGGTTTAATGCATGGAACCACTAAGATCTCGCAACGGTCATATTGTACCAATATCGGCTAATAGTAAGCGTCTAACATAATTTGGCGATATTACTGCCATAAGAAGAATCATTGATTTTATGGAGCCCATTTTATGATTTTCCTTCAAATAATATGAAGGTCACATTTATTGCTCCTACCTTATCAAACAGATCTCTTGATTGCGCGATAGACGAGGCCAAAGGCACATGTTCCCACCAATAAGTGGTTGAAAAAGTGCAAAATGTTCATGTAAATATGGGACGACGTATCCCCAATTCTCCCAATACGGAGAGGGGTATATATTTAAACGGTGTACTTTATTGAGTCGTACCATATACAGTGTACTTTATTAAGCTGTATCATATACGCTGTACTTTATTGAGGCGTATCCCCAATTATCCCAATACAGAGAGGGGTATGTATTTAAACGGTGTACTTTATTGAGCCGTACCATATATAATGTACTTTATTCAGCTATATTATATACGTTGTACTTTATTGAGGCGTATTCCCGAATCTCCCCATAAGGGGGTATATTTTAAATGGTGTACTATATTGAGCCGTATTGTATACACTGTACTATATTGAGGTGTATACCAAATCTCCAACTAAGGAGAAGTGCATATAATTCAAACGTCTAATAAGATGTGTCCTGGAAACTCCAATTAAGGAGAAGGACTAAAAGTTCCAACTCTATTGGGTGAAGACAAATTAGTCAAAGGACCGCTAATAATCAAGCAAATAAATCTCTTCTGAATTTACTCGGTCTACTAGTTCTTATGTAATTAAGACTAGTAAATAAGACCATGATAAAAGACTCTGTCTTAAATTTCCCACCAATGGTAGTGGTTGAAAAGGTGATAGAAGTGGAAAACTGATTCCCTCACACCCATATAATCTTGAAAATCTTTAAGTGATTCTCGTCCAATTATGGGACGACACTTATCTAAGATCTCCAACTAATTTCCGAATGTGTGGAAAGGAGATAGAAAGTTCATCCATTTATGATGCTAATCATCCCCGAATCTCCCAATGTGGAGAAGGACATATATTTAAACGGTGACTGTATCGAGCCGTATCATGTACGCTGACTGTATTGAGGCGTATTCCCGAATCTCCCCATAAGGAGAAAGGGTATATTTATAAACGGTTTACTTTATTGAGCCGTACCATATACAGTGTACTTTATTGAGCTGTATCATATACACTGTACTTCATTGAGGCGTATCCCCAAATCTCCCAATACGGAGAGGGACTTATATTTAAACGTCAACTGCGACGTATTCCCAATTATCCCAACTATGTGGATAGGGACTTATACTTAACCGTCAACTGCGACGTATTCCCAATTATCCCAATGTGGATAAGAACTTATATTTAAACATCAACTGCGACGTATTCCCAATTATCCCAATGTGGATAGGAACTTATATTTAAACGTCAACCGCGACGTATTCCCAAATCTCCCAATACGGAGAGGGACTTATATTTTCAACGTCAACTGAGACGCAACTTCAAATGAGGAGAAGAATTCATATTCAATACGTTGACTGAAACGTATCATTAAACTCTCCAACTAAATTCCCAACTGTGTGGAAAGGAGAAAATCGTTGTCAACTTTGTGACGATACTCGTTCCAAATCTCCAACAATTCCCAACTATGTGGAAGGAGAGGAATCATAATACTGCTTTGTCAGTTAAAACAAAGACAGTTGTGACCTTTATGGATCCCTGTCTAAGGAGGTGGGTTATACCCAAGCCTCATAGTCTATATGATCAATGCGATCATGACTAAAATCATCAATATAATGATTATGTTTAACATCCCTAATGATTTTTCGCCTTCGGGCTATATTAGGTTGTCCAATTGTGACAAGAAAATAGTAATCTTTTATGATTCATTGCCCAAGGGGGTGAGCCATGCTCAAATCTCATAAGTCTACATGATCAATGCGATCCTGACTAATATCATCAGTATGATGATCATAATATTAACATCCCTAGTGATGAAGTGCTTACGGGCTATACTTTACTCTATTATCGATAAGACAATGATAGTGATGATCTTTATGGTTCCCTGTCCAAAGTGGAAAGCTATGCTCAAGTCTCGCAGCATATGTGACCAAGTGCGATCATGACTGATATCATCAGTGCGATGACCATTAATTTAACATCCTTAGTGATGTCAATCGAATTGCCTACGGACCATATTATATCGTCAATTGTGGCGACAGTAGTGGTCTACGACCCCTTATTCAAAGGTAATGAACTATGTTCAAACCTTAAAGCCCTTTGATCAACTGAGATCACGGCTTATATATCTTAATTGTCCTTTGTGACAAGGCTTAGTGCCATATCTTCCAATGTCCTTCATGACAAGGCTTTAGTGCCATATCATTCAATGTCCTTCTTGACGAGGCCTTGTGCCATATCTTTCACAATCTTTGTGACAGGCCCTTGTGCCATGTCTTTCACGTCCTTCGTGACAAGCCAATGTGCTATATTTAAATGTCCTTAGTGACAAGCTAATGTGCTATATTTAAATGTCCCTTGTGACAAGCCAATGAGCTATTAGGCTAAGCCATTACCAACTGCGGTAAGTAAGGCTAGTGAATGTGATATATATAGGATCTACAAGATCTAATGCAAATAAATTGATTTGCTATTTTAGTTCTCGAAGTAATACTGATGGCTATATTATCTTTCAGATAAATTTATGGCAGGCCTGAGTATGGGCAAAGTAAGTAAGAAAAACGGTGGTGACGATTTAGAGCACCCGAACCGTAATGACGAAGAGAATCGTCTTCGATCCATAGTTGCCGATGAAGTCTGTAAAGCCCTGGCTGGATTTATGGCCACATTTAAAGGGCCAGAGCCATCAGTACAGAAAGAGAACTCCGTTACTAAACCCCATTCTAATACTCATAAGACTGAAAGGTCTCAATTCTCCTCAACTTTTGTATAAAAATATAATGTGAGCGTGTTTTAGTGATTAGGTCGAGTGTGAAGTTCGTGGGCAAGAGATTCATTAGACCGATTAATTTGATAGGTAGCATTTGAAAATCGGGTAATAAAACGTTTAAGGTATGATTAAGAATTTCGTGTACGGGATTTATGTAAAATAGATCGTAGGGTAAGAAATACGTTTTGGTAAAACAATGAATTTTGAAATTTTGCCTAAGTAGGGATTTTGATAAAATGATAAACGATTTAGGTATAAAACTTGATCGTGTGGTTGGCATAATAAAGTCTCTTTAAAAGAATGTTTGGTAATGATCACGAAGGTAAGTGAATCACCCCTAACCCGTTCGTGAGGTCGTTTTTTTAGAAGGGAAGGAGCGGAGCTAATCGACAAGGTAAGGAAATCACTCCTATCTTGATGATATTCCTCCATTTTGGGATTACGAGTAATGTAAATCTTGTTGTTGACATTTTTTGAAATCATGCATGTGAATAACTTATAAGTGTATGTAAAGATTTAGTATGATATGTGTGTAATCATTGTGAAAATAATTTGAATTTTAAAAAGGAAAAGTTTGTATTGCGTTAAGCATGAAATTGATACTAGTAAAATGGAGGTTTGATTAAAACTTGGATTGTTACAAAATGGAACTTTTGACTAAACCAAAGTGGTCGAAGGCTCTTTTGAGTTTGGGAAGCAAGCTTTGGCCTAATAGGTGGAATACTATCGCCGAAATTTCGGTTAACGGTATTCACCGTTCCGGTTACTACAAGTTCCAAATCAATCGAAAATTCGAGACTTGGCGGGATTTTTGAAAATCAAGGAGTGGGACTAGTTGACAAGATACGGGTTTCACCCCTAACTTGACAACGTTATACCCTAAGTGTGGTTGGTACTCGTCGGGTAAAGAAAGTTAATTCCAACACGTTGACGAGGGTCCACTTGATTTGAAATGGAAATTCTCCATCAAGGTGAGGATTTCACTCCGAACTTGAAGGCGAATTTTGTGAAAAGAAATGAATGAGCGGATTGAGGGTCGTTCACCAAATTGTGGGTTTCACGCCTATTTTGGTGAAGTCGTCTCGTTTGTATAATACGAGTGTTTTCGAGTTTAACATAATCGTGTAAAATGCCTTAGAAAGGGCGTATATTTTGAAATAGTAAAATAGACATGAGCACATAAAAGATGTTTAAACAAATTAGCACATAAAAGATGTTTAAGCAAATTAGCACATAAAAGATGTTTCAAAAATTTAACACATAATTGATGTTTCAAGAAATTAGCACATAAATCAAGTATGGTGCTTAACTATAGACTAGTTCAAAAGCATGGCAATTTTCCTAATTCCCTATAATTATGGCTCTGATACCAATCTGTCACACCCCAACCGATGGCGAAAGCGTTTAAACAAATTAGCACATAAAAGATGTTTAAGCAAATTAGCACATAAAAGATGTTTCAAAAAGTTAACACATAATTGATGTTTCAAGAAATTAACGAAAGCATGATAATACCCCAAGTAAGGATTTGAAAAAGGGTAAGGCTGGTTCGAATCATAACCAGTCTAAGCCGAATGAGGCAAAACCCAAATGTAAAACCTGCGGGAAACAACACTTCGGAAAATGTTTCCGTTAGCAAACCAAGGGATGTGGCATCTGTAAGAAGATGGATCACAAGTCTCATGAATGCAAAGACTTGAAAGACGCCACCTGCTATGGATGTGGTGAGAAAGGGCATATAAAGACCCGCTGCCCAAAGAGGGCGACTGACAAGAAGAACAAGGCCACTGATGGCCTGAAAGGCAATGTTTGAGCCTTCCAATCTGCTACAACAGAAGCAGTTCAAGACATGTCTTTACGTATCTGTTTCTCGTAAATGTTTTATTTATTAGAAACTTGTTTTAAACTCTGGTGCCAGTTAAAGCTTCATCAATTGTAACTTTAATAAAATTTTAAATTCTGCCTTTCAAGGCCTAAATGTCATTTATAAAATCAAGTGGCCAATCTAGATGGTTTCACATATGATATAACCTTCACAAATCAACTTGTCTTTGATAAATCCTTTATATATAAATCATACGGGATTCAATATGTTCTTAGACATAGATTGGTTAGTCTAAAAACCAAATCCGCTTTGTCTACAATAAGAAACTTATCGAAATTAAAAATCTTATCTGGTGATATACTCACCATTCTTGGAAGAACAAACATCATGGATTACCCGAAGAAGCTTTTATGCTTAAGGTATCCAAGTAATTAAATGAAGGGTGTGTCATCCACATGACACAAGTAGATTCTAACGAATTAAAGTCAAAAGCTGAAGACCTTTGTGTGGATGGACATGAAAAGTCTATAGCCACCTAGGAAGCTTAATATTTAGAATGCTCGCAAGTGAGTCGAACACGGTAGACCATTTTTGGTCTATATGAACTGGAAAATCCCACATAGAATTGGGAAATGGTGACAACGGATCTAATCTCCCAGTTACCTAAAATAAATCACGGCAATGACGCGATGTAAATTATAGTCAACAAATCTACTAATTCGACGCTTCTTGTCAAATAAGGAAAATTCTTGAATTCCGACAAGTTAAGCTATATAAAGACAACATCGAATATCCTTATAGAGCACCGTTGTCTAAAGTATCGAATTATGATACTAAATATATTCTTATCTTTGGAATTTCTGCAAAATGCTCAGTTAATAAGCACTTGTCATGTTCCGTCATGACATTCAAATGTGAGCTTAAGGTTTATTGAAGAACCTTGTCCATTATGGACCATGGAATTAAAAAGTCCCAAGTTTACCTCGTAAATGTGAATAGGATTCCCATTGTGGTCCAGGATACTCTTGAGAGGTCGAAACCTATTATGATACGGAACTAACCGTATTGCTCTGAGAAAATCTCGAGGTCGAGATTTCTTTCAAGGGGTGAGGATGTAACACCATGTAAAATCATGTCCAATAACGTATCGACATGTGTCCCTAATCCTAACTATGTCAAACGTTGACTAGGAGGGACTATTATCGCCAAACAGTTAAAACTTTGAATATGAGAGGACTGAAAGTGTCAACATGCTTAAACTAAGCCTCTGAGTGACATTATACAATATTCATGTTCTCCTATTAAGCCACTTGTTGGATAATCGAAACCGTTTGACATAAATTCAAAAGTTTCGGCAACGAAGGGTTAAAAGCGTCAACATGTTAAATCTTACCTCAGAGTGACCTTTTAACGAATCCGGGGGGTTATGATGTTTGATCGCACTCTTGGTAATACCTAATATCGGCCGTTTAAGGAATGTGTTTAGTGACGGCATCAGATTCCTAATATATGGAGAAAGGTCTGGTAGCAAGAAAAGCTGCTTCTAGAAGGTTGTCAAGTGTTTTCACTCGACGATTCCATTCTTGGGTGGTTGGTTTGGCCCTTCTTCCTGTAACTCGAATCCTTGCCCGGTATATCCCATTTTAATTTTACACGATTGTGAATCTTACGCCTTTTTTACTCTCTGATCGAGGTTCTCGGCATTGAAAAACCTTCGTAAACTAAATCACACATGTATATGTTGACATTTTAGAGATATACAGTCAAGAAAATCAAGGGCAATGGTGATATATATATGCGGATTAGACACCAAAAAAACACTCAACAAATGGCTACAATTTAAGGAATGTTTTTAGTGACGCCATCAGATTCCTAATTGATGGAGAAATGTCTGGTATGCAAGAAAAGCTGCTTCTAGGAGGTTGTCAAGTGTTTTCGCCCGATGATTCCATTCTTGGGTGGTTGGTTTGGCCCTCGTTCCTGTAACTCGAATCCTAGCCTGGTATATCCCATTTTAATTTTACACCATTGTGAACCTTACGCCTTTTTTACTCTCTGATCGAGGTTCTCGGCATTGAAAAATATTCGTAAACTAAATCACACGTGTATATGTTGACATTTAAGAGATACACAGTCAAGAAAATCAAGGGCAATGGTGATATATATGCGGATTAGACACCAAAAAAAAAACACTCAACAAATGGCTACAATTTAAGGAATGTGTTTAGTGACGGCACCAGATTCCTAATTGTTGGAGAAAGGTCTGGTGGCAAGAAAAACTGCTTCTAGAAGGTTGTCAAGTGTTTTCGCTCGACGATTCCATTCTTGGGTGGTTGGTTTGGCCCTTATTCCTGTAACACGAATCCTTGCCCGGTATATCCCATTTTAATTTTACACCATTTTGAACCTTACACCTTTTTTACTCTCTGATCGAGGTTCTCGGCATTGAAAAATATTCGTAAACTAAATCACACGTGTATATGTTGACATTTAAGAGATACACAGTCAAGAAAATCAAGGGCAATGGTGATATATATGCGGATTAGACACCAAAAAAAACACTCAAAAATGGCTACAATTTAAGGAATGTGTTTAGTGACGGCACCAGATTCCTAATTGATGGAGAAAGGTCTGGTGGCAAGAAAAACTGCTTCTAGAAGGTTGTCAAGTGTTTTCGCTCGACGATTCCATTCTTGGGTGGTTGGTTTGGCCCTTGTTCCTGTAACACGAATCCTTGCCTGGTATATCCCATTTTAATTTTATACCATTTTGAACCTTACGCCTTTTTTACTCTCTGATCGAGGTTCTCGGCATTGAAAAATCTTCGTAAACTAAATCACACGTGTATATGTTGACATTTAAGAGATATACAGTCAAGAAAATCAAGGGCAATGGTGATATATATGCGGATTAGACAAAAAAAAACACTCAACAAATGGCTACAATATAAGGAATGTGTTTAGTGACGCCATCAGATTCCTTATTGATGGAGAAAGGTCTGGTGGCAAGAAAAGCTGCTTCTAGGAGGTTGTCAAGGGTTTTCGCTCGACTATTCCATTCTTGGGTGGTTGGTTTGGCCCTTGTTCCTGTAACTCGAATCCTAGCCTGGTATATCCCATTTTAATTTTACACCATTGTGAACCTTACGCCTTTTTTACTCTCTGATCGAGGTTCTCGGCATTGAAAAATCTTCGTAAACTAAATCACACGTGTATATGTTGACATTTAAGACATATACAGTCAAGAAAATCAAGGGCGATGGGGATATATATGCGGATTATACACCAAAAAAAAAAACTCAACAAATGGCTACAATTTAAGGAATGTGTTTAGTGACGCCATCAGATTCCTAATTGATGGAGAAATGTCTGGTATGCAAGAAAAGCTGCTTCTAAGAGGTTGTCAAGTGTTTTCGCTCGATGATTCCATTCTTGGGTGGTTGGTTTGGCCCTCGTTCCTGTAACTCGAACCCTAGCCTGGTATATCCCATTTTAATTTTACACCATTGTGAACCTTACGCCTTTTTTACTCTCTGATCGAGGTTCTCGGCATTGAAAAATATTCGTAAACTAAATCACACGTGTATATGTTGACATTTAAGAGATACACAGTCAAGAAAATCAAGGGCAATGGTGATATATATGCGGATTAGACACCAAAAAAAAAACACTCAACAAATGGCTACAATTTAAGGAATGTGTTTAGTGACGGCACCAAATTCCTAATTGATGGAGAAAGGTCTGGTGGTAAGAAAAACTGCTTCTAGAAGGTTGTCAAGTGTTTTCGCTCGACGATTCCATTCTTGGGTGGTTGGTTTGTCCCTTATTCCTGTAACACGAATCCTTGCCCGGTATATCCCATTTTAATTTTACACCATTTTGAACCTTACGCCTTTTTTACTCTCTGATCGAGGTTCTCGGCATTGAAAAATCTTCATAAACTAAATCACACGTGTATATGTTGACATTTAAGAGATATACAGTCAAGAAAATCAAGGGCAATGGTGATATATATGCGGATTAGACAAAAAAAACACTCAACAAATGGCTACAATTTAAGGAATGTGTTTAGTGACGCCATCAGATTCCTTATTGATGGAGAAAGGTCTGGTGGCAAGAAAAGCTGCTTCTAGGAGGTTGTCAAGGGTTTTCGCTCGACTATTCCATTCTTGGGTGGTTGGTTTGGCCCTTGTTCCTGTAACTCGAATCCTAGCCTGGTATATCCCATTTTAATTTTACACCATTGTGAACCTTACGCCTTTTTTACTCTCTGATCGAGGTTCTCGGCATTGAAAAATCTTCGTAAACTAAATCACACGTGTATATGTTGACATTTAAGAGATATACAGTCAAGAAAATCAAGGGCAATGGGGATATATATGCGGATTATACACCAAAAAAAAAACTCAACAAATGGCTACAATTTAAGGAATGTGTTTAGTGACGCCATCAGATTCCTAATTGATGGAGAAATGTCTGGTATGCAAGAAAAGCTGCTTCTAAGAGGTTGTCAAGTGTTTTCGGTCGATGATTCCATTCTTGGGTGGTTGGTTTGGCCCTCGTTCCTGTAACTCGAACCCTAGCCTGGTATATCCCATTTTAATTTTACACCATTGTGAACCTTACGCCTTTTTTACTCTCTGATCGAGGTTCTCGGCATTGAAAAATATTCGTAAACTAAATCACACGTGTATATGTTGACATTTAAGAGATACACAGTCAAGAAAATCAAGGGCAATGGTGATATATATGCGGATTAGACACCAAAAAAAAACACTCAACAAATGGCTACAATTTAAGAAATGTGTTTAGTGACGGCACCAGATTCCTAATTGATGGAGAAAGGTCTGGTGGTAAGAAAAACTGCTTCTAGAAGGTTGTCAAGTGTTTTTGCTCGACGATTCCATTCTTGGGTGGTTGGTTTGTCCCTTATTCCTGTAACACGAATCCTTGCCCGGTATATCCCATTTTAATTTTACACCATTTTGAACCTTACGCCTTTTTTACTCTCTGATCGAGGTTCTCGGCATTGAAAAATCTTCATAAACGAAATCACACGTGTATATGTTGACATTTAAGAGATATACAGTCAAGAAAATCAAGGGCAATGGTGATATATATATGCGGATTAGACAAAAAAAAAACACTCAACAAATGGCTACAATTTAAGGAATGTGTTTAGTGACGCCATCAGATTCCTTATTGATGGAGAAAGGTCTGGTGGCAAGAAAAGCTGCTTCTAGGAGGTTGTCAAGGGTTTTCGCTCGACTATTCCATTCTTGGGTGGTAGGTTTGGCCCTTGTTCCTGTAACTCGAATCCTAGCCTGTTATACACCATTGTGAACCTTACGCCTTTTTTACTCTCTGATCGAGGTTCTCGGCATTGAAAAATCTTCGTAAACTAAATCACACGTGTATATGTTGACATTTAAGAGATATACAGTCAAGAAAATCAAGGGCAATGTGGATATATATGCGGATTAGACACCAAAAAAAAAACTCAACAAATGGCTACAATTTAAGGAATGTGTTTAGTGACGGCATCAGATTCCTAATTGATAGAGAAAGGTCTGGTGGCAAGAAAAGCTGCTTCTAGGAGCTTGTCAAGTGTTTTCGCTCGACGATTCCTTTCTTGGGTGGTTGGTTTGGCCCTTGTTCCTGTAACTCGAATCCTAGCCCGGTATATCCAATTTTAATTTTACACCATTGTGAACCTTACGCCTTTTTTACGCTCTGATCGAGCTTCTCGGCATTGAAAAATCTTCGTAAACTAAATCACACGTGTATATGTTGACATTTAAGAGATATACAGTCAAGAAAATCAAGGGCAATGGTGATATATATGCGGATTGGACACCAAAAAAAACACTCAACAAATGGCTACAATTTAAGGAATGTGATTAGTGACGGCATCAGATTCCTAATTGATGGAGAAAGGTCTGGTGGCAAGAAAAGCTGCTTCTAGGAGGTTGTCAAGTGTTTTCGCTCGATGATTCCATTCTTGGGTGGTTGATTTGGCCCTTGTTCCTGTAACTCGAATCCTTGCCCGGTATAACCCATTTTAATTTTACACCATTGGGATCCTTACGCCTTTTTTACTCTCTGATCAAGGTTCTCGGCATTGAAAAATCTTCGTAAACTAAAACACACGTGTATATGTTGACATTTAAGAGATATACAGTCAAGAAAATCAAGGGCAATGGTGATATATATGTGGATTGGACACCAAAAAAAAACACTCAACAAATGGCTACAATTTAAGGAATGTGTTTAGTGACGGCATCAGATTCCTAATTGATGGAGAAAGGTCTGGTGGCAAGAAAAGCTGTTTCTAGGAGGTTGTCAAGTGTTTTTGCTCAATGATTCCATTCTTGGGTGGTTGATTTGGCCCTTGTTCCTGTAACTCGAATCCTTGCCCGGTATAACCCATTTTAATTTTACACCATTGGGATCCTTACGCCTTTTTTACTCTCTGATCGAGGTTCTCGGCATTGAAAAATCTTCGTTAACTAAAACAGACGTGTATATGTTGACATTTAAGAGATATACAGTCAAGAAAATCAAGGTCAATGGTGATATATATGCGGATTAGACACAAAAAAAAAAACACTCAACAAATTGCTTCAATTTAAGGAATGTGTTGAGTGACGGCATCAGATTCCTAATTGATGGAGAAAGGTCTTGTGGCAAGAAAAGCTGCTTCTAGGAGGTTGTCAAGTGTTTTCGCTCGATGATTCCATTCTTGGGTGGTTGGTTTGGCCCTTGTTCCTGTAACTCGAATCCTAGCCCGGTATATCCCATTTTAATTTTACACCATTGTGAACCTTACGCCTTTTTTACTCTCTGATCGAGGTTCTCGGCATTGAAAAATCTTCGTAAACTAAATCACACGTGTATATGTTGACATTTAAGAGATATAAAGTCAAGAAAATCAAGGGCAATGGTGATATATATATGTGGATTAGACACAAAAAAAAAACACTCAACAAATGGCTACAATTTAAGGAATGTGTTTAGTGACGGCATCAGATTCCTAATTGATGGAGAAAGGTCTGGTGGCAAGAAAAGCTGCTTCTAGGAGGGTGTCAAGTGTTTTCGCTCGACGATTCCATTCTTGGGTGGTTAGTTTGGCCCTTGTTCCTGTAACTCGAATCCTAGCATGGTATATCCCATTTTAATTTTACACAATTGTGAACCTTACGCCTTTTTTACTCTCTGATCGAGGTTCCTGGCATTGAAAACTCTTCGTAAACTAAATCGCACGTGTATATGTTGACATTTAAGAGATATACAGTCAAGAAAATCAAGGGCTACAGTCAAGAATGGAACCTAGCACTTGGAATCCACAATCCTACCGGTTGGGACGACATTCCAGCGGAACCTCCTCTTGAAGATCTACAAGAAGTCCCGGTGGAGGTTGCACCTCCTCAAACCAATGCCAATGAGCCCGTTTTTCTTCTCCCTAGGGAGATAGAAGAATGGCTTGCCGACGTGTGAGGAACCCATGCCCGGAGAAAGAAGTTTTTCAAGCCACATTTAACCGAGGGATTTACCTTTTCGGAAATTTTGCTAATAAAATAAGTAGTAGGCTAGAACTTCTTGGTTTAGATTTCTTGTGTTTCTTTGACCTAACTATCTAGTATTTTAACTTTTAGACTATTATGTAATTCTCTCTATGACTTAATGAATGTTGGTTTTAGTTAATTTGGTGTTTGGATGGTGTTGAAACGAATAAAACACACTCGGGATGGCAAAGGATGACAAGGGAAACTTGAACCAGCACCCCATGCAGGAAAACAGGGCCATCCGATAATTTTCTTCATTAACAGTAAGCTCAGCACGGGCCGTGCCCGCCCAACACGGCCCCGTGCTGCACAGTCTGCAGAAAATGCCCAGTTCAGGTAAACTGGACACGGGCCGTGTTCACCCAACACGCCCCCGTGTCCAGGCTTCTGTTTCTTTTTTAACTTTTTGTTACTGGCACCTGAAC
This sequence comes from Helianthus tuberosus, assembly GCA_030545235.1. NCBI lineage: Eukaryota > Viridiplantae > Streptophyta > Magnoliopsida > Asterales > Asteraceae > Helianthus > Helianthus tuberosus. Next base: position 2,577,069 of record JARYGA010060172.1, read on the forward strand.
ACGGGGCCATGTCCAGACGCCCAGTAACATAAAATTTTGCTTTTTAACACCTTTTTAAACATTCAATCCACCTAAAAACTTATTTTTGGGACACATTGAGGACAATGTGTAATTTAAGTGTGGGGGGGGGGGGATGCTAAAGCTTTGAATCTCGCAAGTCCTAATCACAAGCCTTACACAAAACTCTTTTGGAACCGCTAATCACCCCATTTTTTTTTTTCCAAAAATTTTCATTTTTTTTACTTGTCTAGGTTTAACTTGGGAATTTCAAGTTCTAAAAAGGTTATATTTTTACAAATTTACAACCGATAGCGTCGTGATAAAAAGAACCAACATAAGAAAATTATGAAAAGGCATGACAAGTTTAGTTAAAATTTAATTATATATACTTGATCACATAAAAACTCATTCCCACAAAAGTGAGTTTTGAGCCTTTATTGAGCATACAAATACATATCTTTAAACTAAATGCTCATTTTTCGTTTCTTGTGTGAATAGCCGCTTGGTTCTTACAACTCTAGAACTTGCCACGACGATACATTCCCGATCCTCACCAACTTAAACCCAAGTAAGTAAATGATGGAGGCATTAGGACTAACCCTTTTTATTTCTACACCATTTTTTTTTACCATCTACTCAAAATCCCCCTAGTTAACCCCTTTGAGCCTAAACCTTTTCATTTCTTAACCCAAAACCAAACACCCTTTCACCCACCAAAACCTTTTTTATTTTTTACCCTTTGTTTTAGTAACAAGCTCGGTTTTTCGTATGACTTTAAAAAAAATATGTTGATGATGAAGCAAAAGAAATAAACAAGCAAGTTCATCAAAAAAAAAAAAACTTTGTTTGAATAATAGCTTCGTCAAAATAAAAAGTGCAAAAATAAAAAGTCTAACGAAAACCGATGTTTTTACGTTTTTTTTCGCCCTTTTCTACTAACCACTAACCCAACCACCTACCTTTAACCCAAGCCTAACCCTTCACCCAAAAGTCCTCTTGATATTTACAAAGGTTTATAGTTAAAAAGGAGGAGGATTGATTGCTTGGCAAGCCTTTGGTAGGAGTAAGTTCCATGCCGCTCTCGAGTGATTCACTAAAATACATCTTCGGCCGAGTGTTGAGTGATCCCCCGTGAGGTATGTGAACTTGTATATAAATAGAATTTTAAAGAGGCATGTTATGCCCTAATAAGTAATTTATCTTATGAAAAGTTTTAAATAAACCATGACGAATAGGGTTGTAAATAAATAAAAATAAACTTAATAAAGAATCTTGGAAATCCCGACACTCTATGACAAGCCCAAAAACCTTCTCTTCTACCCATTCCATTTGGGAGTGTAAAGCCACATTATAAAGAGTTTTGCTTGAGGACAAGCAAAGATTCAAGTGTGGGGGTATTTGATGTGTGCAAAATGCAACATATAAATTACATCAATTGTGGCATAAAACTAATCCTTTTTTAGTACTAATGTTGGAGAAAGTGTGCTTTTGTCTTCCTTTTGTATTTTCAGGATTAAATGAGCTCAAATTAACAAAAGAAGAAAAAAGGCAGCTAAATCTAACATAAATACAAGAAAAGGAACTAACGTGGCATGCCCGACCTTCCCGAAAGCATTTTCCCAAGCAAAACAAGAGAACAAAAGGCTGAACACGCCCCGTGCTCACTGAACACGGGGGCGTGCCCAAGTGCCAGCATAAAAGACAAAGCTATAGAAGCTTCCATCGCCCACCACGGGGCCGTGCTCAGCGGACACAGGGCCGTGGTCAACTATAAGATTCGCAGAATCTAGGCAAATCTTGATAGTACAGATACGCCTCTCCACACGGGGGCGTGCCCTGCAGACACGGGGGCGTGGTCAACTAATGCAGACAAACTGCAATTAATGAAGACAGAGAAGAGGATGGACACGGGGCCGTGCCCACTGGACACGGGGCCGTGCCCGAGCTACTGTTTAAGCTATAAATAGGGGTGCTTGGCTCATTTGCAAACCATCTCTTGGCACACCACCTCTCTCACACTTCACCCACCACCCACCATCATCACAACACCATCATCCACCACCATCATCCATTGTCCATCATAGAGTGTGTGAGTCGTCTCGGGATCCAAGATTGATCGTAAGAGTTCTTGACAATCAAAGGCCATGTTTTCCTAAGTCTCTTACATCACTTGGTGAAGACAAGTGTCTAGTGTAATACTTTTTATTTTTAATCTTTTCGCACTTTTTACTTGGTTATGTATTAATGACTTTAATAACTAGTTTCTTATGTTGAAGGTGATTCTTCCTTATCGTTTGTCCGTGGTGTCTTGGCATTATTTTACTGTCTATAAAAAATAAAAGATTTTCACCATTCATATCTCCACGGTCTATATGGAGGTATGTTGGCTACCTGGTTGGGGGTTAAGGGAACGGTTTGGTAAGAGTCTTGCCTTGTTCAGTGTATAGATCTTGCAAGGACCTGGGTCAAATTTAGTAGGACCTCCTTCAATACCCACCGGTATTGGATGGCGGGGGTCCAAACTCTTTGATCCCCTCATATGTAAGCTACTATTAATACTTTAACCCGGCTACTTAGGACTATATCCCTGCTAACTCAGATAACTTAGCCGAGGGTAATGTCACCTTCAAAAGAGGGGCCTACCATAATATGCATTAATAACTTAATTAATTATCTTTCAATAATCCGACCCTTTAGGATTGTATCCTTGCTGACTCAAACTACTGGATTGAGGGTAACGTCACCTTCAAAAGAGGGGCCTACTACAATAACTAAGATAATCTCTTAAAAAGTGCAAAAGTGCGGAAATAACCAAAGGTTACACTAAACACGAGTCGGAGCCAAGTGATTCATCTTGTCTATCTGTTTTATTTTTATTTTATTTTTCAGCATTTTAGTTAGCTTTTATTTTTCTAGTTCAAAAACCTTTTTCTAAACTTTTGATTTGATTAGACGTTGAGGATAAACCGGTACTAAAAGCTCTTGTGTCCTTGGACGACCTCGGTATCTTACCAACACTATACTACGCTCACGATGGGTGCACTTGCCCATATGTGTGTTTAGTGTTAGTAAATATCGTGTTTTATAAATTTAAAACTTCGCTAAAAAGTGTAAAAGGGCTTAAATCATACTTAAACTAATATACACACTTCACACGCATCAAAAATCAAGGCCAATGGTGATATATATGCAGATTAGACACAAAAAAGAAACACTCAACAAATGGCTACAATTTAAGGAATGTGTTTAACGACGGCATCAGATTCCTAATTGATGGAGAAATGTCTGGTGGCAAGAAAAGCTGCTTCTAGGAGGTTGTCAAGTGTTTTCGCTCGACGATTCCATTCTTGGGTGGTTGGTTTGGCCCTTGTTCCTGTAACTCGAATCCTTGCCCGGTATTTCCCAATTTAATTTTACACCATTGTGAACCTTACGCCTTTTTTACTCTCTGATCGAGTTTCTCGGCATTGAAAAATATTCGTAAACTAAATCACACCTGTATATGTTGACATTTAAGAGATATACAGTCAAGAAAATCAAGGGCAATGGTGATATATATGCGGATTAGACACCAAAAAAACACTCAACAAATTGCTACAATTTAAGGAATGTGTTTAGTGACGGCATCAGATTCCTAATTGATGGAGAAAGGTCTGGTGGCAAGAAAAGCTGCTTCTAGGAGGTTGGCAAGTGTTTTCGCTCGACGATTCCATTCTTGGGTGGTTGGTTTGGCCCTTGTTCCTGCAACTCGAATCCTAGCCCGGTATATCCCATTTTAATTTTACACCATTGTGAACCTTACCCCTTTTTTACTCTCTGATCGAGGTTCTCGGCATTGAAAAATCTTCGTAAACTAAATCACAGGTGCATATGTTGACATTTAAGAGATATACAGTTAAGAAAATCAAGGGCAATGGTGATATATATGCTTATTAGACACAAAAAAAAAAAACACTCAACAAATGGCTACAATTTAAGAAATGTGTTTAGTGACGGCATCAGATTCCTAATTGACGGAGAAAGGTCTCGTGGCAAGAAAAGCTGCTTCTAGGAGGTTGTCAAGTGTTTTCGCTAGACGATTCCATTCTTGGGTGGTTGGTTTGGCCCTTGTTCATGTAAGTCGAATCCTAGCCCGGTATATCCTATTTTAATTTTACACGATTGTGAACCTTACGCCTTTTTTACACTCTGAACGAGGTTCTCGGCATTAAAAAATCTTCGTAAACTAAATCACACGTGTATATGTTGACATTTAAGAGATATACAGTCAAGAAAATAAAGGGCAATGGTCATATATATGCGGATTACACACCAAAAAAAACACTCAACAAATGGCTACAATTTAAGGAATGTGTTTAGTGACGGCATCAGATTCCTAATTGATGGAGAAAGGTCTGGTGCAAAGAAAAGCTGCTTCTAGGAGGTTGTGAAGTGTTTTCACTCGACGATTCCATTCTTGGGTGGTTGGTTTGGCCCTTGTTCCTATAACTCGAATCCTAGCCCGGTATATCCCATTTTAATTTTACACCGTTGTGAACCTTCCACCTTTTTTACTCTCTGATTGAGGTTCTCGGCATTGAAAAATCTTCGTAAACTAAATCACACGTGTATATGTTGACATTTAAGAGATATAAAGTCAAGAAAATCAAGGGCAATGGTGATATATATGTGGATTAGACACAAAAAAAAAAACACTCAACAAATGGCTACAATTTAAGGAATGTGTTTAGTGATGGCATCAGATTCCTAATTGATGGAGAAAGGTTTGGTGGCAAGAAAAGCTGCTTCTAGGAGGGTGTCAAGTGTTTTCGCTCGACGATCCCATTCTTGGGTGGTTGGTTTGGCCCTTGTTCCTGTAACTCGAATCCTAGCATGGTATATCCCATTTTAATTTTACACCATTGTGAACCTTACGCCTTTTTTATTCTCTGATCGAGGTTCCTGGCACTGAAAAATCTTCGTAAACTAAATCACACGTGTATATGTTGACATTTAAGAGATATACAGTCAAGAAAATCAAGGGCAATGGTGATATATATGCGGATTAGACACCAGAAAAAAATATACTCGACAAATGGTTACAATTTAAGGAATGTGTTTAGTGATGGCTTCAGATTCCTAATTGATGGAGAAAGGTCTGGTGGCAAGAAAAACTGCTTCTAGGAGGTTGTCAAGTGTTTTCGCTCGACGATTCCATTCTTAGGTGGTTGGTTTGGCCCTTGTTCCTGTAACTCGAATCCTAGCCCGATATATCCCATTTTAATTTTACACCATTGTGAACCTTACGCCTATTTTACTCTCTGATCGAGGTTCCTGGCATTGAAAAATCTTTGTAAACTAAATCACACGTGTATATGTTGACATTTAAGAGATATACAGTCAAGAAAATCAAGGGCAATGGTGATATATATGCGGATTAGACACCAGAAAAAAATATACTCAATAAATGGTTACAATTTAAGGAATGTGTTTAGTGATGGCTTCAGATTCCTAATTGATGGAGAAAGGTCTGGTGGCAAGAAAAACTGCTTCTAGGAGGTTGTCAAGTGTTTTCGCTCGACGATTCCATTCTTAGGTGGTTGGTTTGGCCCTTGTTCCTGTAACTCGAATCCTAGCCCGATATATCCCGTTTTAATTTTACACCATTGTGAACCTTACGCCTATTTTACTCTCTGATCGAGGTTCCTGGCATTGAAAAATCTTTGTAAACTAAATCACACGTGTATATGTTGACATTTAAGAGATATACAGTCAAGAAAATAAAGGGCAATGGTCATATATATGCGGATTACACACCAAAAAAAACACTCAACAAATGGCTACAATTTAAGGAATGTGTTTAGTGACGGCATCAGATTCCTAATTGATGGAGAAAGGTCTGGTGCCAAGAAAAGCTGCTTCTAGGAGGTTGTGAAGTGTTTTCACTCGACGATTCCATTCTTGGGTGGTTGGTTTGGCCCTTGTTCCTGTACCTCGAATCCTAGCCCGGTATATCCCATTTTAATTTTACACCGTTGTGAACCTTCCACCTTTTTTACTCTCTGATTGAGGTTCTCGGCATTGAAAAATCTTCGTAAACTAAATCACACGTGTATATGTTGACATTTAAGAGATATAAAGTCAAGAAAATCAAGGGCAATGGTGATATATATGTGGATTAGACACAAAAAAAAAACACTCAACAAATGGCTACAATTTAAGGAATGTGTTTAGTGACGGCATCAGATTCCTAATTGATGGAGAAAGGTTTGATGGCAAGAAAAGCTGCTTCTAGGAGGGTGTCAAGTGTTTTCGCTCGACGATCCCATTCTTGGGTGGTTGGTTTGGCCCTTGTTCCTGTAACTCGAATCCTAGCATGGTATATCCCATTTTAATTTTACACCATTGTGAACCTTACGCCTTTTTTATTCTCTGATCGAGGTTCCTGGCATTGAAAAATCTTCGTAAACTAAATCACACGTGTATATGTTGACATTTAAGAGATATCCAGTCAAGAAAATCAAGGGCAATGGTGATATATATGCGGATTAGACACCAGAAAAAAATATACTCAACAAATGGTTACAATTTAAGGAATGTGTTTAGTGATGGCTTCAGATTCCTAATTGAAGGAGAAAGGTCTGGTGGCAAGAAAAACTGCTTCTAGGAGGTTGTCAAGTGTTTTCGCTCGACGATTCCATTCTTAGGTGGTTGGTTTGGCCCTTGTTCCTGTAACTCGAATCCTATCCCGATATATCCCATTTTAATTTTACACCATTGTGAACCTTACGCCTATTTTACTCTCTGATCGAGGTTCCTAGCATTGAAAAATCTTTGTAAACTAAATCACACGTGTATATGTTGACATTTAAGAGATATACAGTCAAGAAAATCAAGGGCAATGGTGATATATATGCGGATTAGACACCAGAAAAAAAATACTCAATAAGTGGTTACAATTTAAGGAATGTGTTTAGTGACGGCATCAGATTCCTAATTGATGGAGAAAGGTCTGGTGGCAAGAAAAACTGCTTCTAGGAGGTTGTCAAGTGTTTTCGCTCGACGATTCCATTCTTAGGTGGTTGGTTTAACCCTTGTTCTTGTAACTCGAATCCTAGCCCGGTATATCCCATTTTAATTTTACACCATTGTGAACCTTACACCTTTTTTACTCTCTGATCGAGGTTCTCGGCATTGAAAAATCTTCGTAAACTAAATCACATGTGTATATGTTGACATTTAAGAGATATACAGTCAAGAAAACCAAGGGCAATGGTGATATATATGCGGATTAGACACCAGAAAAAAATACTCAACAAATGGTTACAATTTGAGGAATGTGTTTAGTGACGGCATCAGATTCCTAATTGATGGAGAAAGGTCTGGTGGCAAGAAAAGCTGCTTCTAGGAGGTTGTCAAGTGTTTTCGCTAGACGATTCCATTCTTGGGTGGTTGGTTAGGCCCTTGTTCATGTAAGTCGAATCCTAGTCCGGTATATCCCATTTTAATTTTACACCATTGTGAACCTTACGCCTTATTTACTCTCTGATCGAGGTTCTCGGCATTGAAAAATGTTCGTAAACTAAATCACACGTGTATATGTTGACATTTAAGAGATATACGGTCAAGAAAATCAAGGACAATGGTGATATATATGCGGATTAGACACCAAAAAATCACTCAACAAATGGCTACAATTTAAGGAATGTGTTTAGTGAGGGCATCAGATTCCTAATTGATGGAGAAAAGTCTGGTGCCAAGAAAAGCTGCTTCTAGGAGGTTGTCAAGTGTTTTCACTCCACGATTCCATTCTTGGGTGGTTGGTTTGGCCCTTGTTCCTGTAACTCGAATCCTAGCCCGGTATATCCCATTTTAATTTTACACCATTGTGAACCTTACACCTTTTTTACTCTCTGATCGAGGTTCTCGGCATTGAAAAATCTTCGTAAACTATATCACATGTGTATATGTTGACATTTAAGAGATATACAGTCAAGAAAATCAAGGGCAATGGTGATATATATGTGGATTAGACACAAAAAAAAACACTCAACAAATGGCTACAATTTAAGGAATGTGTTTAGTGACGGCATCAGATTCCTAATTGATGGAGAAAGGTCTGGTGGCAAGAAAAGCTGCTTCTAGGAGGGTGTCAAGTGTTTTCGATCGACGATTCCATTCTTGGGTGGTTGGTTTGGCCCTTGTTCCTGTAACTCGAATCCTAGCATGGTATATCCCATTTTAATTTTACACCATTGTGAACCTTACGCCTTTTTTACTCTCTTATCGAGGTTCCTGGCATTGAAAAATCTTCGTAAACTAAATCACACGTGTATATGTTGACATTTAAGAGATATACAGTCAAGAAAATCAAGGGCAATGGTGATATATATGTGGATTAGACACCAGAAAAAAAATATGCTCAACAAATGGTTACAATTTAAGGAATGTGTTTAGTGATGGCTTCAGATTCCTAATTGATGGAGAAAGGTCTGGTGGCAAGAAAAACTGCTTCTAGGAGGTTGTTAAGTGTTTTCGCTCGACGATTCCATTCTTAGGTGGTTGGTTTGGCCATTGTTCCTGTAACTCGAATCCTAGCCCGGTATATCCCATTTTAATTTTACACCATTGTGAACCTTACGCCTATTTTACTCTCTGATCGAGGTTCCTGGCATTGAAAAATCTTTGTAAACTAAATCACACGTGTATATGTTGACATTTAAGAGATATACAGTCAAGAAAATCAAGGGCAATGGTGATATATATGCGGATTAGACAGCAGAAAAAAAAAATACTCAACAAGTTGTTACAATTTAAGGAATGTGTTTAGTGATGGCTTCAGATTCCTAATTGATGGAGAAAGGTCTGGTGGCAAGAAAAACTGCTTCTAGGAGGTTGTCAAGTGTTTTCGCTCGACGATTCCATTCTTAGGTTGTTGGTTTGGCCCTTGTTCCTGTAACTCGAATCCTAGCCCGATATATCCCATTTTAATTTTACACCATTGTGAACCTTACGCCTATTTTACTCTCTGATCGAGGTTCCTGGCATTGAAAAATCTTTGTAAACTAAATCACACGTGTATATGTTGACATTTAAGAGATATAAAGTCAAGAAAATCAAGGGCAATGGTTATATATATGCGGATTAGACACCAGAAAAAAATATACTCAACAAATGGTTACAATTTAAGGAATGTGTTTAGTAATGGCTTCAGATTCCTAATTGATGGAGAAAGGTCTGGTGGCAAGAAAAACTGCTTCTAGGAGGTTGTCAAGTGTTTTCGCTCGACGATTCCATTCTTAGGTGGTTGGTTTGGCCCTTGTTCCTGAAACTCGAATCCTAGCCCGATATATCCTATTTTAATTTTACACCATTGTGAACCTTACGCCTATTTTACTTTCTGATCGAGGTTCCTGGCATTGAAAAATCTTTGTAAACTAAATCACACGTGTATATGTTGACATTTAAGAGATATACAGTCAAGAAAATAAAGGGCAATGGTCATATATATGCGGATTACACACCAAAAAAAACACTCAACAAATGGCTACAATTTAAGGAATGTGTTTAGTGACGGCATCAGATTCCTAATTGATGGAGAAAGGTCTGGTGCCAAGAAAAGCTGTTTCTAGGAGGTTGTGAAGTGTTTTCACTCGACGATTCCGTTCTTGGGTGGTTGGTTTGGCCCTTGTTCCTGTACCTCGAATCCTAGCCCGGTATATCCCATTTTAATTTTACACCGTTGTGAACCTTCCACCTTTTTTACTCTCTGATTGAGGTTCTCGGCATTGAAAAATCTTCGTAAACTAAATCACAAGTGTATATGTTGACATTTAAGAGATATAAAGTCAAGAAAATGAAGGGCAATGGTGATATATATGTGGATTAGACACAAAAAAAAAAACACTCAACAAATGGCTACAATTTAAGGAATGTGTTTAGTGACGGCATCAGATTCCTAATTGATGGAGAAAGGTTTGGTGGCAAGAAAAGCTGCTTCTAGGAGGGTGTCAAGTGTTTTCGCTCGACGATCCCATTCTTGGGTGGTTGGTTTGGCCCTTGTTCCTGTAACTCGAATCCTAGCATGGTATATCCCATTTTAATTTTACACCATTGTGAACCTTACGCCTTTTTTATTCTCTGATCGAGGTTCCTGGCATTGAAAAATCTTCGTAAACTAAATCACACGTGTATATGTTGACATTTAAGAGATATACAGTCAAGAAAATCAAGGGCAATGGTGATATATATGCGGATTAGACACCAGAAAAAAATATACTCAACAAATGGTTACAATTTAAGGAATGTGTTTAGTGATGGCTTCAGATTCCTAATTGATGGAGAAAGGTCTGGTGGCAAGAAAAACGGCTTCTAGGAGGTTGTCAAGTGTTTTCGCTCGACGATTCCATTCTTAGGTGGTTGGTTTGGCCCTTGTTCCTGTAACTCGAATCCTAGCCCGATATATCCCATTTTAATTTTACACCATTGTGAACCTTACGCCTATTTTACTCTCTGATCGAGGTTCCTAGCATTGAAAAATCTTTGTAAACTAAATCACACGTGTATATGTTGACATTTAAGAGATATACAGTCAAGAAAATCAAGGGCAATGGTGATATATATGCGGATTAGACACCAGAAAAAAAATACTCAATAAGTGGTTACAATTTAAGGAATGTGTTTAGTGACGGCATCAGATTCCTAATTGATGGAGAAAGGTCTGGTGGCAAGAAAAACTGCTTCTAGGAGGTTGTCAAGTGTTTTCGCTCGACGGTTCCATTCTTAGGTGGTTGGTTTGAACCTTGTTCTTGTAACTCGAATCCTAGCCCGGTATATCCCATTTTAATTTTACACCATTGTGAACCTTACACCTTTTTTACTCTCTGATCGAGGTTCTCGGCATTGAAAAATCTTCGTAAACTAAATCACATGTGTATATGTTGACATTTAAGAGATATACAGTCAAGAAAACCAAGGGCAATGGTGATATATATGCGGATTAGACACCAGAAAAAAATACTCAACAAATGGTTACAATTTGAGGAATGTGTTTAGTGACGGCATCAGATTCCTAATTGATGGAGAAAGGTCTGGTGGCAAGAAAAGCTGCTTCTAGGAGGTTGTCAAGTGTTTTCGCTAGACGATTCCATTCTTGGGTGGTTGGTTAGGCCCTTGTTCATGTAAGTCGAATCCTAGTCCGGTATATCCCATTTTAATTTTACACCATTGTGAACCTTACGCCTTATTTACTCTCTGATCGAGGTTCTCGGCATTGAAAAATGTTCGTAAACTAAATCACACGTGTATATGTTGACATTTAAGAGATATACGGTCAAGAAAATCAAGGACAATGGTGATATATATGCGGATTAGACACCAAAAAAACACTCAACAAATGGCTACAATTTAAGGAATGTGTTTAGTGAGGGCATCAGATTCCTAATTGATGGAGAAAAGTCTGGTGCCAAGAAAAGCTGCTTCTAGGAGGTTGTCAAGTGTTTTCACTCCACGATTCCATTCTTGGGTGGTTGGTTTGGCCCTTGTTCCTGTAACTCGAATCCTAGCCCGGTATATCCCATTTTAATTTTACACCATTGTGAACCTTACACCTTTTTTACTCTCTGATCGAGGTTCTCGGCATTGAAAAATCTTCGTAAACTAAATCACACGTGTATATGTTGACATTTAAGAGATATACAGTCAAGAAAATCAAGGGCAATGGTGATATATATGTGGATTAGACACAAAAAAAAAACACTCAACAAATGGCTACAATTTAAGGAATGTGTTTAGTGACGGCATCAGATTCCTAATTGATGGAGAAAGGTCTGGTGGCAAGAAAAGCTGCTTCTAGGAGGGTGTCAAGTGTTTTCGCTCGACGATTCCATTCTTGGGTGGTTGGTTTAGCCCTTGTTCCTGTAACTCGAATCCTAGCATGGTATATCCCATTTTAATTTTACACCATTGTGAACCTTACGCCTTTTTTACTCTCTGATCGAGGTTCCTGGCATTGAAAATTCTTCGTAAACTAAATCACACGTGTATATGTTGACATTTAAGAGATATACAGTCAAGAAAATCAAGGGCAATGGTGATATATATGCGGATTAGACACCAGAAAAAAAATATACTCAACAAATGGTTACAATTTAAGGAATGTGTTTAGTGATGGCTTCAGATTCCTAATTGATGGAGAAAGGTCTGGTGGCAAGAAAAACTGCTTCTAGGAGGTTGTCAAGTGTTTTCGCTCGACGATTCCATTCTTAGGTAGTTGGTTTGGCCCTTGTTCCTGTAACTCGAATCCTAGCCCGATATATCCCATTTTAATTTTACACCATTGTGAACCTTACGCCTATTTTACTCTCTGATCGAGGTTCCTGGCATTGAAAAATCTTTGTAAACTAAATCACACGTGTATATGTTGACATTTAAGAGATATACAGTCAAGAAAATCAAGGGCAATGGTGATATATATGCGGATTAGACACCAGAAAAAAAATACTCAACAAGTGGTTACAATTTAAGGAATGTGTTTAGTGACGGCATCAGATTCCTAATTGATGGAGAAAGGTCTGGTGGCAAGAAAAACTGCTTCTAGGAGGTTGTCAAGTGTTTTCGCTCGACGATTCCATTCTTAGGTGGTTGGTTTGGCCCTTGTTCTTGTAACTCGAATCCTAGCCCGGTATATCCCATTTTAATTTTACACCATTGTGAACCTTACACCTTTTTTACTCTCTGATCGAGGTTCTCGGCATTGAAAAATCTTCGTAAACTAAATCACATGTGTATATGTTGACATTTAAGAGATATACAGTCAAGAAAACCAAGGGCAATGGTGATAAATATGCGGATTAGACACCAGAAAAAAATATTCAACAAAAGGTTACAATTTGAGGAATGTGTTTAGTGACGGCATCAGATTCCTAATTGATGGAGAAAGGTCTGGTGGCAAGAAAAGCTGCTTCTAGGAGGTTGTCAAGTGTTTTCGCTAGACGATTCCATTCTTGGGTGGTTGGTTAGGCCCTTGTTCATGTAAGTCGAATCCTAATCCGGTATATCCCATTTTAATTTTACACCATTGTGAACCTTACGCCTTTTTTACTCTCTGATCGAGGTTCTCGGCATTGAAAAATGTTCGTAAACTAAATCACACGTGTATATGTTGACATTTAAGAGATATACGGTCAAGAAAATCAAGGACAATGGTGATATATATGCGGATTAGACACCAAAAAAACACTCAACAAATTGCTACAATTTAAGGAATGTGTTTAGTGAGGGCATCAGATTCCTAATTGATGGAGAAAAGTCTGGTGCCAAGAAAAGCTGCTTCTAGGAGGTTGTCAAGTGTTTTCACTCCACGATTCCATTCTTGGGTGGTTGGTTTGGCCCTTGTTCCTGTAACTTGAATCCTAGCCCGGTATATCCCATTTTAATTTTACACCATTGTGAACCTTACACCTTTTTTACTCTCTGATCGAGGTTCTCGGCATTGAAAAATCTTCGTAAACTATATCACATGTGTATATGTTGACATTTAAGAGATATACAGTCAAGAAAATCAAGGGAAATGGTGATATATATGTGGATTAGACACCAAAAAAAAAACACTCAACAAATGGCTACAATTTAAGGAATGTGTTTAGTGACGGCATCAGATTCCTAATTGATGGAGAAAGGTCTGGTGGCAAGAAAAGCTGCTTCTAGGAGGGTGACAAGTGTTTTCGCTCGACGATTCCATTCTTGGGTGGTTGGTTTGGCCCTTGTTCCTGTAACTCGAATCCTAGCATGGTATATCCCATTTTAATTTTACACCATTGTGAACCTTACGCCTTTTTTACTCTCTGATCGAGGTTCCAGGCATTGAAAAATCTTCGTAAACTAAATCACACGTGTATATGTTGACATTTAAGAGATATACAGTCAAGAAAATCAAGGGCAATGGTGATATATATGCAGATTAGACACCAGGAAAAAAATATACTCAACAAATGGTTACAATTTAAGGAATGTGTTTAGTGATGGCTTCAGATTCCTAATTGATGGAGAAAGGTCTGGTGGCAAGAAAAACTGCTTCTAGGAGGTTGTCAAGTGTTTTGGCTCGACGATTCCATTCTTAGGTGGTTGGTTTGGCCCTTGTTCCTGTAACTCGAATCCTAGCCTGGTATATCCCATTTTAATTTTACACCATTGTGAACCTTACGCCTATTTTACTCTCTGATCGAGGTTCCTGGCATTGAAAAATCTTTGTAAACTAAATCACACGTGTATATGTTGACATTTAAGAGATATACAGTCAAGAAAATCAAGGGCAATGGTGATATGTATGCGGATTAGACAGCAGAAAAAAAATACTCAACAAGTGGTAACAATTTAAGAAATGTGTTTAGTGACGGCATCAGATTCCTAATTGATGGAGAAAGGTCTGGTGGCAAGAAAAGCTGCTTTTAGGAGGGTGTCAAGTGTTTTCGCTCGACGATTCCATTCTTGGGTGGTTGGTTTGGCCCTTGTTCCTGTAACTCGAATCCTAGCATGGTATATCCCATTTTAATTTTACACCATTGTGAACTTTACGCCTTTTTTACTCTCTGATCGAGGTTCCTGGCATTGAAAAATCTTCGTAAACTAAATCACACGTGTATATGTTGACATTTAAGAGATATACAGTCAAGAAAATCAAGGGCAATGGTGATATATATACGGATTAGACACCAGAAAAAAAATATACTCAACAAATGGTTACAATTTAAGGAATGTGTTTAGTGATGGCATCAGATTCCTAATTGATGGAGAAAGGTCTGGTGGCAAGAAAAACTGCTTCTAGGAGGTTATCAAGTGTTTTCGCTCGACGATTCCATTCTTAGGTGGTTGGTTTGGCCCTTGTTCCTGTAACTCGAATCCTAGCCCGGTATATCCCATTTTAATTTTACACCATTGTGAACCTTACGCCAATTTTACTCTCTGATCGAGGTTCTCGGCATTGAAAAATCTTCCTAAACTAAATCACACGTGTATATGTTTACATTTAAGAGATATACAGTCAAGAAAATCAAGGGCAATGGTGATATATATGCGGATTAGACGCCAAAAATAAAACACTCAACAAATGGCTACAATTTAAGGAATGTGTTTAGTGACGGCATCAGATTCCTAATTGATAGAGAAAGGTCTGGTGGCAAGAAAAGCTGCTTCTAGGAGGTTGTCAAGTGTTTTCGCTCGATGATTCCAATCTTGGGTAGTTGGTTTGGCCCTTGTTCCTGTAACTCGAATCCTAGCCCAGTATATCCCATTTTAATTTTACACCATTGTGAACCTTACGCCTTTTTTACTCTCTGATCGAGGTTCTCGGCAATTAAAAATCTTCGTAAACTAAATCACACGTGTATATGTTGACATTTAAGAGATATATAGTCTAGAAAATCAAGGGCAATGGTGATATATATGCGGATTAGACACCAAAAAAACACTCAACAAATGTCTACAATTTAAGGAATGTGTTTAGTGACGGCATCAGATTCCTAATTGATGGAGAAAGATCTGGTGGTAAGAAAAGCTGCTTCAAGGAGGTTGTCAAGTGTTTTCGCTCGACGATTCCATTCTTGGGTGGTTGGTTTGGCCCTTGTTCCTGTAACTCGAATCCTAGCCCGGTATATCCCATTTTAATTTTACACAATTGTGAACCTTACGCCTTTTTTACTCTCTGATCGAGGTTCTCGGCAATTAAAAATCTTCGTAAACTAAGTCACACGTGTATATGTTGACATTTAAGAGATATACAGTCTAGAAAATCAAGGGCAATGGTGATATATATGCGGATTAGACACCAAAAAAAAACACTCAACAAATGTCTACAATTTAAGGAATGTGTTTAGTGACGGCATCAGATTCCTAATTGATGGAGAAAGATCCGGTGGTAAGAAAAGCTGCTTCAAGGAGGTTGTCAAGTGTTTTCGCTCGACGATTCCATTCTTGGGTGGTTGGTTTGGCCCTTGTTCCTGTAACTCGAATCCTAGCCCGGTATATCCCATTTTAATTTTACACCATTGTGAACCTTATGCCTTTTTTAGACACTGATCGAGGTTCTCGACATTGAAAAATCTTCGTAAACTAAATCACACGTGTATATGTTGACATTTAAAAGATATACATTCAAGAAAATCAAGGGAAATGGTGATATATATGTGGATTAGACACAAAAAAAAAACACTCAACAAATGGCTACAAGTTAAGAAATGTGTTTAGTGACGGCATCAGATTCCTAATTGATGGAGAAAGGTCTGCTGGCAAGAAAAGCTGCTTCTAGGAGGTTGTCAAGTGTTTTCGCTCGACGATTCCATTCTTGGGTGGTTGGTTTGGCCCTTGTTCCTGTAACTCGAATCCTAGCCCGGTATATCCCATTTTAATTTTACACCATTGTGAACCTTACGCCGTTTTTACTCTCTGATCGAGGTTCCCGGCATTGAAAAATCTTCGTAAACTAAATCACACGTGTATATGTTGACATTTAAGAGGTATACAGTCAAGAAAATTAAGGGCAATGGTGATATATATGCGGTTTAGACACCAAAAAAAACACTCAACAAATGGCTACAATTTAAGGAATGTTGTTAGTGACGGCATCAGATTCCTAATTGATGGAGAAAGGTCTGGTGGCAAGAAAAGCTGCTTCTAGGAGGTTGTCTGGTGTTTTCGCTCGACGATTCCATTCTTGGGTGGTTGGTTTGGCCCTTGTTGCTGTAACCCGAATCCTAGCCCGGTATATCCCATTTTAATTTTACACCATTGTGAACCTTACGCCTTTTTTACTCTCTGATCGAGGTTCTCGGCAATTAAAAATCTTCGTAAACTAAATCACATGTGTATATGTTGTCATTTTAGAGATATACAGTGAAGAAAATCAAGGGCAATGGTGATATATATGCGGATTAGACACCAAAAAAAACACTCAACAAATGGCTACAATTTAAGGAATGTGTTTAGTGACGGCATCAGATTCCTAATTGATGGAGAAAGATCTGGTGGCAAGAAAAGCTGCTTCTAGGAGGCATTATATGGTCGAGTTCTACCATATTGGTCGAGTTCTCCTATAACAATAGCTACCATACTAGTATTAAGGCTTCGCCCTTTGAGGCATTATATGGTAGAAAATGCAGAACACCTATTTGTTGGGCGGAAGTAGGAGACGTTCAATTGTCAGGACCGGATTTTGTTTTTGAAACGATGGACAAGATTGTCCAGATTCGCGATCGTTTGAAAGCTGCCAGGGATAGGCAGAAAAGTTATGCGGATCCAAAACGTAAGTCTTTTCACTTCGAAGTAGGTGACAAAGTATTGCTTAAAGTATCACCCTGGAAAGGGGTGATGCGATTTGGTAAGAAAGGCAAGCTAAGCCCGAGATACATAGGACCTTTCGAGGTTATCGAACGTGTCGGGTCAGTTGCTTATAAGTTAAACTTGCCTGAAGAACTCAGTACTATCCACAATGTTTTTCACATCTGTAATCTGAAGAAGTGTTTCGCTGATGAATCACTGGTCATACCACATACGGATGTGCATATAGATGAAAGCTTGAAATTTTTGGAAAAACCATTGTCGATTGAGGATCGACAGGTAAAGAAGCTTCGAAGAAAGCATGTGCCTATTGTAAAGGTCAAATGGGATGCCCGTAGAGGTCCCGAATACACATGGGAGGTAGAATCCACGATGAAAGAAAAATACCTTCATTTTTTTCAGTAAATCTCGAGGTCGAGATTTCTTTTAAGGGGGTGAGGATGTAACACCTCGAAAATTTACGTCCAATAATGTACTGACACGTGTCATATGCTTTGAATATGTGAAAAAGCACTTTAGAGGGACTAAAGTTGACAAATAGTGAAACTATGTGAATATAAGGGTCCAAAGTGTCAACAATGGATAAATAGGCCCTACAATAACCCTACATGGTGTTTATAATCTTAAACGATTAAATCATGGATCATACAAAGCGAAAAATGAAAGAAAGTGAGGAATTACAAACTACAGGGGCTAAACGTGTCAACATGTTGAAAGTATACCTCTGAGTGACCTTTTGGCAAACCCGAAGCTTTGTAATGATAAAACATACTCACTAGAATATGTGAAAAAAATTTCATAAAGTTTCGTTGTCGTATGAGAAAGTTATGATCAAAACCGTGCACGAAGGGTTAAAAGCGTTAACGTTGAAATTCGTGACTTTTCGGGTAAGCACAAAGTTAACCAAGGACCTACCCATGTTTGTAAATGTCCCAAGGTCCTTAAAAATCAGATTTGAGGGTCAAGAGTGCAAGATAAATAGCCAAAACCACGTTTCAATGGACCAAGGACCAAAATGTAAAACAATGGAAACTTGTTAACCTGGTCACCACTTGTACGCGGCCCGCGTAAGGCCTCTCGCGGCCCGCCTACAAGCTGCCAGCGACAAACAGCGAACAGATGGCAGTTGCAGGCCTGTTTTCGATGGTTAACAGCTGTTGTTCGATACCTGGGGCTCTCCAATGGATTTGCATGCATAGAGGGGCACTTGGACTCATCTGGGATCACTTATAGACTGATTTGGCATCATCTTGGAGGATCAAAGTGACTATAAAAGAACCCACATTGTTGCAACTTATGTTCATTCATTTACAACTTTGCAAAAGATCATCTCTGGAGCTCTCTGGACATCAAGCCAACTTTCTAGTGATCTCTAAGCGTAATTAGGACTCTTGTAAGTACTCCTAATCCTTTCTAATTCGTTGTAGCTTAGTTAATTAATCAAAAGTCAAACCGTCGTAAATTAAGTTTGACTTCGTGATTAAATGAAATTTGCTCAGTCATTTCTCAAATCGAAAGTACCTACAAGTAGGTATTTATGTGGGTAACAAACCCTTAAAAGGGTACTTTCAGATTCCCACTCTAACTATGTTAATTGTCGAGTCAAAGCTTATCTTAAAAAGTCACCAGAATGTGTATTTTCAAAATTAAGCATAATTAGCAATGTAGGGTACATGCAACATGTTTGATTATCAAAATAACATGGTAACTAATATAAGAACATGTCTCAACATGTTCAACTCGACAATTTTCAGTATAAACCCGGATCGGACCTGAAAGTCGCATAATTTGACTTTTGCTTTGACTATCAGTTCTGATCCGTTTGTGCATGTTTAAGATCCGCCTTAGAGCTTATTTTGGACCAAGTTTCATATAAGTATAACTCTCTGAGATTATACAACTTGGTTCAATACTTATCCGATTCATATGCATGTTTCCGATTTATGCTTAAATGTTGACTATTATGCCCTCTTGACTATAAAACGTGATTATTGATTTATAAACTTGCACCTAAGATTTGATATCAGTTTACGGTCTAGATTAAGAGTTATGCTCATTAACGTAATTTGAAAGCTTTATGTTAAATAAATGGCGTAATTAGCAAATAGCCTATTTTAAACCACTTTTTGATATCAAACCTTTTCCCCACTGATGTAATATAATATTTTGGGATTTTTAAAGATTTTTATTTAATTTTTGGCTGAACATAACATAGGTCTCTAAGTTTAATTCGGTAAATACCGATTTTGCCCTTTTAAGCCATAAAATGAGTTTTACAAATCCTTTTGACCCCAAACCTTTTTCTACTGATTTTATTTGTTAAATAAAATATTTTGAGCCTTCTGGAATCATAAAAATATCAGCTTTCCTTTAAAAACCCGGAAATGGCTCCAAATCGCCTTTTTAAGCGTTTTTAACGCATAGTATGTGCTAAAACCATATTTAACATATAAGGTTGATACCTACTGATTTTTTTAGCATATTTATATATAATAACAGTAAGTAAAAGTTTATAAACTCAGGTTTCCAGTTTTGACCTTTTTAGCCCTTGTGAAATTACCCAAATACCCCTAAGGTGCATAGTTTGGTTTTAAATGATAAGTTTCACATATGGGTCATACCCTACTGTTATAACATGTTAAATTAAGTATATTTACTGTATAAACCAGACCTGTACCTCAGATTTCTGATTTAACTCTTTTATAATCTTTTAAATGACCAAAATGCCCTTATGAGGCATAATTTGTGTTTAAATTCGTTTGGGGCATAATAGAAGATATCTTACTGATATTATAACATATTTAGAGCATATTAACTCAGGGAACTTGCATATGACTCTTATGGTTACCCGTGACGCCCTTTTCGCGTCCGGTTCGGTTTATGTAACTCGTTTGCATAAATTGACCAAAACGGGTCAAACATTATCATTTTTGTCTCAAAATCCAGAATGTATTTAGTATACCCATATTATACAAGTATTCAAACTTGTCGGGTCTAAATCACATTCTATCCGGTCTTCGCTTAATCGTGCGTTTGAACCGTATCGTCCTTAAAGCTAACCGGTCTAAGCTTAAGCTTAAATAAAGACCCGTTAGAAATCTAATAGGTTATTATAAACCTTCGTTCCAGATTTGGAGCACCAGTAAAAGCTACTTGCAATTTGCTTATTGTGAATTATACTTTACTTAGGTAAATACTTTTAACTTATTTTCCCTATACGGGCTTGGGGTACGGTATATAAAATACCGCTTGGTCCGGCATTGAATTCTTTAATCGAATAGAGGTTAAATTTATTGATATGCTATGTTTTGAATGTGTTTTGTTTGCTTAAAGCCTTTGGGGGGTTAATGACCATGTCCCGGATATCCTTGGCATCATCTTACGAGATGGCCACGACCTGAGCACGGGGTGTAGGCGTACACCTTTCAGTGCATAACTCAATATTGTGGTGTGTCTATTAATCTTTAACCCGGTCTACGGATCGGGCTACTGAACGCATAAGTAACATGTAAATCCCTTACAAGATTATATTGCATAATTATCCCAAGTTATAAAATGTTTTGTGCCACGTGCATTCAAATCAATTTTCAATCCTTTTCAAAATGAGTCAGTTAAATTGTATTTACCAGTGTAAACTGACGTATTTTTCCAAAAGGTTAAGTGCAGGTACTACTCGTACTAGGCTGGCTGTCTTCTAAAGCGTCCACAATAAGTCTCGCAAGCTTGGATGTCAAATAAACTGTTGAACAATATCTTCTTTTATTTTGATCCGCCTGTGGATCCATTTCAACTACTCGTGATATTTAATATTACATTTTATTTAAAGTTGAAATGAATCTATCTTTGCTTCCGCTGTGCATTTAAATATTGTGTTGTTTGTCTATGATGATACCAACTACATCACTATACTCCCCACCGGGCCCACCGGTGACTCGTGGAAATTAGGGGTGTGACAGGTTGGTATCAGAGCCAAGTCTGAGTGAATAAAACACTAGTCTTTTGTGTTTAATCTCAGTTACACAATTGCACATTCCTCGATTCTCGAGTCTAGACAAAGAACTTAGGAATTTTCCAAATTTTTGGTTTTTATTTCTAACTTTGTCTTATATATTTCTTGTTGTATCACTTGTTTGTTTTTGACAGGTTGTCAAAATGCCGCCGCGAATGAGAGGAAGAGGCAGGGGAAATGGGCCACTTACCGCCCCAAACGACCACGAGGCCGGACCGTCACACCGGCGAACACCTTCAGATCCCCATAACTCAGATGCTCAAGATCTTTGGAGGTCTTTTACTGAACTAGCTAGGCGCTCAGTTTCACTGAGTACCTCCCCGTCTATCCCACACTCCTTTGGGCCTCATTCTGAGAATGAGCCCCATAACTCTCACCAGTCCTACATTCCTCTACTAGGACACCAATCACCCTTTGACCATGCATCACCCGTCTTCCAGGGCCTGTTCAACCCTGCTGATTACCTTGGAGAACCAGTGGGTTTTAACCCACTTGGACCTGAAGACCACTTTTCCGGTGGCAACCCGGTGGATATCGATGAGGACACTGATCCTGCAATGCCACCATCCGGAACTCCCAACCATCCCATTGAAATTTCAGATGGGTCACCGTTTGTGGGATCACCTTACAATGGTCCCGACAGCTTTGAGGAGAAATTCCGGCAGTATGACTGGGTATTTACTCCCAGCTACCATAGCTCTCCCTTGCACCAGCCACACCACTCTCCTCTAGACCAGCCGCAGCAAAACTCTCCCGTGCACCACCAGCAGCAGCCACAGCAGCAGCAGAATCCTTCCGAGGATTCCCGACTTGTCGCGGTCACTCCGCCGGCAGCACCACCTCAGCTTCAGCCTCCCTCGCCCCCGAGGCGAAGGAGAACGACCTTGCGGATATCCGCACGAGGGGGAGTGCGCATTTGCACCCCTCCAAATTCAAGTGGCAGCCGGTACTCGCCACTTCATGAAGAACCGGAGACGGGAGAATCTTCACACCCCGTCTCAGAAGTGAACTCTGCGCCAGTCGCGCCACAGCCACCATTGGGTTTTGGAGACCCAATTCCCACTTACACGGGTGCGGCAGTGTACAATCCCTTCGAGCAGCCGATCCACACAAATTACAACTTTACCGAGGATCCCTACTGGATAGCAGCAAACTCCAACACTCTCCATCAGGAAGGTCCCTACGGAGGTCCCTGGGCTACGGGACACTCGACCTATGGATACCCACCATATGGGTATCAACAACCGCCTCCTCGACCTCCACAATATCAGCAGCCCCCTCAGGTGCCGGCGATGTCACCGCCGCAATTTCAAGAAATCCTTCATGAGATACATGAGGTGCGACAAGAGGTGCAACATGGATTGCGGGAAGAACGTAGGCATAACCGGGGGATGTTTAAGAAAATGGTGAATTTGATCAAGGGAAAAAGCAAGAAGGATCACTAAAATCCTTTGTTTGTTTATTTATTTTAGTTGTAATCATGTCCCTGCGAGGACATTTATTTCTGTACTCTGCCCCTGCGTGGGCTATTATCCTTTCTGTTCTGCCCCTGCGTGGGCATGTTTTCTATTTTGACCCCTGCATGGGTTTGTTTTGTTAGTTGGCCCCTACGTGGGCATGTTGTTTATGTAAAAGTCCCGTTTAGGGCAAACTCGTACTAGTTTAATTTTTGTTTGGATTGGTTAATTTAAGTTTTTCATTTTTAAATCATATGCATGAATATAATATATGAATAAATGAAAAATAACATTTATTATTTTAACTTGCCATTTTTTTTAGAATCTTAAAAAGGTAAAACCTAGCTTGAATGTCATATTAAAGACCTGGCCAATATGGTAGAACCTGTTTAAAAAGATTCAAATCTCTGTTAACATCTGCAAACATGTTAACATTCTTGGCTAGTGTGATCCGCAAAATCACACATGTCACCCTTTTTATAAATTACCCAAATTTATATTTTTATATATATTTGATTGTGACAAAATGCCTACGGGTTATAATTAATGTCATATAAAACGAAAGGCAGCCGTAGTTTATAGACTCCCTGCCAAGAAAGGGATTGATTTGTCTTATTTATTCAAACTTTAATCCTATAAGATCTAAATTTGTAATTTAGAAATTTGTCTACGTGACTAGGCCTATTGTGCCAATATTATATTTCATTCTAAAAAGATTACTAGTAAAAATCCCGAATGAAATTATTGAATAAATTAACTAGTATGGCTATTAAAACCATGGTTAATAAATCGTCAAGAACGATAATACTGTTTAGGCTTCTAAATAGACCTTGTCCTTATTTTTATGTAGCAATTAAGACAACATGGCTAAGTCTGAAGAATTAAACAGTCGTCCAGCGGAAAACCCTGAAAATGCTAAGATACTTGTAACTGGTGCGGAGTTACAAGCAATAGTGGAAAATGCGGTTACCAAAGCCATCGAGAGGCAATATAGTGAATCAAGCGGGACCCGAAGTAGGACCCGATCCGCGCCACATTCCAAACCAAAAGTTCACTCTGAGCCTCATAGCAAACCGCCCTCTAAGAAAGATGAACCTAAGAAAGATGAGCTCAAGAAGGATGATGATCGACACTCATCAAATCAGAACAGTGTTCCCTCAAAAAGGATGGTGCATGATGCCAAACCACACACCAAGTCCTGTACATACAAGTACTTTGTTTCTTGCAAACCCCGGGACTTCACCGGGGAGAAAGGAGCAATATATTGTATGACTTGGTTGGACGAAATGGATACGGTTGTAGACATCAGCGGTTGTGCTGAAAGGGACGTAGTAAAATACGTATCCCAATCGTTCAAGGGAGAAGCACTGGCGTGCTGGAAGTCTCTCATACAGGCTGCTGGAAAGATCCCGCTCGACAATTTATCATGGGATCAGTTCGTTGCTCTCATTAAGGATAATTATTGCCCGCAGCACGAAGTCGAGAGAATCGAATCAGGCTTCTTGTCTTTGGTAATGAAGAATTTAGACTGCCAGGCATACCTCACCACTTTCAATACCCTATCTAGGTTGGTTCCGTACTTGGTAACCCCAGAACCTAAAAGGATTGCTCGCTTCATCGGGGGTTTAGCCCCTGAAATTAAAGCAAGTGTTAAGGCATCAAGGCCTGTAACCTTCAGATCAGCAGCTGATCTATCTCTATCTCTTACCTTGGACGTAGTCAGGTTGAGAGCACTCAGGAACTCAGAAGAAGGTAAGAGGAAGCGTGAGGATGATACCTCACGAAGATCAGATAAGAGACACCGAGGAAGTAACGACCACAAGAAAGGGTCGGGATTTAAGAAGGATGGGCAACAATCGGGGGATAAGCCCAAATGTAAAACTTGTAAGAAGAACCATTTTGGGAGGTGTCGACTTGAGTCGAAATCCCAGTCTGACACGAGACCCTGTGGAATTTGCAAATCTACGGATCATAAGACTTTGGAGTGTAAGAAGCTGAAAGATGCAACATGTTACGGTTGCAATGAGAAAGGGCACATTAAGTCCAATTGTCCAAAGAACGCCAAGAAAGCCGAGGATGGGAAGAAGACCAATGCGAGGGTCTTCAAGATGGACGCTAAGGAAGCTGTTCAGGATGACAACGTGATCATAGGTACTTTTCTCATAAATGATGTTTTTGCTAGAGTATTGTTTGATTCTGGAGCAGATAAGTCTTTTGTGGATAATAAGTTTTGTGATTTGTTGAAATTTCCTGTAAAACCCTTAAGTGTGAAATATGAGGTGGAATTAGCTGATGGAACCATAGAAACCGCCTCAACTGTGTTAGATGGATGTGTTATATCCATTAGGAATCACTCATTTCCTTTGTCCTTACTCCCCTTTAAGCTAGCCGGCTTTGATATAGTTATAGGAATGGATTGGTTATCGCATAACCAAGCCCAGATTATGTGCAACAGAAAGCAAGTGGTAGTCATAACCCCGTCTGGGGAGTCACTTACCATTCAAGGGGATACTCAGCATGGACTGCCCGAGCAAGTGTCCATGCTCAAGGCATCCAGATGTCTGTAGAAGGGTTGTGTCATTTATATGGCACAAGTTACTATTGATGAGCCAAAGCCTAAGATTGAAGACATCCCTATCATTTCGGAATATCCTAAAGTTTTTCCCGAAGAACTACCTGGTTTACCACCAGATAGGCAAGTGGAATTCCGAATTGACATCATCCCGGGTGAAGCACCAGTAGCAAGAGCGCCTTATAGGTTAGCACCAACGGAGATGAAGGAATTAAGGACGCAGTTAGATGATCTGTTAGCTAAAGGTTTTATTAGACCTAGTTCGTCTCCTTGGGGAGCGCCGATCTTGTTTGTCAAGAATAAGGATGGATCGATGCGCCTGTGCATCGATTACCGTGAGCTTAATAAAGTCACTATCAAGAATAGGTATCCTTTGCCCAGGATTGACGACCTGTTCGATCAATTGCAAGGGGCAAGTTACTTCTCTAAGATCGACTTGAGGTCAGGCTATCATCAGTTGAAGGTCAAGGATGAAGATGTGCACAAGACTGCATTTAGGACTCGTTATGGTCATTACGAGTTCCTAGTGATGCCTTTTGGGCTCACTAATGCACCGGCCGCATTCATGGATCTCATGAATCGCGTCTGCAAGCCTTACTTGGACAAATTCGTCATCGTCTTTATTGACGACATCCTTATTTACTCGAAGAGCAAGGCTGACCACGAGAAACACCTTCGTTGTATTCTCAAACTTCTACACCAAGAGAAACTCTACGCCAAATTTTTGAAGTGCGAATTTTGGCTTCGAGAAGTCCAATTCCTTGGACATGTGGTAAGTGAGTGTGGTATCCAAGTGGATCCCGCTAAGGTAGAAGCAGTTATGAATTGGCAAGAGCCAAAGATGCCTACCGAGATTCGCAGCTTCCTGGGTTTAGCAGGATACTATAGGCGATTTATCGAAAACTTCTCAAGGATTGCTGCGCCCCTAACTTCATTGACACGTAAGAAAGTTAAGTTTGATTGGGGCCCTAAGCAGCAGGAATGTAACACCCCGTCCCGGAAGGGGCCGAAGTGTCACAATAACAGTAGTCAGATCAAAAACATAATTCCATTTATACTTAAATGTATTACAAGGCTTTACAACTTAATAAAGGATATCTAATCCATTACAATTATTTCTACTGTCTTGTCCAAACACTTGAGCACTCTTCCATATCCCCTGTCCCAGATTGTCCTGATAACCTGACGTAAAGAAGAAAACACAACAAAGAAAAACGTACGTCTGAGCAAAATTTTGAAAAGTTTTGCCCAGTGTGCGGATAACGGAAGATAAAAGCTTATTTTATTTAATATCCGGAGTTAACTTTTTGTGAAAACGTTACGATGCATAAACATAATCATAATCATATCTTACGGATATACCCATGAGCAAACTGAAAACGTGACAATACACAGGTAGCTACTGCTGCATACTTATCACACGAAATGGTGAGTTGGCATACCCTCTATCCATTTCCTTATAACTTAAAATCCTAGGATCGATCCATACGCCTCCTAGTAGCTTTGTACCACACTTGTACCTAGGGACGCTGTGAACTAATCTCTCCGTCACAGATGGAGCACATGCTGTTGATGCCGCAACAACATGCTCGTGGGACACTCCACGAGAAGCGATACTCAGGGTAACAGAGTACAAATGGTCTTATTCACATAACTTATAAAACTTATTTTCAGAACAGAACAGAACTTATTTTTATAACAAAACAGAACTTATAAACTTATATTCAGAACAGAACGGAACATATATTGGAACATGCGATAATGAGTACAACTTAACAGAAAAACTATCGCATGACATGAAAACTAAAATCAAGGAATTCAACGGACTGTCAAATGAATCAATAATCAAAGACGTGAGGAGTTTTAAAAACAAGACATATTAATTTAAAACAATTTGACTTGAGTAACATAATACTTATATATCATATTAAACTTGTAACTTTGTAAAATACGAATCTTTGGCGAGATTGAAAATATAAGAGTGGAACCAGTCATCAAGGTATGGTTATCAATCCTATCTTGACAATTTCGTCCCCAAAATGTGGTTTATTAAACGAACAGGATAAAACCTTGACTCGTTAATAAGGAACCACTAGAGTTGAAAATGAAACTCGTATAAAGTAAAACAAAACCTTTTCCAAACGTTTGTAACTTTCAACACATGTTTCATAACTTAATCTTAATACGGAATCTATAACTTATTTCATAACTTAATCTTAATACGGAATCTATAACTTTATTTCATAACTTAATCTTAATACGGAATCTATAACTTATAACTTAATCTTAATACAGAATCTATAATCAGGAATGATATACTTGTATCAAAACGATCTAAATCGAAAGAAAGGATTCTATCCGTACCCAACGGACATAAATCGACATAAAGGATTCTTATAAAACGACATAAATCGAACGAAAGGAATCTACCCGTACGGAATTTATAACTTATTTCATAACTTAATCTTAATATGGAATCTATAACTTATTTCATAACTTAATCTTAATATGGAAACTTAAATTCAGGAACGACATCAATCAAAAGAAAGGGATTCTATCCGTACCCAACGGACATAAATCTAAAGAAAGGAGTCTACCCGTACGATATATCAGAATTGACAGAAATCGAAAGAAAGGAGTCTATCCGTACGATATATCAGAATTGACAGAAATCGAAAGAAAGGAATCTATCCGTACCTAACGGACATAAATTGAAAGGATTCTATACGTACAGAACTTATAACTTATTTCTTAACTAAATCTTAATACGGAATTTAAAATCAAGAATGATATGACGCAAATCGAAAGAAAGGAGTCTATCCGTACGATATATCAGAATTGACAGAAATCGAAAGAAAGGAATCTATCCGTACCTAACGGACATAAATTGAAAGGATTCTATACGTACAGAACTTATAACTTATTTCTTAACTAAATCTTAATACGAAATTTAAAATCAAGAATGATATGACGCAAATCGAAAGAAAGGAGTCTATCCGTACTGAACTTATACTGATATTAAATGACACAAATCAAAAGACAAGAGTCTATCCGTACCCAACGGACACAAATTGAAAGGATTCTATACGTACGGAACTTATAACTTATTTCTTAACTAAATCTTAATACGGAATTTAAAATCAAGAATGATATGACGTAAATCGAAAGAAAGGAGGCTATCCGTACCTTAAATTTTCCAAGTGATGCTACCTTGTTTTCAATTGTAGATTTATACGGGCAGAGTTTATCCTACTGATTATCTTCTTAACCTAATTTTGCTCACAAATTAGGTATTTAACTTAATACAGCATTTACGATAACTCACGAGATCAAATTCTCACAATGAATGACAAAATGCAATACTTTGCCCATCGAATTAACGATGATCCGTTGAATTAACAACGAACGACAAGGTATAATACTTTACCCATCGAATTAACGATGATCCGTTGAATTAACAACGAACGATAAAGTATAATACTTTACCTATCGAATTAACGACAATCCGTCAAATTAATGACGAACGATAAAGTATAACCCCAATGTGGGCGGCACTTAAACATTCATTAGATATTTGAATCAATCGGACAATGAATCGTAGCAGCGATTGAGTTAATACCCTGTTCTGCAGCACCCCGCTATACTTAATTGAAGATTCGTGTGTGTTAATTGAGTAATCGGACAATATCTCAGCCTAATTTTGGAGTTTCTTCGTCGATTTTGTGCCCAGATTCAAGTGCCAAGGCCTGCTATTTATACACGAAATTTGACAAGCTTACGGACCGTAAGCTTAAGAAGGTTGAGGTCCGTATGGCTGCTTACGGACCGTAAGCTTGGTGACCTTACGGTCCGTAAGGTACACTTCATGCTTAAATTGTTGCCACGTGTGGGACTAGTGCTGGTGAGTCGACAATTTCTGAAAATTTAGCTTCCTCCGCAAGTTATTAGGATAATTATCAAGTGGGTAATACCCCCCCTGAGTTTTAGGGGCCCTAATCCTGATTCTGAAAATTCTGAAAATCTTAGGGTTTGTACAGAATTACTTGGGTGTCTTAATTAGGGTTTCCTATTGGACTATAAATCATAAGAGTTGTTACTTTTTATGTTTTAAAATTTTCGGGTGTTACAAGGAATCCTTTGACATTCTGAAGAAAAAGTTGAGCAATGCACCAGTGCTAACATTGCCCGATGGTATAGAAGAATTCGTGGTGTATTGTAATGCATCCCACACTGGAATGGGCTGTGTACTCATGCAGAAGGGAAAAGTTATTGCCTACGCTTCACGACAGCTAAAGGTGCACGAGAAGAACTACACCACCCATGACTTGGAGCTGGGTGCCGTTGTATTTGCATTAAAGTTATGGAGGCATTACTTATATGGAACCAAGTGTGTGATCTATTCAGATCACAAGAGCCTTCAACATTTGTTCAATCAGAAGGACTTGAACAAGCGACAAAGACGATGGATGGAAACTCTAAATGATTATGATTGTGAGATAAAATACCATCCAGGCAAGGCAAATGTAGTTGCTGACGCCTTAAGCAGAAAAAGAAAGAGTAAAGCCGATAAGAATAAATGCTAAGCGCATTGAAATAAGGAATAGTTTGAACGAAAGGGTGTTAGCTGCACAGAAGGAAGCTGTGCTGGAAGCTAACTATCCTGAAGAAAAACTAGGAGTAACTGAGGAGCAGTTATCCTATGACAAGGACGGAATGCTAAGATTGAATGGACGAATATGGGTTCCAGTTTTTGGAGGACTTCGGGATGTTATCCTCCAAGAAGCCCACAGTTCCAAATATTCTGTTCATCCTAGAGCTGATAAGATGTACCAGGATCTAAAGGCAAACTACTGGTGGATTGGTTTGAAAAAGTCTGTAGCTGCTTATGTAGCTAAATGTTTAACTTGTGCGCAAGTCAAAGCTGAGCACCAGAAGCCGTCAGGTTTGTTACAACAACCTGAAATTCCCACGTGGAAGTGGGAGATGGTGACGATGGATTTCATCACCAAGTTGCCAAAGACGAGGAAGGGAAACGATACTATATGGGTCATAGTAGATAGACTGACCAAGTCAGCACATTTTCTACCCATTAAGGAAACTTACAGCTCAGACATGTTAGCTCAATTGTACGTAGATAAAATTGTAGCATTGCATGGCGTGCCATTGTCGATTATCTCGGATAGAGATACGAGATACACCTCTCATTTTTGGAAAAGTTTCCAACAGTCTTTGGGCACGCGCTTAAATTTTAGTACGGCTTACCACCCACAGACAGACGGACAGAGTGAGCGTACCATCCAAACATTGGAAGACATGCTTCGTGCATGTGTGATTGATTTAGGTGGCAGTTGGGATAAGCATCTGCCATTGGTCGAGTTGTCCTATAACAATAGCTACCATACTAGTATTAAGGCTGCGCCCTTTGAGACATTATATGGTAGAAAATGCAGAACACCTATTTGTTGGGCGGAAGTAGGAGACGTTCAATTGTCAGGACCAGATTTGGTTTTTGAAATGACGGACAAGATTGTCTAAATTCGCGATCGTTTGAAAGCTGCCAGGGATAGGCAGAAAAGTTATGCGGATCCAAAACGTAAGTCTTTTCACTTCGAAGTAGGTGACAAAGTATTGCTTAAAGTATCACCCTGGAAAGGGGTGATGCGATTTGGTAAGAAAGGCAAGCTAAGCCCGAGATACATAGGACCTTTCGAGGTTATCGAACGTGTCGGGTCAGTTGCTTATAAGTTAAACTTGCCTGAAGAACTCAGTGCTATCCACAATGTTTTTCACATCTGTAATCTGAAGAAGTGTTTCGCTGATGAATCACTGGTCATACCACATACGGATGTGCATATAGATGAAAGCTTGAAATTTTTGGAAAAACCATTGTCGATTGAGGATCGACAGGTAAAGAAGCTTCGAAGAAAGCATGTGCCTATTGTAAAGGTCAAATGGGATGCCCGTAGAGGTCCCGAATACACATGGGAGGTAGAATCCACGATGAAAGAAAAATACATTCATTTGTTTCAGTAAATCTCGAGGTCGAGATTTCTTTTAAGGGGGTGAGGATGTAACACCTCGAAAATTTACGTCCAATAATGTACTGACACGTGTCATAGGCTTTGAATATGTGAAAAAGCACTTTAGAGGGACTAAAGTTGACAAATAGTGAAACTATGTGAATATAAGGGTCCAAAGTGTCAACAATGGATAAATAGGCCCTACAATAACCTTACATGGTGTTTATAATCTTAAACGATTAAATCATGGATCATACAAAGCGAAAAATGAAAGAAAGTGAGGAATTACAAACTACAGGGGCTAAACGTGTCAACATGTTGAAAGTATACCTCTGAGTGACCTTTTGGCAAACCCGAAACTTTGTAATGATAAAACATACTCACTAGAATATGTGGAAAAAATTTCATAAAGTTTCGTTGTCGTATGAGAAAGTTATGATCAAAACCGTGCACGAAGGGTTAAAAGCGTTAACGTTGAAATTCGTGACTTTTCGGGTAAGCACAAAATTAACCAAGGACCTACCCATGTTTGTAAATGTCCCAAGGTCCTTAAAAATCAGATTTGAGGGTCAAGAGTGCAAGATAAATAGCCAAAACCACGTTTCAATGGACCAAGGACCAAAATGTAAAACAATGGAAACTTGTTAACCTGGTCACCACTTGTACGCGGCCCGCGTAAGGCCTCTCGCGGCCCGCCTACAAGCTGCCAGCGGCAAACAGCGAACAGATGGCAGTTGCAGGCCTGTTTTCGATGGTTAACAGCTGTTGTTCGATACCTGGGGCTCTCCAATGGATTTGCATGCATAGAGGGGCACTTGGACTCATCTGGGATCACTTATAGACTGATTTGGCATCATCTTGGAGGATCAAAGTGACTATAAAAGAACCCACATTGTTGCAACTTATGTTCATTCATTTACAACTTTGCAAAAGATCATCTCTGGAGCTCTCTGGACATCAAGCCAACTTTCTAGTGATCTCTAAGCATAATTAGGACTCTTGTAAGTACTCCTAATCCTTTCTAATTCGTTGTAGCTTAGTTAATTAATCAAAAGTCAAACCGTCGTAAATTAAGTTTGACTTCGTGATTAAATGAAATTTGCTCAGTCATTTCTCAAATTGAAAGTACCTACAAGTAGGTATTTATGTGGGTAACAAACCCTTAAAAGGGTACTTTCAGATTCCCACTCTAACTATGTTAATTGTCGAGTCAAAGCTTATCTTAAAAAGTCACCAGAATGTGTATTTTCAAAATTAAGCATAATTAGCAATGTAGGGTACATGCAACCTGTTTGATTATCAAAATAACATGGTAACTAATATAAGAACATGTCTCAACATGTTCAACTCGACAATTTTCAGTATAAACCCGGATCGGACCCGAAAGTCGCATAATTTGACTTTTGCCTTGACTATCAGTTCTGATCCGTTTGTGCATGTTTAAGATCTGCCTTAGAGCTTATTTTGGACCAGGTTTCATATAAGTATAACTCTCTGAGATTATACAACTTGGTTCAATACTTATCCGATTCATATGCATGTTTCCGATTTATGCTTAAATGTTGACTATTATGCCCTCTTGACTATAAAACGTGATTTTTGAAAAAGTTAAAGAGTAGAAACATTAGTTACTGATTAATAAACTTGCACCTAAGATTTGATATCAGTTTAAGGTCTAGATTAAGAGTTATGCTCATTAACGTAATTTGAAAGTTTTATGTTAAATAAATGGCGTAATTAGCAAATAGCCTATTTTAAACCACTTTTTGATATCAAACCTTTTACCCACTGATGTAATATAATATTTTGGGATTTTTAAAGATTTTTATTTAATTTTACAACATTGTGAACCTTACGCCTTTTTACTCTCTGATCGAGGTACTCGGCATTGAAAAATCTTCGTAAACTAAATAACACGTGTATATGTTGACATTTAAGAAATATACAGTCAAGAAAATCAAGGGCAATGGTGATATATATGCGGATTAGACACCAAAAAAAACATTCAACAAATGGCTGCAATTTAAGGAATGTGTTTAGTGACGGCATCAGATTCCTAATTGATGGAGAAAGGTCTGGTGGCAAGAAAAGCTGCTTCTAGGAGGTTGTCAAGTGTTTTTGCTCGACGATTACATTCTTGGGTGGTTGGTTTGGCCCTTGTTCATGTAACTCGAATCCTAGCCCGGTATATCCCATTTTAATTTTACACTATTGTGAACGTTACGCCTTTTTTACTCTCTGATCGAGGTTCTCAGCAATTAAAAATCTTCGTAAACTAAATCACACATGTATATGTTGACATTTAAGAGATATACAGTCAAGTAAATCAAGGGCAATGGTGATATATATGCGGATTAGACACCAAAAAAAACACTCAACAAATTGCTACAATTTAAGGAATGTGTTTAGTGACGGCATCAGATTCCTAATTGATGGAGAAATGTTTGGTGGCAAGAAAAGCTGCTTCTAGGAGGTTGTCAAGTGTTTTCGCTCGACGATTCCATTCTTGGGTGGTTGGTTTGGCCCTTGTTCCTGTAACTCGAATCCTAGCCTGGTATATCCCATTTTAATTTTACACCATTGTGAACCTTATGCCTTTTTTACTCTCTGATCGAGGTTCTTGGCAATTAAAAATCTTCGTAAACTAAATCACACGTGTATATGTTGACATTTAAGAGAGATACAGTCAAGAAAATCACGTGCAATGGTGATATATATACGGATTAGACACAAAAAAAAAAACACTCAACAAATGGCTAAAATTTAAGGAATGTGTTTAGTGACGGCATCAGATTCCTAATTGAAGGAGAAAGATCTGGTGGCAAGAAAAGCTGCTTCTAGGAGGTTGTCAAGTGTTTTCGCTCGACGATTCGATTCTTGGGTGGTTGGTTTGGCCCTTGTTCCTGTAACTCGAATCCTAGCCCGGTATATCCTATTTTAATTTTACACCATTGTGAACCTTACGCCTTTTTTACTCTCTGATCGAGGTTCTTGGCATTGAAAAATCTTCGTAATCTAAATCACACGTGTATATGTTGACATTTAAGAGATATACAGTCAAGAATATCAAGGGCAATGGTGATATATATGCGGATTAGTCACAAAAAAAAAACACTCAACAAATGGCTACAATTTAAGGTATGTGTTTAGTGACGGCATCAGATTCCTAATTGATGGAGAAAGGTCTGGTGGCAAGAAAAGTTGCTTCTAGGAGGTTGTCAAGTGTTTTCGCTCGACGATTCCATTCTTGGGTGTTTGGTTTGGCCCTTGTTCTTGTAACTCGAATCCTAGCACGGTATATCCCATTTTAATTTTACACCATTGTGAACCTTACGCCTTTTTTACTCTCTGATCGAGGTTCTCGGCATTAAAAAATCTTCGTAAACTAAATCACACGTGTATATGTTGACATTTAAGAGATATACATTCAAGAAAATCAAGGACAATGGTGATATATATGCAGATTAGACGCCAAAAATAAAACACTCAACAAATTGCTACAATTTAAGGAATCTGTTTAGTGACGGCATCAGATTCCTAATTGATGGAGAACGGTCTGGTGGCAAGAAAAGCTGCTTCTAGGAGGTTGTCAAGTGTTTTCGCTCGACGATTCCATTCTTGGGTGGTTGGTTTGGCCCTTGTTCCTGTAACTCGAATCCTAGCCAGGTATATCCCATTTTATTTTTACACCATTGTGAACCTTACGCCTTTTTTACTCTCTGATCGAGGTTCTCGGCAATTAAAATGTTCGTAAACTAAATCACACGTGTATATGTTGACATTTAAGAGATATACAGTCAAGAAAATCAAGGGCAATGGTGATATATATGTGGATTAGACACAAAAAAAAACACTCAACAAATGGCTACAATTTAAGGAATGTGTTTAGTGACGGCATCAGATTCCTAATTGATGGAGAAAGGTCTGGTGGCAAGAAAAGCTGCTTCTAGGAGGTTGTCAAGTGTTTTTGCTCGACGATTACATTCTTGGGTGGTTGGTTTGGCCCGTGTTCATGTAACTCGAATCCTAGCCCGGTATATCCCATTTTAATTTTACACCATTTTGAACGTTACGCCTTTTTTACTCTCTGATTGAGGTTCTCGGCAATTAAAAATCTTCGTAAACTAAATCACACATGTATATGTTGACATTTAAGAGATATACAGTCAAGAAAATCAAGGGCAATGGTGATATATATGTGGATTAGACACAAAAAAAAACACTCAACAAATGGCTACAATTTAAGGAATGTGTTTAGTGACGGCATCAGATTCCTAATTGATGGAGAAAGGTCTGGTGGCAAGAAAAGCTGCTTCTAGGAGGTTGTCAAGTGTTTTTGCTCGACGATTACATTCTTGGGTGGTTGGTTTGGCCCTTGTTCATGTAACTCGAATCCTAGCCCGGTATATCCCATTTTAATTTTACACCATTTTGAACGTTACGCCTTTTTTACTCTCTGATTGAGGTTCTCGGCAATTAAAAATCTTCGTAAACTAAATCACACATGTATATGTTGACATTTAAGAGATATGCAGTCAAGAAAATCAAGGGCAATGGTGATATATATGCGGATTAGACACGAGAAAAAACACTCAACAAATGGCTATATTTTAAGGAATGTGTTTAGTGACGGCATCAGATTCCAAATTGATGGAGAAATGTTTGGTGGCAAGAAAAGCTGCTTCTAGGAGGGTGTCAAGTGTTTTCGCTCGACGATTCCATTCTTGGGTGGTTGGTTTGGCCCTTGTTCCTGTAACTCGAATCATAGCCCGGTATATCCCATTTTAATTTTACACCATTGTGAACCTTACGCCTTTTTTACTCTCTAATCGAGGTTCTCGGCAATTAAAAATCTTTGTAAACTAAATCACACGTGTATATGTTGACATTTAAGAGAGATACAGTCAAGAAAATCACGGGCAATGGTGATATATATGCGGATTAGACACCAAAAAAAACACACAACAAATGGCTACAATTTAAGGAATGTTTTTAGTGACGGCAACAGATTCCTAATTAAAGGAGAAAGATCTGGTGGCAAGAAAAGCTGCTTATAGGAGGTTGTCAATTGTTTTCGCTCGACGATTCCATTCTTAGGTGGTTGGTTTGGCCCTTGTTCCTGTAACTCGAATCCTAGCCCGGTATATCCCATTTTAATTTTACATCATTGTGAACCTTACGCCTTTTTTATTCTCTGATCGAGGTTCTCGGCATTAAAAAATCTTCGTAAACTAAATCACACGTGTATATGTTGACATTTAAGAGATATACAGTCAAGAAAATCAAGGGAAATGGTGATATATATGCGGATTAGACACAAAAAAAAACACTCAACAAATGGCTACAATTTAAGGAATGTGTTTAGGGATGGCATCAGATTCCTAATTGATGGAGAAAGGTCTGGTGGCAAGAAAAGCTGCTTCTAGGAGGCTGTCAAGTGTTTTCGCTCGACGATTCCATTCTTGGGTGGTTGGTTTGGCCCTTGTTCCTGTAACTCGAATCCTAGCCCGGTATATCGCATTTTAATTTTACACCATTGTGAACCTTACGCCTTTTTTACTCTCTGATCGAGGTTCTCGGCATTGAAAAATCTTCGTAAACTAAATCACACGTGTATATGTTGACATTTAAGAGATATACAGTCAAGAAAATCAAGGGCAATGGTGATATATATGCGGATTAGACACCCAAAAAAACACTCAACAAATGGCTACAATTTAAGGAATGTGTTTAGTGACGGCATCAGATTCCTAATTGATGGAGAAATGTCTGGTGGCAAGAAAAGCTGCTTATAGGAGGTTGTCAAGTGTTTTCGCTCGACGATTCCATTCTTGGGTGGTTGGTTTGGCCCTTGTTCATGTAACTCGAATCATAGCCCGGTACATCGCATTTTAATTTTACACCATTGTGAACCTTACGCCTTTTTTACTCTCTGATCGTGTTTCTCTGCATTGAAAAATCTTCGTAAACTAAATCACACGTGTATATGTTGACATTTAAGAGATATACAGTCAAGAAAATCAAGGGCAATGGTGATATATATGCGGATTAGACACCAAAAAAAAAAAACACTTAACAAATGGCTACAATTTAAGGAATGTGTTTAGTGACGGTATCAGATTCCTAATTGATGGAGAAAGGTCTGGTGGCAAGAAAAGCTGCTTCTAAGAGGTTGTCAAGTGTTTTCGCTCGACGATTCCATTCTTGGGTGGTTGGTTTGGCCCTTGTTCCTGTAACTCGAATCCTAGCCCGGTATATCCCATTTTAATTTTACACCATTGTGAACCTTACGCCTTTTTTACTCTCTGATCGAGGTTCTTGGCATTGAAAAAAATATTCGTAAAATAAATCACACGTGTATATGTTGACATTTAAGAGATATACAGTCAAGAAAATCAAGGGCAATGGTGATATATATGCGGATTAGTCACAAAAAAAACTCAACAAATGGCTACAATTTAAGGAATGTGTTTGGTGACGGCATCAGATTCCTAATTGATGGAGAAAGGTCTGGTGGCAAGAAAAGCTGCTTCTAGGAGGTTGTCAAGTGTTTTCGCTCGACGATTCCATTCTTGGGTGTTTGGTTTGGCCCTTGTTCTTGTAACTCGAATCCTAGCACGGTATATCCCATTTTAATTTTACACCATTGTGAACCTTACGCCTTATTTACTCTCTGATCGAGGTTCTCGGCATTAAAAAGTCTTCGTAAACTAAATCACACGTGTATATGTTGACATTTAAGAGATATACAGTCAAGAAAATCAAGGGCATTGGTGATATATATGCGGATTAGACACCAAAAAAACACTCAACAAATGACTACAATTTAAGGAATGTGTTTAGTGAAGGCATCAGATTCCTAATTGATGGAGAAATGTCTGGTGGCAAGAAAAGCTGCTTCTAGGAGGCTGTCAAGTGTTTTCGCTCGACGATTCCATTCTTGGGTGGTTGGTTTGGCCCTTGTTCCTGTAACTCGAATCCTAGCCCGGTATATCACATTTTAATTTTACACCATTGTGAACCTTACGCCTTTTTTACTCTCTGATCGAGGTTCTCGGCATTGAAAAATCTTTGTAAACTAAATCACACGTATATATGTTGACATTTAAGAGATATACAGTCAAGAAAATCAAGGGCAATGGTGATATATATGCGGAGTAGACACCAAAAAAAAAAAACACTCAACAAATGGCTACAATTTAAGGAATGTGTTTAGTAACGGCATCAGATTCCTAATTAATGGAGAAAGGTCTGGTGGCAAGAAAAGCTGCTTCTAGGAGGTTGTCAAGTGTTTTCGCTCGACGATTCCATTCTTGGTTGGTTGGTTTGGCCCTTGTTCCTGTAACTCGAATCCTAGCCCGGTATATCCCATTTTAATTTTACACCATTGTGAACCTTACGCCTTTTTTACTCTCTGATCGAGGTTCTCGGCATTGAAAAATCTTCGTAAACTAAATCACACGTGTATATATGTTGACATTTAAGAGATATACAGTCAAGAAAATCAATGGCAATGGTGATATATATGCGGATTAGTCACAAAAAACACTCAACAAATGGCTACAATTTAAGGAATGTGTTTAGTGACGGCATCAGATTCCTAATTGATGGAGAAAGGTCTGGTGGCAAGAAAAGCTGCTTCTAGGAGGTTGTCAAGTGTTTTCGCTCGACGATTCCATTCTTGGGTGTTTTGTTTGGCCCTTGTTCTTGTAACTCGAATCCTAGCACGGTATATCCCATTTTAATTTTACACTATTGTGAACCTTACGCCTTTTGTACTCTCTGATCGAGGTTCTCGGCATTAAAAAATCTTCGTAAACTAAATCACACGTGTATATGTTGACATTTAAGAGATATACAGTCAAGAAAATCAAGGGCAATGGTGATATATATGCGGATTAGACACAAAAAAAAACACTCAACAAATGGCAACAATTTAAGGAATGTGTTTAGTGATGGCATCATATTCCTAATTGATGCAGAAAGGTCTGGTGGCAAGAAAAGCTGCTTCTAGGAGGCTGTCAAGTGTTTTCGCTCGACGATTCCATTCTTGGGTGGTTGGTTTGGCCCTTGTTCCTGTAACTCGAATCCTAGCCCGGTATATCACATTTTAATTTTACACCATTGTGAACCTTACGCCTTTTTTACTCTCTGATCGAGGTTCTCGGCATTGAAAAATCTTTGTAAACTAAATCACACGTATATATGTTGACATTTAAGAGATATACAGTCAAGAAAATCAAGGGCAATGGTGATATATATGCGGAGTAGACACCAAAAAAAAAAACACTCAACAAATGGCTACAATTTAAGGAATGTGTTTAGTAACGGCATCAGATTCCTAATTAATGGAGAAAGGTCTGGTGGCAAGAAAAGCTGCTTCTAGGAGGTTGTCAAGTGTTTTCGCTCGACGATTCCATTCTTGGTTGGTTGGTTTGGCCCTTGTTACTGTAACTCGAATCCTAGCCCGGTATATCCCATTTTAATTTTACACCATTGTGAACCTTACGCCTTTTTTACTCTCTGATCGAGGTTCTCGGCATTGAAAAATCTTCGTAAACTAAATCACACGTGTATATGTTGACATTTTAGAGATATACAGTCAACAAAATCAAGGGCAATGGTGATATATATGCGGATTAGACACCAAAAAAACACTCAACAAATGGCTACAATTTAAGGAACGTGTTTAGTGACGCCATCAGATTCCTAAATGATGGAGAAAGGTCCGGTGGCAAGAAAAGCTGCTTCTAGGAGGTTGCCAAGTGTTTTCGCTCGATGATTCCATTCTTGGGTGGTTGGTTTGGCCCTTGTTCCTGTAACTCGAATCCTAGCCCGGAATATCCCATTTTAATTTTACACCATTATGAACCTTACGCCTTTTTTACTCTCTGATCGAGGTTCTCGGCATTGAAAAATCTTCGTAAACTAAATCACACGTATATATGTTGACATTTAAGAGATACACAGTCAAGAAAATCAAGGGCAATGGTGATATATTTGCGGATTAGACACCAATAAAAACACTCAACAAATGGCTACAATTTAAGGAATGTGTTTAGTGACAGCAGCAGATTCCTAATAGATGGAGAAAGGTCTGGTGGCAAGAAAAGCTGCTTCTAGATGGTTGTCAAGTGTTTTCGCTCGACGATTCCATTCTTGGGTGGTTGGTTTGGCCCTTGTTCTTGTAACCCGAATCCTTGCCCGGTATATCCCATTTTAATTTTACACCATTGTGAACCTTACTCCTTTTTTACTCTCTGATCGAGGTTCTCGGCATTGAAAAATCTTCGTAAACTAAATCACACGTGTATATGTTGACATTTAAGAGATACACAGTCAAGAAAATCAAGGGCAATGGTGATATATATGCGGATTAGTCACAAAAAAAACACTTAACAAATGGCTACAATTTAAGGAATGTGTTTAGTGACGGCATCAGATTCCCAATTGATGGAGAAAGGTCTGCTGGCAAGAAAAGCTGCTTCTAGGAGGTTGTCAAGTGTTTTCGCTCGACGATTCCATTCTTGGGTGTTTGGTTTGGCCCTTGTTCTTGTAACTCGAATCCTAGCACGGTATATCCCATTTTAATTTTACACCATTGTGAAACTTACGCCTTTTTTACTCTCTGTTCGAGGTTCTCGGCATTGAAAAATCTTCGTAAATTAAATCACACGTGTATATGTTGACATTTTAGAGATATACAGTCAACAAAATCAAGGGCAATGGTGATATATATGCGGATTTGACACCAAAAAAACACTCAACAAATGGCTACAATTTAAGGAACGTGTTTAGTGACGCCATCAGATTCCTAATTGATGGAGAAAGGTCCGGTGGCAAGAAAAGCTGCTTCTAGGAGGTTGCCAAGTGTTTTCGCTCGATGATTCCATTCTTGGGTGGTTGGTTTGGCCCTTGTTCCTGTAACTCGAATCCTAGCCCGGAATATCCCATTTTAATTTTACACCATTATGAACCTTACGCCTTTTTTACTCTCTGATCGAGGTTCTCGGCATTGAAAAATCTTCGTAAACTAAATCACACGTATATATGTTGACATTTAAGAGATACACAGTCAAGAAAATCAAGGGCAATGGTGATATATTTGCGGATTAGACACCAATAAAAACACTCAACAAATGGCTACAATTTAAGGAATGTGTTTAGTGACAGCAGCAGATTCCTAATAGATGGAGAAAGGTCTGGTGGCAAGAAAAGCTGCTTCTAGATGGTTGTCAAGTGTTTTCGCTCGACGATTCCATTCTTGGGTGGTTGGTTTGGCCCTTGTTCTTGTAACCCGAATCCTTGCCCGGTATATCCCATTTTAATTTTACACCATTGTGAACCTTACTCCTTTTTTACTCTCTGATCGAGGTTCTCGGCATTGAAAAATCTTCGTAAACTAAATCACACGTGTATATGTTGACATTTAAGAGATACACAGTCAAGAAAATCAAGGGCAATGGTGATATATATGCGGATTAGTCACAA
This sequence comes from Helianthus tuberosus, assembly GCA_030545235.1. Taxonomy (NCBI): domain Eukaryota; kingdom Viridiplantae; phylum Streptophyta; class Magnoliopsida; order Asterales; family Asteraceae; genus Helianthus; species Helianthus tuberosus. The sequence goes on from JARYGA010060172.1 coordinate 2,618,928, forward strand.
AAAAAACACTTAACAAATGGCTACAATTTAAGGAATGTGTTTAGTGACGGCATCAGATTCCCAATTGATGGAGAAAGGTCTGCTGGCAAGAAAAGCTGCTTCTAGGAGGTTGTCAAGTGTTTTCGCTCGACGATTCCATTCTTGGGTGTTTGGTTTGGCCCTTGTTCTTGTAACTCGAATCCTAGCACGGTATATCCCATTTTAATTTTACACCATTGTGAAACTTACGCCTTTTTTACTCTCTGATCGAGGTTCTCGGCATTAAAAAATCTTCGTAAACTAAATCACATGTGTATATGTTGACATTTAAGATATATACAGTTAAGAAAATCAAGGGCAATGGTGATATATATGCGGATTAGACACAAAAAAACACTCAACAAATGGCTACAATTTAAGGAATGTGTTTAGTGATGGCATCAGATTCCTAATTGATGCAGAAAAGTCTGGTGGCAAGAGAAGCTGATTCTAGGAGGCTGTCAAGTGTTTTCGCTCGACGATTCCATTCTTGGGTGTTTTGTTTGGCCCTTGTTCTTGTAACTCGAATCCTAGCACGGTATATCCCATTTTAATTTTACACTATTGTGAACCTTACGCCTTTTTTACTCTCTGATCGAGGTTCTCGGCATTAAAAAATCTTCGTAAACTAAATCACACGTGTATATGTTGACATTTAAGAGATATACAGTCAAGAAAATCAAGGGCAATGGTGATATATATGCGGATTAGACAAAAAAAAAACACTCAACAAATGGCAACAATTTAAGGAATGTGTTTAGTGATGGCATCATATTCCTAATTGATGCAGAAAGGTCTGGTGGCAAGAAAAGCTGCTTCTAGGAGGCTGTCAAGTGTTTTCGCTCGACGATTCCATTCTTGGGTGGTTGGTTTGGCCCTTGTTCCTGTAACTCGAATCCTAGCCCGGTATATCACATTTTAATTTTACACCATTGTGAACCTTACGCCTTTTTTACTCTCTGATCGAGGTTCTCGGCATTGAAAAATCTTTGTAAACTAAATCACACGTATATATGTTGACATTTAAGAGATATACAGTCAAGAAAATCAAGGGCAATGGTGATATATATGCGGAGTAGACACCAAAAAAAAAACACTCAACAAATGGCTACAATTTAAGGAATGTGTTTAGTGACGGCATCAGATTCCTAATTGATGGAGAAAGGTCTGGTGGCAAGAAAAGCTGCTTCTAGGAGGTTGTCAAGTGTTTTCGCTCGACGATTCCATTCTTGGTTGGTTGGTTTGGCCCTTGTTCCTGTAACTCGAATCCTAGCCCGGTATATCCCATTTTAATTTTACACCATTGTGAACCTTACGCCTTTTTTACTCTCTGATCGAGGTTCTCGGCATTGAAAAATCTTCGTAAACTAAATCACACGTGTATATGTTGACATTTTAGAGATATACAGTCAACAAAATCAAGGGCAATGGTGATATATATGCGGATTAGACACCAAAAAAACACTCAACAAATGGCTACAATTTAAGGAACGTGTTTAGTGACGCCATCAGATTCCTAATTGATGGAGAAAGGTCCGGTGGCAAGAAAAGCTGCTTCTAGGAGGTTGTCAAGTGTTTTCGCTCGATGATTCCATTCTTGGGTGGTTGGTTTGGCCCTTGTTCCTGTAACTCGAATCCTAGCCCGGAATATCCCATTTTAATTTTACACCATTATGAACCTTACGCCTTTTTTACTCTCTGATCGAGGTTCTCGGCATTGAAAAATCTTCGTAAACTAAATCACACGTATATATGTTGACATTTAAGAGATACACAGTCAAGAAAATCAAGGGCAATGGTGATATATTTGCGGATTAGACACCAATAAAAACACTCAACAAATGGCTACAATTTAAGGAATGTGTTTAGTGACAGCAGCAGATTCCTAATAGATGGAGAAAGGTCTGGTGGCAAGAAAAGCTGCTTCTAGATGGTTGTCAAGTGTTTTCGCTCGACGATTCCATTCTTGGGTGGTTGGTTTGGCCCTTGTTCTTGTAACCCGAATCCTTGCCCGGTATATCCCATTTTAATTTTACACCATTGTGAACCTTACGCCTTTTTTACTCTCTGATCGAGGTTCTCGGCATTGAAAAATCTTCGTAAACTAAATCACACATGTATATGTTGACATTTAAGAGATATACAGTCAAGAAAATCAAGGGCAATGGTGATATATATGCGGATTAGTCACAAAAAAAACACTTAACAAATGGCTACAATTTAAGGAATGTGTTTAGTGACGGCATCAGATTCCTAATTGATGGAGAAAGGTCTGCTGGCAAGAAAAGCTGCTTCTAGGAGGTTGTCAAGTGTTTTCGCTCGACGATTCCATTCTTGGGTGTTTGGTTTGGCCCTTGTTCTTGTAACTCGAATCCTAGCACGGTATATCCCATTTTAATTTTACACCATTGTGAAACTTACGCCTTTTTTACTCTCTGATCGAGGTTCTCGGCATTAAAAAATCTTCGTAAACTAAATCACACGTGTATATGTTGACATTTAAGATATATACAGTTAAGAAAATCAAGGGCAATGGTGATATATATGCGGATTAGACACAAAAAAACACTCAACAAATGGCTACAATTTAAGGAATGTGTTTAGTGATGGCATCAGATTCCTAATAGATGCAGAAAGGTCTGGTGGTAAGAGAAGCTGCTTCTAGGAGGCTGTCAAGTGTTTTCGCTCGACGATTCCATTCTTGGGTGGTTGGTTTGGCCCTTGTTCCTGTAACTCGAATCCTAGCCCGGTATATCGCATTTTAATTTTACACCATTGTGAACCTTACGCATTTTTTACTCTCTGATCGAGGTTCTCGGCATTGAAAAATCTTCGTAAACTAAATCACACGTGTATATGTTAACATTTTAGAGATATACAGTCAAGAAAATCAAGGGCAATGGTGATATATATGCGGATTAGACACCAAAAAAACACTCAACAAATGGCTACAATTTAAGGAACATGTTTAGTGACGCCATCAGATTCCTAATTGATGGAGAAAGGTCCGGTGGCAAGAAAAGCTGCTTCTAGGAGGTTGTCAAGTGTTTTCGCTTGATGATTCCATTCTTGGGTGGTTGGTTTGGCCCTTGTTCCTGTAACTCGAATCCTAGCCCGGTATACCGCATTTTAATTTTACACCATTGTGAACCTTATGCCTTTTTTACTCTCTGATCGAGGTTCTCGGCATTGAAAAATCTTCGTAAACTAAATCACACGTATATATGTTGACATTTAAGAGATACACAGTCAAGAAAATCAAGGGCAATGGTGATATATTTGCGGATTAGACACCAATAAAAACACTCAACAAATGGCTACAATTTAAGGAATGTGTTTAGTGACAGCATCAGATTCCTAATAGACGGAGAAAGGTCTGGTGGCAAGAAAAGCTGCTTCAAGAAGGTTGTCAAGTGTTTTCACTCGACGATTCCATTCTTGGGTGGTTGGTTTGGCCCTTGTTCTTGTAACTCGAATCCTTGCCCAGTATATGCCATTTTAATTTTACACCATTGTGAACCTTACGCCTTTTTTACTCTCTGATCGAGGTTCTCGGCATTGAAAAATCTTCGTAAACTAAATCACACGTGTATATGTTGACATTTAAGATATATACAGTCAAGAAAATCAAGGGCAATGGTGATATATATGTGGATTAGACACAAAAAAAAACACTCAACAAATGGCTACAATTTAAGGAATGTGTTTAGTGATGGCATCAGATTCCTAATTGATGCAGAAAGGTCTGGTGGCAAGAAAAGCTGCTTCTAGGAGGCTGTCAAGTGTTTTCGCTAGACGATTCCATTCTTGGGTGGTTGGTTTGGCCCTTGTTCCTGTAACTCGAATCCTAGCCCGGTATATCGCATTTTAATTTTACACCATTGTGAACCTTACGCCTTTTTTACTCTCTGATCGAGGTTCTCGGCATTGAAAAATCTTCGTAAACTAAATCACACGTGTACATGTTGACATTTAAGAGATATACAGTCAAGAAAATCAAGGGCAATGGTGATATATATGCGGAGTAGACACAAAAAAAAAACACTCAACAAATGGCTACAATTTAAGGAATGTGTTTAGTGACGGCATCAGATTCCTAATTGATGGAGAAAGGTCTGGTGGCAAGAAAAGCTGCTTCTAGGAGGTTGTCAAGTGTTTTCGCTCCACGATTCCATTCTTGGGTGGTTGTTTTGGCCCTTGTTCCTGTAACTCGAATCCTAGCCCGGTATATCCAATTTTAATTTTACACCATTGTGAACCTTACGCCTTTTTTACTCTCTGATCGAGGTTCTTGGCATTGAAAAATCTTCGTAAACTAAATCACACGTGTATATGTTGACATTTTAGAGATATACAGTCAAGAAAATCAAGGGCAATGGTGATATATATATGCGGATTAGACACCAAAAAAACACTCAACAAATGGCTACAATTTAAGGAACGTGTTTAGTGACGCCATCAGATTCCTAATTGATGGAGAAAGGTCCGGTGGCAAGAAAAGCTGCTTCTAGGAGGTTGTCAAGTGTTTTCGCTCGATGATTACATTCTTGGGTGGTTGGTTTGGTCCTTGTTCCTGTAACTCGAATCCTAGCCCGGTATATCCCATTTTAATTTTACACCATTATGAACCTTACGCCTTTTTTACTCTCTGATCGAGGTTCTCGGCATTGAAAAATCTTCGTAAACTAAATCACACGTATAAATGTTGACATTTAAGAGATACACAGTCAAGAAAATCAAGGGAAATGGTGATATATTTGCGGATTAGACACCAATAAAAACACTCAACAAATGGCTACAATTTAAGGAATGTGTTTAGTGACAGCATCAGATTCCTAATAGATGGAGAAAGGTCTGGTGGCAAGAAAAGCTGCTTCAAGAAGGTTGTCAAGTGTTTTCACTCGACGATTCCATTCTTGGGTGGTTGGTTTGGCCCTTGTTCTTGTAACTCGAATCCTTGCTCGGTATATCCCATTTTAATTTTACACCATTGTGAACCTTACGCCTTTTTTACTCTCTGATCGAGGTTCTCGGCATTGAAAAATCTTCGTAAACAAAATCACACGAGTATATGTTGACATTTAAGAGATATACAGTCAAGAAAATCAAGGGCAATGGTGATATATATGCAGATTAGACACCAAAAAAAAACACTTAACAAATGGCTACAATTTAAGGAATGTGTTTAGTGACGGCATCAAATTCCTAATTGATGGAGAAAGGTCTGGTGGCAAGAAAAGCTGGTTCTAGGAGGTTGTCAAGTGTTTTCGCTCGACGATTCCATTCTTGGGTGGTTGGTTTGGCCCTTGTTCCTGTAACTCGAATCCTTGCCCGGTATATCCCATTTTAATTTTACACCATTGTGAACCTTACGCCTTTTTTACTCTCTGATCGAGGTTCTTGGCATTGAAAAATCTTCGTATACTAAATCACACGTGTATATGTTGACATTTAAGGGATATACAGTCAAGAAAATCAAGGGCAATGGTGATATATATGCGGATTAGTCACCAAAAAAAAAACACTCAACAAATGGCTACAATTTAAGGAATGTGTTTAGTGACGGCATCAGATTCCTAATTGATGGAGAAAGGTCTGGTGGCAAGAAAAGCTGCTTCTAGGAGTTTGTCAAGTGTTTTCGCTCGACGATTCCATTCTTGGGGGTTTGGTTTGGCCCTTGTTCCTGTAACTCGAATCCTAGCACGGTATATCCCATTTTAATTTTACACCATTGTGAACCTTACGCCTTTTTTACTCTCTGATCGAGGTTCTCGGCATTAAAAAATCTTCGTAAACTAAATCACACGTGTATATGTTGACATTTAAGAGATATAAATTCAAGAAAATCAAGGGCAATAGTGATATATATGCGGATTAGACACAAAAAAACACACTCAACAAATGGCTACAATTTAAGGAATGTGTTTAGGGATGGCATCAGATTCCTAATTGATGGAGAAAGGTCTGGTGGCAAGAAAAGCTGCTTCTAGGAGGCTGTCAAGTGTTTTCGCTCGACGATTCCATTCTTGGGTGGTTGGTTTGGCCCTTGTTCCTGTAACTCTAATCCTAGCCCGGTATATCCCATTTTAATTTTACACCATTGTGAACCGTACGCCTTTTTTACTCTCTGATCGAGGTTATCGGCATTGAAAAATCTTCGTAAACTAAATCACACGTGTATATGTTGACATTTAAGAGATATACAGTCAAGAAAATCAAGGGCAAATGTGATATATATGCGGATTAGACACAAAAAAAAACACTCAACAAATGGCTACAATTTAAGGAATGTGTTTAGTGACGGCATCAGTTTCCTAATTGATGGAGAAAGGTCTGGTGGCAAGAAAAACTGCTTCTAGGAGGTTGTCAAGTGTTTTCGCTCGATGATTACATTCTTGGGTGGTTGGTTTGGTCCTTGTTCCTGTAACTCGAATCCTAGCCCGGTATATCCCATTTTAATTTTACACCATTATGAACCTTACACCTTTTTTACTCTCTGATCGAGATTCTCGGCATTGAAAAATCTTCGTAAACTAAATCACACGTATATATGTTGACATTTAAGAGATACACAGTCAAGAAAATCAAGGGAAATGGTGATATATTTGCGGATTAGACACCAATAAAAACACTCAACAAATGGCTACAATTTAAGGAATGTGTTTAGTGACAGCATCAGATTCCTAATAGATGGAGAAAGGTCTGGTGGCAAGAAAAGCTGCTTCTAGGAGGCTGTCAAGTGTTTTCGCTAGACGATTCCATTCTTGGGTGGTTGGTTTGGCCCTTGTTCTTGTAACTCGAATCCTTGCCCGGTATATCCCATTTTAATTTTACACCATTGTGAACCTTACGCCTTTTTTACTCTCTGATCGAGGTTCTCGGCATTGAAAAATCTTCGTAAACTAAATCACACGAGTATATGTTGACATTTAAGAGATATACAGTCAAGAAAATCAAGGGCAATGGTGATATATATGCAGATTAGACACCAAAAAAAAACACTTAACAAATGGCTACAATTTAAGGAATGTGTTTAGTGACGGCATCAAATTCCTAATTGATGGAGAAAGGTCTGGTGGCAAGAAAAGCTGGTTCTAGGAGGTTGTCAAGTGTTTTCGCTCGACGATTCCATTCTTGGGTGGTTGGTTTGGCCCTTGTTCCTGTAACTCGAATCCTTGCCCGGTATATCCCATTTTAATTTTACACCATTGTGAACCTTACGCCTTTTTTACTCTCTGATCGAGGTTCTTGGCATTGAAAAATCTTCGTATACTAAATCACACGTGTATATGTTGACATTTAAGGGATATACAGTCAAGAAAATCAAGGGCAATGGTGATATATATGCGGATTAGTCACCAAAAAAAAACACTCAACAAATGGCTACAATTTAAGGAATGTGTTTAGTGACGGCATCAGATTCCTAATTGATGGAGAAAGGTCTGGTGGCAAGAAAAGCTGCTTCTAGGAGTTTGTCAAGTGTTTTCGCTCGACGATTCCATTCTTGGGGGTTTGGTTTGGCCCTTGTTCCTGTAACTCGAATCCTAGCACGGTATATCCCATTTTAATTTTACACCATTGTGAACCTTACGCCTTTTTTACTCTCTGATCGAGGTTCTCGGCATTAAAAAATCTTCGTAAACTAAATCACACGTGTATATGTTGACATTTAAGAGATATAAAGTCAAGAAAATCAAGGGCAATAGTGATATATATGCGGATTAGACACAAAAAAACACACTCAACAAATGGCTACAATTTAAGGAATGTGTTTAGGGATGGCATCAGATTCCTAATTGATGGAGAAAGGTCTGGTGGCAAGAAAAGCTGCTTCTAGGAGGCTGTCAAGTGTTTTCGCTCGACGATTCCATTCTTGGGTGGTTGGTTTGGCCCTTGTTCCTGTAACTCTAATCCTAGCCCGGTATATCCCATTTTTATTTTACTCCATTGTGAACCGTACGCCTTTTTTACTCTCTGATCGAGGTTATCGGCATTGAAAAATCTTCGTAAACTAAATCACACGTGTATATGTTGACATTTAAGAGATATACAGTCAAGAAAATCAAGGGCAATGGTGATATATATGCGGATTAGACACAAAAAAACACACTCAACAAATGGCTACAATTTAAGGAATGTGTTTAGTGACGGCATCAGTTTCCTAATTGATGGAGAAAGGTCTGGTGGCAAGAAAAGCTGCTTCTAGGAGGTTGTCAAGTGTTTTCGCTCGATGATTCCATTCTTGGGTTGTTGGTTTGGCCCTTGTTCCTGTAACTCGAATCATATCCCGGTATATCCCATTTTAATTTTACACCATTATGAACTTTACGCCTTTTTTACTCTCTGATCGAGGTTCTCGGCATTGAAAAATCTTCGTAAACTAAATCACACGTGTATATGTTGACATTTAAGAGATATACAGTCAAGAAAATCAAGGGCAATGGTGATATATATGCGGATTAGACACCAAAAAAAAACTTAACAAATGGCTACAATTTAAGGAATGTGTTTAGTGACGGCATCAGATTCCTAATTGATGGAGAAAGGTCTGGTGGCAAGAAAAGCTGCTTCTAGGAGGTTGTCAAGTGTTTTCGCTCGACGATTCCATTCTTGGGTGGTTGGTTTGGCCCTTGTTCCTGTAACTCGAATCCTAGCCCGGTATATCCCATTTTAATTTTACACCATTGTGAACCTTACGCCTTTTTTACTCTCTGATCGAGGTTCTCGGCATTGAAAAATCTTCGTAAACTAAATCACACGTGTATATGTTGACATTTTAGAGATATACAGTCAAGAAAATCAAGGGCAATGGTGATATATATGCGGATTAGACACCAAAAAAACACTCAACAAATGGCTACAATTTAAGGAACGTGTTTAGTGACGCCATCAGATTCCTAATTGATGGAGAAAGGTCCCGTGGCAAGAAAAGCTGCTTCTAGGAGGTTGTCAAGTGTTTTCGCTCGATGATTCCATTCTTGGGTGGTTGGTTTGGCCCTTGTTCCTGTAACTCGAATCCTAGCCCGGTATACCGCATTTTAATTTTACATCATTGTGAACCTTACGCGTTTTTTACTCTCTGATCGAGGTTCTCGGCATTGAAAAATCTTCGTAAACTAAATCACACGTATATATGTTGACATTTAAGAGATACACAGTCAAGAAAATCAAGGGCAATGGTGATATATTTGCGGGTTAGACACCAATAAAAACACTCAACAAATGGCTACAATTTAAGGAATGTGTTTAGTGACAGCATCAGATTCCTAATAGATGGAGAAAGGTCTGGTGGCAAGAAAAGCTGCTTCAAGAAGGTTGTCAAGTGTTTTCACTCGACGATTCCATTCTTGGGTGGTTGGCTTGGCCCTTGTTCTTGTAACTCGAATCCTTGCCCAGTATATCCCATTTTAATTTTACACCATTGTGAACCTTATGCCTTTTTTACTCTCTGATCGAGGTTCTCGGCATTGAAAAATCTTCGTAAACTAAATCACACGTGTATATGTTGACATTTAAGAGATATACAGTCAATAAAATCAAGGGCAATGGTGATATATATGCGGATTAGTCACAAAAAAAACACTCAACAAATGGCTACAATTTAAGGAATGTGTTTAGTGACGGCATCAGATTCCTAATTGATGGGGAAAGGTCTGGTGGCAAGAAAAGCTGCTTCTAGGAGGTTGTCAAGTGTTTTCGCTCGACGATTCCATTCTTGGGTGTTTGGTTTGGCCCTTGTTCTTGTAACTCGAATCCTAGCACGGTATATCCCCTTTCAATTTTACACCATTGTGAACCTTACGCCTTTTTTACTCTCTGATCGAGGTTCTCGGCATTAAAAAATCTTCGTAAACTAAATCACACGTGTATATGTTGACATTTAAGATATATACAGTCAAGAAAATCAAGGGCAATGGTGATATATATGTGGATTAGACACAAAAAAAAACACTCAACAAATGGCTACAATTTAAGGAATGTGTTTAGTGATGGCATCAGATTCCTAATTGATGCAGAAAGGTCTGGTGGCAAGAAAAGCTGCTTCTAGGAGGCTGTCAAGTGTTTTCGCTAGAAGATTCCATTCTTGGGTGGTTGGTTTGGCCCTTGTTCCTGTAACTCGAATCCTAGCCTGGTATATCGCATTTTAATTTTACACCATTGTGAACCTTACGCCTTTTTTACTCTCTGATCGAGGTTCTCGGCATTGAAAAATCTTCGTAAACTAAATCACACGTGTACATGTTGACATTTAAGAGATATACAATCAAGAAAATCAAGGGCAATGGTGATATATATGCGGAGTAGACACAAAAAAAAAACACTCAACAAATGGCTACAATTTAAGGAATGTGTTTAGTGACGGCATCAGATTCCTAATTGATGGAGAAAGGTCTGGTGGCAAGAAAAGCTGCTTCAAGGAGGTTGTCAAGTGTTTTCGCTCCACGATTCCATTCTTGGGTGGTTGTTTTGGCCCTTGTTCCTGTAACTCGAATCCTAGCCCGGTATATCCAATTTTAATTTTACACCATTGTGAACCTTACGCCTTTTTTACTCTCTGATCGCGGTTCTCGGCATTGAAAAATCTTCGTAAACTAAATCACACGTGTATATGTTGACATTTTAGAGATATACAGTCAAGAAAATCAAGGGCAATGGTGATATATATATGCGGATTAGACACCAAAAAAACACTCAACAAATGGCTACAATTTAAGGAACATGTTTAGTGACGCCATCAGATTCCTAATTGATGGAGAAAGGTCCGGTGGCAAGAAAAGCTGCTTCTAGGAGGGTGTCAAGTGTTTTCGCTCGATGATTACCTTCTTGGGTGGTTGGTTTGGCCCTTGTTCCTGTAACTCGAATCCTAGCCCGGTATATCCCATTTTAATTTTACACCGTTATGAACCTTACGCCTTTTTTACTCTCTGATCAAGGTTCTCGGCATTGAAAAATCTTCGTAAACTAAATCACACGTATATATGTTGACATTTAAGAGATACACAGTCAAGAAAATCAAGGGAAATGGTGATATATTTGCGGATTAGACAACAATAAAAACACTCAACAAATGGCTACAATTTAAGGAATGTGTTTAGTGACAGCATCAGATTCCTAATAGATGGAGAAAGGTCTGGTGGCAAGAAAAGCTGCTTCAAGAAGGTTGTCAAGTTTTTTCACTCGACGATTCCATTCTTGGGTGGTTGGTTTGGCCCTTGTTCTTGTAACTCGAATCCGTGCCCGGTATATCCCATTTTAATTTTACACCATTGTGAACCATACGCCTTTTTAACTCTCTGATCAAGGTTCTCGGCATTGAAAAATCTTCGTAAACTAAATCACACGTGTATATGTTGACATTTAAGGGATATACAGTCTAGAAAATCAAGGGCAATGGTGATATATATGCGGATTAGTCACAAAAAAAAACACTCAACTAATGGCTACATTTTAAGGAATGTGTTTAGTGACGGCATCAGATTCCTAATTGATGGAGAAAGGTCTGGTGGCAAGAAAAGCTGCTTCTAGGAGGTTGTCAAGTGTTTTCGCTCGACGATTCCATTCTTGGGGGTTTGGTTTGGCCCTTGTTCCTGTAACTCGAATCCTAGCACGGTATATCCCATTTTACTTTTACACCATTGTGAACCTTACGCCTTTTTTACTCTCTGATCGAGGTTCTCGGCATTAAAAAATCTTCGTAAACTAAATCACACGTGTATATGTTAACATTTAAGAGATATACAGTCAAGAAAATCAAGGGCAATAGTGATATATATGCGGATTAAACACAAAAAAACACACTCAACAAATGGCTACAATTTAAGGAATGTGTTTAGGGATGGCATCAGATTCCTAATTGATGGAAAAAGGTCTGGTGGCAAGAAAAGCTGCTTCTAGGAGGCTGTCAAGTGTTTTCGCTCGACGATTCCATTCTTGGGTGGTTGGTTTGGCCCTTGTTCATGTAACTCGAATCCTAGCCCGGTATATCCAATTTTAATTTTACACCATTGTGAACCTTACGCCTTTTTTACTCTCTGATCGAGGTTCTCGGCATTGAAAAATCTTCGTAAACTAAATCACACGTGTATATGTTGACATTTTAGAGATATACAGTCAAGAAAATCAAGGGCAATGGTGATATATATGCGGATTAGACACCAAAAAAACAATCAACAAATGGCTACAATTTAAGGAACGTGTTTAGTGACGCCATCAGATTCCTAATTGATGGAGAAAGGTCCGGTGGCAAGAAAAGCTGCTTCTAGGAGGTTGTCAAGTGTTTTCGCTCGATGATTCCATTCTTGGGTGGTTGGTTTGGCCCTTGTTCCTGTAACTCGAATCCTAGCCCGGTATATCCCATTTTAATTTTACACCATTATGAACCTTACGCCTTTTTTACTCTCTGATCGAGGTTCTCAGCATTAAAAAATCTTCGTAAACTAAATCACACGTGTATATGTTGACATTTAAGAGATATACAGTCAAGAAAATCAAGGGCAATGGTGATATATATGCGGATTAGACACAAAAAAACACACTCAACAAATGGCTACAATTTAAGGAATGTGTTTAGGGATGGCATCAGATTCCTAATTGATGGAGAAAGGTCTGGTGGCAAGAAAAGCTGCTTCTAGGAGGCTGTCAAGTGTTTTCGCTCGACGATTCCATTCTTGGGTGGTTGGTTTGGCCCTTGTTCCTGTAACTCTAATCCTAGCCCGGTATATCCCATTTTATTTTTACACCATTGTGAACCGTACGCCTTTTTTACTCTCTGATCGAGGTTGTCGGCATTGAAAAATCTTCGTAAACTAAATCACACGTGTATATGTTGACATTTAAGAGATATACAGTCAAGAAAATTAAGGGCAATGGTGATATATATGCGGATTAGACACAAAAAAAAAACACTCAACAAATGGCTACAATTTAAGGAATGTGTTTAGTGACGGCATCAGTTTCCTAATTGATGGAGAAAGGTCTGGTGGCAAGAAAAGCTGCTTCTAGGAGGTTGTCAAGTGTTTTCGCTCGATGATTCCATTCTTGGGTTGTTGGTTTGGCCCTTGTTCCTGTAACTCGAATCATATCCCGGTATATCCCATTTTAATTTTACACCATTGTGAACCTTACGCCTTTTTTACTCTCTGATCGAGGTTCTCGGCATTGAAAAATCTTCGTAAACTAAATCACACGTGTATATGTTGACATTTAAGAGATATACAGTCAAGAAAATCAAGGGAAATGGTGATATATATGCGGATTAGACACCAAAAAAAAACTTAACAAATGGCTACAATTTAAGGAATGTGTTTAGTGACGGCATCAGATCCCTAATTGATGGAGAAAGGTGTGGTGGCAAGAAAAGCTGCTTCTAGGAGGTTGTCAAGTGTTTTCGCTCGATGATTCCATTCTTGGGTTGTTGGTTTGGCCCTTGTTCCTGTAACTCTAATCCTATCCCGGTATATCCCATTTTAATTTTACACCATTGTGAACCTTACACCTTTTTTACTCTCTGATCGAGGTTCTCGGCATTGAAAAATCTTCGTAAACTAAATCACACGTGTATATGTTGACATTTAAGAGATATACAGTCAAGAAAATCAAGGGCAATGATGATATATATGCGGATTAGACACCAAAAAAAAACTTAACAAATGGCTACAATTTAGGGAATGTGTTTACTGACGGCATCAGATTCCTAATTGATGGAGAAAGGTCTGGTGGCAAGAAAAGCTGCTTCAAGGAGGTTGTCAAGTGTTTTCGCTCGACGATTTCATTCTTGGGTGGTTGGTTTGGCCCTTGTTCCTGTAACTCGAATCCTAGCCCGGTATATCCCATTTTAATTTTACACCATTGTGAAACTTACGCCTTTTTTACTCTCTGATCGAGGTTCTCGGCATTGAAAAATCTTCGTAAACTAAATCACACGTGTATATGTTGACATTTAAGAGATATACAGTCAAGAAAATCAAGGGCAATGGTGATATATATGCGGAGTAGACACCAAAAAAAATCACTCAACAAATGGCTACAATTTAAGGAATGTGTTTAGTGACGGCATCAGATTCCTAATTGATGGAGAAAGGTCTGGTGGCAAGAAAAGCTGCTTCTAGGAGGTTGTTAAGTGTTTTCGCTCGATGATTCCATTCTTGGGTTGTTGGTTTGGCCCTTGTTCCTGTAACTCTAATCCTATCCCGGTATATCCCATTTTAATTTTACACCATTGTGAACCTTACGCCTTTTTTACTCTCTGATCGAGGTTCTCGGCATTGAAAAATCTTCGTAAACTAAATCACACGTGTATATGTTGACATTTAAGATATATACTGTCAAGAAAATCAAGGGCAATGGTGATATATATGCGGATTAGACACCAAAAAAAAACTTAACAAATGGCTACAATTTAAGGAATGTGTTTAGTGACGGCATCAGATTCCTAATTGATGGAGAAAGGTCTGGTGGCAAGAAAAGTTGCTTCTAGGAGGTTGTCAAGTGTTTTCGCTCGACGATTCCATTCTTGGGTGGTTGGTTTGGCCCTTGTTCCTGTAACTCGAATCCTAGCCCGGTATATCCCATTTAAATTTTACACCATTTTTAAACTTACGCCTTTTTAACTCTCTGATCGACGTTCTCGGCATTGAAAAATCTTCATAAACTAAATCACACGTGTATATGTTGACATTTAAGAGATATACAGTCAAGAAAATCAAGGGCAATGGTGATATATATGCGGATTAGACACCAAAAAAAACTTAACGAATGGCTACAAATTAAGGAATGTGTTTAGTGATGGCATCAGATTCCTAATTGATGGAGAAAGGTCTGGTGGCAAGAAAAGCTGCTTCTAGGAGGTTGTTAAGTGTTTTCGCTCGACGATTCCATTCTTGAGTGGTTGGTTTGGCCCTTGTTCCTGTAACTCGAATCCTAGCCCGGTATATCCCATTTTAATTTTACATCATTGTGAACCTTACGCCTTTTTTACTCTCTAATCGAGGTTCTCGGCATTAAAAAATCTTCGTAAACTAAATCACACGTGTATATGTTGACTTTTAAGAGATATACAGTCAAGAAAATCAAGGGCAATGGTGATATATATGCGGATTAGACACAAAAAAAATCACTCAACAAATGCCTACAATTTAAGGAATGTGTTTAGGGATGGCATCCGATTCCTAATTGATGGAGAAAGGTCTGGTGGCAAGAAAAGCTGCTTCTAGGAGGCTGTCAAGTGTTTTCGCTTGACGATTCCATTCTTGGGTGGTTGGTTTGGCCCTTGTTCCTGTAACTCGAATCCTAGCCCGGTATATCCCATTTTAATTTTACACCATTGTGAACCTTACGCCTTTTTTACTCTATGATCGAGATTCTTGGCATTGAAAAATCTTCGTAAACTAAATCACACGTGTATATGTTGACATTTAAGAGATATACAGTCAAGAAAAACAAGGGCAATGGTGATATATATGCGGATTAGTCACCAAAAAAACACTCAACAAATGGCTACAATTTAAGGAATGTGTTTAGTGACGTTATCAAATTCCTAATTGATGGAAAAAGGTCTGGTGGTAAGAAAAGCTGATTCTAGGAGGTTGTCAAGTGTTTTCGCTCGACGATTCCATTCTTGGGTGTTTGGTTTGGCCCTTGTTCCTGTAACTCGAATCCTAGCACGGTATATCCCATTTTAATTTTACATCATTGTGAACCTTACGCCTTTTTTACTCTCTAATCGAGGTTCTCGGCATTAAAAAATCTTCGTAAACTAAATCACACATGTATATGTTGACTTTTAAGAGATATACAGTCAAGAAAATCAAGGGCAATGGTGATATATATGCGGATTAGACACAAAAAAAATCACTCAACAAATGCCTACAATTTAAGGAATGTGTTTAGGGATGGCATCCGATTCCTAATTGATGGAGAAAGGTCTGGTGGCAAGAAAAGCTGCTTCTAGGAGGCTATCAAGTGTTTTCGCTTGACGATTCCATTCTTGGGTGGTTGGTTTGGCCCTTGTTCCTGTAACTCGAATCCTAGCCCGGTATATCGCATTTTAATTTTACACCATTGTGAACCTTACGCCTTTTTTACTCTCCGATCGAGGTTCTCGGCATTGAAAAATCTTCGTAAACTAAATCACACGTGTATATGTTGACATTTAAGAGATATACAGTCAAGAAAATCAAGGGCAATGGTGATATATATGCGGAGTAGGCACCAAAAAAATACACTCAACAAATGGCTACAATTTAAGGAATGTGTTTAGTGACGGCATCAGATTCCTAATTGATGGAGAATGGTCTGGTGGCAAGAAAAGCTGCTTCTAGGATGTTGTCAAGTGTTTTGGCTCGATGATTCCATTCTTGGGTGGTTGGTTTGGCCCTTGTTCCTGTAACTCGAATCCTAGCCCGGTATATCCCATTTTAATTTTACACCATTGAGAACCTTACGCCTTTTTTACTCTCTGATCGAGGTTCTCGGCGTTGAAAAATCTTCGTAAACTAAATCACACGTGTATATGTTGACATTTAAGAGATACACCGTCAAGAAAATCAAGGGCAATGGTGATATATTTGCGGATTAGACACTAATAAAAACACTCAACAAATGGCTACAATTTATGGAATGTGTTTAGTGACGGCATCAGATTCCTAATAGATGGAGAAAGGTCTTGTGGCAAGAAAAGGTGCTTCAAGGAGGTTGTCAAGTGTTTTCGCTCGACGATTCCATTCTTGGGTGTTTGGTTTGGCCCTTGTTCCTGTAACTCGAATCCTAGCTCGGTATATCCAATTTTAATTTTACATCATTGTAAACCTTACGCCTTTTTTACTCTCTGATCGAGGTTCTCGGCATTAAAAAATCTTCGTAAAGTAAATTACACGTGTATATGTCGACATTTAAGAGATATACAGTCAAGAAAATCAAGGGCAATGGTGATATATATGCAGATTAGACACAAAAAAAACACTCAACAAATGGCTACAATTTAAGGAATGTGTTTAGGGATGGCATCAGATTCCTAATTGATGGAGAAAGGTCTGGTGGCAAGAAAAGCTGCTTCTAGGAGGCTGTCAAGTGTTTTCGCTCGACGATTCCATTCTTGGGTGGTTGGTTTGGCCCTTGTTCCTGTAACTCGAATCCTTGCCCGGTATATCGCATTTTAATTTTACACCATTGTAAACCTTACGCCTTTTTTACTCTCCGATCGAGGTTCTCGGGATTGAAAAATCTTCGTAAACTAAATCACACGTGTATATGTTGACATTTAAGAGATATACAGTCAAGAAAATCAAGGGCACTGGTGATATATATGCGGATTAGTCACCAAAAAAACACTCAACAAATGGCTACAATTTAAGGAATGTGTTTAGTGACGTTATCAAATTCCTAATTGATGGAAAAAGTTCTGGTGGTAAGAAAACCTGATTCTAAGAGGTTGTCAAGTGTTTTCGCTCGATGATTCCATTCTTGGGTGTTTGGTTTGGCACTTGTTCCTGTAACTCGAATCCTAGCCCGGTATATCCCATTTTAATTTTACACAATTGTGAACCTTACGCCTTTTTTACTCTCTGATCGAGGTTCTCGGCATTGAAAAATCTTCGTAAACTAAATCACACGTGTATATGTTGACATTTTAGAGATATACAGTCAAGAAAATCAAGGGCAATGGTGATATATATGCGGATTAGACACCAAAAAAAACACTCAACAAATGGCTACAATTTAAGGAATGTGTTTAGTGACGCCATCAGATTCCTAATTGATGGAGAAAGGTCCGGTGGCAAGAAAAGCTGCTTCTAGGAGGTTGTCAAGTGTTTTCGCTCGATGATTCCATTCTTGGGTGGTTGGTTTAGCCCTTGTTCCTGTAACTCGAATCCTAGCCCGGTATATCCCATTTTAATTTTACACCATTGTGAACCTGACGCCTTTTTTACTCTCTGATCGAGGTTCTCGGAGTTGAAAAATCTTCGTAAACTAAATCACACGTGTATATGTTGACATTTAAGAGATACACAGTTAAGAAAATCAAGGGAATGGTGATATATTCGCGGATTAGACACCAAAAAAAACACTCAACAAATGGCTACAATTTAAGGAATGTGTTTAGTGACGCCATCAGATTCCTAATTGATGGAGAAAGATCCGGTGGCAAGAAAAGCTGCTTCTAGGAGGTTGTCAAGTGTTTTCGCTTGATGATTCCATTCTTGGGTGGTTGGTTTGGCCCATGTTCCTGTAACTCGAATCCTAGCCCGGTATATCCCATTTTAATTTTACACCATTGTGAACCTGACGCCTTTTTTACTCTCTGATCGAGGTTCTCGGAGTTGAAAAATCTTCGTAAACTAAATCACACGTGTATATGTTGACATTTAAGAGATACACAGTTAAGAAAATCAAGGGAATGGTGATATATTCGCGGATTAGACACCAAAAAAAACACTCAACAAATGGCTACAATTTAAGGAATGTGTTTAGTGACGCCATCAGATTCCTAATTGATGGAGAAAGGTCCGGTGGCAAGAAAAGCTGCTTCTAGGAGGTTGTCAAGTGTTTTCGCTCGATGATTCCATTCTTAGGTGGTTGGTTTGTCCCTTGTTCCTGTAACTCGAATCCTAGCCCGGTATATCCCATTTTAATTTTACACCATTGTGAACCTTACGCCTGTTTTACTCTCTGATCGAGGTTCTTGGCATTGAAAAATCTTCGTAAACTAAATCACACGTGTATATGTTGACATTTTAGAGATATACAGTCAAGAAAATCAAGGGCAATGGTGATATATATGCGGATTAGACACCAAAAAAAACACTCAACAAATGGCTACAATTTAAGGAATGTGTTTAGTGACGCCATCAGATTCCTAATTGATGGAGAAAGGTCCGGTGGCAAGAAAAGCTGCTTCTAGGAGGTTGTCAAGTGTTTTCGCTCGATGATTCCATTCTTGGGTGGTTGGTTTAGCCCTTGTTCCTGTAACTCGAATCCTAGCCCGGTATATCCCATTTTAATTTTACACCATTGTGAAGCTGACGCCTTTTTTACTCTCTGATCGAGGTTCTCGGAGTTGAAAATTCTTCGTAAACTAAATCACACGTGTATATGTTGACATTTAAGAGATACACAGTCAAGAAAATCAAGGGCAATGGTGATATATTCGCGGATTAGACACCAAAAAAAACACTCAACAAATGGCTACAATTTAAGGAATGTGTTTAGTGACGCCATCAGATTCCTAATTGATGGAGAAAGGTCCGGTGGCAAGAAAAGCTGCTTCTAGGAGGTTGTCAAGTGTTTTCGCTCGATGATTCCATTCTTGGGTGGTTGGTTTGGCCCATGTTCCTGTAACTCGAATCCTAGCCCGGTATATCCCATTTTAATTTTACACCATTGTGAACCTGACGCCTTTTTTACTCTCTGATCGAGGTTCTCGGAGTTGAAAAATCTTCGTAAACTAAATCACACGTGTATATGTTGACATTTAAGAGATACACAGTTAAGAAAATCAAGGGAATGGTGATATATTCGCGGATTAGACACCAAAAAAAACACTCAACAAATGGCTACAATTTAAGGAATGTGTTTAGTGACGCCATCAGATTCCTAATTGATGGAGAAAGGTCCGGTGGCAAGAAAAGCTGCTTCTAGGAGGTTGTCAAGTGTTTTCGCTTGATGATTCCATTCTTAGGTGGTTGGTTTGTCCCTTGTTCCTGTAACTCGAATCCTAGCCCGGTATATCCCATTTTAATTTTACACCATTGTGAACCTTACGCCTGTTGTACTCTCTGATCGAGGTTCTTGGCATTGAAAAATCTTCGTAAACTAAATCACACGTGTATATGTTGACATTTAAGAGATATACAGTCAAGAAAAACAAGGGCAATGGTGATATATATGCGGATTAGTCACCAAAAAAACACTCAACAAATGGCTATAATTTAAGGAATGTGTTTAGTGACGTTATCAAATTCCTAATTGATGGAGAAAGGTCTGGTGGTAAAAAAAGCTGATTCTAGGAGGTTGTCAAGTGTTTTCGCTCGACGATTCCATTCTTGGGTGTTTGGTTTGGCCCTTGTTCCTGTAACTCGAATCCTAGCACGGTATATCCCATTTTAATTTTACATCATTGTGAACCTTACGCCTTTTTTACTCTCTGATCGAGGTTCTCGGCATTGAAAAATCTTCGTAAACTAAATCACACGTGTATATGTTGACATTTAAGAGATATACAGTCAAGAAAATCAAGGGCAATGGTGATATATATGCGGATTAGTCACCAAAAAAACACTCAACAAATGGCTACAATTTAAGGAGTGTGTTTAGTGACGTTATCAAATTCCTAATTGATGGAGAAAGGTCTGGTGGCAAGAAAAGCTGCTTCTAGGAGGCTGTCAAGTGTTTTCGCTCGACGATTCCATTCTTGGGTGGTTGGTTTGGCCCTTGTTCCTGTAACTCGAATCCTAGCCCGGTATATCGCATTTTAATTTTACACCATTGTGAACCTTACGCCTGTTTTACTCTCTGATCGAGGTTCTTGGCATTGAAAAATCTTCGTAAACTAAATCACACGTGTATATGTTGACATTTTAGAGATATACAGTCAAGAAAATCAAGGGCAATGGTGATATATATGCGGATTAGACACCAAAAAAAACACTCAACAAATGGCTACAATTTAAGGAATGTGTTTAGTGACGCCATCAGATTCCTAATTGATGGAGAAAGGTCCGGTGGCAAGAAAAGCTGCTTCTAGGAGGTTGTCAAGTGTTTTCGCTCGATGATTCCATTCTTGGGTGGTTGGTTTAGCCCTTGTTCCTGTAACTCGAATCCTAGCCCGGTATATCCCATTTTAATTTTACACCATTGTGAAGCTGACGCCTTTTTTACTCTCTGATCGAGGTTCTCGGAGTTGAAAAATCTTCGTAAACTAAATCACACGTGTATATGTTGACATTTAAGAGATACACAGTCAAGAAAATCAAGGGCAATGGTGATATATTCGCGGATTAGACACCAAAAAAAACACTCAACAAATGGCTACAATTTAAGGAATGTGTTTAGTGACGCCATCAGATTCCTAATTGATGGAGAAAGGTCCGGTGGCAAGAAAAGCTGCTTCTAGGAGGTTGTCAAGTGTTTTCGCTCGATGATTCCATTCTTGGGTGGTTGGTTTGGCCCATGTTCCTGTAACTCGAATCCTAGCCCGGTATATCCCATTTTAATTTTACACCATTGTGAACCTGACACCTTTTTTACTCTCTGATCGAGGTTCTCGGAGTTGAAAAATCTTCGTAAACTAAATCACACGTGTATATGTTGACATTTAAGAGATACACAGTTAAGAAAATCAAGGGAATGGTGATATATTCGCGGATTAGACACCAAAAAAAACACTCAACAAATGGCTACAATTTAAGGAATGTGTTTAGTGACGCCATCAGATTCCTAATTGATGGAGAAAGGTCCGGTGGCAAGAAAAGCTGCTTCTAGGAGGTTGTCAAGTGTTTTCGCTTGATGATTCCATTCTTAGGTGGTTGGTTTGTCCCTTGTTCCTGTAACTCGAATCCTAGCCCGGTATATCCCATTTTAATTTTACACCATTGTGAACCTTACGCCTGTTGTACTCTCTGATCGAGGTTCTTGGCATTGAAAAATCTTCGTAAACTAAATCACACGTGTATATGTTGACATTTAAGAGATATACAGTCAAGAAAAACAAGGGCAATGGTGATATATATGCGGATTAGTCACCAAAAAAACACTCAACAAATGGCTATAATTTAAGGAATGTGTTTAGTGACGTTATCAAATTCCTAATTGATGGAGAAAGGTCTGGTGGTAAAAAAAGCTGATTCTAGGAGGTTGTCAAGTGTTTTCGCTCGACGATTCCATTCTTGGGTGTTTGGTTTGGCCCTTGTTCCTGTAACTCGAATCCTAGCACGGTATATCCCATTTTAATTTTACATCATTGTGAACCTTACGCCTTTTTTACTCTCTGATCGAGGTTCTCGGCATTGAAAAATCTTCGTAAACTAAATCACACGTGTATATGTTGACATTTAAGAGATATACAGTCAAGAAAATCAAGGGCAATGGTGATATATATGCGGATTAGTCACCAAAAAAACACTCAACAAATGGCTACAATTTAAGGAATGTGTTTAGTGACGTTATCAAATTCCTAATTGATGGAGAAAGGTCTGGTGGCAAGAAAAGCTGCTTCTAGGAGGCTGTCAAGTGTTTTCGCTCGACGATTCCATTCTTGGGTGGTTGGTTTGGCCCTTGTTCCTGTAACTCGAATCCTAGCCCGGTATATCGCATTTTAATTTTACACCATTGTAAACCTTACGCCTTTTTTACTCTCCGATCGAGGTTCTCGGCATTGAAAAATCTTCGTAAACTAAATCACACGTGTATATGTTGACATTTAAGAGATATACAGTCAAGAAAATCAAGGGCAATGGTGATATATATGCGGAGTAGACACAAAAAAAAACACTCAACAAATGGCTACAATTTAAGGAATGTGTTTAGTGACGGCATCAGATTCCAAATTGATGGAGAAAGGTCTGGTGGAAAGAAAAGCTGCTTCTAGGAGGTTGTCAAGTGTTTTCACTCGATGATTCCATTCTTGGGTGGTTTGTTTGGCACTTGTTCCTGTAACTCGAATCCTAGCCCGGTATATCCCATTTTAATTTTACACAATTGTGAACATTACGCCTTTTTTACTCTCTGATCGAGGTTCTCGGCATTGAAAAATCTTCGTAAATTAAATCACACGTGTATATGTTGACATTTTAGAGATATACAGTCAAGAAAATCAAGGGCAATGGTGATATATGTGCGGAGTAGACACCAAAAAAAACACTCAACAAATGGCTACAATTTAAGGAATGTGTTTAGTGACGGCATCAGATTCCTAATTGATGGAGAAAGGTCTGGTGGAAAGAAAAGCTGCTTCTAGGAGGTTGTCAAGTGTTTTCACTCGATGATTCCATTCTTGGGTGGTTTGTTTGGCACTTGTTCCTGTAACTCGAATCCTAGCCCGGTATATCCCATTTTAATTTTACACAATTGTGAACATTACGCCTTTTTTACTCTCTGATCGAGGTTCTCGGCATTGAAAAATCTTCGTAAATTAAATCACACGTGTATATGTTGACATTTTAGAGATATACAGTCAAGAAAATCAAGGGCAATGGTGATATATATGCGGATTAGACACCAAAAAAAACAATCAACAAATGGCTACAATTTAAGGAATGTGTTTAGTGACGCCATCAGATTCCTAATTGATGGAGGAAGGTCCGGTGGCAAGAAAAGCTGCTTCTAGGAGGTTGTCAAGTGTTTTCGCTCGATGATTCCATTCTTGGGTGGTTGGTTTGGCCCTTGTTCCTGTAACTCGAATCCTAGCCCGGTATATCCCAATTTAATTTTACACCATTGTGAACCTTACGCCTTTTTTACTCTCTGATCGAGGTTCTCGGAGTTGAAAAATCTTCGTAAACTAAATCACACGTGTATATGTTGACATTTAAGAGATATACAGTCAAGAAAATCAAGGGCAATGGTGATCTATATGCGGAGTAGGCACCAAAAAAAACACTCACCAAATGGCTACAATTTAAGGAATGTGTTTAGTGACGGCATCAGATTCCTCATTGATGGAGAAAGGTCTGGTGGCAAGAAAAGCTGCTTCTAGGATGTTGTCAAGTGTTTTCGCTCGATGATTCCATTCTTGGGTGGTTGGTTTGGCCCTTGTTCCTGTAACTCGAATCCTAGCCCGGTATATCCCATTTGAATTTTACAAAATTGTGAACCTTACTCCTTTTTTACTCTCTGATCGAGGTTCTGGGCATTGAAAAATCTTCGTAAACTAAATCACACGTGTATATGTTGACATTTTAGAGATATACAGTCAAGAAAATCAAGGGCAATGGTGATATATATGCGGATTAGACACAAATAAAAACACTCAACAAATGGCTACAATTTAAGGAATGTGTTTAGTGACGCCATCAGATTCCTAATTGATGGAGTAAGGCCCGGTGGCAAGAAAAGTTGCTTCTAGGAGGTTGTCAAGTGTTTTCGCTCGATGAATCCATTCTTGGGTGGTTGGTTTGGCCCTTGTTCCTGTAACTCGAATCCTAGCTCGGTATATCCAATTTTAATTTTACATCATTGTAAACCTTACGCCTTTTTTACTCTCTGATCGAGGTTCTCGGCAGTAAAAAATCTTCGTAAAGTAAATTACACGTGTATATGTTGACATTTAAGAGATATACAGTCAAGAAAATCAAGGGCAATGGTGATATATATGCGGATTAGACACAAAAAAAACACTCAACAAATGGCTACAATTTAAGGAATGTGTTTAGGGATGGAATCAGATTCCTAATTGATGGAGAAATGTCTGGTGGCAAGAAAAGCTGCTTCTAGGAGGCTGTCAAGTGTTTTCGCTCGACGATTCCATTCTTGGGTGGTTGGTTTGGCCCTTGTTCCTGTAACTCGAATCCTAGCCCGGTATATCGCATTTTAATTTTACACCATTGTAAACCTTACGCCTTTTTTACTCTCCGATCGGGCTTCTCGGCATTGAAAAATCTTCGTAAACTAAATCACACGTGTATATGTTAACATTTAAGAGATATACAGTCAAGAAAATCAAGGGCAATGGTGATATATATGCAGAGTAGACACCAAAAAAAAAACACTCAACAAATGGCTACAATTTAAGGAATGTGTTTAGTGACGGCATCAGATTCCTAATTGATGGAGAAAGGTCTGGTGGAAAGAAAAGCTGCTTCTAGGAGGTTGTCAAGTGTTTTCGCTCGATGATTCCATTCTTGGATGGTTTGTTTGGCCCTTGTTCCTGTAACTCGAATCCTAGCCCGGTATATCCCATTTTAATTTTACACAATTGTGAACCTTACGCCTTTTTTACTCTCTGATCGAGGTTCTCGGCATTGAAAAATCTTCGTAAACTAAATCACACGTGTATATGTTGACATTTTAGAGATATACAGTCAAGAAAATCATGGGCAATGGTGATATATATGTGGATTAGACACCAAAAAAACACTCAACAAATGGCTACAATTTAAGGAATGTGTTTAGTGACGCCATCAGATTCCTAATTGATGGAGAAAGGTCCGGTGGCAAGAAAAGCTGCTTCTAGGAGGTTGTCAAGTGTTTTCGCTCGATGATTCCATTCTTGGGTGGTTGGTTTGGCCCTTGTTCCTGTGACTCGGATCCTAGCCCGGTATATCCCATTTTAATTTTACACCATTGTGAACCTTACGCCTTTTTTACTCTCTGATCGAGGTTCTCGGCATTAAAAAATCTTCGTAAACTAAATCACACGTGTATATGTTGACAATTAAGAGATACACAGTCAAGAAAATCAAGGGCAATGGTGATATATTCGTGGATTAGACACCAATAAAAACACTCAACAAATGGCTACAATTTATGGAATGTGTTTAGTGACGGCATCAGATTCCTAATAGATGGAGAAAGGTCTTGTGGCAAGAAAAGCTGCTTCTAGGAGGTTGTCAAGTGTTTTCGCTCAACGATTCCATTCTTAGGTGTTTGGTTTGTCCCTTGTTCCTGTAACTCGAATCCTAGCACGGTATATCCCATTTTAATTTTACATCATTGTGAACCTTACGCCTTTTTTACTCTCTGATCGAGGTTCTCGGCATTAAAAAATCTTCGTAAACTAAATCACACGTGTATATGTTGACATTTAAGAGATATACAGTCAAGAAAATCAAGGGCAATGGTGATATATATGCGAATTAGACACAAAAAAAACACTCTACAAATGGCTACAATTTAAGGAATGTGTTTAGGGATGGAATCAGATTCCTAATTGATGGAGAAAGGTCTGGTGGCAAGAAAAGCTGCTTCTAGGAGGCTGCCAAGTGTTTTCGCTCGACGATTCCATTCTTGGGTGGTTGGTTTGGCCCTTGTTCCTGTAACTCGAATCCTAGCACGGTATATCCCATTTTAATTTTACATCATTGTGAACCTTACACCTTTTTTACTCTCTGATCGAGGTTCTCGGCATTAAAAAATCTTCGTAAACTAAATCACACGTGTATACGTTGACATTTAAGAGATATACAGTCAAGAAAATCAAGGGCAATGGTGATATATATGCGGATTAGACACAAAAAAAACTCAACAAATGGCTACAGTTTAAGGAATGTGTTTAGGGATGGCATCAGATTCCTAATTGATGGAGAAAGGTCTGTTGGCAAGAAAAGCTGCTTCTAGGAGGTTGTCAAGTGTTTTCGCTCGAGGATTCCATTCTTGGGTGGTTGGTTTGGCCCTTGTTCATGTAACTCGAATCCTAGCCCGGTATATCGCATCTTAATTTTACACCATTGTGAACCTTACGCCTTTTTTACTCTCCGATCGAGGTTCTCGGCATTGAAAAATCTTCGTATACTAAATCACACGTGTATATGTTGACATTTAAGAGATATACAGTCAAGAAAATCAAGGGCAATGGTGATATATAGGCGGAGTAGACACCAAAAAAAACACTCAACAAATGGCTACAATTTAAGGAATGTGTTTAGTGACGGCATCAGATTCCTAATTGATGGAGAAAGGTCTGGTGGTAAGAAAAGCTGCTTCTAGGCGGTTGTCAAGTGTTTTCACTTGATGATTCCATTCTTGGGTGGTTGGTTTGGCCCTTGTTCCTGTAACTCGAATCCTAGCCCGATATATTTCATTTTAATTTTACACAATTGTGAACCTTACGCCTTTTTTACTCTCTGATCGAGGTTCTCGGCATTGAAAAATCTCTGTAAATTAAATCACACGTGTATATGTTGACATTTTAGAGATATACAGTCAAGAAAATCAAGGGCAATGGTGATATATATGTGGATTAGACACAAAAAAAAACCCTCAACAAATGGCTACAATTTAAGGAATGTGTTTAGTGACGCCATCAGATTCCTAATTGATGGAGAAAGGTCCGGTGGCAAGAAAAGCTGCTTCTAGGAGGTTGTCAAGTGTTTTCGCTCAATGATTCCATTCTTGGGTGGTTGGTTTGGCCCTTGTTCCTGTAACTCGAATCCTAGCCCGGTATATCCCATTTTAATTTTACACCATTGTGAACCTTACGCCTTTTTTTACTCTCTGATCGAGGTTCTCGGCGTTGAAAAATCTTCGTAAACTAAATCACACGTGTATATGTTGACATTTAAGAGATACACAGTCAAGAAAATCAAGGGCAATGGTGATATATTTGCGGATTAGACACCAATAAAAACACTCAACAAATGGCTACAATTTATGGAATGTGTTTAGTGACGGCATCATATTCCTAATAGATGGAGAAAGGTCTTGTGCCAAGAAAAGCTGCTTCTAGAGGGTTGTCAAGTGTTTTCGCTCGACGATTCCATTCTTGGGTGTTTGGTTTGGCCCTTGTTCTTGTAACTCAAATCCTAGCACGGTATATCCCATTTTAATTTTACATCATTGTGAACCTTACGCCTTTTTTACTCTCTGATCGAGGTTCTCGGCATTAAAAAATCTTCGTAAACTAAATCACACGTGTATATGTTGACATTTAAGAGATATACAGTCAAGAAAATCAAGGGCAATGGGGATATATATGCGAATTAGACACACAAAAAAACAGTCAACAAATGGCTACAATTTAAGGAATGTGTTTAAGGATGGAATCAGATTCCTAATTCATGGAGAAAGGTCTGGTGGTAAGAAAAGCTGCTTCTAGGAGGCTGTCAAGTGTTTTCGCTCGACGATTCCATTCTTGGGTGGTTGGTTTGGCCCTTGTTCCTGTAACTCGAATTCTAGCACGGTATATCCCATTTTAATTTTACATCATTGTGAACCTTACGCCTTTTTGACTCTCTGATCGAGGTTCTCTGCATTAAAAAATCTTCGTAAACTAAATCACACGTGTATACGTTGACATTTAAGAGATATACAGTCAAGAAAATCAAGGGCAATGGTGATATATATGCGGATTAGACACAAAAAAACACTCAACAAATGGCTACAATTTAAGGAATGTGTTTAGGGATGGCATCAGATTCATAATTGATGGAGAAAGGTCTGGTGGCAAGAAAAGCTGCTTCTAGGAGGCTGTCAAGTGTTTTCTGTCACACCCCGACCGCGTAAAACAACAAATCGCGGCGGAAACATCGGGGCGTGTTGCAACAGAATTAATGTTTCATAACCATGGATATCAAAAGTGTTTCGTTTTATTAAACATTGAGTAATTACATCGTCTGGAAATCTAAATACACTATTTAAACATAGTCTATCATTGTTATTGAGTCACTAAGGCCTTGTCCAGTCCTATGTGAGCATGCATCTTATCAATCGATATCATCCAACAATACCTGAAACATATGTGAAAACGAGGTCAGCAAAGAAATGCTGGCGAGTACATAGGTTTTGTGAAAATAAGATTCATGACTTCTGTTTAAGAAAATGTTTAGTCATGAACCTTGTAATTTGCTTTGTCTTTGTAAATCATTTGAAAAATAATAAGTTCGGATGATAAGTATAAATAAGAAAATAATGCATGATTAAATGAATAACCATGTAAATGAGTTTGCATAAGATAAGTTGTTTATAAATCAATGTCTTGTGAAAAGTATGTTATTTGTATAAAATGTTCTATGTCTCAAACTGAAATGATTCAAATAACGCTATGATATGTAATACCATACAAACACTTATATATATGAAGTACCAGCGGCGTATCCACCATGTTTGTATCATATTACACACGCATCGTTACTTAATCACTTAACCAAACCATACCAAAGAATGTAAAATGTCTATGCTTAAATCAATTGTCAAATGTATTGAATAATATGTTAAAGTATTCATGTCAAGATGTAAATCATGTCAAAATGTCTATGTCAAATATCCATGTCAAATGTCTATGTCAAATATCCATGTATGGCAAGTGAAATGTCTCAACTAAACCATATGCACAAAAACAAAGTACTGAAGTAAAACTTGGTTTAAATCAAAGTTATGTTTTGTGAGAAAATGCATGATCAAATGTCAATCATGTTAAAATGTTTACCCAATCGTTAACCCATTTTGTAAAATCGTTCTAGTCGTTCTTGTTTTAATTGTGAAACTACTTTATGGTCGATTCTCTAATAACATTCAAACCTTCTTGACGCGTTCCTCGCTCCATCTCGCTCTCGCTCTCGTTCTTAACAAACCCTTACCAAAGGATAAGTTAATAATTACAGATTCAGTCGCTACCCACAACCCCCACACATAACAATGGGTGCAGTAAATAACGGGATTTGTCAGATCCTATGGCACCATAACCTAATACTGGTCGGCTTGATCATTGCTAATGAATGTCATCGGTCATGTAAACTACAACCAACAAGTTTGTTCACTTCTTGAAATTTGTTATTAGTTTTTGAAATCATTGTATTCGTTCTTGAAATCATTGTATTCGTTCTTGAAATCATTGTATTCGTTCTTGAAACCACATTGTAATTGTTCTCGAAACCATATTATAATTGTACTTGAAACCATTGATAAAACATTTAGCACATATGAGTCACCCCAAAACAGTTGAAAACAGTAAAAGAGGGGAATAATGTACTCGCCTGGGAGTGCTTAGGAGTCTTGAACAACTACCAAGTAAGCTAGAGGAGTCCCGGAAATCAAATGGTACCTAACATAGGTAACTACATAATTAACCCGGACCTAAATCGGAAGACTGGGTAGCAGGAGGGTTTGTAAACCAAATGAGTGTAGGAACTCATATGATATGGTTTAACAAAGCCTACATACTAAATGAAACTTAACCCAAGTATTATCGACCCATCGCGACCCATTAAGGTAACTTATGCTACTTTAACGCGTCGTGCGCGTGAAACGCGTTCGGACCGTCTAACTAGCCCTATGACAAGTGTTATATGCCTAAACATGTTACATAATCAGTTATGTGACAAAATTTTAGGTTACATATGCTTAATTACCAATTATACATGAAAAGGGTATTCTGGTAATTTACCTAAGGCATATAAACTACTTATCATACAACTACTTAAACGATGTGACCATAGGGTATAACCTCGGAAGGTTATGCCCTATACTAGGGTCACCTAATGTGTTTGGTCGGATCCTAATGATCGACCAAACTGGGTCGGGTTCGAAGGTATAAGCGATTTATCAGATCGCTTACCCTACGACCCTAGACAACGTGGTAATCAGTAGGCATAGTCCCAAGGGACTATAACCAACGTGATTACAATCACGTTGCGAAGTTCAAACGAACTTCGCATTGACCATTACTGGTCAACGCTGAAAGTCAAACAAAGTTTGACTTTCTGACTCGAAAAGCAGTAAAATAAGGAAAAGAACGAAAGAATACTTACGAAGGGTCCCCGAATGCTAACCTTGATTCAAAAATCTCAGGTATGAAACAATAGTTTCAACTTAGAGTTTCTCAAATCAAAGTTCTAGTGATTTTAGCAATGGGGGTGGATGGGTATTTATAGGAATACCCGAACCGTTAAGATCGTTTCATGGAAAACGTGCCTTAATCCCATCCGTACATGTGTTGAAATGTCATGGTGTTTAGGTGTTTAAATTCCATCCATACATGTGTTGAAATGTCATGGTGTTTAGGTGTTTAAATTCCATCCATACATGTGTTGAAATGTCATGGTGTTTAGGTGTTTAAATTCCATCCATACATGTGTTGAAATGTCATGGTGTTTAGGTGTTTAAATTCCATCCATACATGTGTTGAAAGGTCATGGTGTTTAGGTGTTTAAATTCCATCCATACATGTGTTGAAATGTCATGGTGCCTAAATTCCATCCTTATCCGCTGACTAAGCAAGTTAGAATGTGTGGTTGTGAATTAAACAACGGCTAATACATCGAATCTGGTCCTGAATGCGAAAAACGATCCAAATGACGTGACGAATGGATTTTTCTTATGGCGAACACTAAAATAAAATATTTTAGTGCTAACATAATTTTTTGGATGTCCGGATGTATTCAGAACGTAAGTTATGCGCGAAAATGCAAACTTGTGCACTTTTTGACACTTTTAGTCCCTGAATGACCCAAAAGTTTATTTTAGCACACCGAACCCCTCAAAGCCTATTTCTAAGCTATGTAAATGATATTTATGGTATGTTTAACTTATGGTCATGTTCCGAAAGGTCTGTTACAGTTCAAATTGGCATACT
The DNA here is from genome assembly GCA_030545235.1 of Helianthus tuberosus. NCBI lineage: Eukaryota > Viridiplantae > Streptophyta > Magnoliopsida > Asterales > Asteraceae > Helianthus > Helianthus tuberosus. The sequence continues at coordinate 2,650,165 of JARYGA010060172.1, forward strand.
TTCGCAGTTTGTCAAATTTAGTCCCTGTAAGCGATTAAACTTTGATTTCACCACACCAAACCTTCCAAAACTTATATCTAAGTTATGTAAAGGTTATTTAAGGTATGTTAAGCCTATGTCACTATTCCGGAGTGTTTGTTGCATTAAACTGGTTATATTTACGCATCAGTGCGCGTATAACCTTCCAGAAAGCGATTTAGAGTTTGAAATCGAACAAAAATTGATATGTGCAAATGATACACATATTTTTACAAATCCCAAGTATGAAATACAATATTTCATTGGTTTGGTACTAGTTTGATGGCCGTGGAGGCACAGGTGTTACAGTCTCCCCTACTTTAGGAAATTTCGTCCCGAAATTTATTTAGAGGAAACTTGTGAGAGCTTGAAAACATGAAATTGAAAAGATCGAACAACATTGGTTAGGGTTCTGAACTTCTAGTAACCTTTAATAACATCATGATTACAATGTAAGAGGGATACTTATATACAAGTATATGAAGCGTCATTGGTGCATCCACCGTACCTCCATTACATCGTTGTCATTTTGTTATTGTTGTCGCTATCGGTTCTTACACATAATAAATATTACTGGGTTTCTATGCACTAAATTTCATAATTATGTACGCGTCCATAATCAGACAATTCCTTGCACAGTTCACACAGTCTATTTTATAGTGTGTAGGGGAAAACCAAATGAACAATCCTGTGATGAGTGTGACTAGACCGCCATAGAGTCCTTTTAATTAAATCAACAATTGATCTAATAGACTATCAAGGAGTCTGTCCAGCTACATCACTAGATGTCGTTCTTTAACCAAATTGTGAATCAATCTTTTTGATTAGACCACTAAAGGGTCTCTTATGAATCATGGAATAGTACTATATAATCCAAGGGTTTTAACTATTACATAGAAGCCCATTTAGGATTTAAGGTAGTACCTTTTTGAATATCCTACTACGAATCCCTCATATGAAGATATGAAAGATTCTGCGAGGATTTGGATAACGAATATCCAGAGTATTAAAAACACAAAAATGAATAAAAGAAAACATAAGATGAATAAACACATAGTCACATAGTTGCATACTCGTTCAATCGCATAATCGTTCAATTTGACCTATAATTTGTTATCTTTGGACACGGGTATTTAAAGCATACCAGAAACCCAATCCGTGGATTTCCTTTGGCACTTTAAATATTTTCAAGAATCTAACTATGAAGATAGGAAGATCTTAAAAGGAATTCGGTTTGTCCTAATTGAGTTGTTTTGTACATTTTAAAGTGTACAAGGAATTCAATCAGGGCTCCGATGTCAACGAAGGTGTTGATCGTGATCGGCTCAGGACATGAATAGATCAAGATGTCATCAATAATAACAATGACGATCTGATCCAAATAAGGCTTGCAGACTCTATTTATTAAGTTCTTGAAGATGGCTGGAGTATTTGTCAACCTAAAAGGCATGACTGTAAACTCGTAATGGCCATACTTCATGCAGAAAACCGTTTTGGGAATATCTTCTTCGAGAAAACAAAGTTGATGATACCCAAAACGCAAATCGATCTTGGAAAAGCATGAACGCTATGCAGTTGATCGGAGAAATCGTTGATTTAAGGTAGGGGGATATCGATTCTTGATGGTAAGCTTACTACGCTTACGTTAATCGATATACATTCGAAAAGATCCATTTTTTTTTCTTTTCACAAGGAGAACAGGAGTTTCTCCAAGGTGAAAAGTTCGGACGGATGAATCCTTTATCAGACAACTCTTGAAGCTGTTTTGATAATTCTTGCATCTCGAACGGTGCAAGACGATAAAATACTTTAGATTTAAAAGAAACCAGTGTTTGAGGTTCTTAGGGAGATCTCAAGTGATCGTAAAAATGACAGAACCACACGAGTAGTTTTGTCTTTGTGTTGACATCACAAGGTTGAATAAAACATTCATACAATTGCATTAGTTAGAAAATAAAACCACAAATTTTTTATTTATATAACAACCGCATTGTCTTTAAATGTTACAAGATACCAACCAGAGGAAAAACAAAATACTAATTGTTCACTCCTTCAACATTGAGTGCCTCATTGATGTTAAACACTCGACCACGTGCTGGATTCACATTGACGTTGACATTCGCATTTGGGTTTGCGTTAGCATTTGCATTCACCAGTCTTGGGCAGTTGTGGCGGAAGTGACCAATCTCTCCGCAGTTGAAACATGAACCCAGTGGAAATCTCGCAGCATTCCCTTGAACCGGAGCTTGAACCTGAGCAGCCTGATTTTGTCCCAAACGACAAATCTTGGCCAAATGACCAAGTTTACCACACGTCGTGCATTGCCAGCAAGCTTGTTGTACTGCGTGATGACCGTTGCAGCGTGCACAATAAGGTGCGGTACCGGCATATGCTTTCTTTGCAGGTGGCTGAGCTGGTTGGTTCCGCGGGTTCTGTGCAGTCTGTGCTGTAACAGCAAAATTTTGGGCACCCTTTCGCTTCTTTGATTTCTTTGACGTCTCACCTTCCTTACCCTTCTTTTTTTGGCCTTTCTTGCTATCCTCCTTGTCAGCTGACTGTTTCTTGCCCTTGTCACCCTTCCTGTGTAACTTGTTCTTCCGAATCTGCGACTCAGTCAATGTCGCTGATAACTCGATCGCCTGACGGAGTGTGGCAGGGTTACTACCAGTAAGGATGTCTTGTACCGAGTCAGGTAGGCCGTCGATGTACTTTTCGATAGCTATGTCAAGTGGGGTAACCATTGTAGGGCAAAGCAGACTCAGCTCCTCAAACCTATCAGTATACGCCCTGTGCTCACCACTATCTTGCTTCAACTCATCAAATTCCTTCTCCAAAGCTCGCTGCTCATGACGAGGACAGAATTCCCTCATCATCAGAGCCCTAAGTTCAGCCCATGTCTGTGCGAGAGCAACTTCCGCACCTCGGTCTCTCATTACCCCATTCCACCATGTAAGAGCCCTTTTCTGAAACACGCTCGAGGAGAACTCGACCTTGCGATTATCCGGGCACTGCACGTGGCGAAAAGTATTCTCAATGCTTTCGAACCACTGAAGAAGCCCAGTTGCTCCTTCAGAACCACTAAACTTGAGTGGTTTAGCCTGGTTGAAATCCTTGTATTTGCATAGCACATTGTTGTTGTTGTTGGCTTGGTTCCATTGAGCAAAGGGGTTTGGGAATTGAGCAGCCATTTGCTGCGCAATGATTTCTGCCAGCTCGGCAGTCTCTATCTGGCTTTCGCGTCGAGGAGGCATTGTCTAAAAGAGGAAACATGAAAAGAAACGAGTGAGAGAATTTAGACGAAAAGAATGAGATGAAACAAATCTGATGAAAGCAAGGATAGTGGTCATTTGTTTGTTACTACAAAGCAACAAACGACCTTGGTGATTAGTCAAAGTAAATAGGTAAAAAAATAATGTATCGCGAAGACATGCTCGCCTATAAGTGAACACTCATCCCAAGAATTTCCAGGTAAGCACAACTGGTCTCGCGTCTGATGAGATGTATACGAAGTGCTTGCCTAGACAGAAAACCCAGAATACAGGCATTCACCCTTCCAGTTTGCACGTGTTCACATTATTTAAAACCCAAAACCTTGACGAGATTTTGAAAATTCAAAGGGGTTCAAAACCATATAACAGAGGGTTCAAAACCTAGAAATTAATCATCCTAGAACAGATGATTAGTTTTCAAAGCGGTTTTGAAATTTATGTTCTTGTTGTGGTCGTCGCCTAAGGATAGGTGACGGTATTGTTTTATGACTAAACGCAAGTAAACTCGCGTTAGGGTCCTAAGAAGGTTATAGACTAGGTCAAAGCATTACTAATTACTAATAACCTAATTCCCTATAACCATTGGCTCTGATACCATCTTTTCTGTCACACCCCGACCGCGTAAAACAACAAATCGCGGCGGAAACATCGGGGCGTGTTGCAACAGAATTAATGTTTCATAACCATGGATATCAAAAGTGTTTCGTTTTATTAAACATTGAGTAATTACATCGTCTGGAAATCTAAATACACTATTTAAACATAGTCTATCATTGTTATTGAGTCACTAAGGCCTTGTCCAGTCCTATGTGAGCATGCATCTTATCAATCGATATCATCCAACAATACCTGAAACATATGTGAAAACGAGGTCAGCAAAGAAATGCTGGCGAGTACATAGGTTTTGTGAAAATAAGATTCATGACTTCTGTTTAAGAAAATGTTTAGTCATGAACCTTGTAATTTGCTTTGTCTTTGTAAATCATTTGAAAAATAATAAGTTCGGATGATAAGTATAAATAAGAAAATAATGCATGATTAAATGAATAACCATGTAAATGAGTTTGCATAAGATAAGTTGTTTATAAATCAATGTCTTGTGAAAAGTATGTTATTTGTATAAAATGTTCTATGTCTCAAACTGAAATGATTCAAATAACGCTATGATATGTAATACCATACAAACACTTATATATAGGAAGTACCAGCGGCGTATCCACCATGTTTGTATCATATTACACACGCATCGTTACTTAATCACTTAACCAAACCATACCAAAGAATGTAAAATGTCTATGTTTAAATCAATTGTCAAATGTATTGAATAATATGTCAAAGTATTCATGTCAAGATGTAAATCATGTCAAAATGTCTATGTCAAATATCCATGTCAAATGTCTATGTCAAATATCCATGTATGGCAAGTGAAATGTCTCAACTAAACCATATGCACAAAAACAAAGTATTGAAGTAAAACTTGGTTTAAATCAAAGTTATGTTTTGTGAGAAAATGCATGATCAAATGTCAATCATGTTAAAATGTTTACCCAATCGTTAACCCATTTTGTAAAATCGTTCTAGTCATTCTTGTTTTAATTGTGAAACTACTTTATGGTCGATTCTCTAATAACATTCAAACCTTCTTGACGCGTTCCTCGCTCCATCTCGCTCTCGCTCTCGTTCTTAACAAACCCTTACCAAAGGATAAGTTAATAATTACAGATTCAGTCACTACCCACAAACCCCACACATAACAATGGGTGCAGTAAATAACGGGATTTGTCAGATCCTATGGTACCATAACCTAATACTGGTCGGCTTGATCATTGCTAATGAATGTCATCGGTCATGTAAACTACAACCAACAAGTTTGTTCACTTCTTGAAATTTGTTATTAGTTTTTGAAATCATTGTATTCGTTCTTGAAATCATTGTATTCGTTCTTGAAATCATTGTATTCGTTCTTGAAACCACATTGTAATTGTTCTCGAAACCATATTATAATTGTACTTGAAACCATTGATAAAACATTTAGCACATATGAGTCACCCCAAAACAGTTGAAAACAGTAAAAGAGGGGAATAATGTACTCGCCTGGGAGTGCTTAGGAGTCTTGAACAACTAACAAGTAAACTAGAGGAGTCCCGGATATCAAATGGTACCTAACATAGGTAACTACATAATTAACCCGGACCTAAATCGGAAGACTGGGTAGCAGGAGGGTTTGTAAACCAAATGAGTGTAGGAACTCATATGATATGGTTTAACAAAGCCTACATACTAAATGAAACTTAACCCAAGTATTATCGACCCATCGCGACCCATTATGGTAACTTATGCTACTTTAACGCGTCGTGCGCGTGAAACGCGTTCGGACCGTCTAACTAGCCCTATGACAAGTGTTATATGCCTAAACATGTTACATAATCAGTTATGTGACAAAAGTTTAGGTTACATATGCTTAATTACCAATTATACATGAAAAGGGTATTCTGGTAATTTACCTAAGGCATATAAACTACTTATCATACAACTACTTAAACGATGTGACCATAGGGTATAACCTCGGAAGGTTATGCCCTATACTAGGGTCACCTAATGTGTTTGGTCGGATCCTAATGATCGACCAAACTGGGTCGGGTTCGAAGGTATAAGCGATTTATCAGATCGCTTACCCTACGACCCTAGACAACGTGGTAATCAGTAGGCATAGTCCCAAGGGACTATAACCAACGTGATTACAATCACGTTGCGAAGTTCAAACGAACTTCGCATTGACCATTACTGGTCAACGCTGAAAGTCAAACAAAGTTTGACTTTCTGACTCGAAAAGCAGTAAAATAAGGAAAAGAACGAAAGAATACTTACGAAGGGTCCCCGAATGCTAACCTCGATTCAAAAATCTCAGGTATGAAACAATAGTTTCAACTTAGAGTTTCTCAAATCAAAGTTCTAGTGATTTTAGCAATGGGGGTGGATGGGTATTTATAGGAATACCCGAACCGTTAAGATCGTTTCATGGAAAACGTGCCTTAATCCCATCCGTACATGTGTTGAAATGTCATGGTGTTTAGGTGTTTAAATTCCATCCATACATGTGTTGAAATGTCATGGTGTTTAGGTGTTTAAATTCCATCCATACATGTGTTGAAATGTCATGGTGTTTAGGTGTTTAAATTCCATCCATACATGTGTTGAAATGTCATGGTGTTTAGGTGTTTAAATTCCATCCATACATGTGTTGAAAGGTCATGGTGTTTAGGTGTTTAAATTCCATCCATACATGTGTTGAAATGTCATGGTGCCTAAATTCCATCCTTATCCGCTGACTAAGCAAGTTAGAATGTGTGGTTGTGAATTAAACAACGGCTAATACATCGAATCTGGTCCTGAATGCGAAAAACGATCCAAATGACGTGACGAATGGATTTTTCTTATGGCGAACACTAAAATAAAATATTTTAGTGCTAACATAATTTTTTGGATGTCCGGATGTATTCAGAACGTAAGTTATGCGCGAAAATGCAAACTTGTGCACTTTTTGACACTTTTAGTCCCTGAATGACCCAAAAGTTTATTTTAGCACACCGAACCCCTCAAAGCCTATTTCTAAGCTATGTAAAGGATATTTATGGTATGTTTAACTTATGGTCATGTTCCAAAAGGTCTGTTACAGTTCAAATTGGCATACTTTCGCAGTTTGTCAAATTTAGTCCCTGTAAGCGATTAAACTTTGATTTCACCACACCAAACCTTCCAAAACTTATATCTAAGTTATGTTTGATGGCCGTGGAGGCACAGGTGTTACATTTTCGCTCGACGATTCCATTCTTGGGTGGTTGGTTTGGCCCTTGTTCCTGTAACTCGAATCCTAGCCAGGTATATCGCATTTTAATTTTACACCATTGTGAACCTTACGCCTTTTTTACTCTCCGATCGAGGTTCTCGGCATTGAAAAATCTTCATAAACTAAATCACACGTGTATATGTTGACATTTAAGAGATATACAGTCAATAAAATCAAGGGCAATGGTGATATATATGCGAATTAGACACAAAAAAAACAGTCAACAAATGGCTACAATTTAAGGAATGTGTTTAGGGATGGAATCAGATTCCTAATTGATGGAGAAAGGTCTGGTGGCAAGAAAAGCTGCTTCTAGGAGGTTGTCAAGTGTTTTCGCTCGACGATTCCATTCTTGGGTGGTTGGTCTAGCCCTTGTTCCTGTAACTCGAATCCTAGCACGGTATATCCCATTTTAATTTTACATCATTGTGAACCTTACGCCTTTTTTACTCTCTGATCGAGGTTCTCGGCATTAAAAAATCTTCGTAAACTAAATCACACGTGTATACGTTGACATTTAAGAGATATACAGTCAAGAAAATCAAGGGCAATGGTGATATATATGCGGATTAGATACTAAAAAAAAAACACTCAACAAATGGCTACAATTTAAGGAATGTGTTTAGGGATGGCATCAGATTCCTAATTGATGGAGAAAGGTCTGGTGGCAAGAAAAGCTGCTTCTAGGAGGCTGTCAAGTGTTTTCGCTCGATGATTCCATTCTTGGGTGGTTGGTTTGGCCAATGTTCCTGTAACTCGAATCCTAGCCAGGTATATATCGCATTTTAATTTTACACCATTGTGAACCTTACGCCTTTTTTACTCTCCGATCGAGGTTCTCGGCATTGAAAAATCTTCGTCAACTAAATCACACGTGTATATGTTGACATTTAAGAGATATACAGTCAATAAAATCAAGGGCAATGGTGATATATATGCGGAGTAGACACCAAAAAAAAACACGCAACAAATGGCTACAATTTAGGGAATGTGTTTAGTGACGGCATCAGATTCCTAATTGATGGAGAAAGGTCTGGTGGCAAGAAAAGCGGCTTCTAAGAGGTTGTCAAGTGTTTTCACTCGATGATTCCATTCTTGGGTGGTTAGTTTGTGTGACAACTCGTATTTCCGAACCTATCTTTGTACTTTGATGTAACCTAGGTGAACGTGATTCGATTATATGAACTTGATTGATTTATTGAATATTACGATTATGTGTCTATGTGTATATATGTATGTTGTAGTCGCACAACACAACCCAACCGCACAAGCCTTTGGGCTTTACAAATCTCGGCCTACTTCTCTTTAACTCGAACCAAAGGGGAGCCCATGTGAAGGGTTCGGCCCACTCCCCCATATCGCATAACACTAAGGGGATAGGGTAAACTTCTCATTGTTGCTAAAACACCTCACACACAAACCCTAGTGCTCTTCTCTCTCTCTCTCTCACGAAACCGAAGGCAGCCAAACATCCTCTTCATCGGAGTTTATTCTCTTGTTCGGATCAATTCTTGTCCCTTTTCTATTCGGTTAGTATGTTAACAATTTTTTGATGATTTTATGATGGGTGTTATATATACTCGACATGATTGATGATGTATGGTTATGATTGTTTCGAATCTTATGTGATTAAGCATGGATGAATATAATCGGCTATATATGTATTCGATTCGAATCTTAAGGGTTTGATTTAATATTGATCGATGGTTGTATACTGGTATGATTTATGATGATGTAAAATATTAATCTTAATATTCTTAAAAATCGGCTCACATGTATAGTACTATAGGTCAACATAGGGTTGTTAGTTAATTGATGTGGTTAATGATTGTTTTTGTTCTCATGTGCATATGATTGTTAAATAAACAGGTAAATTATTAGGTGCCTATAGATTAGATGTAACATGCTATGGTGGCCATGTGATGTTATTAGAAAAACAATGATGATATGAAGTCAGCCATGTGCATGTTCTAAAGTCCTTGTGTTGATCGAGATCTTGATTAATGTAACAGAATGTTGACTATATGATTAATGTGTGGTCAGAAGTGGTGGCTTGTTGACTTAAGAATGTGGTGGTAACCTTAATTGATTAATTCGATAAGGATGATGATGAGTTGTTATGCATTTGATTGTTCTTATTAATTAAATAACAAATGGTCGGTTTGATCGATTTTTAGATTGATGGAAACTGTTAATTGATTAAGTGAATTATGGTAAAGTTGGAAACTATTGGATAGATATAACCGAATGCGTAAATCATGAAAATTAGTTGTCCAGTCGCACAAGACCTCTTGGTCGCACAAGAGGTCCTCGGTCGCACAAGTTGTGCCTCAGTCGCACAAGTTGGTTATTTGTTAATTGCTGGGCCGGTTACTGTTGAACTAATTATGCATATTTGGGCTTCTTGTTACATGGGCTGGGTATCAAATGGAATCGCACAAGATGCAAGAACCGTACAAGTTGGTTATCTGTTAGTGTTTGGGCCGTGTATGTTATTGGACCACTTCTGTTATTGGGCCGGGTGTATAATGGATCGCACAACATGATGTGGGTCGCACAAGTTGTGCCGACCGCACAACATGTTGGGCCGATTGTTACTGGGCTTTATCTGTTGAATCGTACAAGTTGGGCGTTTTATGGAATTGACCGTTTGAGTGTTTATGTGGTTGCCATGATCGATACGTGTTCGTAACTGTTAGCTTATGTGTATAAATATGTACGATACTTGAAACCAAAACCTGACTTGTATGATAACCATGTTAGGACGTGGTTGACCACTAGCTGCTAGTCTTGACCTTTCTGTGTAATCTGCCGAGCAAACCAAGGTGAGTTCACACTCTACAAAGCATGGGATTCCCAGGGGTTGGGAATGGGGTTAAGGAATATGGATTCCTCGTCCTTTCTTGGGTAGGACAGTAATGGTTCAGGAATGTAATTCCTCGTCCTTACGGACAGATAACTATACTAGACCAAAACTCTCTATCACGAAGTCCCTCCTTTTTATATCGACTTAATCGTCGGGCCAATGGCGAGCGGGTCATTAGTTAGATAGCGCTATTTAGGTCTGACAAGCCTCACACCGTGCCGCAGAGGACGGGCGTGAACTAATGGATCTGGGGCACGTCAATGCTGATAGACATTGACAGTTTCAGGGCACTTAAACATGACTTCAGTCAGTAGTCGATATGGTAACGAGTCTAGTGGATACATGGGGTAGCCCCCACGGCCGAAATGCCAGATAACTATCATGGGGTAGCCCCCACGGCAGGATTGCCAGAGTAAATGGGTTAAACAAAGGGTTAAACATATCACGTTTTCAACTATGGGGTAACCCCCACGGCAGGAACGCCAGTTAAAGGAAACTGTTTTTGGAACAACTTAAAACGAACACCCAACCGTGAACTCACTCAACTAGTTGTTGACTCGTTACTACATGCTTTGCAGGTCTATAGGTACTTAGCGGGAGCTTGCACAAGGGAGAGTCGTTGTGGGACATGGACAGCTGTGTGCCATGTTAAACTTTTGGAAATTTGAACTCTTGATTTGGTTATAAACATTATGCTTCCGATCATAACTTAAACTATGTTTGTTTTGGACACTATTCGTGTTGGTTGAACTTTTACAATTAATTATTTACTTGTTCGATATGATTGGTGGTTTGATCCAAGCGGTGATACTCCGCATGTGGATTTTGGGGGTGTGACAGATTGGTATCAGAGCCATTGGTTATAGAGAACTTGGTTTTAATAAAGGAAAACGTTTTTGTTAAAACCAGACTATAACCTGTACAGTGCTCTACGATCCACAGCGACGCTTCACTCCACGTGCAAGGCTCGACAATCTAGGTGATATAATTTATGCTTACATTGCCTACTTGCTAGATTACGTAGAACTATGCTCATGATATGCTTAGCTAGTATAGCTACTCTTGCTTGAACACGTGTGTGCTTACTCTCTTCTGTCATCGCACTTTCGCGAACCCCTTTCACACATACTTCTCTTGATATGAAGATCATGTCTGGACGCATCAACATGACACAAGCCCAGTTGACGGCTTTGATCAACGAACAGGTTGCTGCGGCAATTGCAGCCGCACAAGCAGGAGGTATACCCTGCTGTTTAAAACTCATTCTAGGATCTTTAGATCCTACTCTCGTGAATCTATCCTTGTGTTAAATCTTGTCCTTTCTTATACCCACAACAGGTCAACATGCTCAGCCACCCGTATGCACCTTCAAAACTTTTATGGACTGCCGACCCACTACTTTTAGTGGCACTGAAGGAGCAGTAGGCCTCCTCCACTGGTTTGAGAAACTAGAATCTGTGTTCGAAATGTGTGAATGCCCTGAGGCACGCAGGGTGAAATATGCTACCGGCACTCTCGAGGGTTTAGCCCTCACATGGTGGAACGCCCAGGTGCAAATGCTGGGGTTGGTTGCTGCTAACGCCACCCCATGGAACAATTTCAAAGAGATGATTAAGGAAGAATACTGCAGTCGTGACGACATTCATAAGCTGGAAGTTGAGTTCTTCAACCTCAAGATGACGGGGTCAGAAATTGAGGCGTATACAAAGAGATCGAATGAGCTTGCATTACTGTGTCCTACTATGGTGGACCCTCCAATTAAGCGTATCGAACTATATCTTAAGGGTCTGAAACCAGAGATCCAAAGTCATGTGACTTCAGAAAATCTCGCCACCTACCAGCAGGTTGTTCAATTGGCTCACCGTCTCACTGATCAGGCGGTGGAGCAAAACAAGTTACCAAAACGTGTTAGTGCTACAGCTACCTCTGAACCTCTCAGTGATAACAAACGTAAATGGGATGGAGCTTCAAGCAGAGGTTCAACTTCTGTTCAATCCCAGTCGCAGCAAAGAAGAACTGAAGAGTATAAGAGTCCTAGTCAGCAATCGTCAGGTAGCCAAAGTCAGGGTGGATACAAAGGAAATCACCCCAAATGTAATCGTTGCAACTTACATCACCGCGGGCCATGCACCAGGGGTAACTGTCATCGGTGCAACAAGCCAGGCCATGCGGCTAAGGATTGTAGAAGCTTATACCCAGCAAACCAGAATCGTCAGCAACCGCAAGATCAACAGAATCAACGCCAGCAACAGCAGCCGCAGGGTAACAACAAAGGGTGCTTTCAGTGTGGAGCTGAAGGCCACTTCAAGAGAGATTGTCCCCAGCTGAACAGGAACCAGAACAACAATAACAACAACAATCAGGGGAATGGGAACAACGGGGGTAACAATGGTAATGGAGCAAGGGGCCGTGCGTTTGTTATTGGCAATGGAGAAGCAAGGAATGATCCCAATGTTGTGACGGGTAAGTTCCTTCTCGACGACTTTTACGTTACTGTCTTATTTGATTCGGGTGCTGATACTAGTTATGTGTCCCAAAAAGTTAGTCAACTGCTTAAGCGTACCCCAACACCTTTGAATCCCAAACACGCAGTAGAGTTAGCTAATGGTAAAAGTATAGAGGTCACACACGTAGTTAAAGGTTGTAACCTAGTACTTGCTGATCACACTTTCTCGATCGACCTCCTTCCTATCACTCTGGGTAGTTTCGATGTTGTCATTGGGATGGACTGGTTATCCCAACATCAAGCTGAGATCCTTTGCAACGAAAAGATTGTTCGTATTCCGTGCTCAGGTGAGGAACCTCTTATGATTCGTGGCGACAAGAGTGGTGCTGTTGTGAGCATCATTTCTTCCCTTAAGGCTCAAAAGTGTTTGCGTAAGGGCCACACTGCCTTTCTGGCTCTTGTTACTGACACCTCGAAGAAAGAGAAAAAGATAGAAGACTTTCCAGTTGTACGCGACTATCCTGAGGTATTTCCTGAGGAACTACCTGGCCTCCCGCCTCATCGCCAGGTCGAGTTTCAAATCGAGCTAGCTCCTGGAGCAGCGCCTATAGCCCGTGCACCGTATCGTTTAGCTCCATCAGAGTTGAAAGAGCTATCTACGCAATTACAAGAACTCTTAGATAAGGGTTTTATTCGTCCTAGTTCTTCGCCCTGGGGAGCTCCAGTGCTATTTGTGAAGAAGAAAGACGGTACGTTCAGAATGTGCATAGACTACCGTGAACTGAACAAGGTGACTGTGAAGAATCGCTACCCTCTTCCACGCATTGACGACTTGTTCGACCAGCTGCAAGGGTCGAGCTACTATTCAAAGATTGATTTGAGATCAGGGTATCACCAGCTGAGAGTCCGAGAGGAGGACGTCTCCAAAACAGCCTTCAGAACTCGATATGGCCACTATGAGTTTTTGGTAATGCCTTTTGGGCTGACAAACGCACCAGCGGTCTTCATGGACTTGATGAATCGAGTGTGCAAGCCGTACCTAGACAAGTTCGTTATTGTCTTCATCGATGACATCCTGATCTATTCGAAGAGTCAGGAGGAACACGAGCAACATTTACGACTTATTTTGGAACTCCTTCGAAAGGAACAGTTGTACGCCAAGTTTTCAAAATGTGACTTCTGGCTTCGTGAAGTCCATTTCTTAGGCCACGTAGTGAACAAGGATAGGATTCACGTTGATCCATCCAAGGTAGAGTCAATCAAGAGCTGGCCTGCACCTCGTACGCCAACGGAAATTCGCCAATTCTTGGGATTGGCAGGTTACTACAGGAGATTTATCAAGGATTTTTCTAAGATTGCTCAGCCTCTTACTTCACTAACGCAGAAGGGTGTTGTTTATCGTTGGGGAAACGCTCAGGAGTTAGCATTTCAGCACTTAAAGGATAGACTTTGCAGTGCACCTATCCTTTCATTGCCTGAAGGCACAGACGACTTCGTGGTCTATTGCGACGCATCCATTCAGGGTCTTGGTTGTGTATTGATGCAGCGGGATAAGGTTATAGCCTACGCCTCACGTCAACTCAAAGTTCATGAAAAGAACTACACTACACACGATCTAGAGCTGGGAGCGGTTATTTTTGCGCTTAAGATATGGCGACACTACTTGTATGGCACCAAGTGTGCTATCTACACTGATCACAGAAGCCTCGAACATATCTTTAAACAGAAGGAACTCAATATGCGACAGCGACGATGGGTCGAACTACTAAATGACTACGAATGCTCGATCAGGTACCACCCAGGCAAGGCCAATGTGGTGGCTGACGCCCTCAGTCGAAAGGACACTGCGCCTAAGCGCGTACGAGCTTTACAACTTACTATACAGTCTAGCCTTCCTTCTCAAATACGAAATGCTCAAGTGGAAGCATTGAAACCAGAGAACGTTAGGGCTGAAGCCCTACGCGGCTCGAGGCAACGCTTAGAACAGAAGGAAGACGGTGCTTACTACGTCACGGGACGCATTTGGGTCCCATTTTATGGCAACTTACGAGAGCTTGTGATGGATGAGGCACACAAGTCTCGCTACTCAGTGCACCCTGGTGCGGATAAAATGTACCACGACATCAAAACCACATACTGGTGGCCTAGCATGAAGGCACACATAGCAACTTACGTTAGCAAGTGCTTGACTTGTGCGAGAGTCAAGGCGGAATACCAGAAACCTTCAGGCCCACTTCAACAACCAGAGATACCACAATGGAGATGGGAGCAAATTTCCATGGATTTTGTTACTGGCCTGCCTAGATCACAACGTGGTAACGATACTATTTGGGTGATTGTGGATCGACTCACAAAGTCTGCTCACTTCTTGGCTATCAAAGAAACGGATAAGTTCTCCACCCTAGCAGAAGTATATCTCAAGGAAGTTGTCTCGAGGCACGGGGTGCCCATCTCTATCATCTCGGATCGAGATGCACGTTTTACATCAGAATTGTGGCAAGCAATGCACAAGTCCTTTGGCTCAAGGTTAGATATGAGCACAGCTTATCACCCGCAAATGGATGGGCAGTCGGAACGTACCATCCAGACCCTCGAAGACATGCTTAGGGCATGTGTGATTGACTTTGGCAACGGCTGGGAAAAGCATCTGCCACTTGTGGAGTTTTCGTACAACAATAGCTACCACACCAGCATTAAAGCTGCTCCGTTTGAAGCATTGTACGGGCGTAAATGCCGGTCACCTCTTTGTTGGGCAGAGGTGGGAGATAGTCAGATTACTGGTCCAGAACATGTGGTTGACACAACAGAGAAAATTGCTCAGATACGACAACGAATGGTGGCGGCTCGTGACCGTCAGAAAGTTTATGCTGATAAGGGCAGAAAACCACTAGAACTCCAGATTGGGGAGCGTGTACTACTCAAAGTTTCACCCTGGAAGGGTGTGGTTCGTTTTGGTAAACGGGGCAAACTTAACCCAAGATACGTTGGACCCTTCGAAGTCATTGAGAAGATAGGCAAGGTGGCCTACAGATTGAACTTACCAGCGGAACTCAGTGCAGTTCACGATGTTTTCCACGTGTCGAATCTGAAGAAATGTCTGTCAGATGAGACCCACGTAGTTCCTTTGAAGGAGCTCACGATCGACGAGCAGTTACGATTCGTCGAGGAACCTGTTGAAATCACGGACCGGGATGTTAAGGTCCTCAAGCATACTAGAATACCTCTCGTTCGAGTTCGTTGGAACTCACGTCGCAGCCCAGAGTTCACCTGGGAACGCGAAGATCAGATGAAACAAAAGTATCCCCAACTGTTTGCAACCGGTACAACCACTACTGAGACTGAAGCTACGGAATTTCGGGACGAAATTCCAGATCAACGGGGGGAGGATGTGACACCCCAGGAAAACCAGGAAAACCATGCAACTTAACTAGCTTCCTCAGTGGGTACGTGCTAAATTTCGGGACGAAATTTCTTTCAACTTGGGGATAATGTGACAACTCGTATTTCCGAACCTATCTTTGTACTTTGATGTAACCTAGGTGAACGTGATTCGATTATATGAACTTGATTGATTTATTGAATATTACGATTATGTGTCTATGTGTATATATGTATGTTGTAGTCGCACAACACAACCCAACCGCACAAGCCTTTGGGCTTTACAAATCTCAGCCTACTTCTCTTTAACTCGAACCAAAGGGGAGCCCATGTGAAGGGTTCGGCCCACTCCCCCATATCGCATAACACTAAGGGGATAGGGTAAACTTCTCATTGTTGCTAAAACACCTCACACACAAACCCTAGTGCTCTTCTCTCTCTCTCTCTCACGAAACCGAAGGCAGCCAAACATCCTCTTCATCGGAGTTTATTCTCTTGTTCGGATCAATTCTTGTCCCTTTTCTATTAGGTTAGTATGTTAACAATTGTTTGATGATTTTATGATGGGTGTTATATATACTCGACATGATTGATGATGTATGGTTATGATTGTTTCGAATCTTATGTGATTAAGCATGGATGAATATAATCGGCTATATATGTATTCGATTCGAATCTTAAGGGTTTGATTTAATATTGATCGATGGTTGTATACTGGTATGATTTATGATGATGTAAAATATTAATCTTAATATTCTTAAAAATCGGCTCACATGTATAGTACTATAGGTCAACATAGGGTTGTTAGTTAATTGATGTGGTTAATGATTGTTTTTGTTCTCATGTGCATATGATTGTTAAATAAACAGGTAAATTATTAGGTGCCTATAGATTAGATGTAACATGCTATGGTGGCCATGTGATGTTATTAGAAAAACAATGATGATATGAAGTCAGCCATGTGCATGTTCTAAAGTCCTTGTGTTGATCGAGATCTTGATTAATGTAACAGAATGTTGACTATATGATTAATGTGTGGTCAGAAGTGGTGGCTTGTTGACTTAAGAATGTGGTGGTAACCTTAATTGATTAATTCGATAAGGATGATGATGAGTTGTTATGCATTTGATTGTTCTTATTAATTAAATAACAAATGGTCGGTTTGATCGATTTTTAGATTGATGGAAACTGTTAATTGATTAAGTGAATTATGGTAAAGTTGGAAACTATTGGATAGATATAACCGAATGCGTAAATCATGAAAATTAGTTGTCCAGTCGCACAAGACCTCTTGGTCGCACAAGAGGTCCTCGGTCGCACAAGTTGTGCCTCAGTCGCACAAGTTGGTTATTTGTTAATTGCTGGGCCGGTTACTGTTGAACTAATTATGCATATTTGGGCTTCTTGTTACATGGGCTGGGTATCAAATGGAATCGCACAAGATGCAAGAACCGTACAAGTTGGTTATCTGTTAGTGTTTGGGCCGTGTATGTTATTGGACCACTTCTGTTATTGGGCCGGGTGTATAATGGATCGCACAACATGATGTGGGTCGCACAAGTTGTGCCGACCGCACAACATGTTGGGCCGATTGTTACTGGGCTTTATCTGTTGAATCGTACAAGTTGGGCGTTTTATGGAATTGACCGTTTGAGTGTTTATGTGGTTGCCATGATCGATACGTGTTCGTAACTGTTAGCTTATGTGTATAAATATGTACGATACTTGAAACCAAAACCTGACTTGTATGATAACCATGTTAGGACGTGGTTGACCACTAGCTGCTAGTCTTGACCTTTCTGTGTAATCTGCCGAGCAAACCAAGGTGAGTTCACACTCTACAAAGCATGGGATTCCCAGGGGTTGGGAATGGGGTTAAGGAATATGGATTCCTCGTCCTTTCTTGGGTAGGACAGTAATGGTTCAGGAATGTAATTCCTCGTCCTTACGGACAGATAACTATACTAGACCAAAACTCTCTATCACGAAGTCCCTCCTTTTTATATCGACTTAATCGTCGGGCCAATGGCGAGCGGGTCATTAGTTAGATAGCGCTATTTAGGTCTGACAAGCCTCACACCGTGCCGCAGAGGACGGGCGTGAACTAATGGATCTGGGGCACGTCAATGCTGATAGACATTGACAGTTTCAGGGCACTTAAACATGACTTCAGTCAGTAGTCGATATGGTAACGAGTCTAGTGGATACATGGGGTAGCCCCCACGGCCGAAATGCCAGATAACTATCATGGGGTAGCCCCCACGGCAGGATTGCCAGAGTAAATGGGTTAAACAAAGGGTTAAACATATCACGTTTTCAACTATGGGGTAACCCCCACGGCAGGAACGCCAGTTAAAGGAAACTGTTTTTGGAACAACTTAAAACGAACACCCAACCGTGAACTCACTCAACTAGTTGTTGACTCGTTACTACATGCTTTGCAGGTCTATAGGTACTTAGCGGGAGCTTGCACAAGGGAGAGTCGTTGTGGGACATGGACAACTGTGTGCCATGTTAAACTTTTGGAAATTTGAACTCTTGATTTGGTTATAAACATTATGCTTCCGCTCATAACTTAAACTATGTTTGTTTTGGACACTATTCGTGTTGGTTGAACTTTTACAATTAATTAATTACTTGTTCGATATGATTGGTGGTTTGATCCTGGTCAGTCACGCCTCCAAGCGGTGATACTCCGCATGTGGATTTTGGGGGTGTGACAGTTTGGCCCTTGTTCCTGTAACTCGAATCCTAGCCCGGTATATCTCATTTTAATTTTACACAATTGTGAACCTTACGCCTTTTTTACTCTCTGATCGAGGTTCTCGGCATTGAAAAATCTTCGTAAACTAAATCACACGTGTATATGTTGACATTTAAGAAATACACAGTCAAGAAAATCAAGGGCAATGGTGATATATTTGCGGATTAGACACCAATAAAAACACTCAACAAATGGCTACAATTTAAGGAATGTGTTTAGTGACGGCATCAGATTCCTAATAGATGGAGAAAGGTCGGGTGGCAAGAAAAGCTGCTTCTAGGAGGTTGTCAAGTGTTTTCGCTCGACGATTCCATTCTTGGGTGTTTGGTTTGGCCCTTGTTCCTGTAACTCGAATCCTAGCACGGTATATCCCATTTTAATTTTACATCATTGTGAACCTTAAGCCTTTTTTACTCTCTGATCGAGGTACTCGGCATTAAAAAATCTTCGTAAACTAAATCACACGTGTATATGTTGACATTTAAGAGATATACAGTCAAGAAAATCAAGGGTAATGGTGATATATATGCGGATTAGACACAAAAAAAACACTCAACAAATGGCTACAATTTAAGGAATGTGTTTAGGGATGGAATCAGATTCCTAATTGATGGAGAAAGGTCTGGTGGCAAGAAAAGCTGCTTCTAGGAGGCTGTCAAGTGTTTTCGCTCGACGATTCCATTCTTGGGTGGTTGGTTTGGCCCTAGTTCCTGTAACTCGAATCCTAGCCCGGTATATCACATTTTAATTTTACACCATTGTGAACCTTACGCCTTTTTTACTCTCCGATCGAGGTTCTCGGCTTTGAAAAATCTTCGTAAACTAAATCACACGTGTATATGTTGACATTTAAGAGATATAAAGTCAAGAAAATCAAGGGCAATGGTGATATATATGCGGAGTAGACACCAAAAAAAAACACTCAACAAATGGCTACAATTTAAGGAATGTGTTTAGTGACGGCATCAGATTCCTAATTGATGGAGAAAGGTCTGATGGCAAGAAAAGCTGCTTCTAGGAGATTGTCAAGTGTTTTCACTCGATGATTCCATTCTTGGGTGGATGGTTTGGCCCTTGTTCCTGTAACTCGAATCCTAGCCCGGTATATCCCATTTTAATTTTACACAATTGTGAACCTTACGCCTTTTTTACTCTCTGATCGAGGTTCTCGGCATTGAAAAATCTTCGTAAACTAAATCACACGAGTATATGTTGACATTTAAGAGATACACAGTCAAGAAAATCAAGGGCAATGGTGATATATTTGCGGATTAGACACCAATAAAAACACTCAACAAATGGATACAATTTAAGGAATGTGTTTAGTGACGGCATCAGATTCCTAATTGATGGAGAAAGGTCTGGTGGCAAGAAAAGCTGCTTCTAGGAGGTTGTCAAGTGTTTTCGCTCGACGATTCCATTCTTGGGTGTTTGGTTCGGCCCTTGTTCCTGTAACTGGAATCCTAGCATGGTATATCCCATTTTAATTTTACATCATTGTGAACCTTACGCCTTTTTTACTCTCTGATCGAGGTACTCGGCATTAAAAAATCTTCGTAAACTAAATCACACGTGTATATGTTGACATTTAAGAGATATACAGTCAAGAAAATCAAGGTAATGGTGATATATATGCGGATTAGACACAAAAATAAACACTCAACAAATGGCTACAATTTAAGGAATTTGTTTAGGGATGGAATCAGATTCCTAATTGATGGAGAAAGGTCTGGTGGCAAGAAAAGCTGCCTCTAGGAGGCTGTCAAGTGTTTTCGCTCGACGATTCCATTCTTGGGTGGTTGGTTTAGCCCTAGTTCCTGTAACTCGAATCCTAGCCCGGTATATCGCATTTTAATTTTACACCATTGTGAACCTTACGCCTTTTTTACTCTCCGATCGAGGTTCTCGGCATTGAAAAATCTTCTTAAACTAAATCACACGTGTATATTTTGACATTTAAGAGATATACAGTCAAGAAAATCAAGGGCAATGGTGATATATATGCGGAGTAGACACCAAAAAAAAATACTCAACAAATGGCTACAATTTAAGGAATGTGTTTAGTGACGGCATCAGATTCCTAATTGATGGAGAAAGGTCTGGTGGCAAGAAAAGCTGCTTCTAGGAGGTTGTCAAGTGTTTTCACTCAATGATTCCATTCTTGGGTGGTTGGTTTGGCCCTTGTTCCTGTAACTCGAATCCTAGCCCGGTATATCCCATTTTAATTTTACACAATTGTGAACCTTACGCCTTTTTTACTCTCTGATCGAGGTTCTTGGCATTGAAAAATCTTCGTAAACTAAATCACACGTGAATATATTGACATTTTAGAGATATACAGTCAAGAAAATCATGGGCAATGGTGATATATATGCGGATTAGACACCAAAAAAAACACTCAACAAATTGCTACAATTTAAGGAATGTGTTTAGTGACGCCATCAGATTCCTAATTGATGGAGAAAGGTTCGGTGGCTTGAAAAGCTGCTTCTAGAAGGTTGTCAAGTGTTTTCACTCGACGATTCCATTCTTGGGTGGTTGGTTTGGCCCTTGTTCCTGTAACTCGAATCCTTGCCCGGTATATCCCATTTTAATTTTACACCATTGTGAACCTTATGCCTTTTTTACTCTCTGATCGAGGTTCTCGGGATTGAAAAATCTTTGTAAACTAAATCACACGTGTATATGTTGACATTTAAGAGATACACAGTCAAGAAAATCAAGGGTAATGGTGATATATTTGCGGATTAGACACCAATAAAAACACTCAACAAATGGCTACAATTTAAGGAATGTGTTTAGTGACGGCATCAGATTCCTAATAGATGGAGAAAGGTCTGGTGGCATGAAAAGCTGCTTCTAGAAGGTTGTCAAGTGTTTTCACTCGACGATTCCATTCTTGGGTGGTTGGCTTGGCCCTTGTTCCTGTAACTCGAATCCTTTCCCGGTATATCCCATTTTTATTTTACACCATTGTGAACCTTATGCCTTTTTTACTCTCTGATCGAGGTTCTCGGCATTGAAAAATCTTCGTAAACTAAATCACACGTGCATATGTTGACATTTTAGAGATATACAGTCAAGAAAATCAAGGGAAATGGTGATATATATGCGGATTAGACACCAAAAAAAAAACACTCAACAAATGGCTACAATTTAAGGAATGTGTTTAGTGACGCCATCAGATTCCTAATTGATGGAGAAAGGAATGGTGGCAAGAAAAGCTGCTTCTAGGAGGTTGTCAAGTGTTTTCGCTCGATGATTCCATTCTTGGGTGGTTGGTTTGGCCCTTGTTCCTGTAACTCGAATCCTAGCCCGGTATATCCCATTTTAATTTTACACCATTGTGAACCTTACGCCTTTTTTACTCTCTGATCGAGGTTCTCGGCATTGAAAAATCTTCGTAAACTAAATCACACGTGTATATGTTGACATTTAAGAGATATACTGTCACACCCCCAAAATCCACACGCGGAGTACCACCGCTTGGAGGCGTGACATGACCAGGATCAAGCCACCAATCATATTGAACATAAGTATATAGCAAAAGTCATTCATCAATACGATAGGTGTTTCCAAAACCAAATATAAACAAGTGTGTAGCGGAAGCATTAATGTAAAACCCAACATAAGTTTAAGTACAAAATGTCATAATGTTTAACAACACATTCACGATCCATGTCCACAACGACCGTGCCTCCCGTGCAAGCTCCAAAGGTACCTAAAGTCCTGCAAGGCATGTAACAGAGAGTTAACAACTAGTTGAGCGAGTTCACAGTAAATAAGTTCGTAAAAGCAAGTTCGTTTCGTAACGTGCGGCTCTACTAGGCCGATAGTATGTTCAATTAGTGGGGGCTTCCCATTTTTGCATATACACTAGACTATTTGCAACCATAAGTGTTCTTCTTACCGAGAACAATAGTACGTACAAAGTTTACGTAGGTTTTACGTAAGTGTCCTTCACAACCGAGGACAGGGGTACGCAGGGGTTTACGTAGGTTTTACGTAAGTGCCTGACACAACCCGAGGCAGTAATTGAGTATAAGTTTACGTAGGTTTTACGTAAGTGCCCTTCACAACCGAGGACAGTGATGTGTACAAGTATACGTAGGTTTTACGTATGTGTCCTGCGCATCCGAGGACGATGGTAGATAGTCTAGTAACATTGTAAGTACAAATCCATTCCTTCAATCCCATTCCCAACCCCGGGAAATCCCATGCCTTGGTAAGAGTGTGAACTCACCTTGTTTGCTCGGTATGCTAGGTTAAGTGCTCACAATAAATCAATCAAGTCCTATAGTGCACGTATACTCAATCAGTTCACATTGTTTGTAAAGTTTCGCATGCAACTAGTATCACAGTAATATCACAGAGTGCCTAGACATTAGCATCTTGTATCATGTAAACAGTTAATCCAACTTATGCAATTCATGTTTCACATAAAGGCTTTCACAGTCCATTTTGACAATGTTATCTATTAACAGAAAACAGAAGTAATAGACTTAATAAAGTTATCAACTTAACAGGGTTAACTAGTTTATTAAGGTTAGTATATATAACCAAGTTAATAAACTAAACAGCCTTAACATATATAACCTGGTTAATATAACATACTGAACAGTATCATGTTAAGTAGAATTTACAACTAACAGAACATATATATACTAACTGAGTTTATGACATAACATAGTTACTTAGTTTAACAGTGTTACTGAACTAACCAGAATTAACAAACTGAATTAAGAAACAAACAGGTTAATAACATCACATGAGCCGAAAACACTTTAGCCGAAATCCTCATATGGCCGAAAACACCCTTTAGTCGAAATCACCTAAGTGGCTGAAATCCAATAAGTGCCGAAAACACTAAGGTCCGAAATCCCTCAGTGGGCCGAGATCTTATCTGGGCCGAAATCACTCTTGTGATTTCGTCCAGTTTCACTTGTGGGGGGTGATTTCGTCCAGGACATCATCTTCCCCAACACCCACTGTAACTTAAAAACCCAGCAACTATAATTTCCATTACAGTTACATTACATGATCTGATATACTTGAAATCATTTAATCAAATATGTAACAAATACATTACCAAAACATTGTGAAATCCAGAACATATTTCCAATCAGTTTATCATTCAATAACATATACCCACTGTTGATCCAAACATCCAAGATACAGACAGTTTAGAGATAATAATTATCTAGCAGGCACACAATGATAGATCACATAATCACATATATAAATGATGATTAAACCTCCAAAATCATACAGTAAGCATCTTAAACAACTGAACATGAAATTACTAACCGAGGATTTAAACAGAGGTTTTGCTTCAAAATGAGGAATTCTCTTTGGTTGGGTTTCAGATGTAGAGAGAGAGAGAACAAAGTGATAAGGTTTGGTGAATGGGTAACGTCTCGGAGAAGATTTGTTTAAAAGCTGCTTATAAAAAAAATATCTCAAAATACTGGGCCATGGGCCAAGCCCTTCTCTGATTTCGCCAAACATTCTGGACGAAAACACTAAAGTGTTTTCATCACTTGGGTGATTTCATGGGTATGTTATCAGTAAGAGTTCATCTTTAGTTAACATGTTAAATAATACAACACCTTATTAACATACAATCACATATAATAAATATTATGGATCCCAAGTATAAAATATCAATCGAAATACGATATAACGTATTACAAAGGTAAGCGTTGTGAAACAACGAGTCGTGTAAACAAACACATAAACAATAAAAAAAAATAACGTGCACTAAATGCGAAGATGGAAATCTCGGAAACTCGAGTTGTCACATTATCCCCAACTTGAAAGAAATTTCGTCCCGAAATTTAGCATGCGGTTACTGAGGAAGCTAGGTAAGTTATCGTTTACTGGTTCTCCTGGGGTGTCACATCATCCCCCCGTTGATTTGGAATTTCTTCCCGAAATTCTGTAGTAGCTTCAACCTCAGTAGTAGTTGCATTGTTTTCGAACAACTGGGGATATTTGAGTTCCATTTGGTCTTCGCGTTCCCAGGTATACTCTGGGCCACGACGGGAGTTCCAACGAACTCGAACAAGAGGTATTCTGGTGTTCTTGAGGACCTTAACATCCCGGTCCGTGATTTCAACTGGTTCCTCGACGAAATGCAATTGTTCGTCGATAGTGAGCTCCTTCAGAGGAACTATGTGGGTCTCATCTGACAGAAACTTCTTCAGATTCGACACGTGGAAAACGTTGTGAACTGCACTGAGTTCAGCTGGTAAGTTCAGTCTGTAGGCCACCTTGCCTATCTTCTCTATGACTTCAAATGGTCCAACGTATCGTGGATTGAGTTTGCCTCGTTTGCCAAAACGAACAACACCCTTCCAGGGTGAAACTTTGAGTAGTGCTCGATCCCCAACCTGGAATTCGAGTAGTTTCCTGTCTTTATCGGCGTATACTTTCTGACGGTCACGAGCTGCTGCCATGCGTTGTCGTATTTGAGCAATTTTTTCAGTAGTATCAACTACCATTTATGGACCTGTGATCTGACTATCACCCACCTCTACCCAACAAAGAGGTGATCGGCATTTACGCCCGTATAATGCCTCAAATGGAGCAGCTTTAATGCTGGTGTGGTAACTGTTATTGTACGAAAATTCCACAAGTGGCAGATGTTTTTCCCAGCCCTTGCCAAAGTCAATTACGCACGCCCGAAGCATGTCTTCTAGAGTTTGAATAGTGCGCTCAGACTGCCCGTCTGTCTGAGGATGATAAGCTGTGCTCATGTCTAATCGAGAGCCAAAAGATTTATGCATTGCTTGCCACAGTTCTGAAGTAAAACGCGCATCACGATCGGAGATAATAGAGGTGGGCACCCCGTGCCTCGAGACAACTTCCTTAAGGTATACGTCTGCTAGAGTGGAGAACTTATCCGTTTCCTTGATAGCCAGGAAGTGAGCAGACTTTGTGAGTCGATCCACGATCACCCAAATAGTATCATTTCCACGTTGAGATCTAGGTAGGCCAGTAACAAAATCCATGGAAATTTGTTCCCATTTCCATTGTGGTATCTCAGGTTGCTGGAGTGGGCCTGATGGTTTCTGATATTCCGCTTTGACTCTCGCACAAGTCAAACACTTGCTAACGTAAGTTGCTATGTGGGCTTTCATGCTAGGCCACCAATATGTAGTTCTGAGGTCGTGGTACATCTTATCCGAACCAGGATGTACTGAGTAGCGAGACTTATGAGCTTCATCCATTACAAGCTCGCGTAAGTTTCCATAGAGTGGAACCCAGATGCGTCCGGTTACATAATAGGCGCCGTCTGCCCTTTGTTCTAACCGCTGCCTTGAGCCGCGTAGGGCTTCAGCCCTGACGTTTTCTGGTTTCAATGCTTCTACCTGAGCATCTCGTATCTGTGAAGGAAGACTAGACTGAATAGTGAGTTGCAACGCTCGTACACGCCTAGGTGTAGTATCCTTTCGACTGAGGGCGTCGGCCACAACATTGGCTTTGCCCGGATGGTACTTTATAGCACATTCGTAATCGTTCAGTAACTCGACCCATCAACGTTGTCGCATGTTCAATTCTTTCTGCTTGAAGATATGCTCAAGACTCCTGTGATCGGTGTAGATGGTGCACTTAGTGCCATACAGATAATGTCGCCATATCTTGAGCGCAAAAACAACAGCTCCAAGCTCTAAATCGTGCGTAGTGTAATTCCGTTCGTGAATCTTAAGTTGGCGCGAAGCATAAGCAATAACTTTATCCCGTTGCATCAACACACATCCAAGACCTTGGATAGATGCATCGCAGTAGACTACAAAATCGTCCGTGCCTTCAGGCAATGAGAGGATAGGTGCGCTACAGAGTCTATCCTTTAAGTGCTGAAACGCTGTTTCCTGTGTATCACTCCAACGGTAAACAACACCTTTCTGTGTCAGTAATGTAAGCGGCTGTGCAATCTTTGAGAAGTCTTTGATAAACCGTCTGTAATAACCCGCCAAACCCAAGAATTGGCGTATTTCTGTCGGTGTACTAGGTGCAGGCCAGTTCTTGATCGAATCTACCTTGGATGGATCGACATGAATCCCATCCTTGTTCACCACGTGGCCTAGAAAGTGGACTTCACGAAGCCAGAAGTCGCATTTTGAAAACTTAGCGTACAGCTGTTCCGTTCGAAGAAGTTCCAAAATAAGTCGTAAATGCTGCTCATGTTCCTCCCGATTCTTCGAATAAATCAGGATGTCATCAATAAAAACAATAACAAACTTGTCAAGGTAAGGTTTGCACACCCTGTTCATAAGATCCATGAAAACCGCAGGCGCGTTCGTTAGCCCGAATGGCATGACCAAAAACTCGTAATGGCCGTAGCGAGTTCTGAATGCTGTTTTGGAGACGTCCTCATCCCGGACTCTCAGTTGATGATAACCTGACCTCAGGTCAATCTTCGAGTAATAGCTCGACCCTTGCAACTGGTCGAATAAGTCGTCGATGCGTGGAAGAGGATAGCGATTCTTTACCGTCACCTTGTTCAGTTCGCGGTAATCTATGCACATACGAAAGGTACCGTCTTTCTTCTTCACAAATAATACTGGAGCTCCCCAGGGCGAAGAGCTAGGACGTATGAAACCCGTTTCCAAGAGTTCTTGCAATTGCTTAGACAGTTCTTCTAGTTCAGTTGGAGCTAAGCGATAAGGCGCTCGAGCTATGGGGGCTGCTCCTGGAGCTAGCTCGATCTGAAATTCGACCTGGCGATGGGGCGGTAGCCCAGGTAACTCTTCAGGAAACACTTGAGGAAAATCGCGTACAACAGGAATATCCTCTAACTTCTTTTCTTTCGTCGATGTATCTGTAACGAGTGCTAAAATAGCTACGTGGCCCTTTCGCAGACACTTCTGAGCCTTCAAGAAGGAGATGATGCCACTCACGACACCACTCTTGTCGCCTTGAACTTCGAGAGGTTCTTTGCCAGTACGGGGAATACGAATGATCTTCTCTTTGCATAGGATCTCTGCTTGCTGCTGGGATAACCAATACATACCAATGACGATGTCGAAACTACCCAGAGTTATAGGAATGAGATCGATAGAGAAAGTCTGACCAGCGAGGATAAGATTACAACCCTGGACTATGTGTGTGGCTTCTAGACTTTTACCGTTAGCTAACTCTACGACATGTTTGGTGTTCAATAGTGTTGGTGCGCGTTTAAGCATTTGACTAACTTTCAGAGACATATAACTGGTATCCGCACCCGAATCAAATAATACGGTAACATAAAAGTCGTCGAGAAGAAACTTACCCGTAACCACATTAGGATCGTTCCTCGCATCACCCCGACCAATCACAAATGCACGACCCCTAGCACCATTGTTCCCATCATTGTTGTTTCCCCCGTTGTTGTTGTTCCCATTGCCCTGGTTGTTGTTGTTGTTATTCTGGTTCTGGTTCAACTGGGGGCAGTTTCGCTTGAAGTGACCTTCTGCACCACAATGAAAACATCCTTTGTTGCCCTGTTGCTGATTCTGCGGTGCTTGCTGCTGCTGCTGATTCTGATTCGCAGGCCGCGGACTCCTACAATCCTTGGCCTCATGGCCCATCCTGAGGCACCTCTGACAATGGCCTTTGTTGCACTGGCCACTGTGATGCCTGTTACACTTGTTGCACTTTGGGTGATTTCCTTGATATCTTTTCTGCCCCTGACTACCAGAGGATTGCTGACTCGGGCTCTGGTAATCACTAGTCTTGCGCTGCTGCTGTGCTTGAGACTGTACAGTAGCCGAACCCCTGCTGGAATCCCCTTCCCATTTCCGCTTGTTGTCACTGGGATTAGCAGGAGTAGCTGGAGTGGTAGCGGTAGTAGTAGCGCTGATACGTTTAGGCAGCCTGTTCTGTTCCACTGCCTGATCGGTGAGGCGATGAGCTAGCTTGACGATCTGTTGAATGGTGCCAAGATTCGCTGAGGTTACGTGACTTTGAATTTCTGGCACCAGACCATTAAGATACAGTTCGATACGCTTAATGGGAGGGTCCACCATAGTAGGACACAGAATAGCCAACTCATTTGATCTTCTGGTGTACGCTTCAATTTCTGACCCCGTCATTTTCAAGTGGTAAAACTCTACCTCCAGCTTATGAATATCATCACGGCTACAGTATTCCTCTTTAATCAATTCCTTGAAACCGTTCCAAGGTGTGGCGTTAGCAACAGCCAACCCTAACATCTGAACTTGCGCATTCCACCAAGTCAGCGCAATGCCTTCTAGAGTACCAGTGGCGTACTTCACCCTGCGAGCCTCAGGGCATTCACACATTTCAAATACGGACTCGAGCTTTTCAAACCAATGGAGGAGTCCAACTGCTCCTTCCGTGCCACTAAAAGTAGTAGGACGACAGTCCATGAAAGTTTTGAAGGTGCAAACAGGTGGCTGAGCGTGCTGACCTGTTGTGTATAAGAATCCAGTACAAGATTTAAACACAAGAGTTCGTTTAGGAGTGTAGGATCTAAAGATCCTAGTGTGAGTTACAACTGCAGGGTATACCTCCTGCTTGTGCGGCTGCAAGTGCCTCAGCAACTCGCTCGTTAATGAGAGCCGTCAATTGGGCTTGCGTCATATTGATACGTCCAGACATGATCTTCATAGCAAAGATAACATAAGTGAGGGAGGTTCACGAATAGTGCGATGATAGAAGAGAGCAAGCACACAAGTGTTCTCATGCAATAGTGTCAAGTTAACCTAAGCATACCCTGAGCAAAGTTCTATGCAATTCTAGCAAGTAAGCAACAAAACATATACCATATTACCTAGGATGTTGAGTCTTGCACGTGGAGCGAGGCATCGTTGTGGATCGTTGAGCACTGTTCTGGTTATAGTCTGGTTTTAATAAAAACGTTTTCCCCTTATTAAAACCGAGTTCTCTATAACCAATGGCTCTGATACCAATCTGTCACACCCCCAAAATCCACACGCGGAGTACCACCAATCATATTGAACATAAGTATATAGCAAAAGTCATTCATCAATACGATAGGTGTTTCCAAAACCAAATATAAACAAGTGTGTAGCGGAAGCATTAATGTAAAACCCAACATAAGTTTAAGTACAAAATGTCATAATGTTTAACAACACATTCACGATCCATGTCCACAACGACCGTGCCTCCCGTGCAAGCTCCAAAGGTACCTAAAGTCCTGCAAGGCATGTAACAGAGAGTCAACAACTAGTTGAGCGAGTTCACAGTAAATAAGTTCGTAAAAGCAAGTTCGTTTCGTAACTTGCGGCTCTACTGGGCCGATAGTATGTTCTATTAGTGGGGGCTTCCCATGTTTGCATATACACTAGACTATTTGCAACCATAAGTGTTCTTCTTACCGAGAACAGTAGTACGTACAAAGTTTACGTAGGTTTTACGTAAGTGTCCTTCATAACCGAGGACAGGGGTACGCGGGGGTTTACGTAGGTTTTACGTAAGTGCCTGACACAACCCGAGGCAGTAATTGAGTATAAGTTTACGTAGGTTTTACGTAAGTGCCCTTCACAACCGAGGACAGTGATGTGTACAAGTATACGTAGGTTTTACGTATGTGTCCTGCGCATCCGAGGACGATGGTAGATAGTCTAGTAACATTGTAAGTACAAATCCATTCCTTCAATCCCATTCCCAACCCCGGGAAATCCCATGCCTTGGTAAGAGTGTGAACTCACCTTGTTTGCTCGGTATGCTAGGTTAAGTGCTCACAATAAATCAATCAAGTCCTATAGTGCACGTATACTCAATCAGTTCACATTGTTTGTAAAGTTTCGCATGCAACTAGTATCACAGTAATATCACAGAGTGCCTAGACATTAGCATCTTGTATCATGCAAACAGTTAATCCAACTTATGCAATTCATGTTTCACATAAAGGCTTTCACAGTCCATTTTGGCAATGTTATCTATTAACAGAAAACAGAAGTAATAGACTTAATAAAGTTATCAACTTAACAGGGTTAACTAGTTTATTAAGGTTAGTATATATAACCAAGTTAATAAACTAAACAGCCTTAACATATATAACCTGGTTAATATAACATACTGAACAGTATCATGTTAAGTAGAATTTACAACTAACAGAACATATATATACTAACTGAGTTTATGACATAACATAGTTACTTAGTTTAACAGTGTTACTGAACTAACCAGAATTAACAAACTGAATTAAGAAACAAACAGGTTAATAACATCACATGAGCCGAAAACACTTTAGCCGAAATCCTCATATGGCCGAAAACACCCTTTAGTCGAAATCACCTAAGTGGCCGAAATCCAATAAGTGCCGAAAACACTAAGGTCCGAAATCCCTCAGTGGGCCGAGATCTTATCTGGGCCGAAATCACAAACATGGGCCGAAATCACTCTTGTGATTTCGTCCAGTTTCACTTGTGGGGGGTGATTTCGTCCAGGACATCATCTTCCCCAACACCCACTGTAACTTAAAAACCCAGCAACTATAATTTCCATTACAGTTACATTACATGATCTGATATACTTGAAATCATTTAATCAAATATGTAACAAATACATTACCAAAACATTGTAAAATCCAGAACATATTTCCAATCAGTTTATCATTCAATAACATATACCCACTGTTGATCCAAACATCCAAGATACAGACAGTTTAGAGATAATAATTATCTAGCAGGCACACAATGATAGATCACATAATCACATATATAAATGATGATTAAACCTCCAAAATCATACAGTAAGCATCTTAAACAACTGAACATGAAATCACTAACCGAGGATTTAAACAGAGGTTTTGCTTCAAAATGAGGAATTCTCTTTGGTTGGGTTTCAGATGTAGAGAGAGAGAGAACAATGTGATAAGGTTTGGTGAATGGGTAACGTCTCGGAGAAGATTTGTTTAAAAGCTGCTTATAAAAAAAATATCTCAAAATACTGGGCCATGGGCCAAGCCCATCTCTGATTTCGCCAAACATTCTGGACGAAAACACTAAAGTGTTTTCATCACTTGGGTGATTTCATGGGTATGTTTTCAGTAAGAGTTCATCTTTAGTTAACATGTTAAATAATACAACACCTTATT
This sequence comes from Helianthus tuberosus, assembly GCA_030545235.1. Lineage (NCBI taxonomy): Eukaryota > Viridiplantae > Streptophyta > Magnoliopsida > Asterales > Asteraceae > Helianthus > Helianthus tuberosus. The sequence goes on from JARYGA010060172.1 coordinate 2,681,822, forward strand.
AACATACAATCACATATAATAAATATTATGGATCCCAAGTATAAAATATCAATCGAAATACGATATAACGTATTACAAAGGTAAGCGTTGTGAAACAACGAGTCGTGTAAACAAACACATAAACAATAAAAAAAAATAACGTGCACTAAATGCGAAGATGGAAATCTCGGAAACTCGAGTTGTCACATATACAGTCAAGAAAATCAAGGGCAATGGTGATATATATGCGGATTAGACACCAAAAAAAAAACTTAACAAACGTCTACAATTTAAGGAATGTGTTTAGTGACGGCATCAGATTCCTAATTGATGGAGAAAGGTCTGGTGGCAAGAAAAGCTGCTTCTAGGAGGTTGTCAAGTGTTTTCGCTCGACGATTCCATTCTTGGGTGTTTGGTTTGGCCCTTGTTCCTGTAACTCGAATCCTTGCCCGGTATATCCCATTTTAATTTTACACCATTGTGAACCTTACGCCTTTTTTACTCTCTGATCGAGGTTCTTGGCATTGAAAAATCTTCGTAAACTAAATCACACGTGTATATGTTGACATTTAAGAGATATACAGTCAAGAAAATCAAGGGCAATGGTGATATATATGCGGATTAGACACCAAAAAAAAAAACTTAACAAACGGCTACAATTTAAGGAATGTGTTTAGTGACGGCATCAGATTCCTAATTGATGGAGAAATGTCTGGTGGAAAGAAAAGCTGCTTCTAGGAGGTTGTCAAGTGTTTTCGCTCGACGATTCCATTCTTGGGTGTTTGGTTTGGCCCTTGTTCCTGTAACTCGAATCCTTGCCCGGTATATCCCATTTTAATTTTACACCATTGTGAACCTTACGCCTTTTTTACTCTCTGATCGAGGTTCTTGGCATTGAAAAATCTTCGTAAACTAAATCACACGTGTATATGTTGACATTTAAGAGATATACAGTCAAGAAAATCAAGGGCAATGGTGATATATATGCGAAGTAGACACAAAAAAAAAACACTCAACAAATGGCTACAATATAAGGAATGTGTTTAGTGACGGCATCAGATTTCTAATTGATGGAGAAAGGTCTGGTGGCAAGAAAAGCTGCTTCTAGGAGGTTGTCAAGTGTTTTCGCTCGATGATTCCATTCTTGGGTGGTTGGTTTGGCCCTTGTTCCTGTAACTCGAATCCTAGCCCGGTATATCCCATTTTAATTTTACACAATTGTGAACCTTACGCCTTTTTTACTCTCTAATCGTGGTTCTCGGCATTGAAAAATCTTCGTAAACTAAATCACACGTGTATATGTTGACATTTTAGAGATATACAATCAAGAAAATCAAGGGCAATGGTGATATATATGTGGATTAAACACCAAAAAAAACACTCAACAAATGGCTACAATTTAAGGAATGTGTTTAGTGACGCCATCAGAATCCTAATTGATGGAGAAAGGTCCGGTGGCAAGAAAAGCAGCTTCTAGGAGGTTGTCAAGTGTTTTCGCTCGACGATTCCATTCTTGGGTGTTTGGTTTGGCCCTTGTTCCTGTAACTCGAATCCTTGCCCGGTATATCCCATTTTAATTTTACACCATTGTGAACCTTACGCCTTTTTTACTCTCTGATCGAGGTTCTTGGCATTGAAAAATCTTCGTAAACTAAATCACACGTGTATATGTTGACATTTAAGAGATATACAGTCAAGAAAATCAAGGGCAATGGTGATATATATGCGAAGTAGACACAAAAAAAAACACTCAACAAATGGCTACAATTTAAGGAATGTGTTTAGTGACGGCATAAAATTTCTAATTGATGGAGAAAGGTCTGGTGGCAAGAAAAGCTGCTTCTAGGAGGTTGTCAAGTGTTTTCGCTCGATGATTCCATTCTTGGGTGGTTGGTTTGGCCCTTGTTCCTGTAACTCGAATCCTAGCCCGGTATATCCCATTTTAATTTTACACAATTGTGAACCTTACGCCTTTTTTACTCTCTAATCGAGGTTCTCGGCATTGAAAAATCTTCGTAAACTAAATCACACGTGCATATGTTGACATTTTAGAGATATACAGTCAAGAAAATCAAGGGCAATGGTGATATATATGCGGATTAGACACCAAAAAAAAAACACTCAACAAATGGCTACAATTTAAGGAATGTGTTTAGTGACGCCATCAGATTCCTAATTGATGGAGAAAGGAATGGTGGCAAGAAAAGCTGCTTCTAGGAGGTTGTCAAGTGTTTTCGCTCGATGATTCCATTCTTGGGTGGTTGGTTTGGCCCTTGTTCCTGTAACTCGAATCCTAGCCCAGTATATCCCATTTTAATTTTACACCATTGTGAACCTTACGCCTTTTTTACTCTCTGATCGAGGTTCTCGGCATTGAAAAATCTTCGTAAACTAAATCACACGTGTATATGTTGACATTTTAGAGATATACAATCAAGAAAATCATGTGCAATGCTGATATATATGCGGATTAAACACCAAAAAAAACACACAACAAATGGCGATAATTTAAGGAATGTGTTTAGTGACGCCATCAGATTCCTAATTGATGGAGAAAGGTCCGGTGGCAAGAAAAGCTGCTTCTAGGAGGTTGTCAAGTGTTTTCGCTCGATGATTCCATTCTTGGGTGGTTGGTTTGGCCCTTGTTCCTGTAACTCGAATCCTAGCCCGGTATATCCCATTTTAATTTTACACCATTATGAACCTTACGCCTTTTTTACTCTCTGATCGAGGTTCTCGGCATTAAAAAATCTTCGTAAACTAAATCACACGTGTATACGTTGACATTTAAGAGATATGCAGTCAAGAAAATCAAGGGCAATGGTGATATATATGCGGATTAGACACAAAAAAAAACACTCAACAAATGGCTACAATTGAAGGAATGTGTTTTGTGACGGTATCAGATTCCTAATAGATGGAGAAAGGTCTTGTGGCATGAAAAGCTGCTTGTAGAAGGTTGTCAAGTGTTTTCACTCGACGATTCCATTCTTGGGTGGTTGGTTTGGCACTTGTTCCTATAACTCGAATCCTTGCCCGGTATATCCCATTTTAATTTTACACCATTGTGAACTTATGCCTTTTTTACTCTCTGATCGAGGTTCTCGGCATTGAAAAATCTTCATAAACTAAATCACACGTGTATATGTTGACATTTTAGAGATATACAGTCAAGAAAATCAAGGGCAATGGTGATATATATGCGGATTAGACACAAAAAAAACACTAAACAAATGGCTACAATTTAAGGAATGTGTTTAGTGACGCCATCAGATTCCTAATTGATGGAGAAAGGTCTGGTGGCAAGAAAAGCTGCTTCTTGGAGGTTGTCAAGTGTTTTCGCTTGATGATTCCAATCTTGGGTGGTTGGTTTGGCCCTTGTTCCTGTAATTCGAATTCTAGCCCAGTATATCCCATTTTAATTTTATACCATTGTGAACCTTACGCCTTTTTTACTCTCTGATCGAGGTTCTCGGCATTGAAAAATCTTCGTCAACTAAATCACACGTGTATATGTTGACATTTTAGAGATATACAGTCAAGAAAATCATGGGCAATGGTGATATATATGCGGATTTGACACCAAAAAAAACACTTAACAAATGGCTACAATTTAAGGAATGTGTTTAGTGACGCCATCAGATTCCTAATTGATGGAGAAAGGTCTGGTGGCAAGAAAAGCTGCTTCTAGGAGGTTATCTATTGTTTTCGCTCGATGATTCCATTCTTGGGTGGTTGGTTTGGCCCTTGTTCCTGTAACTCGAATCCTCTCCCGGTATATCCCATTTTAATTTTACACCATTGTGAACCTTACGCCTTTTTTACTCTCTGATCGAGGTTCTCGGCATTGAAAAATCTTAGTAAACTAAATCACACGTGTATATGTTGACATTTAAGAGATACACACTCAAGAAAATCAAGGGCAATGGTGATATATTTGCGGATTAGACACCAATAAAAACACTCAACAAATGGCTACAATTTAAGGAATGTGTTTAGTGACGCCATCAGATTCCTAATAGATGGAGAAAGGTCTGGTGGCATGAAAAGCTGCTTCTAGAAGGTTGTCAAGTGTTTTCACTCGACGATTCCATTCTTGGGTGGTTGGTTTGGCACTTTTTCCTATAACTCGAATCCTTGCCCGGTATATCCCATTTTAATTTTACACCATTGTGAACCTTACGCCTTTTTTACTCTCTGATCGAGGTTCTCGGCATTGAAAAATCTTCGTAAACTAAATCACACGTGTATATGTTGACATTTAAGAGATACACAGTCAAGAAAATCACGGGCAATGGTGATATATATGCAGATTAGAAACCAAAAAAAAAACACTCAACAAATGGCTACAATTTAAGGAATGTGTTTAGTGACGGCATCAGATTCCTAATTGATGAAGAAAGGTCTGGTGGCAAGAAAAACTGCTTCTAGAAGGTTGTCAAGTGTTTTCGCTCGACGATTCCATTCTTGGGTGGTTAGTTTAGCCCTTGTTCCTGTAACTCGAATCCTTGCTCGGTATATCCCATTTTAGTTTTACACCATTGTGAACCTTACGCCTTTTTTACTCTCTGATCGAGGTTCTCGGCATTGAAAAATCTTCGTAAACTAAATCACACGTGTATATGTTGACATTTTAGAGATATACAGTCCATAAAATCAAGGGCAATGGTGATATATATGCGGATTAGACACAAAAAAAACACTCAACAAATGGCTACAATTTAAGGAATGTGTTTAGTGACGCCATCAGATTCCTAATTGATGGAGAAAGGTCTGGTGGCAAGAAAAGCTGCTTCTTGGAGGTTGTCATGTGTTTTCGCTTGATGATTCCATTCTTGGGTGGTTGGTTTGGCCCTTGTTCCTGTAACTCGAATCCTAGCCTAGTATATCCCATTTTAATTTTATACCATTGTAAACCTTACGCCTTTTTTACTCTCTGATCGAGGTTCTCGGCATTGAAAAATCTTCGTAAACTAAATCACACGTGTATATGTTGACATTTTAGAGATATACAGTCAAGAAAATCATGGGCAATGGTGATATATATGCGGATTAGACACCAAAAAAAAAAACACTTAACAAATGGCTACAATTTAAGGAATGTGTTTAGTGACGCCATCAGATTCCTAATTGATGGAGAAAGGTCTGGTGGCAAGAAAAGCTGCTTCTAGGAGGTTATCTAGTGTTTTCGCTCGATGATTCCATTCTTGGGTGGTTGGTTTGGCCCTTGTTCCTGTAACTCGAATCCTAGCCCGGTATATCCCATTTTAATTTTACACCATTGTGAACCTTACGCCTTTTTTACTCTCTGATCGAGGTTCTCGGCATTGACAAATCTTAGTAAACTAAATCACACGTGTATATGTTGACATTTAAGAGATACACACTCAAGAAAATCAAGGGCAATGGTGATATATTTGCGGATTAGACACCAATAAAAACACTCAACAAATGGCTACAATTTAAGGAATGTGTTTAGTGACGGCATCAGATTCCTAATAGATGGAGAAAGGTCTGGTGGCATGAAAAGCTGCTTCTAGAAGGTTGTCAAGTGTTTTCACTCGACGATTCCATTCTTGGGTGGTTGGTTTGGCACTTTTTCCTATAACTCGAATCCTTGCCCGGTATATCCCATTTTAATTTCACACCATTGTGAACCTTACGCCTTTTTTACTCTCTGATCGAGGTTCTCGGCATTGAAAAATCTTCGTAAACTAAATCACACGTGTATATGTTGACATTTAAGAGATACACAGTCAAGAAAATCACGGGCAATGGTGATATATATGCGGATTAGACACCAAAAAAACACTCAACAAAAGGCTACAATTTAAGGAATGTGTTTAGTGACGGCATCAGATTCCTAATTGATGAAGAAAGGTCTGGTGGCAAGAAAAACTGCTTCTAGAAGGTTGTCAAGTGTTTTCGCTCGACGATTCCATTCTTGGGTGGTTGGTTTAGCCCTTGTTCCTGTAACTCGAATCCTTGCCCGGTATATCCCATTTTAGTTTTACACCATTGTGAACCTTACACCTTTTTTACTCTCTGATCGAGGTTCTCGGCATTGAAAAATCTTCGTAAACTAAATCACACGTGTATATGTTGACATTTAATAGATATACAGTCAAGAAAATCAAGGGCAATGGTGATATATAAGCGGATTAGACACCTAAAAAAAACACTCAACAAATGGCTACAATTTAAGGAATGTGTTTAGTGATGCCATCAGATTCCTTATTGATGGAGAAAGGTCTGGTGGCAAGAAAAGCTGCTTCTAGGAGGTTGTCAAGTGTTTTCGCTCGACGATTCCATTCTTGGGTGGTTGGTTTGGCACTTGTTCCCGTAACTCGAATCCTAGCCCGTTATATCCCATTTTAATTTTACACCATTGTGAACCTTACGCCTTTTTTACTCTCTGATCGAGGTTCTCGGCATTGAAAAAATCTTCGTAAACTAAATCACAGGTGTATATGTTGACATTTAAGAGATATACAGTGAAGAAAATCAAGGGCAATGGTGATATATATGCGGATTAGACACCAAAAAAAAACTCAACAAAAGGCTACAATTTAAGGAATGTGTTGAGTGACGGCATCAGATTCTTAATTGATGGAGAAAGGTCTGGTGGCAAGAAAAGCTGCTTCTAGGAAGTTGTCAAGTGTTTTCGCTCGACGATTCCATTCTTGGGTGGTTGGTTTGGCCCTGGTTCCTGTAACTCGAATCCTAGCCCGGTATAACCCATTTTAATTTTACACCATTGTGAACGTTACGCCTTTTTTACTTTCTGATCGAGGTTCTCAACATTGAAAAATCTTCGTAAACTAAAACACACGTGTATATGTTGACATTTAAGAGATATACAGTCATGAAAATCAAGGGCAATGGTGATATATATGTGGATTAGACACAAAAAAAAAAAACACTCAACAAATTGCTTCAATTTAAGGAATGTGTTTAGTGACGGCATCAGATTCCTAATTGATGGAGAAAGGTTTGGTGCAAGAAAAGCTGCTTCTAGGAGGTTGTCAAGTGTTTTCGCTCGATGATTACATTCTTGGGTGGTTGGTTTGGCCCTTGTTCCTGTAACTCGAATCCTAGCCCGTTATATCCCATTTTAATTTTACACCATTGTGAACCTGACGCCTTTTTTAATCTCTGATCGAGGTTCTCGGCGTTGAAAAATATTCGTAAACTAAATCACACGTGTATATGTTGACATTTAAGAGATATACAGTCAAGAAAATCAAGGGCAATGGTGATATATATGCGGATTAGACACAAAAAAAACACTTAACAAAAGGCTACAATTTTAGGAATGTGTTTAGGGACGGCATCAGATTCCTAATTGATGGAGAAAGGTCTGGTGGCAAGAAAAGCTGCTTTGTGACAACCCTCACCAAACCAGGTATCCGTACGACTTAATTAATAATTAATTACTGCTTAATTACTGTGCTTACTTGAACTTGTGGATAAACTGCTACTTGAATGCTGATACATGTACTTACTTGCATCATACTTTACTTGCTGTCACTCCATGTTTTGCTTACAGCACCCTTGTGACAACCTTGATGCACCAAAAGCACAGTAGCACAATGAACGGATAACCTAATAAACGTGCTGTCATAACTAGCACCAGGCAGGTACTGCCTCTAAGGCCTGTAAGATCCTGAGATAGTTTGCTACACTAGTGGTGAGTGTAGGGATATAAGGGTTGTAGAACTGTGTCACTAGGAATGAGATTACAGTGACCGGATGTGCCTAAAACGTACTTTAAGTACAAAATTCAGCACTTTAATTAAAAATTCAGCATCTAGCTAACTAATAAAGTGCCAAAACATGAGAAAAACATTACTAGACACTTTCCAAAGTGTCGAGAATAAGTTGTGTCACTAAAAATAATAATAATGACACTTTAAAGCTTTGTTAAGCACTTTAACGGATCATTATCCAACCGAACAACCGGATTATATCCGGAACATAAAAATATTGCCAATAACATTGTTTATCTTTTTCTGAGCCAGTTAGGGTCCCTGAATACCCTAACACCCGCTATAACGCATAACACATCAGTAATCGTGTTAACCTTCAATTAACTTAACTAATGTCCTAACTACATGGTTGAAATTGAACCAAGACCCCCCCCCCCCCTCTCTAACCGAACCGTCCCCAAGGGGGACACCCTTTGTACTTTGATGATTATTTAAATCATCTTTGTCTAATATCAATTAGACATATGATCCAATGGTTAATGATCTTGAGTTTTGTCTATAAGTTCCAAGCATAACACCACATAACCTTCCATCACACAACTCAAACTCTCAACTCTCTCTCCCTCCTTGCTTCCTCTCGACCGAACACCCACACAACCATCCATCCATTTTTGGTTTTGATCTTGCAAGTTCCAAGGGTATACAAGTGTTAAGGATCTCATACAAAGGAGCTCGGTGCATTCGGAACGCGAAGGACCTCACCCTATTGCTTTTATCCACGCATTTTTTGACTAGATTCTTCCCTAGCCTCGAGCTAGTAGTAAGTTGCTTTAAACACACTCTCGATCTATTTTAAAGTGGTTAAAATAATTTATGACGGTTAAAACTCATGAACTTACAAGATGATATGTAAAAGTCTTCTAAAATGTTAAAAATGTTGGTTAATAACACAAGGGTTGTGTAAATCTTGTAAGATTTGTTTTGTGTGATTATTTAGTGCCGATCTATGATGTGGTAGCTCGGATCATCATCTAACCCGAATTAGTCGTGATCATGGATCATGACATAGAGTTTGTTTAAGTGTACAAAGGGTTAAATGATGAAACTCTACCACACATTAAACATGAACTTGTGTAAAATCGATTTTTCTTATGAAATAGTGTTCAAAACTAGTAGATCTACGGATCTACAAACGGTATTTTCAAAGGACCACGTGTCAAGAGAAAACATACTTTTAAAGACGGATCTTTCATAAACAAGAATGATTTTAGCAAACACACAAGTGTGTAAATACTTGTGTAACACTAAGTTTCGACAAAGAACTAGTTTTGTCAAATTGTACAAGAAGTTGTAAAGATGGAATTTCTTTAAAAACGAGGCTTTTACGAAACCGAGTAGAGTATTGCAAAGATCCACTAAAAGTAATGGAAGGATACTACATATTTTGGAAAAACCACAAGTTCATGTATTTCTGCGATTTATATATATTTTGACTAGTTTAATGCTTTGGATATTGTCAAATAAGAAAATTGTTGATTTGAATTATAAAAGAAAATGATACGCTTGAAAGCGTGGCCACCTCCAGTTACAGGGGAAACTCTGGCGAAATTTTTCTAAAAACCTAACACTTGAAAATATTTTCATCACAAGTGTTAGAAATACATCTTTAACTTGTTTTCAAAGACCTAAATTTCGCCATGATTCTGTTTACAAAATTTCTAAGTGTCGGAGGTGGGATTTTCACAAAATAAAACCTGAAATATATATATTTAGAATATATGTTTTTCATAGCGACACTTGTGAATTTCTATGATTATTTTGTGAACTATACGAATATTATTTTTAGGGTAAAAATAATATTACCGAATGTTAACGATTCCAAAATAATACGAACGCCTTCACAATAATTATTTAAGTTACACCGGTAGTATTTATACCACCCGATCTTTAAAACGTAACTTACGCATTTTAAGAAAATATTTATGAGCGCGTATATTTTTTTCAAAGTATTATTTTGGGAAGAATATTTATATTTCGAAGTAAGAAATAAAATATATTAAGTGAGACTTAATAATGTATTTCGAACTTTGCGAACACGCATGTATTAAATCCCCCATCCTTGGGAAGGAGAATAATTACCAAGTATTTACAAAAATATAAACACGAAATAGTTGTCTAACTATTTCCCAAAAACTTAAACCTTAAGCTAAGGCACGGCCATCCGTCTAATAGAGTTAGTACGTGTAGGTCGTCGCACAGCTGCTTGATCAGGAGATATACTTGGTAGAGACGCACCACTGTGAGTTCATGTCCCCCTTTTCTCTAACTGTTTTCAGTTTTCTAAACTGCTGGGGTGAAATACATGTTACTATGATTACGAATAATTCTTACATGGTATGGTTAGCGTAAGGAGGGTTATTATTCAGATCATGTGAGTGGGTAGGCGGAAACTTGAGGCCATTAATCCTCAAGGTAGGACCGAGGGACAGGAGCGGTAGATCTATCTGGGTGTAGCGAGCCCAGCCCCAGGCCCAAACAGAACGGACCTCGGGGTGACTTTGTGCCCGACGCATAAATCCGCTAGGTTTGAGTCTCCCTACTTGCACTTCACACATATCAATGGCCTTGCAAACCATTGGTGATCTCTTTTTCCTTATTTGCTACATACCAGGGTTTGTATACATACAAAGGTGTATTTACTCACTTACACATGAACTCGCTCAACATTATTGTTGATTTTTCCAAACTTACATGTATTTCAGGGAATTAAAGATCTGGCGCGGTATGTTATGTTTTCCCGCTGCATATGGGTTCCGAGGTCATCCAGGTTTAGGGGATGTGACTTTTACCTGGACGAGTCACAGTCCTTAAACTGCGTTTTATTCATGTTGATGTTTATGCCTTTCAAAACAATGCTTTATGTTATGATGGTGTAGTTCCAAGACAATGTTATGTTACTTTGGTTTTAAAACTTATTTTAATGGATGATCTTGCATGGTTTTTATTTCATATAGCTTGTTATGATTAAGCTATGGTATTAAGAAGTCACACCAAAATAACCACGCTTCCGCAAAGCCAGGGTGTGACAGCTTGGTATCAGAGCTCTGATCATAGCGAACTAGGATTCCTTCTCGAGTCTAGACTATGATCACTAGGGCTCTCACGAAAACATTTTTACACTGCATACCACTTAAGTCCAGATCCAAAACTTTTTACAAACAAATGTTGAGCACATTTATTTATTATTTATAGGCTCAATCTGGGAGGCTGAGGCTCGGTCTGGAAGACCGAGGCTCGGTCTAGGAGACCGAGGTAGTTGTCTAGTGGGACTAGGGAGTTAGGCTGAGAGGCTGGGAGAATTTGGCTAGTGGGACTAGGAAGAGCAGTCTGAGAGGCTAGTGGGACTAGGAGAATTATTTGATTGCTTACTTGGTGACTAATGTGCTTATCTGATTGTATGATTGATTATTTGTACATATTTGTATTTGTGTTACAGACACCATGGACTCGCCCGGCACAGGTGATTCGGACACCACGGGCCCTAGACCCATAGTATCAGACGACTTAGAGTCTTCAGAGCACGAGGTCCACACATCAGATGTTACCAGCACAGACGAGGACGACTTTCAGCCCTTTGCGCTGCCCGACGCTGTCGATGAGCCCGCTGATGGCCCTTTTGCTGGGTACCTACCACTCGTAGAGATCCCTGCTCCCATACCTTTGGCCGTTTATCCTGCTTACGATATGCTCCTCGACGCCGACGTTGACGACGACGTCGATCTGTTTGATGATGAGCCCCTGGAGGACGATGTTGAGGGCGAGGCCCTTCTAGCTGACGGTGGTCTTTTGTTACTCTGTGGCCTCCGCACCGTCACACACTCGGAGCGCACAACACTATTCACACGGTTCAGATCCTGACAGGGCATCATCTGCTGTCTCTCCTCCTAGATTTGCTTTCGATCACGACCTCGATGAGGATTCAGACCCTGTTTTTCCCCCTGGATTTGACCCGGACCAGGAGATAGAGTTCATCCACTTGGATCAGCCTATGGTTGACCCAGTAGACCCAGTTGACCCTGCATTCGCTGATCATGCAGATTTTGATATGGAGTTCGTTGATCCCGAGCCTGCCATGGCCCTTGAGCCAGTAGCTGCTCCTGACCCAGTGTTTGAGCATGACCCTATTCATGCTGGCATGCCCATTGATCCTGTGATTGCTGACCTACCCATTGATGATCACCCTGCTGATGCACCACTACTGGAGGGTGACCATGTTATTGCTGCTGATCATGTTGATCCCCCACTTATCGCTGATATACCTGCTGACCCTCTTGTTGCACCCCACCTTGACCCTATGCCTGTACAGTTTGATCGAGCACTTTTTGAGGCACAGATTGACCCACGAGATGAGCACGCCCAGCATGGGTGGATTCCTGCGGATGATGAGCTTCCACCTATTCCTCCTCATACCACCGATGCACGTCACGTTGATTTCTCTTTTTCATTTGCACAGTACACACCTCCAGCTCGACCTGGAGAGGGTACCTCGGCTCATCCTTTTGGACATATGCCGACATCTATTCCAGTTATGCCACAGTCTTCATCTGCTATTCCCCCTGCATCTCCATTCTTTGTGCCACCTTTTGATCCAGCCAGCGAGCTGTTTCTCTGGACGTCACCATCTGTTATGCCACTGACCGACCCCTACCATCCTTTCCATATGGGGTATTCTATTGAGGACGTTCTGATGTCGTTTGTTGTCCAGCATGAGGCACTCACACGGCGTATTCAGGAGCTTGAGAGAGCTCAGCCACCGCCGTGCCAGTGTCAGGGTCAGACCCACCCTGCTTCTTCGCAGCACCCTCGACCATTGTTACCTGACTATGCTGCACGCCTTTTGGCACTTGAGCAGCAGGTTGCTTCTTGGTTGCGTACCCAGAGAGCCATGGAGGAGGACTGGCTCCATTTGCGTCGTTTGTTCTACACCCATTTTCCCCCTCCTCCACCGCCATCAGTATAGAGCTCTTCAGTACCGTACGGGTGGACGCTGGTGAGAAGACGGCGATTGTTTTGACTGCGCAGCATTTTTGGAGACTACATTTTGATTCTGACTTTTGTGACATGTATATGGATGTATTGACACTGATTTGATATTCTTTTGGACTGGGGTGATGTATCCCTTAGTCGTTGATGATGTATGACACTATTAGGTACCTGTACACTTACTATGTGGTCTCGATATATGGCAATCGCAGTATTCTCATCATATGTGATGTTCTGATTGATTATTTATGTATTATAACATGAGATGTTATGTACTATTACTATCATTATATACGTACGCTTTATTATGGTCTGACCGACGTGAACCCATCTTTTAGAAGATGCCACCGAGACGTCAAACGCCGATGCCTACCAATGAGGCAGAACTCCAACAAGTCATCGCTGCTGCCATCGCGCAATACGCCGCCTCGCAAGGAGGACCCAGCGGAAGCAGCTCAAACAACAATGGCAACAACAATCCACCTCATGGTAATACTAAGTCATTAAGACATACCATGATCTAATTGGATATCTCTAGCAAGGATGCTAATGCAATTCATATGTTGTAACGTATGTGCAGGGTGCACCTACAAGTAGTTTCTAGACTGCAAGCCTGTCAACTTTGATGGCACCGGAGGTGCTGTCGCTTTTGTTCGTTGGGCCGAGAAGACTGAATCTGTTCTCCGCATGAGCAAATGTGCACCAGACCAGCAAGTCACCTACATTTATGGGCTATTTTTGGATGGAGCCTTATCTTGGTGGAATTTGCAAGTGTAGACACTTGGTGAAGCTGCTGCCTACGCACTAACATGGACCGAACTGAAGGAACTAATGCGCAAAAAGTATTGTTCTCGCGCTGAAATCCAAAGATTGGAAACTGAGTTCTGGCATTTGAAGATGGAAGGTCCGAAGATCACGGAATATGTTCAGAGGTTTCATGACCTGTCGCATGTGGTACCCTATATGGTCACTCCAGAATTCAAGAGGATTGAACGCTTCATTTGGGGATTAGCTCCTCAAATCATAAGCATGGTGACCTCCTCCAAGCCTGCAACAATTACTGAGGCAATCGATTTGAGCGTGGCTCTCACTGAGGAGGCTATCCGCCTGAACAAGTTCGATGAGATCGAGACAAAGAAGAAAGAGACTCATGTCGAGTCATCCAGAGGTAACAAAAGAAAGTTCTCGAACTTCAAACAAGGCACTAGTGGTGTTGTTAAGAAAGGAGAGCCAAACGCGCCAGCTCAGGTTACAGCTGGTGGTGGAAAGAAAGGAAAAGGATATATGGGCACCCAGCCCAAGTGCAACACCTGCCAGCGTCACCATTTTGGCCGATGTAGTTTGAAGGTGTGTGAAGCGTGTGGGAAACCTGGCCACTTGAAGGATTCGTGTTGGGCCACTGTTGGCCAGGGAGGCCAAGGAGGATTTGGAAACAGAAACAATAACCGGGGTGGAAATGGAAATCGCCCACAAGGAAACAGTGGAGGTAATGGGAATCGAGGCAACAATGCGAATCAAGCAGGCGCTGTGAATCATAACCAAAGGAATAACCAAGCTGGAAATGGAGGTGGAAACGGGCAAAGACCTGGATGCTTTAACTGTGGTGATATCGGGCACTTTAAGAGGAACTGCCCAGAGTTGAACCAAGCCCGTGGAAGAGTGTTCCATATCGAAGCAAGGGAAGCGCGCCAGGACCCCAATGTCATTACTGGTACGTTCCCTATAAACCAACGCTATGCATCCGTTTTATTTGATACTGGTGCCGACTATAGCTTCGTATCGTTAGAATTTAAGAATATGCTTGGTTTAGCCGCTAGTAAGTTAGATATTCCCTACTCAATCGAATTGGCTAATGGGAAGTTAGTAGAAGCCAATGAAGTAATCAGAGGTTGTGCAATCGAGTTGGGAGAACGTGAGTTTACTTTGGATCTACTACCAGTCCAGCTGGGGAGCTTTGACGTGGTAGTAGGAATGGATTGGTTATCAAGTAACAAGGCAGAAATTGTCTGCCACGAGAAGATCATTCGCATCCCAACCGAAGATGGAGAAACGATTGTGGTTCATGGTGAAAAGCGTGATACGCCTTTAAGAATTATCAGCTGCCTGAAAGCGCGAAAGTGTTTACAGAAGGGATGTGCTGCCTTCCTGGCACACATTGTAGACAAGAAAGCTGCAGAACCGAAGATCGAAGACATCCCTGTCGTGAGGGCGTATCCGGAAGTCTTCCCGGAGGACTTTCCTGGGCTGCCGCCTCAGAGGCAAGTGGAGTTTCACATCGATTTAGTCCCAGGCGCCGCGCCTGTGGCTAAGGCACCTTATAGACTTGCCCCGTCTGAGATGCAAGAATTGTCGACACAACTTCAAGAGTTGTTAGACAAGAGATTTATCCGACCAAGCTTCTCGCCTTGGGGAGCTCCGGTCCTGTTTGTCAAAAAGAAGGACGGTAGTTTTCGAATGTGCATAGACTACCGGGAGCTGAACAAGCTGACGATCAAGAATAGATATCCTCTGCCAAGAATTAATGATCTTTTTGATCAACTGCAAGGTTCAAGCTTTTACTCAAAGATCGATTTGCGATCTGGATACCATCAGTTAAGGATACAAGAGGAGAGTATCCCGAAGACAGCCTTCAGAACTCGTTATGGACACTATGAGTTCCTTGTTATGCCGTTTGGTTTGACAAACGCACCTGCAGTCTTTATGGATTTGATGAATAGAGTTTGCAAGCCGTACTTGGACAAGTTCGTGATTGTGTTTATCGACGACATCCTGACTTATTCAAGGACAAAGGCTGAGCACGAACAGCATCTAAGAGCTATTTTGGAGCTGCTAAAGAAAGAACAGCTGTATGCCAAATTCTCTAAGTGCGAATTTTGGCTACGTGAAGTCCAATTTCTTGGACATGTGGTAAATGGAGATGGAATCCATGTGGATCCAACCAAGATCGAAGCGATCAAGAGTTGGGAAACGCCAAAGACGCCAACCGAGATTCGACAATTCTTGGGTTTGGCTGGCTACTATCGAAGGTTCATTGAGGATTTTTCGAAGATCGCACAACCATTGACGCTCCTCACCCAGAAAGATAAGAAGTTTGATTGGGGAATCAAACAGGAAGAAGCGTTTCAGCTGTTGAAGGATAAGCTCTGCAATGCGCCAATCCTAGCACTATCGGAAGGTACTGACGATTTCGTGGTATACTGTGACGCCTCGCGTCAAGGATTGGGTTGCGTGTTGATGCAACGCCAGAAGGTTATTGCTTACGCATCACGTCAGTTGAAGGTACATGAGAAGAACTATACCACGCACGATTTGGAGCTAGGCGCAGTGATATTTGCTTTAAAGATCTGGAGACACTACCTATATGGTACGAAATGTACAATTTTTACAGATCATAAGAGCCTACAACACATATTCAACCAGAAGGAGTTGAATATGAGACAAAGACGATGGGTTGAGTTGTTAAATGATTACGATTGCGAGATAAAGTATCATCCAGGGAAGGCGAATGTAGTTGCCGACGCCCTAAGTCGAAAAGAGAGGATCAAGCCTATAAGGGTTAGGGATTTAGAAATGATTATCCAAACCGATCTTTCCTTGCGCATTCGTGCCTCGCAGAAAGAAGCTCTTAAGGAAAGAAATCTTGAAGAAGAATATCTCCGTGGGATGGAGAAGCTTTTGGTGCCAAACGAGGAAGGAACGTTATGTTTTGAGAAAAGGATTTGGGTTCCTCTGTTTGGTGGTTTAAGGAAAGTTGTTTTTGATGAAGCTCACAAATCGCGGTACTCTATCCATCCAGGAGCGGATAAGATGTATCACGATCTTAAGGATTACTATTGGTGGCCTAGGATGAAGGGCGATGTTGCTGTTTATGTGAGCAAGTGTCTAACGTGTGCTAAGGTGAAAGCTGTAACACCCTGAAAACGGGTTTGGTAATTAACCCACGTTAATACTAAAAGACGGGTAAAGTGTCGCTAGTAGTAAAAATAACCCGGTAAATATTTGGGAATTAATAAGAAATCCTAATATTAGATACAAGCGAAACAAAGTTTTGATGAATTGAGTTTATAAGAGCCCGAGTTAACGGGACTTAAAATAAAACGGGTTATAACTCCCGGAACCCACTAAATAACTAGGAATATCAACCTAGTTAGTCTAGTGTCTTAAAAATAATGAGGAACTTGATGTAGTAACCTTTATAAACTTGGATAAAGTTGAGGGACTAAAATGGTTAAAGTGGGAAAATGGGTTTTATTAATTAAAATCTAAAAACACCAAAACACACACCATTGTGTGTGTTCTGGTCGTACAAAACACAGAGCCAAGAAGAGCTCTTAAGCTCAAACCCTAAAACACAGAAATTCATCAAATTGAAGGAGCAAATCAAGTCCAAATCAAAATCCGAGTATGAATTAGTGATCTCCATTGAAAAAGGAGTCACGAGGTATGTAAATTTCTTGGTAAATCTCTAGTTGAAATTCTGAGCAAACCTAGAGAATTCGAATCTAAGCTTGCATGTATGTTGTTTGGATGAAATTAGGGATGAAACTATGTCTAGTAGTAAACCCTAGCCATGTAATTGTTGAATTGATGTTCATTGTTGTGAATTCATAATCATACACTCATAAGTCAAGTGGGTTTTGATTATGTAGAAAAGATGATAATATAGTTGGGTTAGAAATCATCATAAGTGATAGTAGATGCAAGATACTTGAACAAATTTCAAGTTTGAGTATTTGATCATACATGATAATGGTTGAATCTTGATGTTAATCTTGGTAAAAATGACTAATTGTGAACTAGTTAGCAAACGTGTAGAATCATGCCCATTAGGTGTTTGTTATAATGCCTAAATGAGAACTAAGTGTTGATAATGTGCCTAATTGAGTCTTGTGAACTTGATAGTGCAATCATATGTGTTAATTGGTGATTTGACTTTTAAATAGTCAAACCGATCATTAATAAGATCGAATGGTATTTGTGATAGAAAATATGTAAGATGGAATGGTCATAATTAATGATGACTAATATAACCGTCTTACGAATTATAATGATAGTTTGACGCTTGACAAGCTAGGTGGAGGCTTGGATAGGAGGCGGGTCAAACGAAGCAAGAATGGCGGAAAAGCATAATTCGGATGCAAGGTAAGTATAGCTTACACTAGTCTTAAATTGTGGAATGTTTTCTTATCATATAAATATTGAATGAGATATCTAAACGATTGAAATATGATGTTCCGTCGTGTAGTCGAACGGAACAAGCAAATCAAAGATGATAGAAACCATAATAATGGTTAAAAAGAAGTAAATCGATAAATTGGTCATATTATGTCGAAAGAAATACACGGTTTATAATTAAAATTCCCGTACGGTGTTAAACGGGAAGAGTCATGTAGAGGAGATGATAATAAATATCATTTCGCAAAGTTAAATGGTCTTTTCGGCCAAACGGGTCAAAAGGTGTAGACAACACCTTTTGACTATATAGACTAATGATTCTTTTGTCGAGTCATATGCTTACAGGAATAGATATCCAATGGATATTCGCATCGTTCTTAATTAGCGAATATAAAGCAAGGTAATAAAATCAGGTCTATTTGTTGATCCGAGCCAGGTACGTTTATTTATGATGTATGTAAAAGCGCTAATTTGGTCGAATGATCGGTGATAACCCTTCATTGTAAAAGAAGGACCAAAATCGACCAAAACGCCCTTGTAGGCTAAATTGAACAAACAACCCTTAGAGGTTGTTTGGAAAGGAGTCTTATGATTAAACAAAAGTTTAGAACGAGTATAGGTAGTGAAAGATGTAATTCTTGGGCTAAAAGACTCCATATGAGTCTTTGCCGTAAAAATGATATTTCAAGGGAAATAAATCCGGAACACATAGATATCTACTTTAAATCCAACACACATTTAGTTGTGATGGGAAAGTACTAGATAAGAAATATAGGTTACAACGCTAGATTTGAATAAAAGTGAAATTTGAGTTTAAAAGTGCTTAAATTATCCTTAACGGGTCATAATAAGCATACGAGCGAAAACGGGTTTAAATTGTGTAATAAACCTATGATTAGAACTTAAAATGGTAGGTAACATTAAATTAAAGAGATGTATGTGATATAGAAGTCAAACAAATACGTTTGTTTGATAAAATGCGTAAACGGGTCAAATTTTGGTAAAAGAGTAATAAGCCGAAGACTTAAAGGTCTTAATTTTTATCAAGCCGGATGTCGGATTTTAACTCCATATGATGGAGAATCAAATTACAAACATGTAGGAAGAAACGGTAGGTTAAACGGATAAGCGGTTTGAAAGATACGAAAGATTTCGTGTCAAATTACGACGAAATAGAGAATCAGGATGCAGAGTCCACCGTAATTTACGGTCCCACCGTAAATTACGGTGGAGTTAAATTGTTTACGGTGTAACTGGTCTGATTTACGGAAGAAGAATGGAAACCCAGGGGCCACCGTAATTTACGGTCCCACCGTAAATTACGGTGGATATAATTTCCTTATATTTTGTTTTTCATTTGGAAATCAAATGTTTCCCGGACATTGTTCGGACCTGATTTAAACTTCGTAAGACTAAAGCATTTCATGTTTATGAAATGTAGGTACGCCTTGGATGCCGGAAGACGATCAAGCTCAGCGAAGAACCGAACACAATAAAGACACACGCTTCCGCACTTTGCCACGTTGTAAAATTTAAACAACAAATTGATCATGTTACCTAGAATAACTTATGAATTGTAAAAGTTTAAATAAACCCGTATTTTTATAGTATGTGTAGCCTTAACTACACATCTAATTGATGGTATTCACACGATAAACGTTAAATAGAAACTAGGGTGTTACAAGTTGGTATCAGAGCCTTGGTTTAAGAGATTCGAGTATGGTTGGGAGGAACCATGCTTGGACTTAAACCTTATGCTCTTGACAAAGAATAGTGTTCGGTTCGAAGCTTGATCGCATATCCGGTAAGTACAAGTACGTTATTAGTTAGTATGCTTAAGTGTTGTAAACAACACATAGAACTATCGTGTGGTATACGTTACCCCAATTTAAATGATTGTTAGGGTTGACGAAAATACGCGCGTTGACGTGTATAGTAGAAAATGCCTTGTATTATAATACGGGCGATTATTGAAGTTGACTTTACTAACTTTTGTGAATGTTTTAAATGAAGGACACTCGCGTTTGAAGACGACGAGAGTCAAATAAATTATGGACATGATGATGGAACGGTCCGGGGTACGACAGAAAGAGCATACTCATTAAGGACCAAAATCGCGTAACGGTCGCGAACAAGACTAATGACAAGAGAAGCCCGTTAGGGCAAGCATCACCAGGTGCACACTTTTAAATTTAATCGCACGAGTCATTATATGCAACAAACACGTAAGTAATAACGGTTGCATACACATATGACAGAACTTGGAAAACCTGATTTCCAAGAGAAATTTAATAGGAAATGTGTTATTCACAATGATGAATAACAAATGAATAACAAGACTTGTTTATATAGAAACTTGGACGAGAGTGATCATCCAAGCAAGTATTCTCAATACAAATCCTATTGAGAAAATTTATGATCACATCAATGAATGCGAATAAATGTTCATAAAAAGGGACATTGTACATGTTCAAGGATAAACGATTAAAACTAATAATTGTTAACTAACAATTAAATAGAGTTTTACCAAATGAAACCATAAGCATGGAGACAATTTGAGGAGTTACTTACATGGGACGTGATGTGGTAATTATAATAAGGTCACGCGTACCACGTGTTGATCGCTTACTCTGGCCAAGTAAGTAGTGAACACATGATAGCATGAGCTTCTTATAATGAGCGCAGTTATGTCCGATGTGGTAATGGCGGGGTGAATGGGACTAATTAAAAAGTACCCAAATGAAGCAGATAAGCAAGATATTTGAAAATAATGTAAACGCACAACCGAGTGACGGGAGCGTGTTACATTAGGATAATGAGCCCGAGTGAAGGGACAAACAAGCATGTAAAATGATTTAGACAAATATTGGGAGGGAGTGTACTTACACTCGAACCCATAAAACGCAAGCATGTAAAATGATTTAGACAAGTATTGGGAGGGAGTGTACTTGCACTCGAACCCAGAAAATGCAAACATGAAAAATGATTTAGACAAGCGATGGGAGGGAGTGTACTTACACTCGAACCCGGAAAATGCAAATATGTCCCTTAACGGGTCATTTTTTTTTTTTTTTGTAAAACGTCGAACTTAAAGACAAAGTCAGAATATAAAAATGAAGCAAGCTCTTAATGCATACCGGGAGGATTGCAATAATAACGACCTTGGTAAAACACCCGGTTGATGGGTAAGAATTAAACACATGCGTAAACCGAGAAACGAAAACACGAATTTAAAGTCAAAGGACTCGGATCATGAGTTACGACTAAAAGACCATAAAATGTCGTAAACAGAAATTCTGATAATTATATTCAACTATTTTGAGATTGAACGGGTTGAATAAAGTATAATGCTTGAAGGCGTAAGTAAGCGCAAGCCGGATAACGATAAGCTTGAGACAAATGAATTTCAAACGTAAAAAGAGTGCTTTGACACCAAATATATATTTTAATAAGACACGAGCAAAAAGAATGATCTACGGGATCCACATAACCTTTAGGATTATAAACAACGAGAGAAATATGGACTAAAACGACCCACGGGTCATGATTAGAAAGAAGTTATAAGGACTTCGCCTTAAAGAGGTGAATGTCTAATCAAAAATAGCCCATAAGGCTAAGTGATAAAACCTACGGGTTAGATGGAATAAAGCGAGGAAATCAGTTAAAAATCCCCGCATACAAAAAAACTAAGACTGTAAAGGATTAAATTACGGACTGTCAATATCCCAGTATGGATGATTGACACGAGTTAAAGAAAAGATCCAAAAACTAAAACTTCGGTTTTAGTAAGAAGTAATGTTTTTACAAACATAAATTCTGATAGGAATTTAAATAGTAAGCATGAAAGATACAAGTCTTGACACTGATAGGCGCAAGATGATATATTCGAAAAGTGATATTCTCAAAAATGAAAGGTTGATACAATTTAAACATGATGTGACACGATCACGGTTAGGAAATGTAATGTGAAGTAAAATCACATTATAACCAAGCGAGTGATAAAAGTAACTGAACTAATAAGACTAGTTAATGAGACCGGTTAAGGTCATCAATTCAAATCAAGAAATTTGGTTTGCTTGTAAGCGGTAGATTCGGTATAGCTGAACCGAATAGATAAATTGAAAACAAAAGAATTTGTTGCTAAAAGTGAAAGATTTCACTAAAGATCTTAAACGGGTCAAATTAACGGATTCATAAGGAATTCGAGGGTATATGAAAGCGATGAATATCGCTAAGTTAACTGAACTAGTGGAAATAACGAGACTACGTTATGTCGAAGTTACATTATGTCATATGACATACGTAGAGGTCCGGTAACCAAAAAGACATTACCATAATTTTCTGGTAATGATAACAATTGGTTAAAGTAGGAGTAATACTTAAGAGATTATTCAAGTCAAACGCATTGGGTTTAGAAACTCAATGAGCTAGATAAGCAAGGTTTCGAGGACGAAACCTCTTTAAGGGGGGTAGACTTGTAACACCCCGAAAACGGGTTTGGTAATTAACCCACGTTAATACTAAAAGACGGGTAAAGTGTCGCTAGTAGTAAAAATAACCCGGTAAATATTTGGAAATTAATAAGAAATCCTAATATTAGATACAAGCGAAACAAAGTTTTGATGAATTGAGTTTATAAGAGCCCGAGTTAACGGGACTTAAAATAAAACGGGTTATAACTCCCGGAACCCACTAAATAACTAGGAATATCAACCTAGTTAGTCTAGTGTCTTAAAAATAATGAGGAACTTGATGTAGTAACCTTTATAAACTTGGATAAAGTTGAGGGACTAAAATGGTTAAAGTGGGAAAATGGGTTTTATTAATTAAAATCTAAAAACACCAAAACACACACCATTGTGTGTGTTCTGGTCGTACAAAACACAGAGCCAAGAAGAGCTCTTAAGCTCAAACCCTAAAACACAGAAATTCATCAAATTGAAGGAGCAAATCAAGTCCAAATCAAAATCCGAGTATGAATTAGTGATCTCCATTGAAAAAGGAGTCACGAGGTATGTAAATTTCTTGGTAAATCTCTAGTTGAAATTCTGAGCAAACCTAGAGAATTCGAATCTAAGCTTGCATGTATGTTGTTTGGATGAAATTAGGGATGAAACTATGTCTAGTAGTAAACCCTAGCCATGTAATTGTTGAATTGATGTTCATTGTTGTGAATTCATAATCATACACTCATAAGTCAAGTGGGTTTTGATTATGTAGAAAAGATGATAATATAGTTGTGTTAGAAATCATCATAAGTGATAGTAGATGCAAGATACTTGAACAAATTTCAAGTTTGAGTATTTGATCATACATGATAATGGTTGAATGTTGATGTTAATCTTGGTAAAAATGACTAATTGTGAACTAGTTAGCAAACGTGTAGAATCATGCCCATTAGGTGTTTGTTATAATGCCTAAATGAGAACTAAGTGTTGATAATGTGCCTAATTGAGTCTTGTGAACTTGATAGTGCAATCATATGTGTTAATTGGTGATTTAACTTTTAAATAGTCAAACCGATCATTAATAAGATCGAATGGTATTTGTGATAGAAAATATGTAAGATGGAATGGTCATAATTAATGATGACTAATATAACCGTCTTACGGATTATAATGATAGTTTGACGCTTGACAAGCTAGGTGGAGGCTTGGATAGGAGGCGGGTCAAACGAAGCAAGAATGGCGGAAAAGCATAATTCGGATGCAAGGTAAGTATAGCTTACACTAGTCTTAAATTGTGGAATGTTTTCTTATCATATAAATATTGAATGAGATATCTAAACGATTGAAATATGATGTTCCGTCGTGTAGTCGAACGGAACAAGCAAATCAAAGATGATAGAAACCATAATAATGGTTAAAAAGAAGTAAATCGATAAATTGGTCATATTATGTCGAAAGAAATACACGGTTTATAATTAAAATTCTCGTACGGTGTTAAACGGGAAGAGTCATGTAGAGGAGATGATAATAAATATCATTTCGCAAAGTTAAATGGTCTTTTCGGCCAAACGGGTCAAAAGGTGTAGACAACACCTTTTGACTATATAGACTAATGATTCTTTTGTCGAGTCATATGCTTACAGGAATAGATATCCAATGGATATTCGCATCGTTCTTAATTAGCGAATATAAAGCAAGGTAATAAAATCAGGTCTATTTGTTGATCCGAGCCAGGTACGTTTATTTATGATGTATGTAAAAGCGCTAATTTGGTCGAATGATCGGTGATAACCCTTCATTGTAAAAGAAGGACCAAAATCGACCAAAACGCCCTTGTAGGCTAAATTGAACAAACAACCCTTAGAGGTTGTTTGGAAAGGAGTCTTATGATTAAACAAAAGTTTAGAACGAGTATAGGTAGTGAAAGATGTAATTCTTGGGCTAAAAGACTCCATATGAGTCTTTGCCGTAAAAATGATATTTCAAGGGAAATAAATCCGGAACACATAGATATCTACTTTAAATCCAACACACATTTAGTTGTGATGGGAAAGTACTAGATAAGAAATATAGGTTACAACGCTAGATTTGAATAAAAGTGAAATTTGAGTTTAAAAGTGCTTAAATTATCCTTAACGGGTCATAATAAGCATACGAGCGAAAACGGGTTTAAATTGTGTAATAAACCTATGATTAGAACTTAAAATGGTAGGTAACATTAAATTAAAGAGATGTATGTGATATAGAAGTCAAACAAATACGTTTGTTTGATAAAATGCGTAAACGGGTCAAATTTTGGTAAAAGAGTAATAAGCCGAAGACTTAAAGGTCTTAATTTTTATCAAGCCGGATGTCGGATTTTAACTCCATATGATGGAGAATCAAATTACAAACATGTAGGAAGAAACGGTAGGTTAAACGGATAAGCGGTTTGAAAGATACGAAAGATTTCGTGTCAAATTACGACGAAATAGAGAATCAGGATGCAGAGTCCACCGTAATTTACGGTCCCACCGTAAATTACGGTGGAGTTAAATTGTTTACGGTGTAACTGGTCTGATTTACGGAAGAAGAATGGAAACCCAGGGGCCACCGTAATTTACGGTCCCACCGTAAATTACGGTGGATATAATTTCCTTATATTTTGTTTTTCATTTGGAAATCAAATGTTTCCCGGACATTGTTCGGACCTGATTTAAACTTCGTAAGACTAAAGCATTTCATGTTTATGAAATGTAGGTACGCCTTGGATGCCGGAAGACGATCAAGCTCAGCGAAGAACCGAACACAATAAAGACACACGCTTCCGCACTTTGCCACGTTGTAAAATTTAAACAACAAATTGATCATGTTACCTAGAATAACTTATGAATTGTAAAAGTTTAAATAAACCCGTATTTTTATAGTATGTGTAGCCTTAACTACACATCTAATTGATGGTATTCACACGATAAACGTTAAATAGAAACTAGGGTGTTACAAAAGCGGAATACCAGAAGCCTTCAGGACTTCTGCAACAACCTGAGATTCCCAAGTGGAAATGGGAACAAATCTCCATGGATTTTATTACAAAGTTGCCAAGAACGCCAAGAGGCCATGACACTATTTGGGTAATAGTGGACCGATTAACGAAGTCAGCGCACTTCTTACCTATCAGAGAGAAGGACAATACTAGCAAACTTGCGGAAATATACATTAGAGAAATCGTTGCACGTCATGGAGTGCCTCTCTCGATTATCTCTAATAGAGATGAACGTTTCATATCAAGGATTTGGCAATCCTTCCAAGAAGCTTTTGGCTCACAATTAAATCTGAGCACTGCATTTCACCCTCAGACCGACGGTCAAAGCGAGCGGACTATTCAGACCTTAGAAGATATGCTGAGAGCATGTGTTATGGATTTGGGCGGTAGCTGGGATAAGCATTTGCCACTGGTCGAATTTTCATACAACAACAGCTACCACACCAGTATTGGAGCCGCGCCATTCGAAGCTCTTTACGGACGCAAGTGGCGATCACCCCTATGCTGGGCTGACGCAGGTGATAGGCAGCTTGTTGGTCCCGAAATCGTCCAAGAGACGACAGACAAGATTGCGCAGATTCGAAAACGCATCGAAGCAGCTCGCGAAAGACAGAAAGCCTATGCAGATCCAAACCGCAAACATTTGGAATTCCAAGTTGGAGATATGGTTTTATTGAAAGTTTCACCCTGGAAGGGTGTGGCACGCTTTGGAAAGCGTGGGAAGTTAAATCCACGTTACATTGGTCCTTTCAGAATCCTGCAAAGGATTGGGCTAGTAGCATACAAGCTGGACTTACCTGCTGAACTGAATGGAGTTCACGATACATTTCATGTATCCAACCTGAAGAAAAGTCCAACTCAAGATACCGTTGTCATTCCCACCGACGAGATTCATGTTGACGACACGCTCCATTTCGTTGAAGAACCTGTTGAGGTTACGGATTGGAAAGTAAACAAGACCCGCCGGAGCAGTGTCAAGCTCGTCAAGGTTCGTTGGAATGCCAGACATGGTCCTGAATACACCTGGGAGTGTAAGGACCGGATGAAAGAGAAATACCCCCACCTATTTCCCAAGAACCCTACTTCTAGAAGCAGAACTTAAAATTTCGGGACGAAATTTTTCTAACGGGGGGAGAATGTGACAACCCTCACCAAACCAGGTATCCGTACGACTTAATTAATAATTAATTACTGCTTAATTACTGTGCTTACTTGAACTTGTGGATAAACTGCTACTTGAATGATGATACATGTACTTACTTGCATCATACTTTACTTGCTGTCACTCCATGTTTTGCTTACAGCACCCTTGTGACAACCTTGATGCACCAAAAGCACAGTAGCACAATGAACGGATAACCTATTAAACGTGCTGTCATAACTAGCACCAGGCAGGTACTGCCTCTAAGGCCTGTAAGAGCCTGAGATAGTTTGCTACACTAGTGGTGAGTGTAGGGATATAAGGGTTGTAGAACTGCGTCACTAGGAATGAGATTACAGTGACCGGATGTGCCTAAAACGTACTTTAAGTACAAAATTCAGCACTTTAATTAAAAATTCAGCATCTAGCTAACTAATAAAGTGCCAAAACATGAGAAAAACATTACTAGACACTTTCCAAAGTGTCGAGAATAAGTTGTGTCACTAAAAATAATAATAATGACACTTTAAAGCTTTGTTAAGCACTTTAACGGATCATTATCCAACCGAACAACCGGATTATACCCAGAACATAAAAATATTGCCAATAACATTGTTTATCTTTTTCTGAGCCAGTTAGGGTCCCTGAATACCCTAACACCCGCTATAACGCATAACACATCAGTAACCGTGTTAACCTTCGCTTAACTTAACTAATGTCCTAACTACATGGTTGAGATTGAACCAAGACCCCCCCCCCTCTCTAACCGAACCGTCCCCAAGGGGGACACCCTTTGTACTTTGATGATTATTTAAATCATCTTTGTCTAATATCAATTAGACATATGATCCAATGGTTAATGATCTTGAGTTTTGTCTATAAGTTCCAAGCTTAACACCACATAACCTTCCATCACACAACTCAAACTCTCAACTCTCTCTCCCTCCTTGCTTCCTCTCAGCCGAACACCCACACAACCATCCATCCATTTTCGGTTTTGATCTTGCAAGTTCCAAGGGTATACAAGTGTTAAGGATCTCATACAAAGGAGCTCGGTGCATTCGGAACGCGAAGGACCTCACCCTATTGCTTTTATCCACGCATTTTTCGACTAGATTCTTCCCTAGCCTCGAGCTAGTAGTAAGTTGCTTTAAACACACTCTCGATCTATTTTAAAGTGGTTAAAATAATTTATGATGGTTAAAACTCATGAACTTACAAGATGATATGTAAAAGTCTTCTAAAATGTTAAAAATGTTGGTTAATAACACAAGGGTTGTGTAAATCTTGTAAGATTTGTTTTGTGTGATTATTTAGTGCCGATCTATGATGTGGTAGCTCGGATCATCATCTAACCCGGATTAGTCGTGATCATGGATCATGACATAGAGTTTGTTTAAGTGTACAAAGGGTTAAGTGATGAAACTCTACCACACATTAAACATGAACTTGTGTAAAATCGATTTTTCTTATGAAATAGTGTTCAAAACTAGTAGATCTACGGATCTACAAACGGTATTTTCAAAGGACCACGTGTCAAGAGAAAACATACTTTTAAAGACGGATCTTTCATAAACAAGAATGATTTTAGCAAACACACAAGTGTGTAAATACTTGTGTAACACTAAGTTTCGACAAAGAACTAGTTTTGTCAAATTGTACAAGAAGTTGTAAAGATGGAATTTCTTTAAAAACGAGGCTTTTACGAAACCGAGTAGAGTATTGCAAAGATCCACTAAAAGTAATGGAAGGATACTACATATTTTGGAAAAACCACAAGTTCATGTATTTCTGCGATTTATATATATTTTGACTAGTTTAATGCTTTGGATATTGTCGAATAAGAAAATTGTTGATTTGAATTATAAAAGAAAATGATACGCTTGAAAGCGTGGCCACCTCCAGTTACAGGGGAAACTCTGGCGAAATTTTTCTAAAAACCTAACACTTGAAAATATTTTCATCACAAGTGTTAGAAATACATCTTTAACTTGTTTTCAAAGACCTAAATTTCGCCATGATTCTGTTTACAAAATTTCTAAGTGTCGGAGGTGGGATTTTCACAAAATAAAACCTGAAATATATATATTTAGAATATATGTTTTTCATAGCGACACTTGTGAATTTCTATGATTATTTTGTGAACTATACGAATATTATTTTTAGGGTAAAAATAATATTACCGAATGTTAACGATTCCAAAATAATACGAACGCCTTCACAATAATTATTTAAGTTACACCGGTAGTATTTATACCACCCGATCTTTAAAACGTAACTTACGCATTTTAAGAAAATATTTATGAGCGAGTATATTTTTTTCAAAGTATTATTTTGGGAAGAATATTTATATTTCGAAGTAAGAAATAAAATATATTAAGTGAGACTTAATAATGTATTTCGAACTTTGCGAACACGCATGTATTAAATCCCCCATCCTTGGGAAGGAGAATAATTACCAAGTATTTACAAAAATATAAACACGAAATAGTTGTCTAACTATTTCCCAAAAACTTAAACCTTAAGCTAAGGCACGGCCATCCGTCTAATAGAGTTAGTACGTGTAGGTCGTCGCACAGCTGCTTGATCAGGAGATATACTTGGTAGAGACGCACCACTGTGAGTTCATGTCCCCCTTTTCTCTAACTGTTTTCAGTTTTCTAAACTGCGGGGGTGAAATACATGTTACTATGATTACGAATAATTCTTACATGGTATGGTTAGCGTAAGGAGGGTTATTATTCAGATCATGTGAGTGGGTAGGCGGAAACTTGAGGCCATTAATCCTCAAGGTAGGACCGAGGGACAGGAGCGGTAGATCTATCTTGGTGTAGCGAGCCCAGCCCCAGGCCCAAACAGAACGGACCTCGGGGTGACTTTGTGCCCGACGCATAAATCCGCTAGGTTTGAGTCTCCCTACTTGCACTTCACACATATCAATGGCCTTGCAAACCATTGGTGATCTCTTTTTCCTTATTTGCTACATTCCAGGGTTTTTATACATACAAAGGTTTATTTACTCACTTACACATGAACTCGCTCAACATTATTGTTGATTTTTCCAAACTTACATGTATTTCAGGGAATTAAAGATCTGGCGCGGTATGTTATGTTTTCCCGCTGCATATGGGTTCCGAGGTCATCCAGGTTTAGGGGATT
This sequence comes from Helianthus tuberosus, assembly GCA_030545235.1. Taxonomy (NCBI): domain Eukaryota; kingdom Viridiplantae; phylum Streptophyta; class Magnoliopsida; order Asterales; family Asteraceae; genus Helianthus; species Helianthus tuberosus. The sequence goes on from JARYGA010060172.1 coordinate 2,711,498, forward strand.
TTTATTCATGTTGATGTTTATGCCTTTCAAAACAATGCTTTATGTTATGATGGTGTAGTTCCAAGACAATGTTATGTTACTTTGGTTTTAAAACTTATTTTAATGGATGATCTTGCATGGTTTTTATTTCATATAGCTTGTTATGATTAAGCTATGGTATTAAGATGTCACACCAAAATAACCATGCTTCCGCAAAGCCAGGGTGTGACATGCTTCTAGGAGGTTGTCAAGTGTTTTCGCTCGACGATTCCATTATTGGGTGGTTGGTTTGGCCCTTGTTCCTGTAACTCGAATCCTAGCCCGGTATATCCCATTTTAATTTTACACCATTGTGAACCTTACGCCTTTTTTACTCTCTTATCGAGGTTCTCAGCATTGAAAAATTTTCGTAAACTAAATCACACGTGTGTATATTGACATTTAAGAGATATACAGTCAAGAAAATCAAGGGCAATGGTGATATATATGCGGATTAGAAACAAAAAAAAAAAACACTCAACAAATGGCTACAATTTTAAGAATGTGTTTAGTGACGGCATCAGATTCCTAATTGATGGAGAAAGGTCTGGTAGCAAGAAAAGCTGTTTCTAGGAGGTTGTCAAGTGTTTTCGCTCGACGATTCCAATCTTGGGTGGTTGGTTTGGCCCTTGTTCCTATAACTCGAATCCTAACCCGGTATATCCCATTTTAATTTTACACCATTGTGAACCTTACGCCTTTTTTACTCTCTGATCGAGGTTCTCGGCATTGAAAAATCTTCGTAAACTAAATCACATGTGTATATGTTGACATTTAAGAGATATACAGTTAAGAAAATCAAGGGCAATGGTGATATATTTGCGGATTAGATACCAAAAAAAACACTCAACAAATGGCTACAATTTAAGGAATGTGTTCAGTGACGGCATCAGATTCCTAATTGATGGAGAAATGTCTGGTGGCAAGAAAAGCTGTTTCTAGGAGGTTGTCAAGTGTTTTCGCTCGACGATTCCATTCTTGGGTGGTTGGTTTGGCCCTTGTTCCTATAACTCGAATCCTAGCCCGGTATATCCCATTTTAATTTTACACCATTGTGAACCTTACGCCTTTTTTACTCTCTGATCGAGGTTCTCGGCATTGAAAAATCTTCGTAAACTAAATCACATGTGTATATGTTGACATTTAAGAGATATACAGTCAAGAAAATCAAGGGCAATGGTAATATATATGCGGAATAGACACCAAAAACAACACTCAACAAATGGCTACAATTTAAGGAATGTGTTCAGTGACGGCATCAGATTCCTAATTGTTGGAGAAAGGTCTGGTGGCAAGAAAAGCTGCTTCTAGGAGGTTGTCAAGTGTTTTCGCTCGACGATTCCATTCTTAGGTGGTTGGTTTGGCCCTTGTTCCTGTAACTCGAATCCAAGCCCGGTATATCCCATTTTAATTTTACACCATTGTGAACCTTACGCCTTTTTTACTCTCTTATCGAGGTTCTCGGCATTGAAAAATCTTCGTAAACTAAATCACACGTGTATATGTTGACATTTAAGAGATATACAGTCAAGAAAATCAAGGGCAATGGTGATATATATGCGGATTAGAAACAAAAAAAAACACTCAACAAATGGCTACAATTTTAGGAATGTGTTTAGTGAGGGCATCAGATTCCTAATTGATGGAGAAAAGTCTGGTGGCAAGAAAAGCTGTTTCTAGGAGGTTGTCAAGTGTTTTCGCTCGACGATTCCATTCTTGGGTGTAACATCCGTCAAAATGGATTTCCAAAATCCGACCCGTTTTGAAAGATCTGAATCCTAACCTTTGAAACCACAATCCTAACCTTTGAAACCACGGAAATTTTTCGCGAAATAAATAATCGTTGAAAGATTTGTATCCTAATTTAATTCGTTTATAAATACGGTTATTTACTTATTTATTCATTTAACTAATTAAATTAGTATATTTCCGATGTATGTATATATAGTTATTTATTTAACTAATTTATTTAAAAATATACCAATATATAAACTAGTTAATTATTAGAGGTTTGGTGCAAGACTAAGGTACCCACTTATTATATACACACAATAAACTAAATTTTCATAGTATTCATGAAATAAACTTTGTGATTACGTAGACCACAGATTGGTTTTGTTTTCATATTATTACAAAGTTAAAAGCTATGGATATGTTATCTTATTTATTATGATTATTTAAATTTAAATGTTTTACTCTTTTTTTTTTCCTAAAGGAAATTGATTGGTAAAAATCTAGTTCCTTTGAAATACAACTTCGCCGCCCAAAAACTTCACAGCTTGCATCCAGCCATCTTTTCCTTTTTGGGTCCTCGCTGATTGATCGGATTAGACCAGATTTCCGCGTTTCCATTTTAGACTCGATCACGAACCTAGACTCATATTGATACTTATACAATCAATCATCAAATCGGTTTCCATAATTCGTGAGTCTTGCGAACACTATAAAAACGAGGCCAACCATCTTGACACCTACCATTCAAGTTTACACATCGTCCTCTACGACTCACTCTCGCTGTTTCGCCACCGGAGCCTGACCGGAAAGGAACTCGACGTGGCATCGCTTTGTTCACTGAGCACGTCGCATTGTTTCGAAGTTCGCCGAAATATATTACACGATCGCATCACTGTTTTGATCACCAAACGCCACCGGAGTCTTCGACGGAACTTGCGGATCATCTTGTCGGTATACCTTTATATTCCTTTTGTTCACCCATTTAAATCTCTGTGAGAGATTATGTTTTTAATTAATCAAATCAACTAAGCTATATATAGCAATCTTGTTCGTGAGTTTTATTAATGGTGATAACCTACTGTTTTGCAAAGATGATGATGAATGTTGTTGTTGGTTAAAGTAAAATATTCTATTATTATTATTATTATTATTATTATTATTATTATTATTATTATTATTATTATTATTATTATTATTATTATTATTATTATCATAAATTCATTTTCCTTTGTAATGGACCCAGTTAAACAAAATTATAACACAAGTAATGAACAATTTACTATGACTCTTTTATAAACACTACATGTTAATTTAGAGATAAATTATAATGTTTAAATAATTAGATTGAAACCTTCAATATTAGAAATTTTATTTAAACTTTTAATAATCGCCTCTCGTGTGGTATTTCACATCTAGGATAATCACTTTTGTTCGTATCTCTTGGATTCTCCACCTTTACTCGTGCGATTTTACAAGAAATCGCAACGCAATCAATGTGTGTATACATGACCCATATTTTCCATTTTAACACTTTTGGGTGCAATATGTATTCCATATCAAACACACTATCCACTTCAAACAACTTTATGCACACTCTATCCAAATTTCATGTGATACATTTGATTTATGTTATACATGTTATGCTATTGTAAACTCTCATGACTATGTGTTCATTAACTTTGCAAGCCTCCCCTAACAATGGTAGCGCTATAGGTTGAGAAACGCCCCTCCCGTTATTTTGGCGGGTATTGTTAGGTTAATCTATGTTAAAACCATCTCATTCATTGGGATAGGCATGTTAATTGCGTTAAACTTTGGTTTGGACAGATAGAGTAACATCGTTTCGAGTATATACTGTTAATATGATCATGTTATTCACATTGGATATGAGAAACATTTATACAAATTATTATGCTATGTATCAAACTTGTATACTCGCCAACATTTTTGTTGATTTTATTTTAATACATGTTGCAGGTTGAAATTGTGCAAGATTCAAGAAAACAAGCTAGGATGGCTTTAGATACCCATTTTAGCAAATAAAGAATTGTTTGAATTTATGTTTGTTAATTTGAAACATTGTATTACATTCTAGTTTTAATGAAATGAATTTTAATCATATTGTCACATTTAGTGTTATGTTGTTTTGAGCAATCTGTTTCGCTTAGTGCCACATCTCGATGTTTCCGCCATCAGTTGGGGTGTGACAGATTGGTATCAGAGCCATAACTATAGGGAATTAGGAATGCCTTGCCTAGTCTATAGTTTAATAGTTTATTCACTATGTGTTGCTTAAAACTACTTCCTTTCTATCTTCTTTGCTTCCCTCTATTTTCTTGGACTTTTAACATACATGTCTTTCCTAAGGATAACACAATACACACTTGGAGGCTTTGAAGACACTCTTATAACACAATCGAAATGACTCATCAAAATAGGGGTGATTCCCCATTTGGTGAAGACTTTCACTCAGCTATACCTTGAATTTTGCACGAAATCTACTCTCAAGTTAGGAGTGATATCCAAATCTTGAGGGGAGTTTTCCATTTCATACTCTAGTGGACCCTTATCTTTTGATAAGTACTAACCACATTAGGGTACGATGTTATCAAGTTAGAGGTGAAACTCGCATCTTGTTAACTAGTCCCACTCCTCGATTTTCAATCTCGCCAAAGTTTCGATTTTCCCAATCGATTAAGGACGTGTAGTAACTGGAAGGACAAATATCGTTAATCGCTTCTCGATGAGAGTATTTGTCTATTAGGCCAAAGCACGTTTCCTTAATTCGAAAAGGATTTCGATTTACTTTGGAATAGTCTTATGTTACGTTCCGTGACAATCCATGTTTTACATTAAATCTCTTTTATGCTATCTCAATTTTCATGTGTTTCAATCTTATACATGCATGCTAATATGGATTCGTGATTACTGGGTTATTCTTATGTGATGAACTTGTATTTTAACCCACGCCTTAACATGTATAGCACTATGCGTAGTGCTATAGGAGTAGCGTACCACCCGTGAACGAGAGGTCATGTTAAGTCATTCAATTGCGGTACACGATGGGTTGACCTGTTTATTCACATGCCAGTGATACGTTAATCTTGTTAACTAAGTATGTCATGTGGATTGTTTTACATTTTTATGCTACTAATGGAAGCTTATCATCAAGATAGGAGTGATTTCCTTCCCTTGACGATTAGCACCGCTTACTTTCAACTTCACCAATGAGCTAGGGGTGATTTCCTTACCTCAGAGGTGGTTACCAACTCTTCTTCGTTCTCAATGAACTTTATATTTGAACGTTACTTTCATTTCAATTTTGGAGACACGAATCACACTATCTTCGCAATCTAAAACAAATAATAATAATCTCGTGAACAAACTAAATTTACGATGCTTTCATTATCTATGTTACACTATGTGAAACTCATGATTGTGCTATGTGAAACTAATTGAACAGATTATATGCTATGTGAAACCATTTGAAACCTTATATGCTATGTGATTCATTCATGAAAACACTTTCCTTAAACAAACATTTATTCTTTTTTTGAATCCTTAGATTTCATCTTTTCAAAAGTCTTTATCTTAGATTTCGAGGACGAAATCTCCTAAAGTAGGGGAGACTGTAACATCCGTCAAAATGGATTTCCAAAATCCGACCCGTTTTGAAAGATCTGAATCCTAACCTTTGAAACCACAATCCTAACCTTTGAAACCACGGAAATTTTTCGCGAAATAAATAATCGTTGAAAGATTTGTATCCTAATTTAATTCGTTTATAAATACGGTTATTTACTTATTTATTCATTTAACTAATTAAATTAGTATATTTCCGATGTATGTATATATAGTTATTTATTTAAGTAATTTATTTAAAAATATACCAATATATAAACTAGTTAATTATTAGAGGTTTGGTGCAAGACTAAGGTACCCACTTATTATATACACACAATAAACTAAATTTTCATAGTATTCATGAAATAAACTTTGTGATTACGTAGACCACAAATTGGTTTTGTTTTCATATTATTACAAAGTTAAAAGCTATGGATATGTTATCTTATTTATTATGATTATTTAAATTTAAATGTTTTACTCTTTTTTTTTCCTAAAGGAAATTGATTGGTAAAAATCTAGTTCCTTTGAAATACAACTTTGCCGCCCAAAAACTTCACAGCTTGCATCCAGCCATCTTTTCCTTTTTGGGTCCTCGCTGATTGATCGGATTAGACCAGATTTCCGCGTTTCCATTTTAGACTCGATCACGAACCTAGACTCATATTGATACTTATACAATCAATCATCAAATCGGTTTCCATAATTCGTGAGACTTTCGAACACTATAAAAATAAGGCCAGCCATCTTGACACCTACCATTCAAGTTTACACACCGTCCTCTACGACTCACTCTCGCTGTTTCGCCACCGGAGCCTGACCGGAAAGGAACTCGACGCGGCATCGCTTTGTTCACCGAGCACGTCGCATTGTTTCGAAGTTCGCCGAAATATATTACACGATCGCATCACTGTTTTGATCACCGAACGCCCCCGGAGTCTTCGACGGAACTTGCGGATCATCTTGTCGGTATACCTTTATATTCCTTTTGTTCACCCATTTAAATCTCTGTGAGAGATTATGTTTTTAATTAATCAAATCAACTAAGCTATATATAACAATCTTGTTCGTGAGTTTTATTAATGGTGATAACCTACTGTTTTGCAAAGATGATGATGAATGTTGTTGTTGGTTAAAGTAAAATATTCTATTATTATTATTATTATTATTATTATTATTATTATTATTATTATCATAAATTCATTTTCCTTTGTAATGGACCCAGTTAAACTAAATTATAACACAAGTAATGAACAATTTACTATGACTCTTTTATAAACACTACATGTTAATTTAGAGATAAATTATAATGTTTAAATAATTAGATTGAAACCTTCAATATTAGAAATTTTATTTAAACTTTTAATAATCGCCTCTCGTGTGGTATTTCACATCTAGGATAATCACTTTTGTTCGTATCTCTTGGATTCTCCACCTTTACTCGTGATTTTTTACAAGAAATCGCAACGCAATCAATGTGAGTATACATGACCCATTTTTTCCATTTTAACACTTTTGGGTGCAATATGTATTCCATATCAAACACACTATCCACTTCAAACAGCTTTATGCACACTCTATCCAAATTTCATGTGATACATTTGATTTATGTTATACATGTTATGCTATTGTAAACTCTCATGACTATGTGTTCATTAACTTTGCAAGCCTCCCCTAACAATGGTAGCGCTATAGGTTGAGAAATGCCCCTCCCGTTATTTTGGCGGGTATTGTTAGGTTAATCTATGTTAAAACCATCTCATTCATTGGGATAGGCATGTTAATTACGTTAAACTTTGGTTTGGACACATAGAGTAACATCGTTTCGAGTATATACTGTTAATATGATCATGTTATTCACATTGGATATGAGAAACATTTATACAAATTATTATGCTATGTATCAAACTTGTATACTCGCCAACATTTTTGTTGATTTTATTTTAATACATGTTGCAGGTTGAAATTGTGCAAGATTCAAGAAAACAAGCTAGGATGGCTTTAGATACCCATTTTAGCAAATAAAGAATTGTTTGAATTTATGTTTGTTAATTTGAAACATTGTATTACATTCTAGTTTTAATGAAATGAATTTTAATCATATTGTCACATTTAGTGTTATGTTGTTTTGAGCAATCTGTTTCGCTTAGTGCCACATCTCGATGTTTCCGCCATCGGTTGGGGTGTGACAGATTGGTATTAGAGCCATAACTATAGGGAATTAGGAATGCCTTGCCTAGTCTATAGTTTAATAGTTTATTCACTATGTGTTGCTTCAAACAACTTCCTTTCGGTCGACGATTCCATTCTTGGGTGGTTGGTTTGGCCCTTGTTCCTATAACTCGAATCCTAGCCGGGTATATCCCATTTTAATTTTACACCATTGTGAACCTTACGCCTTTTTTACTCTCTGATCGAGGTTCTCGGCATTGAAAAATCTTCGTAAACTAAATCACATGTGTATATGTTGACATTTAAGAGATATACAGTTAAGAAAATCAAGGGGCAATGGTGATATATATATGCGGATTAGACAAAAAAAAAAAAACACTCAACAAATGGCTACAATTTAAGGAATGTGTTTAGTGACGGCATCAGATTCCTAATTGATGGAGAAAGGTCTGGTGGCAAGAAAAGCTGCTTCTAGGAGGTTGTCAAGTGTTTTCGCACGACGATTCCATTCTTGGGTGGTTGGTTTGGTCCTTGTTCCTGTAACTCGAATACTAGCCCGGTATATCCCATTTTAATTTTACACCATTGTGAACCTTACGCCTTTTTTATTCTCTTATCGAGGTTCTCGGCATTGAAAAATCTCCGTAAACTAAATCACAGGTGTGTATGTTGACATTTAAGAGATATACAGTCAAGAAAATCAAGGGCAATGGTGATATATATGCGGATTAGAAACGAAAAAAAAAACACTCAACAAATTGCTACAATTTTAGGAATGTGTTTAGTGACGGCATCGGATTCCTAATTGATGGAGAAAGGTCTAGTGGCAAGAAAAGATGTTTCTAGGAGGTTGTCAAGTGTTTTCGCACGACGATTCCATTCTTGGGTGGTTGGTTTGGTCCTTGTTCCTGTAACTCGAATACTAGCCCGGTATATCCCATTTTAATTTTACACCATTGTGAACCTTACGCCTTTTTTACTCTCTGGTCGAGGTTCTCAGCATTGAAAAATCTTCGTAAACTAAATCACACGTGTATATGTTGACATTTAAGAGATATACAGTCAAGAAAATTAAGGGCAATGGTGATATATATGCGGATTAGACAAAAAAAAAAAACACTCAACAAATGGCTACAATTTAAGGAATGTTTTTAGTCATGGCATCAGATTCCTAATTGCTGGAGAAAGGTCTGGTGGCAAGAAAAGCCGCTTCTAGGTGGTTGTCAAGTGTTTTCGCTCGACGATCCCATTCTTGGGTGGTTGGTTTGGCCGTTGATCCTGTAACTCGAATCATGGCCCGGTATATCCAATTTTAATTTTACACCATTGTGAACCTTTCGCCTGTTTTACTCTCTGATCGAGGTTCTCGGCATTGAAAAATCTTCGTAAACTAAATCGCACGTGTATATGTTGACATTTAAGAGATATACAGTCAAGAAAATCAAGGGCAATGGTGATATATATACGGATTAGATACCAAAAAAAAATACTCAGCAAATGGCGACAATTTAAGTAATGTGTTTAGTGACGGCTTCAGATTTCTAATTGATGGAGAAAGGTTTGGTGGCAAGAAAAGCTGTTTATAGGAGGTTGTCAAGTGTTTTCGCTCGACGATTCCTTTCTTGTGTAGTTGGTTTGACCCTTTTTCCTGTAACTCGAATCCTATCCCGGAATATCCCTTTTTAATTTTACACCATTGTGAACCTTACGCCTTTTTTAGTCTATGATCGAGGTTCTCGGCATTGAAAAAATCTTCGTAAACTAAATCACACGTGTATATATTGACATTTAAGAGATATACAGTCAAGAAAATCAAGGGAAATGTTGATATATATGCGGATTAGACACCAAAAACAACACTCAACAAATGGCTACAATTTAAGGAATGTGTTTAGTGACGACATCAGATTCCTAATTGATAGAGAAAGGTCTGGTGGCAAGAAAAGCTGCTTCTAGGAGGTTGTCAAGTGTTTTCGCTCGACGATTCCATTCTTGGGTGGTTGGTTTTGCCCTTGTTCCTGTAACTCGAATCCTAGCCCGGTATATCCAATTTTAATTTTACACCATTGTGAACCTTACACCTTTTTTACTCTCTGATTGAGGTTCTCGGCATTGAAAAATCTTCGTAAACAAAATCACATGTGTATATGTTCACATTTAAGAGATATACAGTCAAGAAAATCAAGGGCAATGGTGATATATATGCGGCTTAGAACACAAAAAAAACACTCAACAAATGGCTACAATTTAAGGAATGTGTTTAGTGACGGCATCAGATTCCTAATAGATGGAGAAAGGTCTGGTGGCAAGAAAATCTTCTTCTAGGAGGTTGTCAAGTATTTTTGCTCGACGATTCCATTCTTGGGTGGTTGGTTTGGCCCTTGTTCCTGTAACTCGAATCCTAGCCCGGTATATCCCATTTTAATTTTACACCATTGTGAACCTTACGCCTTTTTTACTCTCTTATCGAGGTTCTCGGAATTGAAAAATCTTCGTAAACTAAATCACACGTGTGTATGTTGACATTTAAGAGATATACAGTCAAGAAAATCAAGGGCAATGCTGATATATATGCAGATTAGAAACCAAAAAAAAACACTCAACAAATGGCTACAATTTAAGGAATGTGTTTAGTGACGGTATCAGATTCCTAATTGATGGAGAAAGGTCTGGTGGCAAGAAAAGTTGTTTCAAGGAGGTTGTCAAGTGTTTTCAATCGACGATTCCATTCTTGGGTGGTTGGTTTGACCCTTGTTCCTATACCTCGAATCCTAGCCCGGTAATCCCATTTTAATTTTACACCATTGTGAACCTTACACCTTTTTTACTCTCTAATCAAGGTTCTCAGCATTGAAAATTCTTCGTAAACTAAATCACACGTGTATATGTTGACATTTAAGAGATATACAGTCAAGAAAATCAAGGGCAATGGTGATATATATATGCGGATTAGACACAAAAAAAAACACTCAACAAATGGCTACAATTTAAGGAATGTGTTTAGTCACGGCATCGGATTCCTAATTGATGGAGAAAGGTCTGGTGGCAAGAAAAGCTGCTTCTAGGAGGTTGTCAAGTGTTTTCGCTCGACGATCCCATTCTTGGGTGGTTGGTTTGGCCGTTGATCCTGTAACTCGAATCCTAGCCCGGTATATCCCATTTTAATTTTACACCATTGTGAACCTTACGCCTTTTTTACTCTCTGATCGAGGTTCTCGTCATTGAAAAATCTTCGTAAACTAAATCACACATGTATATGTTGACATTTAAGAGATATACAGTCAAGAAAATCAAGCGCAATGGTGATATATATGCGGATTAGATACCAAAAAAACACTCAACAAATGGCTACAATTTAAGTAATGTGTTTAGTGACGGCATCAGATTTCTAATTGATGGAGAAAGGTCTGGTGGCAATAAAAGCTGCTTCTAGGAGGTTGTCAAGTGTTTTCGCTCGACGATTCCTTTCTTGGGTAGTTGGTTTGACCCTTGTTCCTGTAACTCGAATCCTAGCCCGGTATATCCCATTTTAATTTTACACCATTGTGAACCTTACGCTTTTTTTTAGTCTCTGATCGAGGATCTCGGCATTGAAAAAATCTTGGTAAACTAAATCACACGTGTATATATTGACATTTAAGAGATATACAGTCAAGAAAATCAAGGGCAATGGTGATATATATGTGGATTAGACACCAAAAAAAAACACTCAAAAAATGGCTACAATTTAAGGAATGTGTTTAGTGACCATATCAGATTCCTTATTGATGGAGAAAGTTCTGGTGGCAAGAAAAGCTGCTTCTAGGAGGTTCCCAAGTGTTTTCGCTCGACGATTCCATTCTTGTGTGGTTGGTTTGACCCTCGTTCCTGTAACTCGAAACCTAGCCCGTTATAACCCATTTTAATTTTACAGCATTGTGAACCTTACGCCTTTTTTACTCTCTGATCGAGGTTCTCGGCATTGAAAAATCTTCGTAAACTAAATCACACGTGTATATGTTGACATTTAAGAGATATACAATCAAGAAAATCAAGGGAAATGGTGATATATATATGCGGATTAGACACCAAAAAAAACACTCAACAAATGGCTACAATTTAAGGAATGTGTTTAGTGACGGCATCAGATTCCTAATTGATAGAGAAAGGTCTGGTGGCAAGAAAAGCTGCTTCTAGGAGGCTGTCAAGTGTTTTCGCTCGACGATTCCATTCTTGGGTGGTTGGTTTGGCCCTTGTTCCTGTAACTCGAATCCTAGCCCGGTAACCCATTTTAATTTTAGACCATTGTGAACCTTTCGCCTTTTTTACTCTCTAATCGAGGTTCTCGGCATTGAAAAATCTTCGTAAACTAAAACAAACGTGTATATGTTGACATTTAAGAGATATACAGTCAAGAAAATCAAGGGCAATGGTGATATATATGCGGATTAGACACCAAAAAAAACAATCAACAAATTGCTTCAATTTAAGGAATGTGTTTAGTGACGACATCAGATTCCTAATTGATGGAGAAAGGTCTTGTGGCAAGAAAAGCTGCTTCTAGGAGGTTGTCAAGTGTTTTCGCTCGACGATTCTATTCTTGGGTGGTTGGTTTGGACCTTGTTCCTGTAACTCGAATCCTAGCCCGGTATATCCCATTTTAATTTTACACCATTGTGAACCTTACGCCTTTTTTACTCTCTGATCGAGGTTCTCGGCATTGAAAAATCTTCGTAAACAAAATCACACGTGTATATGTTCACATTTAAGAGATATACAGTCAAGAAAATCAAGGGCAATGGTGATATATATGCGGATTAGACACCAAAAAAACACTCATCAAATGGCTACAATTTAAGGAATGTGTTTAGTGACGGCATCAGATTCCTAATTGATGGAGAAAGGTTTGGTGGCAAGAAAAGCTGCTTCTAGGAGGTTGTCAAGTGTTTTCGCTCGACGATTCCATTCTTGGGTGGTTGGTTTGGCCCTTGTTCCTGTAACTCGAATCCTAGCCCGTTATATCCCATTTTAATTTTACCCCATTGTGAACCTTACGCCTTTTTTACTCTCTGATCGAGGTTCTCGGCATTGAAAAATCTTCGTAAACTAAATCACACATGTATATGTTGACATTTTAGAGATATACAGTCAAGAAAATCAAAGGAAATGGTGATATATATGCGGATTAGACACCAAAAAAAAACACTCAACAAATGGCTACAATTTAAGGAATGTGTTTAGTGACGGCATCAGATTCCTAATTGATGGAGAAAGGTCTGGTGGCAAGAAAAGCTGCTTCTAGGAGGTTGTCAAGTGTTTTCGCTCGACGATTCCATTCTTTGGTGGTTGGTTTGGCCCTTGTTCCTGTAACTCGAATCCTAGCCCGGTATATCCATTTTAATTTTACACCATTGTGAACCTTACGCCTCTTTTACTCTCTTATCGAGGTTCTCGGCATTGAAAAATCTTCGTAAACTAAATTACACGTGTATATGTTGACATTCAAGAGATATACAGTCAAGAAAATCAAGGGCAATGGTGATATATATGCGGATTAGAAACAAAAAAAAAACACTCAACAAATGGCTACAATTTTAGGAATGTGTTTAGTGACGGCATCAGATTCCTAATTGATGGAGAAAGGTCTGGTGGAAAGAAAAGCTGTTTCTAGGAGGATGTCAAGTGTTTTCGGTCGACGATACCATTTTTGGGTGGTTGGTTTGGCCCTTGTTCCTATAACTCGAATCCTAGCCCAGTATATCCCATTTTAATTTTACACCATTGTAAACCTTACGCCTTTTTTACTCTCTGATCGAGGTTCTCGGCATTGAAAAATCTTGATAAACTAATTCACATGTGTATATGTTGACATTTAAGAGATATACAGTCAAGAAAATCATGGGCAATGGTGAGATATATGCGGATTAGACACCAAAAAAAACACTCAACAAATGGCTACAATTTAAGTAATGTGTTCAGTGACGGCATCAGATTCCTAATTAATGGAGAAAGGTCTAGTGGCAAGAAAAGTTGCTTCTAGGAGGTTGTCAAGTGTTTTTGCTCGACGATTCCATTATTGGGTGGTTGGTTTGGCCCTTGTTCCTGTAACTCGAATCCTAGCCCGGTATAACCCATTTAAATTTACACCATTGTGAACCTTATGCCTTTTTTACTCTCTGATCGAGGTTCTCGGCATTGAAAAATCTTTGTAAACTAAAACACACGTGTATATGTTGACATTTAAGATATATACAGTCAAGAAAATCAAGGGCAATGGTGATATATATGCGGATTAGACACCAAAAAAAACCACTCAACAAATTGCTTCAATTTAAGGAATGTGTTTAGTGACGGCATCAGATTCCTAATTGATGGAGAAAGGTCTTGTGGCAAGAAAAGCTGCTTCTAGGAGGTTGTCAAGTGTTTTCGCTCGACGATTCTATTCTTAGTTGGTTGGTTTGGCCCTTGTTCCTGTAACTCGAATCCTAGCCCGGTATATCCCATTTTAATTTTACACCATTGTGAACCTTACGCCTTTTTTACTCTCTGATCGAGGTTCTCGGCATTGAAAAATCTTCGTAAACAAAATCACACGTGTATATGTTAACATTTAAGAGATATACAGTCAAGAAAATCAAGGGCAATGGTGATATATATGCGGATTAGACAAAAAAAAACACTCAACAAATGGCTACAATTTAAGGAATGTGTTTAGTGACGATATCAGATTCCTAATTGATGGAGAAAGGTTTGGTGGCAAGAAAAGCTGCTTCTAGGTGGTTGTCAAGAGTTTTCGCTCGACGATTCCATTCTTGGGTGGTTGGTTTAGCCATTGTTCCTGTAACTCGAATCCTAGCCCGTTATATCCCATTTTAATTTTACACCATTGTGAACCTTACGCCTTTTTTACTCTCTGATAGAGGTCTCGGCATTGAAAAATCTTCGTAAACTAAATCACACGTGTTTATGTTGACATTTTAGAGAAATACAGTCAAGAAAATCAAGGGCAATGGTGATATATATGCGGATTAGACACCAAAAAAAAACACTCAACAAATGGCTACAATTTAAGGAATGTGTTTAGTGACGGCATCAGATTCCTAATTGATGGAGAAAGGTCTGGTGGCAAGAAAAGCTGCTTCTAGGAGGTTGTCAAGTGTTTTCGCTCGACGATTACATTCTTTGGTGGTTGGTTTGGCCCTTGTTCCTGTAACTCGAATCCTAGCCCGGTATATCCATTTTAATTTTACACCATTGTGAACCTTACGCCTCTTTTACTCTCTTATCGAGGTTCTCGGCATTGAAAAATCTTCGTAAACTAAATTACACGTGTATATGTTGACATTCAAGAGATATACAGTCAAGAAAATCAAGGGCAATGGTGATATATATGCGGATTAGAAACAAAAAAAACACTCAACAAATGGCTACAATTTTAGGAATGTGTTTAGTGACGGCATCAGATTCCTAATTGATGGAGAAAGGTCTGGTGGAAAGAAAAGCTGTTTCTAGGAGGATGTCAAGTGTTTTCGGTCGACGATACCATTTTTGGGTGGTTGGTTTGGCCCTTGTTCCTATAACTCGAATCCTAGCCCGGTATATCCCATTTTAATTTTACACCATTGTGAACCTTACGCCTTTTTTACTCTCTAATCGAGGTTCTCGGCATTGAAAAATCTTGATAAACTAATTCACATGTGTATATGTTGACATTTAAGAGATATACAGTCAAGAAAATCAAGGGCAATGGTGAGATATATGCGGATTAGACACCAAAAAAAACACTCAACAAATGGCTACAATTTAAGTAATGTGTTCAGTGACGGCATCAGATTCCTAATTAATGGAGAAAGGTCTGGTGGCAAGAAAAGTTGCTTCTAGGAGGTTGTCAAGTGTTTTTGCTCGACGATTCCATTATTGGGTGGTTGGTTTGGCCCTTGTTCCTGTAACTCGAATCCTAGCCCGGTATAACCCATTTAAATTTACACCATTGTGAACCTTATGCCTTTTTTACTCTTTGATCGAGGTTCTCGGCATTGAAAAATCTTTGTAAACTAAAACACACGTGTATATGTTGACATTTAAGATATATACAGTCAAGAAAATCAAGGGCAATGGTGATATATATGCGGATTAGACACCAAAAAAAACAACTCAACAAATTGCTTCAATTTAAGGAATGTGTTTAGTGACGGCATCAGATTCCTAATTGATGGAGAAAGGTCTTATGGCAAGAAAAGCTGCTTCTAGGAGGTTGTCAAGTGTTTTCGCTCGACGATTCTATTCTTAGTTGGTTGGTTTGGCCCTTGTTCCTGTAACTCGAATCCTAGCCCGGTATATCCCATTTTAATTTTACACCATTGTGAACCTTACGCCTTTTTTACTCTCTGATCGAGGTTCTCGGCATTGAAAAATCTTCGTAAACAAAATCACACGTGTATATGTTAACATTTAAGAGATATACAGTCAAGAAAATCAAAGGCAATGGTGACATATATGCGGATTAGACAAAAAAAAACACTCAACAAATGGCTACAATTTAAGGAATGTGTTTAGTGACGATATCAGATTCCTAATTGATGGAGAAAGGTTTGGTGGCAAGAAAAGCTGCTTCTAGGAGGTTGTCAAGAGTTTTCGCTCGACAATTCCATTCTTGGGTGGTTGGTTTAGCCATTGTTCCTGTAACTCGAATCCTAGCCCGTTATATCCCATTTTAATTTTACACCATTGTGAACCTTACGCCTTTTTTACTCTCTGATAGAGGTCTCGGCATTGAAAAATCTTCGTAAACTAAATCACACGTGTTTATGTTGACATTTAAGAGATATACAGTCAAGAAAATCAAGGGCAATGGTGATATATATGCGGATTAGACACAAAAAAAACACTCAACAAATGGCTACAATTTAAGGAATGTGTTCAGTGACGGCATCAGATTCCTAATTGATGGAGAAAGGTCTGGTGGCAAGAAAAGCTGCTTCTAGGAGGTTGTCAAGTGTTTTCGCTCGACGATTCCATTCTTGGGTGGTTGGTTTGGCCCTTGTTCCTGTAACTCGAATCCTAGCCCGGTATATCCCATTTTAATTTTACACCATTGTGAACCTTACGCATTTTTACTCTCTTATCGAGGTTCTCGGCATTGAAAAATCTTCGTAAACTAAATCACACGTGTATATGTTGACATTTAAGAGATATATAGTCAAGAAAATCAAGGGCAATGGTGATATATATGCGGATTAGAAACAAAAAAAAACACTCAACAAATGGCTACAATTTAAGGAATGTGATTAGTGAGGGCATCAGATTCCTAATTGATGGAGAAAGGTTTGGTGGCAAGAAAAGCTGCTTCTAGGAGGTTGTCAAGTGTTTTTGCTCGACGATTCCATTCTTGGGTGGTTGGTTTGGCCCTTGTTCCTGTAACTCGAATCCTAGCCCGTTATATCCCATTTTAATTTTACCCCATTGTGAACCTTACGCCTTTTTTACTCTCTGATCGAGGTTCTCGGCATTGAAAAATCTTCGTAAACTAAATCACACATGTATATGTTAACATTTAAGAGATATACAGTCAAGAAAATCAAGGGCAATGGTGATATATATGCAGATTAGACAAAAAAAAACCACTCAACAAATTGCTTCAATTTAAGGAATGTGTTTAGTGACGGCATCAGATTCCTAATTGATGGAGAAAGGTCTTGTGGCAAGAAAAGCTGCTTCTAGGAGGTTGTCAAGTGTTTTCGCTCGACGATTCTATTCTTGGGTGGTTGGTTTGGACCTTGTTCCTGTAACTCGAATCCTAGCCCGGTATATCCCATTTTAATTTTACACCATTGTGAACCTTACGCCTTTTTTACTCTCTGATCGAGGTTCTCGGCATTGAAAAATCTTCGTAAACAAAATCACACGTGTATATGTTCACATTTAAGAGATATACAGTCAAGAAAATCAAGGGCAATGGTGATATATATGCGGATTAGACACCAAAAAAACACTCATCAAATGGCTACAATTTAAGGAATGTGTTTAGTGACGGCATCAGATTCCTAATTGATGGAGAAAGGTTTGGTGGCAAGAAAAGCTGCTTCTAGGAGGTTGTCAAGTGTTTTCGCTCGACGATTCCATTCTTGGGTGGTTGGTTTGGCCCTTGTTCCTGTAACTCGAATCCTAGCCCGTTATATCCCATTTTAATTTTACCCCATTGTGAACCTTACGCCTTTTTTACTCTCTGATCGAGGTTCTCGGCATTGAAAAATCTTCGTAAACTAAATCACACATGTATATGTTGACATTTTAGAGATATACAGTCAAGAAAATCAAAGGAAATGGTGATATATATGCGGATTAGACACCAAAAAAAAACACTCAACAAATGGCTACAATTTAAGGAATGTGTTTAGTGACGGCATCAGATTCCTAATTGATGGAGAAAGGTCTGGTGGCAAGAAAAGCTGCTTCTAGGAGGTTGTCAAGTGTTTTCGCTCGACGATTCCATTCTTTGGTGGTTGGTTTGGCCCTTGTTCCTGTAACTCGAATCCTAGCCCGGTATATCCATTTTAATTTTACACCATTGTGAACCTTACGCCTCTTTTACTCTCTTATCGAGGTTCTCGGCATTGAAAAATCTTCGTAAACTAAATTACACGTGTATATGTTGACATTCAAGAGATATACAGTCAAGAAAATCAAGGGCAATGGTGATATATATGCGGATTAGAAACAAAAAAAAAACACTCAACAAATGGCTACAATTTTAGGAATGTGTTTAGTGACGGCATCAGATTCCTAATTGATGGAGAAAGGTCTGGTGGAAAGAAAAGCTGTTTCTAGGAGGATGTCAAGTGTTTTCGGTCGACGATACCATTTTTGGGTGGTTGGTTTGGCCCTTGTTCCTATAACTCGAATCCTAGCCCAGTATATCCCATTTTAATTTTACACCATTGTAAACCTTACGCCTTTTTTACTCTCTGATCGAGGTTCTCGGCATTGAAAAATCTTGATAAACTAATTCACATGTGTATATGTTGACATTTAAGAGATATACAGTCAAGAAAATCATGGGCAATGGTGAGATATATGCGGATTAGACACCAAAAAAAACACTCAACAAATGGCTACAATTTAAGTAATGTGTTCAGTGACGGCATCAGATTCCTAATTAATGGAGAAAGGTCTAGTGGCAAGAAAAGTTGCTTCTAGGAGGTTGTCAAGTGTTTTTGCTCGACGATTCCATTATTAGGTGGTTGGTTTGGCCCTTGTTCCTGTAACTCGAATCCTAGCCCGGTATAACCCATTTAAATTTACACCATTGTGAACCTTATGCCTTTTTTACTCTCTGATCGAGGTTCTCGGCATTGAAAAATCTTTGTAAACTAAAACACACGTGTATATGTTGACATTTAAGATATATACAGTCAAGAAAATCAAGGGCAATGGTGATATATATGCGGATTAGACACCAAAAAAAACCACTCAACAAATTGCTTCAATTTAAGGAATGTGTTTAGTGACGGCATCAGATTCCTAATTGATGGAGAAAGGTCTTGTGGCAAGAAAAGCTGCTTCTAGGAGGTTGTCAAGTGTTTTCGCTCGACGATTCTATTCTTAGTTGGTTGGTTTGGCCCTTGTTCCTGTAACTCGAATCCTAGCCCGGTATATCCCATTTTAATTTTACACCATTGTGAACCTTACGCCTTTTTTACTCTCTGATCGAGGTTCTCGGCATTGAAAAATCTTCGTAAACAAAATCACACGTGTATATGTTAACATTTAAGAGATATACAGTCAAGAAAATCAAGGGCAATGGTGATATATATGCGGATTAGACAAAAAAAAACACTCAACAAATGGCTACAATTTAAGGAATGTGTTTAGTGACGATATCAGATTCCTAATTGATGGAGAAAGGTTTGGTGGCAAGAAAAGCTGCTTCTAGGTGGTTGTCAAGAGTTTTCGCTCGACGATTCCATTCTTGGGTGGTTGGTTTAGCCATTGTTCCTGTAACTCGAATCCTAGCCCGTTATATCCCATTTTAATTTTACACCATTGTGAACCTTACGCCTTTTTTACTCTCTGATAGAGGTCTCGGCATTGAAAAATCTTCGTAAACTAAATCACACGTGTTTATGTTGACATTTTAGAGAAATACAGTCAAGAAAATCAAGGGCAATGGTGATATATATGCGGATTAGACACCAAAAAAAAACACTCAACAAATGGCTACAATTTAAGGAATGTGTTTAGTGACGGCATCAGATTCCTAATTGATGGAGAAAGGTCTGGTGGCAAGAAAAGCTGCTTCTAGGAGGTTGTCAAGTGTTTTCGCTCGACGATTACATTCTTTGGTGGTTGGTTTGGCCCTTGTTCCTGTAACTCGAATCCTAGCCCGGTATATCCATTTTAATTTTACACCATTGTGAACCTTACGCCTCTTTTACTCTCTTATCGAGGTTCTCGGCATTGAAAAATCTTCGTAAACTAAATTACACGTGTATATGTTGACATTCAAGAGATATACAGTCAAGAAAATCAAGGGCAATGGTGATATATATGCGGATTAGAAACAAAAAAAACACTCAACAAATGGCTACAATTTTAGGAATGTGTTTAGTGACGGCATCAGATTCCTAATTGATGGAGAAAGGTCTGGTGCAAAGAAAAGCTGTTTCTAGGAGGATGTCAAGTGTTTTCGGTCGACGATACCATTTTTGGGTGGTTGGTTTGGCCCTTGTTCCTATAACTCGAATCCTAGCCCGGTATATCCCATTTTAATTTTACACCATTGTGAACCTTACGCCTTTTTTACTCTCTAATCGAGGTTCTCGGCATTGAAAAATCTTGATAAACTAATTCACATGTGTATATGTTGACATTTAAGAGATATACAGTCAAGAAAATCAAGGGCAATGGTGAGATATATGCGGATTAGACACCAAAAAAAACACTCAACAAATGGCTACAATTTAAGTAATGTGTTCAGTGACGGCATCAGATTCCTAATTAATGGAGAAAGGTCTGGTGGCAAGAAAAGTTGCTTCTAGGAGGTTGTCAAGTGTTTTTGCTCGACGATTCCATTATTGGGTGGTTGGTTTGGCCCTTGTTCCTGTAACTCGAATCCTAGCCCGGTATAACCCATTTAAATTTACACCATTGTGAACCTTATGCCTTTTTTACTCTTTGATCGAGGTTCTCGGCATTGAAAAATCTTTGTAAACTAAAACACACGTGTATATGTTGACATTTAAGATATATACAGTCAAGAAAATCAAGGGCAATGGTGATATATATGCGGATTAGACACCAAAAAAAACAACTCAACAAATTGCTTCAATTTAAGGAATGTGTTTAGTGACGGCATCAGATTCCTAATTGATGGAGAAAGGTCTTATGGCAAGAAAAGCTGCTTCTAGGAGGTTGTCAAGTGTTTTCGCTCGACGATTCTATTCTTAGTTGGTTGGTTTGGCCCTTGTTCCTGTAACTCGAATCCTAGCCCGGTATATCCCATTTTAATTTTACACCATTGTGAACCTTACGCCTTTTTTACTCTCTGATCGAGGTTCTCGGCATTGAAAAATCTTCGTAAACAAAATCACACGTGTATATGTTAACATTTAAGAGATATACAGTCAAGAAAATCAAGGGCAATGGTGACATATATGCGGATTAGACAAAAAAAAACACTCAACAAATGGCTACAATTTAAGGAATGTGTTTAGTGACGATATCAGATTCCTAATTGATGGAGAAAGGTTTGGTGGCAAGAAAAGCTGCTTCTAGGAGGTTGTCAAGAGTTTTCGCTCGACAATTCCATTCTTGGGTGGTTGGTTTAGCCATTGTTCCTGTAACTCGAATCCTAGCCCGTTATATCCCATTTTAATTTTACACCATTGTGAACCTTACGCCTTTTTTACTCTCTGATAGAGGTCTCGGCATTGAAAAATCTTCGTAAACTAAATCACACGTGTTTATGTTGACATTTAAGAGATATACAGTCAAGAAAATCAAGGGCAATGGTGATATATATGCGGATTAGACACAAAAAAAACACTCAACAAATGGCTACAATTTAAGGAATGTGTTCAGTGACGGCATCAGATTCCTAATTGATGGAGAAAGGTCTGGTGGCAAGAAAAGCTGCTTCTAGGAGGTTGTCAAGTGTTTTCGCTCGACGATTCCATTCTTGGGTGGTTGGTTTGGCCCTTGTTCCTGTAACTCGAATCCTAGCCCGGTATATCCCATTTTAATTTTACACCATTGTGAACCTTACGCATTTTTACTCTCTTATCGAGGTTCTCGGCATTGAAAAATCTTCGTAAACTAAATCACACGTGTATATGTTGACATTTAAGAGATATATAGTCAAGAAAATCAAGGGCAATGGTGATATATATGCGGATTAGAAACAAAAAAAAACACTCAACAAATGGCTACAATTTAAGGAATGTGATTAGTGAGGGCATCAGATTCCTAATTGATGGAGAAAGGTTTGGTGGCAAGAAAAGCTGCTTCTAGGAGGTTGTCAAGTGTTTTTGCTCGACGATTCCATTCTTGGGTGGTTGGTTTGGCCCTTGTTCCTGTAACTCGAATCCTAGCCCGTTATATCCCATTTTAATTTTACCCCATTGTGAACCTTACGCCTTTTTTACTCTCTGATCGAGGTTCTCGGCATTGAAAAATCTTCGTAAACTAAATCACACATGTATATGTTAACATTTAAGAGATATACAGTCAAGAAAATCAAGGGCAATGGTGATATATATGCAGATTAGACAAAAAAAAAACACTCAACAAATGGCTACAATTTAAGGAATGTGTTTAGTGACGACATCAGATTCCTAATTGATGGAGAAAGGTTTGGTGGCAAGAAAAGCTGCTTCTAGGAGGTTGTCAAGAGTTTTCGCTCGACGATTCCATTCTTGGGTGGTTGGTTTAGCCATTGTTCCTGTAACTCGAATCCTAGCCCGTTATATCCCATTTTAATTTTACACCATTGTGAACCTTACGCCTTTTTTACTCTCTGATAGAGGTCTCGGCATAGAAAAATCTTCGTAAACTAAATCACACGTGTTTATGTTGACATTTAAGAGATATACAGTCAAGAAAATCAAGGGCAATGGTGATATATATGCGGATTAGACACCAAAAAAAACAATCAACAAATGGCTACAATTTAAGGAATGTGTTCAGTGACGGCATCAGATTCCTAATTGATGGAGAAAGGTCTGGTGGCAAGAAAAGCTGCTTCTAGGAGGTTGTCAAGTGTTTTCGCTTGACGATTCCATTCTTGGGTGGTTGGTTTGGCCCTTGTTCCTGTAACTCGAATCCTAGCCCGGTATATCCCATTTTAATTTTACACCATTGTGAACCTTACGCATTTTTACTCTCTTATCGAGGTTCTCGGCATTGAAAAATCTTCGTAAACTAAATCACACGTGTATATGTTGACATTTAAGAGATATATAGTCAAGAAAATCAAGGGCAATGGTGATATATATGCGGATTAGAAACAAAAAAAACACTCAACAAATGGCTACAATTTTAGGAATGTGTTTAGTGACGGCATCAGATTCCTAATTGATGGAGAAAGGTCTGGTGGCAAGAAAAGCTGTTTCTAGGAGGTTGTTAAGTGTTTTCGGTCGACGATTCCATTTTTGGGTGGTTGGTTTGGCCCTTGTTCCTATAACTCGAATCCTAGCCCGGTATATCCCATTTTAATTTTACACCATTGTGAACCTTACGCCTTTTTTACTCTCTGATCGAGGTTCTCGGCATTGAAAAATCTTGATAAACTAATTCACATGTGTATATGTTGACATTTAAGAGATATACAGTCAAGAAAATCAAGGGCAATGGTGAGATATATGCGGATTAGACACCAAAAAAAACACTTAACAAATGGCTACAATTTAAGTAATGTGTTCAGTGACGGCATCAGATTCCTAATTGATGGAGAAAGGTCTTGTGGCAAGAAAAGCTGCTTCTAGGAGGTTGTCAAGTGTTTTCGCTCGACGATTCTATTCTTAGGTGGTTGGTTTGCCCCTTGTTCCTGTAACTCGAATCCTAGCCCGGTATATCCCATTTTAATTTTACACCATTGTGAACCTTACGCCTTTTTTACTCTCTGATCGAGGTTCTCGGCATTGAAAATTCTTCGTAAACAAATTCACAAGTGTATATGTTAATATTCAAGAGATATACAGTCAAGAAAATCAAGGGCAATGGTGATATATATGCGAATTAGACAAAAAAACACTCAACAAATGGCTACAATTTAAGGAATGTGTTTAGTGACGGCATCAGATTCCTAATTGATGGAGAAAGGTTTGGTGGCAAGAAAAGCTGCTTCTAGGAGGTTGTCAAGAGTTTTAGCTCGACGATTCCATTCTTGGGTGGTTGGTTTGGCCATTGTTCCTGTAACTCGAATCCTAGCCCGTTATATCCCATTTTAATTTTACACCATTGTGAACCTTACGCCTCTTTTACTCTCTGATAGAGGTCTCAGCATTGAAAAATCTTCGTAAACTAAATCACACGTGTTTATGTTGACATTTAAGAGATATACAGTCAAGAAAATCAAGGGCAATGGTGATATATATGCGGATTAGACACCAAAAAAAACACTCAACAAATGGCTACAATTTAAGGAATGTGTTCAGTGACGGCATCAGATTCCTAATTGATGGAGAAAGGTCTTGTGGCAAGAAAAGCTACTTCTAGGAGGTTGTCAAGTGTTTTCGCTCGACGATTCTATTCTTAGGTGGTTGGTTTGGCCCTTGTTCCTGTAACTCGAATCCTAGCCCGGTATATCCCATTTTAATTTTACACCATTGTGAACCTTACGCCTTTTTTCCTCTCTGATCGAGGTTCTCGGCATTGAAAAATCTTCGTAAACAAAATTACAAGTGTATATGTTAACATTCAAGAGATATACAGTCAAGAAAATCAAGGGCAATGGTGATATATATGCGGATTAGACAAAAAAAACACTCATCAAATGGCTACAATTTAAGGAATGTGTTTAGTGACGACATCAGATTCCTAATTGATGGAGAAAGGTTTGGTGGCAAGAAAAGCTGCTTCTAGGAGGTTGTCAAGAGTTTTCGCTCGACGATTCCATTCTTGGGTGGTTGGTTTGGCCATTGTTCCTGTAACTCGAATCCTAGCCCGTTATATCCCATTTTAATTTTACACCATTGTGAACCTTACGCCTTTTTGACTCTCTGATAGAGGTCTCGGCATTGAAAAATCTTCGTAAACTAAATCACACGTGTTTATGTTGACATTTAAGAGATATACAGTCAAGAAAATCAAGGGCAATGGTGATATATATGCGGATTAGACACAAAAAAAAAACACTCAACAAATGGCTACAATTTAAGGAATGTGTTCAGTGACGGCATCAGATTCCTAATTGATGGAGAAAGGTCTGGTGGCAAGAAAAGCTGCTTCTAGGAGGTTGTCAAGTGTTTTCGCTCGAGATTCCATTCTTGGGTGGTTGGTTTGGCCCTTGTTCCTATAACTCGAATCCTAGCCCGGTATATCCCATTTTAATTTTACACCATTGTGAACCTTACGCCTTTTTTACTCTCTGATAGAGGTCTCGGCATTGAAAAATCTTCGTAAACTAAATCACACGTGTTTATGTTGACATTTAAGAGATATACAGTAAAAGAAAATCAAGGGCAATGGTGATATATATGCGGATTAGACACCAAAAAAAACACTCAACAAATGGCTACAATTTAAGGAATGTGTTCAGTGACGGCATCAGATTCCTAATTGATGGAGAAAGGTCTTGTGGCAAGAAAAGCTGCTTCTAGGAGGTTGTCAAGTGTTTTCGCTCGACGATTCTATTCTTAGGTGGTTGGTTTGGCCCTTGTTCCTGTAACTCGAATCCTAGCCCGGTATATCCCATTTTAATTTTACACCATTGTGAACCTTACGCCTTTTTTCCTCTCTGATCGAGGTTCTCGGCATTGAAAAATCTTCGTAAACAAAATCACAAGTGTATATGTTAACATTCAAGAGATATACAGTCAAGAAAATCAAGGGCAATGGTGATATATATGCGGATTAGACAAAAAAAACACTCATCAAATGGCTACAATTTAAGGAATGTGTTTAGTGACGACATCAGATTCCTAATTGATGGAGAAAGGTTTGGTGGCAAGAAAAGCTGCTTCTAGGAGGTTGTCAAGAGTTTTCGCTCGACGATTCCATTCTTGGGTGGTTGGTTTGGCCATTGTTCCTGTAACTCGAATCCTAGCCCGTTATATCCCATTTTAATTTTACACCATTGTGAACCTTACGCCTTTTTTACTCTCTGATAGAGGTCTCGGCATTGAAAAATCTTCGTAAACTAAATCACACGTGTTTATGTTGACATTTAAGAGATATACAGTCAAGAAAATCAAGGGCAATGGTGATATATATGCGGATTAGACACCAAAAAAAAACACTCAACAAATGGCTACAATTTAAGGAATGTGTTCAGTGACGGCATCAGATTCCTAATTGATGGAGAAAGGTCTGGTGGCAAGAAAAGCTGCTTCTAGGAGGTTGTCAAGTGTTTTCGCTCGAGATTCCATTCTTGGGTGGTTGGTTTGGCCCTTGTTCCTATAACTCGAATCCTAGCCCGGTATATCCCATTTTAATTTTACACCATTATGAACCTTACGCCTTTTTTACTCTCTGATGGAGGTTCTCGGCATTGAAAAATCTTCATAAACTAATTCACATGTGTATATGTTGACATTTAAGAGATATACAGTCAAGAAAATCAAGGGCAATGGTGAGATATATGCGGATTAGACACCAAAAAAAACACTCAACAAATGGCTACAATTTAAGTAATGTGTTCAGTGACGGCATCAGATTCCTAATTGATGGAGAAAGGTCTGGTGACAAGAAAAGTTGCTTCTAGGAGGTTGTCAAGTGTTTTCGCTCGACGATTCCATTCTTGGGTGGTTGGTTTGGCCCTTGTTCCTGTAACTCGAATCCTAGCCCGGTATAACCCATTTTAATTTTACACCATTGTGAACCTTACGCCTTTTTTACTCTCTGATCGAGGTTCTCGGCATTGAAAAATCTTTGTAAACTAAAACACACGTGTATATGTTGACATTTAAGATATATATAGTCAAGAAAATCAAGGGCAATGGTGATATATATGCGGATTAGTCACCAAAAAAAAACCACTCAACAAATTGCTTCAATTTAAGGAATGTGTTTAGCGACGGCATCAGATTCCTAATTGATGGAGAAAGGTCTTGTGGCAAGAAAAGCTGCTTCTAGGAGGTTGTCAAGTGTTTTCGCTCGACGATTCTATTCTTAGGTGGTTGGTTTGGCCCTTGTTCCTGTAACTCGAATTCTAGCCCGGTATATCCCATTTTAATTTTACACCATTGTGAACCTTACGCCTTTTTACTCTCTGATCGAGGTTCTCGGCATTGAAAAATCTTCGTAATCAAAATCACAAGTGTATATGTTAACATTTAAGAGATATACAGTCAAGAAAATCAAGGGCAATAGTGATATATATGCGGATTAGACAAAAAAAAAACACTCAACAAATGGCTACAATTTAAGGAATGTGTTTAGTGACGGCATCAGATTCCTAGTTGAAGGAGAAAGGTTTGGTGGCAAGAAAAGCTACTTCTAGGAGGTTGTCAAGAGTTTTCGCTCGACGATTCCATTCTTGGGTGGTTGGTTTGGCCATAGTTCCTGTAACTCGAATCCTAGCCCGTTATATCCCATTTTAATTTTACACCATTGTGAACCTTACGCCTTTTTTACTCTCTGATAGAGGTCTCGGCATTGAAAAATCTTCGTAAACTAAATCACACGTGTTTATGTTGACATTTAAGAGATATACAGTCAAGAAAATCAAGGGCAATGGTGATATATATGCGGATTAGACACCAAAAAAAACACTCAACAAATGGCTACAATTTAAGGAATGTGTTCAGTGACGGCATCAGATTCCTAATTGATGGAGAAAGGTCTGGTGGCAAGAAAAGCTGCTTCTAGGAGGTTGTCAAGTGTTTTCGCTCGAGATTCCATTCTTGGGTGGTTGGTTTGGCCCTTGTTCCTATAACTCGAATCCTAGCCCGGTATATCCCATTTTAATTTTACACCATTGTGAACCTTACGCCTTTTTTACTCTCTGATGGGGGTTCTCGGCATTGAAAAATCTTCATAAACTAATTCACATGTGTATATGTTGACATTTAAGAGATATACAGTCAAGAAAATCAAGGGCAATGGTGAGATATATGCGGATTAGACACCAAAAAAAAACACTCAACAAATGGCTACAGTTTAAGTAATGTGTTCAGTGACGGCATCAGATTCCTAATTGATGGAGAAAGGTCTGGTGACAAGAAAACTTGCTTCTAGGAGGTTGTCAAGTGTTTTCGCTCGACGATACCATTCTTGGGTGGTTGGTTTGGCCCTTGTTCCTGTAACTCGAATCCTAGCCCGGTATAACCCATTTTAATTTTACACCATTGTGAACCTTACGCCTTTTTTACTCTCTGATCGAGGTTCTCGGCATTGAAAAATCTTTGTAAACTAAAACACACGTGTATATGTTGACATTTAAGATATATATAGTCAAGAAAATCAAGGGCAATGGTGATATATATGCGGATTAGACACCAAAAAAAACCCCTCAACAAATTGCTTCAATTTAAGGAATGTGTTTAGCGACGGCATCAGATTCCTAATTGATGGAGAAAGGTCTTGTGGCAAGAAAAGCTGCTTCTAGGAGGTTGTCAAGTGTTTTCGCTCGACGATTCTATTCTTAGGTGGTTGGTTTGGCCCTTGTTCCTGTAACTCGAATCCTAGCCCGGTATATCCCATTTTAATTTTACACCATTGTGAACCTTACGCCTTTTTTACTCTCTGATCGAGGTTCTCGGCATTGAAAAATCTTCGTAAACAAAATTACAAATGTATATGTTAACATTTAAGAGATATACAGTCAAGAAAATCAAGGGCAATGGTGATATATATGCGGATTAGACAAAAAAAACACTCAACAAATGGCTACAATTTAAGGAATGTGTTTAGTGACGGCATCAGATTCCTAGTTGATGGAGAAAGGTTTGGTGGCAAGAAAAGCTACTTCTAGGAGGTTGTCAAGAGTTTTCACTCGACGATTCCATTCTTGGGTGGTTGGTTTGGCCATTGTTCCTGTAACTCGAATCCTAGCCCGTTATATTCCATTTTAATTTTACACCATTGTGAACCTTACGCCTTTTTTACTCTCTGATCGAGGTTCTCGACATTGAAAAATCTTTGTAAACTAAAACACACGTGTATATGTTGACATTTAAGATATATATAGTCAAGAAAATCAAGGGCAATGGTGATATATATGCGGATTAGTCACCAAAAAAAACCACTCAACAAATTGCTTCAATTTAAGGAATGTGTTTAGCGACGACATCAGATTCCTAATTGATGGAGAAAGGTCTTGTGGCAAGAAAAGCTGCTTCTAGGAGGTTATCAAGTGTTTTCGCTCGACGATTCTATTCTTAGGTGGTTGGTTTGGCCCTTGTTCCTGTAACTCGAATCCTAGCCCGGTATATCCCATTTTAATTTTACACCATTGTGAACCTTACGCCTTTTTACTCTCTGATCGAGGTTCTCGGCATTGAAAAATCTTCGTAATCAAAATCACAAGTGTATATGTTAACATTTAAGAGATATACAGTCAAGAAAATCAAGGGCAATGGTGATATATATGCGGATTAGACAAAAAAAAAACACTCAACAAATGGCTACAATTTAAGGAATGTGTTTAGTGATGGCATCAGATTCCTAGTTGAAGGAGAAAGGTTTGGTGGCAAGAAAAGCTACTTCTAGGAGGTTGTCAAGAGTTTTCGCTCGACGATTCCATTCTTGGGTGGTTGGTTTGGCCATAGTTCCTGTAACTCGAATCCTAGCCCGTTATATCCCATTTTAATTTTACACCATTGTGAACCTTACGCCTTTTTTACTCTCTGATAGAGGTCTCGGCATTGAAAAATCTTCGTAAACTAAATCACACGTGTTTATGTTGACATTTAAGAGATATACAGTCAAGAAAATCAAGGGCAATGGTGATATATATGCGGATTAGACACCAAAAAAAACACTCAACAAATGGCTACAATTTAAGGAATGTGTTCAGTGACGGCATCAGATTCCTAATTGATGGAGAAAGGACTGGTGGCATGAAAAGCTGCTTCTAGGAGGTTGTCAAGTGTTTTCGCTCGAGATTCCATTCTTGGGTGGTTGGTTTGGCCCTTGTTCCTATAACTCGAATCCTAGCCCGGTATATCCCATTTTAATTTTACACCATTGTGAACCTTACGCCTTTTTTACTCTCTGATGGAGGTTCTCGGCATTGAAAAATCTTCATAAACTAATTCACATGTGTATATGTTGACATTTAAGAGATATACAGTCAAGAAAATCAAGGGCAATGGTGAGATATATGCGGATTAGACACCAAAAAAAACACTCAACAAATGGCTACAATTTAAGTAATGTGTTCAGTGACGGCATCAGATTCCTAATTGATGGAGAAAGGTCTGGTGACAAGAAAAGTTGCTTCTAGGAGGTTGTCAAGTGTTTTCGCTCGACGATACCATTCTTGGGTGGTTGGTTTGGCCCTTATTCCTGTAACTCGAATCCTAGCCCGGTATAACCCATTTTAATTTTACACCATTGTGAACCTTACGCCTTTTTTACTCTCTGATCGAGGTTCTCGGCATTGAAAAATCTTTGTAAACTAAAACACACGTGTATATGTTGACATTTAAGATATATATAGTCAAGAAAATCAAGGGCAATGGTGATATATATGCGGATTAGACACCAAAAAAAACCACTCAACAAATTGCTTCAATTTAAGGAATGTGTTTAGTGACGGCATCAGATTCCTAGTTGATGGAGAAAGGTTTGGTGGCAAGAAAAGCTACTTCTAGGAGGTTGTCAAGAGTTTTCACTCGACGATTCCATTCTTGGGAGGTTGGTTTGGCCATTGTTCCTGTAACTCGAATCCTAGCCCGTTATATTCCATTTTAATTTTACACCATTGTGAACCTTACGCCTTTTTTACTCTCTGATAGAGGTCTCGGCATTGAAAAATCTTCGTAAACTAAATCACACGGGTTTATGTTGACATTTAAGAGATATACAGTCAAGAAAATCAAGGGCAATGGTGATATATATGCGGATTAGACACCAAAAAAAGCGCTCAACAAATGGCTACAATTTAAGGAATGTGTTCAGTGACGGCATCAGATTCCTAATTGATGGAGAAAGGTCTGGTGGCAAGAAAAGCTGCTTCTAGGAGGATGTCAAGTGTTTTCGCTCGAGATTCGATTCTTGGGTGGTTGGTTTGGCCCTTGTTCCTATAACTCGAATCCTAGCCCGGCATATCCCATTTTAATTTTACACCATTGTGAACCTTACGCCTTTTTTACTCTCTGATGGAGGTTCTCGGCATTGAAAAATCTTCATAAACTAATTCACATGTGTATATGTTGACTTTTAAGAGGTATACAGTCAATAAAATCAAGGGCAATGGTGAGATATATGCGGATTAGACACCAAAAAAAACACTCAACAAATGGCTACAATTTAAGTAATGTGTTCAGTGACGGCATCAGATTCCTAATTGATGGAGAAAGGACTGGTGGCAAGAAAAGTTGCTTGTAGGAGGTTGTCAAGTGTTTTCGCTCGACGATTCCATTCTTGGGTGGTTGGTTTGGCCCTTGTTCCTGTAACTCGAATCCTAGCCCGGTATAACCCATTTTAATTTTACACCATTGTGAACCTTACGCCTTTTTTACTCTCTGATCGAGGTTCTCGGCATTGAAAAATCTTTGTAAACTAAAACACACGTGTATATGTTGACATTTAAGATATATACAGTCAAGAAAATCAAGGGCAATGGTGATATATATGCAGATTAGACACCAAAAAAAACCACTCAACAAATTGCTTCAATTTAAGGAATGTGTTTAGTGACGGCATCAGATTCCTAATTGATGGAGAAAGGTCTTGTGGCAAGAAAAGCTGCTTCTAGGAGGTTGTCAAGTGTTTTCGCTCGACGATTCTATTCTTAGGTGGTTGGTTTGGCCCTTGTTCCTGTAACTCGAATTCTAGCCCGGTATATCCCATTTTAATTTTACACCATTGTGAACCTTACGCCTTTTTTACTCTCTGATCGAGGTTCTCGGCATTGAAAAATCTTCATAAACAAAATCACAAGTGCATATGTTAACATTTAAGAGATATACAGTCAAGAAAATCAAGGGCAATGGTGATATATATGCGGATTAGACAAAAAAAAACACTCAACAAATGGCTACAATTTAAGGAATGTGTTTAGTGACGACATCAGATTCCTAGTTGATGGAGAAAGGTTTGGTGGCAAGAAAAGCAGCTTCTAGGAGGTTGTCAAGAGTTTTCGCTCGACGATTCCATTCTTGGGTGGTTGGTTTGGCCATTGTTCCTGTAACTCGAATCCTAGCCCGTTATATCCCATTTTAATTTTACACCATTGTGAACCTTACGCCTTTTTTACTCTCTGATAGAGGTCTCGGCATTGAAAAATCTTCATAAACTAAATCACACGTGTTTATGTTGACATTTAAGAGATATACAGTCAAGAAAATCAAGGGCAATGGTGATATATATGCGGATTAGACACCAAAAAAAACACTCAACAAATGGCTACAATTTAAGGAATGTGTTCAGTGACGGCATCAGATTCCTAATTGATGGAGAATGGTTTGGTGGCAAGAAAAGCTGCTTCTAGGAGGTTGTCAAGTGTTTTCGCTCGACGATTCCATTCTTGGGTGGTTGGTTTGGCCCTTGTTCCTATAACTCGAATCCTAGCCCGGTATATCCCATTTTAATTTTACACCTTTGTGAACCTTACGCCCTTTTTACTCTCTGATCGAGGTTCTCGGCATTGAAAAATCTTCATAAACTAAATCACATGTGTATATGTTGACATTTAAGAGATATACAGTCAAGAAAATCAAGGGCAATGGTGATATATATGCGGATTAGACACAAAAAAAAAACACGCAACAAATGGCTACAATTTAAGGAATGTGTTCAGTGACGACATCAGATTTCTAATTGATGGAGAAAGGTCTGGTGGCAAGAAAAGCTGCTTCTAGGAGGTTGTCAAGTGTTTTCGCTCGACATTCCATTCTTGGGTGGTTGGTTTGGCCCTTGTTCCTGTAACTCGAATCCTAACCCGGTATATCCCATTTTAATTTTACACCATTGTGAACCTTACACCTTTTTTACTCTCTTATCGAGGTTCTCGGCATTGAAAAATCTTCGTAAACTAAATCACACGAGTATATGTTGACATTTAAGAGATATACAGT
The DNA here is from genome assembly GCA_030545235.1 of Helianthus tuberosus. NCBI lineage: Eukaryota > Viridiplantae > Streptophyta > Magnoliopsida > Asterales > Asteraceae > Helianthus > Helianthus tuberosus. The sequence goes on from JARYGA010060172.1 coordinate 2,744,425, forward strand.
CAATAAAATCAAGGGCAATGGTGATATATATGCGGATTAGAAACAAAAAAAAACACTCAACAAATGGCTACAATTTTAGGAATGTGTTTAGTGACGGCATCAGATTCCTAACTGATGGAGAAAGGTCTGGTGGCAAGAAAATCTGTTTCTAGGAGGTTGTCAAGTGTTTTCGGTCGACGATTCCATTCTTGGGTGGTTGGTTTGGCCCTTGTTCCTATAACTCGAATCCTAGCCAGTTATATCCCATTTTAATTTTACACCATTGTGAACCTTACGCCTTTTTACTCTCTGATCGAGGTTCTCGACATTGAAAAATCTTCGTAAACTAAATCACACGTGTATATGTTGACATTTAAGAGATATACAGTCAAGAAAATCAAGGGCAATGGTGATATATATGCGGATCAGACACCAAAAAAAACACTCAACAAATGGCTACAATTTAAGGAATGTGTTTAGTCACGGCATCAGATTCCTAATTGATGGAGAAAGGTCTGGTGGCAAGAAAAGCTGCGTCTAGGACGTTGTCAAGTGTTTTTGCTCGACGATCCCATTCTTGGGTGGTTGGTTTGGCCCTTGTTCCTGTAACTCGAATCCTAGCCCGGTATATCCCATTTTAATTTTACACCATTGTGAACCTTACGCCTTTTTACTCTCTGATCGAGGTTCTCGGCATTGAAAAATCTTCGTAAACTAAATCACGCGTGTATATGTTGACATTTAAGAGATATACAGTCAAGAAAATCAAGGGCAATGGTGATATATATGCGGATTAGATACCAAAAAAAACACTCAACAAATGGCTACAATTTAAGGAATGTGTTTAGTGACGGCATCAGATTTCTAATTGATGGAGAAAGGTGTGACAACCCTCACAAATCCAGGTATCTGTACGAATTAATTAATATTTAATTAGTGCTTAATTATTGTGCTTTCTTACCATTGTGGTTAAACTGCTTTTTGTTTTCTGATAGATACATACTCATGCATCACATTTTTATACTGTCACTCCATTCATTACACACAAACAATAGTAACAAACTTGATGCACAAAGCACAGTTAGCACAGTGAGCGGATAACCCAGAAAACATACTGACATTGCCAGCACCTATACAGACATTGTTACTGAGGCCAGTATGAGCCGGGAATAGATTACTACACTAGTAGGGAGTGTAGGGATGTGAGGATCCTAAAACTGCATCACTAGGTGATAATTATAGTGACCGGAAGTGCCTAAAACATACTTTAAACACAAAATTCTGCACTTTATACAAAAATATATTGAAGGACCGCTCTCGTTTTCTTTTATCCACCACTTTTACGCTTTGAAACTTCCCTAGCCTTGTGCTAGTAGTAAGTGTTTTAAATCTTCATCTTGTTCTTATTTTAGTGGTTAATAGTTGAAAGAACGATAAAATATTAAGAACTCTAAAGAACATCATCAAAATCTTGAAGTTTAAACTAACTAGAAAAGATGTATGGTTAAATGATGTGAAATCATGATAAATCTGAAATAAACAAACCATAATCTGTTGTAACAGACTTATGATCTGATTTTAATCGTATTAGAAAGGATGGCGAACGTATGTGTGCGTTTTAGTAACATTTAACTTTTAAACAGCATGCTGATTTACACTTTCAGCCGACTTTAACTGGTTGTAAACAGGTCATAACTTAACAAAAAATTGATTTTCTTGACTCTATAACGTGTTATTATGAAATACAGTTCTAATGGCACTAGAATCATAATTTTTGGATTCCGTTTACTATTTTTAAAGTGTCATTTTCTAACAGCAACTAAAGCTGCATTTTTCTGCTGAAAATATGTGTTGTATTTCTCGTCATAACTTGAGTTCTGTGAAGAATTAGCTCATAAAATTTGTACTGTAGATGACCACCGATGTATTTGTTATTCTCCCACTGAAATTTCGTAAATTGGACGTACGAGGAATTTTAAATAAATTATTCCGTGGACTGCGGTCAGAAAAGATGAATCTGAATGCAGCCCGGAAAATGATTTTCTATAAAATATTGGTGATGATTTGGACCTCGATATTTTTACACAATAATTTTTGGAACGTATAAGACACTCTGTAAAAATTTGGGAATTTTTGGAATAAGATAACTATTTTATTAAAATACTCGAAAACAGCCCAGTTTTGTATATTAAAACTGAAACAATATAAGTAGTATTTTGCATGCCTAAATGTCGGGTTGGTTATTTAAAAGCGATCTAACGCATTATATGTTAAAGAAAATGATACGCTAGTAAGCGTGGACGCCTCCATTTACAAATGAAACTCTGGCGAAATTTTCCTAAAAACCCAACACTTAGAAAATATTTTTCCAACAATTATTACAAGTATATTTTATAACTTGTGTTTCAAATATAAACTTCGCCATAAATTTTGTTACAAAATACAAAGTATCGGAGGTTGGTTTTCGCAAATAAAAATGGGTAAATATATAGTTAAAAATATATTTTTCCTAGTATATTTAGAAGATATATAATTTTTGAGAAAATATATATTTTCTGGGACAATACATGATTGAACACAAATAAGTTTATGTATATTTGAGTGAGACTCGAAAATATATTGTTTGAAAGTAATATATTGAGAATAGATTGGCATATTATTATTTGGGATACTACACCGGGATACGACGCCAATACATGGCAAGTTATACAAACACAAGTATACGAATACTCAAGTATAAGATACTCCCATCCTTGGGAAGATAATGCGAATAACAATACTCGAGAATTATTATTACACGAACATATTGGAAACACTTTAAAACGTAACTCAAAGGCATTAATCAAGACCAAGACAAGGCACGACCTGTTCGTCTAATAGACGTTAGCCCATTGTAGGTAGTCGTGTTTGCCGCGGAGATTTGGGTTACAAGTACGAAGACGCAATATACTGAGTTCATGTCCCCCTTTTCTCTTAACTGTTTTCAGTTTTTATACTTCGGGGGTGAAATACATGTTACAATGATTACGGATACTTTTATACATGGTATGGTTAGCTTAAGGAGGGTTACTACTTAGATCATGTGAGTGGGTAGGCGGAAACTAGAGGCCATTAATCCTCGTCGTAGGACCGAGGGACATTAGTGATAGATCTCTTTGGGTGTAGTGAGCCCCACTCCTGAGTCCGCTGAGTGAACCAGGTGGTGACTAAGTGTCCGACGCACAAATCCGCTAGGTTTGAGTCTTCCTGCATCACTTCACACATATCATTGGCTTTGCAACCCAATGGTGATCTTTTTTTCCTTAATTGCTACATACCAGGGATTTTCATACATACAGACATTTTCACAAAGGTTTATACGTACTCACTTACACATGAACTCGCTCAACTTTATGTTGACTTTTCAAACTACATGTATTTCAGGGAACTAATGGATCTGGCACGGTATGCACATATTTTCAAGCTGCGTTTGAATAAAGAAGTCATACAGGGTTTAGAAGGTGTAACCTCTTCCTGGACGGGTTGCATATCTCTAAACCTAGTATTGTTTAAAGTCTTTTGCTAAGTTTTTACGAACTCATTAAATTAAGTCAAGGTTTGTAACTTATTTTGTGATTGATGTTTTAAGACAAGTATAATATGGTATTTTTCTAAACTCTATTAACGGGTGAATATCTCATGTTTTTATCATATAGCATTGTTATGATTGTTGCTATGGTATTAAGAAGTCACACCAAATAAACCAACGCTTCCGCAAAGCCAGGGTGTGACAGCTTGGTATCAGAGCTTCGGTCGTAGCGAACTAGGATTCTTTCTTGAGTCTAGACTACGATTATTAGGGCTCTCACGAAAATGTTTTCACAACATGTTTTCATTGCATACACAAAACGTCCAGATCCAGGGAACAAACATTTTTACCAACAAAAAGGGCACAAATACACATTTCCAAATTTAAGATTTATAATTCAGTCGGGGAGACTGAGGGAGTTCAGTCGGGGAGACTGAGGGAGTTCAGTCGGGGAGACTGGGGGAGTTGGTCTTAGAGACCAGGGAGTTAGTCTGAGACACTAGGGAGTTTAGTCTGAGAGACTAGGAGGATAGTCTGGGGAAGACTAGGATGATTACATGCTTACATTGTTATTACTTACACGCTTAATTGCTAATTATTGATATACGTGCATATGTGATGAATATTTGCATACACTAATTGTTAATAATTACTATGGGTATACATGCTATGACTATTATGAACCGGCGCACATGTCACACTATTTAGAAGGCGAGTTATCAGGCATTGATAACCCCATGGCCGCTGTCACAAATGATGAGACTGCATCTGAGCCAGAGACATTTACGTCAGACCATGAGAGTGACCCAGATATGCTGACCAAGGACGAGGACGAATTCCAACAGACAGCGCCACCAGATTTTGGTGATACTTTACCATTGCGGGTGGTTTCTCTGACAAGAATCCTTCTGTCACTCTTATTTCAGTCCATGACCCCTTCGTCACTGGACATCCCGATGATGAGCACACCATGGCTCCGATCCTCGACAATGCCCCTCTTGTGGACATTCCTCCCGAAGGTTGATTACTCGGCGAACAATTGATAATGATATCGACGTGATATTGATGGTCCTTCCGATAATGCCCATGATGATGGAAAGTTAGACGAGATCGCGTTACTAATTTCATTTCTCGAGACCCCTGTTAACAAGCTATCTTCTTATTCGAGCGTGCATTCGATTCCAGGCTCCTTTGAGTCGGTGACACCTGCAGCCTTACAGACAGCCGGATTACAGCTTTCTACTACTGACGCAGACAACGATGACATGACTGCTGCGCTATCACCTGCTCGAGGCACCACACCGTTAGACGCTCCAGAGCCTGCTCTTGAGCTAGCTTCTACACCTTTTGGGTCAGCTTGATGTTGCGCCTGCTGAACCTACACCTTTACGTGATCACGACCATGTTTCTTTTTGGTCTGCCAGACATTGCACCCCTTATATCTACCTGCATCGGGCAATCTCCCCATTTGTTGAGATGTTTGTTTTTTACACCCGCAACCGCTGACGTTGTTCCTTTTCCTTATGAAGACCGACTTCCATTGCGCCAAGGTGCCTATAGCTTTCTTTCAGGACATACCCGCACCCCGGAAGAGTACTCCAGGTCGGCACCAGCATAACGATCCTTTTTGCTGCAGCAGCACTTTCCCCGACCTCACAGGCTGCACCGTTTGCTATCTTCACCTCAACACAGCCGGACGAGCCATTTCGATGATTCCTATTGTACACTGTGCTGAAGTTAGACCCTTACATGATGAAGGCCACGCGCGAGATGAGTTGCTCCTGTAACATCAACTACAGTTTAAGGATATGAGTCGCAGAATGTTGGAGCTTGAGCTGACGCCACAATTGGCAACTTCAAATACAAAACATTACATAACCGAAAACATGATTTGAGCGTCTACATCACAAGACAGCATATTGTCTGAAAAGTTTATGTAAAACACCACGTCCTCCACCCTGTCTATCACCAGCATGCTTTGATCCGCCACATACATCAAAATTCCTTTGTGCTCTTGACCTTTTCTATTTCACCATTCGCGGGATTCTGATGGTCATTTCTTTACTATCGAGCGACAGAACAGATAATTACTTCAACGTATATACAAGCTCGAGGAGGGACTCACGCATGTTAACAGTTACTTTTCTTTCCTCCTCCACCTCAGTCACCAGTATAGTTGGTTTCTGGATTATGCGGATTGCATTACGCTTGGGTAAAGACACTAATGATAAGCCGGGATTGCGGAGACTTTTGAGGACCACTTCTGATTACGAAATTTTGATGCACTAATATACTTGTTGGACAAGGGTAGGGTGACCCTGTGTCCCTTTCGATGTGATACATTTTGTTAGACACAGTGATTGTGGCCGAAGGATAATGAAAGCCCGATCATCTTTAAACACACGACAACACTTATGACTAATGACTAACGAAAAACTCCGTCGCTATGTCCCCACTAAGCACGCTGTTGATCTACATATTTGTGCTCTAACTATAATGCTACATGCGTACTTGCTACATTCCTATTTACTAGTTGTGCAATACTTATGATAATATGTGATTCAATGTTATAACGACTGCATATATGCATATATGTAATACACCCTGAGGTCTTATTCGTTGAATAGAGACTTGTGTGCTCGCGTCCTTCACAAGACCTGACCTAACCGACTTTCTTCTAGGAAGATGTCGACTCAAGGGAACACCGATATCAACCACCCTCTACCTACAACAGAGGCGGAAATGCAAGAGCGCCTCTTACAGGCCATCGCACGGTACGAGGCCCGTCGCTCCGATTGCAGCAGAGGTACCTCAGGAAATAACCCCCCCAACGGTAATGTCTAGTCCTTTAAGACACATTACAAAACGTTTGGACATTTCAACGAGTGCCTTGCTAAGGCCTTACGCGAATAATGTTGCTTACATCACAGGCTGCACCTACAAGCAGTGCTTGGACCACAAACCTCGAGAGTTCGACGGCACTGGGGGTGTCTTAGCCTTCGTGCGCTTGGTTGAAAAGACAGATTCTGTTTTACGATTGAGCAAATGTGACCCCGAACATCAAGTCACGTATATAGCTGGACTATTGGTGGATGAGGCTCTGTCATGGTGGAACCATCAAGTTCGGACAATGGGCGAGACCGCTGCGTATGCTATGACGTGGGACGAACTGAAAGATCTGATGCGTAAGAGATATTGCTCGAGGGCAGAAGTCCAGAAGTCCAGAAGTTGGAAACAGAACTGTGGAACTTGAAAATGGAAGGACCAAAGATAGCGGAGTATGTGCAGAGATTTAACGAATTATCACAAGTTGCCTTACTCCTGGGGGGACCAGAGTTTAAGAGAATTGAACAGTTCATAAGGGGATTGGCACCTCAGATTTTAAGCCTGGTAACAACATCTAAACCTTCAACGATCACCGAGGCTATCAACATAAGCATGGCACTCACGGAAGAAGCAGTTAGACGAGGAGAATTTTCCACTGCGGAGGAGAAAAATGAGACTGCTATAGAGGCATCTGGGGATAACAAGAGAAAGCTCGCAAATTTCAAGACGGTTACGCGGGGGAGTAGCAAGAAGAAGGCCAAAAAGGGAAAAGACTACATGGGTATCCTACCTAAGTGCGACAATTGTTTACGTTATCATGTCGGGCGATGTAGATATGGAAAATGTGCTAACTGTGGAAAGAGGGGGCATCCTAAAGAAACTTGTTGGCAAGATACGGAACGTGGTAATGGAGGCCAAGATGATAGTGGGAAGCACGGAGGAAACAACGACTATGACGAATATCAGGGCAGGGCGAGTGACAAACAGAAACGTGCACAAGGATGTTTTAACTGTGGAAGCAAAAGGCATTTCAGAAAATATTGCCCTAAAAACAATCAGGCACAAGGATGAAAGCTCCCCACCGGAGCTAGGGAGACACGCCAGGGATTCAAGCATGGATATCGGTACGTCCCGAATTACTCAATGTTATGCATCTGTATTGCCAAATACTGTTGCAATTTTTACGATTCGCACCGCTAGAGTTCAAGAGTATAATTGGTTTAAGTAGTGAGTAAGTAGATGTTCCAGTACCCATTAGAACTAGCTTAGGGGAAGCTAGTGGAAGCCAACGCAGTAACTGAAGGCGACCAAATAAAAACCGAAGAGTGCAAGTTTACGATAAATCTACTACCAGTTGAGCTGGGAAGCTTCGGCGAGGTAATTGGGGTGGATTAGTTGCCAAGCGGTCGAGCGGAGGTTGATATCCGCACCTCGATGACGAATGAAGGAACGATCGTGACTCTCGAAGCAGGATACGCCACCACAGATCACGAATTGCTTAAGGCACGAAAGTTGTTGCGGGAAGGATGTGTTGTTTCCTGGCTCATGTCGGGGACAAGGGAGCCGAAGAACTAGAACTCGAAGATACCCCCGTGATCGAAGAATATCCTGAAGTCTTCCTCGAAGACTAGCCAGAATTATCTCCTCCACGACAAGTCGAATTTTTGCATCGATTTGATTCCAGGCGTCGCGCCTGTAGTCAGTGCACCCTGAGCGACTTACACCTTCGGAAATGCAAGGATTGACAGTGAAGTTTTAGCAGTGGATAGAGAAGGAAGATAACAGACCAAAATTTCCATTTTTGGGTAACCCCATTTCTGCTTGTCAAAAAGAAGGATGATGATTTCCAAATAAACATCAACTACCAGGAGCCGAACGAGCTAACACACGAGAGTCGGTGACTCTTGCTAAGGGTTAGCGAACCTCTTACGTAACTAACTATGAGGACCCAACTACTACTACACGACTGATCGACGATCGAGCGTCGTTAGGGTGAAATTCAGGAAGAAAGTATACCAGGGAGAAATTGTGGGACAATGACTTGTTCTTAGACAAAATGGTGCTTCCTACACAATGTACAAACCGGATCCACACGGGATACGAAATCTGGAGAATCTAGAAAACTTATATCTAGGACCTTTGGGAACCCAGGACCAAACTCGTAAGGGTTTACTTAGGAACCATATCTGTCAACTCAATCAAACATCATTAACTTGACAAACTTGTCATTGCAGTTAACAAAACCGAAAGTACTTAAGTTTTCTTCCGTTGAAGTCTTCACTGTTACTTCTAACGAGTAGATATTTGCATTTCTACTCCCCTCAAAGTAGTTGCATCACGTTGATTTCCTTCGCTGAGAGCGAACACACGTTTGCTTCGTATACTTGGTCACTTCTCCCTTTTGGTAGAAACACATCGCTTCATCACTTGAAAAGTTATATATAACCCATGCACCTTTTGCTACGCATGCGGTTTCATTTCGAATAAACGCTTCATTAAAGTTCAAATATTACGTTGCTAAATCTAATTATTGGTTTGCGACTCGAGTAACCTACGTTATTGAAATTATTGGCTCTTTTGCTATCAAGTCAACACACTCTCTTGAAACTTCTTTTATTACAAATTACATTCATGGTTTATTTTGTTACCATGCCGATATTTCCTTTGTTGAAAACATATGTTTATTGCCGGGCCACACTGAGATTAAGTTCGATTGCTTGAACTTATCCACTTCGCATGTCCAGTTTCAGACATCGTATGATGTATTGAGAGCATCGTATTCGAAAATTTTCGCAAAGATCTTTTCATTTCGAGTCATAGTAGATTGGGTTGGTCTATGACTCCACTAAATCGTTGATTGATTTCGATACCTTGCAGTGATACTTTCACAGAATTGAAGCTTGCGCTAATTGGGTTACTCATTTCATACACGGATTTAATTGCCTATTTACTTGTTAACAATCCATTTTGATATCCACGATCGAAGTAGTCTTAACACAATTGTGTGTTGAGGCAATGCTACATATATTCATTTCATAAGCACAAATGTACCTCCTAACGATTCTTTCGTTGTCAATCAAATGCCTTACAGTACTTAATACTTTTTCATCTTCGATCAAAACAGTGGCTCTTTGATGATTCTGTATTCAACCGAAAACTTTATGACATTGTGTAAATCAAATCTTACGGCTTGTTTCGGTACACTTTCATCTGATCTCAAACACGGTGAACTTGTTCAGTCACCGCTATTATGGAATTATGTCATTGCAACACCTTGTGGTGTCATTACAAACTTGTAGCTTGTGCTAATCATGGTCAACCGTTTCACACAGGACTACTTATACTTTTGCTTTACACATCATTCAAACATTTCTGATGCAACTACTAATTAAGGCAAGGATACACCAGATTCGCTTGTTTTTCACTCGGCGCATTCTCGCAATTCAAAATTTTCAACACACTAAATTTTACCATTCATCTACTCGGGAGTTGACAGATCATTTTACTATTTCATTTGAGTTGTTGATTTTGAATTCATATAACGGATGCTATGTTTCGTGAAAACTCGCTTGCATATTGCGATCGATCGTTTGAGAGTCTTATTAGTCAGATCTCCTCTTTTTGTGAAACCCCCCTACTAGCTGGTTTGCACTGGACTATACGTCAAGTACGTCTTGTACCTTGACAACTAATGCTAAAAGCACATACCTTTTAACCATAGGGTTCAAGTTATTACATGTTCTTGGACTCACCTCATGTAGGTAAGGATTGATTCAGTTGGCGATTATCCGCTTCGATACTATTCATATATATATATACATGTGTGACGTAACCATAAGGAGTTAAGGTAGTACAAATTTCGAGGACGAAATTTTCTTAACGGGGGGAGAATGTGACAACCCTTTCAAATCCACGTATCCGTACGAATTAATTAATATTTAATTAGTGCTTAATTACTGTGCTTTCTTACCATTGTGGTTAAACTGCTTTTTGTTTTCTGATACATACATACTCATGCATCACATTTTTATACTGTCACTCCATTCATAACACACAAACAATAGTGACAAACTTGATGCACAAAGCACAGTTAGCACAGCGAGCGGATAACCCAGAAAACATGCTGACATTGCCAGCACCTATACAGACATTGTTACTGAGGCCAGTATGAGCCGGGAATAGATTACTACACTAGTAGGGAGTGTAGGGAGGTGAGGATCATAAAACTGCATCACTAGGTGATAATTATAGTGACCGGAAGTGCCTAAAACATACTTTAAACACAAAATTCTGCACTTTATACAAAAATTCAGCATTTAACATAACTAGTAAAGTGCAAAGACTTGGTAAAATAATACTAGACACTTTCCAAAGTGTTGGTAATTTATTGTGTCACTAACAATAATATAAACGACACTTTATAGCTTTATTAAGCACTTTAACGGATCAATACCCACCCGAACAAACGGACTTTACCCGGAACATAAAAATATTGCCAAATACATTGTTTCTGGTTTTCTGAGCTAGTTAGGGTCCTTGAACACCCTAACACCATTTATATTATAACACACATATTATACACTAACAATATATTTAAATCCTAACCAAATTAGTAACTAGTAACATTACATCTCAACCCCTAATACCCCCCCCCCCCCATTACGGTCATGAGAGTGGGGGACACCCCCATGATTTTCCTTATTATTTTAATGGATCTTGTTGGGGATAATGAGGCACTTTATATAATGGTTAACAAGAATTAGGGGATTATAAATAAACCCTTGAGTCCATCATTTTCTTCATTCACCACTAACATCAAACTTGCAACTCTCTCTCCCCTTCTCTTTGTGTTCGGCCGAAGACCCAAGCACCACCATCATCACCTTCAAGTTTTGTTGCAAGCATTCTTCACATATCCAAAGGTGTAAGTGACCTTACAACAAAGCTTGGCGCGTTCGGAAGTTGAAGGACCGCTCTCGTTTTCTTTTATTCACCACTTTTACGCTTTGAAACTTCCCTAGCCTTGTGCTAGTAGTAAGTGTTTTAAATCTTCATCTTGTTCTTATTTTAGTGGTTAATAGTTGAAAGAACGATAAAATATTATGAACACTAAAGAACATCATCAAAGTCTTGAAGTTTAAACTAACTAGAAAAGATGTATGGTTAAATGATGTGAAATCATGATAAATCTGAAATAAACAAACCATAATCTGCTGTAACAGACTTATGATCTGATTTTAATCGTATTAGAAAGGATGGCGAACGTATGTGTGCGTTTCAGTAACATTTAACTTTTAAACAGCATGCTGATTTACACTTTCAGCCGACTTTAACTGGTTGTAAACAGGTCATAACTTAACAAAAAATTGATTTTCTTGACTCTATAACGTGTTATTATGAAATACGGTTCTAATGGCACTAGAATCATAATTTTTGGATTCCGTTTACTATTTTTAAAGTGTCATTTTCTAACAGCAACTAAAGCTGCATTTTTCTGCTGAAAATATGTGTTGTATTTCTCGTCATAACTTGAGTTCTGTGAAGAATTAGCTCATAAAATTTTTACTGTAGATGACCACCGATGTATTTGTTATTCTCCCACTGAAATTTCGTAAATTGGACGTACGAGGAATTTTAAATAAATTATTCCGTGGACTGCGGTCAGAAAAGATGAATCTGAATGCAACCCGGAAAATGATTTTCTATAAAATATTGGTGATGATTTGGACCTCGATATTTTTACACAATAATTTTTGGAACGTATAAGACACTCTGTAAAAATTTGGGAATTTTTGGAATAAGATAACTATTTTATTAAAATACTCGAAAACAGCCCAGTTTTGTATATTAAAACTGAAACAATATAAGTAGTATTTTGCATGCCTAAATGTCGGGTTGGTTATTTAAAAGCGATCTAACGCATTATATGTTAAAGAAAATGATACGCTAGTAAGCGTGGACGCCTCCATTTACAAATGAAACTCTGGCGAAATTTTCCTAAAAACCCAACACTTAGAAAATATTTTTCCAACAATTATTACAAGTATATTTTATAACTTGTGTTTCAAATATAAACTTCGCCATAAATTTTGTTACAAAATACAAAGTATCGGAGGTTGGTTTTCGCAAATAAAAATGGGTAAATATATAGTTAAAAATATATTTTTCCTAGTATATTTAGAAGATATATAATTTTTGAGAAAATATATATTTTCTGGGACAATACATGATTGAACACAAATAAGTTTATGTATATTTGAGTGAGACTCGAAAATATATTGTTTGAAAGTAATATATTGAGAATAGATTGGCATATTATTATTTGGGATACTACACCGGGATACGACGCCAATACATGGCAAGTTATACAAACACAAGTATACGAATACTCAAGTATAAGATACTCCCATCCTTGGGAAGATAATGCGAATAACAATACTCGAGAATTATTATTATACGAACATATTGGAAACACTTTAAAACGTAACTCAAAGGCATTAATCAAGACCAAGACAAGGCACGACCCGTTCGTCTAATAGATGTTAGCCCATTGTAGGTAGTCGTGTTTGCCGCGGAGATTTGGGTTACAAGTACGAAGACGCAATATAGTGAGTTCATGTCCCCCTTTTCTCTTAACTGTTTTCAGTTTTTATACTTCGGGGGTGAAATACATGTTACAATAATTACGGAAACTTTTATACATGGTATGGTTAGCTTAAGGAGGGTTACTACTTAGATCATGTGAGTGGGTAGGCGGAAACTAGAGGCCATTAATCCTCGTCGTAGGACCGAGGGACATTAGTGATAGATCTATTTGGGTGTAGCGAGCCCCACTCCTGAGTCCGCTGAGTGAACCAGGTGGTGACTAAGTGCCCGACGCACAAATCCGCTAGGTTTGAGTCTTCCTGCATCACTTCACACATATCATTGGCTTTGCAACCCAATGGTGATCTCTTTTTCCTTAATTGCTAAATACCAGGGATTTTCATACATACAGACATTTTTACAAAGGTTTATACGTACTCACTTACACATGAACTCGCTCAACTTTATGTTGACTTTTCAAACTACATGTATTTCAGGGAACTAATGGATCTGGCACGGTATGCACATATTTTCAAGACGCGTTTGAATAAAGAAGTCATCCAGGGTTTAGAAGGTGTAACCTCTTCCTGGACGGGTTGCATATCTCTAAACCTAGTATTGTTTAAAGTCTTTTGCTAAGTTTTTACGAACTCATTAAATCAAGTCAAGGTTTGTAACTTATTTTGTGATTGATGTTTTAAGACAAGTATAATATGGTATTTTTCTAAACTCTATTAACGGGTGAATATCTCATGTTTTTATCATATAGCATTGTTATGATTGTTGCTATGGTATTAAGAAGTCACACCAAATAAACCCACGCTTCCGCAAAGCCAGGGTGTGACAAAAGGTCTGGTGGCAAGAAAAGCTACTTCTAGGAGGTTGTCAAGTGTTTTCGCTCGACGATTCCATTCTTGGGTAGTTGGTTTGACCCTTGTTCCTGTAACTCGAATCCTAGCCCGGTATATCCCTTTTTAATTTTACACCATTGTGAACCTTACACCTTTTTTTAGTCTCTGATCGAGGTTCTCGGCATTGAAAAAATCTTCGTAAACTAAATCACACGTGTATATATTGACATTTAAGAGATATACAGTCAAGAAAATCAAGGGCAATGGTGATATATATGCGGATTAGACACAAAAAAAACACTCAACAAATGGCTACAATTTAAGGAATGTGTTTAGTGACCACATCAGATTCCTAATTGATGGAGAAATGTCTGGTGGCAAGAAAAGCTGCTTCTAGGAGGTTGTCAAGTGTTTTCGCTCGACGATTCCATTCTTGTGTGGTTGATTTGGCCCTTGTTCCTGTAACTCGAAACCTAGCCCGGTATATCTCATTTTAATTTTACACCATTGTGAACCTTACGCCTTTTTTACTCTCTGATCGAGGTTCTCGGCATTGAAAAATCTTCGTAAACTAAATCACACGTGTATATGTTGACATTTAAGAGATATACAGCCAAGAAAATCAAGGGCACTGGTGATATATATACGGATTAGACACAAAAAAAAAACACTCAACAAATGGCTAAAATTTAAGGAATGTGTTTAGTGACGGCATCAGATTCCTAATTGATGGAGAAAGGTCTTGTGGCAAGAAAAGCTGCTTCTAGGAGGTTGTCAATTGTTTTCGCTTGACGATTCCATTCTTGGGTTGTTGGTTTGGCCCTTGTTCCAGTAACTCGAATCCTAGCCCGGTATATCCCATTTTAATTTTACACCATTGTGAACCTTACGCCTTTTTTACTCTCTGATCGAGGTTCTCGGCATTGAAAAATCTTCGTAAACTAAATCACATGTGTATATGTTGACATTTAAGAGATATACAGTCAAGAAAATCAAGGGCAATGGTGATATATATGCGGAATAGATACCAAAAAAAACTCTCAACAAATGGCTACAATTTAAGGAATGTGTTTAGTGACGCCATCAGATTTTTAATTGATGGAGAAAGGTCTGGTGGCAAGAAAAGCGGCTTCTAGGAGGTTGTCAAGTGTTTTCGCTCGACGATTCCATTCTTGGGTAGTTGGTTTGACCCTAGTTCCTGTAACTCGAATCCTAGCCCGGTATATCCCTTTTTAATTTTACACCATTGTGAACCTTACCCCTTTTTTTAGTCTCTGATCGAGGTTCTCGGCATTGAAAAAATCTTCGTAAACTAAATCACATGTGTATATATTGACATTTAAGAGATATACAGTCAGGAAAATCAAGGGCAATGGTGATATATATGCGGATTAGACACCAAAAACAAACTCAACAAATGGCTACAATTTAAGGAATGTGTTTAGTGACCACATCAGATTCCTAATTGATGGAGAAACGTCTGGTGGCAAGCAAAGCTGCTTCTAGGAGGTTGTCAAGTGTTTTCGCTCGACGATTCCATTCTTGTGTGGTTGGTTTGGCCCTTGTTCCTGTAACTCGAAACCTAGCCCGGTATATCCCATTTTAATTTTACACCATTGTGAACCTTACGACTTTTTTACTCTCTGATCGAGGTACTCGGTATTGAAAAATCTTCGTAAACTAAATCACACGTGGATATGTTGACATTTATGAGATATACAGCCAAGAAAATCAAGGGCAATGGTGATATATATACGGATTAGACACCAAAAAAAACACTCAACAAATGGCTAAAATTTAAGGAATGTGTTTAGTAACGGCATCAGATTCCTAATTGATGGAGAAAGGTCTGGTGGCAAGAAAAGCTGCTTCTTGGAGGTTGTCAAGTGTTTTCGCTCGACGATTCCATTCTTGGATGGTTGGTTTGGCCCTTGTTCCTGTAACTCGAATCCTAGCCCGGTATATCCCATTTTAATTTTACACCATTGTGAACCTTACGCCTTTTTTACTCTCTGATCGAGGTTCTCGGCATTGAAAAATCTTCGTAAACTAAATCACATGTGTATATGTTGACATTTAATAGATATACAGTCATGAAAATCAAGGGCAATGGTGATATATATGCGAATTAGACACCAAAAAAACACTCAACAAATGGCTACAATTTAAGGAATGTGTCTAGTGACGGCATCAGATTCCTAATTGATGGAGAAAGGTCTGGTGGCAAGAAAAGCTGCTTCTAGGAGGTTGTCAAGTGTTTTCGCTCGACGATTCCATTCTTGGGTGGTTGGTTTGGCCCTTATTCTTGTAACTCGAATCCTAGCCCGGTATATCCCATTTTAATTTTACACCATTGTGATCCTTACGCCTTTTTTAATCTCCGATCGAGGTTCTCGGCATTGAAAAATCTTCGTAAACTAAATCACACGTGTATATGTTGTCATTTAAGAGATATACAGTCTAGAAAATCAAGGGCAATGGTGATATATATGTGGATTAGACACCAAAAAAAACACTCAACAAATGGCTACAATTTAAGGAATGTGTTTAGTGATGGCATCTGATTCCTAATTGATGGAGAAAGGTCTGGTGGCAAGAAAAGCTGCTTCTAGGAGGTTGTCAAGTGTTTTCGCTCGACGATTCAATTCCTGGGTGGTTGGTTTGGCCCTTGTTCCTATAATTCGAATCCTAGCCCGGTATATCCCATTTTAATTTTACACCATTGTGAACCTTACACCTTTTTTACTCTCTGATCGAGTTTCTCGGCATTGAAAAATCTTCGTAAACTAAATCAAACGTGTATTTGTTGACATTTAAGAGATATACAGCCAAGAAAATCAAGGGCAATGGTGCGGATTAGACACCAAAAAAAAAACACTCAACAAATGGCTATAATTTAAGGAATGTGTTTAGTTACGGCATCAGATTCCTAATTGATGGAGAAAGGTCCGGGGGCAAGAAAAGCTGCTTCTAGGAGGTTGTCAAGTGTTTTCGCTCGACGATTCCATTCTTGGGTGGTTGGTTTGGCCCTTGTTCCTGTAACTCGAATCCTAGCCCGGTAGATCCGATTTTAATTTTACACCATTGTGAACCTTACGCCTTTTTTATTCTCTGATCGAGGTTCTCGGCATTGAAAAATCTTCTTAAACTAAATCACACGTGTATATGTTGACATTTAAGAGATATACAGTCAAGAAAATCAAGGGCAATGGTGATATATATGCAGATTAGACACCAAAAAAAACACTCAACAAATGGCTACAATTTAAGGAATGTGTTTAGTGACGACATCAGATTCCTACTTGATGGAGAAAGGTCTGGTGGCAAGAAAAGCTGCTTCTAGGAGGTTGTCAGGTGCTTTCGCTCGACGATTCCATTCTTGGGTGGTTGGTTTGGCCCTTGTTCCTGTAACTCGAATCCTAGCCCGGTATATCCCATTTTAATTTTACAACATTGTGAACCTTAGGCCCTTTTTACTCTCTGATCGAGGTTCTCGGCATTGAAAAATTTTCGTAAACTAAATCACACGTGTATATGTTGACATTTAAGAGATATACGGTCAAGAAAATCAAGGGCAATGGTGATATATATGCGGATTAGACACAAAAAAAAACACTCAACAAATTGCTACAATTTAAGGAATGTGTTTAGTGATGGCATCAGATTCCTAATTGATGGAGAAAGGTCTGGTGGCAAGAAAAGCTGCGTCTAGGAGGTTGTCAAGTGTTTTCGCTCGACGATGCCATTCTTGTGTGGTTGGTTTGACCCTTGTTCCTTTAACTAGAATCCTAGCCCGGTATATACCATTTTAATTTTACACCATTGTGAACCTTACGCCTTTTTTACTCTCTGATCGAGGTTCCCGGAATAGAAAAATCTTCGTAAACTAAATGACATGTATATATGTTGACATTTAAGAGATATACAGTCAAGAAAATCAATTGCAATGGTGATATATATGCGGATTAGACACAAAAAAAACACTCAACAAATGGCTACAATATAAGGAATGTGTTTAGTGACGGCATCAAATTCCTAATTGATGGAGAAAGGTCTGGGGGCAAGAAAAGCAGCTTCTAGGAGGTTGTCAAGTGTTTTCGCTTGATGATTCCATTCTTGGGTGGTTGGTTTGGCCCTTGTTCCTGTAACTCGAATCCTAACCAAGTAGATTCCATATTAATTTTACACCATGGTGAACCTTACACCTTTTTTACTCTCTGATCGAGGTTCTCGGCATTGAAAAATCTTCGTAAACTAAATCACACGTGTATATGTTGACATTTAGGAGATATACAGTCAAGAAAATCAAGGGCAATGGTGATATATATGCGGATTAGACAAAAAAAAAAAACACTCAACAAATGGCTACAATTTAAGGAAAGTGTTTAGTGACGGCATCAGATTCCTAATTTATGGAGAAAGGTCTGGTGGCAAGAAAAGCTGCGTCTAGGAGGTTGTTAAGTGTTTTCGCTCGACGATTCCATTCTTGGGTGGTTGGTTTGGCCCTTGTTCATGTAACTCGAATCCTAGCCCGGTATATCCCATTTTAATTTTACACCATTGTGAACCTTAGGCCCTTTTTACTCTCTGATCGAGGTTCTCGGCATTGAAAAATTATCGTAAACTAAATCACACGTGTATATGTTGACATTTAAGAGATATACAGTCAAGAAAATCAAGGGCAATGGTGATATATATGCGGATTAGACACAAAAAAAACACTCAACAAATGGGTACAATTTAAGAAATGTGTTTAGTGACGGCATCAGATTCCTAATTGATGGAGAAAGGTCTGGTGGCAAGAAAAGCTGCTTCTAGGAGGTTGTCAAGTTTTATCAGTCGACGATTCCATTCTTGGGTGGTTGGTTTGGCCCTTGTTCCTGTAACTCGAATCCTAGCCCGGTATATCCCATTTTAATTTTACACCATTGTGAACCTTACGACTTTTTTACTCTCTGATCGAGGTTCTTGGCATTGAAAAATCTTCGTAAACTAAATTACACGTGTATATGTTGACATTTAAGAGTTTTACAGTCAAGAAAATCAAGGGCAATGGTGATATATATGCGAGTAGACACAAAAAAAACACTCAACAAATGGCTACATTTTAAGGAATGTGTTTAGTGACGGCATCAGATTCCTAATTGATGGAGAAAGGTCTGGTGGCAAGAAAAGCTGCTTCTAGGAGGTTGTCAAGTGTGTTCGCTCGACGATTCCATTCTTGGGTGGTTGGTTTGGTCCTTGTTCCTGTAACTCGAATCCTAGCCCGGTATATCCCATTTTAATTTTACACTATTGTGAACCTTAAGCCTTTTTTAATCTCTGATCGAGGTTCTCGGCATTGAAAAATCTTCGTAAACTAAATCACACGTGTATATGTTGACATTTAAGAGATATACAGTCAAGAAAATCAAGCGCAATGGTGATATATATGCGGATTAGACAACAAAAAAAAACACTCAACAAATGGCTACAATTTAAGGAATATGTTTAGTGACGGCATCAGATTCCTAATTCATGGAGAAAGGTCTGGTGGCAAGAAAAGCTGCTTTAAGGAGCTTGTCAAGTGTTTTCGCTCGACGATTCCATTCTTGGGTGGTTGGTTTGGCCCTTGTTCCTCTAACTCGAATCCTAGCCTGGTACATCCCATTTTAATTTTAGACCATTGTGAACCTTACACCTTTTTTACTCTCTGATCGAGGTTCTCGGCATTGAAAAATCTTCGTAAACTAAATCACACGTGTATGTGTTGACATTTAAGAGATATACAGTCAAGAAAATCAAGGGCAATGGTGATATATATGCGGATTAGACACAAAAAACACCCTCAACAAATGGCAACAATTTAAGGAATGTGTTTAGTGACAGCATCAGATTCCTAATTGATGGAGAAAGGTCTGGTGGCAGGAAAAGTTGCTTCCAGGAGGTTGTCAAGTGTTTTCGCTCGACGATTCCATTCTTGGGTGGTTGGTTTGGCCCTTGTTCCTGTAACTCGAATCCTAGCCCGGTATATCCCATTTTAATTTTACACCATTGTGAATCTTATGCCTTTTTTACTCTCTGATCGAGGTTCTCAGCATTGAAAAATCTTGGTAAACTAAATAACTCGTGTATATGTTGACATTTAAGAGATATACAGTCAAGAAAATCAAGGGCAATGGTGATATATATGCGGATTAGACACAAAAAAAAACACTCAACAAATGGCTACAATTTAAGGAACGTTTTAGTGATGGCATCAGATTCCTAATTGATGGGGAAATGTCTGACAAGTGTTTTCGCTCGATGATTCCATTCTTGGGTGGTTTGTTTGGCCCATGTTCCTGTAACTCGAATCCTAGCCCGGTATATCCCATTTTAATTTTACAACATTGTGATCCTTACGCCTTTTTTACTCTCCGATCGAGGTTCTCGGCATTGAAAAATCTTCGTAAACTAAATCACACGTGTATATGTTGTCATTTAAGAGATATACAGTCTAGAAAATCAAGGGCAATGGTGATATATATGCGGATTAGACACCAAAAAAAAACACTCAACAAATGGCTACAATTTAAGGAATGTGTTTAGTGACGGCATCTGATTCCTAATTGATGGAGAAACGTCTGGTGGCAAGAAAAGCTGCTTCTAGGAGGTTGTCAAGTGTTTTCGCTCGATGATTCCATTCTTGGGTGGTTGGTTTGGCCCTTGTTCCTGTAACTCGAATCCTAGCCCGGTATATCCCATTTTAATTTTACACAATTGTGAACCTTACGCCTTTTTTACTCTCTGATCGAGGTTCTCGGCATTGAAAAATCTTCTTAAACTAACTCACACGTGTATATGTTGACATTTAAGAGATATACAGTCAAGAAAATCAAGGGCAATGGTGATATATATGCATATTAGACACCAAAAAAAACACTCAACAAATGGCTACAATTTAAGGAATGCGTTTAGTGACGACATCAGATTCCTAATTGATGGAGAAAGGTCTGGTGGCAAGAAAAGCTGCTTCTAGGAGGTTGTCAGGTGTTTTCGCTCGACAATTCCATTCTTGGGTGGTTGGTTTGGCCCTTGTTTCTGTAACTCGAATCCTAGCCCGGTATATCCCATTTTAATTTTACACCATTGTGAACCTTAGGCCCTTTTTACTCTCTGATCGAGGTTCTCGGCATTGAAAAATTTTCGTAAACTAAATCACACGTGTATATGTTGACATTTAAGAGATATACAGTCAAGAAAATCAAGGGCAATGGTGATATATATGCGGATTAGACAAAAAAAAAACACTCAACAAATGGCTACAATTTAAGGAATGTGTTTAGTGATGGCATCAGATTCCTAATTGATGGAGAAAGGTCTGGTGGCAAGAAAAGCTGCTTCTAGGAGGTTGTCAAGTGTTTTCGCTCGATGATTCCATTCTTGTGTGGTTGGTTTGACCCTTGTTCCTGTAACTCGAATCCTAACCAGGTAGATTCCATTTTAATTTTCCACCATGGTGAACCTTACACCTTTTTTACTCTCTGATCGCGGTTCTCGGCATTGAAAAATCTTCGTAAACTAAATCACACGTGTATATGTTGACATTTAGGAGATATACAGTCAAGAAAATCAAGGGCAATGGTGATATATATGCGGATTAGACACAAAAAAAAAACACTCAACAAATGGCTACAATTTAAGGAATGTGTTTAGTGACGGCATCAGATTCCTAATTTATAGAGAAAGGTCTGGTGGCAAGAAAAGCTGCGTCTAGGAGGTTGTCAAGTGTTTTCGCTCGACGATTCCATTCTTTGGTGGTTGGTTTGGCCCTTGTTCATATAACTCGAATCCTAGCCCGGTATATCCCATTTTAATTTTACACCATTGTGAACCTTACACCTTTTTTACTCTCTGATCGCGGTTCTCGGCATTGAAAAATTATCGTAAACTAAATCACACGTGTATATGTTGACATTTAGGAGATATACAGTCCAGAAAATCAAGGGCAATGGTGATATATATGCGGATTAGACACAAAAAAAAAAAACACTCAACAAATGGGTACAATTTAAGAAATGTGTTTAGTGACGGCATCAGATTCCTAATTGATGGAGAAAGGTCTGGTGGCAAGAAAAGCTGCTTCTAGGAGGTTGTCAAGTGTTTTCGCTCGACGATTCCATTCTTGGGTGGTTGGTTTGGCCCTTGTTCCTGTAACACGAATCCTAGCCCGATATATCCCATTTTAATTTTACACCATTTTGAACCTTTCGCCTTTTTTACTCTTTAATCGAGGTTCTGGGAATTGAAAAATCTTCGTAAACTAAATCACACGTGTATATGTTGACATTTAAGAGATATAAAGTCAAGAAAATCGTGGGCAATGGTGATATATATGCGGATTAGACACCAAAAAAAACACTCAACAAATGGCTACAATTTAAGGAATGTGTTTAGTGACGGCATCAGATTCCTAATTAATGGAGAAAGGTCTGGTGGCAAGAAAGGCTGCTTCTAGGAGGTTGTCAAGTGTTTTCAGTCGACGATTCCATTCTTGGGTGGTTGGTTTGGCCCTTGTTCCTATAACTCGAATCCTAGCCCGGTATATCCCATTTTAATTTTACACCATTTTGAACCTTACGACTTTTTTACTCTCTGATCGAGGTTCTTGGCATTGAAAAATCTTCGTAAACTAAATTACACGTGTATATGTTGACATTTAAGAGTTATACAGACAAGAAAATCAAGGGCAATGGTGATATATATGCGATTAGACACAAAAAAAAAACACTCAACAAATGGGTACAATTTAAGAAATGTGTTTAGTGACGGCATCAGATTCCTAATTGATGGAGAAAGGTCTGGTGGCAAGAAAAGCTGCTTCTAGGAGGTTGTCAAGTGTTTTCGCTCGACGATTCCATTCTTGGGTGGTTGGTTTGGCCCTTGTTCCTGTAACACGAATCCTAGCCCGATATATCCCATTTTAATTTTACACCATTATGAACCTTTCGCCTTTTTTACTCTTTAATCGAGGTTCTGGGCATTGAAAAATCTTCGTAAACTAAATCACACGTGTATATGTTGACATTTAAGAGATATAAAGTCAAGAAAATCGTGGCCAATGGTGATATATATATGCGGATTAGACACCAAAAAAAACACTCAACAAATGGCTACAATTTAAGGAATGTGTTTAGTGACGGCATCAGATTCCTAATTGATGGAGAAAGGTCTGGTGGCAAGAAAGGCTGCTTATAGGAGGTTGTCAAGTGTTTTCAGTCGACGATTCCATTCTTGGGTGGTTGGTTTGGCCCTTGTTCCTATAACTCGAATCCTAGCCCGGTATATCCCATTTTAATTTTACACCATTGTGAACCTTACGACTTTTTTACTCTTTGATCGAGGTTCTTGGCATTGAAAAATCTTCGTAAACTAAATTACACGTGTATATGTTGACATTTAAGAGTTATACAGTCAAGAAAATCAAGGGCAATGGTGATATATATGTGATTAGACACAAAAAAAAAAACACTCAACAAATGGCTACATTTTAAGGAATGTGTTTAGTGACGGCATCAGATTCCTAATTGATGGAGACAGGTCTGGTGGCAAGAAAACCTGCTTCTAGGAGGTTGTCAAGTGTGTTCGCTCGACGATTCCATTCTTGGGTGGTTGGTTTGGTCCTTGTTCCTGTAACTCGAATCCTAGCCCGGTATATCCCATTTTAATTTTACACTATTGTGAACCTTACGCCTTTTTTACTCTCTGATCGAGGTTCTCGGCATTGAAAAATCTTCGTAAACTAAATCACACGTGTATATGTTGACATTTAAGAGATATACAGTCAAGAAAATTAAGGGCAATGGTGATATATATGCGGATTAGACAAAAAAAAAACACTCAACAAATGGCTACAATTTAAGGAATATGTTTAGTGACGGCATCAGATTCCTAATTCATGGAGAAAGGTCTGGTGGCAAGAAAAGCTGCTTTAAGGAGGTTGTCAAGTGTTTTCGCTCGACGATTCCATTCTTGGGTGGTTGGTTTGGCCCTTGTTCCTGTAACTCGAATCCTAGCCTGGTACATCCCATTTTAATTTTACACCATTATGAACCTTACACCTTTTTTACTCTCTGATCGAGGTTCTCGGCATTGAAAAATCTTCGTAAACTAAATCACACGTGTATATGTTGACATTTAAGAGATATACAGTCAAGAAAATCAAGGGCAATGGTGATATATATGCGGATTAGACACAAAAAACACACTCAACAAATGGCTACAATTTAAGGAATGTGTTTAGTGACATCATCAGATTCCTAATTGATGGAGAAAGGTCTGGTGGCAAGAAAAGCTGCTTCTAGGAGGTTGTCAAGTGTTTTCGCTCGACGATTCCATTCTTGGGTGGTTGGTTTGGCCCTTCTTCCTGTAACTCGAATCCTAGCCCGGTATATCCCATTTTAATTTTACACCATTGTGAATCTTATGCCTTTTTTACTCTCTGATAAAGTTTCTCAGCATTGAAAAATCTTGGTAAACTAAATAACACGTGTATATGTTGACATTTAAGAGATATACAGTCAAGAAAATCAAGGGCAATGGTGATATATATGCGGATTAGACACCAAAAAAAACACTCAACAAATGGCTACAATTTAAGGAACGTTTTAGTGACGGCATCAGATTCCTAATTGATGGGGAAAGGTCTGGTGGCAAGAAAAGCTGCTTCTAAGAGGTTGTCAAGTGATTTCGCTCGAGGATTCCATTCTTGGGTGGTTTGTTTGGCCCATGTTCCTGTAACTCGAATCCTAGCCCGGTATATCCCATTTTAATTTTACAACATTGTGAACCTTACGCCTTTTTTACTCTCTGATCGAGGTTCTTGGCTTTGAAAAATCATCGTAAACTAAATCACACGTGTATATGTTGACATTTAAGAGATAAACAGTTAAGAAAATCAAGGGCAATGGTGATATATATGCGGATTAGACATAAAAAAAGACTCAACAAATGGCTACAATTTAAGGAATGTGTTTAGTGACGGCATCAGATTCCTAATTGATGGAGAAAGGTCTGGTGGCAACAAAAGCTACTTCTAGGAGGTTGTCAAGTATTTTCGCTTGATGATTCCATTCTTGGGTGGTTGGTTTGGCCCTTGTTCCTGTAACTCAAACCCTAGCCCGGTATATCCCATTTGAATTTTACACCATTGTGAACCTTACGCCTTTTTTACTCTCTGATCGAGGTTCAAGGCATTGAAAAATCTTGGTAAACTAAATCACACGTGTATATGTTGATATTTAAGAGATATACAGTCAAGAAAAACAAGGGCAATGGTGATATATATGCGGATTAGACACCAAAAAAAACACTCAACAAATGGCTACAGTTTAAGGAATGTGTTTAGTGACGGCATCAGATTCCTAATTGATGGAGAAAGGTCTGGTGGCAAGAAAAGCTGCTTCTAGGAGGTTGTCAAGTGTTTTCGCTCGACGATTCCATTCTTGGGTTGTTGGTTTGGCCCTTATTCCTGTAACTCGAATCCTAGCCCGTTATATCCCATTTTAATTTTACACCATTGTGAACCTTACGCCTTTTTTACCCTCTGATCGAGGTTCTCGGCATTGAAAAATCATCGTAAACTAAATCACACATGTATATGTTGACATTTAAGAGATATACAGTCAAGAAAATCAAGGGCAATGGTGATATATATGCGGATTAGACACAAAAAAACACTCAACAAATGGCTACAATTTAAGGATTGTGTTTAGTGACAGCATCAGATTCCTAATTGATGGAGAAAGGTCTGGTGGCAAGAAAAGCTGCTTCTAGGAGGTTGTCAAGGGTTTTCCCTCGACAATTTCATTCTTGGGTGGTTGGTTTGGCCCTTGTTCCTGTAACTCGAATCCTAGCCCGGTATATCCCATTTTAATTTTACACCATATTGAATCTTATGCCTTTTTTACTCTCTGATCTAGGTTCTCGGCATTGAAAAATCTTGGTAAACTAAATCACACATGTATATGTTGACATTTAAGAGATATACAATCAAGAAAATCAAGGGCAATGGTGATATATATGCGGATTAGACTAAAAAAAACACTCAACAAATGGCTACAATTTAAGGAACGTGTTTAGTGACGGCATCAGATTCCAAATTGATGGGGAAAGGTCTGGTGGCAAGAAAAGCTGCTTCTTAGAGGTTGTCAAGTGTTTTCGCTCGACGATTCCATTGTTGGGTGGTTGGTTTGGCGCACGTTCCTGTAACTCGAATCCTATCCTAGTATATCCCATTTTAATTTTACAACATTGTGAACCTTACACCTTTTTTACTCTCTGATCGAGGTTCTTGGCATTGAAAAATACTCGTAAACAAAATCACATGTGTATATGTTGACATTTAAGAAATATACAGTCAAGAAAATCAAGGGCAATAGTGATATATATGCGGATTAGACTCCAAAAAAACACTCAACAAATGGCTACAATTTAAGGAATGTGTTTAGTGACGGCAACAGATTCCAAATTGATGGAGAAAGGTCTGGTGGCAAGAAAAGCTGCTTCTAGGAGGTTGTCAAGTGTTTTCCCTCGACGATTTCATTCTTAGGTGGTTGGTTTTGCCCTTGTTCCTGTAACTCGAATCCTAGCCCAGTATATCCCATTTTAATTTTACACCATTATGGACTTTACGCCTTTTTTACTCTCTGATCGAGGTTCTCGGCATTGAAAATTTTTCGTAAACTAAATCACACGTGTATATGTTGACATTAAAGAGATATACAGTCAAGAAAATCAAGGGCAATGGTGATATATATGCGGATTAGACTCCAAAAAAAACCCTCAACAAATGGCTACAATTTAAGGAATGTGTTTAGTGACGGCATCAGATTCCTAATAGTTGGAGAAAGGTCTGGTGGCAAGAAAAGCTGCTTCTAGGAGGTCGTCAAGCGTTTACGCTCGACGATTCCATTCTTAGGTGGTTGGTTTGGCCCTTGTTGCTGTAACTCGAATCCTAGCCCGGTATATCCCATTTTAATTTTACACCATTGTGAACCTTACGCCTTTTTTACTCTCTGATCGAGGTTCTCGACATTGAAAAATCTTCGTAAACTAAATCACACGTGTATATGTTAACATTTAAGAGATATACAGTCAAGAAAATCAAGGGCAATGGAGATATATATGCGGATTAGACACCAAAAAAAACACTCAACAAATGGCTACAATTTAAGGAATGTGTTTTGTGACGGCATCAGATTCCTAATTGATGGAGAAAGGTCTGGTGGCAAGAAAAGCTGATTCTAGGAGGTTGTCAAGTGTTTTCGCTCGACGATTCCATTCTTGGGTGGTTGGTTTGGCCCTTGTTCCTGTAACTCGAATTCTAGCCCGGTATATCCCATTTTAATTTTACACTATTGTGAACCTTACGCCTTTTTTACTCTCTGATCGAGGTTCTCGGCATTGAAAAATCTTCGTAAACTAAATCACACGTGTATATGTTGACGTTTAAGAGATATACAGTCAAGAAAATCAAGGGCAATGGTGATATATATGCGGATTAGACACCAAAAAAAACACTCAACAAATGGCTACAATTTAAGGAATGTGTTTAGTGACGGCATCAGATTCCTAATTAATGGAGAAAGGTCTAGTGGCAAGAAAAGCTGCTTCTAGGAGGTTGTCAAGTGTTTTCGCTCAACGATTCCATTCTTGGGTGGTTGGTTTGGCCCTTGTTCCTGTAACTCGAATCCTAGCCCGATATATCTCATTTTAATTTTACACGATTGTGAACCTTACGCCTTTTTTACTCTCTGATCGTGGTTCTCGGCATTGAATAATTTTCGTAAACTAAATCACACGTGTATATGAAAGTTGTGATTTATCTTGTTGAGCTATGTGATCCTTGTATGTGTAAGTAGGAATGTGTATATATATAAATGTATATTAATGAGCCGAGACCACTAGGACCCCACTCGAGACCACTCGGTCTCGAGTGAACAGTTGGGCCGCACCCCTTCCATGAGCCCATTGGGAAACCCATTTGGGTGCACCGACTTGGGGCAAGTATATAACCCATGTTGATAGCCAACCTTGCCACTTTTCATCATTTGCATCATTTTCCCCAAACATCCCCTCACACTCACTCCCACACCCTCCTACCTTCTCTCACCACTCTCCTTCTCTCTCTCGGATCAACCGGTGGCCACAAGAACCCTCGGAACCCGCACATCATCACCATTCGGAGGCTCTTTCACTGACCATCTACATTTTCGCACCTCGGATTCTAGCCGGTTAGTGCTTTATTGGTTGCTTGACATTTAGGTGGCTTTAGATGCATAATGGTGCTACTTGCTTTGAATGATTAAATGATGAATGAAGTATGTGAACTCTTGTATGATAATAAATTGCTATGATATTTGAATGATGAATGATTTGAAGTTTATGATGCTTATGGCCATCCGATTTATGTTAGAAATTATAGGACAAATGTTGTTTTGATAATGATATACAAGGTTGTCATGACATATAAATTGTGTGTATACATGTTCCTGTTTTGGGTGAAATGTATGCTAGATTTAGGACTTAAATATTCATGTTTGGTAGATGATGTATGTTGATTTTGAGTAATCAAGTATACAAGATAAAAACCCTAAAGATGAACCGTATGATCATAGGATGAATATGTGTTGAATGTGGTTTGAATATTTGAAAATTGTGGTGTTTGATCTGTCTTGATTTGGGGTTAGACAAGAAAACATGTTTGTGTGTTTTGGTTGGATAGTACACAAAATCATGAAATTGGAATTCTATTGGTTAGTACAAGTCTTGACAGGTGTTCTAGAATCACCAGACTAACGAGTCGAGACCCTCGGTTGCGACTCGAGACCATCAAAGTTGCAACTCGAGACTAAGCAGCAGACATCAAGGACTTGAAACCAGCAAGATCTCTACTCGAGATCTCCTGGTCTCGACTCGAGACCGGACTCGAGACCTCCAAGGTTGCGACTCATTTATGCACCATTCGAGACCTTCTGTTGGCAACCCGAGACCCCTTGGTTGCGACTCGAGACCGCATGTTCTCGAGTCAAGACCCTCTGTCTCGACTGGGCTGCCTACCTTAGTTATTGGGCCACAATGTGTTTTGTTTGGGCTGCCTATTTAATTGGACAATGTGTTAACTGTTACGGTTTGCCTGTTCAAATATTAGAGCAGGCCCAATAACTCAACAGATAATTGTATGCATACTATGTGTTAGATATGTGTAGGATATGCGTGACTTAACTGTGTCTAAGCCTGACCTATACTGGTAACCATGTTAGGACGTGGTGACCAGCGTGCTTGACCAAGTAAAATAATCTGCCGAGCAACCCAAGGTGAGTTCACAACTTTTAAAGCATGCATTCCCGGTGGTTGGGAAACGGAACTTAAACAACGCTATCCATTTGTAAGGGATACAAACCTACTTTTCTTCCCTTATGCGGGACCCTTAGTTAATTACTATTTATACTGGATGCAACAAGCAAGACTAAACGAAACTCTATCACTCAAGTCCCTACTACTTAATACCGATTAGTCGCCGGGGCCTGGCGAACGGGTTATTAGTTGATAGTGCTATTTAGGTCTCACCAACCTCACACCGTGCCCTCGTATGGGATCAGGCGTGAACTAATAGACTCTGGCAAACCGTCAATGATGATAGAACATAGATAAATGGGGCACTACGTAAACGTACGGATGAATAGTATTCGGTATTGTAAAAACAGTTTAGTAGCTTACTTATGGGGTAGCTCCCCATGGCATGTATAAATGAGTAAATTAACTGGTGAAACAAGTTTTTGGAATTAAAAACTAGACAAACTCGTGAACTCGCCAACATTATGTTGATACCCTACTGCATGCTTTGCAGGTACTTAGTGACTCAGGAGCTTGCAGCTTGGGGATGTGTAGTGGTCGTCTTAACCCATGCGTTGGGTTCTATTATAAACTTAAACTATGAACTTTGTTTAAACTATTTTGCCTATGCTTCCGCTACTTACTTAAACTATTATTTGAACTTAAATCTTTTGAACTTTAACTATGGTATTTACTAACCATTGTGGTTGGTGAACAATTTTATTTTCAACTAAATGCTCAGTATAATTGGTGGCTGGATCCTGGTCATGTCACACACCTCGCGGTGGTACTCCGCGTGCGGATTTTGAGGGTGTGACAGATTGGTATCAGAGCCATTGGTTATAGTGAACTCGGTTTTAAAAAGAAAGTCTTTTTGAGAAAAAAAACCAGACTATAACCCGTGACCCGTGACAATACTACACTCCAAGTGCAAGACTCAACACATTAGACCTCATAGCTCGGACTTGTGTTTACTTGCTTGTTTATTTTATATCTATGCTCTACTATACGTACTAGTGTGCCTAGTTAGATAGATACACCTCCCTCTTCAATCTCATTCTCGCTACACCACAACATCGCACTCATATTATGTTTTCTGGTTGTGAAGACAATGAGTGGACGCGGAAGAGGAAACGTTAACATGACTCAGGCTCAGTTCACTAACCTGATCAACACGGTGGCTGCAGCTTTCGCAGCTCACCCTGGAGGTAAACTCGTTATTTTAGGATGTTTGGATCCTACCCCCGCATCGTCTTATTACCCCTAAACCTATTCGCTTCGCTTCTCACGACAGGTCAGCCGCAACCACGTGTCTGTACTTTCAAAACCTTCATGGATTGCAAGCCTCTCCCCTTCAACGGCACTGAGGGTGCCATAGGTCTTCTGCACAGGATTGAGAAGGCCGAAGCTGTGTTTGCTGTCTGCGAGTCTCCCCCTGCTAATTAGGTGAAGTTTGCTACTGGTACGCTTGAAGGAAACGCGCTTTCATGGTGGAAAGCGCAGATTCAGATGCTTGGTTTGGAAACTGCTAATGCTACCGCGTGGGAAGATTTCAGGAACATGATCAAGGAAGAATACTGTCAAAGGGATGACATCCACAAGCTCGAAAACGAGTACTTTGACCTCAAGATGGTTGGATCAGAGATTGAGACCTACACCAAGCAGTCCAACGACTATGCTGCCCTTTGTCCAAACATGTCTCGACCTGCTTATCGAAGGATCGAATTGTACATCAAGGGTTTGGCCCCAGAAATTCAGAGCTTGGTCACTTCAGCTAACCTCACAACAATTCAGCCAGTCATTCGTCTTGCTCACAAACTCACTGATCAGGCTGTGGAACAGGGCAAGCTGCCCAAAAGGATCAGTGCTACTGCTGGGACTTCTGGTGATAACAAGCGTAAGTGGGAAGGAAACCAAAGCAAGGATTGTAACACCTGTGCCTCCACGGCCATCAAACAAATACCAAACCAATGAAATATTGTATTTCATACTTGGGATTTGTAAAAATATGTGTATCGTTTACACATATCAACTCTTGTTCGATTTCAAGCTCTAAATCGCTTTCTGGAAGGTTATACGCGCACTGATGCGTAAATATAACTAGTTTAATGCAACGAACACTCCGGAATAGTGAAATAGACTTAACATACCTTAAATAACCTTTACATAACTTAGAAATAAGTTTTGAAGGCTTTGGTATGGCAAAATCAAGTTTAATCGCTTACAGGGACTAAAGTTGACAAACTGCGAAAGTATGCCAATTTGAACTGTAACAGACCTTCCGGGACATGAACATAAGTTAAACATACCATAAATATCCTTTACATAGCTTAGAAATAGGCTTTGAGGTGTTCGGTATGCTAAAATAAACTTTTGTGTCATTCAGGGACTAAAAGCGTCAAAAAGTGCACAAGTTTGCATTTTTACGCGTAACTTACGTTCTGAATACATCTGGACATCCAAAAATTTATGTAAGCATGACTATATTATGTTTTAGTGTTTGGCTTGCCAAAAATCCATTCGTCGCGTCATTTGGATCGTTTTACGCGCTTATGCGCATTCCGTCGTAATTAACCGAACATCGCGTTCGTACGGCCAAACGAACCGACATCCGGGATATTTTTTAACACATTTTAAGTTCCCTATACTTTAACTTCATTTTAGAGCTTTGAAATGGGGTTAACGGGCCTTAAACGTGTCAAAAATGGCCTTATTACACAACAGGGACCAAAAGTGCAATTCTGCCATAGTTGAAGGCTTACGGACCGTAAGCCTTACCTTACGGTCCGTAAGGTATCTGCAGAACCTCAGAAGCTTCCGAACAGGCTGTTTACAGCTGTTGTGCACTTCCTAATCCCTTGCCAAGTGTTGATCTCTTATGGTGAGTGGCTAATTAACCCACCACAACTTTCCGACAAGTGTACGCATGAGATTAAGGCACGATATTCGACAAACGATCCTAACGGTGGACCGTTTACTATAAATACCCACCCCCCATTTGTTCAAAAACCCACAAATCTGATCAAGAAAGCTCTAAGTTGGAACCTTCGTTTCATACCTGAGCTATTTCGATCTGGGTTAGCATTCGGGGACCCTTCGTAAGTATTCTTTCGTTCTTTCCTTATTTTTACTGCTTTTCGAGTCAGAAAGTCAAACTTTGTTTGACTTTCAGCGTTGACCAGTAATGGTCAATGCGAAGTTCGTTTGAACTTCGCAACGTGAGTGTAATCACGTTGGTCATAGTCCTTTGGGACTATGCCCACTGATTACCACGTTGTCTAGGGTCGTAGGGTAGGCGATCTAATAAATCGCCTATACCTTCGAACCCGACCCAGTTTGGTCGATCATTAGGATCCGACCAAACACATTAGGTGACCATAGTAGGTAGGGAATAACCTTCCGAGGTTATACCCTATGGTCACATCGTTTAAGTAGTTGTATGATAGGTAGTTTATATGCCTTAGGTAAATTACCAGAATACCCTTTTCATGTATAATTGGTAATTAAGCATATGTAACCTAAACCTTTGTCACGTAACTGATTATGTAATATGTTTAGGCATATAACACTTGTCATAGGGCTAGTTAGGCGGTCCGAACGCGTTTCACGCGCACGACACGTTAAAGTAACGTATGTTACCTTAATGGGTCGCGATGGGTCGATAATACTTAGGTTAAGTTTCATTTAGTATGTAGGCTTTGTTAAACCATATCATATGAGTTCCTACACTCATTTGGTTTACAAACCCTCCTGCTACCCAGTCTTCCGATTTAGGTCCGGGTTAATTATGTAGTTACCTATATTAGGTACCGTTTGATTTCCGGGACTCCTCTAGCTTACTTGGTAGTTGTTCAAGACTCCTAAGCACTCCCAGGCGAGTACATTCTTCCCCTATTTTACTGTTTTCAATTGTTTTGGGGTGACTCATATGTGCTAAATGTTTTCGATGTTATAACGATGGTTTCAAAAACGATTAAGGCGATTTATACAAAACTAATAACGATTTCATAAAGTGAACAAACTTGTTGGTTGTAGTTACATAACAAATGACATTCATTAGCAATGATCAAGCCGACCAGTATTAGGTTATGGTACCATAGGATCTGACAAGTCCCGTTAGTTACTACACCCATAGTTATGTGTGGGTGTTGTGGGTAGCGACTGAATCTGAAATTGTTAATTTACTCTTTGGTAAGGGTTTATTATTGCGAATTGTTAATTTACTCTTTGGTAAGGGTTTATTAATGCGAATTGTTAATTTACTCTTTGGTAAGGGTTTATTAATGCGAATTGTTAATCTATCCTTTGGTAAGGGTTTATTAATGCGAGTCAAGAAGGTTTGAATGTTATTAGCGAGACGACCATTTAAGTAGTTTCACGACCTAAAACGAATTTAACGATTGGGTAAACGATAGGTTTTCACACGATGGTTTAACGATTGGGTAAACATTTGTACATGATTGACATTTGATCATGTATTTCCCACAAAACATAACTTTGATTTAAACCAAGTTTTATTTCAATACTTTGTTTTTGTGTATATGGTTTAGTTGAGACATTTCACTTGCCATACATGGATATTTGACATAGACATTTGACATGGATATTTGACATAGACATTTTGACATTGTTTGGTTTGATTAAGTGATTAAGTAACGATGCGTGTGTAATATGATACAAGCATGGTGGATACGCCGCTGGTACTTCCTATATATAAGTGTTTGTATGGTATTACATATTGTAGCGTTATTTGAATCATTTCAGTTTGATACATATAACATTTTATACAAGTAACATACTTTTCACAAGACATTTATTTACAAACAATTTATACAAACTCATTTTACATGGTTATTCATTTTATCATGCATTATTCCCTTATTTATACATATCACCTGATCTTATTGTTTTCAAATAATTTACTAAAACAAATGTTTTTGGGTTAAGAGTCATGGCTACGAGGTTTTACAAATTATAACCCGCTTGATTTGAGTTGGTTAATTAAGTTGCAATATTATACTCTTTTCAAACAAGGTTTTTAAATAAAGTATTGCAATGTCTAAACTAGCCATGATTTCGACACTCCTACAAAACCTATGTACTCGCCAGCATTTCTTTGCTGACCTCGTTTTCACATATGTTTCAGGTATGTTGGATGATATCGATTGATAAGATGCATGCTCACATAGGACTGGACAAGGCCTTAGTGACTCAATAACAATGATAGACTATGTTTAAATAGTGTAATTAGATTTCCAGACGATGTAATTACTCAATGTTTAATAAAACAAAACACTTTTGATATCCATGGTTATGAAACATTAATTCTGTTGCAACACGCCCCGATGTTTCCGCCGCGATTTGTTGTTTTACGCGGTCGGGGTGTGACAGAAAAGATGGTATCAGAGCCAATGGTTATAGGGAATTAGGTTATTAGTAATTAGTAATGCTTTGACCTAGTCTATAACCTTTCTAGGACCCTAACGCGAGTTTACTTGCGTTTAGTCATAAAACAATACCGTCACCTATCCTTAGGCGACGACCACAATAAGAACATAAATTTCAAAACCGCTTTGAAAACTAATCATCTGTTCTAGGATGATTGATTTCTAGGTTTTGAACCCTCTGTTATATGGTTTTGAACCCCTTTGAATTTTCAAATTCTCGTCATGGTTTTGGGTTTTAAATAATGTGAACACGTGCAAACTGGAAGGGTGAATGCCTGTATTCTGGGTTTTCTGTCTAGGCAAGCATTTCGTATACATCTCATCAGACGCGAGACCAGTTGTGCTTACCTGGGAATTCTTGGGATGAGTGTTCACTTATAGGCGAGCATGTCTTCGCGATACATTATTTTGACCCATTTACTTTGATTAGTCACTGTGTGTCGTTTGTTTACCTTGTGGTAACAAACAAATGACCACTACCCTTGCTTTCATCAGATTTGTTTCATCTTATTCTTTTCGTCTAAATTCTCTCACTCGTTTCCTTTCATGTTTCCTCTTTTAGACAATGCCTCCTCGACGCGAAAACCAGATAGAGACTGCCGAGCTGGCAGAAATTATTGCGCAGCAAATGGCTGCTCAATTCCCAAACCTCTTTGCTCAATGGATCCAAGCCTACAACAACAACAATGTTCCATGCAAATACAAGGATTTTAACCAGGCTAAACCACTCAAGTTTAGTGGTTCTGAAGGAGCGACTGGGCTTCTTCAGTGGTTTGAAAGCATAGAGAATACTTTTCGCCACGTGCAGTGTCTTGACAATCGCAAGGTCGAGTTTGCTTCGAGCGTATTTCAGAAGAGGGTTTTGACATGGTGGAACGGGGTTATGAGAGATAGGGGTGCTGAGATTGCCTTGGCACAGACATGGGCTGAACTAAGAGCTCTTATGATGAGGGAATTCTGTCCTCGTCATGAGCAGCGAGCCTTAGAGAAGGAATTTGATGATTTGAAGCAGGATAGTGGTGAGCACAGGGCGTATACTGATAGGTTTGAGGAGCTGAGTCTGCTTTGCCCGACAATGGTTACCCCACTTGACATAGCTATCGAAAGGTACATCGACGGCCTACCTGACTCGGTACAAGACATCCTTACTGGTAGTAACCCTGCCACACTCCGTCAGGCGATCGAGTTATCAGCGACATTGACTGAGTCGCAGATTCGGAAGAACAAGTTACACAGGAAGGGTGACAAGGGCAAGAAACAGACAGCTGACATGGAGGTTAGCAAGAAAGGACAAAACAAGAAGGGTAAGGAAGGTGAGACGGCAAAGAAATCAAGAAAGCGAAAGGATGTTCAGAACTTTGCTGTTACAGCACAGACTGCTCAGAACCCGCGGAACCAACCAGCTCAGCCACCTGCAAAGAAAGCATATGCTGGTACCGCACCACATTGTGCCCGTTGCAACGGTCATCACGTTGCACAACAAGATTGCAAGAAATGCACAACGTGTGGTAGACTTGGGCATTTGGCCAATATTTGTCGTTTGGGACAGAATCAGGCTGCTCAGGTTCAAGCTCCGGTTCAAGGGAATGCTGCGAGATTCCCATTGGGTTCATGTTTCAATTGCGGAGAGATTGGTCACTTCCGCCACAACTGCCCAAGACTGGTGAATGCAAATGCTAACGCAAACCCAAATGCGAACGTCAACGTCAATGTGAATCCAGCACGTGGTCGAGTGTTTAACATCAATGAGGCAATCGATGATGAAGAAGTGAACTTTTAGTATTTTGTATTTCCTCTGGGTGTTATCTTGTAACATTTTAAGACAATGCGGTTGTTATATAAATAAAAATTTGTGGTTTTTATTTTCAACTAATGCAATTGTATGAATGTTTGATCCAACCTTATGATGTCATCACAAAGACAAAACTACTCTTGTGGTTCTGTCATTTTTATGATCACTTGTGATCTCCCTAAGAACCTCAAACACTTGTTTCTTCTAAATCCAAAGTATCTTATCGTCTTGCACCGTTCGAGATGCAAGAATTATCAAAACAGCTTCAAGAGTTGTCTGATAAAGGATTCATCCGTCCGAACTTTTCACCTTGGAAGAAACTCCAGTTCTCTTTGTGAAAAGAAAAATGGATCTTTTCAAATGTATATCGATTAACGTAAGCCTAGTAAGCTTACCATCAAGAATCGATATTCCCTGCCTTAAATCAATGATCCGATTTTCTGCAGGGTACTTCATGCTTTTCCAAGATCGATTTGCGTTCTTGGTATCATCAACTTCGTATTCTCGAAGAAGATGTTCCCAAAACGGTTTTCTGCAAGAAGTATGGCCATTACGAGTTTACAGTCATACCTTTTGGTTTGACAAATGCTCCAGCCATCTTCATGGACTTAAAAAATAGGGTCTGCAAGCCTTATTTGGATCAGTTCGTCATTGTTTTTATTGATGACATCTTGATCTATTCAAAGTCCCGAGCCGACCACGATCAACACCTTCGTTGATTTCGGGGCCTGATTGGATTCCTTGTACACCTTAATTTGTACATTACAACTCAATTAGGACAAGCCGAATTCCTTTTTTAGATCTTCCTATTTTCATAGTTAGATTCTTGAAAATATTTAAAGTGCCAAGTGAAATCCACGGATTGGATTCCTAGTATGCTTTAAATACCCATGTCCAAAGATAACAAATTAAACGATTATACGAATAAACGATTTTGCGATTTAACGATTTTGCGAATAAACGATTATACAATTATGCGATTATGTGTTATGTGTTATGTGTTCTCCTCTATGTTCTTGTGTGATCCAATTTTCAAATCCTCATAGAATCTTTCGTATCTTTATATGAAGGATTCATAGTAGGATATTCAAAAGGTACTACTTTAAATCCTTAATGGGCTTCTACGTTGTAGTTAAAGACCCTTGGGATTATATGGTACCATTTCATGATTCGATGAGAGACCCTTTAGTGGTCTAGTCAAAAAGATTGATTCACGATTTGGTTAAAGAACGACATCTAGTGATGTAGCTGGACAGACTCCTTGATAGTCTATTTAGATCATTTATTGATTTAAAGGATTCTAAGGCGGTCTAGTCACACTCATCACAGGATTGTTCATTTGGTTTTCCCCTACACACTATAAAATAGACTGTGTGAACTGTGCAAGGAATTCTCTAATTATGGATGCGCACATAATTATGAAATTTAGTGCACAGAAATCCAGTAAGATTTATTATGTGAAGGAACCGATAGCGACAACAATAACAAAATGAGGACAATGTAATGGAGGTATGGTGGACGCACCAATGACGCTTTATATACTTGTATATAAGTGTCCCTCTTACATTGCAAACATAATGTTATTAAGGTTACTAGAAGTTCAAGAACCCTAACCAATGTTGTTCAATCTTTTCAACTTCATGTTTTAAACTCTCACAAGTTTCCTCTAAATAAATTTCGGGACGAAATTTCCTAAAGTAGGGGAGACTGTAACACCTGTGCCTCCACGGCCATCAAACAAATACCAAACCAATGAAATATTGTATTTCATACTTGGGATTTGTAAAAATATGTGTATCGTTTACACATATCAACTCTTGTTCGATTTCAAGCTCTAAATCGCTTTCTGGAAGGTTATACGCGCACTGATGCGTAAATATAACCAGTTTAATGCAACGAACACTCCGGAATAGTGAAATAGACTTAACATACCTTAAATAACCTTTACATAACTTAGAAATAAGTTTTGAAGGCTTTGGTATGGCAAAATCAAGTTTAATCGCTTACAGGGACTAAAGTTGACAAACTGCGAAAGTATGCCAATTTGAACTGTAACAGACCTTCCGGGACATGAACATAAGTTAAACATACCATAAATATCCTTTACATAGCTTAGAAATAGGCTTTGAGGTGTTCGGTATGCTAAAATAAACTTTTGTGTCATTCAGGGACTAAAAGCGTCAAAAAGTGCACAAGTTTGCATTTTTACGCGTAACTTACGTTCTGAATACATCTGGACATCCAAAAATTTATGTAAGCATGACTATATTATGTTTTAGTGTTTGGCTTGCCAAAAATCCATTCGTCGCGTCATTTGGATCGTTTTACGCGCTTATGCGCATTCCGTCGTAATTAACCGAACATCGCGTTCGTACGGCCAAACGAACCGACATCCGGGATATTTTTTAACACATTTTAAGTTCCCTATACTTTAACTTCATTTTAGAGCTTTGAAATGGGGTTAACGGGCCTTAAACGTGTCAAAAATGGCCTTATTACACAACAGGGACCAAAAGTGCAATTCTGCCATAGTTGAAGGCTTACGGACCGTAAGCCTTACCTTACGGTCCGTAAGGTATCTGCAGAACCTCAGAAGCTTCCGAACAGGCTGTTTACAGCTGTTGTGCACTTCCTAATCCCTTGCCAAGTGTTGATCTCTTATGGTGAGTGGCTAATTAACCCACCACAACTTTCCGACAAGTGTACGCATGAGATTAAGGCACGATATTCGACAAACGATCCTAACGGTGGACCGTTTACTATAAATACCCACCCCCCATTTGTTCAAAAACCCACAAATCTGATCAAGAAAGCTCTAAGTTGGAACCTTCGTTTCATACCTGAGCTATTTCGATCTGGGTTAGCATTCGGGGACCCTTCGTAAGTATTCTTTCGTTCTTTCCTTATTTTTACTGCTTTTCGAGTCAGAAAGTCAAACTTTGTTTGACTTTCAGCGTTGACCAGTAATGGTCAATGCGAAGTTCGTTTGAACTTCGCAACGTGAGTGTAATCACGTTGGTCATAGTCCTTTGGGACTATGCCCACTGATTACCACGTTGTCTAGGGTCGTAGGGTAGGCGATCTAATAAATCGCCTATACCTTCGAACCCGACCCAGTTTGGTCGATCATTAGGATCCGACCAAACACATTAGGTGACCATAGTAGGTAGGGAATAACCTTCCGAGGTTATACCCTATGGTCACATCGTTTAAGTAGTTGTATGATAGGTAGTTTATATGCCTTAGGTAAATTACCAGAATACCCTTTTCATGTATAATTGGTAATTAAGCATATGTAACCTAAACCTTTGTCACGTAACTGATTATGTAATATGTTTAGGCATATAACACTTGTCATAGGGCTAGTTAGGCGGTCCGAACGCGTTTCACGCGCACGACACGTTAAAGTAACGTATGTTACCTTAATGGGTCGCGATGGGTCGATAATACTTAGGTTAAGTTTCATTTAGTATGTAGGCTTTGTTAAACCATATCATATGAGTTCCTACACTCATTTGGTTTACAAACCCTCCTGCTACCCAGTCTTCCGATTTAGGTCCGGGTTAATTATGTAGTTACCTATATTAGGTACCGTTTGATTTCCGGGACTCCTCTAGCTTACTTGGTAGTTGTTCAAGACTCCTAAGCACTCCCAGGCGAGTACATTCTTCCCCTATTTTACTGTTTTCAATTGTTTTGGGGTGACTCATATGTGCTAAATGTTTTCGATGTTATAACGATGGTTTCAAAAACGATTAAGGCGATTTATACAAAACTAATAACGATTTCATAAAGTGAACAAACTTGTTGGTTGTAGTTACATAACAAATGA
Organism: Helianthus tuberosus; assembly: GCA_030545235.1. Taxonomy (NCBI): domain Eukaryota; kingdom Viridiplantae; phylum Streptophyta; class Magnoliopsida; order Asterales; family Asteraceae; genus Helianthus; species Helianthus tuberosus. The sequence goes on from JARYGA010060172.1 coordinate 2,784,662, forward strand.
CATTCATTAGCAATGATCAAGCCGACCAGTATTAGGTTATGGTACCATAGGATCTGACAAGTCCCGTTAGTTACTACACCCATAGTTATGTGTGGGTGTTGTGGGTAGCGACTGAATCTGAAATTGTTAATTTACTCTTTGGTAAGGGTTTATTAATGCGAATTGTTAATTTACTCTTTGGTAAGGGTCTATTAATGCGAATTGTTAATTTACTCTTTGGTAAGGGTTTATTAATGCGAATTGTTAATTTACTCTTTGGTAAGGGTTTATTAATGCGAATTGTTAATCTATCCTTTGGTAAGGGTTTATTAATGCGAATTGTTAATCTATCCTTTGGTAAGGGTTTATTAATGCGAGTCAAGAAGGTTTGAATGTTATTAGCGAGACGACCATTTAAGTAGTTTCACGACCTAAAACGAATTTAACGATTGGGTAAACGATAGGTTTTCACACGATGGTTTAACGATTGGGTAAACATTTGTACATGATTGACATTTGATCATGTATTTCCCACAAAACATAACTTTGATTTAAACCAAGTTTTATTTCAATACTTTGTTTTTGTGTATATGGTTTAGTTGAGACATTTCACTTGCCATACATGGATATTTGACATAGACATTTGACATGGATATTTGACATAGACATTTTGACATTGTTTGGTTTGATTAAGTGATTAAGTAACGATGCGTGTGTAATATGATACAAGCATGGTGGATACGCCGCTGGTACTTCCTATATATAAGTGTTTGTATGGTATTACATATTGTAGCGTTATTTGAATCATTTCAGTTTGATACATATAACATTTTATACAAGTAACATACTTTTCACAAGACATTTATTTACAAACAATTTATACAAACTCATTTTACATGGTTATTCATTTTATCATGCATTATTCCCTTATTTATACATATCACCTGATCTTATTGTTTTCAAATAATTTACTAAAACAAATGTTTTTGGGTTAAGAGTCATGGCTACGAGGTTTTACAAATTATAACCCGCTTGATTTGAGTTGGTTAATTAAGTTGCAATATTATACTCTTTTCAAACAAGGTTTTTAAATAAAGTATTGCAATGTCTAAACTAGCCATGATTTCGACACTCCTACAAAACCTATGTACTCGCCAGCATTTCTTTGCTGACCTCGTTTTCACATATGTTTCAGGTATGTTGGATGATATCGATTGATAAGATGCATGCTCACATAGGACTGGACAAGGCCTTAGTGACTCAATAACAATGATAGACTATGTTTAAATAGTGTAATTAGATTTCCAGACGATGTAATTACTCAATGTTTAATAAAACAAAACACTTTTGATATCCATGGTTATGAAACATTAATTCTGTTGCAACACGCCCCGATGTTTCCGCCGCGATTTGTTGTTTTACGCGGTCGGGGTGTGACAAGGATGCTAACCCCACTCAGGCCCCAACTCAGCAAAGGAAAACTGGAAACAACAAGGGCCCTCAGCAACAGGGTGGCTATCGGGGAAACCACCCTAAGTTTAACAAGTGTAACCGATACCACAGTGGGGCATGTGGCAAAAGTCATTGCCAGCGATGCAACAAGATGGGGCATGAAGCCAAAGACTGCAGGAGCCAGCTTCCAGCTAGGCAGAATCAGCAACAACCACAGCAACAACAGCAGCAAGGAAACTATCATGGATGCTTCAAGTGTGGAGCAATGGGGCACATGCGAAGGGATTGCCCTGAACTGAACCCGAACCGTAATAACAACCAGGTGCTGGAAACAACAATCAAAACAACAACAATGCTGGAAATGGTGCAAGAGGAAGGGCTTTGTGATTGGAGCTGGAGAAGCTAGGAATGATCCCAACGTCGTGGCAGGTAAGTTCCTACTCGATGATCGTTATGTTTCTGTAATATTTGATTCTGGAGCCGATGCTAGCTATGTATCCCTACGTATTAGTAAGAAGCTTAAGCGTACGCCTAAGATATTAAGTTCTAAGCATACCGTTGAGTTAGCAAATGGTAGGAACATCGAGGCCTCACACATGATAAATAACTGCAAACTAGTATTGTCTGGTCAGACCTTTAGCATCGATCTTTTCCCTATCATCCTTGGAAGCTTCGACGTCGTCATTGGTATGGATTGGTTATCCAAGCATCGGGCTGAAATCCTCTGTCAAGAGAAAATGGTTCGTATTCCCCGTCGTTCTGGCAAACCCCTTATCGTTCAAGATGACAAAGGCGGAGTAGTCACAAGTATCATCTCGTTCTTAAAAGCCCAGAAGTGTTTACGAAAGGGAAACACCACTATTTTAGCACTTGTCACCGATATCCAGGAAAAGGAAAAGAGGATAGAAAATTTCCAGTTGTACGCGGCCACCCTGAGGTATTTCCTGAAGAGTTACCTGGACTCCCTCCTCACCGTCAGGTCGAATTTCAAATCGAGCTAACTCCCGGAGCGGCACCTATAGCTCGTGCACCTTATCGACTAGCTCCTGCAGAATTGAAGGAACTTTCTACACAACTGCAAGAACTGTTGGATAAAGGATTTATCCGTCCTAGTTCGTCACCCTGGGGAGCACCAGTGCTCTTTGTCAAGAAGAAGGATGGTACATTCCGTATGTGCATCGACTATCGTGAGCTGAACAAAGTTACCATCAAGAACCGCTACCCACTCCCACGTATCGACGATCTATTCGACCAGTTGCAAGGGTCAAGCTACTACTCCAAGATTGATCTGCGATCGGGTTATCATTAGTTGAGAGTTCGCGACGAGGACATCTCCAAAACTGCGTTCAGAACTCGTTATGGTCACTACGAGTTCCTCGTCATACCATTTGGAATGACTAACGCGCCTGCAGTTTTCATGGATCTCATGAACCGAGTGTGCAAGCCATACCTCGACAAGTTTATGATTGTGTTTATCGACGACATCCTGATCTACTCAAAGAGCCAAGAAGAGCATGAACAACACCTGCGTCTTATTCTCGAACTCCTTCGCAATGAGCAACTGTACGCCAAGTTCTTGAAATGTGACTTCTGGCTTCAAGAAGTCCATTTCCTTGGACACGTAGTCAATAAGGACGGAATTCACGTCGATCCAACTAAGATCGACTCTATAAAGAACTGGCCTACACCTAAGACACCGACCGAAGTTCGCCAATTCTTGGGATTGGCAAGATACTACCGCAGATTCATCAAGGGATTTTCGAAGATCGCTCAACCCCTCACGACTCTCACCGAGAAGGGTATTGCTTACAAGTGGAATGATGCTCAGGAGTCCGCTTTCCAGAGGCTAAAGGAGAATCTCTGTAGTGCTCCTATCCTTTCGTTACCTGAGGGTACCGACGAGTTTGTGGTTTACTGCGACACATCTATTCATGGGCTCGGTTGCGTGTTGATGCACCGCGAGAAAGTTATCGCCTACGCTTCTCGACAACTTAAGATTCACGAAAGGAACTACACGACACACGACTTGGAACTTGGAGCAGTCGTATTCACGCTCAAGATATGGAGACATTACTTGTACGGTACCAAATGCACGATTTACACCGATCACAAGAATCTCCAGCACATTATGGAATAGAAAGAGTTGAACATGAGACAACGTAGATGGGTGGAACTCCTTAATGACTACGAATGCGTGATCAAGTATCATCCAGGCAAGGCCAATGTTGTAGCCGACACCCTTAGCAGGAAGGAAACCAAACCTAAGCGTGTAGGTGCGTTACAGCTTACCATTCACTCCAGCCTTCCTAATGAAATACGAGATGCTCAGGTTAAGGCATTGAAAGCAGAGAACATCAGGGCTGAGTCCCTGTGAAGATCGAGAAAACGGTTAGAACAAAAGGAAGACGGCGCTTGGGTTCCGCTTTACGGCAATCTACGTGAGCTTGTAATGGACGAAGCGCACAAGTCTCGCTACTCGGTACATCCTGGTTCGGATAAGATGTACCACGACCTCAAGCCTACATATTGGTGGCCTAGTATGAAAGCCAAAATAGCAACCTACGTTAGCAAATGCTTGACCTGTGCTAGAGTCAAGGTTTAATACCAGAAGTCGTCGGGCTTGTTGCAACAACCAGAACTGCCAAAATGGAAATGGGAGCAAATTTCCATGGATTTCGTCACATGCTTTTGATGTGCGTGAAGTGTGTTATGGTTTTAATGTTTATTTTAAGCCCTTTTACACTTTTTTAGCCAAGTTTTAAATTTATAAAACATGATATTTACTAACACTAAGCACATATATGGGCAAGTGCACCTATCGTGAGCGTAGTATAGTGTTGGTAAGATACCGAGGTCGTCCAAGGACACAAGAGCTTTTAGTACCGGTTTATCCTCAACATCTAATCAAATCAAAAAATTAGAAAAAGGTTTTAAACTAGAAAAATAAAAACTAACTAAAATGCTGAAAATAAAATAAAAAGAAAAAACAGATAGACAAGATGAATCACTTGGCTCCGACTCGTGTAAAGTGTAACCTTTGATTATTTCCGCACTTTTGCACTTTTTAAGAGATTATCTTAGTTATTGTAGTAGGCCCCTCTTTTGAAGGTGACGTTACCCTCAACCCAGTAGTTTGAGTCAGCAAGGATACAATCCTAAAGGGTCGGATTATTGAAAGATAATTAATTAAGTTATTAATGCATATTATGGTAGGCCCCTCTTTTGAAGGTGACGTTACCCTCGGCTAAGTAGTCTAAGTCAGCAGGGATACAGTCCTAAGTAGCCGGGTTAAAGTATTAATAGTAGCTTACATATGAGGGGATCAAAGAGTTTGGACCCCCGCCATCCAATACCGTTAAGTATTGAAGGAGGTCCTACTAAATTTGACCCAGGTCTTTGCAGGATCTATACACTGAACAAGGCAAGACTTTTACCAAACCGTTCCCTTAAACCCCGACCAGGTAGCCAACATACCTCCATATAGACCGTGGAGATATGAATGGTGAAAATATTTTATTTTATATAGACAGTAAAATAATGCCAAGACACCACGGACAAACGATAAGGAAAAATCACCTTCAACATAAGAAACTAGTTATTAAAGTTATTAATACATAACCAAGTGAAAAGTGCGAAAAGATTAAAAATAAAAAGTATTACACTAGACACTTTGTCTTCACCAAGTGATGTAAGAGACTTAGGCAAACATGGCCTTGATTGTCAAGAACTCTTACGATCAATCTTGGATCCTGAGACGACTCACACACTCTATGATGGACAATGGATGATGGTGGTGGATGATGGTGTTATGGTGGTGGTGGGTGGTGGATGAAGTGTGAGAGAGGTGGTGTGCCAAGGGATGGTTTGCACTTGAGCCAAGCACTCCTATTTATAGGCTGACCAGAAGCTCGGGCACGGCCCCGTGTCCAGTGGGCACGGCCCCGTGTCCATCCTCTTCTCTATCTTCATTAATTGCACTTTGTCTGCATTAGTTGACCACGCCCCCGTGTCCGCTGGGCACGCCCCCGTGTGCAGAAGCATATCTGTACTATCAAGATTTGCCTGGATTCTGCGAATCTTATAGTTGACCACGACCCCGTGTCCGCTGAGCACGGCCCCATGGTGGGCGATAGAAGCTTCTATAGCTTTGTCTTTTATTCTGGCACTTGGGCACGTCCCCGTGTTCACTGAGCACGGGGCGTGTTCAGCCTTCTGTTCTCTTGTTTTGCTTGGGAAGATGCTTTCGGGGAGGTCGGGCATGCCACGTTTGTTCTTTTTCTTGTATTTATGTTAGATTTAGCTGCCTTTTTTCTTCTTTTGTTAATTTGAGCTCATTTAATCCTGAAAATACAAAAGGAAGACAAAAGCACACTTTTTCCAACATTAGTACTAAAAAATGGTTAGTTTTATGCCACAATTGATGTAATTTATATGTTGAATTTTGCATACATCAAATACCCCCACACTTGAATCTTTGCTTGTCCTCAAGCAAAACTCTTTATAATGTGGCTTTACACTCCCAAATGGAATGGGTAGAAGAGAAGGTTTTTGGTCTTGTCATAGAGTGTCGGGATTTCCAAGATTCTTTATTAAGTTTTATTTTTATTTATTTACAATCCTATTCGTCCTGATTTATTTAAAACTTTTCATAAGATAAATTACTTATTAGGGCATAACATGCCTCTTTAAAATTCTATTTATATACAAGTTCACATACCTCATGGGGGATCACTCAACACTCGGCCGAAGATGTATTTTAGTGAATCACTCGAGAGCGGCATGAAACTTACTCCTACCATAAGCTTGCCAAGCAAGCAATCAATCCTCCTCCTTTTTAACTATATACCTTTGTAAATATCAAGAGGACTTTTGGGGTGAAGGGTTAGGCTTGGGTTAAAGGTAGGTGGTTAGGTTAGTGGTTAGAGAAAGGGCGAAAATCGTAACAAGCGTCGATTTTCGTAAGACTTTTTATTTTTGCAACTTTTATTTTGATGAAACTTTTATTCAAACAAAGTTATTTTTGATAAACTTGTTTGTTTATTTCTCTTTTTCTTCATCATCAACATATTTTTTTTTGAAAAGTCATACGAAATACCGAGCTTGTTACTAAAATAAAAGGTTAAAAATAAAAAGGGTTTTGGTGGGTGAAAAGGTGTTTGGTTTGGGTTATGAAATGAAAAGGTTTAGGCTCAAAGGGGCTAACTAGGGGGATTTTGGGTAGGTGGTAAAAAAAAAAGAAAAATAATGGTGTAGAAATAAAAATGGTTAGTCCTAATGCCTCCATCATTTACTTACTCGGGTTTAAGTTGGTAAGGACCAGGAATGTATCGTCGTGGCAAGTTCTAGAGTCGTAAGAACCAAGCGGCTATTCACACAAGAAATGAAAAATGAGCATTTAGTTTAATGGTATGTATTTTTATGCTCAATAAAGGCTCAAAACTCACTTTTGTGGGAATGGGTTTTTATGTGATCAAGTATATATAATCAAATTTTAACTAAGCTTGTCATGCCGTTTCATAATTTTCTTATGTTGGTTCTTTTTATCACGACGCTATCGGTTGTAAATTTGTAAAAATATAACCTTTTTAGAATTTGAAATTCCCAAGTTAAACCTAGACAAGTAAAAAAATTGAAAATTTTTGAAAATTTTTTTTTTGGGGTGATTAGCGGTTCCAATAGAGTTTTGTGTAAGGCTTGTAGTTAGGACTTGCAGGATTCAAGGTTTTAGCATCCCCCCCACACTTAAATTACACATTGCCCTCAATGTGTCCCAAAAATAAGTTTTTAGGTTGATTGAATGTGTAAAAAGGTGTGAAAAAGCAAAAAATTGTGTTACTGGGCGTCTGGACACGGCCCCGTGCCGGATGGACACGATCCCGTGTTCAGGTGCCAGTAACGAAAACTTACAGAAGGTGGACACGTGTTTACTGGGCACGAACCCGTGTGACAACTTGTAATTTCGCTCGTAATTTCGAGGTAAAAACTATGGGATTCCGCATTTACGAATTTACTTTTATACGTGTTTTATTTAGGTAACCGGACAAACTTGTATGGCGAATTAGTTATACGTACCTAACTTGTGGCATAACCCGTTACTTATGAGACCCTAACCGTGACTTGATTAATATATTATGTTAATCAAGTTAATGTCTAACTATACTATTATTATTATTATGATTATTTGTGAAAAAAAAAAAACAATAATGACTATAGCATATATCAAAGTTATAATAACAAAACCCCTTTCTTTCTTTGGTCTTGGCCTAGCTTAACGAGTCCACGGTTCCCAGCCCAACCACCCTTTAATCCATTTCTACTCTTTTGTTACTCATGTGGATCGGCCCAATCAAAGCTCCACCGCCCTCACATGCTATTTACGTAACATTATTTTATAATAACACAACAATCCCAAACCCTACTTCTTTAGAGCGAGCAGTCTACTACTCCCTTCCCCCTCACTCTTGGTGGTCGACGGCAGCGAGGCAGCAGCCCCCTCACCTCACAACGCTGTCTCTCTCTCGCACTAGCCCCCTCCTATTCGAACTCTCTTACGCATCTTCTTTCGGTTAGTGCGTTTCGTGTTTCTTTTTATTGTTAAACCCTGCAAATTCTTGGCTGCGTTTTGTTATATCTTTGACGATTATATTGATTATGGTGTTAACTTGAAGAATAAGATGCATGAGAATCGCGTATGGCGTTCGTTTTACCGGTTAGATATGCATAGGCCTATATATGTTAACTAGGTATCATATTTCGAATCTAAATTTGTTCATGAGTGAATCGCTATATGATGTTAAGTGTCTTGCTATGCTTTCTGTTTTTGTGATGGTGATTGATGCTTCTTGATGAAACATGTATTATTACGATTTGCCGGAACTTGCTAATCTGAACATCATATATGTAAACAAACTGTGGTTTTCACGAAGGTGTGTGTGTGGTCACGAATAGAGGTGTCGATGTCAGCTATATATATATGAGTGAACTGTTAATGGCAAGTGTAGTATGATATAGAGATATAGTTGGATGTTTATAGTTACGGACCACATCATTTTTAACATACAACTTTAAACAATGGTGCTATACTTTATAGTTGGAATGGGTGCCTGATCCGATTGTGGTGCGTGCGGTAGATCTTAGGTAAAGGAACTCCGGTTCAACTTCGACTTTAAAACATGAACTCGTGTGTTAAATTTGCGTGTTTATGTAGACATGAAGGGAATCGAGTTTGTGTGTTTGAGGTTATGAATAATGTGCTCGTTTGAAACTGTATGTACATAAATGTGGATGATGCATGCGATGAGATGTAAGTGATGTATATGTACGTTATATATATATGTTATATATGTTTGAAAGAATGCATGGTAGCTGTAGTCATATAATGAGTATTTTGGAAATAGATTTGTTTATTTATTTTGTTTATTTATTTATTGTTTTTATTAAGGACATGTATCACAATATGTGGGGATAAGGGTGAACGCATGGTATGGGGATTTTGGATGGAAGCATGTATTATTTATGTGTAAATCGTTGAATGTGATTTATGTACTAAGTTGTTGGTGTATGTATAAATGATGCTACACATAACGATACAAAATACATGATGGCTATTTCTTATACACTGTTTATGGACTACGTGATAAATGTGAAATATGTGTATGCTTGGTATAAACTGTTACTTGATTGATGCGTGTACACTACTTGACAAGTACGTGTTAGATACGTGTAGGAACTTTGTATTTTGTTTAAAACCATTAACAAACTAAATGGTAATCATATTAGGACGTGATTGACCAACCCTGACCATTGGCTATTTTAAGAGTTCAACCGAGCAACCAAAGGTGAGTTCACACTTTCTACAAGGCATGGGATTCACAGGGGTTGGGAATGGGTAAAGGATTGAAACTGAAACTGCGTGATTTCCTGGTTTGGAACACGTACACACCCTCTTTATTGAAGGGTGACAACACGTACTAAGAACTTAATCGGAACCTGCGTAATCTCCTGGTTTGGGGATTACGTACACACCCTCTTATTTGAAGGGTGACAACACGGATACTAGACCAAAACTCTCTATCATGAAGTCCCTCCTTTTATATCGACTTAATCGCCGGGCCAATGGCGAGCGGGTCATTAGTTAGATAGCGCTATTTAGGTTTGACAAGCCTCACACCGTGCCGCAGAGGACGGGCGTGAACTAATGGATCTGGGCACTAGTCAATGATGATAGACATTGACGTCAGGGCACCAACTTACTTTAGTCAGTGGTCGATATGGTAAACAGGTCTAGTGGTTAACATGGGGAAGCCCCCACCAACTATGGATATGTTTGGGAAACAGGGTAAACTGATTAACTTGCAACTTACAAATGAATTCCTGGTTTTTGAAACAACTTAACAATGAACACCAACTGTGAACTCGCTCAACTTTGTTGTTGAATCGTTGTTACATGCCTTGCAGGTCGTTAGGTACTTATGGAGCTTGCACGAGGAGGCGTGGTCGTTGTGGGACATGGACAACGATGTGCCATGTTAAACATTTAAACATTTGAACTTATATTTGGTTTTGGATTTAATCATTATGCTTCCGCTTGCAACTTAAACTATGTTTTGTTTGGACACCAATTGTATTGGTTGGATTTTCTAATTACTTACATGCTTGTTCAATATGATTGGTGGCTGAATCCTGGTCAGTCACGCCTCCAGGCGGTGATACTCCGCGTGTGGATTTTGGGGGTGTGACAGATTGGTATCAGAGCCATTGGTTATAGTGAACTTGGTTTTAAAAAGGGGGAAACGTTTTTTTTAAACACCAGACTATAACCTGTTCAGTGCTCGACGATCCACAACGATGCTTCGCTCCACGTGTAAGACTCAACACTCTAGGTGGTATGATTTATTTTTGTATTGCCTACTTGCTAGTTTACATTTACATTGTGTGTTGCATATGGTATGCCCAGTTAGAGTAGTAGCATGTTATCTATTAACCCTGATGCGTTATATATGACACCCGAATGTTTACTTGAAATTTGACAAGTGGTGGTCAAATTCTTTTCTGTTCCCTCGTCACCGCACTACGACCATTGTTTAGGTGTTCTAGCTAGTCATACGCTTATCTAGACATGACGTCGCCATCTGACCCCCCGTACATTCGGATTGTACGTCAACATTCACGAAGACCAGACCTGGCTCAAACGTACTTGGATTTAGGAGAACTATACCTACGCATCCCTGTTGACGAACCTTATCACCTTCGCCTGTCATCTTCACCAGAAACGAAGCAGCCATAGTTACACGCCTTCGTCGTTTTGCAGCTCGCAACCTTACCCACCAAACTCTATTTTGGACAAATGATACACTCGCGCGACCGCGATGCAACGAACTTCCCTTTTTGTGCCATGCCGCCATGCACCACTACTGGAAATTACTTCTAGACAACAGATTAGCTGGTCGAGCCCTTCCGTTATTGATGGGCCCCTGTTTTCGCTCGATTCTTCGTATGAACCTCATTAATTCCCCGTTTCTTCGATTAGCAACTGATTTAACGAAATGCCAACAACCATACCATGATTTTCAACGATCACAAGACTACCTTATTACCTTGTTGGATGGTTTATTCTTATTCTACTTGATTAGCCCTCACGTATACCCAACTTAGTGAATGGAAGCCATTACTGGTGAAATAGTCTTCAGGACAATTGGGGACAGAGTTGTGGATCACTCAACCTACCGGAAAACACGATAATTTATACGTTTACCTGACCCACCTTACACTACAAGAGACGTACTCTAATGTCATGATAGTTTTTCTTTCATATGCGGAATCTTTGCACTAGGTCTTGCACCAACACGTGAATATTGATTAATGATATGTCCAATTTCTACCATTGGCTTAGACCAAACCATCGCCCTCTTGCCACAGTGACCTTACGTTCTCACTACTCCATGCTGAGATACTGAAACGAACACGCTCTAGCTTAAAGAAAGTGGAAGGCTCGACTTTCGATCATTGGTGATCACTCCTCGAAACCTTGAGGGTGGCGGTGTATTGTTGATACGATCATACTCCCTTGAACACATTTTTGCATTTTTCCTTTGGAACCTCACAATTACACAGACGTAAGTTGGATTCATTCGCACGACCCAAGGAACTGATTAACTACTGGTTTTCGAATGAACTTATGGTTTTTGAAAACAACTTTAAACTGAACATACCTGAAGAACTCAGCGGATTTCACAACGTATTCCCCGTGTCAAATCTGAAGAAGTGTCTGTCAGATGAGACCCTCATAGTTCCTCTCAAGGAACTCACTATCGACGATCAGTTTCGATTCGTCGAGGAACCTGTAGAGATTACAGACCGAGATGTTAAGATTCTCAAGCATACCAGAATACCTCTTGTTCGAGTTCGCTGGAACTCCCGTCGTGGCCCAGAGTTCATCTGGGAACAAGAAGACCAAATGAAACACAAATATCCCCAGTTGTTCGAGAACAGCGAAACCACACTGAGGCTGAAGCTACTGCGGAATTTCAGGACGAAATTCCAAACCAACGGGGGAAGGATGTGACACCCCAGGGAAACCAGGAAAACCACGCAACCTAAATAGCTTCCTCAGTAACTACGTGCTAAATTTCGGGACGAAATTTCTTTCAAGTTGGGGATAATGTGACAACTTGTAATTTCGCTCGTAATTTCGAGGTAAAAACTGTGGGATTCCGCATTTACGAATTTACTTTTATACGTGTTTTATTTAGGTAACCGGACAAACTTGTATGGCGAATTAGTTATACGTACCTAACTTATGGCATAACCCGTTACTTATGAGACCCTAACCGTGACTTGATTAATATATTATGTTAATCAAGTTAATGTCTAACTATACTATTATTATTATTATGATTATTTGTGAAAAAAAAAACAATAATGACTATAGCATATATCAAAGTTATAATAACAAAACCCCTTTCTTTCTTTGGTCTTGGCCTAGCTTAACGAGTCCACGGTTCCCAGCCCAACCACCCTTTAATCCATTTCTACTCTTTTGTTACTCATGTGGATCGGCCCAATCAAAGCTCCACCGCCCTCACATGCTATTTACGTAACATTATTTTATAATAACACAACAATCCCAAACCCTACTTCTTAAGAGCGTGCAGTCTACTACTCCCTTCCCCCTCACTCTTGGTGGTCGACGGCAGCGAGGCAGCAGCCCCCTCACCTCACAACGCTGTCTCTCTCTCGCACTAGCCCCCTCCTAATCGAACTCTCTTACGCATCTTCTTTCGGTTAGTGCGTTTCGTGTTTCTTTTTATTGTTAAACCCTGCAAATTCTTGGCTGCGTTTTGTTATATCTTTGACGATTATATTGATTATGGTGTTAACTTGAAGAATAAGATGCATGAGAATCGCGTATGGCGTTCGTTTTACCGGTTAGATATGCATAGGCCTATATATGTTAACTAGGTATCATATTTCGAATCTAAATTTGTTCATGAGTGAATCGCTATATGATGTTAAGTGTCTTGCTATGCTTTCTGTTTTTGTGATGGTGATTGATGCTTCTTGATGAAACATGTATTATTACGATTTGCCGGAACTTGCTAATCTGTACATCATATATGTAAACAAACTGTGGTTTTCACGAAGGTGTGTGTGTGGTCACGAATAGAGGTGTCGATGTCAGCTATATATATATGAGTGAACTGTTAATGGCAAGTGTAGTATGATATAGAGATATAGTTGGATGTTTATAGTTACGGACCACATCATTTTTAACATACAACTTTAAACAATGGTGCTATACTTTATAGTTGGAATGGGTGCCTGATCCGATTGTGGTGCGTGCGGTAGATCTTAGGTAAAGGAACTCCGGTTCAACTTCGATTTTAAAACATGAACTCGTGTGTTAAATTTGCGTGTTTATGTAGACATGAAGGGAATCGAGTTTGTGTGTTTGAGGTTATGAATAATGTGCTCGTTTGAAACTGTATGTACATAAATGTGGATGATGCATGCGATGAGATGTAAGTGATGTATATGTACGTTATATATATATGTTATATATGTTTGAAAGAATGCATGGTAGCTGTATTCATATAATGAGTATTTTGGAAATAGATTTGTTTATTTATTTTGTTTATTTATTTATTGTTTTTATTAAGGACATGTATCACAATATGTGGGGATAAGGGTGAACGCATGGTATGGGGATTTTGGATGGAAGCATGTATTATTTATGTGTAAATCGTTGAATGTGATTTATGTACTAAGTTGTTGGTGTCTGTATAAATGATGCTACACATAACGATACAAAATACATGATGGCTATTTCTTATACACTGTTTATGGACTACGTGATAAATGTGAAATATGTGTATGCTTGGTATAAACTGTTACTTGATTGATGCGTGTACACTACTTGACAAGTACGTGTTAGATATGTGTAGGAACTTTGTATTTTGTTTAAAACCATTAACAAACTAAATGGTAATCATATTAGGACGTGATTGACCAACCCTGACCATTGGCTATTTTAAGAGTTCAACCGAGCAACCAAAGGTGAGTTCACACTTTCTACAAGGCATGGGATTCCCAGGGGTTGGGAATGGGTAAAGGATTGAAACTGAAACTGCGTGATTTCCTGGTTTGGAACACGTACGCACCCTCTTTATTGAAGGGTGACAACACGTACTAAGAACTTAATCGGAACCTGCGTAATCTCCTGGTTTGGGGATTACGTACACACCCTCTTATTTGAAGGGTGACAACACGGATACTAGACCAAAACTCTCTATCATGAAGTCCCTCCTTTTATATCGACTTAATCGCCGGGCCAATGGCGAGCGGGTCATTAGTTAGATAGCGCTATTTAGGTTTGACAAGCCTCACACCGTGACGCAGAGGACGAGCGTGAACTAATGGATCTGGGCACTAGTCAATGATGATAGACATTGACGTCAGGGCACCAACTTACTTTAGTCAGTGGTCGATATGGTAAACAGGTCTAGTGGTTAACATGGGGAAGCCCCCACCAACTATGGATATGTTTGGGAAACAGGGTAAACTGATTAACTTACAACTTACAAATGAATTCCTGGTTTTTGAAACAACTTAACAATGAACACCAACTGTGAACTCGCTCAACTTTGTTGTTGACTCGTTGTTACATGCCTTGCAGGTCGTTAGGTACTTATGGAGCTTGCACGAGGAGGCGTGGTCGTTGTGGGACATGGACAACGATGTGCCATGTTAAACATTTAAACATTTGAACTTATATTTGGTTTTGGATTTAATCATTATGCTTCCGCTTGCAACTTAAACTATGTTTTGTTTGGACACCAATTGTATTGGTTGGATTTTCTAATTACTTACATGCTTGTTCAATATGATTGGTGGCTGAATCCTGGTCAGTCACGCCTCCAGGCGGTGATACTCCGCGTGTGGATTTTGGGGGTGTGACAACCCGTGTTTGGCGAAAATCTGCAGACTAAGACAAACAGCAGGTCTGTGGTAGTGGGCACGGGGGCGTGTCGGCTGGACATGGCCCCGTGTAGACAATTTGCAAAGTTTGAAAAACAGGTTTCTGGCTCTGGTTTTCCTGTCCCGGCATTAGTAGCGCTAATGTTCTAAGCCTCGTATGTACCTGTTTTATCAATTAATACTACACCAAACCATAGCAAGCATCCTAAATTACCATCGTTCAACATCCACATCACAAAGTTAAAAAGAAAAACAAATGCAGAAAATAAAAAGAGTTAACGGAAAGTAAATTGTTCAATACACGGCACGCAGGCCAGAAATTATACAAGATAAAAGGGGGTTAACCTGTGGGATCACCAACCAACTGCTTCTGCCTCCGCTCCTCCCGCCTAGTCCATGTCCTCGTCCTCATCATCATCATCTCCTCCACCGTGCCCCGCAATGTACTCCCGGATATTTCCAATATCATCTTGGATATCGGATATGTTTCTCTCGATTGCTCCAACCCGGTTGTACGTGTTGCTCGCCATGTTATAGGTGTTCTTGGTGCACATGAGGTTTTCCTGCAATAAATCATGTAAACTTTGGAAGTTAGGAAAACCGCCTCCTTGGCAGGAGGATTGGCCCGGATCACCATGGGGCTGGTACTGGTACTGATGATGTTGTGGAGCGTGAAGGACGAGTGCCTCTTGCGGGTTCAATGCATGCCCCTGCATCCTTTGGAAGCTAGCCGATCCGTCTTCAGCTGCATAAATTAAGTTCATGGAGCGGCAGATGTGTACATCCACTCTTCCCGACCATGGACTCCTTTTGAAGGACCTAGGTATGTTCGTGAAGTGCTTGAAGAGACGGTATACCCACCCCCCGAAGAAGATAGGGGTTGGTGAAATAGCAAGTCGGTTTAGATGCATGTTACGGAGCAGGAGGAACGGAACATCGAGGTGTGTGCGGTTATGGATGCAGTGGAGGACAACCAAATCTCTCAACCCAACACCACCACTGCTATCATGCCTTTGGCTAAGAGAGTAAGCAAGGACTCTATGAATGTAACGGTAAAGCGGGTCCCTTAGCTTAGTGCTCTTAGTGCTGCTCGGGTTGTAGTGCCCTTCACCAATCTGAGCCCATGCGGCTTGGTGTTCGTTCTCATCCAACTCTCGCACCCCTCCGGTGTTTTCTTCATTACCCGCATCTTCCTCCGCATACAGCCCTACTATCGACCCAAATTGTGCCATTGAAATCGAGTACCTAGTTCCACCACATCGGAATGCTACCCCATCATTGTCAAATGGGTCGCATCTTGAATTGAACGTGAAGGTGCTATAGAATTCCATAGTGCATTCGTGGACTGATTGAAGTCGAGTGGTTAGGGCAACTCTTAGTGGTCCGGTGACTAGGTTGTTGAAGCGGTCAAGTTGGTTCACCAATGCTAACAAATCCATGCATGCTTGTCTTGGGTATTCTTCCGGTCTTATTTGAAGTACTTCGTATCTAGCCCTAGCATCGAGCTCATTTGCGTTGAACCTCGTGAACTTCCTTGACATCTGAAAGAATACACCAAAAGTTAGCATGAAATAGTGGAGTTTTCGGACAAAACTGCAAACTGCGAGCTGGACACGGCCCCGTGTTCAGCGGACACGACCCCGTGTCCAGGCGTCTGTTACTCAAAAACATCATTTTTCGACCCGGTTTCGAAAACTTGAAAATTTTTGGTCCAATAGGTGCGGTTTCCCCCGAAAATGAAACCCCAAGTGCCGTTTTTCCCAAAACAACCCGTTTACCCATTCAATTTTATCTTTTTCGGTTCAAAAACAAGGGTTTGGGGTTTTGTGAGAAATTGGGCGAATCTTTGAACTATACAAGGGGATTTACTTCCTATAACACTTATCTAACTAAATGCTAACAGATTTAAGCAAAAATTTGAGGTTCGATCCGGATGTAGTTCAAGAACCCTAGATTTTTTCCCAAATTTTTGAAGTTTTAACTACATGCAAGTGCTAAATATAACTACTAATGATGATAGAATCATACTTTGATGTTGTTAGAACTAGAGGAGACGTCGAAAATCTGTGGAAAATCGCCTTGAACCAGAGCGTTTTTGGGGAAACGGGGCGTGTGGAATGGTGTAACTGTTATGAAAAAGGGGATTTATCCCGACAGTTGCGCGGACACGGCCTCGTGCCGTGCAAAGTTGAAAAAAATTTTTTAGTGCTCGTGTGAATGCCTTCGTTTTTCCCAAAACTTGGTTAGAAGACTTACCGATTTAGATGTCATCCCAATTGTTCGTAACTTACCAGGTATGATGTTGATACTTTCATTCTTCGACCGTTTGAAGCGAGATTTCTTCCTCTTCATCCTCAATGAATCCTTGATAGAGTTTTAGCCGTTGGCCATTGACTTTGAATGGAATTCCATTCCGAGATTTAATTTCTACTGCACCGTGTGGGAAAATATGGGTGATGGAAAAAGGTCCTGACCACCTAGACTTTAATTTACCAGGAAATAGTCGAAGTCATGAATTAAACAAAAGAACTTGGTCTCCTACTCGAAATTCATTAGGTTTAATATGTTTGTCATGCAAGTTTTTCATTCTTTCCTTATAAATTTCAGAGTTTGAGTATGCGTAATTCCTTAGTTCGTCTAAATCATTTAATTGACAAAATCGATTTCTACCAGCAAATTCTAAATCCAAGTTTACATTTTTAATTGCCCAGTAGGCTTTGTGTGCTATTTCTACTGGCAAATGACAGCTTTTTCCATAGACGAGCTTATATGGGGTTGTACCTATTGTTGTTTTATAAGCAGTTCGAAAAGCCCATAAAGCATCATCTAATTTATCTGCCCATTCCTTTTTATTTAACCCTACGGTTATTTCAAGTATTCGTTTTAAACCCATATTAGTCACTTCGGCTTGTCCGTTTGTTTGAGGGTGATATGCTGTTGAGATCCGGTGATAGACCCCATATCTTGTTAAAAAAATTTCAAGTTGATGGTTGCAAAAATGGGTACCTCTATCACTTATTAACGCTTTAGGTGTGCCAAAACGAGAGAATAATTTTTTCAGAAATCTTACCACGACTCTTCCATCGTTTGTTGGAAGTGCCTCGGCTTCGGCCCATTTAGACAAGTAATCTATTGCCACAAGTATATATTTGTTTCCATTTGATGGTGGGAAAGGTCCCATAAAGTCGAGTCCCCACACATCAAAAATTTCACAAACAAGAATGCCATTTTGGGGCATTTCGTTTTTGGAAGAGATATTACCTGTTCTTTGGCAAGCATCGCAAGTCTTGACAAGACTTTGGGCGTCTTTGTAAATGGTCGGCCAATAAAATCCTGAATCAAATACCTTTCGTGCGGTACTATCGGCACCATGATGTCCTCCGTATGGACCTTCATGACAATGGCGGAGAATTCTTCGTGCTTCGCTACCATGTACGCATCGTCGGATGAGTTGGTCGGCACACATTTTGAAAAGATATGGATCTCCCCAAAAATAATGTTTCACATTGGCAAAGAATTTTTTTCTTTGATGATGTGGCCAACCTTTTGCAACTATACCGCTAGCTAGGTAGTTAGCATAGTCGCCGTACCATGGCTCTTCTTTGTATTCCACCATTTCTAGGGAATCCGTTGGAAATTTTTCGTTGATTTGCTCGTCCCTAGTTACCTCCAAAGCTGGGTCTTCTAAGCGTGAAAGATGATCTGACGCGGTATTTTCTGCTCCTCTTTTGTCTTTGATTTCAATATCAAATTCTTGGAGGAGTAGAATCCACCGAATCAAACGTGGTTTTGCGTCCTGCTTTTTGAAGAGATATCGAATGGCTGCATGATCTGTATAGACTATAGTTTTAGAAAGAACAAGATAAGAACGAAATTTATCAAAAGCAAATACCACAGCTAGTAATTCTTTTTCAGTTGTTGTGTAATTTTCTTGTGCATCGTTAAGTGTTTTACTAACATAATAAATTGGGTGAAAATGCTTTTCTTTTCTTTGTCCCAAGACAGCTCCAACTGCAAAGTCACTTGCGTCGCACATGATTTCGAAAGGAAATTTCCAATCAGGCGCTATCATGATAGGTGCATTGACTAGCATTTCCTTTAGGGTTAGAAATGCTTGATTGCAATCCTTGTCAAAGATGAAAGGGGCATCTTTTTCAAGTAATTTTGTTAGAAGCCTTGAAATTTTAGAAAAGTCTTTGATAAACCGCCTATAAAATCCGGCATGCCCTAGGAAACTCCTGATAGCTCTAACGGAGGATGGGGGTGGTAGTCGAGAAATGGTGTCTATTTTGGCTCGATCCACCTCCATTCCTTCGCTTGAGATTTTGTGACCGAGTACTATTCCCTCCGTTACCATGAAATGGCATTTTTCCCAGTTAAGGGCGAGGTTAGTTTCCTCACATCGGAATAGCATCCGTTCAAGGTTATCGAGGCATTGGTCGTATGAATCCCCAAAGATAGAAAAGTCGTCCATGAAGACTTCCATTGTCTTTTCTATCATGTCATGGAAGATGGCTACCATGCAACGTTGGAATGTTGCGGGGGCATTACATAGGCCAAATGGCATGCATCGATAAGCAAAAGTTCCATAGGGACATGTGAAGGTTGTCTTTTCGTGGTCTTCGGGTGCTATCGGGATTTGAATGTAACGTGAAAAACTATCCAAGAAACAGTAAAATTTATGACCGGATAATCTTTCTTACATTTGATCAATAAAGGGCAAAGGAAAGTGATCTTTCCTAGTTGCTTCATTTAATCGTCTATAATCTATACATACTCTCCATCATGTGATGGTTCTCGTTGGTATTAATTCATTCTTTTCATTAGTTATTACCATCATACCTCCTTTCTTTGGAACTATTTGAACGGGACTTACCCAAGGACTATCAGAGATAGGATAGATAAGTCCAGCGTCAAGTAATTTGATGACTTCGTTTTTAACAACTTCTTGAACATTTGGATTTACTCGACGTTGTGGTTGTATTACCGATTTGTAGTCATCATTCATTAAAATTTTGTGCGTGCACATGGAAGGACTTATTCCTTTAATGTCTACAAGCTTCCAAGCGATCGCATTTTTATGTTTTTTCAAAAGACTAATTAATTTTTCTTTTTCTAAACTATCTAATTTAGATGAAATAATTACAGATAATTTACCATCTTTGTCTAGAAAAGCATATTCCAAACCTTTTGGAAGTTCTTTGAGCTCAAGAGGTGGGTCTTTAGGAGACTCCTTATTTGGTTGCTCATTATGATCAAGAACTTTAAAAGTTTGTTCTATGGCGACCTCTTCTTCAACAAAGTGGTCAAACTTTTCACTTGTATCGGGTGGTTCATCTTCATCTTCAATTAGGGGGTCATTATTGCCGAATGGATATTTCATTGACCGCTCAAGATCGACACTCTTTTTAAATGCCCCTAATTGAAGAGGTAGAGTGTTGTACTTCCGGTTTTTCAAAGCTTCGTGAGTTTTTACAAATGGTCGTCCCAACATTAGAGGAGCGTCATCGAGGATGACAAAGTCGGTTGGGATTACCATTTGATTTGTTTGAACCAAGACATCCTCAACTACACCGATTGATTTTATTATTTTCCGATTAGATAGAAAAATGGGTATTTGAAATGGAGAAAAATCACTAATACTTAATTTTTCAAAAATGTAGTTGGGCATTATGTTAACACAAAGATCTTTATCAATTGTGACATTACTAATAAATGAATTTTGAAAAAAACATGGAACCGGTGTAATGTTAATTTCAAATGGGTCTTCTTTTATTAGTGATGTTTGATCATTAGTTAACTTAACACTTACCGTTTCGTCAATTTTAGTGTTAGTGTTTAACTCTTTTAAGAACTTAGCATGAGTGGGAACTAAATAATGATTTTCAAAAGAAGGTGACAAGAGATCAATTTCTTCCAAATTAGACTCTTCTTGAATTTTAGTGTTGTCGGATTCACCTTTTTCGTTGTTTAACTCATGTGTCGGTTTTTCACTTATTTGTTCTTCCATTTTTACACTTTCAGTTATCTCTTCTTTATTTAATTCTTCCCTTGCGCGGGAATCCTCTTCCCTTGCACGAGATTCTTTTATATAGCGATCGATAACTCTAAGGTGTTCTAATATCCTATCGGTCACTTCGGTTATAGAAAAAGGATCGGGATTTTCAAAGCTTGAATCCGGTTGTTCGATCCTTTGTTCCTCATAATACCCATATGAAGTAGATGGTTCACACCATTGTTCTTCATTATAAGCATATGATGGATAAGGGTCGTAATTTTGTTCTTCATAATACTCATATGAGGTGGGTTGTTCACGCCATGGTTCCTCATAGTAAGCATATGCAGGTGGTGGCTCATATCTTGGTTCCTCAAAGTATGAGTAAGGAGGCTCATACCTTGGTTCATCAAAATATGAGTATGAGGGAGGAGGTTCATACCTTTGGTCTTCATAAGATGTGTATGAAGTTGATGGCTCGTACCTAGGTTCCTCATAGTAAGTGTATGAAGTGGATGGTTGATATAAGTTACAATATTGAACCGAGTGCGGGTCACCACAATTAGTGCAATAATTATTCCTATAATCATCCTCATCATAGGTGTAGTTGTAACCTCCTGAGTATTGATCCATAAGAATCACTCAGCAGACCTAAACAAAGTCTCGAGATCAGAAAACAAAAATAAAAAGAAAACAGAGGCTGGACACGGCCCCGTGTACAGAATCTGTATCAGTGCGTTTTAATTAAAGTTACTGATTTCGTTTAGCACGGGGGCGTGTTCAGTGAGCACGTCCCCGTGTTCAGACTTCTGTTACTGGGTGTTTTAAGAAAAATATGCAGCACGGCCCCGTGTTCAACCTACTGTAAATGCAAAACTAAACTAAACTGCAGAAAAATGTGCGCGCGTTTTGAAAAAGTTTTGAAACACTGATTAGGCCGTCGATTTTAAGCTTTCTTAAAATCCTTGTGTCCCCGGCAACGGCGCCAAAAACTTGATGTGCGTGAAGTGTGTTATGGTTTTAATGTTTATTTTAAGCCCTTTTACACTTTTTTAGCCAAGTTTTAAATTTATAAAACACGATATTTACTAACACTAAACACACATATGGGCAAGTGCACCCATCGTGAGCGTAGTATAGTGTTGGTAAGATACCGAGGTCGTCCAAGGACACAAGAGCTTTTAGTACCGGTTTATCCTCAACGTCTAATCAAATCAAAAAATTAGAAAAAGGTTTTAAACTAGAAAAATAAAAACTAACTAAAATGCTGAAATTAAAAAGAAAAAACAGATAGACAAGATGAATCACTTGGCTCCGACTCGTGTATAGTGTAACCTTTGATTATTTCCGCACTTTTGCACTTTTTAAGAGATTATCTTAGTTATTGTAGTAGGCCCCTCTTTTGAAGGTGACGTTACCCTCAACCCAGTAGTTTGAGTCAGCAAGGATACAATCCTAAAGGGTCGGATTATTGAAAGATAATTAATTAAGTTATTAATGCATATTATGGTAGGCCCCTCTTTTGAAGGTGACGTTACCCTCGGCTAAGTAGTCTGAGTCAGCAGGGATACAGTCCTAAGTAGCCGGGTTAAAGTATTAATAGTAGCTTACATATGAGGGGATCAAAGAGTTTGGACCCCCGCCATCCAATACCATTAAGTATTGAAGGAGGTCCTACTAAATTTGACCCAGGTCCTTGCAGGATCTATACACTGAACAAGGCAAGACTTTTACCAAACCGTTCCCTTAACCCCCGACCAGGTAGCCAACATACCTCCATATAGACCGTGGAGATATGAATGGTGAAAATCTTTTATTTTATATAGACAGTAAAATAATGCCAAGACACCACGGACAAACGATAAGGAAAAATCACCTTCAACATAAGAAACTAGTTATTAAAGTCATTAATACATAACCAAGTGAAAAGTGCGAAAAGATTAAAAATAAAAAGTATTACACTAGACACTTTGTCTTCACCAAGTGATGTAAGAGACTTAGGCAAACATGGCCTTGATTGTCAAGAACTCTTACGATCAATCTTGGATCCCGAGACGACTCACACACTCTATGATGGACAATGGATGATGGTGGTGGATGATGGTGTTATGGTGGTGGTGGGTGGTGGATGAAGTGTGAGAGAGGTGGTGTGCCAAGGGATGGTTTGCACTTGAGCCAATCACTCCTATTTATAGGCGGAATAGAAGCTCGGGCACGGCCCCATGTCCAGTGGGCATGGCCCCGTGTCCATCCTCTTCTCTGTCTTCATTAATTGCACTTTGTCTTCATTAGTTGACCACACCCCCGTGTCCGCTGGGCACGCCCCCGTGTGCAGAAGCATATCTGTACTATCAAGATTTGCCTGGATTCTACGAAGCTTCTATAGCTTTGTCTTTTATGCTGGCATTTGGGCACGCCCCTGTGTTCACTGAGCACGGGGCGTGTTCAGCCTTCTGTTCTCTTGTTTTGCTTGGGAAGATGCTTTCGGGGAGGTCGGGCATGCCACGTTTGTTCCTTTTCTTGTATTTATGTTAGATTTAGCTGTCTTTTTGCTTCTTTTGTTAATTTGAGCTCATTTAATCCTGAAAATACAAAAGGAAGACAAAAGCACACTTTTTCCAATGTTAGTACTAAAAAAGGGTTAGTTTTATGCCACAATTGATGTAATTTATATGTTGCATTTTGCACACATCACTTTCCAAGATCTCAAAGCGGGAACGATACCATTTGGGTCATCGTGGACCGCCTAACCAAGTCTACACACTTCCTCGCGATTAAGGAAACAGATAAGTATTCGAAGCTTGCTGCGATCTACTTGAAGGAAATAGTTGCTAGGCATGGAGTGCCAATCTCAATGATATTTGATCGTGACCCACGCTTTACATCTGAACTATGGCAAGCTACGCATAGATCTTTTGGCTCACGTCTAGATATGAGTACTGCTTACCACCCACAGACCGATGGTCAAACGGAACGTACCATCCAAACGCTCGAAGACATGCTGAGAGCATGTGTCTTTGATTTTGGAAACGGGTGGGAATGACACTTACTGTTGGTGCACTAAATGTCTGCTGATTACGTCATTATCAAGTCTTATGTCTAGGATTGTTTGAATGATCACACAATAGGGTTTAAGTTAGGGTTTTTATGTATTAAACAAGAGATTTCGCTTGAGAGGGTATGTATATGCTTGAAGCGAAATCAACACAAGAGATTTCGCTTGAACAGCCTCAAGCGAAATCACATACTCTATATATAGGGGTTAGGTCATTTGAAGCGAACAATCAGTTGTCTTTGTATGTGAGTCGAGGTGCTGCTGAATTTTTGTCAGAAAATCATTGTAAAGACTCAGAAGGCATTAATAGAAGAAAAATTAAGAGGAACAAAGCTGTTATGACTTTATGTGCATTGATTCCGCCTTTACACATGAAGATGAACATCCTTTACTGACATTTTAGGGTCATAGAACGGTCCAACAAGTGGTATCAGAGCTCAGGACGAGGAGTTCATACCATAGCAGCGGATTATCTTCTTTCTACTCATTTCTTTTTACATTTTTCAGATCTGAACAAGTTCCAACGGTCGAAATGGTCTGATTTTCGAGTATAACGTGTAAAACGTAGTTTTAACAAAGCCTACAAAGTTTCAGACTTAAATTCACATTAAAACTCATTAAAATTGACATAAAACAGGGTTTCGCTTGAAAAGTGTTCGAAGGATTTAGTTGATTTCGCTTCAAATCAGACTGTTTGGACTATTTCGCTTGAACCTCTTAAGCGAAATACTGTTGTGATTTTGGATTTCGCTTGAATTCTTCTGAAGCGAAATTGATTCTTCTGGTTTTCGCTTGAAAACATCTGAAGCGAAATAGTTGGTTTCGCTTGAAACTGATTGGATTGAAACTTGTATTGTTGAAGCGAAATAGAGGATTTCGCTTGAAACTTGTTTTGCTGACTGTTTTCGCTTGAACAGTATTATATTACTGATTTCGCTTGAAGCTGATTACTTTAAGTTTTTCGCTTGAACTTGTTAATTTTTCAAAACCTAAAAATTTCTAAGTGTTTGACTGATTTTTCAGGTACGTTCACAATGAATGATATTTTCTTGAACCCGTTTAGCGATATGTACGCATTCGCAGGAAACTCAGGAGATGATATTCCAACAAACAACAACAATACGAATGAGAACGAGAATACTCCGAAAGAAAAGAAGAAGGAAGCTTGGGAATCGGAAAGCGCATTCGGAACGTTCAATAAACCCCCAAAGCTTACGGCTATTGAGGAGTACAGTCGTTGGTCAAGAAAATTTGAAGACTGGTTGATGGCATTCGCATTTACTAGCTGGAAAAGTATGAAAAATGGTTATGCAAATGGAAACAAAAATGGTGAAACTTTAAGAGTAGCTGAGGAGATTGATTCATTTGTAGCTGAACAAAAGTGTGTGGCGTTGTTATTTCAGTCAGTCCGGGAAGACATTATTGCCTTGATCGACTATTCAAATGCAAAAGATCTTTGGGAAAAGCTTGAAAAGAAATGTACTGGTAGTCAAGAAATTAAGAAAAACAAAAAGAAACTTCTTAGAAAAGAGTTTGATCTGTTTGGTTATCTTAAGAATGAGTCAGTGTGTAAAATGATAGAAAGGTTCGGTCATCTGAAACTGGAATTAGTAAGACATGATATCGACATTCCTGAAGGAGATCTTATCGACAAATTGTTCGATTCGTTGCCTGACGAGATGGATTGGAGATATTATGCACTAATGCTGAAGAATACCATCAAAGAACCAGAAAAGCTGACATTAGATTTGCTGATTGAGAAACTCGAGAGTCACGAGTTGGAGTTGAAAAAGACGAACAAAGTTAATCATTCATCTTATCAACAGAATCTGGATCTATACTATCCAAAAAGCATGATGCCAAAAGCAACTTTACCAAAAACTGCATTTTCTGCTGAGAATGTTTCTCCAGCAAGCAAAGAAAGTCAAAGTAATTCAAGTAGTAGAAGCCATAGTGGTTATCACAGTGGATCTACGTCTTCTGCAAAACATTCTGATGCGAAGTTTTCTTGCAATATCGCGATAGATCTGAAGAACGCACAGAATTTTGATGAGGAGTCAGCCAAGCAACAAATGGTCTTTCTAGCGTCTATTTTGGAATCCTACGAAGGGTTGGTGGCTGGAAAAATCGGGAATACAAATCTGACGAAAGAAGATTACGATCAGATAGACCCTGAAGAAATGGAGCTGATCGACATTCGTTGGGCAATGGCTAGTGCAGTTCGACGTGCACAACGCTTCATGGAGACTACAGGGAGAAAAACGATCGGTGGTCCGTCTACAAAACTGGGGTTCGACAAGTCAAAGGTGACATGTTTCAAGTGTAAGCAGAAGGGTCACTTCAAAAGAGAATGCCGAAACGCTTATGCAGATGAGTCGGAGAACCCTTTCAGAGATGATTACTACAAGAAGGCGATTTATCACCAGAATAAATCTGAGCCGCCTAGATTGAAGCAGGTTGAAGACAACAGAGAGAAATCTAGAGCTCTTGCGGTGATTTACGATGATGAGGGTTATGACTGGAGTCAAGAGGTTCTACCAGAAGAAGATGCGGTTGGTTACGCATTTATGGCAAGCAATGATGAACCCATTAAGTGGAAAGATGATCGTACTGAGGAACAGAAGTATCAATATCGGAAGATGATTGCTGAAAACAAAATCATTAGAATATCTCGTATCTATCTGAATGCAAGGAGAGCCAATAGATGGGATCCAGATAGAGAGTGCTATCTTGATGAGTATGGAAATATTGCAATTGATGATAGTACACTTGATATTGAAGCCATAATCCAGCAATACAAAGAAGATGATGAGTATTGGCAACACAAATGGTGGGGAACTCCAACTTCGAAAATGATTGAAGAAGAGAAAGAAGAGATCGAGAAAGCAAAGAAGATTGATACTGGAGTTATTGACACAACGCAGGAGTTGACTGCTGAGAATCTTGGAAGAATGGCTGACAAAGTGCTAGCTGCTAAAGCACTTGAGGTAGACTCTAACTCCGTGTCTGAGTCAAAAAGCCAGGTCAGTTCAGAAGTGTCAACAAATGTGTCAGGTAAGAAAATCGATGGAAATGCTGATTGCAAAAATTGCAACAAAGAGTGCAAATTTTGTAGCACAGTCACGTATCTCAACGGAAAGAAAGTTGATGATCTGACAGTGAAGGTCAGAAACGTTGAGAATCAAATTCTTGATCGTGACAAAATGGTTAAAGCTTCAACTGAACGAATAAAAGAATTAACTAAACAATTGGAAAATGATAAAATTGATTATGACAAAGTTAAAAGTGAAAATGAAAAGTTGATTCTTGAAAACCGTCAGATTTCTGAAAAATTTGAAAAACTCAAAAGCACATTGAAAGATTGTGATGATCGAAATGGTAAAACTTTTAAAGAAAATGAACATCTAAGAGCAGTGCTTAGAGTCAAAGAAGAATCAATTAACCAACAACTGGATGAAATCGTTAAATTGAAACTTAAAGTTCAAGAGGCTGTTATCGAAAATGAGCGAATCCAGTTGAAGCTTAACAGTTACAGCTCTGCAAGCTTTGTTTTGCAACATATTATTCCCAAACCCATCGGGAAAGATAAAGCGGGCGAAGATGTGTATTGTGATGGAACTGGGGTGGGGTTTCATCAAGTTCCACCACCTGTTCTTGATAATTACACGAAAAAGCAGTCTGGGTTGGTTGAAATTGAGGAAGAAAAAGAAGTTAAACTTCCGGAGAACATTGATGTTACTTTTTCTACATCATCTGATGATAGTGTTCAGACAGAGATTGTTAAGAGCACAGCTGAAAGTGTTTTGAATAGTGATTCAGCTGAAGATGATGGGTGTTTCTTGAACAAATACATTCAGAAATCAAAGTCCAAAAACAACTTAAGTGATGAACCGGGTCTTGTGATGTACAAGATGGCTGGATCTGATAAGTTGTATTCGGATTCTGAATTTCCCATTGAGAATGTTAATGTGAAAAAGTTGACAAATGTTTTCAAGTTAGTTGAAGTTGAGTTGTCAGAAGTGAACAGTTTGAGTCAAACAAAAAGGCAAATGAATTTTGAGAAAGATAAAGCTTATTACAAAAAGCCTGTTGTTCCACCAAGGTTTTATAAAAACAATCGAAACAATTGGTCGGGTGGTTATAGGGATGGTAAGAGTTATCAGAAAAGGAGTTTTCAAAACAAGAGGTTTGCTGAAAAGAAGGTGTTTGTGAACAGTTCACTTTCTGATGAGGAAAATGAAATTTTTTCAAAATCAAACAAAGAGTTCTTTGAGAAAAGAGCTTCACATTATCGGTCTGAAGGCACTAGTCGAGTTGTTGATACTCGAACATGTTTCAGATGTAATCATGTTGGTCACATTGCACGAATGTGTACCAATGTGAAGCCTAAGACTGAAAATGTGAAGTTTCAACAAAAGAAAGTTGATGTGAAGGGTAAAGCACCAATCGTTGTTGAGAAAAAGAATGTGAAAAATGACAACATCAAAGTGAAAAATGAACCCGTAATGAAAGTGGTAACTGAAAATGACAAATTTTATAAGCGGGTTGCATTATCTCAACAAGTTTGGAAACCAAAAACTGAAATGAAAATTTTAACTTCTGAAGTGAAAAAGGCTGAAGAATCAATTACGGTTGATTATGATGCAAATTTTCCACCTTTGAAGGCTAAAAATTTCAAAATTCAAATTGCTAGAGTCAAGGTTACACCTAAGGCTGATGAGGCCTGGGTGGACACCATGTTCGAATAAGCAGTTTGAATTGCCGGAGCTTCCTGGATCGCGAAGCATGAATCGGCATTTTTATTGAAATGTTTTAAAATCAACTTGTGGTATGTGCAGGATATTCCAAGAGCCATTTCAAGATGGATCATGGATAGTGGCGCATCTCGACATATGACAGGAAAAACTGCATTGCTGTATGATGTGAAGAATATCAATGGTGGTTATGTGGGATTTGCAGGTCATGAAGGTGGTCGAATTGTTGGTGAAGGAACGTTATCCAATGGGATTGTGACGTTTGAGAGAGTTAACTACATCACTGAGCTGGAGAACAATCTGCTTAGTATCTCGCAGATTTGTGACAATCAGTATACTACTCACTTCACTGATAAAGAGTGTTTGATTTTGAAACCTGGTTTTGTTATCCCTGAAGAATGGATTATTATGAGGGCACCTAGACTAAATGATTTATATGTGTTAGACATGTCTGTAGCAACTACAACTACTGGTCAAGCACATTGTTTTGTGTCTAGAGCAACTAAGAAAGAATCCAGATTGTGGCACAGAAAGATGGGGCATATTCATCTAAGGAAGATGAATCACTTGGTGCACAATGATTTGGTATTGGGAGTTAATATCAAAGGTTTTCATCTGGAAGGGGAGTGCATTAGCTGCATCAAAGGCAAGCAGAAGAAAAAGTCACACCCTACAAAGCAAGTCAATTCAGTTTCGAGACCGCTGGAAAGACTTCACATGGATTTGTTTGGTCCAGTGAATGTCAAGAGTATTACAGGAGATTACTATTGTTTGGTCGTTACTGATGATTATTCCAGATTTTCGTGGGTTTCTTTCTTGAAGACAAAAGATGAAACATTTGACAGTTTGATGGGGCTGTTCAGGAAGATTGAGAATTTGTACCAAAGGTGTATTAAGAGAATTCGAAGTGACAATGGTACTGAATTCAAGAACAGCAAGATGGAAGAATTTTGTGATGAAAGAGGTATTTTGCATGAGTTTAGTGCTCCGTACACTCCGCAACAGAATGGAGTCGCAGAACGTAAAAACCGAACACTAATCGAGACGGCTAGAACTATGCTCGCAGATTCAAAGTTACCGATTAATTTTTGGGCTGAAGCTGTTTCCGCCGCATGCTATACGCTCAACAGGGTTCTCACTGTCAAGAAGTTCAACAAAACATGCTTTGAGCTAATCAATAACCGCAAACCGAATTTGAAGTATCTAGAACCGTTCGGGTCACCTTGTACGGTTATAGAGCCTCATGGAAAGTTTGGTCCGAAGAGCATTGAGGGAATATTTGTTGGTTATTCAAATCCGTTAAGACGTGTCTTCGTTCCAAGTGAGAAGCGGATTATTGAAGCTGCAAATGTTGAATGTCAAGGTTACACTATGCCGCCGCAGAATCCTGGTGATTCATGGCGTTATCATTATGACAAACTTTGGGATTCGTTTGACATGAGAGAAGAATCAGAGGATGATGAAGATTTCTTTGATGAGTTGGATATTTTGCGTGAATATGAGTCACAGCTAAGGTTCCCAGCTGAGTATTCGAGGAGACCACAGGAAACTTCAAATGATGATGAAGCAGGTCCAAGTAATGCTGGTGAACATGATGATGTCCAATAGAATGAAGTTGCTCAGGATAATCAGTCGGCTCAGAATGATAATCTAGAAGCTGAAAACATGCCAGTATTTGATCATGGTGATTCAGATTCAAATTCTGAGGGGGAGCAAATTCAGATTTCAAGTCAAACAAACCAAGTTGGTGAACAAGATGTAGAGCAGAATGTTACTAATCTGGAGGGAAATGTAGATGTTCAAAGTGAAGTGATGCCGCGAACTTTTTCATATCATCCAGAGGAGTTGATCATAGGAGAATTGCAAGCTGGAGTTCGCACTCGAAATCAGATTGATAAAGGGCTTACATGTTTTTACACAAAAGTTGCTCCTTTGCAAACTGAATTTTCTTTGAGTTGTTTTATCTCGCAGGTTGAGCCAAGAACTTACAAAGAGGCGCTTACTGAAGACTCTTGGGTCATTGCTATGCAGGAGGAACTTAGTCAATTCGAGAAATTGGGAGTGTGGAAGTTAGTTGATTTGCCGGATGGTCATAGGAAAATTAACACTAAGTGGGTGTTTAAGTGTAAGAGGGACGATAGAGGAGTTGTTGTAAGGAACAAAGCTCGACTCGTTGTTCAGGGATTTAGTCAACAGGAGGGGATTGATTTTACCGAAGTCTATGCTCCTGTAGCACGACTAGAGGCGATTAGAATTTTCCTAGCATTTGCGTCTTGGAAGAACTTTAAAGTTTATCAGTTGGATGTTAAATCGGCGTTTCTTTACGGGAAGGTTAAAGAGGAGGTTTATGTCGGACAGCCGCCGGGCTTTACCGATCCAATCCACAAAAACAAGGTCTACTTATTGGACAAAGCGCTGTATGGTTTACATCAGGCCCCGAGAGCTTGGTACGAGACTTTGTCTCAACACCTACTAGCCAACAAGTTCATTCGTGGAAAAGTGGATGCCACTCTCTTCACTAAAGAGGTCGATGGTCATCTTCTGATAGTTCAGATTTATGTGGACGATATAATCTTTGGGTCGACAAATGAAAATCTATGCAAAGATTTTGAATCAGTGATGAAGCAGAAGTTTGAAATGTCATCAATGGGGGAGATGAAATTCTTTCTGGGATTACAAGTTGAACAACTTCCTGAAGGAATTTTCATTCATCAGTCAAAGTATGTTCATGATATTCTAGAGAAATTTGGGATGTCAAGTTCTACTCCAGCTGCTACCCCACTTGCAACAAATCATGGGATTCACCCAGATCTCACCGGAGACAGGGCTGATGAAACATTTTACCGTTCCATGATAGGTTCTTTAATGTACCTAACTGCTTCACGTCCTGATATCATGTACCCAACGTGCCTCGCAGCAAGATTTCAGTCTAACCCGAGAGCATCGCACATGATCATTGTGAAGAGGATATTGCGCTACCTGAAAGGAACTCCTTCATTGGGGTTGTGGTATCCTAGAAAAGGCGACTTTACGCTCGAAGGGTATTCCGATTCGGATTTCGGATGCTGCAAAGTCAATTCAAAATCAACAACTGCAGGATGCCAGTTCTTTGGTCCTAGATTGATTACCTGGCAGTGTAAGAAACAAACGTCTGTGGCGTTATCTACATGTGAAGCGGAGTACGTTTCTGCTAGCAGTTGCTGCTCTCAGATCTTGTGGATACAGCAACAGATGCGCGACTACGGTTTGCAGTTTCTTAACACACCTCTTTTTGTTGATAATGAGGCCGCTATAAATATAACTAAAAATCCAGTACATCACGCTAAAACTAAACACATAGAAATTCGTCATCACTTTATTCGTGATTGTTTTGAGAAAAAGTTGATACGAATTGAGAAAATCCACACTGATGAACAGAAAGCTGATTTACATACCAAAGCTTTTGATAAAAATCGGTTTAAATATTTGTTAAAACTGAACGGTATGAAGCTTCTGTCGGTGTCGGATGGTATAATTGGCGTTGATGAGAGTACTGTTGCGGATGAAGACGAGAAACAATCTGCAATGGTTTGTCGAATTTTTACTTGTTTTGGTATTTAGGGGGAGTAGATGTTTGTACATAGTTATTTTCAGAAAATGCAAAAATACAAAAACATGATAAAATGAAAAAGAGCTTGTGTATATAGGGAAAATGATAGTACATCAGCTAGACGATCACAGTATGCTAAAGATTTGAAAAGTATAAAAGAGTTAAACAATCTTACTGATGATGTGTCGATAGGTTTTCGTACATTTAGTAGATTTATTCGGGATATAAACCTAAAATTCAAACTTGTGAATTCGTGGGGAACACTACTTGGATATATAGGTAACCCCTGAAATCTCGTTTGAAAGGTCTCGTAATCTGATATACTAGGTCTTTATACTCTATGATGTATGGGGTATTATTCCGGGACTTCTGCTGAACGGTGGTTCTGACCTAGTCCCTGGCTAATACTTGCTGCAATGCTTGAAACACAGCATTAAACCCTCAGAATGCTGAAACAATTAAAATTGATATATGCTGCTGTTGTAAGCAAAAAGATCCTCTAAAGGGGACACACCGAAAAGTCGAAGCTGATATCTCTCTGCGTATACGGAAGTATCGATCTGAGATCCCTCGGCCCTTGCATACCTAAATTATATACAGATATCATTGTAGTATTCTCACCTGTAAGACTGATTATTGGAATTCTGGATACGGGAGTATATTCAAGAGGTGGGACACATGAATGATCTAAGTTCTTAATTCATCTAAATCGTATCCTGAGTAAGTTGAAATTTGTGTGAGAATTTAAGATGGATCAGTATATCGACAATCGAGGTAAATTGTTTAAGTCTAAGTATGATATGTAGCTTAACGGTACTTGTGTTTTGTCTAAAAAGCTGATATGATTTCCTGACACGCTCACAAAAATATGTTTGTAAATAGTTTACTTTGTTTACTTTCTGCAATTTAAGTTTTCTGTATTTCATTTCTTAGTTTAGAACACTTTGATAAAATCCAAAAAGATTTTATTTCTGCTTTATTTTCCGACAAACCAAAGTGGAGAGTTGATTGTTGGATTCTCAAAGGTTTGAAGCAGATGCAGGAAATTCTGGACTGAAGAATGAGGAGAGCTTACTTTGATGTAGTTTGAATTGTTTGAAAAGTTAAAAACAAGTTCATTAACTTGATACTTGTTATTTTCAGGAAATGTTTGAAATTGTTGTTTTAAAATCAGTTTGATTCGTCAAAAGATCAACCAAGGTCATTAATTTGGACTTGGTAGATTAATCAAGTAATCAGGGTCATTAACTTGAACTTAAATACTTGAGTGGATTATTAAAGCTGATTGAGTTTGTGTTTTATTGTTGAAAAGATAGAATGGTTATGTTTGTTGGTTGAGTAACAGGTTTGGACTTCATTATTCCCAACGGAAGCTAATTGTCAAAGCTTGAACCAGATATCTCAGATTCTAGCATATTGAGAAGGGGAGTCTGTGAAAGGGGGAGTCTGGATCAACAGTCAAAGGGAAGATTGAAGTTTAAAGTTTGAAGATTGAAGATAAAGATTGATGAGAGTTTTTACAATGTTTGAAGATTGTTAAAGACAAAGACTTGAAGCCAAAGACTTCATCAACATCCAAGGGGGAGTCTGTTGGTGCACTAAATGTCTGCTGATTACGTCATTATCAAGTCTTATGTCTAGGATTGTTTGAATGATCACACAATAGGGTTTAAGTTAGGGTTTTTATGTATTAAACAAGAGATTTCGCTTGAGAGGGTATGTATATGCTTGAAGCGAAATCAACACAAGAGATTTCGCTTGAACAGCCTCAAGCGAAATCACATACTCTATATATAGGGGTTAGGTCATTTGAAGCGAACAATCAGTTGTCTTTGTATGTGAGTCGAGGTGCTGCTGAATTTTTGTCAGAAAATCATTGTAAAGACTCAGAAGGCATTAATAGAAGAAAAATTAAGAGGAACAAAGCTGTTATGACTTTATGTGCATTGATTCCGCCTTTACACATGAAGATGAACATCCTTTACTGACATTTTAGGGTCATAGAACGGTCCAACACTTACCGTTGGTAGAATTCTCCTACAACAACAGCTACCACACCAGCATTCAGGCGGCACCCTTTGAGGCATTGTACGGTCGTAAATGCCGATCACCCCTATGTTGGGCAGAAATTGGCGAAAGCTAAATTACTGGCCTGGAACTTGTAGTCGAGACTACGGAAAAGATGGCCCAGATCAGACAACGTATGGCGGCAGCTCGTGACCGTCAGAAAAGTTACGCTGATAAGCATAGAAAACCGCTAGAATTCCAGGTTGGTGACCGGGTTCTACTTAAAGTCTCACCCTGGAAGGGTGTGGTTCGTTTTGGTAAACGGGGCAAGCTTAATCCACGATATGTCGGACCATTCGAAATTACCAAGAAGATCGGTAAGGTTGCTTATAGATTGAAGCTGCCTGAAGAGCTGAGTGCGGTGCACAACGTCTTTCACGTGTCTAATCTGAAGAAGTGTATGTCAGATGAAACACTCATAATTCCTTTCAAGAAACTCACTTTTGACAAACAGCTACACTTTATTGAGGAACCGATTGAGATCACGGATCGAGAAATCAAAACCCTCAAACGTAGCCAAATACCTATTGTACGAGTTCGTTGGAACTCGCGCCGTGGCCCAGAGTTTACCTGGGAGCGGGAAGACCAGATGAAGCGCAAATATCCCCAGTTGTTCCCTAACGAAACTCCCAGCACTGAAGCTAAAACAGAATTTCAGGACGAAATTCCAAACTAACGGGGGGATGATGTGACACCCCGTTGAAACGTTCTCACTCATACTAGCTTGACAGTGGTTGCCTTAACTTTCGGGACGAAAGTTCTTAAAACTTGGGGATAATGTGACACTTCGGGTTTTCCCGAGCAACCTTCATGTATTAACAGTGTGTGTACATATAATATTAAATGAAAGTTGTGATTTATCTTGTTGAGCTATGTGATCCTTGTATGTATAAGTAGGAATGTGTGTATATATATATATATATATATATATATATATGTATATTAATGAGCCGAGACCACTAGGACGCGACTCGAGACCGCTCGGTCTCGAGTGAACAGTTGGGCCGCACCCCTTCCTTGAGCCCACTCGGAAACCCAATAGGGTGCACCGACTTGGGGCTAGTATATAACCCATGTTGATAGCCAACCTTGCCACTTTTCAACATTTGCGTCATTTTCCCCAAACATCCCCTCACACTCACTCCTACACCCTCCTACCTTCTCTCACCACTCTCCTTCTCTCTCTCAGATCAACCGGTGGCCACAAGAACCCTCGGAACCCGCACATCATCACCATTCGGAGGCTCTTTCACCGACCATCTACATTTTCGCACCTCGGATTCTAGCCGGTTAGTGCTTTATTGGTTGTTTGACATTTAGGTGACTTTAGATGCATAATGGTGCTACTTGCTTTGAATGATTAAATGATGAATGAAGTATGTGAACTCTTGTATGATAATAAATTGCTAAGATATTTGAATGATGAATAGTTTGAAGTTTAGGATGCTTATGGCCATCTGATTTATGTTAGAAATTTTAGGACAAATGTTGTTTTGATAATGATATACAAGGTTGTCATGACATATAAATTGTGTGTATACATGTTCCTGTTTTGGGTGAAATGTATGCTAGATTTAGGACTTAAATATTCATGTTTGGTTGATGATGTATGTTGATTTTGAGTAATCAAGTATACAAGATGAAAACCCTAAAGATGAACCGTATGATCATAGGATGAATATGTGTTGAATGTGTTTTGAATATTTGAAAATTGTGGTGTTTGATCTGTCTTGATTTGGGGTTAGACAAGAAAACATGTTCGTCTATTTTGGTTGGATAGTACACAAAATCACGAAATTGGAATTCTATTGGTTAGTACAAGTCTTGACAGGTGTTCTAGAATCACCAGACTAACGAGTCGAGACCCTCGGTTGCGACTCGAGACCATCAAAGTTGCAATTCGAGACAAAGCAGTAGACATCAAGGACTCGAAACCAGCAAGATCTCTACTCGAGATCTCCTGATCTCGACTCGAGATCTCCTGATCTCGACTCGAGACCGGACTCGAGACCTCCAAGGTTGTGACTCATTTATGCACCATTCGAGACCTTCTGTTGGCAACCCGAGACCCCTTGGTTGTGACTCGAGACCGCATGTTCTCGAGTCAAGACCACTTTGTCTCGACTGGGCTGCATACCTTAGT
Organism: Helianthus tuberosus; assembly: GCA_030545235.1. Classification (NCBI taxonomy): domain Eukaryota; kingdom Viridiplantae; phylum Streptophyta; class Magnoliopsida; order Asterales; family Asteraceae; genus Helianthus; species Helianthus tuberosus. The sequence goes on from JARYGA010060172.1 coordinate 2,821,172, forward strand.
TATTGGGCCACAATGTGTTTTGTTTGGGCTACCTGTTTAATTGGACTATGTGTTAACTGTTACGGTTTGACTGTTCAAATATTAGAGCAGGCCCAATAACTCAACAGATAATTGTATGCATACTATGTGTTAGATACGTGTAGGATATGCGTGACTTAACTGTGTCCGAGCCTGACCTATACTGGTAACCATGTTAGGACGTGGTGACCAGCGTGCTTGACCAAGTAAAATAATATGCCGAGCAACCCAAGGTGAGTTCACAACTTTTAAAGCATGCATTCCCGGTGGTTGGGAAACGGAACTTAAACAACGCTATCCCTTTGTAAGGGATACAAACCTACTTTTCTCCCCTTATGCGGGACCCTTAGTTAATTACTATTTATACTGGATGCAACAAGCAAGACTAAACAAAACTCTATCACTCAAGTCCCTACTGCTTAATACCGATTAGTCGTCGGGGCCTGGCGAAGGGGTTATTAGGAGATAGCGCTATTTAGGTCTCACCAACCTCACACTGTGCCCGCGTATGGGATCGAGCGTGAACTAATAGACTCTGGAAAACCATCAATGTTGATAGAACATTGACAAACGGGGCACTACGGAAACGTACGGATGAATAGTATTCGGTATTGTAAAAATAGTTTAGTAGCTTACTGATGGGGTAGCTCCCCATGGCATGTATAAATGAGTAAATTAACTGGTGAAACAAGTTTTGGAATTAAAAACTGGACAAACTCATGAACTCGCCAATATTATGTTGATACCCTACTGCATGCTTTGCACGTACTCAGTGACTCAGGAGCTTGCAGCTTGGGGATGTGTAGTGGTCGTCTTAACCCATGCGTTGGGTTCTATTAAAAACTTAAACTATGAACTTTGTTTAAACTATTTTGCCTATGCTTCCGCTACTTACTTAAACTATTATTTGAACTTAAATCTTTTGAACTTTAACTATGGTATTTAATAACCATTGTGGTTGGTGAACAATTTTATTTTCAACTAAATGCTCAGTATAATTGGTGGATGGATCCTGGTCATGTCACACACCTCGCGGTGGTACTCCGCGTGCGAATTTTGAGGGTGTGACAATGTTGACATTTAAGAGATATACGGTCAACAAAATCATGGGCAATGGTGATATATATGCGGATTAGACACCAAAAAAAACACTCAACGAATGGCTAGAATTTAAGGAATGTGTTTAGTGACGGCATCAGATTCCTAATTGACGGAGAAAGGTCTGGTGGTAAGAAAAGCTGTTTCTAAGAGGATGTCAAGTGTTTTCACTCGACGATTCCATTCTTGGGTGGTTGGTTTGGCACTTGTTCCTGTAACTCGAATCCTAGCCCCGTATATCCCATTTTAGTTATACACCATTGTGAACCTTACGCCTTTTTTACTCTCTGATCGAGGTTCTCGGCATTGAAAAATCTTCGTAAACTAAATCGCACGTGTATATGTTGACATTTAAGAGATATACAGTCAAGAAAATCAAGGGCAATGGTGATATATATGCGGATTAGACACCAAAAAAAACACTCAACAAATGGCTACAATTTAAGGAATGTGTTTAGTGACGGCATCAGATTCCTAATTGATGGAGAAAAGTCTGGTGGCAAGAAAAACTGCTTCTAGGAGGTTGTCAAGTGTTTTCGCTCGACGATTCCATTCTTGGGTGGTTGGTTTGGCCCTTGTTCCTGTAACTCGAATCCTAGCCCGGTATATCCCATTTTAATTTTACACCATTGTGAACCTTATGCCTTTTTTACTCTCTGATCGAGGTTCTCGGCATTGAAAAATCTTTGTAAACTAAATCACACGTGTATATGTTGACATTTAAGAGATATACAGTCAAGAAAATCAAGGGCAATGGTGATATATGTGCGGATTAGACACCAAAAAAAACACTCAACAAATGGCTAGAATTTAAGGAATGTGTTTAGTGACGGCATCAGATTCCTAATTGATGGAGAAAGGTCTGGTGGCAAGAAAAGCTGTTTCTAAGAGGATGTCAAGTGTTTTCGCTCGACGATTCCATTCTGGGGTGGTTGGTTTGGCACTTGTTCCTGTAACTCGAATCCTAGCCCCGCATATCCCATTTTAATATTACACCATTGTGAACCTTACGCCTTTTTTACTCTCTGATCGAGGTTCTCGGCATTGAAAAATCTTCGTAAACTAAATCACACGTGTATATGTTGACATTTAAGAGATATACAGTCCAGAAAATCAAGGGCAATGGTGATATATATGCGGATTAGACACCAAAAAAAACACTCAACAAATGGCTATAATTTAAGGAATGTGTTTAGTGAGGGCAACAGATTCCTAATTGATGGAGAAAGGTCTAGTGGCAAGAAAAGCTGCTTGTAGGAGGTTGTCAAGTGTTTTCGCTCGACGATTCTATTCTTGGGTGGTTGGTTTGGCCCTTGTTCCTGTAACTCGAATCCTAGCCCGGTATATCCCATTTTAATTTGACACCAATGTGAACCTTACGCCTTTTTTACTCTCTGATCGAGGTTCTCGACATTGAAAAATCTTCGTAAACTAAATCACATGTGTATATGTTGACATTTAAGAGATATACAGTCAAGAAAATCAAGGGCAATGGTGATATATATGCGGATTAGACACCAAAAAAAACACTCAACAAATGGCTACAATTTAAGGAATGTGTTTAGTGACGGCATCAGATTCCTAATTGATGGAGAAAGGTCTGGTGGCAAGAAAAGCTGTTTCTAAGAGGATGTCAAGTGTTTTCGCTCGATGATTCCATTCTTGGGTGGTTGGTTTGGCACTTGTTCCTGTAACTCGATTCCTAGCCCCGCATATCCCATTTTAATTTTACACCATTGTGAACCTTACGCCTTTTTTACTCTCTGATCGAGGTTCTCGGCATTGAAAAATCTTCGTAAACTAAATCACACGTGTATATGATGACATTTAAGAGATATACAGTCAAGAAAATGAAGGGCAATGGTGATATATATGCGGATTAGACACCAAAAAAAACACTCAACAAATGGCTATAATTTAAGGAATGTGTTTAGTGACGGCAACAGATTCCTAATTGATGGAGAAAGGTCTAGTGGCAAGAAAAGCTCCTTGTAGGAGGTTGTCCAGTGTTTTCGCTCGACGATTCTATTCTTGGGTGGTTGGTTTGTCCCTTGTTCCTGTAACTCGAATCCTAGCCCGGTATATCCCATTTTAATTTGACACCATTGTGAACCTTATGCCTTTTTTACTCTCTGATCGAGGTTCTCGGCATTGAAAAATCATCGTAAACTAAATCACACGTGTATATGTTGACATTTAAAAGATATACAGTCAAGAAAATCAAGGGCAATGGTGATATATATGCGGATTAGACACCAAAAAAAACACTCAACAAATGGCTACAATTTAAGGAATGTGTTTAGTGACGGCATCAGATTCCTAATTGATGGACAAAGGTCTGGTGGCAAGAAAAGCTGCTTCTAGGAGGTTATCAAGTGTTTTCGCTCGACGATTCCATTCTTGGGTGGTTGGTTTGGCCCTTATTCCTGTAACTCGAATTCTAGCCCGTTATATCCCATTTTAATTTTACACCATTGTGAACCTTACGCCTTTTTTACTCTCTGATTGCGGTTCTCGGCATTGAAAAATCATCGTAAACTAAATCACACGTGTATATGTTGAAATTTAAGAGATATACAGTCAAGAAAATCCTGGGCAATGGTGATATATATGCGGATTAGGCACCAAAAAAAACACTCAACAAATGGCTATAATTTAAGGAATGTGTTTAGTGACGGCATCAGATTCCTAATTGATGGAGAAAGGTCTGGTGGCAAGAAAAGCTGCTTGTAGGAGGTTGTCAAGTGTTTTCGCTCGACGATTCTATTTTTGGGTGGTTGGTTTGGCCCTTGTTCCTGTAACTCGAATCCTAGCCCGGCATATCCCATTTTAATTTTACACCATTGTGAACCTTATGCCTTTTTTACTCTCTGATCGAGGTTCTCGGCATTGAAAAATCTTTGTAAACTAAATCACACGTGTATATGTTGACATTTAAGAGATATACAATCAAGAAAATCTAGGGCAATGGTGATATATATGCGGATTAGACACAAAAAAAACACTCAACAAAGGGCAACGATTTAAGGAATGTGTTTAGTGACGGCATCAGATTCCTAATTGATGGAGAAAGGTCTGGTGGCAAGAAAAGCTGCTTCTAGGAGGTTATCAAGCGTTTACGCTCGACGATTCCATTCTTGGGTGGTTGGTTTGGCCCTTGTTCCTGTAACTCGAATCCTAGCCCGGTATATCCCATTTTAATTTTACACCATTGTGAACCATACGCCTTTTTTACTCTCTGGTCGAGGTTCTCGACATTGAAAAATCTTCATAAACTAAATCACACGTGTATATGTTGACATTTAAGAGATATACGGTCAAGAAAATCAAGGGCAATGGTGATATATATACGGATTAGACACAAAAAAAAACACTCAACAAATGGCTACAATTTAAGGAATGTGTTTAGTGACGGCATTAGATTCCTAATTGATGGAGAAAGGTCTAGTGGCAAGAAAAGCTGCTTCTAGGAGGTTGTCAAGTGTTTTTTCTCGACGATTCCATTCTTGGGTGGTTGGTTTGGCCCTTGTTCCTGTAACTCGAATCCTAGCCCGGTATATCCCTTTTTAATTTTACACCATTGTGAACCTTACGCCTTTTTTACTCTCTGATCGAGATTCTTGGCATTGAAAAATCTTCGTAAACAAAATCACACGAGTATATGTTGACATTTAAGAGATATATAGTTAAGAAAATCAAGGGCAATGGTGATATATATGCGGATTAGACACAAAAAAAAACACTCAACAAATGGCTACAATTTAAGGAATGTGTTTAGTGACGGCATCAGATTCCTAATTGATGTAGAAAGGTCTACTGGCAAGAAAAGCTGCTTCTAGGAGGTTGTCAAGTTATTTCGCTCAACGATTCCATTCTTGGGTGGTTGGTTTTACCCTTGTTCCTGTAACTCGAATCCTAGCCCGGTATATCCCATTTTAATTTTACACGATTGTGAACTTACGCCTTTTTAACTCTCTGATCGAGGTTCTCGGCATTGAAAAATCTTCGTAAACTAAATCACACGTGTTTATGTTGACATTTAAGAGATATACAGTCAAGAAAATCAAGGGCAATGGTGATATATATGCGGATTAGACACCAAAAAAAAACACTCAACAAATGGCTACAATTGAAGGAATGTGTTTAGTGACAGCATCAGATTCCTAGTTGATGGAGAAAGGTCTGGTGGCAAGAAAAGCTGCTTCTAAAAGGTTGTCAAGTGTTTTCGCTCGATGATTCCATTCTTCGGTGGTTGGTTTGGCCCTTGCTCCTGTAACTCGAATCCTAGCCCGGTATATCCCATTTACTTTTACACCATTGTGAACCTTACGCCTTTTTTACTCTCTGATCGAGGTTCTCGACATTGAAAAATCTTCGTAAACTAAATCACACGTGTGTATGTTGACATTTAAGTGATATACAGTCAAGAAAATCAAGGGCAATGGTGATATATATGTGGATTAGACACCAAAAAAAAAAAACACTCAACAATTGGCTACAATTTAAGGAATGTGTTTAGTGATGGCATCAGATTCCTAATTGATGGAGAAAGGTCTGGTGGCAAGAAAAGCTGTTTCTAGGAGGTTGTCAAGTGTTTTTGCTCGACGATTCCATTCTTGGGTGGTTGGTTTGGCCCTTGTTCCTACAACTCGAATCCTAGCCCGGTATATCCCATTTTAATTTTACACCATTGTTAACCTTACGCCTTTTTTACTCTCTGATCGAGGTTCTCGGCATTGAAAAATCTTCGTAAACAAAATCACACGTGTATATGTTGACATTTAAGAGATATGCCGTCAAGAAAATCAAGGGCAATGGTGATATATATGCGCATTAGACACCAAAAAAAAAGACTCAACAAATGGCAACAATTTAAGGAATGTGTTTAGTGACGGCATCAGATTCCTAATTGATGGAGAAAGGTCTGGTGGCAAGAAAAGCTGCTTCTAGGAGGTTGTCAAGCGTTTACGCTCGACGATTCCATTCTTGGGTGGTTGGTTTGGCCCTTGTTCCTGTAACTCGAATCCTCGCCCGGTATATCCCATTTTAATTTTACACCATTGTGAACCTTACGCCTTTTTTACTCTCTGATCGAGGTTCTCGACATTGAAAAATCTTCGTAAACTAAATCATGTCACACCCCTTTCTAAGGCGGAAGCACGAGGTGTGATCATGAAAGGTTTTCATTGCATACTATTGGTAAACGTACTACATGCTCATAAAAATAACTTCAAACACCATTAACATTTCACAACGGAAAACATAATTTAAGTGTTTACATCACGAGACAACACATTGTCTGAAAGTTTACAACTTTATTTAGGGATAAACATAAACGACATCCAAGAGCATGAGTAAGACCGCGCGCACATCCACTTTTTGTTACCTGAAATACATGTGAGTTTTGAAAAAAACGTCAACATAATGTTGGTGTGAATTCATACAATTTTTGTATTTCACGCTAGTATACTTTGCATGAAAACGTGATATGTGTCATGTAAAAATAAAGTATTCTTGTGTAGATAAAGCATTCTTGTATAAATAAAGTATTCTTGTGGTATGAACGAAATAAAGTATTCTTGTGTAAATAAAGCATTCGTGTATAGATAAAGTATTCTTGTGCAAATAAAGCATTCTTGTGGTATGAACCAAATAAAGTATTCTTGTGTACGAACCTTGTACAAATAAAGTATTCTTGTATATATAAGGGTTGTTAATGGGTTGCAAGGCCATTAACATGTGACACGACAAAGGAAGTCACCAAACCATAGGCATTTTTCTAGTTGTCGATTCATGACGGAGACACAAAAGCACTACACGGTACTAGTTTTCACCAAGAGTGTGGCTGCCCGGTCACCCGTTAGATCTAACCTTTTGTTCTGCGGTCTAAGTATGTACACGATTAATGGTGCTTATGGTACCCTATTCGTTACACGATTTCTAGTATCATTCCTCAAAACGCATCATACTTGGTACTAGTTATCACCAAGAGTGCTTCTTGTTTTTGTATCCACCATACCATTTATAAATATTGTAACATTTGTAACATGTATTTCACCCCCGGAGTTATAAAACTGAAAACAGTTAAAAGAAAAGGGGGAGTATGAACTCACAACTTTGCGTTCCTGTGTCGTAAACTTCACCGGTTTTTGCTTATCTAGCGTCGTGACCTAAACGTGTTTTATTAACGTTAGTCACTAGACTTGTGTCGCACAAGTACGAGTCACTATCTTTTGTATATGTGTTCTTGTGTTAAAAATAATTTACATTTTTAACTATGTGCCTTACTTATGTTATTTTCTCAAAAATAAATATTAGTATCTTGTATTTGTCTAGGTATGTTGTATGTGGATTTTTGTATCTTCACTCCTTAGGAGTATTTAGTGTATTTGCAAGTCCTAATACACTATCAAGTATAATACATACTACATACACTTAGCACAAAATTTGGTGATCAATAAATATATATATATTTTTCTCAAAAATATACATACTTAATATCCATTTTTATTCTTGAAGAAATCCTCATTCCTTAACACAAAAGTTTGGGAAACCTTGGTAAATGTTTTTAGATACATTTTTAGGGGAAAAGTTTCTCAAAAACTTATATTTTTCTAAGTGTCAAAATTTATAGAAATTTTGACAGAGTTTCCCCTAAAAATGGAGGTTTCCCATGTTTTCAAAACATGTGTTTATTTTCTTTTAAAATCGTCATCAACATCAACAACACAAACAAGTCTCACCATAAGCCTAAATCATGTAATTCACACTACATCATGAACTTGAAGTTCTTGTAAAAACTTGTAGTAACTTACCATGTTATTTAGTAGGTTTAGTTACCCTTAAAAACATGGTTATTTGTTTGTAAATCACTTTCTTGAAAGATTTAGTCTTTTACATCTTGTAAGATGGTTTTTCTAAAAATATTTCTTTTGTATTTTTTCTTGTTACACATGTGTTTCTTCACTTTGTTAACCACAAAAAAAAATGATGTATATTTATGTAAGAACCAAGATTTAGTAAAACTTGTATTTTTAACTTGGTTTCTTGGATAATCATTCTTGAAATATTCAGATTTACAAGACTTTAAACTTACTTTGTTCATCATTTTACAAGAAACATTATATTCGTTCAAGTTCATGACTTTAGTGAGGATGATCCATAACCTTTAACATGTTCATCCTCCCATCTTGCTAGATTATGTTTTTAATCATGATCTAGCAAGATTACATGATGATCGGCATCATTTCTACAAACAAATAATAATCAACAAGTATAACAACACTAAAACAACATGATTTCTTCATATTTAAAGCTTATGTTTAAGTTTCATCTCCAAGTTTCTTAGTGTTCTTTAAGATTATCATCATGTATCCTACTTTAACCACTAAGATAAGATGAAATATGAAGGGATTCATGTTCTTACCACTAGCTCAAGGCTAGGGATGATCAAGTGAAGAAAACAAGTGGATAAAAGCAAATAAGAGAGGTCTTTCAACTTCTACAAGCTCCTAGCTTCCTTGTATGCCTTCTTACACCTTAATATCACCTTAGAATGGATGGATATGGATTGAAAATGAAAGTGTGTGTGTGTGTGTGTGGTTGAAGCCGTAGCCAAGGAAGGAGGAAGGGGAAAAAATGTTGGTGATTTGAGTGTGAGGATGATAATGGTTCAACTCTTTGGTTATTTATAGAATCCTTCCACCATTTGTTTACACAATGGTTCATGTGTCTCAAAATTACTTAACATAACAAATAAATAATTTAATAAGATCCATTAAAATCAATTAAGATCACAAAGTGGGGCCCGTGTCCCCTAATTCGGTTATGAGGGGGGGTTATATGTAATATTTCCAACTACTAGTTACATGTTTTAGTTGGAATGTAATGGTATTAGTTAGGTAATTTGGTTACTAGTTGTTATATTGTGTGTTATGATGTTTGGGGATCATGACTAGCTTGGTAATGTTAAAATAATGCCTCTAATAATATTTTGATGTTCCGGGTAATGTCCGGTTGTTTGGTTAAATACCGGTTCGTTAAAGTGCTAAATTGCACCGTTTAGTGTCTTTTAAGTGTTCTTTTGTGACACTTTCAATTCCCGACACTTAGGGAAGTTTTCTGGATGATAAATCATAATTTCTACACAATATTTCAGTGTCATAATGCTGATTATAGCTGAATTTAATAAAATTATGCACTTAAAGTGCGCTTCGGGTGCTTTTTAGTGCGTATTTTAGCTTTCGGAATGTCTATATGTAAACCCTTGTATGGACACTTGGGTTTTATTGTATTCTTGTCATTGGACCTACACCTAGGCTCCAATTCTAGTGTCTGACTGCTTTCTGCAGAGTTGTTGACATATTGTGTTTTACCGGTGAGTTTACTAGTATTTCTGACGCAACGCTCTCGATAATGCATAAAGCAATATTTTGTAGTATAAAACGTGCATGAATTCACTTGTATAGTATGTAATCAAACAATGTTGACATATAAGCCCATAATTGCAGTCATTAAATAATAATTAAAGTGTACGGAAATTACCGGTTTGGTGCCAGTTGTCACAGTCTCCCCCCGTTAAAAGAATTTCGTCCCGAAATTCAGGCTGATCTATCTTTCGCAGGGGTTTTCTTGAACAGGTGGGGGTACTTTTCTTTGAACTGGTCTTCACGTTCCCACGTGTACTCGGGTCCGTGCTTAGAGTTCCAACGTACTTTGACAAGTTTCACACTGCTCCTTCTGGTCTTGTTGACCTTCCAGTCGGTAACCTCAACGGGTTGTTCTGTAAATCGGAGGGCGTCATCAATATGCACTTCATCCGCCGAGATGATCATGTTTTCTTGTGTTAGACTCTTCTTGAGGTTGGATACATGGAACGTATCATGTACTCCATGAAGTTTTTCCGGTAATTCCAACTTGTATGCCACGGTACCAATTCTTTCCAAAATCTTGAATGGTCTGATGTATCGGGGATTCAGCTTCCCATGTTTTCCGAATCTTACTGCGCCCTTCCAAGGTGATACCTTCAACAAAACTTTGTCTCCCACCTTGAATTCTAATGGTTTTCGTCTTCGATCAGCGTAGCTCTTTTGTCGATCTCGAGCCGCCTTAATGCGCTCTTGGATCTGCATAATCCTGTCGGTTGTCTCTTGTACAAGTTCAGGACCAACCATACGTTTATCTCCAGCGTCTGCCCAACATAAGGGCGATCAGCACTTGGCCATACAGAGCTTCGAACGGTGCGGCTTTTATGATTGTATGATAACTGTTATTGTAGGAAAACTCGACTAGAGGTAGATGAGTATCCCAGCTGCCGCCTAGATCCATGACACATGCGCGAAGCATATCTTCTAACATTTGTATGGTTCGTTCGCTCTGGCCGTCTGTTTATGGATGGAATGACGTGATTAGGTCTAGCTGAGATCCAAAGGCTTCCTGAAAGGATTGCCAGATTCTTGAGACAAAGTGGCCATCTGTGTCTGAAATAATTGAGATAGGCACCCCATGACGTGCCATAATTTCCTTTAAGTATATCTCAGCAAGCTTTCCAGTGCTGTCTTTTTCTCGTATCGGTAGGAAATGCGCAGATTTCCTCAATCGATCAACTATCACCCATATCATATCATGCCCTCTCGGGGTCCTGGGTAATTTCGTTATGAAGTCCATCGAGATTTGCTCCCACTTCCACATGGGTATCTCTAGTTGTTGTAGTAGGCCGGACGGTTTCTGATATTCAGCCTTAACATTAGCACAGGTTAGGCATTTTCCAACATAGACAGCAACGTCGCTCTTGAGTCTCGGCCACCAATCATATTCTTTTAAGTCTTGATACATTTTGTCCGATCCTGGATGGATCGAGTATCTCGATTTGTGCGCTTCATCAAGGATAACTTCTCATATACCACCATAGAGCGGAACCCAAATACGCTTTTTAAAGAATAAGGTTCCCTCTTCGTTTGGTACCATGTATTTCAACATACCCCGGAGGTATTCAGCTTTACGGTTCTCCATCTTAAGGGCTTCTTGTTGTGCATCACGAATGCGTGTAGTGAGGTTCGTTCGTATAGTCATTTCCAATGCTCGAACCCTTAGGGTCTTAACCCTTTCCTTTTGGCTCAACGCGTCCGCTACAACGTTTGCCTTTCCGGGATGGTACTTAATCTCGCAGTCATAATCGTTTAGTAGCTCGACCCATCGTCGCTGACGCATGTTTAATTCCTTCTGATCAAGTATGTGCTGTAGGCTTTTGTGATCTGTGAAGATTGTACATCGTGTACCATATAAATAGTGTCGCCAGATCTTCAAGGCGAATACCAATGCGCCCAGTTCCAAATCGTGTGTGGTATAATTCCTTTCATGTACCTTCAACTGTCTTGAAGCGTAAGCGATGACTTTTTGGCGTTGCATGAACACGCAACCCAAGCCTTGTCGTGAAGCGTCACAGTATACCACGAAGTCTTCAGTGCCTTCGGGTAATGATTGTATCGGTGCATCGCATAGCTTATTTTTAAATAGCTGGAAGGCTTCTTCCTGTTTATCACCCCAGTCGTACTTCTTGTCTTTCTGCGTAAGGGTGGTTAGCGGTTGAGCTATCTTGGAGAAATTCTCGATGAAACGTCGGTAATAGCCCGCTAAGCCCAAGAATTGTCGAACTTCAGTTGGGGTTTTGGGGGCTTCCCAATTCTTTATTGCTTCTATCTTGGATGGGTCTACATGAATGCCCTTCTCATTCACAACGTGACCAAGAAATTGTACTTCATGAATCCAAAATTCGCATTTTGAGAACTTTGCATAAAGTTTTTCTTTCTTTAGTAGTTCCAAAATGGTTCTGAGGTGTTGCTCGTGCTTTTCTTTTGTTCGCGAGTAAATCAGGATATCATCGATAAATACAATCACGAATTTATCGAGATATGGTTTGCATACGCGGTTCATCAGATCCATAAATACCGCTGGCGCGTTCGTCAGTCCGAATGGCATCACAAGAAACTCGTAATGCCCATAGAGTGTTCTGAATGCAGTCTTTGGTACGCTTTCCTCTTGTATCCTTAACTGATGGTATCCAGATCGAAGATCGATCTTGGAATAGTAGCTTGATCCTTGCAATTGATCAAATAAATCATCAATCCTAGGTAGTGGATACCGATTCTTGATTGTGAGCTTGTTTAGTTCTCTGTAATCGATACACACCCGTAGAGTTCCATCTTTTTCTTCACGAACAATACCGGAGCTCCCCAAGGCGAGAAGCTTGGCCTTATGAATCCTTTATCCAACAACTCCTCGAGTTGTGTAGATAATTCATGCATTTCGGATGGTGCAAGTCGATAGGGTGCCTTGGCTACAGGAGCGGCTCCTGGAACCAAGTCTATATGGAATTTGACTTATCGTTGTGGAGGTAGTCCTGGCAGATCTTCGGGAAAAACATCCGGGAATTCCTTCACCACGGGAATATCTTCGAGTTTCGGCTCCACAGCCTTCTTATCTACAACGTGTACTAGGAAAGTAACACATCCCTTCCTTAAGCACTTCTGTGCCTTCATGCAACTAATGATTCGTAGAGGCGCGTCTCGTTTTTCTCCATGTACAATGAGAGTTTAATCATTCGCCAGAGGGATGCGAATGATTTTCTCGTGACAAATAACTTCAGCTTTGTTCTTGGACAACCAGTCCATTCCGACCACTACATCGAAGCTACCCAATTGAATAGGTAAGGGATCGATGCTAAATCTTCGTTCACCAAGTTCTAGTGTGCAGCCTCTAACAACTTCGCCCGATTCAACAAGTTTACCATTGGCTAGTTCTATGGAATAAGGAATATCTAATCTACTAGATTCTATCCCAAGCATACGTTTAAATTCCACAGACATGAAGCTATAGTCGGCACCAGTGTCAAATAATATGGATGCAAAGTGATTGTTAACGAGAAACGTACCGGTGACCACATTAGGGTTTCCTTGCTCCAATCACAAATGCTCATGCCTGAGCATTGTTTCCCTTCGGGCAATCTTTCATGAAATGATCCCTGCTTTCACAGCTGAAGCATCCTTGATTCTGCCCCTTTCCGTTACCATTCCTGTTACCAACACCATTCCCATTCCGGTTCTTTCCTTTTCCCCAACAATCTTCAGTGCGGTGACCCAGCTTTCCACACTTGTCGCATTTTGGAATGCGACAAACCCCTTCGTGATGACGCTTGCAATTGTTGCAAATGGGCAGAGTGCCCAGGTATCTCTTGGTAGAAGCATCATTCATGTTTGCAAGAGTTTTCGCCTCCTGAGGCGGGTTAGTGTCACGCTTCTTATTGTAACCCTTGCTGTTGTTGCGGGTTGCTTGGTTCAGATTCGCATGCTTCCTTTTCTTGTCACCAGACGACTCAGCATGCGTCTCAGTCTTTTCTGTTGGGTTCAGCGACAGCTTCTTCATCCGAACACAGTCTTCAGTAAGGCTGACAGCCATAGTTACAGCCTCAGTGATTGTTTGAGGTTTGGCCGAAGTTACCATGCCACGAAATTCTGAGGCCAATCCCCAAATGTAGCGTTCAACGCGCTTTAATTCAGGAGTTACCATGTAGGGAATCACTCTAGACAGATCGTGGAACCTTCGAGTATACCCAGTAATGTCAGCACCTTCCATGGTCAAATGCCAGAACTCGGTCTCCAACCTTTGGAGTTCAGCATGAGAGCAATACTTCTCTCTCATTCTTTCCTTTAGTTCATCCCAAGTCAGGCCATAAGCGGCATCATCAACCAAGGTTTGGACTTGCAAGTTCCACCAAGTCAAAGCTTCATCGACAAACAACCCAGTAGCAAAAGTGACTTGCTGATCCGCGGTACACTTGCTCATGCGGATAGTAGCTTCAGTCTTCTCCGTCCAGCGTACAAATGCTACTGCACCTCCTGTGCCGTCGTAGTTCATCGGTTTGTAGTCGAGAAACTGCTTGAAAGTGCAGCCTTGAGCTGCATTTCCTCCAGACGAATCTCCATTCCCATTACGTCTAGCATTGCTTGGTCCTCCACTGTCTTTAGTACAGTTCGCCTCGTACTGGGCGATAGCTGCGGAGATTCTTTCTTCCAGTAGAGCGTTAAGCTCTTCAGCAGTTCTTGGTAGTGGGGGAGGAGGAAGTTGATCAGAATCTCGATTGTTCACAATTCTCCTAGGTGCCATGTTCTGGAAGAACATCACACAATAGGGTTAGACATTTGTTTGATATCGTCATATGATATAGTAGTAGTATATATATACAGGCATATACCACATAAGTGATATCAAATAATTGTTATTCCAGCAGAGTATTTAATAGGCTGGTGTTCACGTTTGACCTTTTCTTGCACTGAGGGAATCTATTCGTGACAAGACTTGCTGTGATTTCTGTGCACTGAATTCCATAATTATGTATGCATCCATAATTTCGTAACTCCTTGCACAGTCCGCACAGTTCGTTTCATCCTCGTATTTCTTCCTTCAGATAGGCCATTGTTTTCAGGTAAAGTCACATATACTTGTGACATTCTACTTCTAGCTTATGTAAATATCAATTATCACACATTATTGCACGTAATTCTTAATCAACGATAAGTGCTACTCCAGTGCACCCTAAGTCTCGTAGTGTCTTTTCTTGACTCTTTGTAAACAGTTTCAGGTAGTGGATGTCGCGGAAGGTTTTATGCAATGAAAACTTTTTGAAAAATTGTTTTCGTGCAAGGATCCTAGAGATTGTAGTCTAGACTCGAGAAAGAATCCTGGTTCACTACAATCGCAGCTCTGATACCAATCTGTCACACCCCTTTCTAAAGGGGAAGCACGAGGTGTGATCATGAAAGGTTTTCATTGCATACGATTGGTAAACATACTACATGCTCATAAAAATAACTTCAAACACCATTAACATTTCACAACGGAAAACATAATTTAAGTGTTTACATCACGAGACAACACATTTTCTGAAAGTTTACAACTTTATTTAGGGATAAACATAAACGATATCCAAGAGCATGAGTAAGACCGCGCGCACATCCACTTTTAGTTACCTGAAATACATGTGAGTTTTGAAAAAACGTCAACATAATGTTGGTGTGAATTAATGCAATTTTTGTATTTCACGCTAGTATACTTTGCATGAAAACGTGATATGTGTCATGTAAAAATAAAGTATTCTTGTGTAGATAAAGCATTCTTGTATAAATAAAGTATTCTTGTGGTATGAACCAAATAAAGTATTCTTGTGTAAATAAAGCATTCTTGTATAGATAAAGTATTCTTGTGCAAATAAAGCATTCTTGTGGTATGAACCAAATAAAGTATTCTTGTGTACGAACCTCGTACAAATAAAGTATTCTTGTATATATCAGGGTTGTTAATCGGTTGCAAGGCCATTAACATGTGACACGACATAGGAAGTCACCAAACCATAGGCATTTTTCTAGTTGTCGATTCACGACGGAGACACAAAAGCACTAATCGGTACTAGTTTTCACCAAGAGTGTGGCTGCCTGGTCACCCGTTAGATCTAAACTTTTGTTCTGCGGTCTAAGTATGTACACGATTAATGGTGCTTATGGTACCCTATTCGTGACATGATTTCTCGTATCATTCCTCAAAACGCATCATACTTGGTACTAGTTATCACCAAGAGTGCTTCTTGTTTTTGTATCCATCATACCATTTATAAATATTGTAACATTTATAACATGTATTTCACCCCCGAAGTTATAAAACTGAAAACAGTTAAAAGAAAAAGGGGAGCATGAACTCACAACTTTGCGTTCCTGTGTCGTAAACTTCACCGGTTTTTGCTTATCTAGCGTCGTGACCTAAACGTGTTTTATTAACGTTAGTCACTAGACTTGTGTCGCACAAGTACGAGTCACTATCTTTTGTATATGTGTTCTTGTGTTAAAAATAATTTACATTTTTAACTATGTGCCTTACTTATATTATTTTCTCAAAAATAAATATAAGTATCTTGTATTTGTCTAGGTATGTTGTATGTGGATTTTTGTATCTTCACTCCTTAGGAGTATTTAGTGTATTTTCAAGTCCTAATACACTATCAAGTATAATACATACTACATACACTTAGCACAAAATTTGGTGATCAATAAATATATATATATTTTTCTAAAAAATATACATACTTAATATCCATTTTTATTCTTGAAGAAATCCTCATTCCTTAACACAAAAGTTTGGGAAACCTTGGTAAATGTTTTTTGATACATTTTTAGGGGATAAGTTTCTCAAAAACTTATATTTTTCTAAGTGTCAAAATTTATAGAAATTTTGACAGAGTTTCCCCTAAAAATGGAGGTTTCCCATGTTTTCAAAACATGTGTTTATTTTCTTTTAAAATCATCATCAACATCAACAACACAAACAAGTCTCACCATAAGCCTAAATCATGTAATTCACACTACATCATGAACTTGAAGTTCTTGTAAAAACTTGTACTAACTTACCATGTTATTTAGTAGGTTTAGTTACTCTAAAAAACATGGTTATTTGTTTGTAAATCACTTTCTTGAAAGATTTAGTCTTTTACATCTTGTAAGATGGTTTTTCTAAAAATATTTCTTTTGTATTTTTTCTTGTTACACATGTGTTTCTTCACTTTGTTAACCACAAAAAAATGATGTATATTTATGTAAGAACCAAGATTTAGTAAAACTTGTATTTTTAACTTGGTTTCTTGGATAATCATTCTTGAAATATTCAGATTTACAAGACTTTAAACTTACTTTGTTCATCATTTTACAAGAAACATTATATTCGTTCAAGTTCATGACTTTAGTGAGGATGATCCATAACCTTTAACATGTTCATCCTCCCATCTTGCTAGATTATGTTTTTAATCATGATCTAGCAAGATTACATGATGATCAGCATCATTTCTACAAACAAATAATAATCAACAAGTATAACAACACTAAAACAACATGATTTCTTCATATTTAAAGCTTATGTTTAAGTTTCATCTCCAAGTTTCTTAGTGTTCTTTAAGATTGTCATCATGTATCCTACTTTAACCACTAAGATAAGATGAAATATGAAGTGATTCATGTTCTTACCACTAACTCAAGGCTAGGGATGATCAAGTGAAGAAAACAAGTGGATAAAAGCAAATAAGAGAGGTCTTTCAACTTCTACAAGCTCCTAGCTTCCTTGTATGCCTTCTTACACCTTAATATCACCTTAGAATGGATGGATATGGATTGAAAATGAAAGTGTGTGTGTGTGTGTGTGTGTGGTTGAAGCCGTAGCCAAGGAAGGAGGAAGGGGAAAAAATGTTGGTGATTTGAGTGTGAGGATGATAATGGTTCAACTCTTTGGTTATTTATAGAATCCTTCCACCATTTGTTTACACAATGGTTCATGTGTCTCAAAATTACTTAACATAACAAATAAATAATCTAATAAGATCCATTAAAATCAATTAAGATCACAAAGTGGGGCCCATGTCCCCTAATTCGGTTATGAGGGGGGGTTATATGTAATATTTCCAACTACTAGTTACATGTTTTAGTTGGAATGTAATGGTATTAGTTAGGTAATTTGGTTACTAGTTGTTATATTGTGTGTTATGATGTTTGGGGATCATGACTAGCTTGGTAATGTTAAAATAATGCCTCTAATAATATTTTGATGTTCCGGGTAATGTCCGGTTGTTTGGTTAAATACCGGTTCGTTAAAGTGCTAAATTGCACCGTTTAGTGTCTTTTAAGTGTTCTTTTGTGACACTTTCAATTCCCGACACTTAGGGAAGTTTTCTGGATGATAAATCATAATTTCTACACAATATTTCAGTGTCATAATGCTGATTATAGCTGAATTTAATAAAATTATGCACTTAAAGTGCGCTTCGGGTGCTTTTTAGTGCGTATTTTAGCTTTCGGAATGTCTATATGTAAACCCTTGTATGGACAGTTGGGTTTTATTGTATTCTTGTCATTGGACCTACACCTAGGCTCCAATTCTAGTGTCTGACTGCTTTCTGCAGAGTTGTTGACATATTGTGTTTTACCGGTGAGTTTACTAGTATTTCTGACGCAACGCTCTCGATAATGCATAAAGCAATATTTTGTAGTATAAAACGTGCATGAATTCACTTGTATAGTATGTAATCAAACAATGTTGACATATAAGCCCATAATTGCAGTCATTAAATAATAATTAAAGTGTACGGAAATTACCGGTTTGGTGCCAGTTGTCACAAATCACACGTGTATATGTTGACATTTAAGAGATATACAGTCAAGAAAATCAAGGGCAATGGTGATATATATATGCGGATTAGACACCAAAAAAAACACTCAACAAATGGTTACAATTTAAGGAATGTGTTTAGTGACGGCATCAAATTCCTAATTGATGGAGAAAGGTCTGGTGGCAAGAAAAGCTGCTTCTAGGAGGTTGTCAAGTGTTTTCGCTCGACGATTCCATTCTTGGGTAGTTGGTTTGGCCCTTGTTCATGTAACTCGAATCCTTGCCCGGTATATCCCATTTTAATTTTTCACCATTGTGAACCTTAAGCCTTTTTTACTCTCTGATCGAGGTTCTCGGCATTGAAAAATCTTCGTAAACTAAATCACACGTGTATATGTTGTCATTTAAGAGATATACAGTCAAGAAAATCAAGGGCAATGGTGATATATATGCGGATTAGACACAAAAAAAACACTCAACAAATGGCTACAATTTAAGGAATGTGTTTAGTGACGACATCAGATTCCTAATTGATGGAGAAAGGTCAAGTAGCAAGAAAAGCTGCATCTAGGAGGTTGTCAAGTGTTTTCGCTCGACGATTCCATTCTTGGGTGGTTGGTTTAGCACTTGTTCCTGTAACTCGAATCCTAACCCGGTATATCCCATTTTAATTTTACACCATTGTGAACCTTAAGCCTTTTTTACTCTTTGATCGAGGTTCTCGACATTGAAAAATCTTCGTAAACTAAATCACACGTGTATATGTTGACATTTAAGAGATATATAGTAAAGAAAATCAATGGCAATGGTGATATATATGCGGATTAGACACCAAACAAAACACTCAACAAATGGCTACAATTTAAGGAATGTTTTTAGTGACGGCATCAGATTCCTAATTGATGGAGAAAGCTCTGGTGGCAAGAAAAACTGTTTCTAGGAGGTTGTCAAGTGTTTTTGCTCGACGATTCCATTCTTGGGTGGTTGGTTTGGCCCTTGTTCCTGTAACTCGAATCCTAGCCCGGTATATCCCATTTTAATTTTACACCATTGTGAACCTTACGCCTTTTTTACTCTCTGATCGAGGCTCTCGGCATTGAAAAATCTTCATAAACTAAATCACACGTGTATATGTTGACATTTAAGAGATATACAGTCAAGAAAATCAAGGGCAATGGTGATATATATGCGGATTAGACACAAAAAAAAACTCAACAAATGGCTACAATTTAATAAATGTGTTTAGTGACGGCATCAGATTCCTAATTGATGGAGAAAGGTCTGTTGGCAAGAAAAGCTGCTTCTAGGAGGTTGTCAAGTGTTTTCGCTCGACGATTCCATTCTTGGGTGGTTGGTTTGGCCCTTGTTCCTGTAAATCGAATACTAGCCCGGTATATCCCATTTTAATTTTACACCATTGTGAACCTTACGCCTTTTTTACTCTCTGATCGAGGTTCTCGGCATTGAAAAATCTTCGTAAACTAAATCACACGTGTATATGTTGACATTTAAGAGATATACAGTCAAGAAAATCAAGGGCAATGGTGATATATATATATGCGGATTAGACACCAAAAAAACACTCAACAAATGGCTACAATTTAAGGAATGTGTTTAGTGACGGCATCAGATTCCTAATTGATGGAGAAAGGTCTAGTGCCAAGAAAAGCTGCTTCTAAAAGGTTGTCAAGTGTTTTCACTCGATGATTCCATTCTTCGGTGGTTTGTTTGGCCCTTGTTCCTGTAACTCGAATCCTAGCCCGGTGTATCCCATTTTAATTTTACACCATTGTGAACCTTACGCCTTTTTTACTCTCTAATCGAGGTTCTCGACATTGAAAAATCTTCGTAAACTACATCACACGTGTATATGTTGACATTTAAGAGATATACAGTCAAGCAAATCAAGGGCAATGGTGATATATATGCAGATTAGACACAAAAAAAAACACTCAACAAATGGCTACAATTTAAGGAATGTGTTTAGTAACGGCATCAGATTCCTAATTGATGGAGAATGGTCTGGTGGCAAGAAAAGCTGCTTCTAGGAGGTTGTCAAGTGTTTTTGCTCGACGATTCCATTCTTGGGTGGTTGGTTTGGCCCTTGTTCCTGTAACTCGAATCCTAGCCCGATATATCCCATTTTAATTTTACACCATTGTGAACCTTACGCCTTTTTTACTCTCTGATCGAGGTTCTCGGCATTGAAAAATCTTCGTAAACTAAATTACACGTGTATATATTGACATTTAAAAGATATACTGTCAAGAAAATCAAGGGCAATGGTGATATATATGCGGATTAGACACCAAAAAAAACACTCAACAAATGGCTACAATTTAAGGAATGTGTTTAGTGACGGCATCAGATTCCTAATTGATGGACAAAGGTCTGGTGGCAAGAAAAGCTGCTTCTAGGAGGTTGTCAAGTGTTTTCGCTCGACGATTCCATTCTTGGGTGGTTGGTTTGGCCCTTATTCCTGTAACTCGAATCCTAGCCCGTTATATCCCATTTTAATTTTACACCATTGTGAACCTTACGCCGTTTTTACTCTCTGATCGCGGTTCTCGGCATTGAAAAATCATCGTAAACTAAATCACACGTGTATATGTTGACATTTAAGAGATATACAGTCAATAAAATCAAGGGTAATGGTGATATATATTCGGATTAGACACAAAAAAAAAACACTCAACAAATGGCTACAATTTAAGGAATATGTTTAGTGACGGCAACAGATTCCTAATTGATGGAGAAAGGTCTGGTGGCAAGAAAAGCTGCTTCTAGGAGGTTGTCAAGTGTTTTCGCTCGACGATTCCATTCTTGGGTGGTTGGTTTGGCCCTTGTTCCTGTAACTCGAATCCTAGCCCGGTATATCCCATTTTAATTTTACACCATTGTGAACCTTACGCCTTTTTTACTCTCTGATCGAGGTTCTCGGCATTGAAAAATCTTCGTAAACTAAATCACATGTGTATAAGTTGACATTTAAGAGATATATACAGTCAAGAAAATCAAGGGCAATGGTGATATATATGCGGATTAGACACCAAAAAAACACTCAACAAATGGCTACAATTTAATAAATGTGTTTAGTGACGGCATCAGATTCCTAATTGATGGAGAAAGGTCTGTTGGCAAGAAAAGCTGCTTCTAGGAGGTTGTCAAGTGTTTTCGCTCGACGATTCCATTCTTGGGTGGTTGGTTTGGCCCTTGTTCCTGTAAATCGAATACTAGCCCGGTATATCCCATTTTAATTTTACACCATTGTGAACCTTACGCCTTTTTTACTCTCTGATCGAGGTTCTCGGCATTGAAAAATCTTCGTAAACTAAATCACACGTGTATATGTTGACATTTAAGAGATATACAGTCAAGAAAATCAAGGGCAATGGTGATATATATATATGCGGATTAGACACCAAAAAAACACTCAACAAATGGCTACAATTTAAGGAATGTGTTTAGTGACGGCATCAGATTCCTAATTGATGGAGAAAGGTCTAGTGCCAAGAAAAGCTGCTTCTAAAAGGTTGTCAAGTGTTTTCACTCGATGATTCCATTCTTCGGTGGTTTGTTTGGCCCTTGTTCCTGTAACTCGAATCCTAGCCCGGTGTATCCCATTTTAATTTTACACCATTGTGAACCTTACGCCTTTTTTACTCTCTAATCGAGGTTCTCGACATTGAAAAATCTTCGTAAACTACATCACACGTGTATATGTTGACATTTAAGAGATATACAGTCAAGCAAATCAAGGGCAATGGTGATATATATGCAGATTAGACACAAAAAAAAACACTCAACAAATGGCTACAATTTAAGGAATGTGTTTAGTAACGGCATCAGATTCCTAATTGATGGAGAATGGTCTGGTGGCAAGAAAAGCTGCTTCTAGGAGGTTGTCAAGTGTTTTTGCTCGACGATTCCATTCTTGGGTGGTTGGTTTGGCCCTTGTTCCTGTAACTCGAATCCTAGCCCGATATATCCCATTTTAATTTTACACCATTGTGAACCTTACGCCTTTTTTACTCTCTGATCGAGGTTCTCGGCATTGAAAAATCTTCGTAAACTAAATTACACGTGTATATATTGACATTTAAAAGATATACTGTCAAGAAAATCAAGGGCAATGGTGATATATATGCGGATTAGACACCAAAAAAAACACTCAACAAATGGCTACAATTTAAGGAATGTGTTTAGTGACGGCATCAGATTCCTAATTGATGGACAAAGGTCTGGTGGCAAGAAAAGCTGCTTCTAGGAGGTTGTCAAGTGTTTTCGCTCGACGATTCCATTCTTGGGTGGTTGGTTTGGCCCTTATTCCTGTAACTCGAATCCTAGCCCGTTATATCCCATTTTAATTTTACACCATTGTGAACCTTACGCCGTTTTTACTCTCTGATCGCGGTTCTCGGCATTGAAAAATCATCGTAAACTAAATCACACGTGTATATGTTGACATTTAAGAGATATACAGTCAATAAAATCAAGGGTAATGGTGATATATATTCGGATTAGACACAAAAAAAAAACACTCAACAAATGGCTACAATTTAAGGAATATGTTTAGTGACGGCAACAGATTCCTAATTGATGGAGAAAGGTCTGGTGGCAAGAAAAGCTGCTTCTAGGAGGTTGTCAAGTGTTTTCGCTCGACGATTCCATTCTTGGGTGGTTGGTTTGGCCCTTGTTCCTGTAACTCGAATCCTAGCCCGGTATATCCCATTTTAATTTTACACCATTGTGAACCTTACGCCTTTTTTACTCTCTGATCGAGGTTCTCGGCATTGAAAAATCTTCGTAAACTAAATCACATGTGTATAAGTTGACATTTAAGAGATATATACAGTCAAGAAAATCAAGGGCAATGGTGATATATATGCGGATTAGACACCAAAAAAACACTCAACAAATGGCTACAATTTAAGGAATGTGTTTAGTGACGGCATCAGATTCCTAATTGATGGAGAAAGGTCTGGTGGCAAGAAAAGCTGCTTCTAGGAGGTTGTCAAGTGTTTTGGCTCGACGATTCCATTCTTGGGTGGTTGGTTTCGCCCTTGTTCCTGTAACTCGAATCCTACCCCGGTATATCCCATTTTAATTTGACACCATTGTGAACCTTACGCCTTTTTTACTCTCTGATCGAGGTTCTCGGCATTGAAAAATCTTCGAAAACTAAATCACACGTGTATATGTTGACATTTAAGAGATATACAGTCAAGAAAATCAAGGGCAATGGTGATATATATATATGCGGATTAGACACCAAAAAAACACTCAACAAATGGCTACAATTTAAGGAATGTGTTTAGTGACGGCATCAGATTCCTAATTGATGGAGAAAGGTCTAGTGCCAAGAAAACCTGCTTCTAAAAGGTTGTCAAGTGTTTTCACTCGATGATTCCATTCTTCGGTGGTTTGTTTGGCCCTTGTTCCTGTAACTCGAATCCTAGCCCGGTGTATCCCATTTTAATTTTACACCATTGTGAACCTTACGCCTTTTTTACTCTCTAATCGAGGTTCTCGACATTGAAAAATCTTCGTAAACTACATCACACGTGTATATGTTGACATTTAAGAGATATACAGTCAAGCAAATCAAGGGCAATGGTGATATATATGCAGATTAGACACAAAAAAAAAACACTCAACAAATGGCTACAATTTAAGGAATATGTTTAGTGACGGCATCAGATTCCTAATTGATGGAGAAAGGTCTGGTGGCAAATTGTAACACCCATCTAATTTAAACTTGATTAAGTAACATAAAACTTATCCAAGAGGTTCATAAGTAACAAAGGTTTAGTTGACACCGACTAAATAACACATTTCAAAAGTTGTTTAACAAACATTAACAACCCATAATCCAAGTCTAGTAAAGATTTAAAAACATTGCGGAAGCTTGAAAGTAGTGTTCGGTTCTTCAAAAGTTTGCTTGATCATCATCCGGTTAGTTATTATCATCACCTAGGATCAAAAACACAACATAAGTTAGTTTTGATCAAGTCCCAGCAATTATAAACAAGTTCTATAGGTAAACAATTGAAAAAAATAAAATTTTTCCGGGTTGGAGGCGTCGCGCGACGCGACGGGGTCTCGCGCTACGCGAGGCCCTTGTTTTCACAGTAGGTATGGATTGCTGATGCTGATTATTTCCAGCTCCAAGTACAATCAAGTTCAAACTTTGAATAGCCATAACTTTTGACTCGTAAGTCCGTTTTAGGTAATTCTTTTTCCTATATGTCTGTAATTTCATTACCGACATGCCTATTATGAATTTCATACCGAAAAAACTTGTTTACGGGTCAAAAGACTATATGAACATATATGATTGTTCGACCCATACTAACCTTACACATTTTGATGCCATTTAACTATTTGACCTAAGGCGCTCTATGCCCAACATCCGATCTTATTATTATTCACATTCATACAAATTTATGACTTCGTGTTCTTGTGAATATTTCCGCCTCTACTTTCGACTTACAATATTGAAACTACAAGGTATCATGATTTGACCCGTTTGATCCATCTAGGTAATTCTCCATTTTGATGGCAACCAAACGACTACAAACCAATCTTTAACCTACGGATTTAAGTATCATACATGATTACCACATCAACACGATTTTAATAAAAACGCAAAGTTTAACAACGATTCACCAAATGTAACGGATCAAGTTACATACCTCAGCGTACGCCCTTCAACCGCGAATCACCACCGGCTTGTCCACTTGACGTTCCGGTATCTTTTCCTATAGAGTTCAATTCAAGACATGTTTAGAACTCTATTTAGACCTCACTTCGCATAATATACCGAAACATCATAATTATGCGTTAAAGCTTTAAATTTCTATTTTTAAGCCTTCTTTGGGGCATTTTCACAAACACCTTAAAGGCAGATTTATCACAAGATTATATGACAAGTTTCTAGCTTAACATTTAGCCCTAATTTCACTTCAATCAACATTTTACATGTTTGTTAACTTCTAAATTTCTGAAATCACTTTCAAATCGTCAAATTACACAAAATCAACATCCAATATCCTAGTATTCATCAAATTACACATAATTCACAAATCACCTACAATGGTGTTCTAGGTTTCATAAAATTTCTTATGATTTCAACTTATATTGATCTAGGGTTTGTCCCTAAACACTATAGTTGTTCCTTAATCATCATAACACATACATGCAAGCTTAATTTCAGATTTTTCCCAATTCATGAGAATTTCGATTTCAGAGTTTTCCTTGAATTTTACATACCTTGGAATCCTCTTGTGATGATGATTAATAATCTGTGCTCGGATTTTGATTTGGGACAGGATTAAGCCTTCAATTTGAGAGTTCTAGTGATTTTAGGTTTTTGTGAGAGTGGGGTGTCGCCCTGCTCTTCTTTTGTGCGACCAGGCTTCTCAAAAATGGGGTTTTGTTTTTAATTTTTATTAAAAACATTATTATAGTTTCAATTTTTAACAACTAAAGCCCCTCTACTATATTCAACATATAATTTGTTAACTTTTAACCATGTAATTAACCTTTTCAAAGAAATTAACTAACTAGGTTAAAATTCCTAATTAGTAAATTCTCGTTATTTAAGCTTATAATTTTAATATAAGGTTTTATATTTTTGGGGTGTTACAAGTCCACCCCCCTTAAAAGGGTTTCGTCCCCGAAACCGTTATACGTACCAAATAACGTAGGGTGGAGACGGCGCATCTCCTCTTCGGACTCCCACGTAGTGTCCGAACCCTTTCTATGCTCCCATTTGACTTTGACTTGATCAATTTGTTTATTTCGTAGATGTTTGACCTTTCGGTCCAAAATCTCCACCGGTCTCACCGCATAGTTCAGACTATTATCCACTTCGATATCATCGTATTGGATATAGGCCGTTTCGTCTGCTAAGCACTTTCTTAATTGTGACACGTGAAACGTGCCATGTATCCCACTCAATTCCTCCGGTAACTCAAGGCGGTAAGCCACTTTGCCAACTCTTCCGATAATTTTAAATGGCCCAATAAACCTCGGGCTTAGCTTCCCCCTTTTTCTGAATCTAATAACGCCCTTCCAAGGGGAAACTTTTAGCATGACCATGTCGCGAACCTGGAATTCGATTGGCCTTTTCCTTTTATCAGCATACGCTTTTTGCCTGTCTTGAGCTGCTTTCAAATGTGCTCGAACTTTATCGATCTTTTCATTCTTGGCTCGTACTATATCCTGGTGGGCGAGTTCACGTGGACCCACTTCACCCCAACACACCGGGGTTCGACACTTCCTACCGTAAAGCATTTCGTATGGTGCCATCTTAATACTAGATTGGTAACTGTTGTTATACGAAAACTAGACTAACGGTAAGTGAACATCCCAACTGCCTCCAAAGTCGATTATACACGCCCGTAGCATGTCCCCCAATGTTTGTATCGTTCTTTCACTTTGTCCATCCGTTTGAGGATGGTACGCAGTGCTAATGAACAATTTAGTCCCCATTTGCTCTTGGAAATCTCGCCAGAAATTCGAAGTAAACCGGGTATCCCTATCAGACACAATGGACACCAGCACCCCATGACATGCTATGATTTCATTGGTATAAACTTCTGACATCTTTTCTGACGTATAAGTCTCACGAATCGGAATGAAGTGAGCACTTTTCGTCAATCTATCCACCACTACCCATATGGCATCAAAACCACGATTCGTCTTAGGAAACTTGGTTAACAGGTCCATTGTAATATGTTCCCATTTCCAAACCGGAATTTCTAACGGTTGGAGTTTGCCGTATGGTTTCTGGTGCTCCGCCTTGACTTGTAAACATGTCAAGCATTTTTCCACATATTTTGCCACGTCCCTCTTCATTCCGGGCCACCAATAATTTTGTTTTAAATCATTGTACATCTTGGTCGCACCCGGATGAATCGAATATCGGGATTTATGAGCTTCATTAAGTAGAAGCGCCTTTACTCCACAAGTATGTGGGACCCATATCCTTCCGGACCGAGTCTTCAACCCGTGATTCCCAACCGACAAATCTTTCAACTGACCAATTATTCTTTCTTTCTTCCAATTCTCTTCTTTTACTGCTTCTAACTGCGCCTCTCGAATACGTTCAAGTATACCCGAGGTCACCACGAGTTGCATCGACCTTACTCGTATTGGGACGTAGTCCGCTTTTCTACTTAGAGCATCCGCCACTACATTAGCCTTTCCGGGGTGGTAATGTATCTCACAATCGTAGTCTTTCACCGTTTCCAGCCATCGCCTTTGTCGCATATTTAACTCCTTCTGATCAAAGAAGTATTTCAAGCTCTTGTGGTCGGTGAATATGGTACACTTTACCCCATACAAGTAATGCCTCCATATTTTTAATGCAAATACCACCGCTGCCAGCTCGAGATCATGCGTGGGATATTTCTTCTCGTGTATCTTCAATTGTCTCGAGGCATAGGCTATTACCTTGCCCCGTTGCATCAACACGCAACCGAGCCCCGATAGTGAAGCATCCGAATAAACCACCATGTCTTCTACGCCGTCCGGCAATGTCAATACCGGAGCTTGAGTCAACTTTTCTTTCAGCGTTTGAAACGCTTTTTCTTGATCGGCACCCCAAATAAACTTTTCTTTCTTTTGGGTTAGCTTTGTTAACGGCGATGCAATCTTGGAGAAATCTTGAATGAATCACCTATAATATCCAGCAAGCCCCAAAAAGCTTCTAATTTCCGAAGGGTTCTTCGGGGGATTCCATTTTGACACCACCTCTATCTTTGACGGATCCACCAAAACTCCGTCGGCATTTATGACATGGCCGAGAAATTGTACCTCTCGTAACCAAAAGGCACATTTAGAGAATTTTGCATATAACTTCTCTCATCTAAGTGTCTCTAACACTTCTTGTAGATGGTGTGCGTGTTCGGCTTCACTTTTTGAATACACCAAGATATCATCGATGAACACGATAATCGACTTATCCAACATTGGCTTGCAAACCCGGTTCATGAGGTCCATGAAAGCCGCGGGCGCGTTTGTTAGCCCGAATGACATCACGAGGAATTCGTAATGTCCGTATCTCGTGCGGAAAGCCGTCTTCGGCACATCTTCTTCTCTGACCTTTAGTTGGTGATACCCCGACCTAAGGTCAATTTTTGAAAACCAGTTCGCGCCTTGTAATTGGTCGAATAAGTCATCTATTCTTGGGAGCGGGTATCGGTTCTTTATCGTGAGTTTGTTTAACTCCCGGTAATCGATACACATGCGCATGCTCCCGTCCTTCTTTCTTACGAACAATACCGGTGTGCCCCAAGGAGACACACTCGGCCTTATGAATCCCTTATCAACCAGGTCTTGAATTTGGGACATCAACTCTTGTAATTCCGACGGTGCAAGTCGGTACGGGGCTTTTGCTACGGGTTTCGCGCCCGGAATCAATTCGATCCCGAACTCTATTTCCCGTTCAGGCGGTATCCCCGGTAAGTCTTTCGGAAAAACATCTTCATAATCTCGTACTACCGGTACATCTCCAATCTTTCGTGATTCTTTCTCGGGCTCATTAGCGTATATCATGAATGCCTTGCATCCTCGCTTCATTAGCTTGTGAGCTTTCAACATTGAGCATACTATGGGGTTGCCTCCTTTTTCGCCATAAATAGTGACGTGTTTCCCGCTCGGAGATGTTAGTTTTATCTCTTTACGGAAGCACACGACCTTTGCATGGTGTCGAGATAGCCAATCCATCCCAACGACTACTTGAAATTCTCCCATCGACATCGGGATTAGATTTATCAAATATTCTTCATCGTCGATGCTCAGTTTACAATTTTCACATACATCACAAACAATAAAACTCTTGTTATTACCTATCTCTACTTCTAAAGGCACAGGTAATTTTGTTAGAACAAATGAAGGATGTCGAATAAGTCCATATGAAACAAAGGATTTATTCGCACCCGTATCAAATAACACGTGTGCAGGAATTGAATTTACAGCAAATATACCTGAGACCACATCAGGTTCCTCCTTTGCCTCTGCGGCGGTTAGTTGAAAAGATCTTGCCTTCGCTTTCGGGGCTTCACCTTTCGGTTCCTGCCCATCCTTCTTTCCAACCAGCTCCGGGCATTCTGACTTCTTGTGACCCGTTCGATAACAATTGTAACAAACCGTCACTTTCTCCGGGCATGACATAGCCATATGTCCCGTTTTCTTGCATATAGGACAAGGCTTATCCTTGTAACGACATTCACCCTTATGATTTTTCCCACAAATTTTGCAACCTGGTGTACTACCTTTAGCATCTGATTTCTTTGCTGTTTCATTCGTTCTTGCTTTCTTGGTAGGGCTTGGATTCACATCTTGTGCCCTTCATTCACCCCGTTCTATACTCTTTTTCAATTCGATCTCCCTTTCCCGAGCAGCATTGACAATCTCGGTAAGGGTCTCGTACTTTGAAGGGGTTATGAACTCTCTATACTCCGCGCTTAGCATGTTATGATAATAATAGACCTTTTGTTCTTCATTCGTTATCAAATCATCACAGAACTTCATTTTGTCCATAAACATCCCCGTGATCTTGTCTATGGATTCACCTTTGTGTCTGAGTTGCATGAATTCTTCCTTGATTTTATTTATGACCGCCTTGGGACTATGGTGTTTAAGAAACGGCGCCTTAAACTCCTCCCAAGTCATGGCCTTAGCCGCTTCACTTCCAATCTCTTTCTTTTTGTTATCCCACCAGTCTTTCACTTGACCTCTTAATTGACCCATACCATAAGCTACGTAGTCATTTTCATCACAATGAGTTCTCTCGAATACTCCTTCGATATCACTTAGCCATCGTTGGCACACAATTGGATCAACCTCCCCATTATATATTGATGGTTTACAGGCCATGAATTCCTTGTATGAACAAGGCTTTCGTCCACCATGCTTTTCCTTTGCTACATTTGAATCATCTTCCAGCTTCTTGATTCTATCTTCTACTATTGATAAAATTGTGTTTTGAATTTTATCAATAAAGCCCGACAAACTGTTTTTGATCGCCTTACCAACCTCTTCGGCAATCACTTCCCTCATTTGTTCGGTGACTCTTGGCACCGCATTATCATTACCTCCGTCAGCCATCTCTATTTCTGAAATGTTTACACAATTTGTTAAACATTCTATTTATAACACATGCTTTACTTGTTTTGATTCAATCAAGTTCATAACTTGATTTAATCATTCTTGCTTCAATTCAATCAAGTTTATAGCTTGATTTAATCATTCTTGTTTTGATTCAATCAAGTTTATACTTGATTTAATCATTCTTGTTTCAATTCAATCAATTTCGTAACTTGATTTAATAATTCTTGTTTCATGCATTTCTTGTTTTTGAGTGAGCTTACACACTCTTTTCATGTATATTTGAACATTTCTTATTCTATACGTAATACATAATTTATTAACAAAATAAGTTAATTCTTACCGGACGATCGATCAAGCTTGAACCGAACACTTATTGACAACCTTGAGCTCTGATACCAACTTGTAACACCCATCTAATTTAAACTTGATTAAGTAACATAAAACTTATCCAAGAGGTTCATAAGTAACAAAGGTTTAGTTGACACCGACTAAATAACACATTTCAAAAGTTGTTTAACAAACATTAACAACCCATAATCCAAGTCTAGTAAAGATTTAAAAACATTGCGGAAGCTTGAAAGTAGTGTTCGGTTCTTCAAAAGTTTGCTTGATCATCATCCGGTTAGTTATTATCATCACCTAGGATCAAAAACACAACATAAGTTAGTTTTGATCAAGTCCCAGCAATTATAAACAAGTTCTATAGGTAAACAATTGAAAAAAATAAAATTTTTACGGGTTGGAGGCGTCGCGCGACGCGACGGGGTCTCGCGCTACGCGAGGCCCTTGTTTTCACAGTAGGTATGGATTGCTGATGCTGATTATTTCCAGCTCCAAGTACAATCAAGTTCAAACTTTGAATAGCCATAACTTTTGACTCGTAAGTCCGTTTTAGGTGATTCTTTTTCCTATATGTCTGTAATTTCATTACCGACATGCCTATTATGAATTTCATACCGAAAAAACTTGTTTGCGGGTCAAAAGACTATATGAACATATATGATTGTTCGACCCATACTAACCTTACACATTTTGATGCCATTTAACTATTTGACCTAAGGCGCTCTATGCCCAACATCCGATCTTATTATTATTCACATTCATACAAATTTATGACTTCGTGTTCTTGTGAATATTTCCGCCTCTACTTTCGACTTACAATATTGAAACTACAAGGTATCATGATTTGACCCGTTTGATCCATCTAGGTAATTCTCCATTTTGATGGCAACCAAACGACTACAAACCAATCTTTAACCTACGGATTTAAGTATCATACATGATTACCACATCAACACGATTTTATTAAAAACGCAAAGTTTAACAACAATTCACCAAATGTAACGGATCAAGTTACATACCTCAGCGTACGCCCTTCAACCGCGAATCACCACCGGCTTGTCCACTTGACGTTCCGGTATCTTTTCCTATAGAGTTCAATTCAAGACATGTTTAGAACTCTATTTAGACCTCACTTCGCATAATATACCGAAACATCATAATTATGCGTTAAAGCTTTAAATTTCTATTTTTAAGCCTTCTTTGGGGCATTTTCACAAACACCTTAAAGGCAGATTTATCACAAGATTATATGACAAGTTTCTAGCTTAACATTTAGCCCTAATTTCACTTCAATCAACATTTTACATGTTTGTTAACTTCTAAATTTCTGAAATCACTTTGAAATCGTCAAATTACACAAAATCAACATCCAATATCCTAGTATTCATCAAATTACACATAATTCACAAATCACCTACAATGGTGTTCTAGGTTTCATAAAATTTCTTATGATTTCAACTTATATTGATCTAGGGTTTGTCCCTAAACACTATAGTTGTTCCTTAATCATCATAACACATACATGCAAGCTTAATTTCAGATTTTTCCCAATTCATGAGAATTTCGATTTCAGAGTTTTCCTTGAATTTTACATACCTTGGAATCCTCTTGTGATGAGGATTAATAATATGTGCTCGGATTTTGATTTGGGACAGGATTAAGCCTTCAATTTGAGAGTTCTGGTGATTTTAGGTTTTTGTAAGAGTGGGGTGTCGCCCTGCTCTTCTTTTGTGCGACCAGGCTTCTCAAAAATGGGGTTTTGTTTTTAATTTTTATTAAAAACATTATTATAGTTTCAATTTTTAACAACTAAAGACCCTCTCCTATATTCAACATATAATTTGTTAACTTTTAACCATGTAATTAACCTTTTCAAAGAAATTAACTAATTAGGTTAAAATTCCTAATTAGTAAATTCTCGTTATTTAAGCTTATAATTTTAATATAAGGTTTTATATTTTCGGGGTGTTACACAAATAAAGCTGCCTCTAGGAGGTTGTCAAGTGTTTCCGCTCGACGATTCCATTCTTGGATGGTTGGTTTGGCCCTTGTTCCTATAACTCGAATCCTAGCCCGGTATATCCCATTTTAATTTTACACCATTGTGAACCTTATGCCTTTTTTACTCTCTGATCGAGGTTCTCGACATTGAAAAATCTTTGTAAACTAAATCACACGTGTATATGTTGACATTTAAGAGATATACAATCAAGAAAATCAAGGGCAATGGTGATATATATGCGGATTAGACACCAAAAAAACACTCAACAAATGGCTACAATTTAAGGAATGTGTTTAGTGACGGCATCAGATTCCTAATTGATGTTGAAAGGTCTGGTGGCAAGAAAAGCTGCTTCTAGGAGGTTGTTGTCACACCCCGAATTCCACTTGTCACCGGTGGGGAGTATCGTGACGTGGTTGGTAACATAATATTCAAACAACACAATATTTCACAGTGGAAGCAATTTAAAAGATATAATAAAACCGAATTTAATATTGTAATATCAAATGTCACAATATTCGGAAGTTTATCCACAGACGGATCGGAAAACAAAATGGAAACAATAGTTCAACAGACTTTAGGCATCTTAAGCTTGCGAGACTTCTAGTGATGCTAAGGAGAAATCCCAGCCAATTACGCTTAGTACCTGCATTTAATCTTTTTGGGAAAATACATCAGTTTACACTGGTAAATAAAATCAACTGACTGATTTTGGAAAATGATTGAAAATTGATTTGGATGCACGTGGCATAAACATTTTATTTAACTTGGGAGAATTATTTAATATTATAATCTTGTGAACGAATTACATGTTCTTTGTGCGTTCAGTAGCCCGGATCGAGTCCGGGTTAAAGATCAATAGACACACCAGATTATTCTTTTGTGCACTGACGGGTGTACGCCTACACCCCGCGCTTAAGTCGTGGCCATTTCGTAAAATGATGCCAAGGATATCCGAGACATGGTCATTAACCCCGCAATGGCTTTAAGTAACACGACTGTTTAAACGAGCCGGTCAAATTATTCAATTAACCACCCAACGATGGAAGATTTGATGCCCGATCAAGCGGTATTCTATATACCGTAACCCAAGCCCGTATATGGAAAATAAGTTAAAAGTATTTACCTGAGAAATGTATAAATCACAATAAGCAAATTGCAAGTAGCTTTTACTGGTTCTCCTAATCTGGAACGAATGTTTATAATAACCTATTAGAATCCTAACGGGTCTTTAGTTAAGCTTAAGCTTAGACCGGTTAGTTTCAAAGACACGGTTCGTACGCACGATTAAGCGAAGACCGGATAGAATGTGATTTAGACCCGACAAGTTCAGAGACTTGTTTAATTTGGGTATTTCATACACATTCTGGATTTTGAGATAAAACCGTTAAGGTTTGACCCGTTTAGGCTAGTTTATGTAAACTAGTTACATAAACCGAACCGAACGCGTAAAAAGCGTAACGGGTATTCATATGAGCCATTTATAGGTTTCCTAAGTTAATATGCTTCATATATGTTGTGACATCAGTAAGATGTCTTTCATTATGCCCGAAATGAATTTAATCACAAACTATGCCCCGTAGGGGTAGTTTGGTCATTTTAAAGGTTGTAAAAGAGTTTAAGTGTCAACCTGAGTTACAGGCCTGATGTAATCATCAAATATACTCAATTTTCTAAGTTATATCAATAGGTTAAAGTATATACGTGAAATTTATCAATTATAACCAAACTATGCCCCGTAGGGGTATTTTGGTAATTTCACATAAGCCGAAAAGCTCAAAACTGAAGTCTGAGTTTAACAACCTTTGCTTACTGTTAAAATATTATAATTTGCCTCAAATATCAGTAGGTATCAACCCTTGTATGTTTAATATAGTTATAGCACATACTATGCGTTACAAACGCTTAAAAAGGCGATTAAAGCCATTTCCGGGTTCGATACATAAGGCTGATATTTTTATTATTCCAGAAGGCTAAAAATAATTTATTTATCATATGTCATCAGTAGCAAAAGGTTTGGAGTTGATTAGATATGTAAAACTCATTTTATGGCCCGTAAGGGCAAAACCGACAATTACCGGATTAAGCCTACGACTATTAGTTATGCTCAGCCTAAAATTAATTAAAAATATTTAAAAATCCCAAAATAATATATTACTTCAGTGGGTATTAATTTTGATATCAAAAAGTAGGCTTAACTAGGCTATACGCTAATTACGCCGTTTAATTAACATAAGGCTTTCATTTTACGCTAACGAGCATAACTCTTAACCTACACTTCAAACTGATGTAAAATTTTGTATGCAAGTTTAAATATCAGTAAGTAAGGTTTCTACTCTTTTACATTTCCAAAAATTACGTTTTAAGGTAATAGGGGCATAATGGTCAACATATGAGCAATTAACGGAATCATGCGTATTAATTGGTTAACTAATGAACCATGGTGTATAATCACAGAGGGTTATACTAGCATGTAACCTGGTCCAAATGAAGCTCTTAGGTATTTCTAAATCATACCAAAATGGGTCAGAACTGAAGTCAAAGCAAAAGTCAAAGTTTTGCGACTTTCGGTTCCGAACCGGGTCTAAACAGTAAATTGTCGGGTTGAACATGTTTAGACAGTAAATTTCAGTTCCGAACCTGACATTTGACCTAGTTAGAGTGGGAATCAGGGGGAACCCTTTTGAGGTTTTATTACCCACATAATTACCAACTTATAACTACTTTTGATTCAACTAATCACTGGACCATTAGTGATTAATCTTAAAGTCAACCGTTAATTACGACGGTTTGACTTTTAAGCTAAAACTAAGCTATAACTTAATTAAGAAAGGTCAAGCAAACTTACAAGAGTCCTATGAACGACCAGAGATCACTTGAGTCTGCTTTGAAGCTCCAAGAATGATCAGAAGTGCAAATGAAGGTGTGAGGAACAATGGTTGCAACTAAGATCCTTTATATAGTGATCAATTCACCATAAGATGTTGACAAGCAAGTCTAGCACTGACCACAAGCTGCCCACAAGTGTCCCTAGTGCTTAGGGGGTCCCTAGGGGTCGTCCAAGATGAGAAAAGATCGATTAAAGGTTGAATACCCGCGAATACAGGAGTCTGTTCGAAGTTTCTATATCTGGGCGGTTTACGCGGCCCGCGTAAAAGACCTCAAGGTCTTACGCGGCCCGCCTTGACCCTGTAATCAGATTATGCATTTTCTATTTTCCGCATACATGTCTCTTGGCCTTTCGAAAGGGCAACTAGCTTAATATTTGCAATTTGAGCCCTCTTTATTTACCTACAGGGGCTTTAGGACTTATACCCACTTTGCCAAGTCCCTGTACATTTCTGGTTAACCCGAAAAGTCTTAACTTTCAACGTTAATGCTTTAACCCCTCGCACACGAATTTGATCATAACTTTCTCATACGATTACGAAACTTTATGAAATTTATATCGTGCATTCTAGTGAGCATAATTAACCGTTACAAAGCTTCGGGTTTGTCAAAAGGTCACTCAGAGGTATAACTTAAACATGTTGACACATTTAACCCCTGTAGTTTGTAATCTCTCACTTTTAGCTTCGTATGATCCATGATTTATTCGTTTGATGCTATAAACATCATGTAGGGTTAATGTACAATATATTTATTCACTGTTGACATTTAGAACTCGTATATTCACATACTTTCCATGATTGTCAACTTTTAGTCCTTTCAGAACATTCTTTCACACGTTCAATCACATAAAACGTGTCAACAAATTATAGGACGTGAATTTTCGAGGTGTTACATCCTCACCCCCTTAAAATAAATCTCGACCCAAGATTTACTGAAACAAATAAGGGTACTTTTCATTCATCGTGGACTCAACCTCCCACGTGAATTCGAGTCCTCTACGGGCATCCCATTTGACCTTTACAATAGGCACATGCTTCCTTCGAAGCTTCTTGACCTGTCGATCCTCAATCGACAATGGTTTTTCCACAAACTTCAAGCTCTCATATATATGCACATCTGTATGTGGTATAACCAGTGATTCATCAGCGAAGCACTTTTTCAGATTACAGATGTGGAACACATTGTGAATTCCACTGAGCTCTTCCGGTAAGTTTAACTTATAGGCAACTGACCCGACACGTTCGATAACCTCGAAAGGTCCTATGTATCTCGGGCTTAACTTGCCTTTCTTACCAAATCGCATCACTCCCTTCCAGGGTGATACTTTAAGCAACACTTTGTCACCTACTTCGAAGTGAAAAGCTTTACGCTTTGGATCTGCGTAACTCTTCTGCCTGTCCCGGGCAGCTTTGAGACGGTCACGAATCTGGACAATCTTGTCCGTCGTTTCAAAGACTATCTCTGGTCCTGATAATTGGACATCTCCAACCTCCGCCCAACAAACAGGCGTTCTACACTTTCTACCGTATAAGGCCTCAAAAGGCGCAGCCTTTATGCTGGTATGGTAGCTATTGTTGTAGGAGAACTCAATTAAGGGTAGGTGTTTATCCCAACTACCACCCAAATCGATCACACATGCACGTAGCATGTCTTCCAAAGTTTGAATAGTACGCTCACTCTGACCGTCTGTCTGAGGATGGTAAGCCGTACTAAATTTCAAACGCGTGCCCAAAGATTGTTGGAAGCTTTTCCAAAAATTTGACGTGTATCTAGTATCTCGGTCAGAGATAATAGACACAGGTATGCCATGTAAGGCTACAATCTTATCCACGTATAACTGGGCTAACATGTCGGAGCTATAAGTCTCCTTGATGGGTAAGAAATGTGCTGACTTAGTCAGTCTATCAACTATAACCCATATTGTATCATTTCCTTTCCTCGTCTTAGGTAACTTGGTAATAAAATCCATAGTTACCATTTCCCACTTCCACGTAGGAAGTTCAGGCTGTTGTAGCAAGCCTGACGGCTTTTGATGTTCTGCTTTAACTTGCGCACAAGTCAAGCACTTAGCTACATAGGCAGCTACAGACTTTTTCAAGCCTATCCACCAATAATTTGCCCTTAGATCCTGGTACATCTTATCAGCTCCAGGATGAACGGAGTATTTGGAACTATGGGCTTCCTGGAGGATTATATCTCGAAGTCCTCCATAAATTGGAACCCATATTCGTCCATTCAGTCGCAAAATTCCGTCTTTGCCAAGAGATAACTGCTCCTCAGTTACTCCTAGCTTTTCGTTAGGATAGTTAGCTTCCAACACAGCTTCTTTCTGTGCAGATAACAACCTTTCAATCAAACTGTTCTTTATCTCCATGCGCTTGGCATTGATTCAGATGGGGTTCACCCTTTCCTTTCGACTCAAGGCATCAGCGACTACATTCGCCTTGCCGGGATGATATCTGATTTCACAATCATAATCATTTAAAGTCTCCATCCAACGGCGTTGCCTCATATTTAAATCCTTCTGATTAAACAGATGCTGGAGGCTCTTGTGATCAGAATAGATCACACACTTGATTCCATAAAGATAATGCCTCCACAGTTTTAGTGCGAATACAACGGCACCCAACTTCAAGTCGTGGGTGGTGTAATTCTTTTCATGCACCTTTAACTGTCGTGATGCATAGGCAATAACTTTGCCTTTCTGCATAAGCACACACCCCATGCCAGTGTGCGATGCATCGCAGTAAACCACAAAATCTTCTATTCCATCTGGCAATGTCGGTACTGGGGCGTTGCTCAACTTTTGCTTTAGGATATCAAAGGACTCTTGCTGCTTAGGGCCCCAAACGAACTTTACTTTCTTCTTAGTCAAGGAAGTTAGGGGTGCAGCAATCCTTGAAAAAATTTCAATGAAACGCCCGTAATATCCTGCCAATCCCAGGAAGCTATGAATCTCTGTAGGCGTCTTTGGCCCTTGCCAGTTCATAACTACTTCAACCTTAGCGGGATCCACTTGGATACCACGCTCACTCACCACATGTCCAAGGAATTGGACTTCTCGAAGCCAAAATTCATACTTAGAGAATTTGGCATAGAGTTTCTCACGATGCAGGAGTTTGAGAATACAGCGTAGGAGTTTCTCATGGTCAGCTTGGTTCTTCGAATAGATAAGAATGTCGTCGACGAAAACGATGATGAATTTATCTAAGTAAGGCTTGCAAACGCGATTCATGAGATCCATGAACGCGGCAGGTGCATTAGTGAGCCCAAAAGGCATCACTAGGAACTCGTAATGACCATAACGAGTCCTAAATGCTGTTTTGTGCACGTCTTCATCTCTAACCTTCAGTTGATGGTAGCCTGACCTTAAGTCAATCTTCGAGAAATAACTTGCTCCTTGCAGTTGATCGAACAAATCGTCGATCCTGGGCAAAGGATATCTATTCTTTATCGTGACTTTATTTAGCTCACGATAATCGATGCACAGACGCATCGATCCATCCTTCTTTTTCACAAATAGGACTGGCGCTCCCCATGGAGACGAACTAGGTTTAATGAAACCTTTAGCTAGCAGTTCGTCCAGTTGTGTCCTCAATTCCTTCATTTCTATGGGCGCCAACCTATAAGGTGCTCTAGCAACCGGTGCTGCTCCGGGGATGATATCAATCCTGAATTCCACTTGTCTATCTGGTGGCAAACCAGGTAGTTCTTCCGGAAAAACTTCTGGGTATTCAGAAATGACAGGGATGTCTTCTATCTTTGGTTTAGGCTCATCAATAATCACCTGTACCATGTAGATGACACAACCCTTCTTTAAACACTTGGAAGCCTTGAGCATAGTCACTTGCTCAGGCAATCCATACTGGGTATCTCCCCGAATGGTAAGTGATTCACCAGACGGAGTCTTTATCATCACTTGCTTTCTGTTGCAGACAATTTGGGCCTGGTTGTGACAACTCGAGTTTCAAGATTCTATCTTCGCATTTAGTGCACGTTAATTTTTTTTTATTTATTTAGTTGTTTGTTAATACGACTCGTTGTTTCACGACGCTTACTTTTGTAATACGTTGTATCGTATTTCGACTGATATGTTATACTTGGAAATCCATATGTATTTATTATGTGTGATTGTATGTTAATAAGGTGTTATTATTAACATGTAAATAAAGATAGAACCTTTACTGTAAACAAACAAGTCTCATGAAAACACCCAAGTGGTGAAAACACTAGAAGTGTTTTCGTCCAGAATTTTTGACGAAATCAAGATGGGCTTGGCCCATGGCCCAGTGTTTAGATATTTTGTATAATCATTTTTATAAACAAATCTTCTCCGATAAGTCTCACAATTACCAAAACACATCTTATCACCTTGTTCTCTCTCTACATCTGATAACCCAACCAAAGCGAACACATCTTGAAGCAAAACCTCTGTTTAAATCATTGGACTTGACTGATTTATTGTGAGCACTTAACTTAGCATACCGAGCAAACGAGGTGAGTTCACACTCTTACCAAGGCATGGGATTCCCGGTGGGTTGGG
Organism: Helianthus tuberosus; assembly: GCA_030545235.1. NCBI lineage: Eukaryota > Viridiplantae > Streptophyta > Magnoliopsida > Asterales > Asteraceae > Helianthus > Helianthus tuberosus. The sequence goes on from JARYGA010060172.1 coordinate 2,861,383, forward strand.
AATGGGTTATGAAACTATAATGGAACCTACATATCCTCCTTGGGTAGGATATGTACCGCCATCCTCCATGGGTAGGATGCCAATATTAATCCTGCGTATTCTCCTTGGGTAGAATACCTACGTTCGTCCTCCTTGGGTAGGACAACAACCTTAACGTACGTAAAACCTACGTACACTCACACTCGCTACGGTCCTTGGATCAAGAAGGGCACGTACAAACACGACTAGTCTAACACATGGGGAAGCCCCCACTAATCTTCGCACAGATGCCTGAAAAGGCCGCGATACGGCCACTAACCTTCGCACAGATGTCTGGAGGACCGCGATACGGCCACTAAACTTCGCACAGATGTCTGGAGGACCGCGATGGGAATTAATAAGAAACATGGTTTACAAAACGAACAACTGATTTATGAAACGAATTCTATAACTGAATAACTAACTGTGAACTCGCTCAACTTTTTGTTGACTCTCTGTTACATGCCTTGCAGGACCTTAGGTACTTTTGGAGCTTGCACGGGAGGCACGGTCGTTGTGGATATGGATCGTGAATGTGTTGTTAAACATTATGACTTTTTGTACTTAAACTGATGTTGGGTTTTCCATTAATGCTTCCGCTACACACTTGTTTATATTTGGTGTTGGAAACACCTATCGTATTGATGAATGACTTTTACTTTATACTTATGTTCAATATGATTGGTGGTTTGATCCTGGTCATGTCACGCCTCCAAGCGGTAGTACTCCGTGAGTGGATTTTGGGGGTGTGACAGATTGGTATCAGAGCCATTGGTTATAGAGAACTCGGTTTTAATAAGGGGAAAACGTTTTTATTAAAACCAGACTATAACCAGAACAGTGCTCAACGATCCACAACGACGCCTCGCTCCACGTGCAAGGCTCAGCATCATAGGTACTACTATTCATGTTACCTTACCTACTTGTTAGAATTACATAGAACTTTGCTCGTGGTATGCTTAGATTACAGAACCTACTATTTGTTACTGCTTGAGAATACTTGTATGCTCACTCTCTTCGCACTATTCTCGAACCTCTCATCCACATGTTCTCCTTGATGTCAAGATCATGGGTGGACGCGTTAACCTAACTCAAGCCCAGTTGGCGGCTTCGATCACCGAACAAGTTACTGCAGCACTCGCAGCTATCCAGGCAGGAGGTGTAACCTGCCATCACCACTTACTCTAGGATCTTTAGATCCTACTCTCGTAACTCAACACTTGTGCTTAATTTTGGTTACTCTTACGCACACGACAAGTCAACACGCTTAGCCACCTGTATGCACATACAAGACTTTTATGGACTGTCGTCCTACTACTTTCAGCGACACGGAAGGAGCTGTTGGACTCCTCCATTAGTTCGAGGAACTCGAATCGGTCTTCGATTGTGCGAATGACCTGAGGCTCGTAAGGTGAAATATGCCACTGATACTCTCGAATGCACCGCGCTAACTTGGTGGAGCGCGCAAGTTCAAAGGCTGGGGCTGGCGGCTGCTGATGCCACCCCATGGAATGATATTAAGAAACTGATCAAACGTGAATACTATAGTCGTGATGACATTCACAAGCTGGAAGTGGAATTCTTTAACCTGAAGATGACGGGATCAGAGATAGAAGCGTACACGAAACGATCCAACGGACTGGCAGTGTTATGTCCATCTATGGTGGATCCTCCCATCAAACGCATTGAGCTGTACCTCAAGGGATTAGTATCAGGGATTCAAAGTCATGTGACTACTCCTAACCTTATTACTATTCAAGATATTACTCGTCTTCCTCATCGTCTCGCAGAACAGGCAGTGGAACAGAACAAGCTGCCTCAACGTATCAGCGCTACTACTACCACTACTACTTCAACTATTTCTGCTACCCTCAGTGACAACAAATGGAAGTAGGATGGAACCCCTAGCAAGGGTTCGACTACGTTTCCGTCCCAGACACAGCAGCGGAAGATTTATGACAACCAAAGTCCTGGACAGCAACCTTTTAGTAGTCAAGGGCAGGGTAAATACAGGGGAAACCACCCTAAGTGCAAACGCTGTAACTTGCACCACAGCGGGCAGTGCAACCGAAATCATTGTCAATGATGCAACAAGCTTGGTCATGGAGCCAAAGATGGTAGAAAATCACGTCCTGCAAACTAGAACCAACAACAACAGCCACAAGATCTTTAGAATCAGCAGCAACAGAAGGGTAACAAGGATGTTATCAGGTGGTGCTGAAGGTTACTTCAAAAGACACTGCCCACAGTGGAACCAAAATCAGAATCAGAACCACAACCAAGGAAACAGGAACAATAATGGAGGCAACAATGGGGGTAATAACGACAGCAATGGTGCCAGGGGTCAAGTGTTCGTGATTAGTCAGGGTGATATTAGGAATGACCCCAGCATGGTGATGGTTTCGACATCGATATTGGTACGGATGGGCTACCTCAGCATCGAGCAGAGATTCTTTGAAAAGAAAAGATCATTCGTATTCCTCGTTCTGGCAAGGAACCTCTCGAAGTTCAAGGCGACAAGAGTGGTGTCGTGAGTGGCATCATCTCCTTATTGAAGGCACAGAAGTGTTTACGAAAGGGCCACATAGCTATTTTAGCACTCGTTACTGATACATCGGCGACAGAGAAAAAGATTGGGGATATTCCTGTAGTACGCGACTTTCCTCAAGTGTTTCCTGAAGAGTTACCTGGATTACCGCCCCATCGCCAGGTCGAATTTCAGATCGAGCTAGCTCCAGGAGCAGCACCTATAGCTCGAGCGCCTTACCGCTTAGCTCCAACTGAACTGGAAGAACTGTCTAAGCAATTGCAAGAACTCTTGGAAAAGGGTTTCATACGTCCTAGCTCTTCGCCCTGGGGAGCTCCAGTATTATTTGTAAAGAAGAAAGACGGTACCTTTCGTATGTGCATAGATTACCGCGAACTGAACAAGGTGACGGTGAAGAATCGTTATCCTCTTCCACGCATCGACGACTTATTCGACCAGTTACAAGGGTCGAGCTATTACTCAAAGATTGATCTAAGGTCAGGTTACCATCAACTGAGAGTCCGGGATGAGGACGTCTCCAAAACAGCATTCAGAACTCGCTACGGTCATTACGAGTTTTTGGTCATGCCATTTGGGCTAACGAACGCGCCTGCGGTTTTCATGGATCTTATGAACAGGGTGTGCAAACCTTATCTTGACAAGTTTGTTATTGTTTTTATTGATGACATCCTGATCTACTCGAAGAATCGGGAGGAACACGAACAGCATTTACGACTTATTCTGGAACTCCTTCGAACGGAACAACTGTATGCTAAGTTTTCAAAATGCGACTTCTGGCTTCGTGAAGTCCACTTTCTAGGCCACGTGGTAAACAAGGATGGGATTCATGTCGATCCATCCAAAGTAGATTCGATCAAGAACTGGCCTGCACCTAGTACACCAACAGAAATACGCCAATTCTTGGGTTTGGCGGGTTATTACAGACGGTTTATCAAAGACTTCTCAAAGATTGCACAGCCGCTTACATTACTGACACAGAAAGGTATTGCTTACCGTTGGAGTGATACACAGGAAACAGCGTTTCAGCACTTAAAGGATAGACTTTGTAGCGCACCTATCCTCTCATTGCCTGAAGGCACGGACGATTTTGTAGTCTACTGCGATGCATCTATCCAAGGTCTTGGATGTGTGTTGATGCAACGGGATAAAGTTATTGCTTATGCTTCACGCCAACTTAAGATTCACGAACGGAACTACACTACGCACGATTTAGAGCTTGGAGCAGTTGTCTTTGCGCTCAAGATATGGCGACATTATCTGTATGGCACCAAGTGCACCATCTACACCGATCACAGGAGTCTTGAGTATATCTTCAAGCAGAAAGACTTGAACATGCGACAACGTCGATGGGTCGAGTTACTGAATGATTACGAATGTGCTATAAAGTACCATCCGGGCAAAGCCAATGTGGTGGCTGACGCCCTCAGTCGAAAGGATACTATACCTAGGCGTGTACGAGCGTTGCAACTCACTATTCAGTCTAGTCTTCCTTCACAGATACGAGATGCTCAGGTAGAAGCATTGAAACCGGAAAACGTCAGGGCTGAAGCTCTACGCGGCTCAAGGCAAAGGTTAGAACAAAGGGCAGACGGCGCCTACTATGTAACAGGACGCATCTGGGTCCCACTCTATGGCAACCTACGCAAGCTTGTAATGGATGAAGCTCATAAGTCTCGCTACGCAGTACATCCTGGTTCAGATAAGATGTACTACGACCTCAGAACTACATACTGGTGGCCTAGCATGAAGACCCACATAGTTCCTTTGAAGGAGCTCACTATCGACGAACGGTTGCATTTCGTCGAGGAACCAGTTGAAATCACGGACCGGGATGTTAAGGTCCTCAAGAACACCAGAATACCTCTTGTTCGAGTTCGTTGGAACTCCCGTCGTGGCCCAGAGTTCACCTGGGAACGCGAAGACCAAATGGAACTCAAATATCCCCAGTTGTTCGAAAACAATGCAACTACTACTGAGGCTGAAGCTACTACAGAAGTTCGGGATGAAATCCCAACTCAACAGGGGGATGATGTGATACCCCAGGAAAACCAGTAAACGATAACTTACTTAGCTTCCTCAGTAACCGCATGCTAAATTTCGGGACGAAATTTCTTTCAAGTTGGGGATAATGTGACAACTCGAGTTTCAAGATTCTATCTTCGCATTTAGTGCACGTTAATTTTTTTTTTTATTTATTTAGTTGTTTGTTAATACGACTCGTTGTTTCACGACGCTTACTTTTGTAATACGTTGTATCGTATTTCGACTGATATGTTATACTTGGAAATCCATATGTATTTATTATGTGTGATTGTATGTTAATAAGGTGTTATTATTAACATGTAAATAAAGATAGAACCTTTACTGTAAACAAACAGGTCTCATGAAAACACCCAAGTGGTGAAAACACTAGAAGTGTTTTCGTCCAGAATTTTTGACGAAATCAAGATGTGCTTGGCCCATGGCCCAGTGTTTAGATATTTTGTATAATCATTTTTATAAACAAATCTTCTCCGATAAGTCTCACAATTACCAAAACACATCTTATCACCTTGTTCTCTCTCTACATCTGATAACCCAACCAAAGAGAACACATCTTGAAGCAAAACCTCTATTTAAATCATTGGACTTGACTGATTTATTGTGAGCACTTAACTTAGCATACCGAGCAAACGAGGTGAGTTCACACTCTTACCAAGGCATGGGATTCCCGGTGGGTTGGGAATGGGTTATGAAACTATAATGGAACCTACATATCCTCCTTGGGTAGGATATGTACCGCCATCCTCCATGGGTAGGATGCCAATATTAATCCTACGTATTCTCCTTGGGTAGAATACCTACGTTCGTCCTCCTTGGGTAGGACAACAACCTTAACGTACGTAAAACCTACGTACACTCACACTCGCTACGGTCCTTGGATCAAGAAGGGCACGTACAAACACGACTAGTCTAACACATGGGGAAGCCCCCACTAATCTTCGCACAGATGCCTGAAAAGGCCGCGATACGGCCACTAACCTTCGCACAGATGTCTGGAGGACCGCGATACGGCCACTAAACTTCGCACAGATGTCTGGAGGACCGCGATGGGAATTAATAAGAAACATGGTTTACAAAACGAACAACTGATTTATGAAACGAATTCTATAACTGAATAACTAACTGTGAACTCGCTCAACTTTTTATTGACTCTCTGTTACATGCCTTGCAGGACCTTAGGTACTTTTGGAGCTTGCACGGGAGGCACGGTCGTTGTGGATATGGATCGTGAATGTGTTGTTAAACATTATGACTTTTTGTACTTAAACTGATGTTGGGTTTTCCATTAATGCTTCCGCTACACACTTGTTTATATTTGGTGTTGGAAACACCTATCGTATTGATGAATGACTTTTACTTTATACTTATGTTCAATATGATTGGTGGTTTGATCCTGGTCATGTCACGCCTCCAAGCGGTAGTACTCCGTGAGTGGATTTTGGGGGTGTGACACTGGTTATGAGATAACCAGTCCATGCCCAAGACTATGTCAAAACCGGCTAATTTAAATGGAAGTAGAGACAGAGGAAAAGAATGGTTCTTAATGGATATAACACATCCATCTAACACAGTTGAGACGGTTTCTAGGGTGTCATCCGCTAACTCCACCTCATAATTCACATTTAAGGTTTCGACAGGTAATTTCAGCAATTTGCAAAATTTATGATCTACAAACGACTTATCAGCTCCTGAATCAAATAGTACTCTTGCATAGACATCATTTACAAGGAAAGTACCTGTAATAACGTTGTCGTCTAGAATCGCTTCCTTTGCGTCCATTCTGAAGACTCTAGCATTAGTCTTCTTGGCCTCTTCAGGCTTCTTGGCGTATTTAGGGTAGTTGGTTTTAATGTGCCCCTTTTCATTGCAACGGTAGCAAGTTGCATCCTTCATCTTTTTGCAATCCAAGGTTTTGTGGTCCTTGGACTTGCATATACCACAAGCATAGGTTTTTGACTGAGTCTGTGAGTTCGACTCGAGTCTGCACTTTCTAAAGTGCTGTTTCTTGCAAATCTTGCATTTGGGCTTCTCACCAGAATGATGCCCATCTTTCCTTGACTCAGATCCTTTCTTGTTATCACCGTTCCCACGGTGCTTCTTGTTTGATCTCCGTGAACTATCATCTTCACGTTTTCTCTTCTCAGCCTCCTTATTCCTCAGAGATCTTTGCCTGACCGCATCCAAAGTGAGGGACAAGGATATGTCAGCTACAGATCTAAAAGTAGCTGGCCGAGAAGCCTTCACGCTTGCCTTGATTTCTAGGGCTAAACCACCGATAAAACGAGCTATTCTTTTTGGTTCCGGGGTTACCAGATAGGGAACCAACTGGGACATTGTGTTGAAGCTCGTTAGGTAAGCTTGACAGTCAAGGTTTGTCATCACCAATGATAGAAAATCAGACTCTATCTTCTCCACCTCATGCTGAGGGCAGTAATTTTCCCTGATAAGGGCAACAAATTGTTCCCATGACATGTTGTACAATGGGATTTTCCCGGTGGCTTGAATCAGTGATCTCCACCAGGCTAAAGCTTCGCCTTTAAAAGATTGCGACACAAACTTGACTATATCCCTCTCAGCGCATCCGCTGATATCCACAACTGTGTCCATCTCGTCCAGCCACGTCATACAGTCGATGGCTCCTTTCTCCCCAGTGAAATCCCGGGGTTTGCAGGAAACGAAATATTTATAAGAGCAACCCTTGTCACGGGGTCCTTGGTTTAGTACAACCTGCTGAGATGGAGCACTGTGGTGGTTCGAGGAGTGTCGATCATCATCTTTCTTGGGTTCGTCCTTCTTGGACGGTGGCTTTGAAGGCTGCGTAGATAGGGTCCTACTACGAGTCCCACTATACTCTTCGTACTGCCGCTCCAATGCCTTTGTAACTGCGTCGTCTACCAACGCTTTTAATTCAGCACCCGTTAAAGTTACTCGGGCGTTATCGATGTTCTCCACTGGATGGCTATTAAGTTCGTCTGAGTTAGCCATTTTAATTGAACTGTTACAGAAAATAAGGACAATAGTTTATTTGGGAGTTTATTATGGAATTGCCCCTTAGGGTAATTCATTAACCATGGTAAACAGAGACCATATTTGGTTAATTTATTAATCGTGTTTATTTAGGATTTCTATCTTAATTTATCCTAATTATAAAACAATAATAGTTTTATTTGTGGCACAAAAGGCCTAGTCACATGGACACTTTAATTTATAAGCTATGATTTCAGAGAATCAAAACATGTAGGTATACTGGCACAATAGGCCTAGTCACAAGGACATTTATAAATTAAAAGCTATGATTTCAGAGAATCAAAGCATGAAGGTATACTGGCACAATAGGCCTAGTCACAAGGACATTTATAAATTATAAGCTATGATTTCAGAGAATCAAAGCATGAAGGTTTGAACCTAGTTCATTACCTTTATCTGACAGGGAGTCATCGCTACCACTGTCTTTTGGCTCATATAGAAATGAGCAGGGCCCGTAGGCACCATATTACCACGTATGGACAAAATATGATCATCTCAATTGATGATCTAAACCCATGATTCAGAGATCATTAAATTGGGTTAGGAATCTTTTGAAGAAACCAATAATAAGAATGACGTGTGTGATTTTAATGAATCACGTCTGCCAGGAGTGTCAACATGTTTACAGATGTTAACAGGGATTTGAATCTTTTAAACAGGTCTTACCATCTTGGCCAGGTCTTTATAATGACACTTAGGCTAGGTTTCACTCTTAAGATTCTTATTCAATAATTATTAGGCAGATTTTTATTAAAAGGAATGATTTTAATTTATTTATTTCATATATAATTTATTTATGCACGTAATGGAAAACATGAAATTTATAAACTTACATTCCATTAATTATCAAATATTACATATCGCCCTAAACGGGACTTTTTAATAAACAAACTTACCCACGCAGGGGTTCAAACAAGGAATTACCCACGCAGGGGCTTTAACATCAAACATCATAATAGTCCACGCAGGGACTCACACAATTAACATAATAGTCCACGCAGGGACTTAAACAATAACATACCCTCGTAGGGGTCAACAGAAAGATTGACCGTCGCAGGGGTCAAAACAAACAAGCATACCCACGCAGGGGCTTATACAGCAAGACTGGCCCATGCAGGGGCTCAACAATAAATGGAAGGATTCAGTGGTCCTTCTTGCTCTTCCCTTTAATTAGGCTCGTTAATCCTTGGAAGAAAGTTTGTCGCTCCCTTCGTTCCCTGTGAAACTCTCGCTCTACATGGTCCAACCTTTGCAGAATTTCTTCACGCTCTGGTGGGGAGAACCTTGGTGGTTGCGACTGTTGCCTGATAATAGGTCTTGGAGGTATTTGGTACTCGTGTGTTGGGTACCCTACTCCCCATGGATCTCCATAGGGTCCTTGGGTGTTGTAGTTCGCCGCTACCATGTAGGGGTCGGCCTCAGCGTAACTGTCACACCCCAATTTTCCACGTGGCACCGGTGGGCCCGGTGGGGAGTATAGTGACGTAGTTGATATCATCATAGTCAAACAACACAATATTTAAATGCACAGCGGAAGCAATAGATAAATATATTACAAACTGATATAAAGTAATATCAAGTATTACAAACAGAATATAAAGGATCCACAGGCGGATAAAAAATAAAATAAATCATTTGCTCAACAGACTTTAAGGCATCCCAAGCTTGCGAGACTTATTGTGGACGCTAGAAGACAGCCAGCCTATTACGTGTAGTACCTGCACTTAACCCTTTGGAAAATACGTCAGTTTACACTGGTAAATACAATTTAACTGACTCATTTTGAAAACGTTTGAAAATTTGTTTGAATGCACGTGGCACAAAACATTTTTATAACTTGGGATAATTATGCAATATATATAATCTTGTGAACGAATTACATGCTACTTGTGCGTTCAGTAGCCCGGATCTTGTCCGGGTTAAAGATCAATAGACCCACCACCATATAGAGTTATACACTGACAGGTGTACGCCTACACCCCGTGCTCAAGTCGTGGCCATCTCGTAAGATGATGCCGAGGATATCCGGGACATGGTCATTAACCCCCAAAGGCTTTAAGTGAACAAGACTGTTTAAACGAGCCGATCAAATTATTCAATTAACCACCCAAAGATGTAAGAATTTGATGCTCGATCAAGCGGTATTCTATATACCGTAACCCAAGCCCGTATAGGGAAAATAAGTTAAAAGTATTTACCTGAGCTAAATATAAATTCAATCCCAGCCGTATACCACCAAGCAAGTACAGATAGCTTTTACTGGGCTCCTAAATCTGGAATGAAGGTTTTTAATAACCTATTAGATTTCTATCGGGTCTTTATTTAAGCCTGAGCTTAGACCGGTTAGTTTTAAGGACGATACGGTTCAACGCACGATTAAGCGAAGACCGGATAGAATGTGATTTAGACCCGACAAGTTTGAAGACTTGTATAATATGGGTATACTAAATACATTCTAGATTTTGAGACAAAGTTGATAATGTTTGACCCGTTTCGGTCAATTTATGCAAACTAGTTACATAAACGGAACCGGACGCGAAAAAGGCGTTACGGGTAACCATAAGAGTCACATGGAAGTTCCCTGATTTAATATGCCTTAATTATGTTATAATGTCAGTAAGATATTTTCTATTATGCCCAAAACGGATATAAACTCAAATTAAGCCTCATAAGGGCATTTTGGTCATTTAAAAGGTTATTAAAAGAGTTTATTTGTAATCTGAGCTATAGGTCTGATTTATACAGTAAATACACTTAATTTAACATGTTATAACAGTAGGGTATGACCCATATGTGAAACTTATCATTTAAAACCAAACTATGCACCTTAGGGGTATTTTGGTAATTTCACAAGGGCTTAAAAGGTCAAAACTGGAAACCTGAGTTCAAAAACTTGTACTTACTGTTATTATCTCAAAATATACTAAAAACATCAGTAGGTATCAACCTTATATGTTTAATATGGTTATAGCACATAATATGCGTTAAAAACGCTTAAAAAGGCGATTTGGAGCCGTTTTCGGGTTTTTAAAAGAAAGCTGATATTTTTATATTTCCAGAATGCTCAAAATATTTTATTTATTAAATAAAATCAGTAGAAAAAGGTTTGGAGTCAAAAGGACTTGTAAAACTCATTTTATGGCTTAAAAGGGAAAAATCGGTATTAACCGGATTAAGCTTAGAGACCTATGTTATGCTCAGCCAAAAATTAAATAAAAATCTTTAAAAATCCCAAAATATTATATCATAACAGTGGGTAAAAAGTTTGATATTAAAAAGTGGGTTTAAATAGGTGATACGTTATTTACGCCGTTTAATTAACATAAAGGTTTTCAAATTACGATAATGAGCATAACTCTTAATCTAAACCTCAAACTGATATCAAATTTTCGGTGCAAGTTTATAAATCAGTAACAAACGTTTCTACTCTTTCACTTTTTCAAAAATCGCGTTTTATAGTCAAAAGGGCATAATAGTCGACTTTAAGCATAAATCGGAAACATGCATATGAATCGGACAAGTATTGAACCAAGTTGTACAATCTCAGAGAGTTATACATATATGAAACCTGGTCCAAAATAAGCTCTAAGGCAGATCTCAAACATGCATAAACGGATCAGAACTGATAGTCAAAGCAAAAGTCAAATTATGCGACTTTCGGGTCCAATCCGGGTTTAAACTGAAAATTGTCAAGTTGAACATGTTGAGACATGTTCTTACATTAATTACCATGTTATTTTAATGATCAAACAGGTTGCATGTACCCTACATTGCTAATTTTGCTTAAACTTGCAAATAATCATTCTGTTGACTTTTTAAAGTATGCTTTGACTCGACAATTAGCATAGTTAGAGTGGGAATCTGAAAATACCCTTTTAAGGGTTTGTTACCCACATAAATACCTACTTGTAGGTACTTTCAATTCGAGAAATGACTGAGCAAATTTCGTTTAATCTCAAAGTCAAACTTAAATTACGATGGTTTGACTTTTGCTTAATTAACTAAGCTAGAACGAATTAGAAGTGGTTAGGAATACTTACAAGAGTCCTAATTAAGCTTAGAGATCACTAGAAAGTTGGCTTGATGTCCAGAGAGCTCCAGAGATGATCTTTTGCAAAGTTGTAAATGAATGAACATAAGTTGCAACAATGTGGGTTCTTTTATAGTCACTTTGATCCTCCAAGATGATGCCAAATCAGTCTATAAGTGATCCCAGATGAGTCCAAGTGCCCCCTATGCATGAAAAACCACTGGTGCAGTCCCTGATTTCGAATACTAGGCTTCTAAGGCGGTGGAACAGATTTTACCCGCAAGTGTCATGAATTTCTACCCAGCATAGGCAGTCGCGTAGCGCGACTGCTGAAGGTGTTGAGCTCGCGCTACGCAAGCGTGTTGGTTACCAGCTTAACAAGTTTTCATGATTTACATTTCAGCCCTTGGTCCTTTGAAACGTGGTTTTGCTTATTTTTCTTGCACATTTGTTGGTGCACACATCTGTCGTCTTCGTCTTGTATCGAGTCTCGGGTTCGGTGCGGGTTCGGTGCGGATATAATCAAGCATGATGTCATCATCAAGGATGATGACATCACACTTATGACTTATTGATTGCATCACTCACTAAAGACAAAATGCATGGAATCAAGATTGCATGAAAACGTGAAACAGATTCCTATATTTTGACGGTTTCGCTTGAATGATCCAATCACATTGTAACATTTCGCTTCAAGAGTTCTAGTTATAACATGTTAGGTTCGCTTGAAGGTTTCGCTTCAAGAGCTTCAAGCGAAATCATGAACCTTATAAATAGGGGTAGTGTGCTTTCATTTGTAACAGTTTTTGCCAAGTGATACCGAGGTGCTGCCGGTTTCTCTTTCGATTATAAAGGTTGTCAATATCAATATATAAGAGATTAAAGTGAATATCAAGCTATTTACACGTTCGTTTCTTAGTTTCCGCCTCTGAAACGGACTAGAACTCTTCCGAACGACTCGTTAAGGTCGCAATCCGATCCTACAATTGGTATCAGAGCTCAGGACGAGGAGTTCTTGCCAAAAACAGCCGGTTTTCACCACGATTTCTGTTTCTACATCATTCTTTTTCAAAATTTCAAACATTTTACGGATAAAATCGGACAAATATCACATATGTTGTGCAAAAACACGTTTTAACAGTTCCTGGAAAGTTTCAGAAATTAAATCAGCCTAAAACTGGTAAAAAAGTGTGTTTTCGCTTGAAGTTCGTTCGTCATTTGCTGACATCACGATTTCGCTTGAGAGATTGAAGCGAAATTGAGGATTCCGCTTGAAAAGTATATTGATTAATGTGAAAATACATTGGATTCGAGGTGGTGTCAGTTGATCAGATTACATGTGACTATTGTTATTTCAAGACTTGTCAGAAATCACGTGATTACATAAATCGATTTGATAGAATCCATGTGATTTTGTTTTTATCGATTCAATCAGAATTAATTTTGTGAGGTAATTCATGTGATAGATATTGAGTTGTGAAGTTGTTAGTGGGTTGGGAAAAGAAACCACATAGGTGATTATTTTCAATTAGTGTGAAACATTAAAAGATGTCAGTTAACATGTGATGTTGTTGGCACAAGTTAAAATTTTTTTATCATATCAATTCATGTGAAACTGATTGTTTTGTTTTAAAATTGTCGACAAGTTTAAAAAAGGAATTAAAGTTGCATGTGATCGGTAGAATGTATTGGAATTGGTTTTGTCAGCATATGAATATTATTACATGTGATTGTGTCAGCTTGTATGTGTAGTGTGTCAACAATCATCAGCCCAAGTCTTGGTCCAAATTTCAACATTATTAAAGGCCAAGTGACTCATTGTTTGCGGTACAATTGAAAGCCCAACTAAACGGCCCAATCACGTTAAGTTGTTACTTGATTTGTGTTAAGTGTAGACAGACATCCATGTGATATATTCTTGGTTATATACAACTGATTGGGTTTGTTCAAACAATTTGAATTGGTAGTTTGTTTGAGAAAGATATTTTGTTTGAAAGGTAATCTTGCTTGGACTTGATATTTCACTTAACGGGACTGTATTGTAAAACGGGTTTCCACAACATGGATATCAATTTCTTTAATATGACAAGAGAAACATTGGATAGAATAAAGGTTTTAAATAAAGAATTTGACTCGTTTTTAGGTTGTCCAGGTGAAAGTACAAAGAGTATCATTGAGAGGTTTAGCCATATTGTTCGCTCAATGTCTGAGAAGGGTATTAAAAAGGAATCAAATGAATGGGTTGAGAAATTAGCCAATGCCTTACCTCAACAAGAATGGAGTACATTTCTTTTGAATTTAAAAAGAACTGGAGAATACTCTGATTTGGCAATTGGTCAATTCATCAAGAAACTTGAGGAACAGATGGAGAGAGATGCTGAAAAGGATGAAATTGTTCAAACTGAAGAAGTTAAAGTTGTTGCTGGAGAAAAGATGACTGAACCAGAAAAAGTGATCGAAGTTGAAAAGATCATAGAAGTTGAAAAGATCATAGAAGTTGAAAAGATTGTTGAAGTTGTAAAGCCTTGCGAGAAGTGTTTGGAAGCATGCAAGGATTGTGCAGTAAAAGATGAGATAATTGCTGAGTATGAGAAGAAGAAGGAGCAGTTGCTGTTCAATCTTAACTATGTAAAAGAATCTTATGATGTATTGAACAAAACAGTAACTGGTCTTCAAAAGACTAACTCAGAACGAGAACAAGCACTAACAATGATGAATGCTGTGATGATGACAAAGCAAAAAGCAATCAACTTTTACATCGAGGAGAGTGCTAAATGGCAGCAAGAGTTGGAGACAGAAAAGATCGAAAATGAGAGAATTAGACGTTTATTGCAAAGTTATTCTAGTTCTGATTATCTCATTGATCGTATTTACCCAACTGTTGCAGGTATGGAAGCTTTTCAAGATGAGAAGCCAAAGAAGAAAGATAGTGGTAAGAAACCGACTGTTAGCTATAACAAGTGTCCGCCTCCAATTTGGGAAGGGTATTCTCCTAGAAAACCGAACGAGGAGCAACTTGAAAAAGCAGTCAATATAAAGCTAAAAACCGACACAACTGACGTTTTACCAGATAACATTGATGTCACATTTACCTCATCCGATACTGATCATGAGTCTGAGTTAATCAAAAAGGTGGTCGATCAGGTGTTAGACACTGAGGAGGAGTCTGAGTCAAAGTCTGAGTCTGGGTGTTCAAGTTCGTCTGTCAAAAGTTCGAGTTCGTCGGTCAACAGTTCACAGTCGTCGGTTAAACGGTCTTATAGTAAAGAATTTTTGTTATCGAAAGCAAATTTGGATGATGAAACATTTGAAGTTGCATATACTTTAAATGATTCGGACAAATTATACTCTGACAAAGAGTTTCCAATAAGAAGTGTTCGTTTTGACATGATCAAAAAGGTTTTCAAAATGACAGAAATTAATATTTCTGAAATAAAAGATTTAAATATTACTGAAAAACCTAAAAAGTACACTTCAAGAGTTCAACAACGTCTAAACAAGAAAAAAAGTTACAATTTTGGTTCTGGTTTTCAAAAGAAATCTAACCAAAATCGTAGCTACAAAAAGAAAGGATTAGGATTTATTCCACTAGAAAATCATAAAAATTTGAAAAATTCTAAAACAAAAACAGAATTTGTATCAGGTGGATTTGCAGAAGAGGAACAGAAGAAACCATTCTGGAGACAATCAAATCAAGAGTTTCTTGCTGAAAAGAAGAAGAATGGAACTGAATTGTTTTATCAAAGAGAGACTCGTACCTGTTACAAGTGCAATGAAACTGGTCACATTGCATGGAACTGTCAGAAAAATGCCAAAACAAAACAGGGAGTTTATCAGAAATTGAAAGAGAAAGTTGTTGATGTTGAACCACCAATTGAAAAATTTAAAATTTTTGAAAACTCAACTTATGAGGTTGGTGAATGTTCTAAAAAGAATTTTTACAAAAAGAATGCAAAAGACAACCAAGTGTGGGTTGTTAAGAAAGATGATGAGAAAGTCGGTGATGAATCTGGTTCCACAAAGCCAGAAGAGCCACAGGTTGAGGTGAAAATTTCAGTGAATGATGATGAGTTTCCATCACTGAAATTTGAAGAAGTTAAACAGAAAGTTGGTAAGGTTGATATCTCGAATCAGTTTTACACAGAGAAAACTAAGTTTGATATCGAGAAAACATTCAATGGAAGTGTTAAGAAAATTTTTGGGAAAATGTTGAATGGGAAAGTTAAGGGGGTTAAAGAATTTTATGCAACTAAAAAGGCAACCTACAACCCTACTGTGCAAGAACTGAAAGCCATCAAGTTTGAGAAGACTTGGATGGAAGTATGTTTCCCATGATAGTCGAAGGACTATGCCGGAGATCCCAAGTTTATATCGTGGATCAGGAATCGGCATCTTTCAAATGTTTGAAGATTTTGGTTGAAAGATTTTGATAGTGTTTGAATGTTTACAGGTTGAAGGACTACGCCGGAGCTTCCAGGTTGGTAAGTGCGAAGCAGGAATCGGCATTATGATTGGTATAGAAAATGCTTACATGAAAAAGGTTAATCAAGGTCATTAAGTTGAACTTGATTGAACCAT
Source organism: Helianthus tuberosus (assembly GCA_030545235.1). Classification (NCBI taxonomy): domain Eukaryota; kingdom Viridiplantae; phylum Streptophyta; class Magnoliopsida; order Asterales; family Asteraceae; genus Helianthus; species Helianthus tuberosus. Next base: position 2,877,627 of record JARYGA010060172.1, read on the forward strand.
ACTTACAATTGGTATTTTGAAAGACAAAATGATGAACCATTCCCCTAACTTTACAAGTGGTAAAATCAACAAAACCTATTTTCCGGAAAAATCATTTTGGTTAAAACAAACTTAAGTGTTTTGAAATCTAAATGAGAAAATAGTTTTGTGATAGGGGGAGTTCTGATTGTTTATGCCAAGTGAATGGCGATTTGATGCGATTCGATATCAGTTGTCACTTTATTGTACAGTTTATTTTCAAATTTCCTAAAATGTGTTTGCATTTTAGGGGGAGTAAAATTTTTTTCAGAAAATCCAAAAACATTTGAAAATTTGAAAAAGACAAAAACATGATAAAATTCAAAAATGAGTTTTTGTTGCATATAGAGGAAATGATAGTACATCAGTGGACTATCACAACATGCTAAAGAAATGTAAAGAAAAAATGTGATAAACAATCTTACTGCGGATATGTCAGTAGGTTTTTGCACATTTAGTAGATTTTGACGAGATATAAACCTAAATTTCAAACTTGCTTGTTCTGTGGGTTAACACAAACTTGGATATATAGGTAACCCCTGAAATCTTGTTTGAAAGGTCCCTTATTCTGAGATACTAGGTCTTTATGCTCAGTGATATCTGGGGTATTATCCCGGGACTTCTGCTGAAAGAAATTTCTGACCTAGTCCCCGGATAATGCTTTCTGCAAATGCTTGAAATATAGCTCACCCTCAGCTAAAAAATGATGAAACATTGAAAAATGCTAATCATGGCTGTTGAAACAAAAGATCCTCTAAAGGGGACACACCAAAAGTCGAAGCCGTCATCTCTCTGCGTATCGAAAGATCGACCTGAGCTCTCACGGCCCTCGTACTATAATTTATTCCCCTGACAGATATCATCTGTGGTATACTCACCTGTAAGACTGAATATTGGGATCTGGATACGGGAGTATATTCAAGTAGTGGGACACACGGATAAGTTTAAGTCTCTTAAAACATTAACATCGTATCTCGGATCAATTGAACTTTGTGTGAAAATTTAAGTGGACAAATATACTGACAATCTAGGTGAATTGTTTAGAACTTAAAATGAAATGAAGCTTAACGGTGTTAGTGACTTGTCTCAAAAACTGATATGATCCTCTTGCACGAACTTACAAAAATATTGTTTGTAAATATTTCTTTACTGCATTTTATTTCTGTTATTTCAAAAATCCAAAAAGATTTTCGGTGTGTTTTAGCAAAAATTTTGAAAAATACAAAAAGATTTTCGACAACTGATATTGAAAAGCTGATTTTCAAAATTCCAAGTGCTAAACATGACGAACAGGTTTGGGGAATTTGATTGAAAAGTTTTTCAGAGATAAAAATTCGTTAAAAGATCATTGTTAATGTTTGATTGTATATTGATTGAAGAAGGATCAGTGTTGGTACATGATATTTGATAAATTGTTAAATATTTTATTCTTTTGAATCTTATTTTTGGGTAGAGGATGTGCAGGATAGTAGATAGAGTGCCAGGTTCCGATACCTGAGGATTCTGAAATACTGTAAAAGCCAGACTACGATCCCAGCATGTTTTGAGGGGGAGTCTGTTAGAGAGAGAGAATTGGAGATAGAATAGAGCCAGGTAGAGATCTTGAAGAAAGCTCAAAGACTGATAAAGACTGAAGATTGAGAAGACTCGACACTTAAGACTCGTCAATATCTGAGGGGGAGTCTGTTGGTGCACACATCTGTCGTCTTCGTCTTGTATCGAGTCTCGGGTTCGGTGCGGGTTCGGTGCGGATATAATCAAGCATGATGTCATCATCAAGGATGATGACATCACACTTATGACTTATTGATTGCATCACTCACTAAAGACAAAATGCATGGAATCAAGATTGCATGAAAACGTGAAACAGATTCCTATATTTTGACGGTTTCGCTTGAATGATCCAATCACATTGTAACATTTCGCTTCAAGAGTTCTAGTTATAACATGTTAGGTTCGCTTGAAGGTTTCGCTTCAAGAGCTTCAAGCGAAATCATGAACCTTATAAATAGGGGTAGTGTGCTTTCATTTGTAACAGTTTTTGCCAAGTGATACCGAGGTGCTGCCGGTTTCTCTTTCGATTGTAAAGGTTGTCAATATCAATATATAAGAGATTAAAGTGAATATCAAGCTGTTTACACGTTCGTTTCTTAGTTTCCGCCTCTGAAACGGACTAGAACTCTTCCGAACGACTCGTTAAGGTCGCAATCCGATCCTACAACATTTGACCTTCTAAATTGATTTTCAAGGGCTCCAAGATGTATTTAAACATTGTCAAGTTCATGGTTAACTTTGTGATTACCCGAAAAGCCATAATTTACAACGTTGACGCTTCTAACCCTTCGTACCCGGTTTTGATCATAACTTTCTCATACGACAACGAAACTTTATGAAATTTTTACCACATATTCTAGTGAGTATATTTTACCATTACAAAGCTTCGGGTTTGCCAAAAGGTCACTCAGGGGTATACTTTCAACATGTTGACACGTTTAGCCCCTGTAGTTTGTAATTCCTCACTTTCTTTCATTTTCCGCTTCGTATGATCCATGATTTATTTGTTTAAGATTATAAACACCATGTAGGGTTATTCTAGGGCCTATTTACCCATTGTTGATACTTTGGACCCTTATATTCACATAGTTTCACTGTTTGTCAACTTTAGTCCCTCTAAAGTATGTTTTCACATATTCAAAGCCCATGACACGTGTCAATACATTATTGGACGTAAATTTTCGAGGTGTTACATCCTCACCCCCTTAAAAGAAATCTCGACCTCAAGATTTACTGAAACAAATGAGGGTATTTTTCTTTCATCGTGGATTCTACCTCCCATGTGTATTCGGGACCTCTACGGGCATCCCATTTGACCTTAACAATAGGTACATGCTTCCTTCGAAGCTTCTTTACCTGTCGATCTTCAATCGATAATGGCTTTTCCACAAATTTCAAGCTTTCATCTATATGTACATCCGTATGTGGTATAACCAGTGATTCATCAGCGAAACACTTCTTCAAATTACAGATGTGGAACACATTATGGATAGCACTAAGCTCTTCAGGAAAATTTAACTTATAAGCAACTGACCCGATACGTTCGATAACTTCAAAAGGTCCTATGTATATCGGGCTTAGCTTGCCTTTCTTACCAAATCGCATCACCCCCTTCCAGGGTGATACATTAAGCAATACCTTGTCACCTATTTCGAAGTGAAAAGACTTACGCTTTGGATCCGCATAACTTTTCTGCCTATCTTGGGCAGCTTTCAAGCGATCGCGAATCTGGACAATCTTGTCCGTTGTATCGAAGACCAACTCAGGTCCTGATAATTGAACTTCTCCTACTTCTGCCCAACAGATGGGTGTTTTGCATTTTCTACCATATAATGCCTCAAAAGGCGTAGCCTTAATACTAGTATGGTAGCTATTATTATAGGAGAACTCGGTCAATGGTAGGTGGTTATCCCAACTGCCACCTAAATCAATCACACATGTACGAAGCATGTCTTCCAATGTTTGGATGGTACGCTTACTCTGTCCGTCCGTCTGTGGATGGTAAGCCGTACTAAAATTCAAGCGCGTGCCCAAGGACTGTTGGAAACTCTTCCAAAAATGAGAGGTGTATCTTGTATCTTGGTCAGAGATAATTGATAATGGCACGCCATGCAACGCTACAATTTTTATCTACTTACAATTGAGCTAACATGTCTGAGCTATAAGTTTCCTTAATGGGTAGGAAATGTGCTGACTTGGTCAGCCTGTCTACTATGACCCATATAGTATCGTTTCCCTTTCTTGTCTTTGGAAACTTGGTGATGAAATCCATTGTCACCATCTCCCACTTCCATGTGGGAAGTTCAGGCTGTTGTAACAACCCTGACGGCTTCTGGTGCTCAGCTTTGACTTGCGCACAAGTCAAACATTTAGCTACATAGGCAGCTACAGACTTTTTCAAACCAATCCACTAGTAGTTTGCCTTTAGATCCTGGTACATCTGATTCCTTCGAATGATTCGATATATTCGGAGCTCAACTAGCCTGATAATTAACAAATTGGCACACCCTTCCAGGGTGATATCTTTGTTGAACCTTATTCCTTCATAAGAACTTAGAAGGGTTGCTATTTTCATTAATCCTTGATTTTTCTGCCGAATATTGGCAACTTACAGATGATTATGGATTTGTATGATCTTATTCGTTGTTTCCAGGGAAACTTTCAGATCCTGCTATTTGGACTTACCAATCTTCTGTCTAACAATAGATGTTTAACATTCCATCTATACAAGGTCTCCAAAAGAGCAGCCTTGATACTCATATATCAACTATTATAGAAAAAGCTTTATTTAAGGTGAGATGGTTATTCCAACCATTGCTTAAAACTAATCCTAAGGAATTAGCTAATCCTTGCCGTTAGTCGAACAAATCGACGATCCTGGGCAGCTGGTGAAAATTCTTAATTGTTGCCTAATTTGGGTTGCGGTAATTAATGCATAAGCAAAATGAACCGTCTTTCTTAATTTAACAATACCGAATTCTTAGAATATAGAGTTAGGCTATATGAATTCTTTATTTTCAAAACTTATTTAATTGGGGTTTTGATTCTTCCAATAATGGCACTAGCCGTCTTGGAGATTTCATAAGAATACAACCCTAAATGGGTTATAAATCTTAATTCTACCTGCCTCTCAGGAGGTAAACAGGGTAATCAAGATACAATGAGGTTATAGAGATTTTCCAAATCTCAGGCTCCAGTTCATCTGTCATATTCTATGTCAGATAAGTGAGACATTTATGTCATAAGTCCATGAATTCCTTAATCGGGAACATTTACTTTGGCAATTCCATTCTGGATATCTTCTTTGAATACCATTAGTTGACTTTAGTACCATATGACTATTAGAATATCCTTGCGGTTCCATGCATTAAACCTCCATACTGATCAGGCATGGAAGCAATCTATGGAACTTATTAAGATACATCAATCCTCATATGGCGCTTTTATCATACTATCTGGTTTCGCAATCGATAGAGATCAAGGAGATATCAACTATATATGCTGACGCACTTCTTCTAGAGAGGATACTTCTAGAATTCCTTAATTAGAGATTTCTAACAGGAACAGAAGAAATGGTTCTTATGATTTCGCCTGTAAGTTTTACCTTACACTTAATATCTGGGGTTCTTACGGGAAAATTTCCAAAAGTTTGCTAATCTTAAAATCTTATGAGAGACTTAGCAGTACCTGAATCCAAACGTAACTCTTAGCCAAATGAAATCACAATAAAGGTTTATCTGGCGTCATTAATAATGTGAACTGCCTCTAATTATTCATCAGGAGGGTTAAACACCTCCATTCTTAATCCTTTTAAACTTAGCTACAAAATCTTTGACAAAATTTAGAGCAGTCTCAGCCTTGACTGGTCGTTTCTTAATTTATATAACGTGAGTAGCTGAGGTAGATCCATAATGGATTCTTAATAAGCAGGCTTTGAAACCTTAATGTGCCCTCTTATTTCCGATGCTAAATCATAATATATATATATAGTGCATTATGCTTAAATTCCAGGTTAACCGAATAGGGGCACTATTTCCATCAATGAACCCAGGTCTGCAGCACACTGCCGATAGTTTATAAATCTTATGGGGGAGTCGGAAAATTATTACTCAATCTTTTCCTATTCCGTGACGCGTATAATAGGTTTTCTAATAAGGTCCTTAAAACTTGGACCATCCCATAATGTATAAGAGGATCTTTCTTGTGGATTTCATTAATGTCCTCACTAATCAAGGGTATTACCATCGAATGATTGTGATGTATACCTTACCATGTTCTTTCTAGTATAACCACTGATATACTTAATGGTTTCTACTTCATCCTTTCTAGTATTTAGTCAACATAAGCAAGCCAAGAGTAACCAAAACATAGAGGTAAAATCTTGGATTCTAATACTTAGTCAACATAAGGAGGATAAGTAGGTGACTTATAGTAAGAAGTAAGGAAGTTATTGTACATGTGCTTATATTCAATCAAAATAGAAATTTCACAAACTAGGCACCTAGCTCGGTTGGCTAGGCGCGCGAAAGGGTGTGGCCTAGACCCAGGTTCGATTCCGGGGACGACCGGTTCCACCATTTTTTTATGTTGTTTAATATTAACTAAACGTACGGATACATGTAATTATGAGGGTTGTCTCATAAGGAGTCTTGACAACTACTTGTTTCTTATTATACACAATATGGGCTTGATTTTCAAGACAACCAATCGATTTTTATCACTCTATTGAGTCCTTATACTTTAACGGAAACTAGGACATCGGACGAATGATTCCTAATGGATATAAAACATCCATCTAATAATGTTGGAGTAGTCTCTGAGGTACTATCGACCAATTTTACTTTATACTTAACGCCTAGAGTTTTTAACAGGCAGATTTAATGATTTACAAAATCTATTGTCTACGAAAGACTTATCTGAACCTGAATCAATAATACTCTAGCATGAGCATTATTGATAAAGAAAGTACCTGTTGTGACATTGTCATCCTGAATAGCCTCTTGAGCGTCCATTTGAGAGCTCCCAGCTTTGGTCTCCTTAGCCTCCCCAGGCTTGTTGGTTTTATTTGGGCAATTTGTCTTGATGTGCCCTATTTCATTGCAACCATAGCAGGTTGCGTCCTTTATGTCTTGGCACTCCAAGGTCTTGTGCCCTTTCTTGTTACAAATCCCACAAGGTCTAGCTTGTGACTCCAGAGTGCATTTCCTTTTAGTTGCCTTCTTTGGGCAGCGGTTAATTATGTGTCCCTTCTTGCCACAATCATAGCATGTGGCGTCCTTCAAGTCCTTGTACTCATGGGTCTTGTGATCCATCTCCTTGCAGATGACACATCCCCCGGTCTGCTCATAGAAACATTTTCCGAAATGCTTCTTCTTGCAGGTTTTATATTAGGGTTTTGCCTCCTTTGGTTTGGACTGGTTATAGTTCAAACCGGTCTTACCCTTTTTACAACATTTATTTGGGGTATCATCGGACTTTCGCTTATGATCCTTCAACACACGGTCCACAGCGTTGTTTACGGCTGTATCTATCATAGCCTGTAACTCGGTGCTTGTTAAGTTCAGTCTTGCATCATCATTCTGATCAACTAGACGATTGTAAGCTTCAGAGGAGTCAGCCATGGTGAAGCTTGAAGGCTACAAACCAAGTAGTAATAAGTTGGTTTAATTATATAGCGAATTGTCAAACTTGATAATTAAGTAGCCATGGTGTGAATAAACCATATGGGCCAACAGATAGTATTTAATTTATTTGATTATGTTTTGCCTAAGTTTTTAAATAAACCATCTTTGGCGTTTAAACGGAATATAATCCTTCATATTTACTAGACAGGGGACATGAGTCACGACTGTCAATGTCATACTGACATCTTATATAGCACAACGGCTTGTTCCAAAGGACTTTTCGATGGCACAGATGCCTTGTCACTAGGGAAATTTTAAAACATAATCAATGATTCCTTTGGATCGGAAAATTTCATAATTCATTGTCTTGACAAGAAGTTATGAAATAACACTATCGTTTTCATGTATGCATCTTTGCCCGTAGGTATACATCCCAGGTGGATATTTAGATGTGTACATCATGTTCGACGTTTATTAGCCATGATTCCTATTGATTATATAGGCTAAATAAAGGGTTTGGAAGTTCCTAATATAAAGATGACAAGCGTGATTTTATCGCATCACTGTTGTCGGGGGTGTTAACACGTTTTCAAGTGTTAATCAGGATCTGAATCTTTTCTAAACAGGTTTTACCATCTTAGCTAGGTCTTCAATGACATTCAAGCTAGGTCAAACCTTTTAAGATTCTCTTTTAATACATTTACTAACAGAAAAGGAATAATATTTATTTTATTCAGGATTTTTATCATAAATCCTAATTTATAAGTTAGTAATAGCACAAATGGCCTAGTCGAGTAGACAAGTTTAATTTATAAGTCATGATTTCTGAGAATCAAGGCATTATAATTTATCCTAGTTATAAAACATTACGGATATTAAGGTGGCACAAAGGCCTAGTCACATGGACATTTATAAATTATAAGCTATGATTTCAGAGAATCAAAGCATGAAGGTGTTCTGGCACAATAGGTCTAGTCACAAGGACATTTATAAATTATAAGCTAGGATCTTAGAGAATCAAAGCCTTGAGGTTTGAACCTAGTTCATTACCTTTTTCTGACAGGGAGTCATAGTTACCACTGTATTTTGGCTCATGTAGAAATGAGCAAGGCCCGTAGGCACTATATTACCACGTATGGTTAAAATATGATCATCTTAATTGATGATGTAAACCCAGGATTCAGAGATCATTAAACTGGGTTAGGAATCTTTTGAAGAATCCTTAATAACGTGTGTGATTTCCAACGAATCACATCTGCTGGGAGTGTTAACATGTTTTCAGATGTTAACTGGGATACGAATCTTTTAAACAGGTCTTACCATCTTGGCCAGGTCTTTATTATGACACTCAGGCTAGGTTTCACTCTTAAGATTCTTTTAATATTTATCGCAGAAAAATTCTAAATTGAACTGTTAATAGGGATCTGAATCTAAATTGAGGAACTGCCATCTTGGCCGGTCTTAATATGACCCGAAGCTAGGTCTTGTCCTTTTAGATTTTGCTATTTTATTATAATGGTAGATCTTATAAAAAGAATGTTATTTTTCATTTATTTCTTATTTCATGTTTAGAATGAAAGTTTAAACTTAATCATTCCACTATAAAAATAAAGGTATAAAGTTGCCCTAAGTGGGTCTTGAAAGGAATAATGTTGTCCTTGAAGGGACTGAAAAGATAAATATGTCCTTATAAGGACTATTGAGGATACGATCTTCAGCAAAGGAGTTTCTTCTTCATCCAATTCCCGAATGCTTTCTCCTTGGTTGCACGTTTCATCCTGGTCGCGGTACGAAGCTCAGCATTTCAAGGCTCCAGACGTGGAGAATTCCTATTACGGCTTCTTCGCTTGGCGACGTATCCAATAAAAATTTGGAAGCAAAAATTCTAGATTAGGATTGAGAATATTCCTAAGTTAAGTCTAGACTCAGAAGGTCAAGGAATGTGCTATTGTGTCATTGAGATTAAACACTAAGGGCTAGTGTTTAATTCACTCAATATTGGCTCTGATACCAACCTGTCACACCCCAATTTTCCACGTGGCACCGGTGGGCCCGGTGGGGAGTATAGTGACGTAGTTGATATCATCATAGTCAAACAACACAATATTTAAATGCACAGCGGAAGCAATAGATAAAGATATTACAAACCGATATAAAGTAATATCAAGTATTACAAACGGAATATAAAGGATCCACAGGCGGATAAAAAATAAAATAAATCATTTGTTCAACAGACTTTAAGGCATCCCAAGCTTGCGAGACTTATTGTGGACGCTAGAAGACAGCCAACCTATTACGTGTAGTACCTGCACTTAACCCTTTGGAAAATACGTCAGTTTACACTGGTAAATACAATTTAACTGACTCATTTTGAAAAGGTTTGAAAATTTGTTTGAATGCACGTGGCACAAAACATTTTTATAACTTGGGATAATTATGCAATATATATAATCTTGTGAACGAATTACATGCTACTTGTGCGTTCAGTAGCCCGGATCTTGTCCGGGTTAAAGATCAATAGACCCACCACCATATAGAGTTATACACTGACAGGTGTACGCCTACACCCCGTGCTCAAGTCGTGGCCATCTCGTAAGATGATGCCGAGGATATCCGGGACATGGTCATTAACCCCCCAAAGGCTTTAAGTGAACAAGACTGTTTAAACGAGCCGATCAAATTATTCAATTAACCACCCAAAGATGTAAGAATTTGATGCTCGATCAAGCGGTATTCTATATACCGTAACCCAAGCCCGTATAGGGAAAATAAGTTAAAAGTATTTACCTGAGCTAAATATAAATTCAATCCCAGCCGTATACCACCAAGCAAGTACAGATAGCTTTTACTGGGCTCCTAAATCTGGAACGAAGGTTTTTAATAACCTATTAGATTTCTAACGGGTCTTTATTTAAGCCTGAGCTTAGACCGGTTAGTTTTAAGGTCGATACGGTTCAACGCACGATTAAGCGAAGACCGGATAGAATGTGATTTAGACCCGACAAGTTTGAAGACTTGTATAATATGGGTATACTAAATACATTCTGGATTTTGAGACAAAGTTGATAATGTTTGACCCGTTTCGGTCAATTTATGCAAACTAGTTACATAAACGGAACCGGACGCGAAAAAGGCGTTACGGGTAACCATAAGAGTCACATGCAAGTTCCCTGATTTAATATGCCTTAATTATGTTATATTGTCAGTAAGATATTTTCTATTATGCCCAAAACGGATATAAACTCAAATTAAGCCTCATAAGGGCATTTTGGTCATTTAAAAGGTTATTAGAAGAGTTTATTTGTAATCTGAGCTATAGGTCTGATTTATACAGTAAATACACTTAATTTAACATGTTATAACAGTAGGGTATGACCCATATGTGAAACTTATCATTTAAAACCAAACTATGCACCTTAGGGGTATTTTGGTAATTTCACAAGGGCTTAAAAGGTCAAAACTGGAAACCTAAGTTCAAAAACCTGTACTTACTGTTATTATCTCAAAATATACTAAAAACATTAGTAGGTATCAACCTTATATGTTTAATATGGTTATAGCACATACTATGCGTTAAAAACGCTTAAAAAGGCGATTTGGACCGTTTCCGGGTTTTTAAAAGAAAGCTGATATTTTTATATTTCCAGAATGCTCAAAATATTTTATTTATCAAATAAAATCAGTAGAAAAAGGTTTGGAGTCAAAAGGACTTGTAAAACTCATTTTATGGCTTAAAAGGGCAAAATCGGTATTAACCGGATTAAGCTTAGAGACCTATGTTATGCTCAGTCAAAAATTAAATAAAAATCTTTAAAAATCCCAAAATATTATATCATAACAGTGGGTAAAAAGTTTGATATTAAAAAGTGGGTTTAAATAGGTGATACGTTAATTACGCCGTTTAATTAACATAAAGGTTTTCAAATTACGATAATGAGCATAACTCTTAATCTAAACCTCAAACTGATATCAAATTTTCGGTGCAAGTTTATAAATTAGTAACAAACGTTTCTACTCTTTCACTTTTTCAAAAATCGCGTTTTATAGTCAAAAGGGCATAATAGTCAACTTTAAGCATAAATCGGAAACATGCATATGAATCGGACAAGTATTGAACCAAGTTGTACAATCTCATAGAGTTATACATATATGAAACCTGGTCCAAAATAAGCTCTAAGGCAGATCTCAAACATGCATAAACGGATCAGAACTGATAGTCAAAGCAAAAGTCAAATTATGCGACTTTCGGGTCCGATCCGGGTTTAAACTGAAAATTGTCGAGTTGAACATGTTGAGACATGTTCTTACATTAATTACCATGTTATTTTAATGATCAAACAGGTTGCATGTACCCTACATTGCTAATTTTGCTTAAACTTGCAAATAATCATTCTGTTGACTTTTTAAAGTATGCTTTGACTCGACAATTAGCATAGTTAGAGTGGGAATCTGAAAATACCCTTTTAAGGGTTTGTTACCCACATAAATACCTACTTGTAGGTACTTTCAATTCGAGAAATGACTGAGCAAATTTCGTTTAATCTCAAAGTCAAACTTAAATTACGATGGTTTGACTTTTGCTTAATTAACTAAGCTAGAACGAATTAGAAGGGGTTAGGAATACTTACAAGAGTCCTAATTAAGCTTAGAGATCACTAGAAAGTTGGCTTGATGTCCAGAGAGCTCCAGAGATGATCTTTTGCAAAGTTGTAAATGAATGAACATAAGTTGCAACAATGTGGGTTCTTTTATAGTCACTTTGATCCACCAAGATGATGCCAAATCAGTCTATAAGTGATCCCAGATGAGTCCAAGTGCCCCCTATGCATGAAAAACCACTGGTGCAGTCCCTGATTTCGAATACTAGGCTTCTAAGGCGGTGGAACAGATTTTACCCGCAAGTGTCATGAATTTCTGCCCAGCATAGGCAGTCGCGTAGCGCGACTGCTGAAGGTGTTGAGCTCGCGCTACGCGAGCGTGTTGGTTACCAGCTTAACAAGTTTTCATGATTTACATTTCAGCCCTTGGTCCTTTGAAACGTGGTTTTGCTTATTTTTCTTGCACATTTGACCTTCTAAATTGATTTTCAAGGGCTCCAAGATGTATTTAAACATTGGCAAGTTCATGGTTAACTTTGTGATTACCCGAAAAGCCATAATTTACAACGTTGACGCTTCTAACCCTTCGTACCCGGTTTTGATCATAACTTTCTCATACCACAACGAAACTTTATGAAATTTTTACCACATATTCTAGTGAGTATATTTTACCATTACAAAGCTTCGGGTTTGCCAAAAGGTCACTCAGAGCTATACTTTCAACATGTTGACATGTTTAGCCCCTGTAGTTTGTAATTCCTCACTTTCTTTCATTTTCCGCTTCGTATGATCCATGATTTATTTGTTTAAGATTATAAACACCATGTAGGGTTATTGTAGGGCCTATTTACCCATTGTTGACACTTTGGACCCTTATATTCACATAGTTTCACTGTTTGTCAACTTTAGTCCCTCTAAAGTATGTTTTCACATATTCAAAGCCCATGACACGTGTCAATACATTATTGGACGTAAATTTTCGAGGTGTTACAGTAACCATAGTTGTGTTGAGTCAGCGGTTCAAACGGGTTGTATGCCATCGAACCCGTGTATGCTGGAATCGGGTTGTCAAAACCCATCGGTGGTGGCTGTGGTACAGCTGGGTTAGAAGGTCCACCCATTTGTGGGTCCTCCTGATGTGGCGGATAGTGGCTGCCACTTGACTGACGAGGAGATCTGAAATGAAAGTCTCCTGCTCGCGAAGACATACGCGCTCCGGTTCTCCTACGCCTTGGCGGTTGTGGAGGTGCCGGTTGAACTGGTGGCGGTGGAGGCGGTGGCGTGACTGCCACGAATCTTGAATCCACAGAGGGATCCTGTTGCTGCTGTTGTTGCTGATGGGGTGGTGAATGGCGAGGAGGTGTATAGTACCATTCGTGCCTGGTAAACATAGCTTGAAAGCTATCTGGACCAACATAGGGTGATCCGTGGAAAGAAGATCCGTCAGAGATCTCTATCGGGTGGTTTGGTGTACCACTTGCAGGTTCGACAGGGTCTGTATCCTCGTCCATATCATCCGCGTGATCTCCCGAGAAATGATCCTCCGGCCCCAATGGGTTAAAACCCGCTGGTTTTGGTATAAAATTTTCCGGGTTAAACCGGCCCCTAAAAACAGGTGTAGGGTCACCAATGGAGTTGTGTGATAATGATCGCTGTAACGGTATGTAGGAGGGTTGAGGGTTGTTGGGCTCATACTCCGGCTGTGGCCCATAAGGGTTATGTACAGGAGGTGTTGAGCTGTGCGAAACCGACCGTCTAGCCGGCTCGAAGAGGTTCCTCCGGTTCTGCCGGGGATCGTCACTCTCTGTGGTCGAAGGAGCTCGCACATTCGAAGGTCCTGCTTCGTTGTCATTGGGGGCGGTGATTGCCCCCTTTCCTCGTCCTCTTCTTCGGAAGAATCTCGGCGGCATTTTGTAAATCCTGTCAATATAGCATGAGATAACAACAACAATATATAATAAAATAAAGGACAAAACAAAAACCAAACAAGGTAGAATTTGTCCTATGTTATTTGTCTAGACTCGAAAGTTTAGATATGTGCAATTGTGTAACTGAGATTAAACACAGAAGGCTAGTGTTTAATTCACTCAGTGTTGGCTCTGATACCAACCTGTCACACCCCGATTTCCACGTGTCACCGGTGGGCCCGGTGGGGAGTATCGTGACGTGGTTGGCAACATAATAGTCAAACAACACAATATTTAATATGCACAGCGGAAGCAATTTAAAAGATATAATACAACCGAATTTAATATTGTAATATCAAATGTCACAATATTCGGAAGTTTATCCACAGACGGATCGGAAAACAAAATGGAAACAATAGTTCAACAGACTTTAGGCATCTTAAGCTTGCGAGACATCTAGTGATGCTAAGGAGAAATCCCAGCCAATTACGCTTAGTACCTGCATTTAATCTTTTTGGGAAAATACGTCAGTTTACACTGGTAAATACAATCAACTGACTCATTTTGGAAAATGATTGAAAATTGATTTGGATGCACGTGGCATAAACATTTTATTTAACTTGGGAGAATTATTTAATATTATAATCTTGTGAACGAATTACATGTTCTTTGTGCGTTCAGTAGCCCGGATCGAGTCCGGGTTAAAGCTCAATAGACACACCACATTATTCTTTTGTGCACTGACGGGTGTACGCCTACACCCCGCGCTTAAGTCGTGGCCATTTCGTAAAATGATGCCAAGGATATCCGGGACATGGTCATTAACCCCCCAAAGGCTTTAAGTAACACGACTGTTTAAACGAGCCGATCAAATTATTCAATTAACCACCCAACGATGGAAGATTTGATGCCCGGTCAAGCGGTATTCTATATACCATAACCCAAGCCCGTATAGGGAAAATAAGTTAAAAGTATTTACCTGAGCAATGTATAAATCACAATAAGCAAATTGCAAGTAGCTTTTACTGGTTCTCCTAATCTGGAACGAAGGTTTATAATAACCTATTAGAATCCTAACGGGTCTTTAGTTAAGCTTAAGCTTAGACCAGTTAGTTTCAAAGACACGGTTCGTACGCACGATTAAGCGAACACCGGATAGAATGTGATTTAGACCCGACAAGTTCAGAGACTTGTTTAATATGGGTATTTCATACACATTCTGGATTTTGAGATAAAACCGTTAAGGTTTGACCCGTTTAGGCTAGTTTATGTAAACTAGTTACATAAACCGAACCGAACGCGTAAAAAGCGTAACGGGTATTCATATGAGCCATTTACAGGTTTCCTAAGTTAATATGCTTCATATATGTTGTGACATCAGTAAGATGTCTTTCATTATGCCCGAAATGAATTTAATCACAAACTATGCCCCGTAGGGGTAGTTTGGTGATTTTAAAGGTTGTAAAAGAGTTTAAGTGTCAACCTGAGTTACAGGCCTGATGTAATCAGCAAATATACTCAATCTGCTAAGTTATATCAGTAGGTTAAAGTATATACATGAAATTTATCAATTATAACCAAACTATGCCCCGTAGGGGTATTTTGGTAATTTCACATAAGCCGAAAAGCTCAAAACTGAAGTCTGAGTTTAACAACCTTTGCTTACTGTTAAAATATTATAATTTTCCTCAAATATCAGTAGGTATCAACCCTTGTATGTTTAATATAGTTATAGCACATACTTTGCGTTACAAACGCTTAAAAAGGCGATTAAAGCCATTTCCGGGTTCGATACATAAGGCTGATATTTTTATTATTCCAGAAGGCTAAAAATAATTTATTTATCATATGTTATCAGTAGCAAAAGGTTTGGAGTTGATTAGATATATAAAACTCATTTTATGTCCCGTAAGGGCAAAACCGACAATTACCGGATTAAGCCTACGACTATTAGTTATGCTCAGCCTAAAATTAATTAAAAATATTTAAAAATCCCAAAATAATATATTACTTCAGTGGGTATTAAGTTTGATATCAAAAAGTAGGCTTAACTAGGCTATACGCTAATTACGCCGTTTAATTAACATAAGGCTTTCATTTTACGCTAACGAGCATAACTCTTAACCTACACTTCAAACTGATGTCAAATTTTGTATGCAAGTTTAAATATCAGTAAGTAAGGTTTCTACTCTTTTACATTTCCAAAAATTACGTTTTAAGGTAATAAGGGCATAATGGTCAACATATGAGCAATTAACTGAATCATGCGTATTAATTGTTTAACTAATGAACCATGGTGTATAATCACAGAGGGTTATACTAGCATGTAACCTGGTCCAAATGAAGCTCTTAGGTATTTCTAAATCATACCAAAACAGGTCAGAACTGAAGTCAAAGCAAAAGTCAAAGTTTTGCGACTTTCGGTTCCGAACCGGGTCTAAACAGTAAATTGTCGGGTTGAACATGTTTAGACATGTTCTTACACTAATTACCAAGTTATATTGATCAAACAGGTTGTATGTGTTCTACATTGCTAATCATGCATAAATTGTAAATTTAACATTCTGTTGACTTTTTATTTACAAGTTTGACCCGACATTTGACCTAGTTAGAGTGGGAATCAGGGGGAACCCTTTTGAGGTTTTATTACCCACATAATTACCAACTTATAACTACTTTTGATTCGACTAATCACTGGACCATTAGTGATTAATCTTAAAGTCAACCGTTAATTACGACGGTTTGACTTTTAAGCTAAAACTAAGCTATAACTTAATTAAGAAAGGTCAAGCAAACTTACAAGAGTCCTATGAACGACCAGAGATCACTTGAGTCTGCTTTGAAGCTCCAAGAATGATCAGAAGTGCAAATGAAGGTGTGAGGAACAATGGTTGCAACTAAGATCCTTTATATAGTGATCAATTCACCATAAGATGTTGACAAGAAAGTCTAGCACTAACCACAAGCTGCCCACAAGTGTCCCTAGTGCTTAGGGGGTGCCTAGGGGTCGTCCAAGATGAGAAAAGATCGATTAAAGGTCGAATACCCACGAATACAGGAGTCTGTTCGAAGTTTCTGTATCTGGGCGGTTTACGCGGCCCGCGTAAAAGACCTTAAGGTCTTACGCGGCCCGCCTTGACCCTGTAATCAGATTATGCATTTTCTATTTTCCGCATACATGTCTCTTGGCCTTTCGAAAGGGCAACTAGCTTAATATTTGCAATTTGAGCCCTCTTTATTTACCTACAAGGGCTTTAGGACTTATACTCACTTTGCCAAGTCCCTGTACATTTCCGGTTAACCCGAAAAGTCTTAACTTTCAACGTTAACGCTTTAACCCCTCGCACACGAATTTGATCATAACTTTCTCATACGATTACGAAACTTTATGAAATTTATATCGTGCATTCTAGTGAGTATAATTAACCGTTACAAAGCTTCGGGTTTGTCAAAAGGTCACTCAGAGGTATAACTTAAACATGTTGACACATTTAACCCCTGTAGTTTGTAATCTCTAACTTTTAGCTTCGTATGATCCATGATTTATTCGTTTGATGCTATAAACATCATGTAGGGTTAATGTACAATATATTTATTCACTGTTGACATTTAGAACTCGTATATTCACATACTTTCCATGATTGTCAACTTTTAGTCCTTTCAGAACATTCTTTCACACGTTCAATCACATGACACGTGTCAACACATTATAGGACGTGAATTTTCGAGGTGTTACAGTTGTCAAGTGTTTTCGCTCGACGATTCCATTCTTGGGTGGTTGGTTTGGCCCTTGTTCCTGTAACTCGAATCCTAGCCCGGTATATCCCATTTTAATTTTACACCATTGTGAACCTTACGCCTTTTTTACTCTCTTATCGAGGTTCTCGGCATTGAAAAATCTTCATAAACTAAATCACACGTCTATATGTTGACATTTAAGAGATATACAGTCAAGAAAATCAAGGGCAATGGTGATATATATGTGGATTAGAAACAAAAAAAAAACACTAAACAAATGGCTACAATTATATGAATGTGTTTAGTGACGGCATCATATTCCTAATTGATGGAGAAAGGTCTGGTGGCAAGAAAAGCTGTTTCTAGGAGGTTGTCAAGTGTTTTCAGTCGACGATTCCATTCTTGGGTGGTTGGTTTGGCCCTTGTTCCTATAACTCGAATCCTAGCCCGGTATATCCCATTTTAATTTTACTCCATTGTGAACCTTACGCCTTTTTTACTCTCTGATCGAGGTTCTCGGCATTGAAAAATCTTCGTAAACAAAATCACATGTGTATATGTTGACATTTAAGAGATATATACAGTCAAGAAAATCAAGGTCATTGGTGATATATATGCGGATTAGACACCAAAAAAACACTCAACAAATGGCTACAATTTAAGGAATGTGTTTAGTGACGGCATCAGATTCCTAATTGATGGAGAAAGGTCTGGTGGCAAGAAAAGCTGCTTCTAGGAGGTTGTCAAGTGTTTTCGCTCGACGATTCCATTCTTGGGTGGTTGGTTTCGCCCTTGTTCCTGTAGCTCGAATCCTAGCCCGGTATATCCCTTTTTAATTTTCCACCATTGTGAACCTTACGTCTTTTTTACTCTCTGATCGAGGTTCTCGGCATTGAAAAATCTTCGTAAACTAAATCACACGTGTATATGTTGACATTTAAGAGATATACAGTAAAGAAAATCAAGGACAATGGTGATATATATGCGGATTAGACACCAAAAAAAACACTCAACAAATGGCTACAATTTAAGGAATGTGTTTAGTGACGGCATCAGATTCCTAATTGATTGAGAAAGGTCTGGTGGCAAGAAAAGCTGCTTCTAGGAGGTTGTCAAGTGTTTTCGCTCGACGATTCCATTCTAGGGAGGTTGTTTTGGCCCTTATTCCTGTAACTCGAATCCTAGCCCGTTATATCCCATTTTAATTTTACACCATTGTGAACCTTACGCCTTTTTTACTCTCTGATCGCGGTTCTCGGCATTGAAAAATCATCGTAAACTAAATCACACGTGTATATGTTGACATTTAAGAGATATACAGTCAAGAAAATCAAGGGTAATGGTGATATATATTCGGATTATACACAAAAAAAAACACTCAACAAATGGCTACAATGTAAGGAATATGTTTAGTGATGGCATCAGATTCCTAATTGATGGAGAAAGGTCTGATGGCAAATAAAGCTGCTTCTAGGAGGTTGTCAAGTGTTTTCGCTCGACGATTCCATTCTTGGGTGGTTGGTTTGGCCCTTGTTCCTGTAACTCAAATCCTAGCCCGGTATATCCCATTTTAATTTTACACCATTGTGAACCTTATGCCTTTTTTACTCTCTGATCGAGGTTCTCGGCATTGAAAAATCTTTGTAAACTAAATCACACGTGTATATGTTGACATTTAAGAGATATACAATCAAGAAAATCAAGAGCAATGATGATATATATGCGGATTAGACACCAAAAAAAAACACTCAACTATGGCTACAATTTAAGGAATGTGTTTAGTGACGGCATCAGATTCCTAATTGATGTTGAAAGGTCTGGTGGCAAGAAAAGCTGCTTCTAGGAGGTTGTCAAGTTTTTTCGCTCGACGATTCCATTCTTGGGTGGTTGGTTTGGCCCTTGTTCCTGTAACTCGAATCCTAGCCCGGTATATCCCATTTTAATTTTACACCATTGTGAACCTTACGCCTTTTTTACTCTCTTATCGAGGTTCTCGGCATTGAAAAATCTTCATAAACTAAATCACACGTCTATATGTTGACATTTAAAAGATATACAGTCAAGAAAATCAAGGGCAATGGTGATATATATGCGGATTAGAAACAAAAAAAAACACTCAACAAATGGCTACAATTTTAGGAATGTGTTTAGTGACGGCATCAGATGTCACACCCCCAAAATCCACCTGCGGAGTACTACCGCTTGGAGGCGTGACTGACCAGGATCCAGCCACCAATCATATTGAACATGCGAGTTAAAAGATATAAAAGTTTAACCAATACAATTGGTGTCCAAACAAACACATAGTTAAGTTGCAAGCGGAAGCATAAGTCTTAAATCAAAACATAAGTTTAATTGTTTCATAGTTTAACATGGCACACAGTCGTCCATGTCCCACAACGATCCTCCTCCATGCAAGCTCCAGCTTAAGAACCTAAGGACCTGCAAAGCATGTAGTAACGAGTCAACAACTAGGTGAGTGAGTTCACGGTTGGGTGTTCGTTTTAAGTTGTTTCGAAAACAGTTTCCTTTAGCTGGCATCCTGCCGTGGGGGTTACCCCATAGTTAAAAACGTGATTTGTTTATTCCCGGTTACTCTGGCAATCCTGCCGTGGGGGCTACCCCGTGTTAGTTATCTGGCATTTCGGCCGTGGGGGCTACCCCATGTATACACTAGACTCGTTACCATATCGACTGCTGACTGTAGTCATGTTTAAGTGCCCTGAAACTGTCAATGTCTATCATCATTGACGTGCCCCAGATCCATTAGTTCACGCCCGTCCTCTGCGGCACGGTGTGAGGTTTGTCAGACCTAAATAGCGCTATCTAACTAATGACCTGCTCGCCATTGGCCCGGCGATTAAGTCGATATAAAAATGAGGGACTTCGTGATAGAGTTTTGGTCTAGTACGAGATATCTGTCCGTGAGGACGAGGAATTACATTCCTGAACCTTTGCTGTCCTACCCAAGGAGGACGAGGAACCCAGTTCCTTAACCCCAATTCCCGACCCCTGGGAATCCCATGCTTTGTAGAGGGTGTGAACTCACCTTGGTTTGCTCGGTAGAAAACACAGAAAAGTCAAACAAGCAACGTTGAGGCTACTCACGTCCTATCATAGTTGTATCATACAATCAGGTTCGTATTCAAGGAGTGCACGTATGGGTTACACGTATGCTAGCACGT
Source organism: Helianthus tuberosus (assembly GCA_030545235.1). Lineage (NCBI taxonomy): Eukaryota > Viridiplantae > Streptophyta > Magnoliopsida > Asterales > Asteraceae > Helianthus > Helianthus tuberosus. The sequence goes on from JARYGA010060172.1 coordinate 2,898,251, forward strand.
TGCATGCAGTTCATCGACATTCACATTCAACAGCAATATATCAGGTCGGTACACTAGGCCCAAGAGTCCGGCCCAATCAAATAAGCCCATAATTAAACAAGTCCAACAGTGTGTACCCGCATATGATCCCGAGTCGCAACTAGGCGTTTGCGACTCGCAACCGGAGTCGCAACCATGGTTTCGGTCCATGCTGTTTTGGTTACGAGTCGCAACTGGACTCGCAACGGTGGTTTCGAGTCACAAGGTCTGTGCTTGATCAAGTGTGGTTTCGAGTCGCAACCGGGTGTTTGCGACTCGCAACTGGTGTCGCAACCGGGAGATTTCGACTCGTTGTGCTTGGTTTCGAGTCGCAACTGATGGTTACGAATGGACAGGAGCTGATTCGGAACAGTGTACTATCCACTAACATTCTGATTTCATGCAGTTTGTACTATCCAACCAAATTCCTTAAACATGTTTATTTGTCTAGAATTTCCTAAAATGGATCAAACAATTCAGATTTCAAATATTCAACCATGTTCTTATGATGTTCATCAAGTTCTTCATACATTCATCCTGTTCATCATCATTCAAATATTCAAGTAACTCATCTTCATTCATATGAACCTAAGTCTAACAAGAATCATGAACAACTTATCAACAATCACCCTAGTTGGCAAGCTTTCGGTTCTTAACACAAGAATACACAATCCGATTTATATGAACATCAACAACTAGTGTTTTAGACTACATTTAAACACAAAATATCATGAGTTCATTATGCCACATATCCGAAATCAAGCATGTTCCGATTATCAATATTACCCACAATCGATTCACAAAACATCATCAATCATACCACTACACTAGTTAAATTATATCATTTGTAACATCGACATCATAAACATATAATCATTATCAACCGAATGTAAACTCATAACATAGGATATTTATGAACCGATTTCTTGAACACTAGCTTAACATCAATGTGTACTATCAAACATGCTCAACCGATTATCATACATCATTATCAACTCAAAACACAATACACATTCGGTTCACAAACATTATCAAGCATACACCACACTAGTTAAGTTCTATCATTCATACCCTTATTAAACAACAACAAACATCATAGATTCACTAACCGGTTGTGAGGTGGTGAAAGATGAAGCTTTGTTTGGTGTGAACAAGCAAGTCCGAGAATCCCTTAGGTGGTCGGTTGGTTGGATCCGAGAAGAAGGAGAGTAGTGTTGTGGTTTAGGGTTTTAGTGTGAGAGAGTAGAGAGTGTGTGTCCAAGAAAATGGCAAGGATAGCTAGGTGCATAATATATATACTAGCTTCATGTGGTGCACCCTAATGGGTTTCGAAATAGGCTAGGTGTGTATGTGCGGCCCAACCGGCCCATGAGTGGTGTGATGTTTGCTCGAGACCACATGGTCTCGAGTCGGGTCCTTGTTGTTTCGGTTCCTAGACATACTCGCATACATACGATCACGAACATAGCCATATAAGTTCACATAAATAGCACACAATCACATAAGGGTTCATTTGTCATTAATCACATAAGTTATCTAGCCACACGTTTAAGCATACAACGAAAGGTTCTAAATTTCGAGTTGTCACATCATCCCCAAGTTGAAAGAAATTTCGTCCCGAAATTTGGTAGGCACTCACTGAGGAAGCTAGTTAAGTTGTATGGTTTCCCTGGTTTTCCTGGGGTGTCACATCAGATTCCTAATTGATGGAGAAAGGTCTGGTGGCAAGAAAAGCTATTTCTAGGAGGTTGTCAAGTGTTTTCGGTCGACAATTCCATTCTTGGGTGGTTGGTTTGGCCCTTGTTCCTATAACTCGAATCCTAGCCCGGTATATCCCATTTTAATTTTACACCATTATGAACCTTACGCCTTTTTTACTCTCTGATCGAGGTTCTCGGCATTGAAAAATCTGCGTAAACTAAATCACATGTGTATATGTTGACATTTAAGAGATATATACAGTCAAGAAAATCAAGGGCATTGGTGATATATATGCGGATTAGACACCAAAAAAACACTCAACAAATGGCTACAATTTAAGGAATGTGTTTAGTGACGGCATCAGATTCCTAATTGATGTTGAAAGGTCTAGTGGCAAGAAAAGCTGCTTCTAGGAGGTTGTCAAGTGTTTTCGCTCGACGATTCCATTCTTGGGTGGTTGGTTTGGCCCTTGTTCCTGTAACTCGAATCCTAGCCCGGTATATCCCATTTTAATTTTACACCATTGTGAACCTTACGCCTTTTTTACTCTCTTATCGAGGTTCTCGGCATTGAAAAATCTTCATAAACTAAATCACACGTGTATATGTTGACATTTATGAGATATACAGTCAAGAAAATCAAGGGCAATGGTGATATATATGCGGATTAGAAACAAAAAAAACACTCAACAAATGGCTACAATTTTAGGAATGTGTTTAGTGACGGCATCAGATTCCTAATTGATGGAGAAAGGTCTGGTGGCAAGAAAAGCTATTTCTAGGAGGTTGTCAAGTGTTTTCGGTCGACGATTCCATTCTTGGGTGTTCGTTAGATATGGTTTGCATACGCGGTTCATCAGATACATAAATACCGCTGGCGCGTTCGTTAGTCCGAATGGCATCACAAGAAACTCATAATGCCCATAGCGTGTTCTGAATGCAGTCTTTGGTACGCTTTCCTCTTGTATCCTTAACTGATGGTATCCAGATCAAAGGTCGATCTTGGAATAGTAGCTTGATCCTTGCAACTGATCAAATAAGTCATCAATCCTCGGTAATGGATACCGATTCTTGATTGTGAGCTTGTTCAACTCTCTATAGTCGATACACATCCGCAGAGTTCCATCCTTTTTCTTCACGAACAATACTGGAGCTCCCCAGGGCGAGAAGCTTGGCCTTATGAATCCTTTATCCAACAACTCCTGGAGTTGTGTAGATAATTCTTGCATTTCGGATGGTGCAAGCCGATAGGGTGCCTTGGCTACTGGAGCGGCTCCTGGAATCATGTCTATACGGAATTCGACTTGTCGTTGCGGAGGTAGTCCTGGCAGATCTTCGGGAAAAACATCAGGGAATTCCTTCACCACAGGAATGTCTTCGATTTTTGGCTCCTCAGCCTTCTTGTCTACAACATGTGCCAGGAAAGCGACGCATCCTTTCCTTAGGCACTTTTGTGCTTTCATGCAACTGATAATTCGCAGAGGCGCGTCTCGTTTTTCTCCATGTACGATGAGAGTTTCATCATTCGTCGAAGGGATGCGAATGATTTTCTCATGACAAATAACTTCAGCTTTGTTCTTGGACAACCAGTCCATTCTGACCACCACGTCGAAGCTACCCAATTGAATAGCTAAGAGATCGATGCTAAATCTTCGTTCACCATATTCTAATGTGCAGCCTCTAACGACTTCACCCGATTCAACAAGTTTACCATTGGCTAGTTCTATAGAATAAGGAATATCTAATCTGCTAGATTCTAATACAAGCATGCGTTTAAATTCCACAGACATGAAACTATAGTCAGCACCAGTGTCAAATAATATGAATGCAAAGTGATTGTTAACGAGAAACGTACTGGTGACCACATTAGGGTCCTCGCGTGTGTTCCTTGCTCCAATCACAAACGCTCAAGCATGTGCATTGTTTCCTTTTGGGCAATCTTTCATGAAATGGTCCTTGCTTCCACAACTGAAGCATCCTTGGTTCTGCCCCTTTCCGTTACCATTTCCATTTCCACCATTTCTATTACCGGCACCGTTGCGATTTCCATTCCCGTTCTTTCCTCTTCCCCAACAGTCTTCTGTTTGATGACCCAATCTACCACATTTTTCGCATCTTGGAATGCGACAAGCTCCTTCATGATGATACTTACATTTTTGGCATTTAGGCAGGGTGCCTTGGTATCCTTTGGCTGTAGTATCATTTGTCGCTGCAAAGGTTCTTGCCTCCTTAGGTGGGTTAGTGTCACGCTTCTTGTTGTTTGAACCTTTGTTGTTACGAGTTGCTTGATTCAGGTTTGCATGTTTCCTTTTCTTGTCACCGGACGACTCAGCATGCGTCTCGGTCTTTTCTGTTGGGTTCAACAATAACTTCTTCATTCGAACAGCATCTTCAGTAAGGCTGACAGCCAGAGTTACAGCCTCGGTGATTGTTGTGGGTTTGGCCGAAGTTACCATGCCGCGAAACTCCAGAGCCAATCCCCAGATGTAGCGTTCAACGCGCTTAAATTCAGGAGTCACCATGTAAGGGATCACCCTAGACAAATCGTGGAATCTTTGGGTGTAACCAGTGATGTCAGCACCTTCCATGGTCAAATGCCAGAATTCAGTCTCCAACCTTTGGAGTTCAGCACGAGGGCAATACTTCTCTCTCATTTTCTCCTTCAGCTCATCCCAAGACATGCCATACGCGGCATCATCACCCAGAGTTTGGACTTGCAAGTTCCACCAAGTCAGAGCTTCATCAACAAATAACCCAGTAGCAAAAGTGACTTGCTGATCTGCGGTACACTTGCTCATGCGGATAGTGGCATCAGTCTTTTCCGTCCAGTGTACAAACGCCACTGCACCTCCAGTGCCGTCGTAGTTCAGCGGTTTGCAGTCGAGGAACTGTTTGAAAGTGCAGCCCTGAGCAGTCTTTGGCAGTGGGGGAGGAGGAGGTTGATCACGAGCATTCACAACTCTTCTGGGTGCCATGTTCTGACAGAATACAACACAATAGGGTTAGACATTTTTTTGATATCGTCATACGAGACAGTAGTAGTATATATATACACAGGCATATACCACATAAGTGACATCAAACAATCCGCCAAACGTATCAATTCATACAGCAACAAGCATGCATAAATAGATAAATACTATTGTGTCATAAGATATTCACATTGGCGGTTCTTGTCTTTATACCCTAAGTCATTACTCCAAAGGAGTATTTAATAGTCTGGGGGAGGGGTGCTCACGTTTGACCTTTTCCTTGTACTGAGGGAATCTATACGTGACAAGACTCACTGTGATTTTTTTGCACTGAATTCCATAATTATGTATGCATCCATAATTATGTAACTCCTTGCACAGTCCGCACAGTTCGTTTCATCCTCGTATCTCTTCCTTCAGATAGGCCATTGTTTTCAGGTAAAGTCACGTATACTTGTGACATTCTACTTCAAGTATATGTATATATCAATTATCACACATAATTGCAAGTAATTTTTAATCACAGACCAGTGCTACTCCAGTGCACCCTAAGTCTCGTAGTGTCTTTTCTTGACTCTTGCACACAGTTTCAGGTAGTGGATGTCGCGGAAGTTTTATGCAATGAAAACTTTTTGAAAAATTGTTTTCGTGAAAGGATCCTAGAGATTGTAGTCTAGACTCGAGAAGGAATCCTGGTTCACTACAATCGCAGCTCTGATACCAATCTGTCACACCCCTTTCTTAGGCGGAAGCACGAGGTGTGATCATGAAAGGTTCTCATTGCATACGAAAGGTAAACATACTACATGCTCGTAAAAATAACTTCAAATACCTAAAACATTACATTACTGAAAACATAGATTGAGTGTTTACATCACGAGACAGCATATTGTCTGAAAGTTTACGACTTTATTCAAAAGTAAACATAAACAACATCCACGAGCAAGAGTAGGACCGTGCGCACATCCACTTTAGTTACCTGAAATACATGTGAGTTTTGGAAAAACGCCAACATAATGTTGGTGTGAATTCATGCAGTTCTTGTATTGAACGTTTGTATACTTTGTATGAAAAACATGGTATGTATCTTGTATAAATCAAGTATCTCTGTATGTATCTTGTATAAATCAAGTATTTATGTATGTATCTAGGTTGTTAATGGGTTGCAAGTCCATTAACATGTGACACGACATAGGAAGCATCCAAACCATAGGCATTTTTCTAGTTGTCGATTCACGACTGAGACACAAAAGCACTACTCGGTACTCGTTCTCACCAAGAGTGTGGCTGCCCGAAAACCCGTTAGATCTAACCTTTTGTTCTGCGATCTAGGTATATTGTTGATTAATGGTGCTTATGGTACCCTATTCGTGACACGATTTCTCGTATCATGTATCATTTCTCGTATCATTTTCTCAAAACACATCATACTTGGTATTAGTTATCACCAAGAGTGTTTCTTGTTTTTGTATCCATCATACCATTTGTAAACATTGTAATATGTGTAACATGTATTTCACCCCCGAAGTTATAAAATTGAAAACAGTTAAAAGAAAAGGGGGAGCATGAACTCACAACTTTGCGTTCCTGCGTCGTAAACTTCACCGGATTTGCTTATCTAGCGTCGTGACCTAAACGTGTTTTATAAACGTTAGTCACTAGACTTGTATCGCACAAGTACAAGTCACTATCTTTTGTATATGTGTTCTTGTGTTAAAAATAATTTATATTTTTAACTATGTGTCTTACTTATATTATTTTCTCAACAATAAATATAAGTATCTTGTATTTTTCACCCGAATTATGTATTTTGTCCAAAACTTTATTTCATGTTCATAACTTGTCCAAGTTATTTATTCTATCAAGTAATATATTTTCTTGTATTTGTCTAAGCATGTTGTATGTGTATTTTTGTATTTTTACTTCTTAAGAGTACTTAGTGTATTTTTCAAGTCCTAATACACTATCAAGTATAATACATACTACATACACTTAGCACAAAATTTGGTGATCAATAAATATATATATTTTTCTCAAAAATATGCATACTTAATATCAATTTTAGTCTTGAAGAAATCATCATTTCTTTAAACAAAAGTTAGGGAAACCTTGGTAAATGTTTTTAGATACATTTTTAGGGGATAAGTTTCTCAAAAACTTATATTTTTTTTAAGTGTCAAAATTTATAAAAATTTTGGCATAGTTTCCCCTAAAAATGGAGGTTTCCCATGTTTTTAAAACATGTGTTTATTTTCTTTTAAATCATCATCAACATCAACAACACAATCAAGTCTTACCATAAGCCTAGATCATGTAAATCACACTACATCATGAACTTGAAGTTCTTGTAAAAACTTGTAGTAAGTTACCATGTTATTTAGTAGGTTTAGTTACCCTTAAAAACATGGTTATTTGTTTGTAATTCTCATTCTTGAAGGATTTAGTCATTTACAACTTGTAAGATGATTTTTCTAAAAATACTTCTTTTGTATTTTTCTTGTTTCATAAGTGTTCATACACTTGTTTTTCTAATAAAAATAGTGTAGGTTTAAGTAAAAACCAAGATATTCTAAAAATTATATTTTAAACTTGGTTTTCTTGGAAAATTATTTATAAATCTTGGATCTACAAGTTCACTAGTTTACTTTGTTTAAAATCATTTTATTTTCAAGTTCATGTCAAATCAAGAAGATGAACATCTTTGTGTAAACACATAATCATCTCCTAATCTTGCTAGATCATGTGTTTAATCACAATCTAGCAAGCTTCATATGAAGATTAACATCATCATCTCTAGTAAACAACTATCAAATATCATTCATATACTAAACAATATCATTTCAACAAGATTTCATCATATTACAAGCTTTATGTTTCAAGATTCATGTTCAAGTCTTTTAGTGTTCTAGTTATTTCAACTTAATATATCTTTTATCTACTAAAAATATGAAGTAACAAGGGTGTTCAAGAATCTTACAACTAGCTTAAAGCAAGGGAAGAACAAGATGAAGTTGGAGTGGATAAAAGCAAACGAGTGAGGTCCTTCAAGTTCCAATAGTTCCACACCTTCTAATCTTGCTTCTTACACCTCAAAATGAGCTTGGAATGCTTGAACTAAAAATGAAAATGGTGGTGGTAGTGTGGGGTGTTGTAGCCGAGAACAAGGGAGGAGGAAGGAGGTGATGAAGGTGAAGTGTGGTCATGTATTCTTATATCCATATTAGAGTTTATACATAGGTCCTTATGTCTACCAAGTACACTACAATATCTTACACAATCTTAGTGAAATCCCAGGAGATCTTTAGGAGGATTTAAGAAGATTGGATGGATCTTTGGAGTGGGGCCATGTTATAACCGTTTTCATATAGGGGGGGGGGGGGTTACTAGTAAATTTTGATGGTAAGAGTAGGTAAATTATGGAGGTTAAATGTAATATCTAGTGTTTAATGTATTTCTTGCATGATGTAGTATGTTTAAGTGTTCGGGACCCATAACTAGCTCGGAAACATTAAGACAATGCTTCTAATAATATTTTGATATTCCGGGTTATGTCCGGTTGTTCGGTTAAATACCGTTCCGTTAAAGTGCTAAATTGCTCCGTTTAGTGTCCTTTAAGTACCCTTTTGTTACACTTTTAATTCCTGAAACTTAGGGAAGTATTCTGGATGATAAAACATGAATTCTGCATAATATTTTGTGGTTAAAAAGCTGATTATAGCTGAATTTAGTAAAATTCTGCACTTAAAGTGCGTTTCGGGTGCTTTTAGTGCATAATTTAGATTCCGGTAAGTCTATATGTTAACCCTTGTATGTACTCTTGGGTTTTAATGTATTCTTGTCGTTGGACCTACATCTAGCCTCCAATTCTATTGTCTAATTGCTTTCTGCATAATTGTCGACACAATGTGTTTTACCGGTGAGTTTACTAGTATTTCTGACGCAACGCTGTTCATTAATGCATAAAGTAATTCTTGTAGTATAAAATGTGCATGAATTCACAAGTATATCATGTAATCAAACAATGTTGACATTTAAGCACATAATTGCAGTCATTAAATAATAATTAAAGTGTACGGAAATTACCGGTTTGGTGCCAGTTGTCACAGTCTCCCCCCGTTAAAAGAATTCCGTCCCGAAATTCAGGCTGATCTATCTCACGCAGGAGTTTTCTTGAACAGGTGGGGGTACTTTTCTTTGAACTGGTCTTCATGTTCCCACGTGTATTCAGGTCCGTGCTTAGAGTTCCAACGTACTTTGACAAGTTTGACAGTGCTCCTCCTGGTCTTGTTGACTTTCCAGTCAGTAACCTCAACGGGTTGTTCTGTAAATCGGAGGGCGTCATCAATATGTACTTCATCCGCAGGGATGATCACGTTTTCTTGTGTTGGACTCTTCTTGAGGTTGGATACATGGAACGTGTCATGTACTCCATTAAGTTCTTCTGGTAATTCCAACTTGTATGCCACGGTACCAATTCTTTCTAAAATCTTGAATGGTCCGATGTATCGTGGATTCAGCTTTCCACGCTTTCCAAATCTGACTACGCCCTTCCAAGGTGAGACCTTTAACAAAACTTTGTCTCCCACCTCGAATTCTAATGGTTTTCGTCTTCGATCAGCGTAGCTCTTTTGTCGTCCTAAGCCGCCTTAATGCGCTCTCGGATCTGCATAATCTTGTTGGTTGTCCCGTGTACCAGTTCAGGACCAACCATTCATTTGTCTCCAGCGTCTGCCCAACATAAGGGCGATCGGCACTTGCGGCCATACAGAGCTTCGAACGGTGCAGCTTTTATGCTTGTATGATAACTGTTATTGTAGGAAAACTCAACTAAAGGTAGATGAGTATCCCAGCTGCCGCCTAAGTCCTTAACACATGCGCGAAGCATATCTTCTAACGTTTGTATTGTCCGTTCGCTCTGGCCGTCTGTTTTTGGATGGAATGCCGTGCTTAGATCAAGCTGAGATCCAAAGGCTTCCTGAAAGGATTGCCAGATTCTTGAGACAAAACGTCCATCTCTGTCTGAAATAATTGAGATGGGCACTCCATGACATGCCACAATTTCTTTTAAGTATATCTCAGCAAGCTTTCCAGTGCTGTCTTTTTCTCGGATCGGTAGGAAGTGCGCAGACTTTGTTAACCGATCGACTATCACCCATATCATATCGTGCCCTCTAGGGGTCCTGGGTAATTTTGTTATGAAGTCCATAGAGATTTCCTCCCACTTCCACATGGGTATCTCTGGTTGTTGTAGTAGGCCGGACGGTTTCTGATATTCAGCCTTAACCTTAGCACAGGTTAGGCATTTTCCAACATAGACAGCAACATCGCTCTTGAGTCTCGGCCACCAATAGTATTCTTCTAAGTCTTGATACATTTTATCCGATCCTGGATGGATAGAGTATCTTGACTTGTGTGCTTCATTAAGGATGACTTCTCGTATGCCACCATAGAGCGGAACCCAAATACGCTTCTTTAGGTATAAGGTTCCCTCTTCATTTGGCACCATATATTTCAACATACCCCGGAGGTATTCAGCTTTACGGTTTTCACCCTTAAGGGCTTCTTGTTGTGCGTCACGAATACGTGCAGTGAGGTTCGTTCGAATAGTCATTTCCAATGCTCGAACCCTTAGGGTCTTAACCCTTTCTTTTCGACTTAGCGCGTCTGCTACAACGTTTGCTTTTCCAGGATGGTACTTAATCTCACAGTCGTAATCATTTAGCAGCTCGACCCATCGCCGCTGACGCATGTTCAATTCCTTCTGATCAAATATGTGTTGTAAGCTTTTGTGATATGTGAAGATTATACATCGAGTACCATATAAATAATGTCGCCAGATCTTCAAGGCGAATACCACCGCGCCGAGTTCCAAGTCGTGCGTGGTGTAATTTCTTTCATGTACCTTCAATTGTCTTGAAGCATAAGCGATGACTTTCTGGCGTTGCATGAGCACGCAACCCAAACCTTGTCGTGAAGCGTCGCAGTATACCACGAAGTCTTTAGTGCCTTCGGGTAATGATAGTATTGGTGCATCGCATAGCTTATTTTTAAGTAGCTGGAAGGCTTCTTCCTGCTTATCACCCCAGTCGTATTTCTTGTCTTTCTGTCTGAGGGTTGTTAGCGGTTGAGCTATATTTGAGAAATTCTCGATGAATCGCCGGTAATAGCCCGCTAAGCCCAAAAATTGTCGAACTTCAGTTGGGGTTTTGGGGGCTTCCCAATTCTTTATTGCATCAATCTTGGATGGGTCTACATGAATGCCCTTCTCATTCACCACGTGACCAAGAAACTGTACTTCGCGAATCCAAAATTCGCACTTCAAGAATTTTGCATAAAGTTTCTCTTTCTTCATTAGTTCCAAAATGGTTCTGAGATGTTGCTCATGCTCTTCTCTCGTTCGCGAGTAAATCAGGATATCATCGATGAATACAATCACGAATTTATCGAGATATGGTTTGCATACGCGGTTCATCAGATCCATAAATACCGCTGGCGCGTTCGTCAGTCCGAATGGCATCACAAAAAACTCATAATGCCCATAGCGTGTTCTGAATGCAGTCTTTGGTACGCTTTCCTCTTGTATCCTTAACTGATGGTATCCAGATCGAAGGTCGATCTTGGAATAGTAGCTTGATCCTTGCAACTGATCAAATAAGTCATCAATCCTCGGTAATGGATACCGATTCTTGATTGTGAGCTTGTTCAACTCTCTATAGTCGATACACATCCGCAGAGTTCCATCCTTTTTCTTCACAAACAATACTGGAGCTCCCCAGGGCGAGAAGCTTGGCCTTATGAATCCTTTATCCAACAACTCCTGGAGTTGTGTAGATAATTCTTGCATTTCGGATGGTGCAAGCCGATAGGGTGCCTTGGCTATAGGAGCGGCTCCTGGAATCAAGTCTATATGGAATTCGACTTGTCGTTGCGGAGGTAGTCCTGGCAGATCTTCGGGAAAAACATCAGGGAATTCCTTCACCACAGGAATGTCTTCGAGTTTCGGCTCCTCAGCCTTCTTGTCTACAACATGTGCCAGGAAAGCGACGCATCCTTTCCTTAGGCACTGATAATTCGTAGAGGCGCGTCTCGTTTTTCTCCATGTACGATGAGAGTTTCATCATTCGCCAAAGGGATGCGAATGATTTTCTCATGACAAATAACTTCAGCTTTGTTCTTGGACAACTAGTCCATTCCGACCACCACGTCGAAGCTACCCAATTGAATAGGTAAGAGATCGATGCTAAATCTTCGTTCACCAAGTTCTAATGGGCAGCCTCTAACGACTTCACCCGATTCAACAAGTTTACCATTGGCTAGTTCTATAGAATAAGGAATATCTAATCTGCTAGATTCTAATCCAAGCATGCGTTTAAATTCCATAGACATGAAACTATAGTTGGCACCAGTGTCAAATAATATGGATGCAAAGTGATTGTTAACGAGAAACGTACCGGTGACCACATTAGGGTCCTCGCATGTGTTCCTTGCTCCAATCACAAACGCTCGAGCCTATGCATTGTTTCCTTTTGGGAATCTTTCATGAAATGGTCCTTGCTTCCACAACTGAGGCATCCTTGGTTCTGCCCCTTTCCGTTACCATTTCCATTTCCACCATTTCTATTACCGGCACCTGTAACAACTGTGCTTGTAATCACTATGAACAGTTCTGTTATCAATAAAACAATGTTATTTGATCCCAATGTTTGTTTTGTTATGTTATACATTTTTCATGTTTTGACTTTTATGTAATTTCAAACTCTACATCGCTTTCTGGAGAGTTATACGCAAACTAGTGCGTAAACGTACTTAGTTTAATGCAAGAAATACTCTGGAACATCAACATATACTCAACATACCTTAAATAACCTTTACATAACTTAGAAATAAGTTTTGAAGGCTTTGGTATGGCAAAAACAAGTTAATTCGCTTACAGGGACTAAATATGACAAACTGCGAAAGTATGTCAATTTGAACTGTAACGAACATTCCGGAACATGACCATAAGTTAAACACACCTTAAATATCCTTTACATAGCTTAGAAATAGGCTTTGAGGGGTTTGGTGTGCTAAAATAAACTTTTGGGACATTCAGGGACTAAAAGTGTCAAAAAGTGCACAAGTTTGCATTTTCGCGCATAACTTACGTTCTGAATACATCTGGACATCCAAAAATTTATGTAAGCATGACTACATTATATTTTAGTGTTCGCCTTAGGAAAAATCCATTCGTTTCGTCATTTGGATCGTTTTTCGCGCTTATGCGCATTCCGTCGTAATTAAGCGAACATCGCGTTCGTACGGCCAAACGAACCGACATCCGAGATATTTTTGAACATGTTTTGAGTTCCCTATACTTTAACTTCATTTTAGAGCCTTGAAATGAGGTTAACGGGGTTCAAACGCATCGAAAATCGCTTAAAACACAACAGGGACCATTGCTGCCATTTTTCAAACTTTCTGATTCTGGATGAGTGCTAGCGTAGCGCGAGCCCATAGGGCTTATCCGTCGCGCTACGCGACTGACTGTTCTGGCAGATTCAATGTTTCTAATTGCAAGTTGCAACCAATTAATCCTTAACCACATGTTTTGTGATGATGTGTCATTAAGTTAAGGAGCATATGTGGTTCCATAACATTTTGACAAGTGTACGCACGAGATTCGATCACGTTATTCAAGAAACGATCCTAACGGTTACCCGAAAACTATATATACCCCATGCCTTTCATTGTTTTAAGGCACAAGAATTCTAATTTGAGAGCTCTAAGTTGAAACCATTGTTTCATACCTGAGTTCTTGGATCGGGATTAGCATTCGGGGACCCTTCGTAAGTATTCTTTCATTCTTTTCCTTATTTTACTGCTTTTCGAGTCAGAAAGTCAAACTTTGTTTGACTTTCAGCGTTGACCAGTAATGGTCAATGCGAAGTTCGTTTGAACTTCGCAACGTGATTGTAATCACGATGGTCATAGTCCCTTGGGACTATGCCTACTGATTACCACGTTGTCTAGGGTCGTAGGGTAGGCGATCTAATAAATCGCCTATACCTTCGAACCCGACCCAGTTTGGTCGATCATTAGGATCCGACCAAATACAGTAGGTGACCATAGTAGGTAGGGAATAACCTTCCGAGGTTATACCCTATGGTCACATCGTTTAAGTAGTTGTATGATAGGTAGTTTATATGCCTTAGGTAAATTACCAGAATACCCTTTTCATACATAATTGGTAATTTAGCATATGTAACCTAAACTTTTGTCACGTAACTGATTATGTAACATGTTTAGGCATATAATACCTGTCATAGGACTAGTTAGGCGGTCCAAACGCGTTTCACGCGCACGACGCGTTAAAGTAGCATAAGCTTCCTAAACGGGTCGTAATGGGTCGTAAACAATTATGTTAAGTTTCATTTAGCATGTAGGCTTTGTTAAACCATATCACGTGAGTTCCGACACTCATTTGGTTTACAAACCCTAATGCTACCCAGTCTTCCGAGATAGGTCCGGTTTATTAACATAGTTACCTATATTAGGTGCCGTTTGATTCCGAGATCTTTAGCGTTGCTTGGTGATTATCTTTATACAACTGAGCAATCTCAAGTGAGTACATAGAACCCCCTCTTTTAAATGTTTTCAAGGTGTTTATGTGAGTACATAGACCCCTCTTTTACTGTTTTCTAAACTGTTTTGGGGTGGAACACATGTGCCTACTTGTTACTTTCCTGCTTTCCAGTTTTCACATCATATACTGCTATGTTCGTTAGTACATTATAGTACATGATTTCATTACATCTTATGCTAGGTGTGCCCATTGTGTGCATTACTTGGTACATTGTTTTACATTACATTTCATGCTAGGTGTGCCCATTGTGTGCATTACTTAGTATATTGTTTTACATTACATTTCATGCTAGGTGTGCCCATTGTGTGCATTACTTAGTACATTTTTTTACATGACATTTCCTGCTAGGTGTGCCCATTGTGTGCATTACTTAGTACATTGTTTTACATGACATTTCCTGCTAGGTGTGCCCATTGTGTGCATTACTTAGTACATTGTTTTACATGACATTTCATGCTAAGTGTGCCCATTGTGTGCATTACTTAGTACATCGTTTTACATGACATTTCACGCTATGTATGTTCATTTGATTTCATACTTAGTGCATTGTTTTTCACATGTTTACATTTTGTTATGACATTTGGTTTGTTTACATGGGACAATATATCCATTAACACTAGCTACGCCGTTCGTTAGTAGGTAGTGGTACCATAGGAATTGACAACTCCCGTTCCGGACATCCCAGGGTAAGGGGACAGAAAGGAATGACCGAATTCGTTGACATTAAGACAGATAGACCTTTAATTTGTTTAAAGGGTTTTATCACCACAGTCGCCAGGCTTGGATGTATGCATATTCACAATACCACATAAATGTTCATATTAAATAGTTGCATGCATTTACACAAAACATAGCTTTGATTTAAACCAAGTTTTACTTCAATACTTTGTTTTCGTGCATATGGTTTAGTTGAGACATTTCGCTTGCCATACATGACATTTTGACATAGACATTTGACATGGATATTTGACATAGACATTTGACATGGATATTTGACATAGACATTTGACATGATTTACATCTTGACATAAACACTTTGACATATTTTTCAATACATTTGACAATTGGTTTGGTTTGATTAAGTGATTAAGTTAACGATGCGTGTGTAATATGATACAAGCATGGTGGATACGCCGCTGGTACTTCCTATATATAAGTGTTTGTATGGTATTACATGGCGTAACGTTACTTGAATCATTTCAGTTTGATACATATAACATTTTATACAAATGACATACTTTTCACAAGACATTGATTTACAAACAACTTATCTTATACAAACACATTTTTACATGGTTATCTATTTAACCTGACAATTACTTATACTTATCATCTGATCTTATTGTTTTCAAATGATTTACAAGACAAAGCAAATAACAAGGTTCATGACTAAACATTTTCTCAAACATAAGTCATGAATCTTATTTTCGCAAAACCTATGTATCTCACAGGCATTTTTATGCTGACGTACCTATTTTCACATGTGTTTTCAGGTGCTTTTCCATAGGATGTTGATCATGATACTAGGGCGGACCTGTGCCTTAGAAACTTTAAAAGAAGATAGACTATGTTTAATTATGTTCTGAACTCTTTAATTTCCTGTTTGAAACAATGTAACACCCTTGTTGATAAATAAAATACAACTTTGTATGCCATGGTTATGAGACAATTAATTCTGTCGCAACACGCCCCGATGTTTCCGCCGCGATTTGTTGTTTTACGCGGTCGGGGTGTGACAGAAGAGTTGGTATCAGAGCCAATGGTTATAGGGAATTAGGTTATTAGTAATGCTTTGACCTAGACTATAACTTTTCTAGGAACCTAACACAAGCTATCTTGTGTTTAGATCTTAAAACATGTACATCACCTATCCTTAGGTGATTAACAAAACAAGGAACCAAAATTTTTCTGAAACGATTTTTGAAAAACAATCATCTGTTTTTGAATAAATTTTTACAAGGTTTTGAACCCTCAATTGTAAGGTTTTGAACCCTTTTCGAGTTTGGTTTTTGGCCTTGTGCCTTCTAATTTTCAAAAATCCCGTCAAACGTTTTGGGTTTTAAATAATGTGAACGTGTGCAAACTGGAAGGGTGAATGCCTGTATTCTGAGTTTTCTGTCTAGGCAAGCACTTCGTATACATCTCAACCAGACGCGAGACCAGTTGTGCTTACCTGGGAATTCTTGGAGTGAGTGTTCACTTATAGGCGAGCATGTCTTCGATAATACATTATTTTTGACCCATTTACTTTGATTAGTCACTGTGTGTCGTTTGTTTGCTTTGTGATACGGACGAATGACCACCATCTATGCTGTTTGCAAATTCTTGTTTTTATCATCTCATTCTTTTCATCCAATCATCTCACTCGTTCTTTTCATGTTTTCCTCTTTTAGAATGCCTCCTCGACGCGAGAATCAGATAGCAACTGCCGAGCTGGCAGAAATTATTGCGCAGCAGATGGCTGCTCAGTTTCCAAATCTCTTTGCTCAATGGAACCAGGCCAACAACAACAACAATGTTCCATGCAAATACAAGGATTTTAACCAGGCCAAACCACTCAAGTTTAGTGGTTCTGAGGGAGCGACTGGGCTTCTTCAGTGGTTCGAGAGTATAGAGAATACTTTTCGCCATGTGCAGTGTCCGGATAATCGCAAGGTCGAGTTCTCCTCGAGCGTATTTCAGAAGAGGGCTCTTACATGGTGGAATGGGGTGATGAGAGACCAAGGTGCAGAAGTTGCTCTCGCACAGACATGGGCTGAACTTAGAGCCCTTATGATGAGGGAATTCTGTCCTCGCCATGAACAGCGAGCGTTGGAGAAAGAGTTTGATGTTTTGAAGCAAGATAGTGGTGAGCACAGGGCTTATACTGATCGGTTTGAAGAATTGAGTCTGCTTTGCCCAAAAATGGTCACCCCACTCGACAAGGCTATCGAGAGATACATCGATGGCCTACCTGACTCGGTACAAGACATTCTTACTGGTAGTAACCCTGCCACACTCCGTCAGGCGATCGAGTTATCTGCGACATTGACTGAGTCGCAGATCCGGAAGAACAAGTTACATCGGAAGGGTGACAAGGGCAAGAAGCAGTCGGCTGACAAGGAAGATAGCAAGAAAGGTCAAAACTTGAATGGAAAGAACTCTGGTTCTTCGAAGAGGTCAAAGAAGCGTAAGGCTTCTCAAAATTTTGCTATCACTGCCCAAGCTAATCTGGCAGCTCCCAACCAACCCGCACAGCTTCCAGCAAAGAAACCCTATACAGGGAATGCACCTTTGTGCAATAGATGCAACAGTCACCACCAGCCGCAACTTCCATGCCGTTTCTGTACTAACTGTGGGAAATCAGGCCATCTCGCCAATGTTTGTCGATCTGCTCAGAATCCCGCGGTTCAGAACCCGGCTCAACAAGTTGCTCAGCCTCCTGCTCCGCAACAGGGTCAAGCTGCACGACCACAATACCCACCGGGTGCTTGTTACAATTGTGGGGATCTGACCCACTATAGGAATCGGTGTCCAAGGCTAGTCAACCAGAACCAGAACCAGAATCAGGCTCCGGCTCGAGGCCGAGTTTTTAACATGAATGCCCAAGAGGCACAGGCTGACGATAATGTGGTGAACGGTACGTTCTTTATTAATAATCAGCCTGCATCTGTTCTTTTCGATTCCGGTGCCGATAAGAGTTTCGTGTCTTTATCTTTTGAGCAAATGCTTCGAGTGTCTAGAACGAAACTAGGCAAATCTTTGACAGTAGAGGTTGCTAGTGGTGAACCCATTATTCTTGATTCTGTTCTTCACAACTGCCAGTTGAATCTTAACGACCATCTTTTTCCTATTGACCTCGCGCCTATGCAACTTGGAAGCTTCGACGTTATTGTGGGAATGAATTGGTTATCCAAGCATCACGCAGAGATAGTTTGTTCTAAGAAGATTGTTCGTGTGCCGCTTTCGACAGGCGAGATCCTGCAGGTTCAAGGTGAGAAGCCTATCGGTGGTCTCAGACTCATGTCTTGTTTTAAAGCTCGGAAGTATCTGCAGAAGAACTATGTGGCTTTCTTAGCACATGTTACAGAAGATAAAGGCAAGGGTAAGTCTATTTCAGATATTCCTGTCGTTCGGGATTATTCTGAAGTGTTCCCTGAAGATTTACCTGGTCTACCTCCAGCACGCCAAGTCGAGTTCCGTATTGATCTCGTACCTGGTGCAAACCCCATTGCCAGAGCTCCATATCGTCTTGCACCGTCTGAGATGCAAGAGTTGTCTAAACAGCTTCAGGAGCTCTCTGACAAAGGTTTTATCCGTCCCAGCTTTTCACCGTGGGGTGCTCCCGTTCTTTTTGTCAAGAAGAAGGATGAATCCTTTAGGATGTGTATCGATTATCGTGAGCTTAACAAGCTTACCATCAAAAATCGATATCCTCTACCTCGCATAGACGACCTCTTTGATCAGTTACAAGGTGCTTCTTATTTTTCGAAGATCGATCTGCGTTCCGGGTATCATCAACTTCGGGTGCAAGAAGAAGACATTCCGAAGACAGCATTCCGTACTCGTTATGGACATTACGAGTTCACAGTCATGCCATTCGGTTTGACTAATGCTCCTGCTGTTTTCATGGACCTAATGAATAGGGTCTGCAAACCTTATTTGGATCAGTTCGTCATTATTTTTATTGACGACATCTTGATTTACTCTAAGACGCGAGCTGATCACGAGCAGCATCTTCGTCTTACTCTGGAACTCCTGAAGAAAGAGCAACTTTTCGCCAAATTCTCCAAGTGCGAATTTTGGCTTAAAGAAGTTCAATTTTTGGGACACATTATCAACGAACGAGGTGTTCATGTAGATCCCTCCAAGATAAGTGCGATTAAGGATTGGGATACACCTTCTACTCCTACTGAAGTTCGTTCATTTCTTGGTCTAGCGGGTTATTATCGCCGCTTCATTGAAAACTTCTCTAAGATTGCAGTGCCTCTAACTGCTCTAACTCAGAAGAAAATGCCCTTTTACTGGGGATTCAAACAAGAGGAAGCTTTTCAACACTTAAAGCAGAAGCTTTGCGATGCGCCTGTTCTATCATTGCCCGAGGGTGATGATGATTTTGTCGTGTATTGTGATGCATCTAAATTGGGTCTTGGCTGTGTTCTGATGCAAAGGAACAAAGTCATAGCTTATGCATCAAGACAATTGAAGATACATGAGAAGAACTACACCACTCATGATCTTGAGTTGGGTGCAGTGGTCTTTGCTCTCAAAATCTGGAGACACTATTTGTACGGTACAAAATGTGTGGTTTTCACTGACCACAAAAGTCTTCAGCATATCTTCAACCAGAAAGAACTCAACATGAGACAGCGACGTTGGGTTGAGCTTTTAAACGACTACGACTGCGAAATTCGCTACCATCCTGGTAAGGCGAATGCCGTAGCTGATGCATTGAGTCGTAAGGAACATACTAAGCTTCATTGTTTACGTGTTCAATCTGTTATTCAAGCTCAATCCGATATTCAAGCACGCATTTCGCAGGATCAACAATCTTGTGTTTCACAAGGTTTGATGGATATGGAATTTCCCTATCACATAACGCCTGCTCTGGAACTGAAGGACAATGGATCATATTACTTCATGGACCGTTTGTGGGTCCCAAGCCAGGATGATCTTCGTACCTTGCTTATGGATGAGGCCCATAAGTCTCGTTATTCTATTCATCCGGGCTCAGATAAAATGTATAAGGATCTTCGTATTCACTATTGGTGGCCTGGTATGAAGAAAGACATTGCCTTATACGTATCCAAATGCCTTACTTGTCTAAAGGTTAAGGCTGAACATCAGCGTCCTTCTGGTTTATTGGAGCAACCAGAGATCCCAGTTTGGAAATGGGAAAACATTACTATGGATCTCATTACTAAACTCCCGCGCACAAAGAAAGGTCATGATGCCATCTGGGTAGTCGTTGATCGTCTTACAAAGTCAGCACATTTCTTGCCAATCCACGAGGATTTTCCTACTGACAGACTTGCTCAAATCTATGTAGATGAAATTGTGGCTCGACATGGTGTTCCTTTGAACATCATTTCTGACAGAGATGCTCGTTTCACTTCTCACTTTTGGAGAACCATGCAATCTGCTATGGGAACCCAACTTAATCTGAGCACAGCTTATCATCCGCAAACGGATGGTCAATCTGAGAGAACAATCCAGACTCTGGAGGATATGCTAAGAGCTTGTGTGATCGATTTTGGTGGTAGCTGGGATTCACATCTTAAATTGATTGAATTCTCCTACAACAACAGTTATCACACTAGCATCGGAATGGCTCCTTTCGAAGCTCTCTATGGTCAAAAATGTCGTTCACCAGTCTGCTGGAATGAGATTGGCGAGGCTCAACTTACTGGACCTGCCCTCATTTTAGAGACAACTGACAAGGTCAAGAAAGTTCGTGATAACCTTCAGGCAGCTAGAAACCGTCAGAAGATTTACGCGGACCCAAAACGCAAAGCCTTTGAATTTCAAGTCGGTGATCGAGTATTACTTAAGGTCTCACCTTGGAAAGGTGTGATCAGATTTGGAAAGAAAGGAAAACTTGCACCTAGATACGTTGGACCATTCAAGATCGTCGAAAGAATCGGAAAGGTAGCCTACAGACTTGAGTTACCTCCTGAACTGGGAAATGTTCATCCAACTTTTCACATATCAAATCTCAAGAAGTGTACAGCTGATGAGAACTACTCCATACCGCTTGACGAAATTCGTGTTGGCAAAACACTGAAATTTGTTGAGAAACCAGTGGAAATCATGGAACGTGAAGTCAAGTGGCTTAAACGCAAGCGCATTCCTTTGGTCAAAGTTCGCTGGGAAGCTAAACGTGGACCTGAGTTTACTTGGGAACGCGAAGATCAAATGAAGGCGAAATATCCACATCTTTTTCCACAAGTTTCCTCTAAATAAATTTCGGGACGAAATTTCCACAAGTAGGGGAGACTGTAACAACTGTGCTTGTAATCACTATGAACAGTTCTGTTATCAATAAAACAATGTTATTTGATCCCAATGTTTGTTTTGTTATGTTATACATTTTTCATGTTTTGACTTTTATGTAATTTCAAACTCTACATCGCTTTCTGGAGAGTTATACGCAAACTAGTGCGTAAACGTACTTAGTTTAATGCAAGAAATACTCTGGAACATCAACATATACTCAACATACCTTAAATAACCTTTACATAACTTAGAAATAAGTTTTGAAGGCTTTGGTATGGCAAAAACAAGTTAATTCGCTTACAGGGACTAAATATGACAAACTGCGAAAGTATGTCAATTTGAACTGTAACGAACATTCCGGAACATGACCATAAGTTAAACACACCTTAAATATCCTTTACATAGCTTAGAAATAGGCTTTGAGGGGTTTGGTGTGCTAAAATAAACTTTTGGGACATTCAGGGACTAAAAGTGTCAAAAAGTGCACAAGTTTGCATTTTCGCGCATAACTTACGTTCTGAATACATCTGGACATCCAAAAATTTATGTAAGCATGACTACATTATATTTTAGTGTTCGCCTTAGGAAAAATCCATTCGTTTCGTCATTTGGATCGTTTTTCGCGCTTATGCGCATTCCGTCGTAATTAAGCGAACATCGCGTTCGTACGGCCAAACGAACCGACATCCGAGATATTTTTGAACATGTTTTGAGTTCCCTATACTTTAACTTCATTTTAGAGCCTTGAAATGAGGTTAACGGGGTTCAAACGCATCGAAAATCGCTTAAAACACAACAGGGACCATTGCTGCCATTTTTCAAACTTTCTGATTCTGGATGAGTGCTAGCGTAGCGCGAGCCCATAGGGCTTATCCGTCGCGCTACGCGACTGACTGTTCTGGCAGATTCAATGTTTCTAATTGCAAGTTGCAACCAATTAATCCTTAAC
The DNA here is from genome assembly GCA_030545235.1 of Helianthus tuberosus. Classification (NCBI taxonomy): domain Eukaryota; kingdom Viridiplantae; phylum Streptophyta; class Magnoliopsida; order Asterales; family Asteraceae; genus Helianthus; species Helianthus tuberosus. The sequence goes on from JARYGA010060172.1 coordinate 2,920,487, forward strand.
CACATGTTTTGTGATGATGTGTCATTAAGTTAAGGAGCATATGTGGTTCCATAACATTTTGACAAGTGTACGCACGAGATTCGATCACGTTATTCAAGAAACGATCCTAACGGTTACCCGAAAACTATATATACCCCATGCCTTTCATTGTTTTAAGGCACAAGAATTCTAATTTGAGAGCTCTAAGTTGAAACCATTGTTTCATACCTGAGTTCTTGGATCGGGATTAGCATTCGGGGACCCTTCGTAAGTATTCTTTCGTTCTTTTCCTTATTTTACTGCTTTTCGAGTCAGAAAGTCAAACTTTGTTTGACTTTCAGCGTTGACCAGTAATGGTCAATGCGAAGTTCGTTTGAACTTCGCAACGTGATTGTAATCACGATGGTCATAGTCCCTTGGGACTATGCCTACTGATTACCACGTTGTCTAGGGTCGTAGGGTAGGCGATCTAATAAATCGCCTATACCTTCGAACCCGACCCAGTTTGGTCGATCATTAGGATCCGACCAAATACAGTAGGTGACCATAGTAGGTAGGGAATAACCTTCCGAGGTTATACCCTATGGTCACATCGTTTAAGTAGTTGTATGATAGGTAGTTTATATGCCTTAGGTAAATTACCAGAATACCCTTTTCATACATAATTGGTAATTTAGCATATGTAACCTAAACTTTTGTCACGTAACTGATTATGTAACATGTTTAGGCATATAATACCTGTCATAGGACTAGTTAGGCGGTCCAAACGCGTTTCACGCGCACGACGCGTTAAAGTAGCATAAGCTTCCTAAACGGGTCGTAATGGGTCGTAAACAATTATGTTAAGTTTCATTTAGCATGTAGGCTTTGTTAAACCATATCACGTGAGTTCCGACACTCATTTGGTTTACAAACCCTAATGCTACCCAGTCTTCCGAGATAGGTCCGGTTTATTAACATAGTTACCTATATTAGGTGCCGTTTGATTCCGAGATCTTTAGCGTTGCTTGGTGATTATCTTTATACAACTGAGCAATCTCAAGTGAGTACATAGAACCCCCTCTTTTAAATGTTTTCAAGGTGTTTATGTGAGTACATAGACCCCTCTTTTACTGTTTTCTAAACTGTTTTGGGGTGGAACACATGTGCCTACTTGTTACTTTCCTGCTTTCCAGTTTTCACATCATATACTGCTATGTTCGTTAGTACATTATAGTACATGATTTCATTACATCTTATGCTAGGTGTGCCCATTGTGTGCATTACTTGGTACATTGTTTTACATTACATTTCATGCTAGGTGTGCCCATTGTGTGCATTACTTAGTATATTGTTTTACATTACATTTCATGCTAGGTGTGCCCATTGTGTGCATTACTTAGTACATTTTTTTACATGACATTTCCTGCTAGGTGTGCCCATTGTGTGCATTACTTAGTACATTGTTTTACATGACATTTCCTGCTAGGTGTGCCCATTGTGTGCATTACTTAGTACATTGTTTTACATGACATTTCATACTAAGTGTGCCCATTGTGTGCATTACTTAGTACATCGTTTTACATGACATTTCACGCTATGTATGTTCATTTGATTTCATACTTAGTGCATTGTTTTTCACATGTTTACATTTTGTTATGACATTTGGTTTGTTTACATGGGACAATATATCCATTAACACTAGCTACGCCGTTCGTTAGTAGGTAGTGGTACCATAGGAATTGACAACTCCCGTTCCGGACATCCCAGGGTAAGGGGACAGAAAGGAATGACCGAATTCGTTGACATTAAGACAGATAGACCTTTAATTTGTTTAAAGGGTTTTATCACCACAGTCGCCAGGCTTGGATGTATGCATATTCACAATACCACATAAATGTTCATATTAAATAGTTGCATGCATTTACACAAAACATAGCTTTGATTTAAACCAAGTTTTACTTCAATACTTTGTTTTCGTGCATATGGTTTAGTTGAGACATTTCGCTTGCCATACATGACATTTTGACATAGACATTTGACATGGATATTTGACATAGACATTTGACATGGATATTTGACATAGACATTTGACATGATTTACATCTTGACATAAACACTTTGACATATTTTTCAATACATTTGACAATTGGTTTGGTTTGATTAAGTGATTAAGTTAACGATGCGTGTGTAATATGATACAAGCATGGTGGATACGCCGCTGGTACTTCCTATATATAAGTGTTTGTATGGTATTACATGGCGTAACGTTACTTGAATCATTTCAGTTTGATACATATAACATTTTATACAAATGACATACTTTTCACAAGACATTGATTTACAAACAACTTATCTTATACAAACACATTTTTACATGGTTATCTATTTAACCTGACAATTACTTATACTTATCATCTGATCTTATTGTTTTCAAATGATTTACAAGACAAAGCAAATAACAAGGTTCATGACTAAACATTTTCTCAAACATAAGTCATGAATCTTATTTTCGCAAAACCTATGTATCTCACAGGCATTTTTATGCTGACGTACCTATTTTCACATGTGTTTTCAGGTGCTTTTCCATAGGATGTTGATCATGATACTAGGGCGGACCTGTGCCTTAGAAACTTTAAAAGAAGATAGACTATGTTTAATTATGTTCTGAACTCTTTAATTTCCTGTTTGAAACAATGTAACACCCTTGTTGATAAATAAAATACAACTTTGTATCCCATGGTTATGAGACAATTAATTCTGTCGCAACACGCCCCGATGTTTCCGCCGCGATTTGTTGTTTTACGCGGTCGGGGTGTGACAGCACCGTTGCGATTTCCATTCCCGTTCTTTCCTCTTCCCCAACAGTCTTCTGTTTGATGACCCAATCTACCACATTTGTCGCATCTTGGAATGAGATAAGCTCCTTCATGATGATACTTACATTTTTGGCATTTAGGTAGGGTGCCTTGGTATCCTTTGGCTGTAGTATCATTTGTCACTGCAAAGGTTCTTGCTTCCTTAGGTGGGTTAGTGTCACGCTTCTTGTTGTTTGAACCTTTGTTGTTACGAGTTGCTTGATTCAGGTTTGCATGTTTCCTTTTCTTGTCACCGGATGACTCAGCATGTGTCTCGGCCTTTTCTGTTGGGTTGAACGATAACTTCTTCATTCGAACAGCATCTTCAGTAAGGCTGACAGCCAGAGTTACAGCCTCGGTGATTGTTGCGGGTTTGGCCGAAGTTACCATGCCGCGAAACTCCGAAGCCAATCCCCAAATGTAGCGTTCAACGCGCTTAAATTCAGGAGTCACCATGTAAGGGATCACCCTAGACAAATCGTGGAATCTTCGGGTGTAACCAGTGATGTCAGCACCTTCCATGGTCAAATGCCAGAATTCAGTCTCTAACCTTTGGAGTTCCGCACGAGAACAAAACTTCTCTCTCATTTTCTCCTTCAGCTCATCCCAAGACATGCCATATGCGGCATCATCACCCAGAGTTTGGACTTGCAAGTTCCACCAAGTCAGAGCTTCATCAACAAACAACCCAGTAGCAAAAGTGACTTGCTGATCCGCGGTACACTTGCTCTTGCGGATAGTGGCATAAGTCTTTTCCGTCCAGCGTATAAACGCCACTGCACCTCCAGTGCCGTCGTAGTTCAGCGGTTTGCAGTCGAGGAACTACTTGAAAGTGCAGCCCTGAGCTGCGTTTCGTCCAGATGAATCTCCATTCCCATTGCGTCTAGCATTGCTTGGTCCTCCACTTTGTTCAGTACGGTTTGCCTCGTACTGGGCGATAGCTGCGGAGATCCTTTCTTCTAGTAGGGCGTTCAGCTCTTCAGTAGTCTTTGGTAGTGGGGGAGGAGGGGGTTGATCACGAGCGTTCATAAATCTTCTGGGTGCCATGTTCTGACAGAACACAACACAATAGGGTTAGACATTTGTTTGATATCGTCATACGAGACAGTAGTAGTATATATATATATACAGACATATACCACATAAGTGACATCAAACAATCCGCCAAACGTATCAATTCATACAACAACAAGCATGCATAAATAGATAAATACTATTGTGTCATAAGATATTCACATTAGCGATTCTTGTCTTTATACCCTAAGTCATTACTCCAAAAGAGTATTTAATAGTCTGGGGGAGGGGTGCTCACGTTTGACCTTTTCCTTGTACTGAGGGAATCTATACGTGACAAGACTCGCTGTGATTTCTGTGCACTGAATTCCATAATTATGTATGCATCCGTAATTACGTAACTCTTTGCACAGTCCGCACAATTCGTTTCATCCTCGTATCTCTTCCTTCAGATAGGCCATTGTTTTCAGGTAAAGTCACGTATACTTGTGACATTCTACTTCTAGTATATGTATATATCAATTATCACACATAATTGCAAGTAATTCTTAATCACAGACAAGTGCTACTCCAGTGCTCCCTAAGTCTCGTAGTGTCTTTTCTTGACTCTTGCACACAGTTTCAGGTAGTGGATGTCGCGGAATTTTTATGCAATGAAAACTTTTTGAAAAATTGTTTTCGTGAAAGGATCCTAGAGATTGTAGTCTAGACTCGAGAAGGAATCCTGGTTCACTACAATCGCAGCTCTGATACCAATCTGTCACACCCCTTTCTTAGGCGGAAGCACGAGGTGTGATCATGAAAGGTTCTCATTGCATACGAAAGGTAAACATACTACATGCTCGTAAAAATAACTTCAAATACCCAAAACATTACATTACTGAAAACATAGATTGAGTGTTTACATCACGAGACAGCATATTGTCTGAAAGTTTACTACTTTATTCAAAAGTAAACATAAACAACATCCACGAGAAAGAGTAGGACCATGCGCACATCCACTTTAGTTACCTGAAATACATGTGAGTTTTGGAAAAACGTCAACATAATGTTGGTGTGAATTCATGCAGTTCTTGTATTGAACGTTTGTATACTTTGTATGAAAAACATGGTATGTATCTTGTATAAATCAAGTATCTTTGTATGTATCTTGTATAAATCAAGTATTTCTGTATGTATCTAGGTTGTTAATGGGTTGCAAGGCCATTAACATGTGACACGACATAGGAAGCATCCAAACCATTGGCATTTTTCTATTTGTCGATTCACGACTTAGACACAAAAGCACTACTCGGTACTCGTTCTCACCAAGAGTGTGGCTGCCCGAAAACCCGTTAGATCTAACCTTTTGTTCTGCGGTCTAGGTATATTGTTGATTAATGGTGCTTATGGTACCCTATTCTTGACACGATTTCTCGTATCATGTATCATTTCTCGTATCATTTCTCGTATCATTTTCTCAAAACGCATCATACTTGGTACTAGTTATCACCAACAGTGTTTCTTGTTTTTGTATCCATCATACCATTTGTAAACATTGTAATATGTGTAACATGTATTTCACCTCCGAAGTTATAAAACTGAAAACAGTTAAAAGAAAAGGGGGAGCATGAACTCACAACTTTGAGTTCCTGCTTCGTAAACTTCACCGGATTTGCTTATCTAGCGTCGTGACCTAAACGTGTTTTATTAACGTTAGTCACTAGACTTGTATCGCACAAGTACAAGTCACTATCTTTTGTATATTTGTTCTTGTGTTAAAAATAATTTATATTTTTAACTATGTGTCTTACTTATATTATTTTCTCAACAATAAATATAAGTATCTTGTATTTTTCACCCGAATTATGTATTTTGTCCAAAACTTCATTTCATGTTCATAACTTGTCCAAGTTATTTATTCTATCAAGTAATATATTTTCATAAATATATTTTCTTGTATTTGTCTAAGCATGTTGTATGTGTATTTTTGTATTTTTACTTCTGAAGAGTACTTAGTTTATTTTCAAGTCCTAATACACTATCAAGTATAATACATACTACATACACTTAGCACAAAATTTGGTGATCAATAAATATATATATTTTTCTCAAAAATATACATACTTAATATCAATTTTAGTCTTGAAGAAATCATCATTTCTTTACACAAAAGTTAGGGAAACCTTAGTAAATGTTTTTAGATACATTTTTAGGGGATAAGTTTCTCAAAAACTTATTTTTTTTTAAGTGTCAAAATTTATAAAATTTTTGGCATAGTTTCCCCTAAAAATGGAGGTTTCCCATGTTTTTAAAACATGTGTTTATTTTCTTTTAAATCATCATCAACATCAACAACACAATCAAGTCTTACCATAAGCCTAGATCCTGTAAATCACACTACATCATGAACTTGAAGTTCTTGTAAAAACTTGTAGTAAGTTACCATGTTATTTAGTAGGTTTAGTTACCCTTAAAAACATGGTTATTTGTTTGTAAATCTCATTCTTGAAGGATTTAGTCATTTACAACTTGTAAGATGATTTTTCTAAAAATACTTCTTTTGTATTTTTCTTGTTTCATAAGTGTTCATACACTTGTTTTTCTAATAAAAATAGTGTAGGTTTAAGTAAAAACCAAGATCTTCTAAAAATCATATTTTAAACTTGGTTTTCTTGGAAAATTATTTATAAATCTTGTATCTACAAGTTCACTAGTTTACTTTGTTTAAAATCATTTTACTTTCAAGTTCATGTCAAATCAAGAAGATGATCATCTTTGTGTAAACACATAATCATCTCCTAATCTTGCTAGATCATGTGTTTAATCACAATCTGACAAGCTTCATATGAGGATTAACATCATCATCTCTAGTAAACAACTATCAAATATCATTCATATACTAAACAATATCATTTCAACAAGATTTCATCATATTACAAGCTTTATGTTTCAAGATTCATGTTCAAGTCTTTTAGTGTTCTAGTTATTTCAACTTAATATATCTTTTATCTACTAAAAATATGAAGTAACAAGGGTGTTCAAGAATCTTACAACTAGCTTAAAGCTAGGGAAGAACAAGATGAAGTTGGAGTGGATAAAAGCAAACGAGTGAGGTCCTTCAAGTTCCAAGAGTTCCACACCTTCTAATCTTGCTTCTTACACCTCAGAATGAGCTTGGAATGCTTGAACTAAAAATGAAAATGGTGGTGGTAGTGTGGGGTGTTGGAGCCGAGAACAAGGGAGGAGGAAGGAGGTGATGAAGGTGAAGTGTGGTCATGTATTCTTATATCCATATTAGAGTTTATCCAGAGGTCCTTATGTCTACCAAGTACACTACAATATCTTACACAATCTTAGTGAAATCCCAGGAGATCTTTAGGAGGATTTAAGAAGATTGGATGGATCTTTGGAGTGGGGCCATGTTATAACCGATTTCATATATTGGGGGGGGGGGGGGGGGTTACTAGTAAATTTTGATGGTAAGTGTAGGTAAATAATGGAGGTTAAATGTAATATCTAGTGTTTAATGTATTTCTTGCATGATGTAGTATGTTTAAGTGTTCGGGACCCATAACTAGCTCGGAAACATTAAAACAATGCTTCTAATATTTTTTTGATGTTCCGGGTTATGTCCGGTTGTTCGGTTAAATACCGTTCCGTTAAAGTGCTAAATTGCACCGTTTAGTGTCCTTTAAGTACCCTTTTGTTACACTTTTAATTCCCGACACTTAGGGAAGTATTCTGGATGATAAAACATGAATTCTGCATAATATTTTGTGGTTAAAAATCTGATTATAGCTGAATTTAGTAAAATTTTGCACTTAAAGTGCGTTTCGGGTGCTTTTTAGTGCATAATTTAGCTTCCGGTAAGTCTATATGTTAACCCTTGTATGTACTCTTGGGTTTTAATGTATTCTTGTCGTTGAACCTACACCTAGGCTCCAATTCTATTGTCTAATTTCTTTCTGAAGAATTGTTGACACAATGTGTTTTACCGGTGAGTTTACTAGTATTTCTGACGCAACGCTGTTCATTAATGCATAAAGTAATTCATGTAGTATAAAACGTGCATGAATTCACAAGTATATCATGTAATGAAACAATGTTGACATTTAAGCACATAATTGCAGTCATTAAATAATAATTAAAGTGTACGGAAATTACCGGTTTGGTGCCAGTTGTCACAGTTGGTTTGACCCTTGTTCCTGTAACTCGAATCCTAGCCCAGTATATCCCATTTTAATTTTACACCATTGTGAACCTTACGCCTTTCTTACTCTCTGATCGAGGTTCTCGGCATTGAAAAATCTTCGTAAACTAAATCACACGTGTATATGATGACATTTAAGAGATATACAGTAAAGATAATCAAGGGTAATGGTGATATATATGCGGATTAGACACCAAAAAAACACTCAACAAATGGCTACAATTTAAGGAATGTGTTTAGTGATGGCATCAGATTCCTAATTGATGGAGAAAGGTCTAGTGGCAAGAAAAGCTGCTTCTAGGAGGTTGTCAAGTGTTTTCGCTCGACGATTCCATTCTTGGGTGGTTGGTTTGGCCCTTGTTCCTGTAACTCGAATCCTAGCCCGGTATATCCCATTTTAATTTTACACCATTGTGAACCTTACCCCTTTTTTACTCTCTGATCGAGGTTCTCGGCATTGAAAAATCTTCGTAAACTAAATCACACGTGTATATGTTGACATTTAAGAGATATACAGTCAAGAAAATCAAGGGTAATGGTGATATATATGCGGATTAGACACCAAAAAAAAACACTCAACATATGGCTACAATTTAAGGAATGTGTTTAGTGACGGCATCAGATTCCTAATTGATGGAGAAAGGTCTGGTGGCAAGAAAAGCTGCTTCTAGGAGGTTGTCAAGTGTTTTCGCTCGACGATTCCATTCTTGGGTGGTTGGTTTGGCCCTTGTTCCTGTAACTCGAATCCTAGCCCCGTATATCCCATATTAATTTTATACCATTGTGAACCTTACGCCTTTTTTACTCTCTGATCGAGGTTCTCGGCATTGAAAAATCTTCGTAAACTAAATCACACGTGTATATATTGACATTTAAGAGATATACAGTCAAGAAAATCAAGGGCAATGGTGATATATATGAGGATTAGACACCAAAAAAATACTCAACAAATGGCTACAATTTAAGGAATGTGTTTAGTGATGGCATCAGATTCCTAATTGATGGAGAAAGGTCTAGTGGCAAGAAAAATTGCTTCTAGGAGGTTGTCAAGTGTTTTCGCTCGACGATTCCATTCTTGGGTGGTTGGTTTGGCCCTTGTTCCTGTAACTCGAATCCTAGCCCGGTATATCCCATTTTAATTTTACACCATTGTGAACCTTACCCCTTTTTTACTCTCTGATCGAGGTTCTCGGCATTGAAAAATCTTCGTAAACTAAATCACACGTGTATATGTTGACATTTAAGAGATATACAGTCAAGAAAATCAAGGGCAATGGTGAGATATATGCGGATTAGACACCAAAAAAAAAAACACTCAACAAATGGCTACAATTTAAGGAATGTGTTTAGTGAGGGCATCAGATTCATAATTGATGGAGAAAGGTCTGGTGGCAAGAAAAACTGCTTCTAGGAGGTTGTCAAGTGTTTTCGCTCGACGATTCCATTCTTGGGTGGTTGGTTTGGCCCTTGTTCCTGTAACTCGAATCCTAGCCCCGTATATCCCATTTTAATTTTATACCATTGTGAACCTTACGCCTTTTTTACTCTCTGATCGAGGTTCTCGGCATTGAAAAATCTTCGTAAACTAAATCACACGTGTATATGTTGACCTTTAAGAGATATACAGTCAAGAAAATCAAGGGCAATGGTGATATATATGCGGATTAGACACCAAAAAAACACTCAACAAATGGCTACAATTTAAGGAATGTGTTTAGTGATGGCATCAGATTCCTAATTGATGGAGAAAGGTCTAGTGGCAAGAAAAACTGCTTCTAGGAGGTTGTCAAGTGTTTTCGCTCGACGATTCCATTCTTGGGTGGTTGGTTTGGCCCTTGTTCCTGTAACTCGAATCCTAGCCCGGTATATCCCATTTTAATTTTACACCATTGTGAACCTTACCCCTTTTTACTCTCTGATCGAGGTTCTCGGCATTGAAAAATCTTCGTAAACTAAATCACACGTGTATATGTTGACATTTAAGAGATATACAGTCAAGAAAATCAAGGGCAATGGTGAGATATATGCGGATTAGACACAAAAAAAAAACACTCAACAAATGGCTACAATTTAAGGAATGTGTTTAGTGAGGGCACCAGATTCCTAATTGATGGAGAAAGGTCTGGTGGCAAGAAAAACTGCTTCTAGGAGGTTGTCCAGTGTTTTCGCTCGACGATTCCATTATTGGGTGGTTGGTTTGGCCCTTGTTCCTGTAACTCGAATCCTAGCCCGGTATATCCCATTTTAATTTTACACCATTGTGAACCTTACGCCTTTTTTACTCTCTGATCGAGGTTCTCGGCATTGAAAAATCTTCATAAACTAAATCACACGTGTATATGTTGACATTTAAGAGATATACAGTCAAGAAAATCAAGGGCAATGGTGATATATATGCGGATTAGACACCAAAAAAAACACTCAACAAATGGCTACAATTTAATGAATGTGTTTAGTGACGGCATCAGATTCCTAATTGATGGAGAATGGTCTGGTGGCAAGAAAAGCTGCTTCTAGGAGGTTGTCAAGTGTTTTCGCTCGACGATTCCATTCTTGGGTGGTTGGTTTGGCCTGTCACACCCCAACCGATGGCGGAATCATCGGGGCGCGGCACTAGGCGAATCAGATTGCTCAGGAGAATCCATAACAACTATTAGCGACAATATTTAATGCGTTCATTATCCCATACTAATAAACAATTACAGTCACATAAGTTATCACAGATTTTGTGTTCTCTCGAACAATACAAATCCGACAACCTAGATTTTTGTTAAGTTTCTAGACTTTCTAGCTTGATTTGATGTAGTCTGGTTCTAAACCTGCAACATACATTAAAATAAAGTCAATACAAAAGTATTGGCGAGTATACAGGTTTGATATATAATAGCATAATAGATTTAAAAGTGCTGCGAATCTCCTACATGCATAAACGAGATACACGACATACATACTCACAAAACCGATACTACCAGCTAAGTCCTCGATGCTCGAATACGCGATGGCAAACTAGACCCCGTCGGGCGCAATAGTACTATACTAGTCATGGTGGGACGTCGCGAGTATAAGTCCTAGCACATATGTAACTAGCATCACGTATAACTATGCACGTAAGTCATTCGCAAGTGATAAGTAGTTTAAGCATTTGATATAATTCGATTTCATAGCAACGTATGTTACACCCAAAAGTGCAAAAGCAAAAAGGGTTCAAGTATACTCATAGTGCGTATTCAGCAAGAACTCAACTTGGTTGGATTAATTTAGAGTGCGCCTGATTTAGTATGAACACGGAGTGGTAGCGTAAGCGATGTGCGGTGAAGAGTTGAATAATAGGGCTAGTGGTAATCCGATCGGATGGCTTTCCGGTCGGACGAGCTGGTTCGGTTGGTCGGTTGGCATGTTATCCCATCGGTTGGCATGTCGTCCTATCAGTTGACGTGTCGATCGATCGGTTGACATGTTGTCCGATCGGTTGACGTGTCGACCAGTCGGTTGACATGTTGTCCGATCGGTGAACATGTTGACCGATCGGTTGGCATGTTATCCGATCGGCTGACATGTTGTCCGATCGGCTGACATGTTGTCCGATCGGCTGACATGTTGTCCGATCGGCTAACATGTTGTCCGATCGGCTGGTTTGAAGTTGGTTTGCCGTTCGATCGGATAGCAGTCCAATTGGACGGCAACTCATTCAAATTTTTCTGATTACGTCACACTCAATTGTTTCTGGAAAGGATACCGGTGAATTGACTGAGACGATGTGTCGTCGTGTTAAACTACTGAAATTCCATCGAGTTCGGCTCGTTCTATCGGCCGGGAACCACCCCGTTCCATCAGATCTGGCCGCACTTGACAGTTTTTCCATGTCTAACCCAAAATCGCACAGTACTTTGATTATATTCATAGATTTTTAGGTGAGATTGTTATAAAAACATGTGGGAATCACCCAGATCTGAGTAGTTCATGGTGAAATGTGGTCATGCTTTGAAGTTCCTATGAACTCTTAATGACATCATCTTTGAACACCTCAAATCAGTAGATTTCGCGGTTAAAAGTTGAGTTTTAAAAGATAGAAAGGTGTAGAATTGAGTGTAGATTATAGAAGTACAAGGTTTAGATCGAGAACTTACAAGGATCGCGAGAAATCGAGAGATGAAGGGGTGGGAGCGTCTGGTCGAATAGCAGCAGTCACATCAAGTGTCCTTGAGGTGACTGGGGGTATTTATAGGCAAAGAGGAGGGGAGGAGAGGGGAGGTGATCCGGTCGGATAGGACCATCCGGTCGAACAGGGGTCATCCGGTCGGACAAGGCCATCCGGTCGGACAGGGCCATCCGGTCGGACAGACACTCCGTTCGGGTGTAGAGTTTTATCGTTCCAATGAGCGTTGCGATGATTTTGTTACACTGTTCCGTATAGATATGTATGTATTTATTATAATTAATCACAAAAAGGTCGTATGTACGTATTCACATTTCTAAGTGGTCGTTTCGAGTGTGCGTTGTGTTATGACGCGTCACGGCCATCGCGGAGGGTAGAGTAGATCCTCTCTCGACGTCATCGTGAGCGTTGGTATATGCGTTGTGGCACAATGACTGACGGGGTACTACCTGCTCGTATTGACATCGTCTTCACGACGGCTGGAGCTATAGCACTCACCCGAGAGTCTTTATTAGCATTATTTGTCTGCGTTTTGACACATCACGGCCATCGAGGAGGGTTGAACAGGTCCTCACTCAATGTCATAGTGAGTGTTAGTGTTTGCGATGTGATGTAGCGATAATGTATTGCGAAAATATGCGATTATCCTTCGAATAGCGATGTATGCGATATAGTTACATTATGATCTGAATCTCTGGTGCTAGGTGTAACGAGTGTAGCGAGTAGTAACAATGCACGAAAGTGCGGGTTGTTACAGTCTCCCCTGCTTTAGGAAAATTTGTCCCGAAATTAATCCAACAGGTAGACTTTTGAGAGTTGATCCTGTATAAGTAGCGATACAGCGAGTTAATTGACCGAGAGTTGACAAGCGAGAGCGTTTCGAGTAAGAGAGATCGACCGCGATAGCGAGAAGCGACGTAATGACAAAAGGAGCATCCCACGAGTTGGCGTTTCAAAAGTACCTCGAGTCGCGGAGAATTTGTTAGTTCGGTGTGATTGAAATTTTAAGGAACTTGAAAGGTTTCTCATAACGTAGGGTTAACTGAGTCGATTGTTAACCAACGTTGCAAGAAACGTTCGTTTTTAGATATTTAAAAGAAATTTGGTAGGAAATCTTGAAAATTTTTCTTATAACGTAGGGTCAACTGAGTCGATGTTAACCAACGTTGCAAGAAAGTTTAGGTTTTAAACATTTTAAGGAATTCGAAAATGAAAAATGGGGTTACGGAAACTCTCCTATGACATAGGTTCAAGCTGAACTCGATGTCGAACCAATGTCTTAAGAAGGATTTCGTTTTGTTGTTGCAAAAGTTTTAAAGAAGACTGGACTTATGAGACTTCCCTTGGGCATGGAGTTAAGCTGATTCGATGTTACCTCCACATCGTGAGGAAATTTCACTTGTCCAATGGTTTTAATAAAAATTTTATAAAAAAAAATAAAAAAAATCAGTTTTTAACAGTTTGAAAAGTTAATTAACATCGAGCCCCACTTGGCACTTTCTCACGAAAGTTTGTTAATATGGTTAAAACACTTATATATAGGAAGTACCAGCGGCGTATCCACCATGTTTCTCCCATATTACTTCCGTTTCGTGAGGCGGTGTCATGTGTGGCGATATGACACAGATAGAATTGTGCTACCTCGGTCCAATCGATAGGAAGTCGGACCAAATTGAAGATAGAATCGAATAGGTTAAACAGGCGAGTTGAATTACGAACGTAGCCATAACAGCGTGCGCAAGTAGTCTGGTGACACGAAAGATTGATGTGTCGTGTCCGGATAGGCGTCGAGCGAGAAACGAATAGCGCGATTTCGATTAGATTCCACATTAAACCCACATGGCACGTTTCCACGAGAGTTTGCTAACATGGCGAAACACCACGTTCGACCAGGTTAGTTTTGTCCCGTGAAGCGATGTCATGCATACTAATACCACACAGACTGCGATGAACACCAAACGATGAGCGATAGGCGGTACACAATAAGCGAATGAGCGATAGACGATAAACGGTAAGCGATATGTGATAAGCGAGTAATGCGATTCGATTTAGTCTTTAAGCCCCATATGGCATCTGCCCACGAAAGTTTGCTCGTATGGCTGAATCACTTATACATATAGGAAGTACCAGTGATGTATTTACCCTGTTCCAACCATACTAGATCTGTTTCGTGAATCGATGTCAGGTGTGCTCACGTAACACAGGTAGCGATAAGCGATAAGCGAATAGGCGATTAAGCGAATAACACAAACACAACACAAGCGATGACGGCGACGATAAACGAATTGCGATAAGCGGTGCACGATAGCGACAACCGACGAGCGATAAGCGACGGTTGTTGCGTTGCAAGCGATAGGGATATGCGTGATTTATGCGATTCGATTCAGTTGATTTACACCACATAGTTTAACTAACATTAGACCCCACATGGCCTTTTTCCACGAAAGCCTGCTGATATGACTAAAACACCTTGCTTTAACCATATGAGCTTCATCTCGTGAAGCGAGGTCATGTGTGCCAACTTAACACAAATATCACAGATAACGGTAGGCAATAGCGATGGTGAAAGCGATAGAGTGACACACAGCAAGCGATATGGCGATTTGCACGATAAACGGTAGCGATTCACTTAAATAGCGGTAGCGGTAGCGATTGCGATATAGATTTAAGCGATAATGCGATTGCGAGCGTGTTGACTTACGAAAAGCCTTGCGATGACATGCTTTGAGTTGCGATACAGACTTACGACCAGTCTTGCGTTGATGCAATTGCCCTGCGAGGTAGACTCTCCAGAGTCCATCGATGAGGCGATTGCACTGCGTTTGCAGACTTACGAAAAGTCTTGTGATGATGCGATTTAGTTGTTACGCCTTGCGATTGAGTGCAGTGTGTTGAAAATAATCACAATAGTATAATAGGTCTAGTAACGTTCAACTCCACATGGCACTTTCTTCACGAAACTTCGGTAGTATGATAAAGCACACCTTGCTTGACCCCTACTACTTACATCTCGTGAATAGGTGTCACCCTTTGTCGACATGGTCAAGACGCTTATATATATAGGAAGTACCAGCGGCATATCCACCATGCTCGACCATGCTTTTAACGTTATGGCACTATTAGAATTCACTACGATCTCCGTGGACTGACCAAAATAATCCCGTGTGCACCCGTGACTACTCGTTCCTTGCACGTTTATCGTAACTCATCCAAAGAGTGTAGTGAGGGTAAAACACATTATATGGTGATATATATATAGTATGTGTGTGATTCTAGACTAAGTGTGAACGCGAGAGAGAGTGCGAATCAACGTTGCGCATAGCGACAACATCAATTAGTAGAGATAGTTCCACACATGAAATTACGTCGAAAATTGTTTTGTTACAATATTATCTTACGTCTGTCTGATGTTGAAGACTTTTGCTGGAGCTGCGGTTGTTGTACTCAAGTTCTTGATCCGGTGCGGCAGTTGCGGGTGAAGTGACCATAGCTGTTGCAGTTAGTGCAATAGCGACAGTCAACTCCAACCTGGTGATGGTAGGTACATAAGTAACACTGGGGATGAGCTCCAGTGTAAGCTCATTTTGGAAACACCGGAATTGCTTGAAGATGCTTCGGTTGCAGCAGTTCGGTTATTGATGAGTTCGGGCTTGAAATCTTTCGTTTGCGGCTGGGTTTGTCGGCGTCTTGCGAAGAGGTGTCGTTGTTGGATGATTCGTCGGAGGACTCGCTTGCAGAATCTTCGGCCGAGTCGTCGGAAGAACCGTCAGCAGCTTCGTCAGAAGAATCGTCGACAGATTCGTCAGAAGAATCATCGGCAGACTCGTCAGAAGAATCATCGACAGGATCGTCTGAAGAATTAATGACGATTGCTTGGTAAGTTTGCTTGACAGGATTCTTGGAGAAAAACCCTTCCATGAGTCATTTGTTGTTGATTTCTGCGGCTAAGCGGTATGTTTCTTCGATAGTAGCAGGTCTTGCAGCTTCGACAAAGTCGCCCACACACTCAGGCAAGCCGCGAATATACTTCGCGATGGCTTTTCCTTAGGTGTCGACTTGACTTGGGCAAACAATGCCCAGCTGTTTGAACCTTGCAGTGTAGCCAGCGTTGTCACCTTCGTCCTGTTTGATTTTCCAAAATTCGTCTTCCAACTTCTGAATCTCGTGGGGAGGGCAATACTCCTTCTTCATGAGCTCTTTCAGCTCATTCCAGGAGAGGGCATAAGCCGCGAAGATCCCACGTTTGTTGCGTTCGGTGGTCCACCAGTCGAGTGCTCGCGATTGAAATACTCCGGTAGCGCAAGTAGTACGAAAATCATCGGGACACCCACTCTGTCGAAGGGTGACTTCGATAGAATCGAACCACTGGAGTAGTTGAGAGACTCCTCCTTCACCTGTGAACTCCATCGGGTCACAGGCTTTGAAGTGTTTGTAGAGAAAAGTAGATTGCGGCTCTTTTGTCTTGACGTCTTCCGAAGCTCGAGAGTTGCTAAGAGAGTGCACTTGAGCGACGATCTGAGGAATCATTTCGGCCACTCCCTTGACCACAAGGGAGGCGATCCTCTTTTCGTCCCTTCGTTTGGCTCGTCTCCTTGCTGACATTCTCGAAGTAGAGTTGTTGGAAGGCATCTAGACAGAAAGAGGCTTGGAGAGAGTTTCGATCATAATGATTTTTGAGTTTTGCGATGCGATTGAGCGCGTTCAAAACTTGATGCGATAATATAATAGTAATGCGAAAACACATAGGAGCCACATAGGAGACACGAGATTCCAAAGTTCTCACACAATGACTTGTTTGTTATTATATATATATATAGATGTAATTCGTACTTATACATATACAGGTCGATCTAGAACACGCGAGGACGCGTTGAGGTGAGAGAGCGAGAGTGAAGGCGAGTAATCAGACATTAGTTTTGTTGCGAACATTCGGTCTTCGTTTTAGATTGCGATGGTTGTGCGAGTTGTGCGTTTGTAACACAGGGAGCGAAAATAAACACATCAAGCATAACTAAGTTCATTAAAACGTAAAACCGGCGAGTCGTAGACTTAGTGTTGGTGCATGGAATGTCTGTTGACTTCGTCTGCATTAAGTCTTGTGTCTAGATAGATTGAATGTACACACAACAGGGTCTTACTTAGGGTTTTACATGTTTATCTTGTGGATTTCGCTTGAAAGGGTTTATATGTGTTTCAAGCTAAATCAACACTGATGATTTAGCTTGAACTGTTTCAAGGGAAATCATGATTTAGCTTGAACTGTTTCAAGGGAAATCATGATTTAGCTTGAAATGGTTCAAGGGAAATCATGATTTAGCTTGAACTAACTCAAGCGAAATCAACTGGTTATATATAGGGTTGTGTGGTTCATTTGTAGAGAGATGGTCATTGTATGAGACACGAAGTGCTGCCGGTTTTGTATCAGAATACGTTGTAAAAGCACTAATATCAATCAGAAAAGAAGGATTAAAAGGATAATAGCTGTTATGACTTTGTTTATGTTGATTCCGCCTTCATACTCAAAGATGAACTGCCTTAACTGACATTTAAAGGTCGTAGATCGGTCCAACAAGTGGTATCAGAGCTCAGGACGAGGATTTCATACCATTACAGCTTGATTCTACTGGATTTTCATATTTCTACTCACTTCTTCTCTTACTTTTCTGATTTGAACATATTTCAGCGGTGAAAATGACCTGAATTTGATATATAACAAGCGAATTAGTGTGTTAACTAATCCTTGAAAGATTTGGACTTAAAATCGATTGAATTCATATAAAAAATTAAGATTTCGCTTGAAAATTGTTCGTAAAAGATGACATCAGCAGATTTCGCTTGAAATATAGTGAATATTTCGCTTGAAACTTGAAGTTTGGCTGTCAATTTCGCTTAAAACATAACTGGTCATCGATTTCGCTTGAAAAACTAAAGGATTTCGCTTGAACATTTTAAGCGAAATTGAGTTGTTAGATTTCGCTTGAATCATTGAACCAGGATATTAGGGATTTCGCTTGAACCATTTGTATTTGTTTGAACATGTGATCTGATTAAATGTGCGTGTGAAACTGTGTTGTGATTATCGAGCAAATATTATTGAGAATCTGTGTAAAGAATTGCATGTGATAAAAACGGTTCAATCAGACTCATCGACATCATCGGCTAATGTGTTAAAAATGTGCATCTCACATATCAAGATAAAATGAAATGAGTTAAACATTTATTGTTGTCGGTTCACTATAAAGGTTCATGTGATTGTCAGAAAGTTTCGGTTCATTTGATTGAAACAAATCGGTGTAATTGAATTAATTGAATTGTTTGGGAAATACAAATTGCCGGTCACTAAAGTCATCGATTAGTAATCAAAGTTGGCACTTGTCGGTTTCGTGGATTGTTTGGTCCAATCAGCTGACATTTACGGCACGTGTGATTTGTCGGGACACTATCTGATGTTTTGACATGTGATTTGTCGGCACATTATATGTGATTTGCATAATTGTGTTTTACGGTCCAATAGTTTGTGTATAACAGAACGGCCCAATCATTGAAGTGCATTTGATACATTGTCGGCTTGTGAATTTGATACATTGTCACAAACGTTTAATTGTTGTCATGTGATATAACAGTGTATTAAGTGTTTGGTCCAATCAGGTTAATTGAGTAAAAGGTTAAATACATGTGAGTTAGTAAAAGTGAGGCCCAATTATAAAAATCAACATTTAGATCCGATCAGGTTCATTTATAGAGATTTCATCCGAACAACATTTATCCGCAAATCTTCGACACGAGTCTTAGATTGATTTCGTCAACAAACACACTGTTACGTATTCAGTTTGTTTGAACTGATAGCTTGTTTGATTTGTTTGCAGGTGATTCGAGGTGATTTACAAGGCACAAATACCAAGAATTCAAAATGTTTGACGAAAAGGAAAACAAGAATCTTGAAAATTTAAATGATTGGCATTGTGAATCTTGGTGTGGGAGATTAAGGGATAAAGATGTTTATGTTAAAAGATTCGAAAATCTTTTATGCAAGAAGAATGAATCAGTGGAGGAGTTGAAAGAAAGGTTTTATGAGCTAATCATCAAGTTAGAGAAACATAAGATATATCATTCAAATGATGAAAGAATCTCAAAATTTGTTGATGCTTTACCTTTGGAATGGGAGAAATTCGTGAATGGACTGAGACGGGATTCTAGTTTATCACGCTTTGATTTAAGAAGTTTCATCAATACAATAACAAATCATAGGGGTCATAAAGATTCAAGAAAAAGGGAGTTATTGGATGAAACAAAAGGAGAATCAGGAAAGATAGATTTGGATGTGATCATTGAAATGAGAAAACGAATCACTGTGTGTCTTGCAGCAAAAAATGTTATGAGATACGATATTAAGAGGGGTTGCTATATTGATGAAAATATGAATCCTCTTGATTTTGTTAAAATTTTATGTGCAGGAACATACAAGATGGAAACAAAGAAAGAAGCTGATAATGGAGAGATGAATGGAAAATGCTTGAAATGCGAAAAATCCGAAGCAAAAAATGTCAATCTCTTGAAAGATGTGGAGAATTTGACGTTGGAAAACAAAGCTTTGAAAGATGAGAAGAAAGCTGATGATGAACAGATTTTGGATTTGCGCTTGAATTGCGAAAAACTAAAATCTGAAAATGACAAACTTTTGGAGAATGTTGAGAGTTTGTCATTAGAAAACAAAAATTTTAAAGAAAAAGAAAAGGATTTTAAAAATGAAAAATTAAAGATTGAAAAATATTTTCAAATTCAAATAAAGATTCTTGAAGATGGGAGATCTGTTTTTAGAAGGAATAATATTGAAAAGCAAAAGGTAATAAATTCCCATCGTCAGACTATTATTCGACTTGAAAAAGAAGCTGAATGTGATAGAAAGAAAATCAAAGAGTTAGAGAATAAATTGAAAAGTTTTGTGACTTCTGCATCATATGTTTGTCCAAAACCGATCAATTCTGTTCCAATAAGTGACAATGTCACAAATTTTGACAAAGTCAAAATTGAAGATTGTGATGAAATATCTGATGATGAAAAAGAAAAGAAAAGAAAAATATTTTTAGATTTACAAGAAAAATTTAAAAATACTGTTTTGCAATCTACTGAAACAGGTGAATGTTCTAAACAAAAACCTGTTAAGAAGAGTGTAGAACAGAAACAAAAAGTTAAAAATTTGAAATTTTTTAAAAATGAAAATAAAAGCTCATCAGATAAGTCATCCAATCATTATCAAAAATCACAAAAATCTAAAAATGAAAACTTACAAAATGTTGGTAATAAGTGGTGCAGGTTTGACCACAGTGCTTCAAAGCCAAAACCAGTTTTCAAGAAGAGTGATGATTACCACAAAGCTAGACAATGTTATGATCTAAGCATATGGTGTGAAAGTGGTGAATGGTACGATAACAGAGTGTGTTACACTTGTGGATTTCAAGGGCACATTGCTGTTAACTGCCAGTCAGAGATTCGAAACGAGAAGGTGCTATGAATGCCAAATCAGAGGACACATTGCTAGAAATTGCCCAATGAGATCAAAGGGACGATCGAGGGCTGATTCTCAGAAATTGGCAAAGAAGCCAGTCAACGTCAAGCCCCATGAACAGAAGGTTCTAAAACCTAAAGTTCAGGATCAGATAATTCAAGAAAAGAAAGTTAAACTTTCACAGGGGCAGAAAGACAGACTGCGAAAGAAAAGGAAGAAGGCGAGAGAGTATCTCGAGAAGATTTTGTCTTCGGGTTCACAGGACAGATTGAATAAAAGTTCTGATGAATCAACTCACTCGACTGCAAAGCCAAGTAAATTGAATTCCTCAGATGCAAATCTGAGGACAAAAGAGAAAAAGGAGAAGAAGAAAATGGTCGGCGATGAATCTGATGTGTTAAAGTTAGACAAGCCACCATCAGGCAATGAATCTGACAGGTCAAAGTCAGATAAGCCATGTGCAGGCAATGATTCTGGTTCATCAAAGCCAGAGGAGCCTAGTGTTAAAGTAAAAAAGGAGAATTTGGGTTTAACAAGGGATGATGAAAATTATCCACCATTGTTGAACAAGAATTCTAAATCACCCAAGGCTGGTCAGGCTTGGGTGAATCTTTTCAAATAGAAAAACCTGACTTGCCGGAGTTCCCAGGTTGGTAAGCGTGGAACATGAATCGGCACATTTCTTGAGAAATTTCACTCTGGTGATATTTCGTTTTACAAGTGGTAAATCAGGGACATTAATTTGTACTTGATTTTCTACATGTGGTATTAGTTGTTGATAAGGGTCTTAAATGTTAAATTCTTCAAAATGGTTGAAAAAGAACAATGTGATGATGTAATCCCCTAACCAACAAGTGGTTTGTTAGTTCAACAAAACTAATTTTCCGGAAAAACCATTTTGATTAAAACAAACTTAAATGTTTTGAAATCTAAATGGGAAAATAGTTTGTTGTCAGGGGGAGTTCTGATTGTTTATGCCGAGTGAATGGCGAATTGAAGCAATTTGATATCAGTTTGTCACTTTTCTTGTATAGTTTGTTTTCAAATTTTCCCAGAAAATCAAAATTGAAACATATTTTGATTTTAGGGGGAGAAAAATTTAAAAAAAAAATTTGAAAATTTGAAAATGCCAAAAACATTGAAAAAGCAAAAATGAGTTTTGTTGTGAAAAAGAGGAAATGATAGAAAATCAGTGAACTATCACAGCATGCTAAAGAATTGGAAAGTTAAATGTGATAAACGGTCTCACTGATGATGTGTCAGTAGGTTTTTGCACATTCAGTAGATTGTGACGAGATATAAACCTAAATTCAAACTTGCTTATATCGTGGGTAACATCTCTCGGATATATGGGTAACCCCCGAAATCTCGTTTGAAAGATTCCTTTTTCTGATATACTAGGTTTTTATACTCAGTGATATCTGGGGTATTATTCCGGGACTTCTGCTGAACGGTAGTTCTGACCTAGTCCTCGAATAATACTTTCCGCAAATGCTTGAAACACAGCATCACCCTCAGCATCAATGATAAGATAATAAAATTGCTTAGCAATGCTGTTGTAAAAAAGATCCTCTAAAGGGGACAGACTCAAGTTGAGTCATGATCTCTCTGCTGAACGGTAGTTCTGACCTGAGCTCTCATGATTCTTCATAAATTATTAACCCCTTACAGATATCATTTGTGTTATAATTGCCTGTAAGACTGAATATCGGGATCTGGATACGGGAGTATATTCTGAGGTGGGATACGCGATTAAGTTTAAGTATCTAAGACATTAAACTCGTATCTCGAAGCAATTGAACTTTGTGTGAAAATTTAAGTGGACCAGTATACTGACAATCTAAGTGAATCGTTTAGAACTTAAAATGATTAAAGCTTAACGGTGCTAGTGATTTGTCTCATAAACTGATATGATCCTCTTACACAAACTCACAAAAATATTGTTTGTACATATTTCTTTACTGCATTTTTTAAACTCAAAATCCAAAAAGATTTTAGTGTGTTTTAGCATAAAGTTTTGAAAAATACAAAAAGATTTTTGACAACTGATGTTGAAAAGTTGATTTTCAAAATTCCAAGGGCTAAACTTGATGAACTAGAGGATTGGGAGAGTTTGTTGAAAACTTTGAATGTTATATAAAAATGTTTTGAAAGATTGTGTGTTTAGTTAATCAAGGTCATTCATTTGAACTTGATGTAACTAGTATGTTTGTTGAATTGATGATGTCTACCAGTAAGTTTGTTAAATTCAAATGTTATAAATTTGTGAAACTTATGGTGAGGTAGAGGATGTGCAGGGTAACAGGCTTTGGATTTCATCATTCCCACGGAAGCTAAAAGTTAAAGCTTGAACCAGATATCTTAGATTCTAGCATATCGAGAGGGGGAGTCTGTGAAAGGGGGAGTCTGGATCAACAGTCAAAGGAAAGATGGAAGTTAGATTCAGGTTGTGATTCTAAACCTATGAAGAATGTTTTTGATGTGAAGACAGAGAGTTGGAGAAAAGACCAAGACTAAAGACTCAGGAGCTGAAGACTTCGTCAACATCCAAGGGGGAGTCTGTTGGTGCATGGAATGTCTGTTGACTTCGTCTGCATTAAGTCTTGTGTCTAGATAGATTGAATGTACACACAACAGGGTCTTATTTAGGGTTTTACATGTTTATCTTGTGAATTTCGCTTGAAAGGGTTTATATGTGTTTCAAGCTAAATCAACACTGATGATTTAGCTTGAACTGTTTCAAGGGAAATCATGATTTAGCTTGAACTGTTTCAAGGGAAATCATGATTTAGCTTGAAATGGTTCAAGGGAAATCATGATTTAGCTTGAACTAACTCAAGCGAAATCAACTGGTTATATATAGGGTTGTGTGGTTCATTTGTAGAGAGATGGTCATTGTATGAGACACGAAGTGCTGCCGGTTTTGTATCAGAATACGTTGTAAAAGCACTAATATCAATCAGAAAAGAAGGATTAAAAGGATAATAGCTGTTATGACTTTGTTTATGTTGATTCCGCCTTCATACTCAAAGATGAACTGCCTTAACTGACATTTAAAGGTCGTAGATCGGTCCAACACTTAATAAAATAATCGGAGTGCCTCGGGTGTTTAGGCGTCGACTACCCAAGGTAACCCAACTATACCCAACAAGTTCGTGCACGCGCGTTGACCTAGAAGACTTATGCTTCCACTGGGATGCAGCTCATGGCATTCATCCTCCTAGTCTCCGTGTGGCTCGAGTCGTTGTCATGGTCGAGTCCTTAGTGAGAGCTTTTTGAAAACCATTTTAGGGAGTGGAACGACTTATTAAGGTACGGGTTTCACCCCTGACTTAACAACTTCATTCCTAATTGTGGTTATGCTCTTCGATTAAATTCGTGAGTTCCACTAGATTTCGAAATGGAGTCTTTCGTCGAGATGTGGATGTCACTCCTAACTCGATGAAAGGTTCTCGTGCTAGAAAAATGCGCTGAGTGAGCGATCTCGTCGAGAGTTCTTGGTTTTCACACCTGGTCTCGACTGGATCACTCGGTTTCGTTATGCGAGTATTTTCGAAAACATGTGTATTGTGTTGGCCTTAGGAAAGGCTAAGTATTATTCAGGCCTTAGGAAAGGCTCTTCGCGTGAAATTTTTAGTATGCGGTGTTCACGCGGAGTAGTAGTTTTAGCGACTTCGAATGAGACTATCAAGTAGGCCAGTACAAACCCCACCGGGTTCGCACGAAGTCAGCCCTGGTACTTAGACTATAGACTAGGTCAATGCTAAGACTTCAACCCGGACTAGGTCGAGTCTGGCCAAATTCCCTATAGTTATGGCTCTGATACCAATCTGTCACACCCCAACCAATGGCGGAATCATCGGGGCGCGGCACTAGGCGAATCAGATTGCTCAGGAGAATCCATAACAACTATTAGCGACAATATTTAATGCGTTCATTATCCCATACTAATAAACAATTACAGTCACATAAGTTATCACAGATTTTGTGTTCTCTCGAACAATACAAATCTGACAACCTAGATTTTTGTTAAGTTTCTAGACTTCCTAGCTTGATTTGATGTAGTCTGCGTCTAAACCTGCAACATACGTTAAAATAAAGTCAATACAAAAGTATTGGCGAGTATACAGGATTGATATGTAATAGCATAATAGATTTAAAAGTGCTGCGAATCTCCTACATACATAAACGAGATACACGACATACATACTCACAAAACCGATACTACCAGCTAAGTCCTCGATGCTCGAATACGCGATGGCAAACTAGACCCCGTCGGGCACAATAGTACTATACTAGTCATGGTGGGACGTCGCGAGTATAAGTCCTAGCACATATGTAACTAGCATCACGTATAACTATACACGTAAGTCATTCGCAAGTGATATGTAGTTTAAGCATTTGATATAATTCGATTTGATAGCAACGTATGTTACACCCAAAAGTGCAAAAGCAAAAAGGGTTCAAGTATACTCACAGTGCGTATTCAGCAAGAACTCAACTTGGTTGGATTAATTTAGAGTGCGCCTGATTTAGTATGAACACGGAGTGGTAGCGTAAGTGAGGTGCGGTGAAAAGTTGAATAATAGGGCTAGTGGTAATCCGATCGGATGGCTATCCGGTCGGATGAGCTGGTTCGGTTGGTCGGTTGGCATGTTGTCCGATCAGTTGACGTGTCGATCAATCGGTTGACATGTTGTCCGATCGGTTGACGTGTCGACCGGTCGGTTGATGTGTTGTACGATCGGTTAACATGTTGACCGATCGGTTGGCATGTTATCCGATCGGTTAACATGTTGTCCGATCGGCTGACATGTTGTCCGATCGGCTGACATGTTGTTCGATCGGCTAACATGTTTTCCGATTGGCTGGTTTGAAGTTGGTTTGCCGTTCGATCGGACGGCAGTCCGAATAGACGGCAACTCGTTCAATTTTTCTGATTACGTCACACTCAATTGTTTCCGGAAAGTATACCGGTGAATTGACTGAGACGATGTGTCGTCGTGTTAAACTACTGAAATTCCATCGAGTTCGACCCGTTCTATCGGCCGGGAACCACCCCGTTCCATCTGATATGGCCGCCCTTGACGGTTTTTCCATGTCTAACCCGAAATCGCACAGTACTTTGATTATATTCATAGATTTTTAGGTTAGATTGTTATAAAAACATGTGGGAATCACCCAGAACTAAGTTGTTCATGGTGAAATGAGGTCATGCTTTGAAGTTCCTATGAACTATTAATGACATCATCTTTGAACACCTCAAATCAGTAGATTTCGCGGTTAAAAGTTGAGTTTTAAAAGATAGAAAGGTGTAGAATTGAGTGTAGATTATAAAAGTACAAGGTTTAGATCGAGAACTTACAAGGATCGCGAGAAATCGAGAGATGAAGGGGTGGGAGCGTCTGGTCGAACAGCAGCAGTCACATCAAGTGTCCTTGAGGTGACTAGGGGGTATTTATAGGCAAAGAGGAGGGGAGGAGAGGGGAGGTGATCCGGTCGGATAGGACCATCCGGTCGAACAGGGGTCATCCGGTCGGACAGGGCCATCCGGTCGGATAGGGCCATCCGGTCGGACAGGGCCATCCGGTCGGACAGACACTCCGTTCGGGTGTAGAGTTTTATCGTTCCAATGAGCGTTGCGATGATTTTTTTACATTGTTCCGTATAGATATGTATGTATTTATTATAATTAATCACAAAAAGGTCGTATGTACGTATTCACATTTCTAAGTGGTCGTTTCGAGTGTGCGTTGTGTTATGACGCGTCACGGACATCGCTGAGGGTAGAGTAGGTCCTCTCTCGACGTCATCGTGAGCGTTAGTATATGCGTTGTGCCACAATGACTGACGGGGTACTACCTGCTCGTATTGACATCGTTGTCACGACGGTTGGAGCTATAGCACTCACCCGAGAGTCTTTGTTAGCATTAGTTGTCTGCGTTTTGACACATCACGACCATCGAGGAGGGTAGAATAGGTCCTCACTCAATGTCATCGTGAGTGATAGTGTTTGCGATGTGATGTAGCGATAATGTATTGCGAAAATATGCGATTATCCTTCGAATAGCGTTGTATGCGATATAGTTACATTATGATCCGAATCTCTGGTGCTAGGCGTAATGACTGTAGCGAGTAGTAACAATGCACGAAAGTGCGGGTTGTTACATGGCCCTTGTTCCTCTAACTCGAATCCTAGCCCGGTATATCCCATTTTAATTTTACACCATTGTGAACCTTACTCCTTTTTTACTCTCTGATCGAGGTTCTCAGCATTGAAAAATCTTCATAAACTAAATCACACGTGTATATGTTGACATTTAAGAGATATACAGTCAAGAAAATCAAGGGCAATGGTGATATATATTTGGATTAGACACAAAAAAAAACACTCAACAAATGGCTACAATTTAAGGAATGTGTTTAGTGATGGCATCAGATTCCTAATTGATGGAGAAAGGTCTGGTGGCAAGAAAAGCTGCTTCTAGGAGGTTGTCAAGTGTTTTCGCTCAACGATTCCATTCTTGGGTGGTTGGTTTGGCCCTTGTTCTTGTAACTCGAATCCTAGCCCGGTATATCCCATTTTAATTTTACACCATTGTGAACCCTACGCCTTTTTTACTCTCTGATCGAGGTTCTCGGCATTGAAAAATCTTCGTAAACTAAATCACACGTGTATATGTTGACATTTAAAAGATATACAGTCGAGAAAATCAAGGGCAATGGTGATATATATGCGGATTAGACACCAAAAAAACACTCAACAAATGGCTACATTTTAAGGAATGTGTTTAGTGATGGCATCAGATTCCTAATTGATGGAGAAAGGTCTGGTGGCAAGAAAAGCTGCTTCTAGGAGGTTGTCAAGTGTTTTCGCTCGACGATTCCATTCTTGGGTGGTTGGTTTGGCCCTTGTTCCTGTAACTCGAATCCTAGCCCAGTATATCCCATTTTAATTATACACCATTGTGAACCTTACGCCTTTTTTACTCTCTGGTCGAGGTTCTCGACATTGAAAAATCTTCTTAAACTATATCACACGTGCATATCTTGACATTTAAGATATATACAGTCAAGAAAATCAAGGGCAATGGTGATATATATGCCGATTAGACACCAGAAAAAAACTCAACAAATGGCTACAATTTAAGGAATGTGTTTTGTGACAGCATCAGATTCCTAATTGATGGAGAAAGGTCTGGTGGCAAGAAAAGCTGCTTCTAGGAGGTTGTCAAGTGATTTCGCTCGACGATTCCACTCTTGGGTGGTTGGTTTGGCCCTTGTTCCTGTAACTCGAATCCTAGCCCGGTATATCCCATTTTAATTTTACACCATTGTGAACCTTACGCCTTTTTACTCTCAGATCGAGGTTCTCGGCATTGAAAAATCTTCGTAAACTAAATCACACGTGTATATGGTGACATTTAAGAGATATACAGTCAAGAAAATCAAGGGCAATGGTGATATATATGCGGATTAGACACCAAAAAAAACACTCAACAAATGGCTACAATTTAAGGAATGTGTTTAGTGACGGCATCAGATTCCTAATTGATGGAGAAAGGTCTGGTGGCAAGAAAAGCTGCTTCTAGGAGGTTGTCAAGTGTTTTTCGCTCGACGATTCCATTCTTGGGTGGTTGGTTTGGCCCTTGTTCCTGTAACTCGAATCCTAGCCCCATATATCTCATTTTAATTTTACACCATTGTGAACCTTACGCCTTTTTACTCTCAGATCGAGGTTCTCGGCATTGAAAAATCTTTGTAAACTAAATCACACGTGTATATGTTGACGTTTAAGAGATATACAGTCAAGAAAATCAAGGGCAATGGTGATATATATGCGGATTAGACACAAAAAAAAACACTCAGCAAATGGCTACAATTTAAGGAATGCGTTTAGTGACGGCATCAGATTCCTAATTGATGGAGAAAGGTCTGGTGGCAAGAAAAGCTGCTTCTAGGAGGTTGTCAAGTGTTTTCGCTCGATGATTCCATTCTTGGGTGGTTGGTTTGGCCCTTGTTCCTGTATCTCGAATCCTAGCCCGGTATATCCCATTTTAATTTTACACCATTGTGAACCTTACGCCTTTTTTACTCTCTGATCGAGGTTCTCGGCATTGAAAAATCTTCGTAAACTAAATCACACGTGTATATGTTGACATTTAAAAGATATACAGTCAAGAAAATCAAGGGCAATATTGATATATATGCGGATTAGACACCAAAAAAAACACTCAACAAATGGCTACACTTTAATGAATGTGTTTAGTGACAGCATCAGATTCCTAATTGATGGAGAATGATCTGGTGGCCAGAAAAGCTGCTTCTAGGAGGTTGTCAAGTGTTTTCGCTCGACGATTCCATTCTTGGGTGGTTGGTTTGGCCCTTGTTCCTGTAACTCGGATCCTAGCCCGGTTTATCGCATTTTAATTTTACACCAATGTGAACATTACTCCTTTTTTACTCTCTGATCGAGGTTCTCGGCATTGAAAAATCTTCATAAACTAAATCACACGTGTATATGTTGACATTTAAGATATATACAGTCAAGAAAATCAAGGGCAATGGTGATATATATTCGGATTAGACACCAAAGAAAAAACACTAAACAAATGGCTACAATTTAAGGAATGTGTTTAGTGACGGCATCAGATTCCTAATTGATGGAGAAAGGTCTGGTGGAAAGAAAAGCTGTTTCTAGGAGGTTGTCAAGTGTTTTCGCTCAACGATTCCATTCTAGGGTGGTTGGTTTGGCCCTTGTTCATGTAACTCAAATCCTAGCCCGGTATATCCCATTTTAATTTTACACCATTGTGAACCTTACGCCTTTTTTACTCTCTGATCGAGGTTCTCGGCATTGAAAAATCTTCGTAAACTAAATCACACGTGTATATGTTGACATTTAAGAGATATACAGTCAAGAAAATCAAGGGCAATGGTGATATATATGCGAATTAGACACCAAAATAAACACTCAACAAAAGGCTACATTTTAAGGAATGTGTTTAGTGACGGCATCAGATTCCTAATTGATGGAGAAAGGTCTGGTGGCAAGAAAAGCTGCTTCTCGGAGGTTGTCAAGTGTTTTCGCTCGACGATTCCATTCTTGGGTGGTTGGTTTGGCCCTTGTTCCCGTAACTCGAATCCTAGCCCAGTATATCCCATTTTAATTATACACCATTGTGAACCTTACGCCTTTTTTACTCTCTGGTCGAGGTTCTCGGCATTGAAAAATCTTCGTAAACTAAATCACACATGTATATGTTGACATTTAAGAGATATACAGTCAAGAAAATCAAGGGCCATGGTGATATATATGTGGATTAGACACCAAAAAAAACACTCAACCAATGGCTACAATTTAAGGAATATGTTTAGTGACGACGTCAGATTTCTAATTGATGGAGAAAGGTCTGGTGGCAAGAAAAGCTGCTTCTAGGAGGTTGTCAAGTGTTTTCGCTTGATGATTCCATTCTTGGGTGGTTGGTGTAACACCCATCTTTTATTTATTGTAAATATGCGATATATATAAATACTACGATCATTTTATACCATAAGATCCAAAAATAGAGTATTAAAGTAACAAACATTAGTTTTCTACTGACTAATTTAAACATCCAAAAGTTGTTTAGCAAACAATTTACATCATAAACATTGTTTAAAACGAGTTAATTTATGCGGAAGCTTCAAAAGTCATGTTCGGTTCTTTGACATTTGCTTGACCGCCATCCGTAAGATCCATCTTGTCACCTAGGGTCAAAACCATTAAAACATTAGTTTTGACATTGTTATATAGTACATAAACACAAGATCCAACATCATATTGTGAATAATAAAATACTAGTTTTTCTGGTTCCACCGTAACTTACGGTGTCACCGTAAGTTACGGTAGGTCCTGGAAGTTTCTGGTCTACCGTAAAACAGGGGTAAACCACCGTAAGCTCCTGACCTCTACCGTAAGTTACGGTACTACCGTAATTTACGGTAGTCCCTGGAATTCCATCCTTTGTTTAATTTGTTCATTACACTCAAACCCAAATCTCGGATTTCGCTTTTCTAACATACCAATACATTAAATTCTCGTATTTCTAATATGTTACATATGAACCAATATCAAAGATCAATCAATCATATTCCGGAGCATTAACCATGCTTTATTTGATTATTCAACCCGTTTGGCTCGTCTAAGGAATCCTCCCATATGACGACTACCAACGAGTTCCAACCAATTTTGACCAATCATTCAATATAGCGACATCACCGCTTTAACTCAAAACAACCCTTATTCTAAAATTCAACTACGCATATTATAATCATCAACATTTACTTAACGTAACCGGTCAAGTTACATACCTTCAAAGTAGGCCTTTCAAACGTGGTTCGCCACCCGCTTGTCCACTTGACGCTCCTGCGCCCGTTCATATAGAGTTCATTTATGATATGTTTAGAACTCTTTTTAAATCATAATTCGCATAATACACCAAAACATCATAATTATGCGTTTAAACTTGGAATTTCAGTTTTAAGCCTTCATAGAGGCATTTCAACAAACACTTTATGAGCAGATTTTTACATGATTAAACATCAAATCTCTAGTTTATCATTTAGCCCTAATTTCACATCATTCAACCTTTTTACATGATTGATAACTTCTAATTTTCTTGAATCACTTCAAAATTGCCAAATTACACTAGATCAACAATCTAATTCCTAGTGTTCATCAAATTACACATAACCCACTAATCACCTACAATGGTGTTCATAGGTTTCACTAAAATTTCATATGATTTCACTTGTATTTGTCTAGGGTTTATCCCTAGACACTACAGTTGTTCCTAAATCATCATAATACACACATGCAACCTTAATTTCAGATTTTTCCCAAATCATGAGAATTTCAAGTTGAGAGATTTCTCAAAATTTTACATACCTTGTAATCCTCTTGTGATGAGGATTAATAATCTATGCTTGATTTTCGTTTTGGACCAGATTTGCACCTCCAATTTGAGAGTTTAAGTAAGTTTCTAGGGTTTGAGAGTGGGGTGTCGCCCCCTGCTTGCTCTGATCGACCAGACCCCCAAAATGGGGTGTTTGGTTTTGTTTTTATTTGTTTAATTAAAATCAAGTTTAAATTTTTAACAACTTAAGCCCCTCCACTTTGATCAACATGTAATTTGGTTGCTTTTTAATCCTACTATAAGTTATTTCTAGACTATTAACTAACTAGGTTAAAATTCCTAGTTAGTAAATTCTCATTTATTTATACTTTATATTTCTAATATAAAGTTTTATTTTTTCGGGGTGTTACAAGTCCACCCCCCTTAAAAGGGTTTCGTCCCCGAATCCAAAGTACGTACCAAATAATGTAGGGTGGAGACGTCGCATCTCCTCTTCGGACTCCCACGTAGTGTCCGAACCTTTCCTATGCTCCCATTTGACCTTGACTTGATTGATCACCTTGTTCCTCAAACTTTTCTCTTTACGATCTAAAATCGCAATTGGTTTTACTTCATAGTTGAGGCTGTTATCCACCTCGATATCATCGTAGTGGATACGAGCAGTTTCGTCGGCCAAACATTTTCGAAGATGTGACACGTGGAATGTGCTATGAATCCCACTCAACTCCTCGGGTAATTCGAGACGATAAGCTACTTTACCAACCCGTTCAGTGATCCTGAATGGCCCAATAAATCTCGGGCTTAGTTTCCCCCTTTTTCTGAATCTAATAATGCCCTTCCATGGGGAAACTTTTAGCATAACCATGTCGCCAACTTGAAATTCAATTGGCCTATTCCTTTTATCCGCATACGGCTTTTGCCTGTCTTGAGCCGCTTTCAAGTGTGCCCGAACTATGTCGATTTTCTCATTCGTAGTTCGGATTATATCGGTAGGTGCTAGCCCTCGTGGACCCACTTCTCCCCAACATACCGGAGTTCGACATTTTCTGCCATATAACAGTTCATACGGAGCCATCTTAATGCTCACATGATAGCTATTGTTATATGTGTAACACCTGTGCCTCCACGGCCATCAAACAAATACCAAACCAATGAAATATTGTATTTCATACTTGGGATTTGTAAAAATATGTGTATCGTTTACACATATCAACTCTTGTTCGATTTCAAGCTCTAAATCGCTTTCTGGAAGGTTATACGCGCACTGATGCGTAAATATAACCAGTTTAATGCAACGAACACTCCGGAATAGTGAAATAGACTTAACATACCTTAAATAACCTTTACATAACTTAGAAATAAGTTTTGAAGGCTTTGGTATGGCAAAATCAAGTTTAATCGCTTACAGGGACTAAAGTTGACAAACTGCGAAAGTATGCCAATTTGAACTGTAACAGACCTTCCGGGACATGAACATAAGTTAAACATACCATAAATATCCTTTACATAGCTTAGAAATAGGCTTTGAGGTGTTCGGTATGCTAAAATAAACTTTTGTGTCATTCAGGGACTAAAAGCGTCAAAAAGTGCACAAGTTTGCATTTTTACGCGTAACTTACGTTCTGAATACATCTGGACATCCAAAAATTTATGTAAGCATGACTATATTATGTTTTAGTGTTTGGCTTGCCAAAAATCCATTCGTCGCGTCATTTGGATCGTTTTACGCGCTTATGCGCATTCCGTCGTAATTAACCGAACATCGCGTTCGTACGGCCAAACGAACCGACATCCGGGATATTTTTTAACACATTTTAAGTTCCCTATACTTTAACTTCATTTTAGAGCTTTGAAATGGGGTTAACGGGCCTTAAACGTGTCAAAAATGGCCTTATTACACAACAGGGACCAAAAGTGCAATTCTGCCATAGTTGAAGGCTTACGGACCGTAAGCCTTACCTTACGGTCCGTAAGGTATCTGCAGAACCTCAGAAGCTTCCGAACAGGCTGTTTACAGCTGTTGTGCAC
The DNA here is from genome assembly GCA_030545235.1 of Helianthus tuberosus. Lineage (NCBI taxonomy): Eukaryota > Viridiplantae > Streptophyta > Magnoliopsida > Asterales > Asteraceae > Helianthus > Helianthus tuberosus. The sequence continues at coordinate 2,954,097 of JARYGA010060172.1, forward strand.
TTCCTAATCCCTTGCCAAGTGTTGATCTCTTATGGTGAGTGGCTAATTAACCCACCACAACTTTCCGACAAGTGTACGCATGAGATTAAGGCACGATATTCGACAAACGATCCTAACGGTGGACCGTTTACTATAAATACCCACCCCCCATTTGTTCAAAAACCCACAAATCTGATCAAGAAAGCTCTAAGTTGGAACCTTCGTTTCATACCTGAGCTATTTCGATCTGGGTTAGCATTCGGGGACCCTTCGTAAGTATTCTTTCGTTCTTTCCTTATTTTTACTGCTTTTCGAGTCAGAAAGTCAAACTTTGTTTGACTTTCAGCGTTGACCAGTAATGGTCAATGCGAAGTTCGTTTGAACTTCGCAACGTGAGTGTAATCACGTTGGTCATAGTCCTTTGGGACTATGCCCACTGATTACCACGTTGTCTAGGGTCGTAGGGTAGGCGATCTAATAAATCGCCTATACCTTCGAACCCGACCCAGTTTGGTCGATCATTAGGATCCGACCAAACACATTAGGTGACCATAGTAGGTAGGGAATAACCTTCCGAGGTTATACCCTATGGTCACATCGTTTAAGTAGTTGTATGATAGGTAGTTTATATGCCTTAGGTAAATTACCAGAATACCCTTTTCATGTATAATTGGTAATTAAGCATATGTAACCTAAACCTTTGTCACGTAACTGATTATGTAATATGTTTAGGCATATAACACTTGTCATAGGGCTAGTTAGGCGGTCCGAACGCGTTTCACGCGCACGACACGTTAAAGTAACGTATGTTACCTTAATGGGTCGCGATGGGTCGATAATACTTAGGTTAAGTTTCATTTAGTATGTAGGCTTTGTTAAACCATATCATATGAGTTCCTACACTCATTTGGTTTACAAACCCTCCTGCTACCCAGTCTTCCGATTTAGGTCCGGGTTAATTATGTAGTTACCTATATTAGGTACCGTTTGATTTCCGGGACTCCTCTAGCTTACTTGGTAGTTGTTCAAGACTCCTAAGCACTCCCAGGCGAGTACATTCTTCCCCTATTTTACTGTTTTCAATTGTTTTGGGGTGACTCATATGTGCTAAATGTTTTCGATGTTATAACGATGGTTTCAAAAACGATTAAGGCGATTTATACAAAACTAATAACGATTTCATAAAGTGAACAAACTTGTTGGTTGTAGTTACATAACAAATGACATTCATTAGCAATGATCAAGCCGACCAGTATTAGGTTATGGTACCATAGGATCTGACAAATCCCGTTAGTTACTACACCCGTAGTTATGTGTGGGTGTTGTGGGTAGCGACTGAATCTGTAACTGTTAATTTACTCTTTGGTAAGGGTTTATTAATGCGAATTGTTAATTTACTCTTTGGTAAGGGTTTATTAATGCGAATTGTTAATCTATCCTTTGGTAAGGGTTTATTAATGCGAATTGTTAATCTATCCTTTGGTAAGGGTTTATTAATGCGAGTCAAGAAGGTTTGAATGTTATTAGCGAGACGATCATTTAAGTAGTTTCACGACCTAAAACGAATTTAACGATTGGGTAAACGATAGGTTTTCACACGATGGTTTAACGATTGGGTAAACATTTGTACATGATTGACATTTGATCATGTATTTCCCACAAAACATAACTTTGATTTAAACCAAGTTTTATTTCAATACTTTGTTTTTGTGTATATGGTTTAGTTGAGACATTTCACTTGCCATACATGGATATTTGACATAGACATTTGACATGGATATTTGACATAGACATTTTGACATTGTTTGGTTTGATTAAGTGATTAAGTAACGATGCGTGTGTAATATGATACAAGCATGGTGGATACGCCGCTGGTACTTCCTATATATAAGTGTTTGTATGGTATTACATATTGTAGCGTTATTTGAATCATTTCAGTTTGATACATATAACATTTTATACAAGTAACATACTTTTCACAAGACATTTATTTACAAACAATTTATACAAACTCATTTTACATGGTTATTCATTTTATCATGCATTATTCCCTTATTTATACATATCACCTGATCTTATTGTTTTCAAATAATTTACTAAAACAAATGTTTTTGGGTTAAGAGTCATGGCTACGAGGTTTTACAAATTATAACCCGCTTGATTTGAGTTGGTTAATTAAGTTGCAATATTATACTCTTTTCAAACAAGGTTTTTAAATAAAGTATTGCAATGTCTAAACTAGCCATGATTTCGACACTCCTACAAAACCTATGTACTCGCCAGCATTTCTTTGCTGACCTCGTTTTCACATATGTTTCAGGTATTGTTGGATGATATCAATTGATAAGATGCATGCTCACATAGGACTGGACAAGGCCTTAGTGACTCAATAACAATGATAGACTATGTTTAAATAGTGTATTTAGATTTCAAGACGATGTAATTATTCAATGTTTAATAAAACGAAACACTCTTTGGTATCCATGGTTATGTAACATTAATTCTGTTGCGACACGCCCCGATGTTTCCGCCGCGATTTGTTGTTTTACGCGGTCGGGGTGTGACAGAAAAGATGGTATCAGAGCCAATGGTTATAGGGAATTAGGTTATTAGTAATTAGTAATGCTTTGACCTAGTCTATAACCTTTCTAGGACCCTAACGCGAGTTTACTTGCGTTTAGTCATAAAACAATACCGTCACCTATCCTTAGGCGACGACCACAACAAGAACATAAATTTCAAAACCGCTTTGAAAACTAATCATCTGTTCTAGGATGATTGATTTCTAGGTTTTGAACCCTCTGTTATATGGTTTTGAACCCCTTTGAATTTTCAAATTCTCGTCATGGTTTTGGGTTTTAAATAATGTGAACACGTGCAAACTGGAAGGGTGAATGCCTGTATTCTGGGTTTTCTGTCTAGGCAAGCATTTCGTATACATCTCATCAGACGCGAGACCAGTTGTGCTTACCTGGGAATTCTTGGGATGAGTGTTCACTTATAGGCGAGCATGTCTTCGCGATACATTATTTTGACCCATTTACTTTGATTAGTCACTGTGTGTCGTTTGTTTACCTTGTGGTAACAAACAAATGACCACTACCCTTGCTTTCATCAGATTTGTTTCATCTTATTCTTTTCGTCTAAATTCTCTCACTCGTTTCCTTTCATGTTTCCTCTTTTAGACAATGCCTCCTCGACGCGAAAACCAGATAGAGACTGCCGAGCTGGCAGAAATTATTGCGCAGCAAATGGCTGCTCAATTCCCAAACCTCTTTGCTCAATGGATCCAAGCCTACAACAACAACAATGTTCCATGCAAATACAAGGATTTTAACCAGGCTAAACCACTCAAGTTTAGTGGTTCTGAAGGAGCGACTGGGCTTCTTCAGTGGTTTGAAAGCATAGAGAATACTTTTCGCCACGTGCAGTGTCTTGACAATCGCAAGGTCGAGTTTGCTTCGAGCGTATTTCAGAAGAGGGCTTTGACATGGTGGAACGGGGTTATGAGAGATAGGGGTGCTGAGATTGCCTTGGCACAGACATGGGCTGAACTAAGAGCTCTTATGATGAGGGAATTCTGTCCTCGTCATGAGCAGCGAGCCTTAGAGAAGGAATTTGATGATTTGAAGCAGGATAGTGGTGAGCACAGGGCGTATACTGATAGGTTTGAGGAGCTGAGTCTGCTTTGCCCGACAATGGTTACCCCACTGGACATAGCTATCGAAAGGTACATCGACGGCCTACCTGACTCGGTACAAGACATCCTTACTGGTAGTAACCCTGCCACACTCCGTCAGGCGATCGAGTTATCAGCGACATTGACTGAGTCGCAGATTCGGAAGAACAAGTTACACAGGAAGGGTGACAAGGGCAAGAAACAGACAGCTGACATGGAGGTTAGCAAGAAAGGACAAAACAAGAAGGGTAAGGAAGGTGAGACAGCAAAGAAATCAAGAAAGCGAAAGGATGTTCAGAACTTTGCTGTTACAGCACAGACTGCTCAGAACCCGCGGAACCAACCAGCTCAGCCACCTGCAAAGAAAGCATATGCTGGTACCGCACCACATTGTGCCCGTTGCAACGGTCATCACGTTGCACAACAAGATTGCAAGAAATGCACAACGTGTGGTAGACTTGGGCATTTGGCCAATATTTGTCGTTTGGGACAGAATCAGGCTGCTCAGGTTCAAGCTCCGGTTCAAGGGAATGCTGCGAGATTCCCATTGGGTTCATGTTTCAATTGCGGAGAGATTGGTCACTTCCGCCACAACTGCCCAAGACTGGTGAATGCAAATGCTAACGCAAACCCAAATGCGAACGTCAACGTCAATGTGAATCCAGCACGTGGTCGAGTGTTTAACATCAATGAGGCAATCGATGATGAAGAAGTGAACTTTTAGTATTTTGTATTTCCTCTGGGTGTTATCTTGTAACATTTTAAGACAATGCGGTTATTATATAAATAAAAATTTGTGGTTTTTATTTTCAACTAATGCAATTGTATGAATGTTTGATCCAACCTTATGATGTCATCACAAAGACAAAACTACTCTTGTGGTTCTGTCATTTTTATGATCACTTGTGATCTCCCTAAGAACCTCAAACACTTGTTTCTTCTAAATCCAAAGTATCTTATCGTCTTGCACCGTTCGAGATGCAAGAATTATCAAAACAGCTTCAAGAGTTGTCTGATAAAGGATTCATCCGTCCGAACTTTTCACCTTGGAAGAAACTCCAGTTCTCTTTGTGAAAAGAAAAATGGATCTTTTCAAATGTATATCGATTAACGTAAGCCTAGTAAGCTTACCATCAAGAATCGATATTCCCTGCCTTAAATCAATGATCCGATTTTCTGCAGGGTACTTCATGCTTTTCCAAGATCGATTTGCGTTCTTGGTATCATCAACTTCGTATTCTCGAAGAAGATGTTCCCAAAACGGTTTTCTGCAAGAAGTATGGCCATTACGAGTTTACAGTCATACCTTTTGGTTTGACAAATGCTCCAGCCATCTTCATGGACTTAATAAATAGGGTCTGCAAGCCTTATTTGGATCAGTTCGTCATTGTTTTTATTGATGACATCTTGATCTATTCAAAGTCCCGAGCCGACCACGATCAACACCTTCGTTGATTTCGGGGCCTGATTGGATTCCTTGTACACCTTAATTTGTACATTACAACTCAATTAGGACAAGCCGAATTCCTTTTTTAGATCTTCCTATTTTCATAGTTAGATTCTTGAAAATATTTAAAGTGCCAAGTGAAATCCACGGATTGGATTCCTAGTATGCTTTAAATACCCATGTCCAAAGATAACAAATTAAACGATTATACGAATAAACGATTTTGCGATTTAACGATTTTGCGAATAAACGATTATACAATTATGCGATTATGTGTTATGTGTTCTCCTCTATGTTCTTGTGTGATCCAATTTTCAAATCCTCATAGAATCTTTCGTATCTTTATATGAGGGATTCATAGTAGGATATTCAAAAGGTACTACTTTAAATCCTTAATGGGCTTCTACGTTGTAGTTAAAGACCCTTGGGATTATATGGTACCATTTCATGATTCGATGAGAGACCCTTTAGTGGTCTAGTCAAAAAGATTGATTCACGATTTGGTTAAAGAACGACATCTAGTGATGTAGCTGGACAGACTCCTTGATAGTCTATTTAGATCATTTATTGATTTAAAGGATTCTAAGGCGGTCTAGTCACACTCATCACAGGATTGTTCATTTGGTTTTCCCCTACACACTATAAAATAGACTGTGTGAACTGTGCAAGGAATTCTCTAATTATGGATGCGCACATAATTATGAAATTTAGTGCACAGAAATCCAGTAAGATTTATTATGTGAAGGAACCGATAGCGACAACAATAACAAAATGAGGACAATGTAATGGAGGTATGGTGGACGCACCAATGACGCTTTATATACTTGTATATAAGTGTCCCTCTTACATTGCAAACATAATGTTATTAAGGTTACTAGAAGTTCAAGAACCCTAACCAATGTTGTTCAATCTTTTCAACTTCATGTTTTAAACTCTCACAAGTTTCCTCTAAATAAATTTCGGGATGAAATTTCCTAAAGTAGGGGAGACTGTAACACCTGTGCCTCCACGGCCATCAAACAAATACCAAACCAATGAAATATTGTATTTCATACTTGGGATTTGTAAAAATATGTGTATCGTTTACACATATCAACTCTTGTTCGATTTCAAGCTCTAAATCGCTTTCTGGAAGGTTATACACGCACTGATGCGTAAATATAACCAGTTTAATGCAACGAACACTCCGGAATAGTGAAATAGACTTAACATACCTTAAATAACCTTTACATAACTTAGAAATAAGTTTTGAAGGCTTTGGTATGGCAAAATCAAGTTTAATCGCTTACAGGGACTAAAGTTGACAAACTGCGAAAGTATGCCAATTTGAACTGTAACAGACCTTCCGGGACATGAACATAAGTTAAACATACCATAAATATCCTTTACATAGCTTAGAAATAGGCTTTGAGGTGTTCGGTATGCTAAAATAAACTTTTGTGTCATTCAGGGACTAAAAGCGTCAAAAAGTGCACAAGTTTGCATTTTTACGCGTAACTTACGTTCTGAATACATCTGGACATCCAAAAATTTATGTAAGCATGACTATATTATGTTTTAGTGTTTGGCTTGCCAAAAATTCATTCGTCGCGTCATTTGGATCGTTTTACGCGCTTATGCGCATTCCGTCGTAATTAACCGAACATCGCGTTCGTACGGCCAAACGAACCGACATCCGGGATATTTTTTAACACATTTTAAGTTCCCTATACTTTAACTTCATTTTAGAGCTTTGAAATGGGGTTAACGGGCCTTAAACGTGTCAAAAATGGCCTTATTACACAACAGGGACCAAAAGTGCAATTCTGCCATAGTTGAAGGCTTACGGACCGTAAGCCTTACCTTACGGTCCGTAAGGTATCTGCAGAACCTCAGAAGCTTCCGAACAGGCTGTTTACAGCTGTTGTGCACTTCCTAATCCCTTGCCAAGTGTTGATCTCTTATGGTGAGTGGCTAATTAACCCACCACAACTTTCCGACAAGTGTACGCATGAGATTAAGGCACGATATTCGACAAACGATCCTAACGGTGGACCGTTTACTATAAATACCCACCCCCCATTTGTTCAAAAACCCACAAATCTGATCAAGAAAGCTCTAAGTTGGAACCTTCGTTTCATACCTGAGCTATTTCGATCTGGGTTAGCATTCGGGGACCCTTCGTAAGTATTCTTTCGTTCTTTCCTTATTTTTACTGCTTTTCGAGTCAGAAAGTCAAACTTTGTTTGACTTTCAGCGTTGACCAGTAATGGTCAATGCGAAGTTCGTTTGAACTTCGCAACGTGAGTGTAATCACGTTGGTCATAGTCCTTTGGGACTATGCCCACTGATTACCACGTTGTCTAGGGTCGTAGGGTAAGCGATCTAATAAATCGCCTATACCTTCGAACCCGACCCAGTTTGGTCGATCATTAGGATCCGACCAAACACATTAGGTGACCATAGTAGGTAGGGAATAACCTTCCGAGGTTATACCCTATGGTCACATCGTTTAAGTAGTTGTATGATAGGTAGTTTATATGCCTTAGGTAAATTACCAGAATACCCTTTTCATGTATAATTGGTAATTAAGCATATGTAACCTAAACCTTTGTCACATAACTGATTATGTAATATGTTTAGGCATATAACACTTGTCATAGGGCTAGTTAGGCGGTCCGAACGCGTTTCACGCGCACGACACGTTAAAGTAACGTATGTTACCTTAATGGGTCGCGATGGGTCGATAATACTTAGGTTAAGTTTCATTTAGTATGTAGGCTTTGTTAAACCATATCATATGAGTTCCTACACTCATTTGGTTTACAAACCCTCCTGCTACCCAGTCTTCCGATTTAGGTCCGGGTTAATTATGTAGTTACCTATATTAGGTACCGTTTGATTTCCGGGACTCCTCTAGCTTACTTGGTAGTTGTTCAAGACTCCTAAGCACTCCCAGGCGAGTACATTCTTCCCCTATTTTACTGTTTTCAATTGTTTTGGGGTGACTCATATGTGCTAAATGTTTTCGATGTTATAACGATGGTTTCAAAAACGATTAAGGCGATTTATACAAAACTAATAACGATTTCATAAAGTGAACAAACTTGTTGGTTGTAGTTACATAACAAATGACATTCATTAGCAATGATCAAGCCGACCAGTATTAGGTTATGGTACCATAGGATCTGACAAATCCCGTTAGTTACTACACCCGTAGTTATGTGTGGGTGTTGTGGGTAGCGACTGAATCTGTAACTGTTAATTTACTCTTTGGTAAGGGTTTATTAATGCGAATTGTTAATTTACTCTTTGGTAAGGGTTTATTAATGCGAATTGTTAATCTATCCTTTGGTAAGGGTTTATTAATGCGAATTGTTAATCTATCCTTTGGTAAGGGTTTATTAATGCGAGTCAAGAAGGTTTGAATGTTATTAGCGAGACGATCATTTAAGTAGTTTCACGACCTAAAACGAATTTAACGATTGGGTAAACGATAGGTTTTCACACGATGGTTTAACGATTGGGTAAACATTTGTACATGATTGACATTTGATCATGTATTTCCCACAAAACATAACTTTGATTTAAACCAAGTTTTATTTCAATACTTTGTTTTTGTGTATATGGTTTAGTTGAGACATTTCACTTGCCATACATGGATATTTGACATAGACATTTGACATGGATATTTGACATAGACATTTTGACATTGTTTGGTTTGATTAAGTGATTAAGTAACGATGCGTGTGTAATATGATACAAGCATGGTGGATACGCCGCTGGTACTTCCTATATATAAGTGTTTGTATGGTATTACATATTGTAGCGTTATTTGAATCATTTCAGTTTGATACATATAACATTTTATACAAGTAACATACTTTTCACAAGACATTTATTTACAAACAATTTATACAAACTCATTTTACATGGTTATTCATTTTATCATGCATTATTCCCTTATTTATACATATCACCTGATCTTATTGTTTTCAAATAATTTACTAAAACAAATGTTTTTGGGTTAAGAGTCATGGCTACGAGGTTTTACAAATTATAACCCGCTTGATTTGAGTTGGTTAATTAAGTTGCAATATTATACTCTTTTCAAACAAGGTTTTTAAATAAAGTATTGCAATGTCTAAACTAGCCATGATTTCGACACTCCTACAAAACCTATGTACTTGCCAGCATTTCTTTGCTGACCTCGTTTTCACATATGTTTCAGGTATTGTTGGATGATATCAATTGATAAGATGCATGCTCACATAGGACTGGACAAGGCCTTAGTGACTCAATAACAATGATAGACTATGTTTAAATAGTGTATTTAGATTTCAAGACGATGTAATTATTCAATGTTTAATAAAACGAAACACTCTTTGGTATCCATGGTTATGTAACATTAATTCTGTTGCGACACGCCCCGATGTTTCCGCCGCGATTTGTTGTTTTACGCGGTCGGGGTGTGACAATATGAAAATTCGACCAAGGGTAGATAGACATCCCAACTACCCCCGAAGTCAATAATGCAAGCCCGCAACATATCTCCCAACGTTTGTATTGTTCTTTCACTCTGCCCATCCGTTTGTGGATGGTAAGCAGTGCTAATGAACAATTTAGTTACCATTTGATCTTGAAATTCACGCCCAAAATTCGAAGTAAACCGAGTATATCTGTCTGACACAATGGATATCGGTACCCCATGCCGTGCTATGATTTCATTGGTGTACACCTCCGACATCTTTTCGGATGTATAAGTCTCACGAATTGGAATGAAGTAAGCGCTTTTTGTCAGTCTATCTACAACTACCCATATAGCATCAAACCCGCGGTTAGTTTTTGGCAATTTGGTCAACAAATCCATGGTGATTTGTTCCCATTTCCAAACCGGAATTTCCAAAGGTTGAAGTCTACCGTATGGTTTTTGGTGCTTCGCCTTGACTTGTAAACATGTCAAGCATTTTTCTACGTTCTTCACCACATCTCTTTTCATCCCGGACCACCAACAGTTTTGTTTTAAATCATTGTACATTTTGGTCTCTCCCGGATGAATTGAATATCGGGATTTATGAGTTTCATCAAGTAGAAGCGCCTTCACTCCACAAGTATTTGGAACCCATATCCTCCCGAATCGAGTCTTCAACCCGTTATTCCCATCCGTCAAATCTTTCAACTGACCGATTATTCTTTCCTTCTTCCAATTCTCCTCTTTTACTGCTTCTAATTGCGCCTCTCGAATACGTTCAAGTATACCCGAGGTCACCACTAGCTGCATCGACCTTACTCGTATTGGGACATAGTCCGCTTTTCTGCTCAGAGCATCCGCTACCACATTTGCCTTCCCGGGGTGGTAATGTATTTCACAGTCGAAATCTTTCACCGTTTCTAACCATCGCCTTTGTCGCATATTTAACTCCTTCTGATCGAAGAAGTATTTTAAGCTCTTGTGATCGGTGAATATGGTGCACTTTACCCCATATAGGTAGTGCCTCCATATTTTTAAGGCAAATACCACCACAGCCAACTCAAGATCGTGTGTGGGATATTTCTTCTCGTGTATCTTCAATTGTCTCGAGGCATAAGCTATAACTTTGCCCCGTTGCATCAAGACGCATCCGAGCCCCGATAGTGAAGCATCCGAATAAACCACCATATCTTCGACTCCGTCCGGTAATGTCAGTACCGGAGCTTGAGTTAACTTTTCTTTTAGCGTTTGAAACGCTTTTTCTTGATCGACACCCCAAATGAACTTTTCTTTCTTTTGGGTTAGCTTTGTTAGCGGTGACGCAATCTTGGAGAAATCTTGAATGAATCTCCTATAGTATCCCGCAAGCCCCAAAAAGCTTCTAATTTCCGAAGGGTTCTTCGGGGGATTCCATTTTGACACAGCTTCGATTTTGGACGGATCCACCAATACTCCGTCGGCACTTATGACGTGCCCAAGAAATTGTACCTCTCGTAACCAAAAGGCACACTTAGAGAATTTCGCATACAGCCTTTCTCGTCTAGGTGTCTCTAACACTTCTTGTAAGTGGTGTGCGTGTTCAGCTTCACTTTTCGAATACACCAAAATATCATCGATAAACACGATGACCGACTTATCCAACATTGGCTTGCAAACCCGGTTCATGAGGTCCATGAAAGACGCGGGTGCATTTGTTAGCCCAAATGACATCACGAGGAATTCGTAATGTCCGTATCTCATGCGGAAAGCCGTCTTAGGCACATCTTCTTCCTTGACCTTTAGTTGGTGATACCCAGATCTAAGGTCAATTTTTGAAAACCAGTTTGCACCTTGTAATTGGCCGAATAAATCATCTATCCTCGGAAGCGGGTATCGGTTCTTTACCGTGAGTTTGTTTAACTCCTGGTAATCGATACACATGCGCATGCTCCCGTCTTTCTTTCTCACGAACAATACCGGTGCGCCCCAAGGAGACACGCTCGGCCTTATGAATCCCTTGTCAAGCAGGTCTTGAATTTGGGACATCAACTCTTGTAATTCCGACGGTGCAAGTCGGTACGGGGCTTTTGCTACGGGTTTTGCGCCCGGAATCAATTCGATCCCGAACTCTATTTCCCGTTCAGGCGGTATCCCCGGTAAATCCTCCGGAAACACATCTTCATAATCTCGTACTACCGGTACATCTCCAATCTTTCGTGATTCTTTTTCGGGCTCATTTGCGTATATCATGAATGCCTTGCATCCTCGCTTCATAAGCTTGTGAGCTTTCAACATTGAGCATACTATAGGGTTGCCTTGTCACACCCCCAAAATCCACACGCGGTGTACCACCGCTTGGAGGCGTGACATGACCAGGATCAAGCCACCAATCATATTGAACATAAGTAAATAGTAAAAGTCATTCATCAATACGATAGGTGTTTTCAAACCAAACATAAAACAAGTGTGTAGCGGAAGCAATAATGTAAGACCCAACATAAGTTTAAGTACAAAATGTCATAATGTTTAATAACACATTCACGATCCATGTCCACAACGACCGTGCCTCCCGTGCAAGCTCCAAAAGTACCTAAGGTCCTGCAAGGCATGTAACAGAGAGTCAACAACTAGTTGAGCGAGTTCACAGTAGGTTATTTAGTTATAATGTTCGTATCGTAAATCGTATGTTCGTTTAGTAATCATGTATCGTATGTAATAGCATCGCGGCCCTCTAGGCATGTTTGCGAAGTTTAGTGGGGGTTTCCCATGTTTTCTAGACTAGGTATATTTGTATCGCGGCCCTCCAGGCATGTTTGCGAAGATTAAAGTATAGTTCGCGGCCATTCCAGGCATGTTTGCGAAGATTGTTCTAGTATCGCGGCCGATCCCGGCATGTTTGCGAAGAGAAGTATATGTATCACTAGTCTAGTAGTATCTACCATTGACCTTCCTCTCTCGAGGCCTATGGTATGAAATTCCGATAACTCTTAAGCATAAATAATCAATCAACCCATTCCCAACCCCGGGAATCCCATGCCTTGGTAGAAGTGTGAACTCACCTTGTTTGCTCGGTATGTTAGTGCTTCTAGTGTAAATAAATGATTAGGTCCGTTACACACGACCTAGGGTACATTGCACATAAACTCGATGTGAGTGTTACATTCAATTAGGGTTTACACCCCCTTGATGTCCAAACAACTGTGATTCGTGTGGTAATTGTGTACAGAATGATAACACACCGTAATATACAGTTACGTTCAGCAATATACAGTATCCTATAATCACATATATAGAAGAAGTACAGTAGCATGTTGTTCCTCATGCAGGATCTTGAACTTGACATCATAATAAACTCATTCTTTTCAAGCTTCAATCATGTAATATTTCTAAAGTTCGGTTCATGTTTTCAATTTAAAACTCAGACAACAGATTACTCATGAAACTCAGATCAATCCAAACAACATAAAGGTAGGACTTGGTTCCTTATGATAAAACTAGGGACAAATCTTCCCTATGATAAAGCTAAGGACAAAGTTCCTTAGGATAAAGCTAAGGACAAAGTTCCTTAGGATAAAGCTAAGGACAAAGTTCCTTAGGATAAAGCTAGGACTAGCATTCCCCTTGAAAAGTTCGGACAACACACATTAGCTTCCTTAGGTTAAAACTAGGACAATCTTCCTTAGGATAAAACTAAGGACAAACTTTCCCCCTTGTTAAAAGTCTGACCATATGAAACATAAAGCTCGGACTAGATCTTTCCTTATAAAACTTGGACCCTTACCTTCATATATATAAAGTTTGGACACTATATCACAATTAAAAGGTTGGACTAACATCCTAGATATGAAACTCGGACCAAGGGGCTCCCCCCTTATAAATTCGGACAGGAGAACTCCTCCTCTTAAAAATTCGGACAGGATGTCCCATATACAAAAGTCGGACCAAACACCCCATTTAAAACTCGGACCATACGTGTAATAACAGTTACGTTTTTACGATCAGGAAACCCTAATTTCATTCATTGACCTGCTGTAATCAAATTATCAATCATCAATCCTAACATATCATGATCTAAACATCAGGCAAGAGATTACACATCCAATCATAACCATTTCACAATAATCAGAATCAATCAATTAAACACAGAACCTTCATATGAAGAACAAGAGTTTTGTATGAATCAACAATCAATGATTAACAACAAATAACCATTAAACAATTACCTTGGATTGATTCTAAATGAATTGAAAGATCAAGATTGATGCAGAAGAATTGTGCCAAAGAGAAAGAAGATGATTTTAAGAGAGGGTTGTAGAGAAATCTTGAAGATACGTATAATGATTAAGGGTAAGGGTTTTGTTTTATTTTATTTTCACAATTAACACTAAACACCCTTAAGTATCATCTTTTATATAAAACACACTCATCACAAAATAATTTACAGTTTCATCACCAAGTTCATGTATTTGTCAATCTTTCATAAATAACACATAACCATGCACAATCACAACATACTTTATCGAACCAAAACATATACTGTTACAAAGCAAACCAATTGTGCAAGTAAGCAACTTAACAAACAGTGAACGTGCAATAAATGCGAAAGTGGAATCTCAGAAACTCGAGTTGTCACATTATCCCCAACTTGAAAGAAATTTCGTCCCGAAATTTAGCATGCGGTTACTGAGGAAGCTAGGTAAGTTATCGTTTACTGGTTTTCCTGGGGTGTCACATCATCCCCCCGTTGATTTGGAATTTCTTCCCGAAATTTTGTAGTAGCTTCAGCCTCAGTAGTAGTTGTATTGTTTTCGAACAACTGGGGATATTTGAGTTCCATTTGGTCTTCTCGTTCCCAGGTAAACTCTGGGCCACGACGGGAGTTCCAACGAACTCGAACAAGAGGTATTCTGGTGTTCTTGAGGACCTTAACATCCCGGTCCGTGATTTCAACAGGTTCCTCGACGAATTGCAACTGTTCGTCGATAGCGAGCTCCTTCAAAGGAACTACGTGGGTCTCATCTGACAGACACTTCTTCAGATTCGACACGTGGAAAACGTTGTGAACTTCACTGAGTTCAGCTGGTAAGTTCAGTCTGTAGGCCACTTTGCCTATTTTCTCTATGACTTCAAACGGTCCAACGTATCGTGGATTGAGTTTTCCCCTTTTGCCAAAATGAACAACACCCTTCCAGGGTGAAACTTTGAGTAGTGCTCGATCCCCAACCTGGAACTCAAGTAGTTTCCTGTCTTTATCTGCGTATGCTTTCTGGCGATCACGAGCTGCCGCCATGCGTTGTCGTATTTGAGCAATCTTTTTAGTAGTATCAACTACCATTTCTGGACCTGTGATCTGACTGTCACCCACCTCTGCCCAACAAAGAGGTGATCGGCATTTACGCCCGTACAATGCCTCAAATGGAGCAGCTTTAATGCTGGTGTGGTAGCTGTTATTGTACGAAAATTCCACGAGTGGCAGATGTTTTTCCCAGCCCTTGCCAAAGTCAATTACGCACGCCCGAAGCATGTCTTCTAGAGTTTGAATAGTGCGCTCAGACTGCCCATCTGTCTGAGGATGATAAGCTGTACTCATGTCTAAACGAGAGCCAAAAGATTTGTGCATTGCCTGCCACAGTTCTGAAGTAAAACGTGCATCACGATCAGAAATAATAGAGGTGGGCACCCCGTGCCTCGAGACAACCTCCTTAAGGTATACGTCTACTAGAGTGGAGAACTTATCCGTTTCCTTGATAGCCAGGAAGTGAGCAGACTTTGTGAGTCGATCCACGATCACCCAAATAGTATCATTTCCACGCTGAGATCAAGGTAGGCCAGTAACAAAGTCCATGGAAATTTGTTCCCATTTCCATTGTGGTATCTCAGGTTGCTGGAGTGGGCCTGATGGTTTCTGATATTCCGCTTTGACTCTCGCACAAGTCAAACACTTGCTAACGTAAGTTGCTATGTGGGCCTTCATGCTAGGCCACCAATATGTAGTTCTGAGGTCGTGGTACATCTTATCCGAACCAGGATGTACTGAGTAGCGAGACTTATGAGCTTCATTCATTACAAGCTCGCGTAAATTACCATAGAGTGGGACCCAGATGCGTCCTGTTACATAGTAGGCGCCGTCTGCCTTTTGTTCTAACCGTTGCCTTGAGCCGCGTAGGGCTTCAGCCCTGACGTTTTCCGGTTTCAATGCTTCTACCTGAGCATCTCGTATCTGAGAAGGAAGACTGGACTGAATAGTGAGTTGCAACGCTCGTACACTCCTAGGTGTAGTATCCTTTCGACTGAGGGCGTCGGCCACAACATTGGCTTTGCCCGGATGGTACTTTATAGCACATTCGTAATCGTTCAGTAACTCGACCCATCGACGTTGTCGCATGTTCAATTCTTTCTGCTTGAAGATATGCTCAAGACTCCTGTGATCAGTGTAGATGGTGGACTTGGTGCCATACAGATAATGTCGCCATATCTTGAGCGCAAAAACAACAGCTCCCAGCTCTAAATCGTGCGTAGTGTAATTCCGTTCGTGAATCTTAAGTTGGCGTGAAGCATAAGCAATAACTTTATCCCGTTGCATCAACACACATCCAAGACCTTGGATGGATGCGTCGCAGTAGACTACAAAATCGTCCGTGCCTTCAGGCAATGAGAGGATAGGTGCGCTACAAAGTCTATCCTTTAAGTGCTGAAACGCTGTTTCCTGTGTATCACTCCAACGGTAAGCAACACCTTTCTGTGTCAGTAATGTAAGCGGTTGTGCAATCTTTGAAAAGTCTTTGATGAACCGTCTGTAATAACCTGCCAAACCCAAGAATTGGCGTATTTCGGTTGGTGTGCGAGGTGCAGGCCAGTTCTTGATCGAATCTACCTTGGATGGATCAACATGAATCCCATCCTTGTTTACCACGTGGCCTAGAAAGTGGACTTCACGAAGCCAGAAGTCGCATTTTGAAAACTTGGCGTACAGTTGTTCCGTTCGAAGAAGTTCGAGAATAAGTCGTAAATGCTGCTCGTGTGCCTCCCGATTCCTTGAATAAATCAGGATGTCGTCAATGAAAACAATAACAAACTTGTCAAGATAAGGTTTGCACACCCTGTTCATAAGATCCATGAAAACCGCAGGTGCGTTCGTTAGCCCGAATGGCATGACCAAAAACTTGTAATGACCGTAGCGAGTTCTGAATGCTGTTTTGGAGACGTCCTCGTCCCGGACTCTCAATTGATGATAGCCTGACCTCAGGTCAATCTTCGAGTAATAGCTCGACCCTTGCAACTGGTCGAATAAGTCGTCGATGCGTGGAAGAGGATAGCGATTCTTTACGGTCACCTTGTTTAGTTCGCGGTAATCTATGCACATACGAAAGGTACCGTCTTTCTTCTTCACAAATAATACTGGAGCTCCCCAGGGCGAAGAGCTAGGACGTATGAAACCCTTTTCCAAGAGTTCTTGCAATTGCTTAGACAGTTCTTCCAGTTCAGTTGGAGCTAAGCGGTAAGGCGCTCGAGCTATGGGTGCTGCTCCTGGAGCTAGCTCGATCTGAAATTCGACCTGGCGATGGGGCGGTAGCCCAGGTAACTCTTCAGGAAACACTTGAGGAAAGTCGCGTACTACAGGAATATCCCCAATCTTTTTCTCTGTCGTCGATGTATCAGTAACGAGTGCTAAAATAGCTATGTGGCCCTTTTGCAGACACTTCTGAGCCTTCAAGAAGGAGATGATGCCACTAACGACACCACTCTTGTCACCTTGAACTTCGAGAGGTTCTTTGCCAGAACGAGGAATACGAATGATCTTCTCCTTGCATAGGATCTCTGCTTGCTGTTGGGATAACCAATCCATACCAATGACGATATCAAAACTACTCAGAGTTATAGGAATGAGATCGATAGAGAAAGTCTGACCAGCGAGGATAAGATTCCAACCCTGAACTATGTGTATGGCTTCTAGACTTTTTCCATTAGCTAACTCTACGACATGTTTGGTGTTCAAAAGTGTTGGTGCGCGTTTAAGCATTTGACTAACTTTCAGAGACATATAACTGGTATCCGCACCCGAATCAAATAATACAGTAACATAAAAGTCGTCGAGAAGAAACTTACCCATAACCACATTAGGATCGTTCCTTGCATCAGCCTGACCCATCACAAATGCACGACCCCTAGCACCATTGCTGTTGTTGTTTCCTCCATTGTTGTTCCCGTTGCCCTGATTATTGTTGTTGTTGTTCTGATTCTGGTTTAACTGGGGGCAATTCCGCTTGAAGTGACCTTCAGCCCCACACTGAAAGCATGCCTTATTTCCTTGCTGTTGTTGCTGTGGCGGGTTTCGTGGAACTGGTGGCTGTTGTTGCTGGTTCTGATTCGCAGGCCTTGAGCTCCTGCAATCTTTAGCTTCATGACCTACCCTTAGACATCTCTGACAGCGGCCTTTACGACACTGACCACTGTGGTGTTTGTTGCACCTGTTACACAGTGGATGAATTCCCCGATATCCACTCTGCCCCTGACCACCAGACGATTGCTGACTCGGGCTCTGGTAATCACTAGTCTTGCGCTGCTGCTATGCTTGAGACTGTACAGTAGCTGAACCCCTGCTGGAATCCCCTTCCCATTTCCGCTTGTTGTCACTGGGATTAGCAGGAGTAGCTGGAGTGGTAGCGATAGTAGTAGCGCTGATACGTTTAGGCAGCCTGTTCTGTTCCACTGCCTGATCGGTGAGGCGATGAGCTAGCTTGACGATCTGTTGAAGAGTGCCAAGATTCGCTGAGGTTACGTGGCTTTGAATCTCCGGCACCAGACCATTGAGATACAGTTCGATACGCTTAATGGGAGGGTCTACCATAGTAGGACACAAAATAGCCAACTCATTCGATCTTTTGGTGTATGCTTCAATTTCTGACCCCGTCATTTTCAAGTGGTAAAACTCTACCTCCAGCTTATGAATATCATCACGGCTACAGTATTCCTCTTTGATCAACTCCTTGAAACCATTCCAGGGTGTGGCGTTAGCAACAGCCAACCCTAACATCTGAACTTGCGCATTCCACCAAGTCAGCGCAATGCCTTCTAGAGTACTAGTGGCGTACTTCACCCTGCGAGCCTCAGGGCATTCACACATTTCAAATACGAACTCGAGCTTTTCAAACCAATGGAGGAGTCCAACCGCTCCTTCTGTGCCACTAAAAGTAGTAGGACGACAGTCCATGAAAGTCTTGAAGGTGCAAACAGGTGGCTGAGCGTGCTGACCTGTTGTGTATAAGAATCCAGGACAAGATTAAACACAAGAGTTGGTTTAGGAGTGTAGGATCTAAAAATCCTAGTGTGAGTTACAACTGCAGGGTATACCTCCTGCTTGTGCGGCTGCAAGTGCCGCAGCAACTCGCTCGTTAATGAGAGCCGTCAACTGGGCTTGTGTCATGTTAATGCGTCCAGACATGATCTTCATAGCAAAGATAACATAAGTGAGAGAGGTTCGCAAATAGTGCGATGACAGAAGAGAGTAAGCACACAAGTGTTCTCATGCAATAGTGTTACGTTAATCTAAGCATACCCTGAGCAAAGTTCTATGCAATTCTAGCAAGTAGGCAATAAGACATGTACCATATTACCTAGGATGTTGAGTCTTGCACGTGGAGCGAGGCGTCGTTGTGGATCGTTGAGCACTGTTTCGGTTATAGTCTGGTTTTAATAAAAAACGTTTCCCTTTATTAAAACCGAGTTCTCTATAACCAATGGCTTTGATACCAATCTGTCACACCCCCAAAATCCACACGCGGTGTACCACCGCTTGGAGGCGTGACATGACCAGGATCAAGCCACCAATCATATTGAACATAAGTAAATAGTAAAAGTCATTCATCAATACGATAGGTGTTTTCAAACCAAACATAAAACAAGTGTGTAGCGGAAGCAATAATGTAAGACCCAACATAAGTTTAAGTACAAAATGTCATAATGTTTAATAACACATTCACGATCCATGTCCACAACGACCGTGCCTCCCGTGCCAGCTCCAAAAGTACCTAAGGTCCTGCAAGGCATGTAACAGAGAGTCAACAACTAGTTGAGCGAGTTCACAGTAGGTTATTTAGTTATAATGTTCGTATCGTAAATCGTATGTTCGTTTAGTAATCATGTATCGTATGTAATAGCATCGCGGCCCTCTAGGCATGTTTGCGAAGTTTAGTGGGGGTTTCCCATGTTTTCTAGACTAGGTATATTTGTATCGCGGCCCTCCAGGCATGTTTGCGAAGATTAAAGTATAGTTCGCGGCCATTCCAGGCATGTTTGCGAAGATTGTTCTAGTATCGCGGCCGATCCCGGCATGTTTGCGAAGAGAAGTATATGTATCACTAGTCTAGTAGTATCTACCATTGACCTTCCTCTCTCGAGGCCTATGGTATGAAATTCCGATAACTCTTAAGCATAAATAATCAATCAACCCATTCCCAACCCCGGGAATCCCATGCCTTGGTAGAAGTGTGAACTCACCTTGTTTGCTCGGTATGTTAGTGCTTCTAGTGTAAATAAATGATTAGGTCCGTTACACACGACCTAGGGTACATTGCACATAAACTCGATGTGAGTGTTACATTCAATTAGGGTTTACACCCCCTTGATGTCCAAACAACTGTGATTCGTGTGGTAATTGTGTACAGAATGATAACACACCGTAATATACAGTTACGTTCAGCAATATACAGTATCCTATAATCACATATATAGAAGAAGTACAGTAGCATGTTGTTCCTCATGCAAGATCTTGAACTTGACATCATAATAAACTCATTCTTTTCAAGCTTCAATCATGTAATATTTCTAAAGTTCGGTTCATGTTTTCAATTTAAAACTCAGACAACAGATTACTCATGAAACTCAGATCAATCCAAACAACATAAAGGTAGGACTTGGTTCCTTATGATAAAACTAGGGACAAATCTTCCCTATGATAAAGCTAAGGACAAAGTTCCTTAGGATAAAGCTAAGGACAAAGTTCCTTAGGATAAAGCTAGGACTAGCATTCCCCTTGAAAAGTTCGGACAACACACATTAGCTTCCTTAGGTTAAAACTAGGACAATCTTCCTTAGGATAAAACTAAGGACAAACTTTCCCCCTTGTTAAAAGTCTGACCATATGAAACATAAAGCTCGGACTAGATCTTTCCTTATAAAACTTGGACCCTTACCTTCATATATATAAAGTTTGGACACTATATCACAATTAAAAGGTCGGACTAACATCCTAGATATGAAACTCGGACCAAGGGGCTCCCCCTTATAAATTCGGACAGGAGAACTCCTCCTCTTAAAAATTCGGACAGGATGTCCCATATACAAAAGTCGGACCAAACACCCCATTTAAAACTCGGACCATACGCGTAATAACAGTTACGTTTTTACGATCAGGAAACCCTAATTTCATTCATTGACCTGCTGTAATCAAATTATCAATCATCAATCCTAACATATCATGATCTAAACATCAGGAAAGAGATTACACATCCAATCATAACCATTTCACAATAATCAGAATCAATCAATTAAACACAGAACCTTCATATGAAGAACAAGAGTTTTGTATGAATCAACAATCAATTATTAACAACAAATAACCATTAAACAATTACCTTGGATTGATTCTAAATGAATTGAAAGATCAAGATTGATGCAGAAGAATTGTGCCAAAGAGAAAGAAGATGATTTTAAGAGAGGGTTGTAGAGAAATCTTGAAGATACGTATAATGATTAAGGGTAAGGGTTTTGTTTTATTTTATTTTCACAATTAACACTAAACACCCTTAAGTATCATCTTCTATATAAAACACACTCATCACAAAATAATTTACAGTTTCATCACCAAGTTCATGTATTTGTCAATCTTTCATAAATAACACATAACCATGCACAATCACAACATACTTTATCGAACCAAAACATATACTGTTACAAAGCAAACCAATTGTGCAAGTAAGCAACTTAACAAACAGTGAACGTGCAATAAATGCGAAAGTGGAATCTCAGAAACTCGAGTTGTCACATTATCCCCAACTTGAAAGAAATTTCGTCCCGAAATTTAGCATGCGGTTACTGAGGAAGCTAGGTAAGTTATCGTTTACTGGTTTTCCTGGGGTGTCACATCATCCCCCCGTTGATTTGGAATTTCTTCCCGAAATTTTGTAGTAGCTTCAGCCTCAGTAGTAGTTGTATTGTTTTCGAACAACTGGGGATATTTGAGTTCCATTTGGTCTTCTCGTTCCCAGGTAAACTCTGGGCCACGACGGGAGTTCCAACGAACTCGAACAAGAGGTATTCTGGTGTTCTTGAGGACCTTAACATCCCGGTCCGTGATTTCAACAGGTTCCTCGACGAATCGCAACTGTTCATCGATAGCGAGCTCCTTCAAAGGAACTACGTGGGTCTCATCTGACAGACACTTCTTCAGATTCGACATGTGGAAAACGTTGTGAACTTCACTGAGTTCAGCTGGTAAGTTCAGTCTGTAGGCCACTTTGCCTATTTTCTCTATGACTTCAAACGGTCCAACGTATCGTGGATTGAGTTTGCCCCTTTTGCCAAAACGAACAACACCCTTCCAGGGTGAAACTTTGAGTAGTGCTCGATCCCCAACCTGGAACTCAAGTAGTTTCCTGTCTTTATCTGCGTATGCTTTCTGGCGATCACGAGCTACCGCCATGCGTTGTCGTATTTGAGCAATCTTTTCAGTAGTATCAACTACCATTTCTGGACCTGTGATCTGACTGTCACCCACCTCTGCCCAACAAAGAGGTGATCGGCATTTACGCCCGTACAATGCCTCAAATGGAGCAGCTTTAATGCTGGTGTGGTAGCTGTTATTGTACGAAAATTCCACGAGTGGCAGATGTTTTTCCCAGCCCTTGCCAAAGTCAATTACGCACGCCCGAAGCATGTCTTCTAGAGTTTGAATAGTGCGCTCAGACTGCCCATCTGTCTAAGGATGATAAGCTGTGCTCATGTCTAAACGAGAGCCAAAAGATTTGTGCATTGCCTGCCACAGTTCTGAAGTAAAACGTGCATCACGATCAGAAATAATAGAGGTGGGCACCCCGTGCCTCGAGACAACTTCCTTAAGGTATACGTCTGCTAGAGTGGAGAACTTATCCATTTCCTTGATAGCCAGGAAGTGAGCAGACTTTGTGAGTCGATCCACGATCACCCAAATAGTATCATTTCCACGCTGAGATCTAGGTAGGCCAGTAACAAAGTCCATGGAAATTTGTTCCCATTTCCATTGTGGTATCTCAGGTTGCTGGAGTGGGCCTGACGGTTTCTGATATTCCGCTTTGACTCTCGCACAAGTCAAACACTTGCTAACGTAAGTTGCTATGTGGGCCTTCATGCTAGGCCACCAATATGTAGTTCTGAGGTCGTGGTACATCTTATCCGAACCAGGATGTACTGAGTAGCGAGACTTATGAGCTTCATTCATTACAAGCTCGCGTAAATTACCATAGAGTGGGACCCAGATGCGTCCTGTTACATAGTAGGCGCCGTCTGCCTTTTGTTCTAACCGTTGCCTTGAGCCGCGTAGGGCTTCAGCCCTGACGTTTTCCGGTTTCAATGCTTCTACCTGAGCATCTCGTATCTGAGAAGGAAGACTGGACTGAATAGTGAGTTGCAACGCTCGTACACTCCTAGGTGTAGTATCCCAACGACTACTTGAAATTCTCCCATTGACATCGGGATTAGGTCTATCAAGTATTCCTCATCGTCAATGCTTAATTTACAGCCTCGAGAAACATCACAAACTATAAAACTTTTGTTGTCCCCTATTTCAACTTCTAAGGGCACAGATAATTTCGTCAATACAAATGAAGGATGTCGAATAAATCCATGTGAAATAAAGGATTTATTCGCACCCGTATCAAACAATACACGTGCTGGAATTGAGTTAATTGTGAATATACCTGAAACCACATCGGGTTCTGTCTTCGCTTCAGCCGCGGTTAGTTGGAAGGACCTAGCCTTCGCTTTGGGAGCTTCTGTTGGGGATTCTTTAACATCTCTCTTTCCAACTAAGTCCGGACATTCGGACTTTTTGTGGCCTGGTTGATAACATTTGTAGCAAACAGAGACTTTTCCCGGGCATAGCGAGGCCGTGTGCCCCGTCTTATTACATATGGGGCATGGCTTGTCTTTGAACCGACATTCCCCTTTGTGTCCCTTCCCGCACACTTTACAACTTGGCGACCCACTTTAGTATCCACCTTCTTTCCCGATTCTCCAGTTCGGGCTTTCTTTGTAGGGCTTGGATTCACATCATGTGCCCTTCGCTCACCTCTTTCGACTTGCTTCTTCAACTCGATTTCCCGTTCCCGAGTAACGTTAATGATTTCGGTAAGGGTCTCGTATTTTGAAGGAGTCATAAACTCCCTATATTCAGCGCTCAACATATTGTAGTAGTAGTATATTTTCTGTTCTTCGTTCGTCACCAATTCACTACTAAACTTCATTTTATCCATAAACATCGCCGTGATCTTGTCTATGGTTTCACCCTTGTGCCTAAGTTGCATGAACTCTTCCTTGATTTTGTTAATGACCGCTTTGGGACTATGATGTTTAAGAAATGGTGTCTTAAACTCTTCCCATGTCATGGCCCTTGCCGCTTCGGCCCCTATTTCATTCTTTTTGTTATCCCACCAATCCTTGGCTTGTCCTCTTAACTGACCCGTTCCGTAGGCAACGAAATCGCTTTCGTCGCAATGTGTCCTTTCAAACACCCCATTATAGATTGGCGGTTTACACGCCATGAATTCCTTGTACGAACACCCTTTGCGTTCTACCGTTTTCTCCTTCATAAGGTTGACGATATCCTCCAACCTTTTAACTCGCTCTTCTACAAGTGACAACACCGTGCCTTGAATTTTGTCTATAAACCCAGATAGACTTCTTTCAATTGCCTTCCCTACCTCTTCGGCAATTATCTCTTTCATTTGTTCAGTGCTTGTTTGCACCGGATTATCATCATTCCCATCAGACATCTTGAAACGGAAATGTTTACATTTAAACGTTAAACATTTCATTCATAGCATTGCTTCATTTGTTTTGATTTAGCCAAGTTTCCAACTTGCTTTAACCATTCACATCTAATGCACTTTCCGGGTTTGAGTGTGTTAATACACTCTTCCCATGCATTTTAATTCGTTTCTTATTTCTTACGCAATGTATAATCTACTAACATAATAAGTTAATTCTTATCGGACGATCGATCAAGCTTGAACCGAACACTTTGTTGACAACCTTAAGCTCTGATTACCAACTTGTAACACCCATCTTTTATTTAATGTAAATATGCGATATATATAAATACTACGATCATTTTATACCATAAGATCCAAAAATAGAGTATTAAAGTAACAAACATTAGTTTTCTACTGACTAATTTAAACATCCAAAAGTTGTTTAGCAAACAATTTACATCATAAACATTGTTTAAAACGAGTTAATTTATGCGGAAGCTTCAAAAGTCGTGTTCGGTTCTTTGACATTTGCTTGACCGCCATCCGTAAGATCCATCTTGTCACCTAGGGTCAAAACCATTAAAACATTAGTTTCAACATTGTTATATAGTACATAAACACAAGATCCAACATCATATTGTGAATAATAAAATACTAGTTTTTCTGGTTCCACCGTAACTTACGGTGTCACCGTAAGTTACGGTAGGTCCTGGAAGTTTCTGGTCTACCGTAAAACAGGGGTAAACCACCGTAAGCTCCTGACCTCTACCGTAAGTTACGGTACTACCGTAATTTACGGTAGTCCCTGGAATTCCATCCTTTGTTTAATTTGTTCATTACACTCAAACCTAAATCTCGGATTTCGCTTTTCTAACATACCAATACATTAAATTCTCGTATTTCTAATATGTTACATAAGAACCAATATCAAAGATCAATCAATCATATTCCGGAGCATTAACCATGCTTTATTTGATTATTCAACCCGTTTGGCTCGTCTAAGGAATCCTCCCATATGACGACTACCAACGAGTTCCAACCAATTTTTACCAATCATTCAATATAGCGACATCACCGCGTTAACTCAAAACAACCCTTATTCTAAAATTCAACTACGCATATTATAATCATCAACATTTACTTAACATAACGGGTCAAGTTACATACCTTCAAAGTAGGCCTTTCAAACGTGGTTCGCCACCCGCTTGTCCA
The DNA here is from genome assembly GCA_030545235.1 of Helianthus tuberosus. Lineage (NCBI taxonomy): Eukaryota > Viridiplantae > Streptophyta > Magnoliopsida > Asterales > Asteraceae > Helianthus > Helianthus tuberosus. The sequence continues at coordinate 2,979,848 of JARYGA010060172.1, forward strand.
CTTGACGCTCCTGCGCCCGTTCCTATAGAGTTCATTTATGATATGTTTAAAACTCTTTTTAAATCATAATTCGCATAATACACCAAAACATCATAATTATGCGTTTAAACTTGGAATTTCAGTTTTAAGCCTTCATAGAGGCATTTCAACAAACACTTTATGAGCAGATTTTTACATGATTAAACATCTAATCTCTAGTTTATCATTTAGCCCTAATTTCACATCATTCAAACTTTTTACATGATTGATAACTTCTAATTTTCTGGAATCACTTCAAAATTGCCAAATTACACTAGATCAACAATCTAATTCCTAGTGTTCATCAAATTACACATAACCCACTAATCACCTACAATGTTGTTCATAGGTTTCACTAAAATTTCATATGATTTCACTTGTATTTGTCTAGGGTTTATCCCTAGACACTATAGTTGTTCCTAAATCATCATAATACACACATGCAACCTTAATTTCAGATTTTTCCCAAATCATGAGAATTTCAAGTTGAGAGATTTCTCAAAATTTTACATACCTTGTAATCCTCTTGTGATGAGGATTAATAATCTATGCTTGATTTTCGTTTTGGACCAGATTTGCACCTCCAATTTGAGAGTTTAAGTAAGGTTTCTAGGGTTTGAGAGTGGGGTGTCGCCCCCTGCTTGCTCTGATCGACCAGACCCCCAAAATGGGGTGTTTGGTTTTGTTTTTATTTGTTTAATTAAAATCAAGTTTAAATTTTTAACAACTTAAGCCCCTCCACTTTGATCAACATGTAATTTGGTTGCTTTTTAATCCTACTATAAGTTATTTCTAGACTATTAACTAACTAGGTTAAAATTCCTAGTTAGTAAATTCTCATTTATTTATACTTTATATTTCTAATATAAAGTTTTATATTTTCGGGGTGTTACAGTTGGTTTGGCCCTTGTTCCTGTAACTCGAATCCTAGGTCGGTATATCCCATTTTAATTTTACACCAATGTGAACCTTACGCCTTTTTTACTCTCTGATCGAGGTTCTCGGCATTGAAAAAACTTCGTAAACTAAATCACACGTGTATATGTTGACATTTAAGAGATATACAGTCAAGAAAATCAAGGGCAATGGTGATATATATGCGGATTAGACACCAAAAAAAACACTCAACAAATGGCTACAATTTAAAGAATGTGTTTAGTGACGGCATTAGATTCCTAACTGATGGAGAAAGGTCTGGTGGCAAGAAAAGCTGCTTCTAGGAGGTTGTCAAGTGTTTTCGCTCGACGATTCCATTCTTGGGTGGTTGGTTTGGCCCTGTTCCTGTAACTCGAATCCTAGCCCGGTATATCCCATTTTAATTTGACACCATTGTGAACCTTACGCCTTTTTTACTCTCTGATCGAGGTTCTCGGCATTGAAAAATCTTCATAAACTAAATCACACGTGTATATGTTGACATTTAAGAGATATACAAACAAGAAAATCAAGGGCAATGGTGATATATATGCGGATTAGACACCAAAAAAAACACTCAACAAATGGCTACAATTTAAGGAATGTGTTTAGTGACGGCATCAGATTCCTAATTGATGGAGAAAGGTCTGGTGGCAAGAAAAGCTGCTTCTAGGAGGTTGTCAAGGGTTTTCGCTCGACGATTCCATTCTTGGGTGGTTGGTTTGGCCCTTGTTCTTGTAACTCGAATCCTAGCCCGGTATATCCCATTTTAATTTTACACCATTGTGAACCTTACGCCTTTTTTACTCTCTGATCGAGGTTCTCGGCATTGAAAAATCTTCGTAAACTAAATCACACGTGTATATGTTGACATTTAAGAGATATACAGTTAAGAAAATCAAGGGCAATGGTGATATATATGCGGATTAGACACCAAAAAAACACTCAACAAATGGCTACAATTTAATGAATGTGTTTAGTGAGGGCATCAGATTCCTAATTGATGGAGAATGGTCTGGTGGCAAGAAAAGCTGCTTCTAGGAAGTTGTCAAGTGTTTTCGCTCGACGATTCCATTCTTGGGTGGTTGGTTTGGCCCTTGTTCCTGTAACTCGAATCAAAGCCCGGTATATCCCATTTTAATTTTACACCATTGTGAACCTTACTCCTTTTTTACTCTCTGATCGAGGTTCTCGGCATTGAAAAATCTTCATAAACTAAATCACACGTGTATATGTTGACATTTAAGAGATATACAGTCAAGAAAATCAAGGGCAATGGTGATATATATTCGGATTAGACACCAAAGAAAAAACGCTCAACAAATGGTTACAATTTAAGGAATGTGTTTAGTGACGGCATCAGATTCCTAATTGATGGAGAAAGGTCTGGTGGCAAGAAAAAAAGCTTCTTGGAGGTTGTCAAGTGTTTTCACTCGACGATTCCATTCTTGGGTGGTTGGTTTGGCCCTTGTTCTTTTAACTCGAATCCTAGCCCGGTATATCCCATTTTAATTTTACACCATTGTGAACCTTACACCTTTTTTACTCTCTGATCGAGGTTCTCGGCATTGAAAAATCTTCGTAAACTAAATCACACGTGTATATGTTGACATTTAAGAGATATACAGTCAAGAAAATCAAGGGCAATGGTGATATATATGCGAATTAGACACCAAAATAAACACTCAACAAAAGGCTACATTTTAAGGAATGTGTTTACTGACGGGATCAGATTCCTAATTGATGGAGAAAGGTCTGGTGGCAAGAAAAGCTGCTTCTAGGAGGTTGCCAAGTGTTTTCGCTCGACGATTCCATTCTTGGGTTGTTGGTTTGGCCCTTGTTCCCATAACTAGAATCCAAGCCCAGTATATCCCATTTTAATTATACACCATTGTGAACCTTACGCCATTTTTACTCTCTGATCGAGGTTCTCGGCATTGAAAAATCTTCGTAAACTAAATCACACGTGTATATGTTGACATTTAAGAGATATACAGACAAGAAAATGAAGGGCAATGGTGATCTATATGCGGATTAGACACAAAAAAAACAATCAACAAATGGCTACAATTTTAGGAATGTGTTTAGTGACGGCATCAGATTCCTAATTGATGGAGAAAGGTCCGGTGGCAAGAAAAGCTGCTTCTAGGAGGTTGCCAAGTGTTTTCGCTCGACGATTCCATTCTTGGGTTGTTGGTTTGGCCCTTTTTCCCGTAACTCGAATCCTAGCCCAGTATATCCCATTTTAATTATACACCATTGTGAACCTTACGCCATTTTTACTCTCTGATCGAGGTTCTCGGCATTGAAAAATCTTCGTAAACTAAATCACACGTGTATATGTTGACATTTAAGAGATATACAGATAAGAAAATGAAGGGCAATGGTGATCTATATGCGGATTAGACACAAAAAAAAACACTCAACAAAAGGCTACATTTTAAGGAATGTGTTTAGTGACGGCATCAGATTCCTAATTGATGGAGAAAGGTCTGGTGGCAAGAAAAGCTGCTTCTAGGAGGTTGCCAAGTGTTTTCGCTCGACGATTCCATTCTTGGGTTGTTGGTTTGGCCCTTGTTCCCGTATCTCGAATCCTAGCCCAGTATATCCCATTTTAATTATACACCATTGTGAACCTTACGCCATTTTTACTCTCTGATCGAGGTTCTCGGCATTGAAAAATCTTCGTAAACTAAATCACACGTGTATATGTTGACATTTAAGAGATATACAGACAAGAAAATGAAGGGCAATGGTGATCTATATGCGGATTAGACACAAAAAAAACAATCAACAAATGGCTACAATTTAAGGAATGTGTTTAGTGACGGCATCAGATTCCTAATTGATGGAGAAAGGTCTGGTGGCAAGAAAAGCTGCTTCTAGGAGGTTGCCAAGTGTTTTCGCTCGACGATTCCATTCTTGGGTGGTTGGTTTGGCCCTTATTCCTGTAACTCGATTCCATTCGTAAACTATCTTAACTAACCAAGCATCAATCATCCAACATAATTACTTATAATCAAGAATTCAATATCAATAACAAGGTTGCAAACTAATCATCAAAGATTAACATAGAAAATACTTCAAATGTCATTACAAACAAAGTTTAACAAACTAATGGTTATAATCTAGCAAGGGATTGTTGTGTTTTTGCCCAAAGGCTACAATAATACATAAATCATAATCTAAGTACTTGAAAGATTAACAAAAACATGGAAAGATTAGAAAATCAAACCATAAACAAGTACTAGACTAAGGATCCGGGTAGTAATCGAGCTAAACGAGACAATGTGGCTTGAATCCGGGTGAAAGCTAATGCCTCCGGAGCCTGAAAATCGCCTGAGAGCTCTCCAAAAATCCAGAATATCGAGCAGAATGTCTCTGCTGTGTTTTTATACTTTTTGCTGTTGCACGGTCGTTCTCCATATGGAACGACCGTTCACTTTATTCAATTATTAAGGATGGGTCACCATACTGCATACGTCATCGGATCGTTGACCAGATCTGAAATGGCACGACCGTTCTTTGTGTGGAACGGTCGTTCAGTTCCGGGCTTCATGTTGCACGCCAAGTCGCACCTACCGTTCAGTTCCGAGACTCTGCTGATTCACCGGAGACGCACGGTCGTTCCTCAGATGGAACGCCCGTTTATCACCTAGTCACGCTTGTTTCCCTGGAATGCCCATCCGCACCGATCGTTCATTGCCGAGATGATCAGCGTTGTCGGAGATGCACGACCGTGCATCAGGTGGAACGGTCGTTCCACAGGCCCAGTTCAGAATCCTTAACAGAAAGTCTGCAGCTTTGTCGTTTTGTCCGGAAAGTCCTCGTTTTTGCTATCATCTTGTCTGGAATGCAGTTTTAGGCCTGTAAACACAAATGTAGATAAATAAGTATCCGAACGACGGTTTTACGGCCAAAAACGCATAAAATAGGGGTAAAACGGGGAACTAAAATATGTGTAAATTAGAGTGTATCAGAGGTTGTCAAGTGTTTTCGCTCGACGATTCCATTCTTCGGTGGTTGGTTTGGCCCTTGTTCCTGTAACTCGAATCCTAGCCCGGTACATCCCATTTTAATTTTACACCATTGTGAACCTTACGCATTTTTTACTCTCTGATCGAGGTTCTCGGCATTGAAAAGTATTCGTAAACTAAATCACACGTGTATATGTTGACATTTAAAAGATATACAGTCAAGAAAATCAAGGGCAATGGTGATATATACGCAGATTAGACACCAAAAAAAAACACTCAACAAACGGCTACAATTTAAGGAATCTGTTTAGTGACGGCATCAGATTCCTAATTGATGGAGAAAAGTCTGGTGGCAAGAAAAGCTGCTTCTAGGAGGTTGTCAAGTGTTTTCGCTCGACGATTCCATTCTTGGGTGGTTGGTTTGGCCCTTGTTCCTTTAACTCGAATCCTAGCCCGGCATATCCCATTTTAATTTTACACCATTGTGAACCTTCCGCCTTTTTTACTCTCTGATCGAGGTTCTCGGCATTGAAAAGTCTTCGTAAACTAAATCACACGTGTATATGTTGACATTTAAGAGATATACAGTCAAGAAAATCAAGGGCAATGGTGATATATATGCGGATTAGACACCAAAAAAAATAGTCAACAAATGGCTACAATTTAAGGAATGTGTTTAGTGACGGCATCAGATTCCTAATTGATGGAGAAAGGTTTGGTGGCATGAAAAGCTGCTTCTAGGAGGTCGTCAAGTGTTTTCACTCGAAGATTCCATTCTTGGGTGGTTGGTTTGGCCCTTGTTCATGTAACTCGAATCCTAGCCCGGTACATTGTTGGTGCACACATCTGTCGTCTTCGTCTTGTATCGAGTCTCAGTTCGGTGCGGGTTCGGTGCGGATATAATCAAGCATGATGTCATCATCCTTGATGATGACATCACACAAGTGACATCATTGTTTGCATCATGCACTAAAGACAAAATAGAAGTTGAAAGTTGCATGGAATCAGATTGCATGAACGATTTCGCTTCAAGACAATTATGTCAATTTCGCTTGAGAGGTGTCGCTTGAAGCATTCATGTTTGCTTCAAGCGAAATCATGATAAGTATATATAGGTTAGTTGACTTGTCATTTGTAACAGTTTTTGGCCAAGTGTACCGAAGTGCTGCCGGTTTCTCTTCTGATTGTAAAGGTTGTAATATCAATATAAAAGAGGTTTAAAGTGTGAAACAAGCTGTTATCACGTCCGTTTCTTAGTTTCCGCCTCTGAAACGGACTAGAACTCTTCCGAACGACTCGTTTAGGTCGGAATCCGATCCTACAATTGGTATCAGAGCCAGTGAAGAAGAGTTCTTGTTGATTCAGCCGTAAAATCTGTTTCTACACCTTTCTTTTTCGAAAAACAAAACTTTTTACGGTCAAAATCGGACATATTTCACATATATTGTACATAAACATGGTTTAATCAATCCTTGAAAGTTTCAAGTTTAAAATCAGCCTAAATCTTGTAGTTTTGTGTGTTTTCGCTTCAACTGCTCGTTAATATGATGACATCAGCAACATTTTGTACATGATTTCGCTTCAAGTTGATGATAATCTGTTGATTTTCGCTTCAAGTTGATGTATTTCTGTTGATTTCGCTTCAAGTTGAGAACATTATTTGATTTCGCTTGAATAGTTGAAGCGAAACTGATCTGATTGCATTTCGCTTGAAAATACGTTGGCATTTGCTTGAATCTGGCATCCACTTGAAACCTGCAGTACACTTGAAACATTCTGATGTCTTGCCTGAATTTTGCTGTTAATTGAAAACACGTATCGTATGTAGTGAAAATGCTTCAAGTCCTGTGAATGTATCGGTTTATATAGTACATGTGATTGTGTCTAAGATAGTGGGTATATTGGTCAAATTGTATTGTGTGTCACGAGATTCAACAATTAAAAAAATAATATCATTGAACTGTCTAATCACTATTTGATATAGTGTTTTGTAATTCATAGTTGTAGCCCACTACAGTGTTTACGGTCCAATGAGATTTTAGAAGACATTATAGTTGTTGACTATATTAGATAGTAAGGTCCAATCATATATTAAAGTAATTCAGACTCCATGTGCTTTGTGGATAAGTGTTTGTTAGTCATGAGTGTTTTGCATTAAAATAGTCTTTATCCTGTTGAATATTAAATGTGAATGATTCTTAAAAGTTGCAATTGTCGGCTGCATTGAGAGTTGTTGTTTGCATGTCTTGAAACTTGGTAAAATTTACATGTGACATAGATTACTAAAAAAATTACGTTAATGTTTGTCGACCTATAGTGTTGTTATTAAAATTGTTTTTGATTGATAAGCCCATGTAACTTTGTGATTTTGTTCGGCCCATATGTTTAGTTGTTATTTTAGTTTCAAAATTTTCATATGATATTTTTAATTGCTGAAGTATTAATGTGTGGCCCATATCATTTTACAACATCAATTAGAGTGTTCGATCATCTTTTTGCACAAGAATCATTTCAGATCACATGAAGTTAGCCAAATTGTTCAGTTCGCACTAAAACTGTTCGGGTTGAGTGATTTGACCTCCATTTCATACGAGTTTGGATTTTAGTCAGTTCGCACAGTTTGAACAGTCTGGTCAAGTGGTTTGAGTCGTGGTTTCTGTCAGTTCGTACAGTTTGGAGTTCAAAGATTTCAAAGGGTCAAGTCATTTGAATTCGATTCGGGTCATAGCAGTCCGCACAGTTGGTTTGTCAGCTTTGACTTTGAAACATGGAAATGGAGTTGTTGAATAAGTCATTTGACATGTTTGTAGCTTTTGACCATGAAACAACAACGATGACCATTGATAGATATTGTCATTTAGTCGTGGAAATGGAAAGATTGAAAATTAAGAAAGACAATGATGAATGGATTGATAAACTTGCTAATGCATTACCACAACAAAAATGGGGAAATTATCTGTTGATTGTAAAACATATGAGAAAAAAGGAAAATATGAGTCTAGCAAAATTTATTCAGAAGATTGAGGAGCATGAGTTGGATATCCAGGAAAAAGCAAAAGTAGAAACTGACAAAGCAGAAGTTGAAGAAAGTTCAACAAAGGAAACTGAGGGACAGAAAGCTGAAATAGAATCTGAAGAACCAGTGATTGAAAAACTTGTTGAAGTTGAAAAGATTGTCGAAGTTGAGAAGATAGTTGAAAAATTGGTTGAAGTTGAAAAACCGTGTTCAAAGTGTTCAGAATCTTGCAAAGTTTGTGAAGAAAAAGATAAGAAGATTGTTGAATTAGAGAAGATTAAAGAAGACTTACTGTCTGATGTGAAGTACATTAAAGAATCATATGATGTGCTAAACAGAACAGTTGACAGTTTGAAGAAAACAAATTCAGAGATTGAAAAAGCAATGGATAAAATGAGTGCAACATTAATGACAAAGCAGAAAGTCATCAATGAGTACATCGAAGATTGTGCAAAGCTAAAGAAAGATGTGGAACTTGAGAAGATTGAGAGTGAAAGGATTAAACGATTGTTGCTAAGCTATACTACTTGTGATTATTTGATTGATCGTGTTTATCCTACTGTTGCAGGTCTGGAAGCGTTCATGGACAAAAAGACTGAAGATACTGATACTGGTAAGAAACCAAGTGTCAAGTATAACAGATGTCCGCCCCCGATCCATGAAACTTATTCTCCCAGGAATCCAATTGAAGAGCGTCTAAAAAAGGCAGTCAACATCAAGTTAAAGTCTGAAATCATTGATGAATTACCAGACAATATTGATGTTACATTCACAGCGTCTGACACTGATCATGAGTCTGAGTTAGTAAAGAAAGTTGTCGATCAGGTGTTGGATACGGATGAGGAGTCAATACCGGAGTCTAAGTCTGAAAGTCAGAGTTCGTCAGAAAAGAGTCCGAGTTCACCGGTTAATAGGGTTTACAATAGAGAATTCCTATTATCAAAATATAATTTGAATGACGGGTTAATCAAAGTGGCATATACTTTGTATGATTCAGACAAATTATATTCTGATGAGGAATTTCCAATCAGAAGTGTAAAAACTGAAATGATCAAACAGGTTTTCAAATTAACAGAAATTAATATTTCTGATATAAAAGATTTAAATCTTAATGAAAAACCTAAAAAGTACACTTCAAGAGTTCAACAGAGATTGAACCAGAAAAAGGGTTATGGTTTTGGTTATGGTTTTCAAAAGAAACCAAACCATAACAGAAATTTCAAAAAGAAAGGTTTAGGATTTATTCCTCCTGAAAATTATGAAAATCAGAAAACTTATAAACCAAAAACAAAATTTGTTGCAGGAGGAAGTGCTGAAGATGAGCAGAAGAAACCATTCTGGAAGCAATCGAATCAAGAGTTTCTTGCTGAGGTAAAGAGGAATGTGAAGAAGTTTGCTCAAAGAGTTGATGGAAGAACTTGCTTCAAATGCCAAAAGGTTGGGCATATTGCTTGGAATTGTCAACAGTCCAACAATACAAAACAGGAAGTTACTTCTAACTCAAAACTGAAAGAAAAACTTGTCTTTGAGAAGAAACAATCAACTGAAAAATCGAAAGTGTTTGATAATTCTAGTTTTGAAAAAGGTGAAAGTTCAAAACGATTTTACAAAAGAAGAGGTGATTTAACCAAACAAAAATGGATTGTAAAATCTGAAAGAAGTTCTGACAATGAATCTGATTCCATAAAATCAGAGGAGTCATTTGTTGAGAAAAAGATTGTGAATTCCGTTCCTGAGGTGAACGATGAAAATTTTCCTTCATTGTCAAAGGAAAATTGGAAGTCGAAAGTGGGAAAGGTAGAGATCTCAAATCAATTCTTCGCTGATAAGGGAGAATTTGATGTTGAGAAGGCTTTCAACGGGAAAGTCAAACATATTTTCGGTAAGATGGTTGATAGGAAGGTAAAAGGTGCTCAAGAATTTTATAAATCAAAATGTTGGTGGGATAGATGTTTGCCACCAAAGTCACCCAAGGCTGGTGAGGCTTGGGTGGACGTTATGTTTGAGTAAAAACCGGACTTGCCGGAGCTCCCAGGTGGGTAAAAGTGGAGCAGGAATCGGCACTTTTCTTGAGAAATTCACGAAAGTGATTTCGACTTACAAGTGGTAAAACAGGGACATTAAGTTGTACTTGATTTTCTACAAGTGGTATTTTGAAAACAATATGATGAAACCCCTAACCTACAAGTGGTAAAATCAATCAAACTTATTTTCCGGAAAAACCATTTGATTAAAACAAACTTAAGTGTTTTGAAATCAATGGGAAAATAGTTTGTTGTGAGGGGGAGTTCTGATTGTTTATGCCAAGTGGATGGCGATTTGAAGTGATTTGATATCAGTTGTCATTTTATTGTACAGTTTATTTTCAAATTTCCTAAAATGTGTTTGCATTTTAGGGGGAGTAAAAATTTTAGAAAATCCAAAAACATTAGAAAATTTGAAAAAGCCAAAAACATGATAAAATCAAAAATGAGTTTTGTTGTCAAAAGAGGAAATGATAGTACATCAGTGGACGATCACAACATGCTAAAGAAATGGAAAGTCAAATGTGATAAACAATCTCACTGTGGATATGTCAGTAGGTTTTTGCACATTTAGTAAATTGTGATGAGATATAAACATAAAATTACTTGCGTCTACGTGGGGAACACCTCCAGGATATATAGGTAACCCCTGAAATCTTGTTTGAAGGGTCCCGTATTTTGAGATACTAGGTCTTTCTACTCAGTGATATCTGGGGTATTATCCCGGGACTTCTGATTTTGCGGAAGCAATGGCCTAGTCCCCGGAGAATACTTTCCGCATGCTTGAAAAATAGCGCAGCCCTCAGCAAATTGATGAAACAATAAAATTGATAGTCATTGCTGTTGTAATTCAAAAGATCCTCTAAAGGGGACACACCAAAAGTCGAAGCCGTCATCTCTTTGCGTATCGAAAGATCGACCTGAGCTCTCACGGCCCTCGCAATTAACCCCTTACAGATATCATCTAGGTATACTCACCTGTAAGACTGAATACTGGGGTCTGGATACGGGAGTATATACTGAGGTGGGACACATGTAGATGTTTAAGTCCTAAAACATTAATCTCGTATCTCGAAACAGTTGAACTTTGTGTGAAAATTTAAGTGGATCAGTATACTGACAATCTAAGTGAATTGTTTAGAACTTAAAATGTTTAAAGCTTAACGATGTTGGTGATTTGTCTCAAAAACTGATATGATCCTCTTACACAAACTCACAAAAATATTGTATGTAAATAGTTCATTTCTGCATTTTATTTCTGTTTTTTTCAAAATCCAAAAAGATTTTCGGTGTGTTTTAGCATAAATTTTGAAAAATTCAAAAAGATTTTAGACAACTGATGTTGAAGAGCTGATTTTCAAAATTTCAAGTGCTGAACATGACGAACAGGATTGGGAAAATTTGATTGAAAAGTTTTTCAGAGATAAAAAATTCGTTAAATGATCATTGTTAATGATTGATTGTATTTTGATTGGAGAAGGATCAGTGTTGGTGCATGAAATTTGATAAATTGTTAAATATTTTATTCTTGTGAATCTTATTTTTGGGTAGAGGATGTGCAGGATAGCAGAAAGAGTGCCAGGTTCCGATACCTGAGGATTCTGAAATTCTGTAAAAACCAGACTACGATCCCAGCATGTTTTGAGGGGGAGTCTGTTAAAGGGAGAGAGAATTGGAGATAGGATAGAGCCAGATAGAGATCCTGAAGGAAGTCCAAAGACTGATAAAGACTGAAGATTGAGAAGACTCGACACTTAAGACTCGTCAACATCTGAGGGGGAGTCTGTTGGTGCACACATCTGTCGTCTTCGTCTTGTATCGAGTCTCAGTTCGGTGCGGGTTCGGTGCGGATATAATCAAGCATGATGTCATCATCCTTGATGATGACATCACACAAGTGACATCATTGTTTGCATCATGCACTAAAGACAAAATAGAAGTTGAAAGTTGCATGGAATCAGATTGCATGAACGATTTCGCTTCAAGACAATTATGTCAATTTCGCTTGAGAGGTGTCGCTTGAAGCATTCATGTTTGCTTCAAGCGAAATCATGATAAGTATATTTAGGTTAGTTGACTTGTCATTTGTAACAGTTTTTGGCCAAGTGTACCGAAGTGCTGCCGGTTTCTCTTCTGATTGTAAAGGTTGTAATATCAATATAAAAGAGGTTTAAAGTGTGAAACAAGCTGTTATCACGTCCGTTTCTTAGTTTCCGCCTCTGAAACGGACTAGAACTCTTCCGAACGACTCGTTTAGGTCGGAATCCGATCCTACATACATCCCATTTTAATTTTACACCATTGTGAACCTTACGCCTTTTTTACTCTCTGATCGAGGTTCTCGGCATTGAAAAATATTCGTAAACTAAATCACACGTGTATATGTTGACATTTAAGAGATATACAGTCAAGAATATCAAGGGCAATTGTGATATATATACGGATTAGACACCAAAAAAAAACACTCAACAAATGGCTACAATTTAAGGAATGTGTTTAGTGACGGAATCAGATTCCTAATTGATGGAGAAAGGTCTGGTGGCAAGAAAAGCTGCTTCTAGGAGGTTGTCAAGTGTTTTCGCTCGACGATTCCATTCTTGGGTGGTTGGTTTGGCCCTTGTTCCTGTAACTCGAATCCTAGCCCCGGTATATCCCATTTTAATTTTACACCATTGTGAACCTTACGCCTTTTTTACTCTCTGATCGAGGTTCTCGGCATTGAAAAATCTTCGTAAACTAAATCACACGTGTATATGTTGACATTTAAGAGATATACAGTCAAGAAAATCAAAGGCAATGGTGATATACATGCGGATTAGACACAAAAATAAAACACTCAACAAATGGCTACAATTTAAGGAATGTGTTTAGTGATGGCATCAGATTCCTAATTGATGGAGAAAGGTCTGTTGGCAAGAAAAGCTGCTTCTAGGAGGTTGACGTGTGCGTATATATACATAATATTTTGCAATGAATTACACACGATTGGGTTTTAAATTTATAAAAGTGATTATTACTTTTACATCAAAACACACACGAAAGAGGCAAGTGTACCCCGTCATATATGTAATAAAGTATCGGTAAGAACCAAGTATCGATCCAAGGAAATGGGCGGAGAATTAGTACTAGACCTTTGTCACTAAACTACCGGTAAAAACATAGGTTTTGTGATTTTAAACTAAACTAAAGTAAACATAACCAAATACATAATAAAAACATAATAGAAAGTAGATAAAAAGCCTTGCTAAATACACAACCACAGCATGTCAACTAAGTCAGTTTTGGCACTAGAAGCATTCGGTCAATTTTCCAATTTAAAACAATTAGTATCCCTTTCGGGAATCCTAACATGACAATCACTCGGAAAGCTAAAACGATAAACACACTTTAACCACCTAAAATTGTTCTTTAATGCACAATTGATAAATGTCTATGAAAATCTCTTAAAAATAAGTTAGTCAGCCGTTAGGATTATTCTAACCTCACTTAAACAAGGAAAGCAACACCGATAAACACAATGCAACCACCGAGACAAGCATAAACTAGATTAAATCACAACCAAGTTCATTTTACAAATCTTGCACAAAAATTCACTAAGATAGCAATTTTGGCCTAAACTACTAACTAAGCTAACAAATCATGGCAAGAATTTATAACAACACCATCTAACCCGTTTAGGTCCTTACGTGACGGCAAGCTCTCTTGATTAACAATAATTACATTTTATTAAATCACTAACCATTTCTAGTATCATGATGCATACATTTAAACCAAGTTAAACTAGTTAACCAAATTCAAAGTTTACTAATACAAGATTAATTAAGCTTCATTTTTCAACTATCTTAACTAACCAAGCATCAATCATCCAACATAATTACTTATAATCAAGAATTCAATATCAATAACAAGGTTGCAAACTAATCATCAAAGATTAACATAGAAAATACTTCAAATGTCATTACAAACAAAGTTTAACAAACTAATGGTTATAATCTAGCAAGGGATTGTTGTGTTTTTGCCCAAAGGCTACAATAATACATAAATCATAATCTAAGTACTTGAAAGATTAACAAAAACATGGAAAGATTAGAAAATCAAACCATAAACAAGTACTAGACTAAGGATCCGGGTAGTAATCGAGCTAAACGAGACAATGTGGCTTGAATCCGGGTGAAAGCTAATGCCTCCGGAGCCTGAAAATCGCCTGAGAGCTCTCCAAAAATCCAGAATATCGAGCAGAATGTCTCTGCTGTGTTTTTATACTTTTTGCTGTTGCACGGTCGTTCTCCATATGGAACGACCGTTCACTTTATTCAATTATTGAGGATGGGTCACCATACTGCATACGTCATCGGATCGTTGACCAGATCTGAAATGGCACGACCGTTCTTTGTGTGGAACGGTCGTTCAGTTCCGGGCTTCATGTTGCACGCCAAGTCGCACCTACCGTTCAGTTCCGAGACTCTGCTGATTCACCGGAGACGCACGGTCGTTCCTCAGATGGAACGCCCGTTTATCACCTAGTCGCGCTTGTTTCCCTGGAATGCCCATCCGCACCGATCGTTCATTGCCGAGATGATCAGCGTTGTCGGAGATGCACGACCGTGCATCAGGTGGAACGGTCGTTCCACAGGCCCAGTTCAGAATCCTTAACAGAAAGTCTGCAGCTTTGTCGTTTTGTCCGGAAAGTCCTCGTTTTTGCTATCATCTTGTCTGGAATGCAGTTTTAGGCCTGTAAACACAAATGTAGATAAATAAGTATCCGAACGACGGTTTTACGGCCAAAAACGCATAAAATAGGGGTAAAACGGGGAACTAAAATATGTGTAAATTAGAGTGTATCAGAGGTTGTCAAGTGTTTTCGCTCGACGATTCCATTCTTCGGTGGTTGGTTTGGCCCTTGTTCCTGTAACTCGAATCCTAGCCCGGTATATCCCATTTTAATTTTACACCATTGTGAACCTTACGCATTTTTTACTCTCTGATCGAGGTTCTCGGCATTGAAAAATCTTCGTAAACTAAATCACACGTGTATATGTAGACATTTAAGAGATATACAGTCAAGAAAATCAAGGGCAATGGTGATATATATGCGGATTAGAAACCAAAAAAAACACTCAACAAATGGCTACAATTTAAGGAATGTTTTTAGTGATGGCATCAGATTTCTAATTGATGGGGAAAGGTCTGGTGGCAAGAAAAGCTGCTTCTAGGAGATTGTCAAGTGTTTTCGCTCGACGATTCCATTCTTGGGTGGTTGGTTTCGCCCTTGTTCCTGTAACTCGAATCCTAGCCTGGTATATCCCATTTTAATTTTACACCATTGTGAACCTTACGCCTTTTTTACTCTCTGATCGAGGTTCTCGGCATTAAAAAATCTTAGTAAACTAAATCACACGTGTACATGTTGACATTTAAGAGATATACAGTCAAGAAAATCAAGGGCAATGGTGATATATATGCGGATTAGACACCAAAAAAAACACTCAACAAATGGCTACAATTTAAGTAATGTGTTTAGTGACGGCATCAGATTCCTAATTGATGGAGAAAGGTCTGGTGGCAAGAAAAACTACTTCTAAGAGGTTGTCAAGTGTTTTCGCTCGACGATTCCATTCTTGGGTGGTTGGTTTGGCCCTTGTTCCTGTAACACGAAAGTTAGCCCGGTATATCCCATTTTAATTTTACACCATTGTGAACCTTACGCCTTTTTTAATCTCTGATCGAGGTTCTCGGCATTGAAAAATCTTCGTAAACTAAATCACACGTGTATATGTTGACATTTAAGAGATATACAGTCAAGAAAATCAAGGGCAATGGTGATATATATGCGGATTAGACACCAAAAAAACACTCAACAAATGGCTACAATTTAAGGCAAGGCGTTTAGTGACGGCATCATTTTCCTAATTGATGGAGAAAGGTCTGGTGGCAAGAAAAGCTGCTTCTAGGAGGTTGTCAAGTGTTTTCGCTCGACGATTCCATTCATGGGTGGTTGGTTTGGCCCTTGTTCCTGTAACTCGAGTCCTAGCCCGGTATTTCCAATTTTAATTTTACACCATTTTGAACCTTACGCCTTTTTTACTCTCTGATCGACGTTCTCGGCATTGAAAAATCTTCGTAAACTAAATGACACGTGTATATGTTGAAATTTAAGAGATATACAGTCAAGAAAATCAAGGGCAATGGTGATATATATGCGGATTAGACACCAAAAAAAAACACTTAACAAATTGCTACAATTTAGGGAATGTGTTTAGTGACGGCATCAGATTCCTAATTGATGGAGAAAGGTCTGGTGGCAAGAAAAGCTGCTTCTAGGAGGTTGTCAAGTGTTTTCGCTCGACGATTCCATTCTTGGGTGGTTGGTTTGGCCCTTGTTCCTGTAACTCGAATCCTAGCCCGGTATATCCCAGTTTAATTTTACACCATTGTGAACCTTACGCCTTTTTTACTCTCTGATCGAGGTTCTCGGCATTGAAAGTTCGTAAAGTCATTTGGTCGGCAGCCAAAGGTTGTAGTGACGGACCAAGACCCTGCTATGAAACAGGCTATTGAGGAGGTTTTTGTCTACCAGCAGACACAGATTGTGCATGTGGCACATAATGAAAAAAATGGTAGATAAGGTATAGCATTCTATATTGTCTTTTGTTAGCTTTTTTTTTATAATATAGATTTTGTTATAGGCTGATATAAAAAGCATTTATCGATATAGGTTGGACACGAGCTGTGCAATAATGATGAGTTTAAAAGGAGGATGTGCGATATTGTATGGACTGATTCCATTGAGCCTGAAGAATTCGAGAGACAGTGGAAGTTGGTGATGATTGAGTACGGTCTCACTGAAAACAAATGGATTGATGATATGTTTTCGATGAGATACATGTGGATTCCGGTTTTTACCGGCATGAGCCCATGTCTGGTCTCATGCGAACAACTTCGAGATCAGAGAGCGAGAATCATTTTTTTTTGCCAGGTGGCAAATTCACAACTCACTCTTGTAGAGTTTATGAATCATTTTGACGGTGCAATGGATGTCCAAAGGTTCAATCACAGAAAGAATGATCATATTTCAAGATATACTGAGCCTAATGATTGGAGCCAAACTACTTTGGAAAAAGATGCTGCTAAGATATACACCAGGTCTATATTCTTTGATCAGCAAATAGAGATATATGAAACTATTACCGATTGTATGCCGATAGACACCAAAATCGAGGGTCCACAGATAAGGATATCGTTGAAAGACTTTAAAGCTCATGGAGATGGGTTATTAGAGGTATTATAGCGTATATATTTAAAACATGCGATTTTGAAAAGCTACATGCGAATTTCATCCAGAACATGTTTTTGCAATATGCAATGTTGATGTACGCATGCGATTTTAAATTAATACAATTAAATGATTTTTTAGACATGCGAAAATGTTCATTTACACATGAGATTTTAATTTTTAATATATATATATATTTTTTTCGTTTTCTTAGGTGTGGTTCAAGAATCTTGAAAATGATGTAACTGCACAGTGTAGCTGTTTGCGTTTTGAGCAATATGGGCTGCTATCTAAACCCATCTATTTTCTGTTCAAGATGTTTGGTGTTAAAGAAATACCAAACAAATATGTTATGAAGCGATGGACAAAGGATGTGGTCCCGAATGAATTAAACGCGACGTTCGATGTAAAGGTGGGTGATAAGGATGAGCAACACAAGGCTAAATAGATTGCTCGTGAAATCATCTACACAAGGGAGTATTTGGTTAGCAATTTGATTTCCGACCTTGATCAACTTGTTTTAGTGAGGGATCAAATGAAGAAGATTAAAGAGAAAGTTGATCAGAGTCGTATAACCAAGCAGCTTGATCCAAAGTTTGACCGGTTTTCAAAGTTGATTGGTTACCAACAACCAGTAACTAATGCACCTCCTACTGTCCGTGTGTCGGCTGGTATAAGAAACAAAGGTCGTGGCTCGCATAAAAGGATTAAATCAAAGAAGGAACAAATGATTAGCCGCAAAGGAAAAAGGTCAAGGACATGTAGTGTATGCAACGAAAAAGGTCATGATATTCGGACTTGCGAGATGCTGAAAGGCAAACAACAAGGCAAACAACAAAAGAAGATGAAGGGAGTCCAGATTGAAAAAGATCCCAGACACAAAGCCCACGAGGTCGAAGACGATGAAGAGGAAGATGAGTTTGAAGATTACAGTGGAAGTAGTGATGATGGCACCGAAGAAGAAGATCAGTGGGAGGAGGTTTCTGATGAGTGTAGGATCGATTTGACCGACCAAATGAGTCAATTTGAGTTAATACACATTATTTGAGTGGCGGAAACACTCAAACAAATTAGAATCAGATAGAATGGAGTAGAAAACAGAAGTAGATCACTTTAACACTTGTTTCTCATTCATTAATCACATGAAAATCCGGCAGAGTAACGTTACACCAACTTCTAGTCCGTTTGAAATGAGAAACATACAATGCCTATTTATAGGCTTGACCCTTCCGTTTGAAACTGGCACAACCCAGTTCAAACGGACCGACTTCACAGCATTCCGTTTGAAGATGACATGCCACTCTTCAAACGGAACCACATGTAAATATCCTAAAATTACATTCTAGCCCCATATACTATACATACTTGACACAATTAGACCCCTAGACTTAAGACGTAGGCTTTAGACATCATGCACTAACAAACTCCCCCTTGGATACAGCCGGAGTCTTCAGTCTTGGTCTTCACAGGGACTTAAATGTTTCTTCTCTTGTCTTAGGCTTCTTCCTTAGCAAATTCCTAAGCTTTTCATTTTCTTTCTTCTTTTTCTTTTCTTCTTCAGCCTGTAACTTCATCCATTTTCCTTTATTTTCTTCCAACTTCTTGCGTTCTTTTTCAGCTTTCTTTCTTTCTCTTCAAACGACCACCATTTAGAATTCCATTTACTTTCAGAATTAATGCCTTTCTGAAAGCAAATAGTTACAACTTGTTGAAACTGCATCGCTTGCTCTCTGTCTTCAGGTTGAAAATGGATTTTGTTGATGAATAAACATTCAATATCCTTCGCTGAGCAGTTAACCAACCACATCGGATCATAGATAAAAATCTCTCTAATCTCTTTCCCAGCTCGATAAGTAATCACTGCCTCAGTAGATCTACAACTGTACACCCAGCCCATGAAACCTTTGTAGAATTCTTGTTCCATCTTGGGCACTGGAATGTTCTTCATCGTTTTCGGCTTTTTCACATTCAGAATAGTTTCTTGAATCCCAGTCTCAGAATTAATTCTTCTAACTCTCTTCGGATAATGAGGCTTCCAATGCTTGAAGTCTTTCAGAGCCTCAAATTTTATCAGACCCCACATAGCTATATCATTCTTCCTGACTGGATATCCCAATGTTCTTACTTTCGATAACTCATCCACATCCCACCATGGAAGGGACATAACATCATGTAACTTTTTAAAATATTTAACTCCAAATTCTCTTCTGATCGCATACGCATTAACTTGAGGTAGAAAACCCCAACTAATGATATCCCCCAAGGAAATACTTCTATCTCTTTGATAATACTTCAACGGACACTTGAATTTACGTTCATTGCTTTCCTTGAACCACTTTTTACGTTCTTCCTTCAGTGGATCTTTGGTAGTACTGTCAAAGTTTTTGTCTTTAAGTATCTCAGCAACTTTCCTTCTAAGTTCATCTCTATTCTCTTCACTAAAGAACTCCATCAGTGTTGGAAATTCTGAAGTATCTTCAGTAACATTATCTTCATCAGTACAGTCTTCAACCTCAACCTTATCATACACATCAGCGTCTTCCACATACTTATATTCATATTCAGGTTGATGGTTGATGTCGAATGCATTCAGTTCTTCTTCAAAATCGAACTTAAACTCAGCTTCTTTCACATTGAACATTTTCAATACTTCATCCAACGTGTAAGTATGCCTTATCTCACCTTCTTCAACATCAGGTTCAATACGAAGAATCAACTTTTCGACTTGATCAACATTCTGATCTTCTACATTCTCCCCCTCTCTAGTTGCATTCTCTGGTTCTTCATTTACAGGATCATTCATAAGATCATCAACTGTTTGTTCTTTTGACGCTTCAGAAACTTTAACACATGAAGTTCCTTGATCATAATCATTGTCATTATCATCGTCACTTGAACTACTTGTAGAAAATACTTTCTCTTCATCATCATCCTCGTCATCATCATCCTCTTCCTCATCATCATCATCATCATCAACATTTTCATTAACATTCTGAACGCCTTCAATCAAGACATCTTCTTCAAATATTCCAGAAACAGAAGATAGAGGAACAGGCTGCTCATAATATGATTCAGGAGCAGTTGATAGGACAATTGCCCTTTCTTCAGATTCAATCTCTTTTCCCTTATCCTTCATCTGAGCATCAATTTCAGCTTGATGTTGTGCTCTAACCTCCTCCCGTACAAGTTCATCAAATTTCTGCTCTAGAGGCATACCAACCACACTCTCTAATACTTTTCTCAACATATAATTTTCATGTTCATTTCGAGCCTTGATTGCTTCCAATTCTTTATTCTTTAGCTTGAAATATTCATTTTGTTGATCTTTGCGTGTTTTTTCTTCTTCTAACTCAGCCACTTTAACCTTCAAAATATCAATGTCTATCTGATCAGATTCTACTTTTTTTCAGCAGTGACTTGTTTTCAGAATCTAACTTCTTCACACGCATCTCAAGAATCTTTTCACGATCAGCTATTATTTTGCTTTCAGCTGCCAATCTTTTGTTTTCAGCCATCACAGCATCAACTTTATTTTCCACATTCTTCAACTGAACATTATTCACAAAATCTAAATCTCCAATATCATCAAGCCCCATACTCAAATTCGGAGGAATTGGTGGAAAACCTTTCGAACCCGAAGAACCTGGTGTGGTTTGAATGATAGGTTGTGAAGGTGGTGGTGTTTGGAAAATTTGTTGTGAAGTAAGCACAGGTTGTTCTTGATGTGGTGGTGAGAGATGTATTGGTGAAAGATGTGGTGGTGGTGTGGGTTGTCTTGGTGGAGTTGGTTGTTTTGGAGGTGATTTGTGTGGTGATATAGGTGGTGATGGATCATGTGGTGGTGATGGTGGTTGTGATGATTGTTTTGTCTTTGGTGTACTTTTCGGCAACCTGATAATCAACTTTCGTTTAGCTGCCTTTGGAGAAACCATCTTCTTCTTCACAGGACCTTTCTTCTTTTTACTAGACTTAGTAGGTGTTTGCACTTCTTCCTGAGAAGGAACATAATCATCATCTTTCTGTCTTTCCTCACGTCTCTTTCTTTTCAGCTGTTTTTCTTTCTCAATTTCAGCTTGAATTCTTTTGGCACGCTCAACTTCATCTACTTCGTCTTCTGAAGAGCTTGTAGTGCTTTTATTCACGTCATCACTACCTTCATCATCCCTAACCTTCTCTTTATCCAATTGATAATCAATATCTCTTAAGGACTTTTCAGTTTCAGGAGAAGCTGGATTTTCACCTGTTTCTGCAACATCTACAGTTTCAGTTTCAACTTCAATCTCTTCTTCTGATTCATCAACTAACTGAGTCTTTGCCTCTTTCTTTTGCTTCTTCTTTGGTTGTGAAGAAGATCCTTCATCTTTTTGTACCTTAGGAGTAGCTTTCCTGATTCTCTTCTTCTTTTCCTTTAGGAACCATTCACCTCTCTTTGATACGAAACCTTCAAGAACTTTCAGCTCATCAGCATAACCTTTCTCTTTTCTTTCTTCTTCGTTTCTCCAGTGTTGATGATTTTCAGGATCAGGATCCTGATAATTTCTGTCTCTAATAGCTCCAAATAATTCAACAGTCTTTGTTGGCTCAGGCTGTTTTGGGTGATATCTAGCCAACGATCTAATAGAATCATTATCCATGTGTGATAACACTATCAGATCATTTTCTTCGTCTTTATCCAGATCAGGATATGCATGGTCTAACATCATCTGCACAAATCTTGGATATAACCAAGTCTTCCTGCCTGAAACAACTTCATCAACCATGTAATGAAAAACAATATGAGAGAAGTTATATTTCTTGTTCAAAACAAGAGCTACAACCATGTTCATCAAATAATCACGCATTGTATCGTATCCTCCTTTCTGGTGGCTCATTGCCAGTAACACAGAATGAATAAGAAACTTATACGGCTTCGAAAACTTTAACTTTACATAGCTTGCACTGTTTAAATCACCAGTATAACCCATTCTCAGCATGCAACCCTTAACCATCTTTTCCGGAAATTTTGTTGGCGAATCCTCTTCATCCGGAAAATCAATTACTTCTCGAACAACTGCTTCAGAAATGATAATCGGCTTTATCTTTCCTTGATGTTCCACCTCTGAAGTTATCACCTTGCTCTTTTCATCGTACTTCGCTTTTGCCCAAAATCTGCTAATGTGTGATTCAAACACCAAGTGTTTGTTTGTCAACGCTTTCTGTATTGGAATTCTTCGCATAAACTCCAGAATACTACTAAACTCCGACAGTTTTGGATTCTGCTGCTCATCCAGATCACAACATGTATTATGCAGAGCGTTGAATAACACTTTAGACGGCTGCAAAAACACAATCATACAACACATTTAGAAACACTTTGACAAATTTCAACATTTAGACATCATTTCAAACGAAATCTCATAAAGTTATACTTCAAACGGAAACATAACAAGGTTTCAAATGGGATCTCCTCAAACGGATCTTCTCAAACGGATACTCTCATTCCGTTTGAACACGACATTCCCAAACACTCTATTCAAACGGAATCCCCTCCTGTCATCACGTTTGAACAAGTCACAAACCCTAAAAAATTTCTAAGTTCACATCAATCAAATTAATGATAAGGGTTTGTTCTCTGTTTGATTCCGAGAAAACTGATGTATTTTTTAACCATTTACCCTCTCTAAACAGTCCTAGATCTACATTCAAAGTTCTGCAAATTCGACAAACATTCAAACAACTCAAATCTGAACAATCAACCTGTCAAACAATGATCTACATTTAATTCTGACACTACTCTCATGATTTAATATCATTTTAGCACAAGTATGAACCCTAAATCTACGTTATGACTAACAGTTCATCGCCGACATCAAAAAATAGACATGATACGGTCAAAATTTGTACAAATTCTCACCTTCACCATGTTTAGAATTGAACCAGCCAACAATAAACACAAGATTCAGGTGAAATTTGGGCAGAATAACGGCTGTAATCAGGAGATTTTGAGGTCCGTCTGAAAGTCGCTCAGTGGGAGCTTGAAACGGGCACAGATGAAAATGACTTCTCAAATGGAACCCATGTGCTATTTATAGCCTTAGCCATTCCGTTTGAAAATGGCAAAGGATGGTTCAAACGGAACACTTTCAAACGTGATGGCCACTTTCAAACGAACTCACCACTTTCAAATGAAACTGTTTTATGAAATTTTTCACTATTTGATTTCTCAGATATTTACCGACACACCCAGTTAACCAAGTCCAAGTTAATGACCCTGGTCAACTGTTTAGCCTGGCAAGTCCAAATTAATGACCCTGGCTGACCAATTTATGAAGTTGCTGTTGTTTTAAAACTGAAATCAAGTTCAAGTTAATGAACTTTTGTACTTTGAATCAATTACCGATCATTTTTCACAATCTACTGCTTTCCCAACCCTCAAGATCCGACTTGTTTAGCACACAAGACTTTGAACATCCGATTCCCAACATCCGTTGTCAAAAAATAAGATGAGAAAATAAAAACTTTTTGGATTTTGAATATGAAAAGCAATAAACTGTACACACAATCTTTTTGCGAGCGTGTTAAGGGATCATATCAGCTGCCGACGAGATACAAGTACCGTTAAGCTTAGATTTCATTTAAAGCATTAAACAGTTTGCATTGATTGTCGATATACTGGTCCACTTTAAATTTTCACACAAACTTCAATCTGTTCAGGATACGGATTTAATGTTTTAAAGCTTAACTTTCATATGTGTCCCACCTCAGAATATACTCCCATATCCAGATCCCAATATTCAGTCTTACAGGTGAGTATACCACAGATGATATCTGTAAGGGGAATAAATTATGAAACCGTGATAGCTCAGGTCAGAACTTCCGTTCAGCAGAGAGCCTGGTATGACTTTTAGGTGTGTCCCCTTTAGAGGATCTTTTTTACAACAGCATTGATAATCAATTTTATTGTCTCATCAATTTGTGCTGAGGGTGATGCTATGTTTCAAGCATTGCGGAAAGTATTATTCGAGGACTAGGTCAGAACTTCCATTCAGCAGAAGTCCCGGAATAATACCCCAGATATCACTGAGTATAAAGACCTAGTATCTCAGAAAGAGAGACCTTTCAAACAAGATTTCGGGGGTTTCCCATATATCCGAGAGATGTTCCCCACATAAAAGCAATAAATTTTATGTTTATATCCCGAACAAACCTACTAAATGTGTAAAAACCTATCGGCATATCATCTACAAGACTGCTTAACACATTTATACTTTACATTTCTTTAGCGTACTGCACCTGTCTAGCTGATGTACTATCATTTCCCCTTTTTACACAAACTCATTTTTACTTTTTCAAATGTTTTTGGATTTTTGTAATTTTATCATGTTTTTGTATTTTTCTGCAAACTTTCTCCCCCTAAAAACAAAAACATATTTTTGTGTTTTTGGTTTTTATCAAATGCAGAAAATAAACTGTACAAACAAAAACTTGACAACTTTGACGTGGTTCACTTTTGATCGCCGTCCTCCGCGGCTTCACACTCGATTACCCTCCCAGAACGCAAATTTTTCAACCCATTCAATTTTAAAAGATAATTAAATCTTTTTCTATCAAAAGGTTTAGTGTAAAAATCAGCCTTCTGTTCATCGGTGTGCAAATATTCAATTCTGATTAACTTCTTTTCATAGCAATCACGTATGAAGTGATGCCGAATCTCAATGTGTTTAGTTTTCGAGTGGTGAACCGGGTTTTTAGTAATGTTTATAGCCGCTTCATTGTCCACAAATATAGGTGTATCCAAGAATTGCAAACCGTAATCCCTCATCTGTTGTTGGATCCAAAGGATCTGTGAACAACAGCTGGAGGCCGAAACGTATTCAGCCTCACATGTAGAGAGAGCGACCGCGGTTTGTTTCTTGCACTGCCAGGTAACAAGTCTAGTTCCGAAGAACTGGCACCCAGCAGTGGTGGACTTAGCGTTCTGCTTGCAGCTTCCAAAGTCAGAATCAGCGAAACCTGTTAGAGAAAAGTCACCCGAGCATGGATACCACAAGCCGATGCTTGGGCAGCCTTTCAAATACCGTAATATCCTTTTGACAATTGTCAGGTGTGACTGCTTCGGGCTCGACTGATATCTGGCGCAAAGACATGTCAGGTACATGATGTCCGGTCGAGAAGCAGTGAGATACATTAAAGATCCGATGATAGACCGGTACAATGTCTCCTCCACCTTGACGCCACTCTCGTCAGGACAAATACCATGATTCTGTGCAAGGGGGGTTGCTGCTGGACTGCATTGAGCCATATCAAACTTTCCAAGCACGTCCTTCACGTATTTTGTTTGGTGAATGAAGATTCCATCGGGCATCTGTTCTACCTGCAGCCCGAGGAAGAACTTCATCTCCCCCATCGAACTCATTTCAAATTTCTTCTTCATAGCATTCTCGAATTCTTTGCACAACTCGTCGTTGGTTGAACCAAAAATGATATCATCAACGTAGATCTGCACAATTAGGAGATGGCCTGCAACTTCCTTTGTGAACAATGTGCTATCCACTGTCCCTCAGATGAACCCGTTGGCCAGCAGATGTTGGGAAAGCGTTTCGTACCAGGCTCTCGGGGCCTGGTGTAAACCGTAGAGCGCCTTATCCAGCAGATAGACTTTGTTCTTGTGCAGTGGATCAGAGAACCCCAGTGGTTGTCCCACATACACCTCTTCTTTAATCTTTCCATACAGGAAGGCAGATTTAACATCCAACTGGTACACTTTGAAATTTTTCCATGACGCAAACGCCAGAAATATCCGAATAGCTTCAAGTCGAGCAACAGGCGCGTAAACCTCATCATAGTCGATGCCTTCTTGCTGACTAAATCCTTGTACCACTAATCGTGCTTTTTTCCGAACCACGACTCCTCTATCGTCTCTCTTACACTTGAAAACCCACTTTGTTTTGATTAACTTTTGATTCTCTGGCAGATCAACTAATCTCCAAACACTCAGTTTCTCGAATTGCTGCAGCTCCTCCTGCATAGCATTCACCCAGCTATCTTCAGTCAACGCTTCTTTATATGTTCTGGGTTCGATCTGCGAAATATAACATTTCAGTGAGAATTCTTCCTGTAAATGTGCAACAGATGAATAAAAACATGTAAGTGCACGGATGATTTGATCTCTTGTTTTAACACCACTTTGCAGGTCACCGATGATTTGCTCTGAAGGATGATAAGACAAGGTTCGAGGCAAGACGGTGTCAGGCACATCAACTTCCGATTGCAAGCTCGTTATGTCTAGATCACCGGTGTGATCCTCAGCTTCAGTTGATACAGCATTTGGATCCTCATCAAATATCGGACCGTTTTCCGAATCTGAGTCATCAGACTGATCAAATGAAGGAGCTGGTTCTTCTGGTGGTTCGTGAGTTGTTCCACTCGGACCTGCCTCATGATCATTTCTACCAGTTGTAGGAAAGCTTGTTCCCTCATCAGGTTGAGAAACCACCAACGGTCTAGGTATTTGTTCTTGTACCATGGATTGTTGCTGTTGGTATAAGTAAGCAAGTTCCTCTTCACTCGGCTCTGTCAGTAGTTGGAACGACTCCCAGAGTTTATCATAGTCGAAAAGCAATCTGTGTCCGGGAAGTTGAGGTGGGACAGTATGTTTCTGACAATCCACATACTGAACTTCAATTACTTTCTTCAGGCATGGTACAAACACTCTTTTTAGTGGACTTGCATATCCAACAAAAAATCCCTCATTACTCTTCGCACCAAACTTTCCATCTTGATCAATGAATGTACATGGAGATCCGAACGGCTCTAGAAACTTCAGATTTGGCTTATATCTATGAAGAAGTTCAAAGCAAGTCTTCTTGTATTTCTTCACAGTAAGCACTATATTCAAGGTATAGCATGCCGCTGCCACAGCCTCACTCCAAAAATAGATCGGTAGTTTAGAATCTGCCATCATCGTTCGAGCAGTTTCAATGATAGTGCGATTCTTTCTTTCAGCTACACCATTTTGTTGTGGAGTATATGGTGCACTGAATTCATGAAGAATTCCCTTTTCGTTACAGAACTCAAGCATGCGATTATTCTTGAACTCCGTCCCATTATCACTTCGAATTCTTCTAATAGGCACCTTATACAATGTTTCCATCTTCTTGAAAAGAATCATCAAAGACTCAAACGTCTGATCTTTCCTCTCCAAGCACACTACCCAAGAAAACCTTGTGAAGTCATCCGTAACCACAAGACAGTATAAATCTCCACTAATACTCTGCACATTAACCGGCCCAAAAAGATCCATGTGGAGCCTTTCAAGCGGTACTCTGATTGAATTCAGCAACTTCAGAGGATGAGACTTCTTTGTATGCTTTCCTTTCTTGCAAGCTACACAATCATCATTCAAGTGAAAGTTTTTCAAATTTACACCTTCAACCAAATCATTTGATACAAGAAAGTTCATTTTACGCACATGAATGTGGCCCATCTTTCGATGCCACATAATCGACTCTTTTTTAGTTGCTTTGGTTTAGACACAAAACATTGTTTTTGATAATCAGTTGTTGTTGCGATACCCATATCAAGAATATACAAATCATTTTCGCGTGGAGCTCGCAACAACACCATTTCTTCTGGAATTTTGAAACCAGGTTTTAAAACACAACATTCGTTTTTAGTGAAATGTACTGTGAAAGACTTGTCACAGATCTGCGAAATACTCAGCAGATTGTTTTCCTGTTCAATTATATAGTTCACTTTATCAAACGAAATGACTCCATTTGTTAGAGTCCCATGACCAACAATCCTTCCTCCCTAATTCCCAGCGAATCCCACGTATCCTCCGTTCAAAGATTTAACGTCATAAAGCAATGCTAGCATTCCGGTCATGTGTCTTGACGCTCCGCTGTCCATTATCCACTACGAGATATACGACCTCGGCAGCCCCTGCATTCATCATAGCAAATTCATTCAAACCATGAAGCCCATGACTTCTTTTCCTGTGTAACACTACCAAACACTAAATCACATTTCCCATCAACTTTTGGAATACTAAATATCACATTTGGGACAACAGGTTCAGATTTTGTTTTTAAATTTCCATCTTTAATTGGTGGAAACTCTGCAAGAAACTTGTCCAATTCAAATTCAAATTTTTGACCATCACAAGAACCCACTTTTTATTCAGATTTTAACTCATTTTCTATTTTCTTCACCTCAACTGATTGTTTTGTTTTAGCCACCCATGATTGAGTTTCAAAAACTTTCGTTTTCGGATAAATCTTTGAAGTCTTTTGGGTTTTCGAAGATTCACCAATCTCAAAAGTTGATTTCGGTTTATTTTCGAACTTCAATGATTCACCTCTTTTCAAGATTCGAACAGGGGGAACCATGGGTTTTTTACCCTTAACATCAGTTGGAGTTTTTGGTTTTGGTTTTTGTAAAACAGGTTTCTTGAAACTTGGTTTTTCCAACTTTTTAGTACATTGCTTTGCCATATGACCAATCTCATTGCAGCGGTAACAAACTCTTTTGTCATACTCGACAAAAGTAGACTTGTAGGTCTCTTCTTTCAACTTTTTCGTTACATTGAAATCATCAATGGCCTTTTGACTAAAAATATACTCCTTTTCAGCATCAACACTTGGACCAACAACAAAAACATCACTCATTGTTTCCTTTGGCTTAACATTCATTTTTGCCATTTTCTTTTCAAAACGAATCCCTTTATTTTTAAAATTGTTTCCATTTTTCTTGTGAGACCCATTGTTACCTACCCAATCTTTCTTCCCAGAATTGTTTTGTTTCACAAATGACTTTTTAGGTTTTGAAAAGAACTCATTGTTGTTAACTTCAGAAATATCAATCTCGACAAGCTTAAACACCTTCTCAACATTTTTCATGTTCGCGTTCTGGATCGGATACTCAAAATCAGAATAGAGTTTGTCAGTTCCAATCATAGTGTAGACCACCATAATCGGATCATCATTCGCAACCTTTTCTGATTTTTGTATAAACTTGTCCAAAAAGTTACCCTCATCTTCACATTCAGAACTGGAATTTTCCAAATGTGTTTTCACAGTTTCAAAGTCTGAGTTATCATTCTCTTCATCTAACACTTGGTCAACAACGGTCTTGATCACCTGTGACTCATTGTCAGTGTCGGACGGAGAGAATGTAACATCAATACTCTCAGGTAACTCATCCTCAATGGTTCTCAACTTGAGGTTTAATGCAGTTTCCACCCCATCTAGATACTTCTGAGTGTAATGACTCCACATTGGGGGTGGAACACTGTTAAAGACAGGTGTATCATCTGGTTGTTTCGGGACAATCTGTTCAATCACATATGAAGATGCAACATAACTCATCAACTTCTTATCAATTCTTTCATTTTCAATTTTTGTTAACTCTAATTCCCTTTTTAATGAAGCAATAGTGTCACACCCCCAAAATCCACCTGCGGAATACCACCACTTGGAGGCGTGACTGACTAGGATCCAGCCACCAATCATATTGAACATGCAAGTTAAAAGATACAAAAGTTTAACCAATACAATTGGTGTCCAAGCAAAACATAGTTAAGTTGCAAGCGGAAGCATAACGTTTAAAATCAAAACATAAGTTTAATTGTTTCAAGGTTTAACATGGCACGCAGCTGTCCATGTCCCACAACGACCCACTTCCATGCAAGCTCCAGCTAAGTACCTATTGTCCTGCAAAGCATGTAGTAACGAGTCAACAACAAGTTGAGTGAGTTCACGGTTGGGTGTTCGTTTTAAGTTGTTTCGAAAACAGTTTCCTTTATCTGGCATCCTGCCGTGGGGGTTACCCCATAGTTGAAAACGTGACTTGTTTATTCCCGGTTACTCTGGCAGTCCAGCCGTGGGGGCTACCCCGTGTTAGTTATCTGGCATTTCGGCCGTGGGGGCTACCCCATGTATACACTAGACTCGTTACCATATCGACTGCTGACTGTAGTCATGTTTATGTGCCCTGAACTGTCAATGTCTATCATCATTGACGTGCCAGTAGTCCATTAGTTCACGCCCGTCCTCTGCGGCACGGTGTGAGGTTTGCCAAACCTAAATAGCGCTATCTAACTAATGACCCGCTCGCCATTGGCCTCGGCGATTAAGTCGATACAAAGATGAGCGACTTCGTGATAGAGTTTTGGTCTAGTACGAGTTATCTGTCCGTGAGGACGAGGAATTACATTCCTGAACCAATACTGTCCTACCCAAGGAGGACGAGGAACCCATGTTCCTTAACCCCATTCCCAACCCCTGGGAATCCCATGCTTTGTAGAGGGTGTGAACTCACCTTGGTTTGCTCGGCAGATACACAGAAAAGTCAATCAAGTTGTAAGTGATCAATTACGTCCTAACATAGATACCATTCAAGTCAGGTTCAAACCAAGTAGTGCACGTATTTTTCTACACGTATGCTAGCACATTGCATGCAAGTATCATTCATGGCAGCCCAAATATCATTCATATTCAACATAAACGTATAAGGTCCATGCATTAGGCCCAAAAGTCCGGCCCAATCACTTAAGCCCGAAATGGGGTGCAAGTCCAAACAGCGAGCACATGTATGTGGTCTCGAGTCGAGACTGTGCGGTCTCTAGTCGAGACTGTGCGGTCTCGAGTTGTAGCCTACAAGATCTCGAGTCGCAACGGAAGAGGTCTCGGGTCATGCACGTATTGG
This sequence comes from Helianthus tuberosus, assembly GCA_030545235.1. NCBI lineage: Eukaryota > Viridiplantae > Streptophyta > Magnoliopsida > Asterales > Asteraceae > Helianthus > Helianthus tuberosus. The sequence goes on from JARYGA010060172.1 coordinate 3,010,757, forward strand.
TCTCGAGTCGCAACCGGACTCGCAACCATGGTCTCGTGTCAAGCTGCTTTGTGTTGATGTTGCATGGTCTCGAGTCGAGACTAGGGTTATCGACTCGCAACCTGTGTCGTAATCTATGGTCTCGAGTTGGCATGTGATGATCTCGAGTCGAGACTGAAGGTCTCGGCTGGGACATTTGCTGATTTCCGGTATTGTACTTAGCCAATGTGGTTTTGATTTCATGCAACAATTGTGTACTATCCACTAAACATGTTTCCTTGTCTATTACTTACCACAAATGGATCAAACAATAAGTTTTTCAAATATTCAAGGCACCTTCATAGCATATTCAACAAGTTCTTCATATATTCAAGTCATGTTCATGTTGATCATCAAACTTGTTCATCGTCTTTTAGGGTTTTTAGCATTAATCATAGTCATAATATGAACAACCATCAAAACTCTTGAACATACTCATCTAATGGTTTCAAATCATCACATAACACCTCAAACTCGGCTCTATGCTAATCTGGTTACATGACATTATCTAGTACACATATGCAAGCCTACTTTCATGAACATTAACAACTAGTGGTTTAAACCACATTCAAACACAAGATATCATTAACCTATCATGCAATATATCCGAAATCAAGACGTGTTAACCGATTATCATCATCATACACATTAAGGACATCATCATGCTATTTCATCAAGGCAAGTAGTATTATTAGTCACATAAACACCTAGTGAGCATCTAGAAATACTAACCGATTGTGAAAGGCACCGAGATGGTAAAGAAGATGAATAAGATGGAATGTCCTAGTAATGATCCCGAGCTCGATCCGATGGTCCTAATGTTGCCGGTTTGAATCCGAGAGTGAGGGAAGAGGGTTTGTGTTTCTAGGGTTTTAGTGATGAAAGGAGAGTGTGTGTGTTGTCCAAGAAAAATGGCAAAGATGGCTAGGAGTATAATATATATACTAGCTTCAAGTGGTGCACCCTAATGGGTTTTCGAATAGGCTAAAGGGGTGTGTGGCCCAATCCGGCCCAACTGTTACTGTTCACTCGAGACCGCATGGTCTCGAGTCGTGTCCTTGTGTCTCGGTTCACATAATCACACTCATACATACAAGCATACATATTAACATAACATATAATCACATAGGATGTTCACATATATCATTACACCAATACGTCAACTAGTCACATAATGTTTCAAGTAGGTTACACTAAGATACACGAAAGGTTCTAAATTTTGAGTTGTCACATCATCCCTAAGTTGAAAGAAATTTCGTCGCGAAATTTGGTAAGCACTCACTGAGGAAGCTAGTTAAGTTGTACGGTTTTCCCGGTTTTCCCGGTTTTCCTGGGGTGTCACAAATAGTATCCAAATGAAAGTTGATTTCTTTTTGTTTATCCAGAACAGTTGATTTTAGCAATTTTGTGGCTTTGTCATTTTCAAGACTCTCATTTTGAATCATTTTCAAGACTCAGATCAAATTTTAGTGCATTAGTGTATTGTTTCAATTCCTGAAACTTTGTGTCCTTTTCAAGACACTCCATGCAGGGTTTTGAACAATTTTTGCATGAAGTTTCAGAGATTGAATCAATCTTTTCAACAACCTTTTCCTCTTTCTCAAAATTAACATCCTGTTTACCGACATTATCAGACTCTGACTCAGACACTCCTTCTGTTTTGTCCTCCTGACTCTCCAATTTCCCATCAGACTCCTTTTGATTTAACTCTGCTTTGACCGACACTTTTTCAACTGACTTAGTATCGACAGACTCTGGTTTTACAGATTCTGTGTCTACCTCTTTCAATCTTGCCATCAAAGCTTTGTCTGCAATTTCTTTCAATGTCTCTTCAGTCATTTCTTTTGAGACATCAATCATCTCTTCAACCTGAGCTTTCTCCTCCTTGTATTGTGGGCAAAATCCGGTTGTTGGCTCACTGAATATACCTGCAAAAGAATCAACCACATTAGGAGGTATAATTGATTTTAAAGTACTAGTTAAAACCTCTTGTTCGGATTGATAGTAGTAGATTTCTGCAGCAACTTCTTCAAGATCAACCGAACTTTCCTCAGACACATCTTCACAAACAACCTCTGTTTCAGCAACATTCTCTGGTTCTTCCACAATTTCAGCAATCAAACCTCTACCCTCACTGCCAGGGATGTATTTGTCCCAACTGAATCCCTCAGCTACCTTTTCATCATCTTGGTTGACTATGAGAGCTTTTTCTGGCTTGTTCTCGATCTGTGGTCTTTGAACGACAGGTTGTTGATTTGTCTTGTGATAGATCGCCTGTCTGTAGTAATCATTGGTAAAAGGATTTTGGTGATTGTTGATTTCTCTGTTTGGACACTCTCTCTTAAAATGCCCCTTTTCTTTACACTTAAAACACGTCACTTTAGACTTGTCAAATCCAAGCTTTTGATCAGGTCCTAACAAATTGTTTCGACCTGTAATCTCCATGAATCGTTGAGCTCTTCTAACTAAGCTAGCCATACCCCACTTGATGTCTATCAACTCGAGCTCCTCCGGATCTATTTGTTCATAATCCTCTTTTGTCATATCGAGGTTTCCTATTTTCCCAGCAACCAAACTTTCGTACGATTCCCGTACTGATGCGAGTAGTGCAATGTGTTGTTTAGCAGCAGATTCTGTAAAATCTTGAGCGTTCTTAATATTTACTGCAATGTTGCACATTATCCCCGGACCTTGACTCTGATTGTTTGAGTTTGAAAAGCTTTGTGGAGTAGCTTGTTCAGGAGCTTTGGAATTTGGTTCATAATTCGCAAACGGTGAGGGCTTGCTGTTGCTTGAAGTACTAGACGAAGCACCGGATGTTACATCTGCACTAAACCCTGTTTGAATCTTAGGGCTAAGATTTGTTGTTGACGAAGAACTGCCTTTGTAGTACAGTGACACATCCTGTTGAATGTTTGTAGAATTCATCTGTTTAATCTTTGTTAACTCTAACTCATATGCTTCGATCTTCTCTATGAACCCACTAAGATTCATATTTTCAAAACTTGTATTGTTCTTCAACACCATCAGATAAGTTCCCCACTCATCATATGGCAATGCGTCTGCCAATTTATCGATCCACTCCTCATTAGTCTTGGTTATCCTCAATCTTCCCATCTCCAAAACTAAATGGCAGTATCTTTCAATCAATTGTTTTGTAGTTTCACCTTTCATGCCCGTGAAGATGTCAAATTGTTTATTTATCAAAGCATTCTTGCTTTTCATCATCTCTCCACTCCCTTCAAACTTTACTTTCAGTTTATCCCAAATAGATTTTGAATTATCTTCATGCTGTAACAACACCAAGATATCCTCCTTAATTGCCTGTTGAAGGATACTCATCATCTTCTTTTCAGCTTTGAAATCTGCTTGTTCAGCTTGTGTTAGACTCCCAATCACTTTCGCATGACCCATACCATCTAAAGGAGGTTCATATTTCGTATCAATCTTCAACCAGCTCTCGAAGTGATTTGCTTGAACCCACGTTTTAAACCTTCCAGCCCAACCCGAATATTCATCGATGTTCATCAATTTAGGTGGTTTCTGCATCGTCCCTAACTCATTCTCCATATTGACGTTTTGAACAATACTACCAGAGGTTTGTGTTGCTGTCATACCACTGCCGGCGAAGAAGTTGTAAAAATCTTGATTTTCCATTTTTACAAATTACCGAATAGTTTTTCAAGTTTACAATTTTCACAAAATCAGACTATCGAACAATATCACGAACACTATGGACTTTTCCAAAATATCAGATCCTCAAACGGAATGATGTTTCAAACAAGTGACTTTCAAACGGAAGTAGTATTTAAACACCTTTCAAACGAGAACACACCCTCAAACGGAATAGGTGTATTCCTCAAACGATATCACCAAACGGACTCCCTTCAAACGAGAAGTTCAAACGGAATCCCTCACTTCAAACGATACAGGGGATTACGTTTGAGACATTTGCCATTTTCAAACGATATAGTGATGTTTCAAACGGAACTGTCAGTTTTCAAACGGAAATGTCAGTTTTCAAACGGAAAACCAAGCCTCGTTCAAACGGAATGCAGTTTTCAGACCATTTTTACCACTTTTACTTTGAGTTTAGATCTAATATTCTCAAGGGTTTGTTAAAACTCAGTTTTACACACACTGTCCAAAATTTAGTCCATTTTGTCCGGCCAAAGGTCCAGAAATCAAATTCTGGAAAATCTTGAGCGTTCTTAATATTTACTTCAATGTTGCACATTATCCCCGGACCTTGACTCTGATTGTTTGAGTTTGAAAAGCTTTGTGGAGTAGCTTGTTCAGGAGCTTTGGAATTTGGTTCATAATTCGCAAACGGTGAGGGCTTGCTGTTGCTTGAAGTACTAGACGAAGCACCGGATGTTACATCTGCACTAAACCCTGTTTGAATCTTAGGGCTAAGATTTGTTGTTGACGAAGAACTGCCTTTGTAGTACAGTGATACATCCTGTTGAATGTTTGTAGAATTCATATGTTTAATCTTTGTTAACTCTAACTCATGTGCTTCGATCTTCTCTATGAACCCACTAAGATTCATATTTTCAAAACTTGTATTGTTCTTCAACACCATCAGATAAGTTCCCCAGTCATCATATGGCAATGTGTCTGCCAATTTATCGATCCACTCCTCATTAGTCTTGGTTATCTTCAATCTTCCCATCTCCAAAACTAAATGGCAGTATCTTTCAATCAATTGTTTTGTAGTTTCACCTTTCATGCCCGTGAAGATGTCAAATTGTTTATTTATCAAAGCCTTCTTGCTTTTCATCATCTCTCCACTCCCTTCAAACTTTACTTTCAGTTTATACCAAATAGATTTTGAATTATCTTCATGCTGTAACAACACCAAGATATCCTCCTTAATTGCCTGTTGAAGGATACTCATCATCTTCTTTTCAGCTTTGAAATCTGCTTTTTCAGCTTGTGTTAGACTCCCAATCACTTTCGCATGACCCATACCATCTAAAGGAGGTTCATATTTCGTATCAATCTTCAACCAGCTCTCGAAGTGATTTGCTTGAACCCACGTTTTAAACCTTCCAGCCCAACCCGAATATTCATCGATGTTCATCAGTTTAGGTGGTTTCTGCATCGTCCCTAACTCATCCTCCATATTGACGTTTTGAACAATACTACCAGAGGTTTGTGTTGCTGTCATACCACTGCCGGCGAAGAAGTTGTAAAAATCTTGATTTTCCATTTTTACAAATTACCGAATAGTTTTTCAAGTTTACAATTTTCACAAAATCAGACTATCGAACAATATCACGAACACTATAGACTTTTCCAAAATATCAGATCCTCAAACGGAATGATGTTTCAAACAAGTGACTTTCAAACGGAAGTAGTATTTAAACACCTTTCAAACGAGAACACACCCTCAAACGGAATAGGTGTATTCCTCAAACGATATCACCAAACGGACTCCCTTCAAACGAGAAGTTCAAACGGAATCCCTCACTTCAAACGATACAGGGGATTACGTTTGAGACATTTGCCATTTTCAAACGATATAGTGATGTTTCAAACGGAACTGTCAGTTTTCAAACGGAAATGTCAGTTTTCAAACGGAAAACCAAGCCTCGTTCAAACGGAATGCAGTTTTCAGACCATTTTTACCACTTTTACTTTGAGTTTAGATCTGATATTCTCAAGGGTTTGTTAAAACTCAGTTTTACACACACTGTCCAAAATTTAGTCCATTTTGTCCGGCCAAAGGTCCAGAAATCAAATTCTGTAAAATCTTGAGCGTTCTTAATATTTACTTCAATGTTGCACATTATCCCCGGACCTTGACTCTGATTGTTTGAGTTTGAAAAGCTTTGTGGAGTAGCTTGTTCAGGAGCTTTGGAATTTGGTTCATAATTCGCAAACGGTGAGGGCTTGCTGTTGCTTGAAGTACTAGAAGAAGCACCGGATGTTACATCTGCACTAAACCCTGTTTGAATCTTAGGGCTAAGATTTGTTGTTGACGAAGAACTGCCTTTGTATTACAGTGATACATCCTGTTGAATGTTTGTAGAATTCATATGTTTAATCTTTGTTAACTCTAACTCATGTGCTTCGATCTTCTCTATGAACCCACTAAGATTCATATTTTCAAAACTTGTATTGTTCTTCAACACCATCAGATAAGTTCCCCAGTCATCATATGGCAATGTGTCTGCCAATTTATCGATCCACTCCTCATTAGTCTTGGTTATCTTCAATCTTCCCATCTCCAAAACTAAATGGCAGTATCTTTCAATCAATTGTTTTGTAGTTTCACCTTTCATGCCCGTGAAGATGTCAAATTGTTTATTTATCAAAGCCTTCTTGCTTTTCATCATCTCTCCACTCCCTTCAAACTTTACTTTCAGTTTATACCAAATAGATTTTGAATTATCTTCATGCTGTAACAACACCAAGATATCCTCCTTAATTGCCTGTTGAAGGATACTCATCATCTTCTTTTCAGCTTTGAAATCTGCTTTTTCAGCTTGTGTTAGACTCCCAATCACTTTCGCATGACCCATACCATCTAAAGGAGGTTCATATTTCGTATCAATCTTCAACCAGCTCTCGAAGTGATTTGCTTGAACCCACGTTTTAAACCTTCCAGCCCAACCCGAATATTCATCGATGTTCATCAGTTTAGGTGGTTTCTGCATCGTCCCTAACTCATCCTCCATATTGACGTTTTGAACAATACTACCAGAGGTTTGTGTTGCTGTCATACCACTGCCGGCGAAGAAGTTGTAAAAATCTTGATTTTCCATTTTTACAAATTACCGAATAGTTTTTCAAGTTTACAATTTTCACAAAATCAGACTATCGAACAATATCACGAACACTATGGACTTTTCCAAAATATCAGATCCTCAAACGGAATGATGTTTCAAACAAGTGACTTTCAAACGGAAGTAGTATTTAAACACCTTTCAAACGAGAACACACCCTCAAACGGAATAGGTGTATTCCTCAAACGATATCACCAAACGGACTCCCTTCAAACGAGAAGTTCAAACGGAATCCCTCACTTCAAACGATACAGGGGATTACGTTTGAGACATTTGCCATTTTCAAACGATATAGTGATGTTTCAAACGGAACTGTCAGTTTTCAAACGGAAATGTCAGTTTTCAAACGGAAAACCAAGCCTCGTTCAAACGGAAAGCAGTTTTCAGACCATTTTTACCACTTTTACTTTGAGTTTAGATCTGATATTCTCAAGGGTTTGTTAAAACTCAGTTTTACACACACTGTCCAAAATTTAGTCCATTTTGTCCGGCCAAAGGTCCAGAAATCAAATTCTGTAAAATCTTGAGCGTTCTTAATATTTACTTCAATGTTGCACATTATCCCCGGACCTTGACTCTGATTGTTTGAGTTTGAAAAGCTTTGTGGAGTAGCTTGTTCAGGAGCTTTGGAATTTGGTTCATAATTCGCAAACGGTGAGGGCTTGCTGTTGCTTGAAGTACTAGACGAAGCACCGGATGTTACATCTGCACTAAACCCTGTTTGAATCTTAGGGCTAAGATTTGTTGTTGACGAAAAACTGCCTTTGTAGTACAGTGAAACATCCTGTTGAATGTTTGTAGAATTCATCTGTTTAATCTTTGTTAACTCTAACTCATGTGCTTCGATCTTCTCTATGAACCCACTAAGATTCATATTTTCAAAACTTGTATTGTTCTTCAACACCATCAGATAAGTTCCCCACTCATCATATGGCAATGTGTCTGCCAATTTATCGATCCACTCCTCATTAGTCTTGGTTATCTTCAATCTTCCCATCTCCAAAACTAAATGGCAGTATCTTTCAATCAATTGTTTTGTAGTTTCACCTTTCATGCCCGTGAAGATGTCAAATTGTTTATTTATCAAAGCCTTCTTGCTTTTCATCATCTCTCCACTCCCTTCAAACTTTACTTTCAGTTTATACCAAATAGATTTTGAATTATCTTCATGCTGTAACAACACCAAGATATCCTCCTTAATTGCCTGTTGAAGGATACTCATCATCTTCTTTTCAGCTTTGAAATCTGCTTGTTCAGCTTGTGTTAGACTCCCAATCACTTTCGCATGACCCATACCATCTAAAGGAGGTTCATATTTCGTATCAATCTTCAACCAGCTCTCGAAGTGATTTGCTTGAACCCACGTTTTAAACCTTCCAGCCCAACCCGAATATTCATCGATGTTCATCAGTTTAGGTGGTTTCTGCATCGTCCCTAACTCATCCTCCATATTGACGTTTTGAACAATACTACCAGAGGTTTGTGTTGCTGTCATACCACTGCCGGCGAAGAAGTTGTAAAAATCTTGATTTTCCATTTTTACAAATTACCGAATAGTTTTTCAAGTTTACAATTTTCACAAAATCAGACTATCGAACAATATCACGAACACTATGGACTTTTCCAAAATATCAGATCCTCAAACGGAATGATGTTTCAAACAAGTGACTTTCAAACGGAAGTAGTATTTAAACACCTTTCAAACGAGAACACACCCTCAAACGGAATAGGTGTATTCCTCAAACGATATCACCAAACGGACTCCCTTCAAACGAGAAGTTCAAACGGAATCCCTCACTTCAAACGATACAGGGGATTACGTTTGAGACATTTGCCATTTTCAAACGATATAGTGATGTTTCAAACGGAACTGTCAGTTTTCAAACGGAAATGTCAGTTTTCAAACGGAAAACCAAGCCTCGTTCAAACGGAATGCAGTTTTCAGACCATTTTTACCACTTTTACTTTGAGTTTAGATCTGATATTCTCAAGGGTTTGTTAAAACTCAGTTTTACACACACTGTCCAAAATTTAGTCCATTTTTTCCGGCCAAAGGTCCAGAAATCAAATTTTGTGTAGAAAAACCAACTGATTCAGGTGTATTTACTCATAACTGGCTCTGATACCAATTGTAGGATCGATTTGACCGACCAAATGAGTCAATTTGAGTTAATACACACTATTTGAGTGGCGGAAACACTCAAACATATTAGAATCAGATAGAATGGAGTAGAAAACAGAAGTAGATCACTTTAACACTTGTTTCTCATTCATTAATCACATGAAAATCCGGCAGAGTAACGTTACACCAACTGCTAGTCCGTTTGAAATGAGAAACATACAATGCCTATTTATAGGCTTGACCCTTCCGTTTGAAACTGGCACAACCCAGTTCAAACGGACCGACTTCACAGCATTCCGTTTGAAGATGACATGCCACTCTTCAAACGGACCACATGTAAATATCATAAAATTACATTCTAGCCCCCTATACTATACATACTTGACACAATTAGACCCCTAGACTTAAGACGTAGGCTTTAGACATCATGCACTAACAATGAGGAAGATTATTTTTTTTAATGTACATGCGATTTTACAAGGCAAACATGCGATTTCATACATATGAGTTTATTTCATACAATCATGCGATTTAGTTTGTAAACATGCGATTTCATATGCGTCAGTATATTAGTAGGTTACATGCGATTTTCACTTTGTTTTCATTTTAGTACATGCGATTTTGAGTTATCTTGTATGTTTTTTTTGTGACAAAGATGTCTAAATCATTCATGCGATTTATATTATAACGAAGCATAAGATGTATTCAAAACATCTACCCAAAACATAAATATAAAGTAGTTGTTATTGTCTTACACAGCTAAAACCATAAAACTATTAAACAGAAATTTAGTTACTTGAAGCAAAGATTTTGTCACGTTCAGCCGAGCTGAACTCCATCTTCTCCTTCACAGTGTTTATAGCATCTTTCAGGAAAGAGAAGGCTAAGCCATCAGCTCGAGACTGTTCCTTTATGTGATCCAAAGTTGCGTCTCTGAAGCTTGATGGTGGTTCTCCAAGTAGTATCTCCCACATTTCTTAATTTTTCTTGATTTCTTCAAGAATCTTCCCCTGCACATCAAGAATCAAATGAGAAGAGGTGACATCGGTGCTTATTTCTGTCAACGTGCGAGTTGACAATAGTTCCTTTATTGCAATGTTTTTTATTTTTTCTGAATCTTCAGATGCCATTTTTGTGGGTGTGTTGTGTGTGTTTTTGTGTTCTATGTCTTAATATGGAAGGTAGTTATCTCTGGGTATTTTATATTAGAATAGTAAATTTATTATGTAGGTAGGGTGGTAAGTTCAGTAGTATTTATGGTAAAATTGATCATTACATGTCAAATTACAGTCACATCGGTAATAAACTCATTTTTTTATATAAAATAGTTAATTTTTATTTATTTTAGCTATTAATTCATAATTTTTTTTTTTTGCATTTTAGGACAAAGTTACATGAAAGTATCAGCAGCATTTTTTTCAAAATCGCATATGATACGAAAACGAATTCGCAAACTATAAGAAATCTTAAACATTATTAACTTTTTTTTTGGAAATCGCATGTGTATAAATCATGAATTCACAAACTATAGGAAATCTCAAACATTATTAACTTTTTTTGAAATCGCATGTGTATAAATCATGAATTCGCACACTATAAGGCATCTTAAACATTATTACCTTTTTTTTTAAATCGCATGTTATAATATATGATTTCGCACACTTTACAAAAAAAAACATAACCTTTCTTTTTGTCTGCAATGTTTTTTTTTCGCACGTTTGATATGTATTTCGCATATTTTTATAATTTTCATCCTGCATCATCTTCTTCGATAGACGGTCTATCGATTTGTTTCAGTTATGAACTTCCAAAATCAGCAGATAATGAAATCGCAGAAGGAGGTTGGTGAATAAGAATCGATCGATTTTTGATTACTTGTTGGATTTTCGAATACGATTTTGAATCGATCGGTATGATTGTGAGTTTTTTGTTTGTTGATTATCAGGGGTTTTTGATTTCGCAATGGACGATTTTAACCTTGGCGGTTTCATATATATATTTTAATTTGATTAATTTAATAGTTAAGCACGGGGTTTAAATGAGATGATCTGACGGTTGTGGTTATAGCGTACATAATGTACGATTAGGCATGTTTTATGATAACCTGCCTCTATATATATATAGGGGATGGTTCAAATGAAAACCACTTTTATTGTGAAAACTCGAAAACTAACAAAAAAAAAAGCCTAAAAACACACCAAATTTTTTTTTCAATTTTTTTATAAAAATTGCAGGTTTTTTTATATAAAAAAATTTTAAAAAAAAATTTGTAGTACACATGTGTAATAATACATATGTGTAGTACACATACACATGTGTAGTATTACACATGTGTACTACAATTTTTTTATATATAAAAAATAACGAAAATCGGTATGCAAAAAAAAATTGGTAATATTTTTTTGGCCTTTCTAATTAGTTTTCGAGTTTTCACAATAACTAGCGGTTTTCATTTGAACCTTCCCCTATATATATATATATGGAGGAGTTCATGCGAGAACCACCCTTATTGCGAGAACCGCGAGAACCAATGTGAACACAACCTAAAATAGCTGAAAAACCTAAAAAAACCCTAACCCCCACCCCCCCCCCAAAAAAAAAAAAAAACCTAACCCCCCCCCCCCCCCAAGCTAAATGCTAAAAACTAAAACCACCAAAAAAACCTAAAAAAAAACTACCCCCCCCCCAAGCTAAAATGCTAAAAACTAAACCCCCAAAAAACCTAAAAAAATCTAAAAAAACAAAAAAAAATCTAAAACTTTTTTTTTTTAATATTTTTTATGCTCAAATCGCTACTTTTAGTGGCCAAAAAAAAAATTTAATTTTTTTTTTTGCTTCGAAAAGTAGCGATTTTTATATAAAAAATATTAAAAAAAATTGTGTGATTTTTAGCTATTTTTAGGCATTTTTGGTTGTGTTCACATTGGTTCTCGCAATAAGAGGTGGTTCTCACATGATCTTCTCCCTATATATATATATATGGTGGGGTTCCTCTACAAAGTGTGTTTTTCCTATAAAGTGTAGGAAGTGATCTTGACCATTAGATGAGTGTGTTTGATTGTTGAAATTATATTGATAGCATTTTGGTAATATATTTGTCTTAAAAATAGGCTAATTTAATTGATTGAGGACAAATGTGTCATTTAATTCATTTCAAATAAGGAAATAACTGTCATACCATAACTTCCCCATCATTTTCGCAAGTTTCTCTCTATCTCTTTCTAACTTCTCTCCTCGGAAGCTACTGTGTTTTAAACCTCCACAACTCCGAACCTGGTGTGTTTTATATTATGTATTTAAGACACTGATGTGTTTTATATTGTGTATTTAAGACCCTAGTATGTCTACATTGAATCAAACATTGGTGTGTTTTATATTATGTATTTCAGACACTGGTGTGTTTTATATCAGACGCTGGTATGTTTTATGTGTAATGGGTGTGTTTAATTATGAAAACTGATATAACACAATGTTAAGAGCCCAGAAACAGATAAAAGACAACGTCTAGAAAATTATAGATGTGTTTTATGTTTCGAAATTAACAAGGGGATGTGAAAACTGATATAACACAGTATGAGGAACAAGAAACTGATAAAACACACCTTAAAGAAATAATGGAATGTGAATATGAATTTGCGATCATCATGATATAAAATATTATAGTCGATTTTGAAATCAATGGAGATATGCAGTTTCGTAAAATAACTCATTAATTTGTTTAGGATAATAAATTTTCCATAATTAAAATAATTATCCAACTACCATTATACCCTTTTGTATAAAATAACTAAATGCCACATGTCTAAAAGAGATTGCTTCCTACACTTTGTAGGAAAAGTAGGCTTTGTAGCCAACTCCTACCCTATATATATAGTGGAGGTTCAAATGAGAAGAAATTACAAATTAAGAAATTACAAATTAACCAAATCATTTAATGAGTCTATTATTTATTTTTGCTAATCAAATTAATGAACTATAATCACTTAATGAGTCTATCTTATAAAATAGTTGTGCACCTTACACAATAAAATCAATCCCGCACATGATCTTACATATTCAACATTTCCTACACCATTAAAACAATATTTTGGTGTGGGATACATAACGTGTAGGACTCAAACACTTTTAAATAACTTTGCGACTCATAATAAAATATGTGTAGGACACAACATTTTTAAATAATGTTTTCAGTTATAATAAAATTGGTGTAGGAGCCAACACATTAATGACGGTCAAGGAGGAAATTATGGTTGCATTAATGAGACTTGATTAAATCTTTAAAATATTTATTAATATTCTACATCAAATTGTCTATACTACCCTTAGTGTTAGGCCCTAAAGTGTGAGACTGACGCATCAAATTAACACAACGGGTTATGGTTACGAACTGGGTTTTACCGGGTTAGTTAGTATTAGGTTGTGGACCTTTATAGGTCACTTGGGCCAAGCTTTAGGCCATGTGGGCCAAGCAGGCCCAAGGGAAGCCCATGTAGGGAAGTGGGCTTGAGTTAGTATATAAACAAGTTTTTAACTTGTTTTTAGTTTTGAACCTCATTGTTACAATTTCTCTAGAGAGGGAGACGATCAATTGGTAGTAGTGAGCTTGTACCAGACGATGACCATCCTGACCCGTATCATTTGGTATCAGAGCATTTGGTTTTCAAATGGCTCTACGTGGAAAAGAAGAAACTTTCGTTCGTAGATTCGCCGCCGGAGGCAACGACGGAGTTCCTTTTAATCCGCGAGGATATGGTGATCATTCTCGTAGATTCGCCGCCCGAGGCAACGAGATTGTGGACCATGAAAACTTTCGGGAATCATGTGATGGTTATCATCCCCGTAGATTCGCCGCCCGAGGCAACGAGGATCCTGACCTTATCTATGATTCTTCTCCCGTATTTGATGAATATGAGGATGATGTGTGGTATGCTTGGGCAACCGGTGGTTCATATCGAAGCTTATTGGGAGATGAATCGGGTTTCAAAAGTCGTAAGGTTGGTGTTACAGCGGTAGAAAACGGTGACGCCACGGTGGCTTTGGGTGAAGATGCGGTGGTTATTGGTGGATTTGGGGTGAATGTTGATAGTGATGAGCCTGTTTTGGACGTCCCAATCATGTTGCCGCAAGTTACGGGATCCTACATCAAGTTCAAAATTCAAGAAGATTATTTATGGGTTACTAAGACCCTGAATGAAGAAGGCGACAAAGGAGACGGTAGAGAGGAGCCAAGGAATGGACATGCGAAGATGTCTATAGGTATCTTTGATGAACCTCTAAATTATAATAAGGTTGATAACGGTGGTGCTACGGTGGCCACCGGTGTTAATTTTGGCGCTACCGATAGTGATGGGGTGGTTAAAAGTGGCAATCTCGTGGCTATGGAATTCCCAACTATTGAGCCGAAAATAATGGCAAAGTTAAAAGATTATTCGCTAAACAACGAACGTGATAATCGTTCAAATATTCAGATAGAGGTGATTAGTAAAGTTTCCAAACTTGTGGATATGTGTGATAGTAGGAAAACTAGTTTGTTCTTTCCAAACATGTGGGTCATTCAAGAAGATAATAATAATATGGCGGGCCCCAACATGAAAAAAGATCGTGCGGATTTGAATTATGCGTACATAGCTTCAAGTAACAAACATGGTGTAGTGGATTTAATTAAAATAGTGGATACTTTGAAATATGGGCTTTCAACTAATAGAAATGGTGTGATGGACTTTGGGTGCCCATCAGTTATGATAGCTTCATACAATACGAGCAAAGTTGCAACTACGTTTTCTACAGGAATTGAATTATCTCAGGAGACACGACGTGATATTCCCTTCGACCCAGGTGGCTTTGGTTTGAAGACAAAACTCGAGGACGAGTTTTTTTTTAAGACGGGGAGAATGATGCGGATAGGCCCGATCTCTTTAGTTATCTCTTTATTTGAATTTAATATTTTATCTTATTTTGTTTCCTTTTGAATTACGATTCCTATCTTATAAATAGGATGTTTAGGGTTATTGTTTAGTTAGTTTTTGATTTGATTATTATAAAAAAGAACTTTGTTCTTGGAACCTTTGGTTCAATTTATCGTCATTGATTACTAGTTGTTCTTGAGCCATTTGAGTACGCTTCCGATCCGTAACTTATGGTCCCAAAAACAATAAGTCATCATTTAATGACAGACCAATTGAGAAACAGAAGTCTGCTCAAATAAATTTTGTTTCTAAAGGCTCAATTGATCCTAACACTTCGTCTTCATGTGCAGATAAAGTATCTGAAGTAAAGTGTGGAGATGTTCTTGGGAGTGAACCAGTTGTTCATTCTAATATTTCTGAAAATTATTTTGAACAAACTGAATCTGATATTGCCTTTAGTAGGTCTTTGTTTGCGTCGTTTTGTGCTTATGTTTCGTCAAGTGAGCCTGATGTTTTGGGCAAAACTGATGATGTTTGTGTTGAAACTTTGAACCATAAGTCTGGTGATGAATTTTCTTCAGTTAATGATTGTGAATGTGATGTTTCTAACCCCTTGGTTGATGACAGTGTTACAGGTGAGGTTCCTCAGGACACATTCAGTGATACCACTGAAACTCCTTCTCAAGAAAATCAAGAATGTCCTGATTCTTCTTCTGATTCGGTCTCAGTGGACGTCCCTAACGTTGAATCTAGTGGGACCCCATTGGAAACCGTAAATGAAAGCAGACCTCAAGTAGATTCACATGATACATGTGTTGATGAAATTTCAACTTGTTCCAAAATTGAAACTGAATCTGAACCAGATTTGGAAAAAGAAGATGTGGTCACTATAAATGAACAGTCACTAGAAAATGTTTCTGAAAAAGAAGTTAAAATAGAAACTGAATCATCTTCTAAAGGTCAAATGGTCCGTGATCTACCAATCAAAGACTTCATGCTGGTAGAAAAGTGTGTTGCTTGCACAAAAGGAAAGGCTCATCGAAAGCCTCAAAAGTCCAAGCCTACACCTTCGACAAAAGTCGTGCTTGAATTACTACACATGGATCTTTTTGGTCCTGTAAATGTGGTGAGCATTGACAAGAATGCGTATTATCTTGTGATCGTAGATGACTACTCTCGTTACACATGGGTATACTTTCTTAGTCACAAGAACGAGGCTGCGAGTTTGATCAAACAATTTGTCACTCTAATTGAAAATCAAGCTACTACAAGGGTGAAAGCAATTCGATCAGACAATGGGACAGAATTCAAGAATATCACCTTAGATACATTCTGTGCAGAAAAGGGGAATCGAACGACAGTTCAGTGCACCACGAACTCCACAACAAAATGGAGTGGCTGAGAGACGAAATCGTACTCTTATAGAGGCGGCACGAACCATGCTGGCCGACTCGAAGCTTCCTAGTTTCTTCTGGGCCGAAGCAGTTAGCATGACTTGTTACATCCAGAATCATGCTTTAGTAAACAAACATCATATGAAAACTCCTTATGAGATTCTGGAAGGACGTAAACCCTCGGTCTCACACTTCCGTAACTTTGGTTGTCCGTGTGTCTTGTTGCTCATGGACACTAATGGGAAGTTTGAGGTCAAAGGGGATGAATGTTTCTTTATTGGATACACTAAAGGATCCTCCTATAGAGTGTACAATAAAGTAACCAAGAAAGTCGTTGAGTCGTGCAACATTGAATGGCTCGAAGAAAATACTACGGATGCTAGAGTTGGTCCAGATTGGCTATATGATTATGCTGATTTGTTCAAATCCTTTAACATTTTGTCTAGTGTTTCCCCTGATGCAGGTGTGTCGACTCCGAAACAACCAGTTTCGTCTGGTGATACAGAAGAAGAGAAACATGATGAAGGGAGCTCGCGAAATCATACACCGTTGGTACAGAAGAACTCAGAAAAGGCACATGGAACACAAGCAAAGCAATCAAAGCAATCTAAACCCATCAGATTAGCTACTGCTGCTGGATCTCAGAATCTCCATACATTGAAGCGACAGACATGTTTCAACTGTGGAATTCCTGGACACATTGCTAGAAATTGTGTTCATCGTCCAAACGTGCAACAAAATGTCAATACTCACTCTTGTGCTGATGTTTGTGAGCCGGTTCACAACACACAAAAGGAGCCAAAACGAGCAGATCAAAGTCGAGAGTATAAGAAGTCTGCTCACCAAGGACAATCACGATCTCATAAAGCTCCTGACAAGGTGATTGAAAGCTCCAATCAGGGAGAAAAGACGAAGACTGGTGCTCAGAGTAACAAGACTTCTGCAAATAGCAAATACAAGCACCCAAATTCGTCTTCGTCTGAAATGAATGTGCAGGCACATCCAACACAAAAAGGACCGGTTTGTCCTTCAGGACCTGCTAGAGCAAATCAAGCTGCTAAAAATGTCTTTCCGATGAAAAGACAAACTTGCTACAACTGTGGCAATGCGGGTCATATTGCTAGAAACTGCACACGGCGTCCCTATGTACCCTACTATATGCAAAATCAGAGGGTTACATCAAAGGATAACAATCATTCCAAGCCAATGAAGGTATCATCACCTAAGGCAATGAAGAATGTGAATCCCAAGGTTAAACCTTCTGATTGGGATTGGAACGCTGCTAAAAACAAACGCAAGGCTGTTCAGGAACAAAAACGTGTTTCTAAAACTAACAAACCTGAAACAGCTAAAGTTGCTCAACCGAAGGCAACAAACGCGTTTGCTAGACCGAAACAGTTTTGGAAACCCAAATCCAAAGCAGCAACGTCTCCAATCCTTGAAATTAAAGGGGACTTGTGTTTGAAAGAAGTGTCTTATTTTGATGCTTCAGGTAAACCCAGGACCACGATGGCCTGGGTACCAATGTCTTACTAATCTCCTTATTTTTCAGGAACAACCAAGGAGGAGCTGTTGACAATCTCTGGAATGTTGATAGCGGTTGTTCCAGAGATAAAAACGGGTAACATCTCACTGTTGTAAAAAGTTCAAAATTTTTTTTACAAATGATATGTTTCCTTTGGAGGAGATTAGAGAAGTAAGAAATGATCAGCAAAAGGTACCGTTTAAATTCAGTACTTTGATTTGAATTTGATAAGTCTTCAATCTGATGACAGAACGGTTAAGCAAAAATATTTTTCTCTCTTTTTCTTAGTTTATACTTTGTATATAAATTGTCCTTTCTCTAGTTAATGGTAAATTTGCGCAAAAATACAAGATTTATGCACAAATTTAGGGGGGGAGAGGAACATATAGATAGATATAGAGTTTAAGGGGGAGAAAACCGAGAAAATCCAAAAAGAGTTTGCTGTAAATATGTATTGTTTTAGGGGGAGAAAATGAGAAAATGAAAATTGTTTTAGGGGGAGAAAATGAGAAAATGAAAAATCCAAAAAGAAGTATTGCATGACATGGGAAGTGAAATAAATGTTCGTGTTAAAGGGTTTGACTAACACATGTAAGGTGCCATAGCTGAAAAGACTAGGATCTACTGCGATATGTCGATAGGCTTGACGCTCAACATGATAAAAGATACTAAGTGATATAAACATAACGAACTATGTACCATGTGGGTAACATACCAACGGCGTATGATTTTATGGTCTTAAATCTTGCGTTGATAGATAGCCAACATCTGAGGTTTTGGGTCTTTATATTGTTGAATCATCCGGGGATATCTTGGCTGTTCTTCTGTTCAGAACTAAAATTGTACATGACCCCAGGAAAGAAAGTCACTTGGAATTAGCTCATTTCTATTTGAATGTCTGTATGTTGTCCCGATACACACAATTTTGATCTGATTCTGAAATCTTCTCTGAAAAAAGTCGTGTACCTCCTCTGCTGCATCCAGATATATGCTGACCTGGAGGTGCTAGGCAACGACAGCTTTTGCTGCATCCAGATACATGCTGACCTAGCTGTACGTTGTCGCGCTATAGATCTAATACACCCGAAAGAGGCCCTCAAGTGCCCAAAAGAAACCCAAGAAACCTATATCAAACTGAGAAAAACTCATTTGATCTGTATATTATACCATCTCTACTTAAGATCTATTCTGTTCTCTTCTCAATCTATTCCCAGTTAAGATTTCAGAAATCTGGATTGGACTTGTGAAATATGTGGTAGGGAAGATACTTGCATGATAGAGTGTGTTGTTTATATTTCCAGGATTTGATTAGTATTTATTTGGGTGTTCATTATTAATAAATCAAAACATGATAAAACAGATTATTTGCAGACCTAGACACAGTAAGGATATCTTAAAGGATGACATCAGTATACTCACCTGCTACGATGAATCGTTGTGCTTACCTTGATCGCGGGGGTATGCTTTGGAATGGGACACACGGGTATAATAGTATAATATTACCTAAAGCATATCACGAAGTTAAAAATTGAAAGTTGAGCGTTAAAGTTTAAGTGGACAAACATATTGGCAATCGCATAGACCAGTTTGATTAGGCTCGTACTGAAAAGTGTTCCTTAGTCTGCCTGAGAACGAATTTTGATCCCATTGCAATTGTAATTGTATATTATGGTAGTTGTTTATATTTTGAGTTTTTATTTGTTTTTCTATAAAACCAAAAATACAAAAATAGTGTGTTTATTTGTTTTTTTTTAAATTAAAAATATAACCGTTCTTGAAGATTTGACTGATCATCAAAAGTTAAAAGAATTTAAATTGTGAAATTTCATGTACCTAGTGTTCATATGGTACGTTCCTCTGTTGCATAAGAAATGTTTGCTTATGAGTTTGTGAGCATGTGCAGAACTTGATTTCAATCAAGAACAGGGATTGATGAAGACTAAGATGCTGTTAGTTGCTGAAGAAGCCTGGAGCAGCTCAACAACAAGGTGTACCTGAGTCAGAAGAACTGGATACGAAACGCCGTCTGACAGTGAAAGTACATTTGAAGAAGTACCATGAACCTGCTTGAAAGACAAAGATTAAAGAAGAAAAGAGCTGTTGAGAATCCTCCTCTCACATTCTTTTTGACAAGATTTTCAAGCAAATGCTGATCAAGATCCTGATATGAAGCTAACCACAAAAGCCGAAGAAAGAGACCCAGTGCAGAGAGTTCAGAAGTCAAGAACTTCCACAACATCTGCAGCATAGCGACAACCATAGACTTCGTTGAAGACGTTGCTGAATTCATGTTATGAAGTCAATTTGATGGCATCAGTCTAGGGGGAGATTGTTAGGCCCTAAAGTGTGAGACTGACGCATCAAATTAACACAACGGGTTATGGTTACGAACTGGGTTTTACCGGGTTAGTTAGTATTAGGTTGTGGACCTTTATAGGTCACTTGGGCCAAGCTTTAGGCCATGTGGGCCAAGCAGGCCCAAGGGAAGCCCATGTAGGGAAGTGGGCTTGAGTTAGTATATAAACAAGTTTTTAACTTGTTTTTAGTTTTGAACCTCATTGTTACAATTTCTCTAGAGAGGGAGACGATCAATTGGTAGTAGTGAGCTTGTACCAGACGATTTTGCTAGTTCATAGTAATAGAATCGTGTGCAAGTTTGAAAGTGATTCCGGTTTGTTCTTCGTTGTTCATATTTCTTGTTGGTTTTGGTTTTATTTCTTGAATCTCACCTAGTTTGGATTCCGCACAAACTTGGTGATTGTTTGATATCATTGAAAGACCCGGTTTCACGGGACTTACACTTAGTAATCAAAACATTAATTAAAAGTGGACAAAAATGATATCTTGATTCACAACCATTGATAAAAAAAAATTATAGGGTCTAGATTAATTTATTTTTCTTCTTTTAAGAAGATTCTTCTCAAATGAATGTAAATCTTGACTTAAACATCGTGATTTCTAACTTCAAAATTGATACTGAATCAAGCATCTAAACTATTGAAATAACGAAAATGAAAACAGAAATTCAGGGGTCCGTTGGTTTCATCTAATCAGTTTCATCTCCCATGGCTTCCTATACTTAAAGATGCACTAAAACCCTAAAAAATTGTAACCAAATTTTCTAAAAAACAACACAGCAGTTGCATTCAAATTTCACTATCTGTATACATGAACTACTGATGGCATTCTGAAAACCCTCTATAACAATTTCATGAATCAATGCCAAAAACAAACAGAATCATGAATTAGTGAAGAAACATACCTGTTAATTGGGTAAGAACTTGATGAAGCAGATGTTATCGTTGTGGAAAACATACCATGTTATTTTGGATTATACCTTTGGATTTGGATTTTCTTGATTCGGGGTTCATTTCAAATTAAGGACTTCAATGGTTAACTTGGTTTGACCTATTTATCATTTGATTGTTAAGTTAACTTCAATTGTTAGGTGGGTGGCGGGTTGGGTCCAAATGATTGGAGTTAAGGTGTTGTCCCCGCTAAGGTCAAGGGTTTAAGCTTCTTGATTTGGGGTTCATTTAAAAAAAAAAAAAAAAAACCTTTAGTTGTTAGGCTTGGTGTTGTGGGAATGTGGGTTAACTCCCTCCTCTGTATAAACACCCTTTGGGCGCCAAACACCACGTCGTGGGTGTTAAGGGTGTCAAAGGTGGGCCATGAGTGGGTTAACCAGCGTTAAAGGAAGATGGCAGGTGGGGCAACCAATCAAAACCCTCCGTTTGAAGGGGGGGCGTCGGCTCATACCGAATAGCCTTATAATTGTAGAAAGCAAAACATATACTTTC
Source organism: Helianthus tuberosus (assembly GCA_030545235.1). Taxonomy (NCBI): domain Eukaryota; kingdom Viridiplantae; phylum Streptophyta; class Magnoliopsida; order Asterales; family Asteraceae; genus Helianthus; species Helianthus tuberosus. The sequence goes on from JARYGA010060172.1 coordinate 3,032,316, forward strand.
ATCGTAATGTGGTTGACTCGACAAATTTAATAAAAATATTTCTGAAGAAACACGGAACTAATTATGGGATTAATCAGTTTGGTTTATGTTTCTACCATGATGGTTAATCTTCTTATGGTTTCCTGAGCTCCTTAATGACCGTGGTTTATCTGCAAAACAAAACACCGTTACTCGTTAAGAGGGGAATATGGGGGTTTCCCTCTTAACCGGGCTCCGGCGTGAGAATAAGCGACTGCTTTGGGGAGAGAATTAAGTATTAAGTGAAGAGAGTAGAGGGAATGGAATGTTTAACCTGTGAAATCAGCTCTCTATTTATAGCCGGAGAGGTGTAAGAGGGTGTGGGCCGATGGGCCTTGGGCCAGAAGGCGACAACCTGGAGGATATGCTCCTTGTCTCACTGGTGTCGACCGTTAGTGGCCTCTAGGAGCTTTATGGAGTTGGCGCAATATGATTGGAGCCACGTGTCACTGTTGTCGGCCTTGCTGCCCTTCTGCCATCAGCAGGTAAGTGGAGATCGTGGGGCAGTTGTCTCTGCCCTATGATTGGTGCCACATAGGCGTCCTTAGGTACTTTTTGTCTCCTGCATGTCAGACGATCATGGAGCACGATTGCGCAGGATCAGAAGGACCCTGATTGGCTCTTTTATTCTGCCACTTGTACCTTGTGTACTATCTGAAAAGGCCTTGCGCCGTAGTCACGCATGATTCTTGCTGAGCACGTTACTACCTCGCGCGCGGCATGGGCTTTCAGATATTCTTTTCAAAATGCTAAGTGTTGCTAATTGGAGTTTCTTCTTATGTAGACCTCGCGCCGTATTACGCAGATGTGCTGTATCCCGCGCGAGGTTGTCAATCAAGGAAATTGTTGAGTAAGGAGTATGGTCCCGCGCGACCTTGCAGGAGGTTGCGCAGCTTTTTGGGACCATACCCCTTCAAGTCCCCCCAGTCCAGTGCTGCACCATGCGCAAGGCAAGTGGTTGGAGCTCTGGACTTAAAAATAAAGTAGAAGGATGCTTCTGGCTTTGGTAGACGGCGCGCGTGTAAGTTGTTGGTTACTACGGCGCGGCTACCAGGCTTGTTACTGGCTTTGTTGTTAGCTTTTATATGAAGTTTCTAATGACTTTGGGCGGGAAAACCCTCGAAATTTGAATTTCTGTCAGGTTGGTGAAAAAGTCGCGATTGGTGACGCTTGAGTTGACCTCTGACGGTTGTCATCAACTTGTCTCTGACGAACCGTATTTCCGTCAGAGAGTGAGGCCCACGCGCGCGTGGTAACCGTCACTCCGGGAAATACGCCTTACGTCGCGTTTTCTGATTGGCCTTGCTTGCGGCGACCTCGGCACAGTTACCCATCGCATTAAATGCGATGGGTATATATATCAGAAGAGACGAGAGGTTTATCACTTTTCTCTTCTACTATTTCTTTATTTCCTCTCGGAACTTCTTTGAATCTTCAAAGTTTGAAGAACACATTTGTAGCAGATCTTCAAGTTCTTGAAGAACATCGTAGCCGATTATCAAGCTTGTTTCCAGTATATTCGAGACCCTTGTTTTATCTATCGATGGCTGAGGAACAGCATGAAGATAATCCCGGAGAAGAAGGTCCTGTACCTGTTCTCCGGTGGGATTTAGGGCTTTTTGAACAGCTTTCACGTAGTTTCCGGTTCCCACCGGAGTGGGATGCCCGGTACCCCGGCTAGAACCAGACGGCCGCTGATGCACCGCCGGGGTACATCACTTTATTCGAAGACTTCTTCCATCAGGGCAACTTCCGGTTGCCGGCGACTAACTTCATGGCTCATATTCTTCGGTATTATGGGTTCCATATATCTCAGATGAGCCCACCTGGAATGGTTCGGGTTCGACATTTCGAGTTCCTGTGATGGGCTCATGGCATCGAGCCAACTGTCGATAAATTCCGGGTCTTTTATCAGCTTCAGCGAAATATGGGTTTCTACTCCTTTGCCAGTCGGGGCACCGTCAAGAAGATATTATTGAACCCTCCCAAGAGTTTCCATGATTGGAAACCAAAATTCTTTTATATACGCGAGGAGGTTATTCCCATTGCCATGACGTTTCGCGCCTGGAATGAGGCTATTGTGAAAGAAGACTTGGCGATCCCCAAGACTGAGGCTTGGTATCGGGAGCTTACTGCTACCCCCAACAGGGTGTTTGGGGAAAATGTCCTTGTTGCGGCGCGGATGAGTGATCAATGGCCGCCTGAGAGCCAAGACGTCCCTGTCTTAAAGTTCGAGGATCGAGGTTAGTTAATTCGTTTGTTTTGTTGATACCCGTTTCACAACTGTTTATTTATACAATTTGTCTTGTAGAGGCGCGCCTGTATCAAGCTGCGTTCTCTACCTTTGGTGGGTCTATGGGCGTGCGCCCGCTCCAAGCTGGAGAGGAGTATTGGTATGCACAAATTCGGGGCAACTTCATGTACCCGGTTGCTGATGCATTTGCCGTGCCGCCTACTGCAACTGAAGGTGCGCACATACCTAAACCCCGTCCTCTGCGCTCTGTGACTTCTGCTGGGAAAGAGGTTGTCTATCTGTACGACCGGTTTTGACTCCGAAACGATTGCGAAACGAACGTGAAACGTGCGGAATCCGTACACGAACGCGACCTAAACACACATGACGTAATATAAACGTGATTCTATTCAAGATATGAAATTGTACAATCACTTGAATCACTTTTTGCCTTTCTCTCTCTAGTTTCTCTCTCTAGAACTAGATCTCTCCAAAGTGTGAAATGGCAAAAGTCCTAAATGAGAAACCCTAGAGATCTATTTATAGGCCAAGGGATTAATGAGGAATCTCATTAATTACAGTTATGCCACCTTGCCTTTTTGACTAACTAATTCTAAAATAACAATTCGTTTTCTTCTGTTTCTCGCTACGGCTCGGATTGACGAAGGCTATAGACATAAATGCACTAACAGACTCCCCCTTGGATATTGCCGTAGTCAATCTCGATCATTGAGTCAAACTCGTAGCGTCTTCTTTTTCTCTCTCTCTCTCTCTTTGAATCTTCTTGAACAGAATCCCGGTGGATCTGTCTTCAGCTTCAGCTTTTCCTCTTTTCTTCATCAGGCTCCCCCTTTTGTCAAGCTTCCGTGCTTTGGGATCGACACCTTGCTTTCCGTATACAAGCTCCCCCTTGCTTTGAGCTCGTCTTCAGACTCCCCCTTTGATTCAGCTTCCGGGATCGTAGTCTGGAATCTCATCTGCAATCTCTCAAACATTTATAAGTAACAGCATTTCAAATTTCAGCTATCCAGGAATTTTAACCTGGCTTACTCAACATTCTAAACAAACAATTTCCATGAATTTAGCAGTTTCATCGAATCGAATCGGAAACTAGCTCTATAACAGTATAAGCATCCAAATCCCTCACAGTTAATCATCCAAGTCCAAACTAATGACCTTGGAGATATCACAAACTGTTTTTGATTTTTTTTTTTTATAAAAAATTCAAGTCTCAAATTAATGAACTTGTTTTATTTTCAGAAACACAATCAGCTTACTTAGATTTTGAAACTCAGCACTCAGACATCGATTGTCGAAAATAAAGCAGAAATCAAAATCTTTTTGTATTTTCTGAAAATATAAAGCAGTAAAGAAATATGTACAAACATATTTACAAACAATATTTTTGTTTGAGTTTGCGTCAGAGGATCATATCAGTTTATGACAAGTCACAAGTACCGTTGAGCTTAAAATCACATTATGCATTAAACAATTCACTTAGATTGTCGATATACTGATCCACTTAAATTTTCATACAAACTTCAACTGATTCAGGATACTAATTAGATGTTTTAAGAACTTAAACCCATTCATGTGTCCCACCTCTTGAATATACTCCCGTATCCAGAATCCCAATAATCAGTCTTACAGGTAATTATAACACAAATGATATCTGTAAGGGGTTAATAAATTATGAAGAATCATGAGAGCTCAGGTCAGAACTACCGTTCAGCAGAGAGATCATGACTCAACTTTTGGGTGTGTCCCCTTTAGAGGATTTTTTTTTACAACAGCATTGCTAAGCAATTTTATTGTCTTATCATATATGCTGAGGGTGATGCTATGTTTCAAGCATTAGCGGAAAGTATTATTCGAGGACTAGGTCAGAACTTCCATTCAGCAGAAGTCCCGGAATAATACCCCAGACATCATTGAGTATAAAACCTAGTATATCAGATTATGAGACCTTTCAAACGAGATTTCAGGGGTTACCTATATATCCAAGTAGTGTTCCCCACAAAATAAGTAAGTTTGAATTTATGTTTATATCCCGAAAAAGTTTACTAAATGTATAAAAACCTATCGACACATCCACAGTGAGATTGTTTAACACATTTAAACTTTCCATTTCTTTAGCATACCGTAACTGTCTACTGATGTACTATCATTTCCTCTTTTTACGCAAAAACTCAATTTTCAATTTTATCATGTTTTTGATTTTTTTCAAATTTTCAAATGTTTTTGTATTTTCTAACAATATTACTCCCCCTAAAATGCAAAACCATATAAAGAAAATTTGACAACCAACACTGATAGCTTTGTCTCGCCATCCATTTTCTGCTTCACATGCACTGATTTGCAGAAAATATAACATACCCCCATGATTTACAACACATTGATATTTACAGTTTGAAAACCGTTTTTCAATCTGAAGAAAGTAATCATGTTTGTTTAGCCGTGAGGGTTTCGGCATATTCAATCAACACTCCCCCTTACAACAAACTATTTTCCCATAATGATTTCAAAACACTTAAGTTTGTTTTAATCAGAATGGTTTTTCCGAAAAAATTAGTTTGTTTACCCTCACTTGTGGGTTCGGGGTCATCTCATCACCTAGTTCTCTTTTAACCATTTTGAAAATTTAACATTATTAGGTCAAACACCACTATCACTTGTAGAAAATCAAGTACAACTTAATGTCCCTGATTTACCACATGTAAGTCGAAATATCACAGTTACCTTCCTGTGAATTTCTCAAAAATGATGCCGATACCTGCTTCACACTTACCAACCTGGAAGCTCCGGCAAGTCAGGAATTCAACCAACAGATTTATGTACCCAAGCCTGACCAGTCTTGGGTGTATTTTGAGCTTTTCTTTTTTCTTCATAAAACTCTTTCACTCCTTTTTCCTTACCATCAACCATCTTGCTAAAAATATGTTTAACATTGCTATTAAACATTTTTCCAGCATCAACACCTTTTGATTTTAGGTTTGCGGCTCGTAATGGTGGAAAGTTCTCATCATTCATTAACGGAACTGTCTCTTCCTTTTTTACCTCAACTTGTGGCTCCTCTGATTTTGTGGAATCAGATTCATTGCCCGAACTTGGCTTGTCTGACTTGGATGAGCCAGATTCATTGCCAATAACTTTCTTTTTCTTCTTGTTTGTCCTCAGATTTGCATCTGAAGAATTCGATTTGCTTGGCTTTGCAGTCGAGTGAGTCGATTCATCAGAACTTTTATTCGAACCAACTGGTGAACCCGAAGACAAAATCTTCTCCAAATACTCTCTCGCCTTCTTCCTCTTCTTCCTCAATCTGTCTCTCTGCCCCTGTGAAAGCTTTACTTTCTTATCTTCCATTTTCTGTTCTTTGGGCTTGACAGTGACTGGTTTCTTTACCATTCTCTGAGATTCAACCCTCGATCTTCCCATCGATCTCCTTGGGCAATCTCTGGCAATATGTCCTCTGATATTACATTCAAAGCATCTTCTTGTTTCATAATACCAATTCTGGCAGTTAACAGCAATGTGTCCTCTCACACCACAGGTGTAGCACACTCTGTTATCGTACCATCCACTTTGGTCAGTCCAAACCTTCAAATCATAACATTGTTTGGCTTGGTTATAATCATTTCTCCTCTTCAATGCTGGATTTGTCTTTTGAGCACTGTGGTCAAACCTGCACCACTTATTACCAACATTTTGTGAATTTTCATTTTTAAATTTTTGTGATTTTTTATAATGATTGGATGATTTATCTGATGAGCTTTTATTTTCAATTTTATAATTTTTCAATTTTTTTACTTTTTGTTTCTGTTCTACACTCTTCTTAACAGGTTTTTGTTTAGAACATTCACCTGTTTCAGTAGATTGCAAAACAGTATTTTTAAATTTTTCTTGTAAATCTAAAAATATTTTTCTTTTCTTTTCTTTTCTTTTTCTTCATCAGATATTTCATCACAATCTTCAATTTTGACTTTGTCAAAATTTGTGACATTGTCACTTATTGGAACAGAATTGATCGGTTTTGGACACACAAATGATGCAGAAGTCACAAAACTTTTCAATTTGTTTTCTAAATCAGCAATTTTCTTTCTATCATTCTCAACTTCTTTTTCAAGTTGAGTAATTTTCTCAAGATGAGAATTTATTGCCTTTTCATTAGCAATTTTATTTCCTTCAAAAACAGATTTTTCATTTTCTAAAACTTTTATTTGATTTTGAAAATTTGTTTCTTTTTCTTTTAAAACTTCATTTTCTAATTTTATCCAAGAAACATCTTTATTTTCAATTTTAATCTTTTCAAAATCTTTTTCTTTTTCTTTCAAAATCTTGTTATCCAATGTCAAACTATCCACATCACTCAACAGTTTGACATTTTCAGTTTTCAACTTCTCAAAATTTTCTTTCAAAATAAGAATCTGCTTATCATCAGCTTGCTTCTCATCTCTCAACTTCTCGACTTCCGATGTCAAACTTTCTGCATCCTTCAAAAGTTTGTCATTGTCAGCCTTAAAGTTATCACATTTAGAACACACTGATTCTGAACTTGAAGATCCAAGCTTCAAAGATTCTTCGTTCTTTGGAATATCCTTTGTTTCCATCTTATATGTTCCTGCACAAAAGAGTTTAACGAAATCAAAAGCATTCATACTTTCATCAATATAACATTTCCTTTTAATATCATATTTCAGAATACTCTTTGTTGCAAGACACACACGAATTCTATTATCAATTTCAGTAATTACATCCAATTCCAATTTTTGTAAATTCTTTTCTATTTCGGTCAAAATTTCCTTCTTTTTCTTATATTCCTTACGAAACTCTCCATTAACCTCATTAAAGAACTGTTTTGGATAAAGTTCTTGAAAAAAATCTTCCCTTTTTAGCTCAACCAAGAATTTATCCCATTTAGCAGGTAATGCATTTGCCAATTTCGATATCTGTTCATCATTTGATATTCTAATATTCTTGTTTCTCAAACTGTCCATTAAAATTTTAAACCGTATTTCCAACTCATCCAACGTTTCATCCTTTTGACACATGAAATATTCAAATCTTTCAACTAAAACCTCCTTTTTCTCAAAAGAAGAACAACAAGTCCAATTGTTTATTCTTTCAAATTTAGTGTTTTCCAGTTCATCAAACATTTTAGCCATCTTGAATCACCTGTTGACAAACAAACAAAACACAATCAGTTCAAACACTATCAAACAACTGAATTAAAATAATATTCAAACTGATGAATATTCTGTGCGAATTGAACGTTGACCAACTGTGCTGACTGCTATAACTCGGATCAAATTCAAACGACCTTTGAAATTTTTGAACTCCAAACCGTATAAAGCTTTCAAGTCAGTCGATGAATTTAATACGTGACTTGACCACACAAAACAACTGATTGAACCGTGCGAACCGACAAAACTCCAAACACGTGACCTGTTGACTCTTTGACACAAACCACTTCCACTAATTGACAAAATTGTTGTACGGTTCAATCTTTGATAACACCAATTAAGTGGCCGACAATATCAAATAAATTCTAAAATGTCATTGGGCCGCTAATAAGGCTTCACATGGGCTGTATAATCCGACAATTGCATGGGTTTTGTAAGATGTAATATATGAATTCAGAGGATCACGTGACCAAAACTGACAACAACTTTTAACTATCACATGAACTGACAATGGCCAAAATCAAACTGATCACATGTTCACTCGACAACCTCGTAAACTGTTTCACAATTCGATGCACTTTCTTTTGATTATAAATGGCCGACAAGCAAATCAGATTTCAACTGCGATAGCCCTTGATATGATGTCACAAAAGCGAACCACACCAGCGAATCTCAAAAGCGAACCTACTATTAATATGACAAATGAGCGGACCTCAACTATTTTGTCACTAAAAGCGGACCTATCACTTGAATGTTCATAAAAGCGGACCTGGTAAGTGTCAGATAAGCGGACCTGGTCAATGTCCGGATAAGCGGACCAAGTATTGTCCGTATGAGCGGACCTAACAGATATTGTCCGGATAAGCGGACCAGATGTTGTCCGGATGAGCGGACCTACAAGGTTCGTATAAGCGGACCTCCTTATGAACGGACCTGCAACTTTTACGCGAAATCGGACTGAAAATCTTTGATTTCTCCTAAACGGTTAGGAATTTCGATCTGAAACTTGGTAGGGTTTTAGATCAGGTATAGACGCACAACATATCCAAAAATCAGCTGAAACGGACCATGAAAACCTGTTCAATTCGATGAAAAACAGTAAAAACTGTAAGAAATATGAAAAATATGAAGAACTAGATGAAATCGGATCTGAATCTGATGAAATCACGATCGGAAATGTGTGTTGGATCAGTGCAATCGAGCTCCTGCTCTGATACCACTTGTAGGACCGGTTTTGACTCCGAAACGATTGCGAAACGAACGTGAAACGTGCGGAATCCGTACACGAACGCGACCTAAACACACATGACGTAATATAAACGTGATTCTATTCAAGATATGAAATTGTACAATCACTTGAATCACTTTTTGCCTTTCTCTCTCTAGATTCTCTCTCTAGTTTCTCTCTCTAGAACTAGATCTCTCCAAAGTGTGAAATGGCAAAAGTCCTAAATGAGAAACCCTAGAGATCTATTTATAGGCCAAGGGATTAATGAGGAATCTCATTAATTACAGTTATGCCACCTTGCCTTTTTGACTAACTAATTCTAAAATAACAATTCGTTTTCTTCTGTTTCTCGCTACGGCTCGGATTGACGAAGGCTATAGACATAAATGCACTAACACTATCTTTCCAGCGAGGAGTCTGTAGGGTCTTCGAACGGGGAGTTAAGTTCGTGGTCTAACGTCTTTGCAGGTGTGTTGCGCGACTTGGGCATCGACCCTGAAGAGAAGAAAAAGAAACCACTTAAGAAGAAGAAAACGGTCGAGCCTGAGGTGACAAGCAAGAAGGGCGGGAGTAGCCGCGCAGCTGCTGGTGCCGGTGAAAAAGGTACTCTTCGGCTTCGTCAAAGTGACTTGAAAGATTATGTGATAATTAGTGATTCATTTGAAGGCTTGTCGCGCGCAGGCGAGAAGAAGAGTGGAGCTGGTGGTTCAGGGAGCGCGGGTTCTCGTAACCCGGATGCTGGCGCTACCCCTTCCTCTATTGCGCATGGGGAAGAGGAAGAGGAGGAAGAAGAAGCTGCTGAGAAGTTGATTAGCCGGAAAAGGGTTAGAAGCGAAACTATTGTTGGTGTGTCAGTGGCATCGAAGGCTGGAGGAGCTCTCGTGCTTGGTAAACAGAGCAACTTGCGCTCACTTTATAAGTTCTCTCCTGGTAAGTTTGTTTTTAGCTCTTCCTTTCTTGTTTTCTTTTCTTGATCCCTTGGCTTCTACAGAGGGCAAGAAGACGACCCCTGAGAAAGGTGTTGTGATTACGGAGCCAGAGCCAAAGAGGCCAAAGATTATCGTTAAATCCTCCAAGGCTGCTGGTGCTGAGGCTGCCAAGGACAAACATGTTGCTGAGGGCGATAAGGCGAAGGCTGCCGTAGAACAGAGGAAGGTTGATGAAGAGCGTAGGAGGAAGGCTGATGAGGATAAGGAGAAGAAAGCGGAGGAAGAGAAGAAGAGGAAGGCCGAGGAAGATAGGAAGGCTGAGGAGGCGAAGAGGAAGAAAGCCTCTGATATGGAGAAGGAGAAGCAAAAAGCTGTTGAAAAGCCTATTGATGATCCATTGAGGGATACCGGTGCCGCTGCTATCACTATTCAAGAGAAAGCGCAGGGTCCGGAGGTTTTGAGCGTCGCGGGGTCTGCGAAGCCCCATCAAGAGAGACGAAAGGAACCTGAGGTTGAAAAACCTACCCCCCTATGCATACTGAGATCCCCCATCGCTCTAAGGTGACTTCCACTGGGGGATCAGGTCCGTATGTTTCTGGTGGCGCGAGTTCTGGTGGCGCCGGGGGTTATAATCCACAAGCTATCGGGGCGAAGGATACCGTCGGTGATATCTACTATAAGAGTTATACCGAAGAGGAACGCGGTAATGCCCCCGATCGGGCTCCCTGGAGTTTGAGGCAAAAGGACACTTTTCAAGAGTTCGGCCCCTGCCGCGATTGGTTCTTCAACTCCTTCACTCCTGGAGAGGTTAACCGGCAGAGGGCGAAGACTCATGAAGCGCTATACCGTACTTATATGCTCGGGGAGGCGAATGCTCGCGCTGCTAACCAGGAGATTGTGCGGGAGTGGCGAACAATGGTTAGGGAGCGGTCGGACTGGGAGAGGTACCGCGAGCGGATGCTGAAGCGAAATAGTGAATTTGAGAAGTCGAAAACCGCCCTTGATGAAGAGAAGGCCAAGTTTGAGGCTGATAAGAAGGCAGAAGACTGGGGGCGCGAGGGCCTGAAAAACAAACTTCGCGCTGCTGAACAGCAGCTGGCTAAGGAGAAGGCCGAATTCAAGCGCATATGCGAGAAGGACAATGAGCGCGCGGCCGCGGCTCGTAGCAAGATTGTCAACCTTGAAGCCAAGATTGTGGAGTTAACGGCGGAGGTCGAGGGTGTGCAAGCTGCTAAGGCTGCTAAGGAACAGCTTGAGGTTTGTACAACTTGTACCTTTTCCTTCTGTGCTTTGTTTGCAAAATATCCTAAGTCCTGTCCTTTTTAGGTTGAGCTTGCTGATGTGAAGTTGCAGCTGTCGGGCAAGGACAAGGATGTTCGAGCCAAGGATGTCGAGATCGCGGAGCTGAAACGTCGCCTGCGAGAGCAGGTTGACAAAAGTGAATCCTTGGAGATCGATCTGGAGGCTGAAAAGTCTAAGGCTGCCTCAGCTGAAGAGGCAAAGCTGAGGGCTGAGGAAGCGCGTGATGTTAGTGCTGCGGCTCTTAATGTAGTGCAGACTAATTATGCTGAAGCTCAGGGTATCGTGGATACTCTCGCCTCTGATGCCGAGTGGCTGCGCGGCCGGGGAATAGTTCTGGTATATCTTAACTTTGGTTTTATTTACCAAGTTAGTTCCTTATTTGCTTATTATGATGCAGATGGCTAACTCGATTCTGAATGCTGGCGAGCTGGACCAGACTGTCGCTGCTCTTATTAATGCTTCTCGCGCCGTTGGACATCGCGGAGGTTATATGGAGTGTGCGCAGCATGCCGCAGAAATGTTTGGACAAGAGTTTGATGCCAGTCATTGCTCGGTAACTGATGGAGCTGATGCCGAGTTGGCTCGAGCTGAAAATTCTTATAATCATTTAGCCTTACCTGTGATGGATTTGGTCTCGAAGGCTCTGGAACACGATGACTGGTGTGCACGTATGAAGGGCATTCTTGATCCACCAGAGCACGTAGAACTCTCTGATGAAGATGAAGCTGCGGGCAATGATGGTGGAAACGATGGCGATGGCGGTAAGCCTGGCGACGATGGCGATAAAGGCGATAAGCGCGATGGCAGTGGAGATGATGAATTTGAGTAGGTTTGTCAACAGGCTTTGTGCCTTGTAAAAAATTCTAGTAGGTTTATGATGTAACTCTTTGCGCGGGCGCGCTTTTATCTAATGAATGACATTGTGTTTCTATAACTGTTGCGCGGCTGCGCTTATTAAATAGTATGTTTGCTTATTTTCCCGTTACAATTATTGCACTGTTGTTGGAAACTTTGGTTAAGTTAGTGCGAATAAATGTAAGTGCGGCTCTTGTGTGAGTGTAATTGTTTGGTGTCGCGCTATGTTCGCGGAGGACCTATGAGGCGTCACTCAAGAGCTCGTAAGCCACTGGAGTGTTTTCGTGCTAATCAGAAGTTTAACATGCATTTGTAACGAAATAAGTCGGATAGTGATAAAAGAGCATGTCGTATGCTTTCATTGATTACGTAGGCGCTTAGGCCGAGATACATTGCTTGTAACATAAAAGGCGTGTAGCCAGCATAGGGAAGTAAAAGGCGCGTAGCCGACATTAGTGGATAAAGGCGCAGGGCCTAGAATAGTCATATATAGCATTTGCGCAGTTGTTGCGCATTCCACGTGCGCGGGATGATGTGTCCATCCAGGGTGCGCAATTTGTAAGCCCCTTTTCCTAGCACTTCGTGAACCAAGTATGGGCCTTCCCATTTGGGTGCTAGTTTTCCTGGTCGTTCGGCGTTTGAGGCTTCGTTGTCTCGAAAGACGTATTCCCCTGGAGTGAAGGTACAGATGCGGACTCGCGCGTTGTAGTACCTTTCCAGTTGGGTTTTGTACTTGGCTTCCTTAATTCGCGCAATTTCGCGCCTTTCTTCCAGCAAATCCAAGTCAAGACGCCGCTCTGCCTCGTTGTCGATTGCGTTGACTGCTGTCAAACGCGGAGAGGGCAGGCCAACTTCTGCCGGGATAACCGCTTCCGAGCCATAGACCAGGCTAAAAGGGGTTTCGCCGGTACTTGTTTTGGGCATGGTTCGGTGAGCCCACAAGATACTCGGGAGCTCATCTACCCAGCCTCTGCGCTTTGTGCCCAGTCGGGCCTTAATCCCATCGACAATACACTTGTTTACACTTTCAACCTGCCCGTTGGCTTGAGGATGCGCAACGGAGGAGAAAGTGTGTTCGATTTTCATCTCCTTCATCCAGTTCTGGAGGTCTTCAGACGCAAAGTTGGTGCCGTTATCAGTTACGATCTTGAGTGGGAGGCCAAATCTGCAGATGATGTGTTCCCAAATGAACTTGCGCACCATCATGGCTGTAGTTGAAGCGAGGGCTTTGGCCTCCACCCATTTCGTGAAGTAATCGACGGCCACTATTATAAACTTGACGGCGCCGGGAGCGTCTGGGAAGGGTCCTACCATGTCAATTCCCCACTGCTGAAAAGGCCAAGCAGTGGATACGGGGATCAGGTCGTTCTTGGGGCGCAGGGTTTTCGGGGAGTGCCGCTGACAGGAGTCGCACTTGCGCAGCTCCTTCAAGGCATCAACATGCATCCCTGGCCAGTAATATCCGGCGTTCATAATCTTCACAACAACCATGCGTGGCCCTGCATGGATGCCGCAGATCCCTTCGTGGATCTCCCTGATCAAGTAATTCGCATCTTGGGGGTCCACACAGCGCAGTAGTGGCCCCAAGAAGGACTTGCGGTATAAGATACCACCATTCATTTCGTACTGCAGAGCCTTGTTTTGAACCTTCCGCGCCTCTGCTTTGCTCTCAGGGAGTATTCCTTCTTGTAAGTATTGGATGATAGGGGTCATCCAGGATGGCTGCCCTATCTCGATCATGTTGACTTGTCGTAGCAAGACTGAAGGATTCTTGAGCACTTCAATCCTTACATCTTTGGCGAGATGTTGAAAGGAGGTTGAAGCAAGCTTGCTCAAAGCATCAGCTGGTTTGTTTTCGGAGCGATTGATGTGGATTACTTTGTGAGACTTGAATTGTTGAAGCAACTCTTTCGCCTGCTCTAGATATAGGGCCATAACTTCACCCCGTGCATCGTATATACCGTTGACTTGGCTGGCTATCAAGAGTGAATCAACATGTGCATGTAGGTTTTTAGCTCCCATTTTGATGGCGAGGTGCAAGCCTGCCAGAAATGCCTCGTATTCCGCCTCGTTGTTGGTGTTTTTAAAATCCAACTTGATGGCGTAAGTGAATTCATGGTTTTCAGGGCTCAATAGGCGCAATCCAGCTCCCGCGCCGTCCTCATTTAAGGCCCCATCAGTATAAAGCATCCAAGTCTCCTTTGTCGTGTCTTTTTCGGGAGTCTCCACCAGCTCGCAATCTTTGATTTTCTCAACTGGGACTTCTGTGATGAAGTCCGCTAGAACTTGACCCTTGATGGCTGGGCGCGGCCGGTACAGAATGTTGTGGCCCCCCAGCTCGATGGCCCATTTTGCTAACCGCCCGGATGTTTCTGGTTTTTGAAGTATCGTGCCGATATGGAAATTGGTAAGTACGGTGATCACATGCCCTGTAAAGTATCTGCGCAGCCTTCGGGAGGCGTGTAGCAGCGCAAGCACCAATTTTTCCATCGTGGAATATCTCATTTCCGGGTCAGTAAGTACCCTGCTGACGTAATAAATTGGAGTTTGAACTCCATCTGTTTCCACCAGTAATACCGATCCTACTGCCTTATCTGAAGAAGATAAATACAGTACGAGTGGTTCTTTTTCAAACGGTGCAGTCAGGGTAGGGAGCTCGATCAAACATGCTTTCATTTGCTGAAAAGCCTTTTCTGCTTCAGGGGTCCATCTGAACTCTTGCTTCTTGACACAGTTGCGCAGCGTGCTGATAAAAGGGTATGACTTTGCGGCGTGATTTGATAAAAAGCGGTTAAGCGCGGCGAGGCGGCCAGCTAGCCATTGCATCTCTTTGATTGTACGCGGCGATGGTATTCGCTCTATGGCCTGGACTTTTTCCGGATTCACTTTGAAGCCGCCGTTTGTGACTATGAAGCCTAAGAACTTCCCCTCTTCCATGCCAAAAGAACATTTGGCTGGATTCAACTTCATATTTACGCTGCGCAATGAATTGAAGGTTTTTTCAATGTCTTTCAACATTTGGTCCTCTTCGGGACTTTTGACCACTAGATCATCAATGTAAACTTCAATATGCTTTCTGATGTCACCGGCGAAGGTCTTGTCCATCAATCGCTGGTATGTGGCGCCAGCGTTTTTCAGGCCAAATGGCATCTTCGTATAGCAAAAAATCCCAAGATCAGTACGAAAAGCCGTCTTGTCTTCATCCTCAAGCTTCATTTGAACTTGATGGTACCCCTTGTAGCAATCCAAGAAGCACTTCCATCTGTACGGCGCGAGAGAGTCTATCTTTTTGTCGATCTCAGGCAAAGAGTAGCAATCTTTAGGGCATGCCTTGTTGAGATCGGTGTAGTCAACGCACATTCGCCATCCACCACTAGACTTCTCTACCATCACGGGGTTCGCAACCCAACTTTGATAACGTACTTCGCGCAGGATGTCGGCTTTAAGTAACTCGCATACTTGCTCATTCATTGCTTTCATTTTGACTGCCCCTAAGCTCCGCCTTCTTTGGACTTTTGGTTCAACAGAGGGGTAGGTGTTTAAACAGTGTTCGGTAATGTCGCGCGGGACTCCGGTCATGTCAGCCGGGGTCCAGGCGAAGATGTCCATGTTCTTGAACAGGAGCTGCTTGAGACGAGTTCTGGTATCTGGTGAGATTGCGTGCCCTATCGTAACCGTTTGCTCCGGGTACTTGCGATTTAAAACCCATTTTTCGGGTTCGGTTGTTGAAACCTTCGCCGCTTTGGTTGGGCGCAACTCTTCTGTTGACATTACTTCCTTCTTTGCATAAACAATTGCCACCCCGGTCTTGGTTGGGAAACCAATCGCTGAGTGCGGGGTGGAAGTTATCATATTCAACTCGCCTTGCGTCTCTCTCCCGATCAGCACATCATGTCTTGACTTAACAGGCATCACCATGAAGTTAACGTTTGTTGTTCTTGAATGCTTCCCGTCAGAGAGTGTGACGGGGAAGCTGATCTGGCCTAGCGGGAAGACCATTTCATTGCATAATCCAGACAATGGATAATCAACTGGTTCAAGTCTTGCTTTGTCTTCATCGTCGAACTGGTTAAAGCATTACTCATAGATGATGTCTGCCGTACTCCCCGGGTCAATGAAGACGTACTCAGTTTCATAATGACCGATTATACCGGTGATGACGATGGGTCGTGTGGCTCGGGGACCCCCGCGCACCACCGGGAAAATAACTTGCTGTTCTTGCCATGAAGGCTCATAAGGTCTCTTGCCTTTTTCTCTCGCGCTATACCTTGGTCCATTGACCATGTGTGTCTCTAGGCGTCGGACTTTCTTGTGATTTCCCTCATCGTGGCGATGGAGCTGTCTTGTTTCTTTGCGCACGTTTTTCACCAAGTGGCTCAGCTTTCCACTCTTCAGCGCTCTTTCGATCTCTTGGCGTAAGCTGTAACAATCATCAGTTAAGTGGCCTGTATCTTTGTGGAAATCACAATACAGGTTGGGGTCTTGCCCCTTTTTGTTCGTCATTGGTCTTGGCGTCTTAAAATCATGGTTCTCCGTCATTAGCACCTCTTTTGGTGTTTTTATGAGCGGAGTCCAATGCTTTTCACGATTATCATCTCGGACCGCCTTTCTATAGCCGATGCGATCAATAGTATCTCGCGCGTCTTCCTTATAGCGGGATCGTTCTTCGTAACGGGGTCGTTCATTATAACCGCTGGAGTGGTTGGCCTTCCACCCAGGGTTCTTGCCTTTGTTGCGCCTGTTGTCGTGCGCGAGTGACCCCCTTTAGAAAATCTATCTTCGGAACGATAGCTGTTGTTTCGTGCGAGTGACTCTTCAGTTTGCGCGACTATCTTCGCGGCTTCTTTGAGTTTATCCCACTCCTTTGGCATTCCATCTTTCCCAGTGATGGTTCTAATCAGGCTATCACAGCGGATGGCTTTCTTGAAATGGCAGCGCATGAGTTGTTCACTCACGCCACCGATCTCCAAACATTCTTTGTTAAAGCGCGTAATGAAATCTTCCAAACCCTCGTTATCTCTTTGCCAGATATCTTCAACTTCAGCTGTGTCGCGCTGGTATCGCCTTTGTTGACTGAAGTAACTCAAAAACTGAGTCCTGAAATCTACCCATGATTTTATCTTTCCTGGAGGAAGGCTGTCGAACCAGGCGCGAGCAGCCCCCGTTAATGTTTGGATGAACAGATGACACCACATGGGCATGTTCCAACCTCCCATGCAGCCCACGCTAGTAAACACTCTGACGTGATCGTCGGGATCAGTCAATCCGTTAAACTTTCCGACAGTCGGAGGCAACTTTTCTCTCTTGAGCGGCGCTAGTGCTATCTTTGGGATGAACTTTGAATGCTCTATAGCTTCCTCTGGTCGATAGGCGAGGCGAAAGTCACGCTCTGCCTCTTC
Source organism: Helianthus tuberosus (assembly GCA_030545235.1). Taxonomy (NCBI): domain Eukaryota; kingdom Viridiplantae; phylum Streptophyta; class Magnoliopsida; order Asterales; family Asteraceae; genus Helianthus; species Helianthus tuberosus. Next base: position 3,049,460 of record JARYGA010060172.1, read on the forward strand.
GGTATACCCAACGTGCTGCCTTGGTTTGTAGTACTCGTGATTTCTTTGCAAACGATTGAAGACCGAAGACTCGTCATCGTTCTCCCAGGTTGGATCATTCGGGTCAGTTTCTTCCCACTCATCGTTCATGTTGCGCGGCGTGAGCCGGATATGAACTGGGCCTCTTTGGAAGTTTGACGGTTCGTCATAGTAGCTTTCTGTCTCCCCCCGTGTATCGCGCGTGTCTTGCACGCTTTGTCTTCGGGTAGGGGAGGTCTGTTGGCTCTTCCTTGGATATTTTGCGGTGGTGGCATCTGGCGCGGCCCATGACTTGGGCCGGTTGGTGTAACCAAGGAAGGTTCTGCCGTTAAGACTGCTTGTTGCGCGCTCAATGATTGATACGCCGCGTTAATGGTGGCGAGTTGCTTGGCGTACCATGAGGCTGGGGTTTCGCCCTCTGGTAGCCCTAGTAGCGCCGAGATATTCTGAGGTGGGGCTGGGTTCGAAGGTCCAGCACCATTGTTTCCTGGGGTATTTTGAGTGATGCAGGTGAAGCTTCCGCGCGGACCCCCAGTGTTGGCTATCTCGACTTCGCCGATTTCTTCAACATGCTGGGGTTGGATGTTTTGATTATCCACCCCCAACGCTGCATCAGGGTTTGCTCCAAGACCAACAAATTCAGGAATTATTCCTTGACCAGCCATGATCGAAGGAAGAAAACAACGAAGACTCAGAAAAAAGAAGATGAAAGTGGTTTGTATAGAAAAAACCGGTGGGCGCCAATGAAGAAACACGGAACTAATTATGGGATTAATCAGTTTGGTTTATGTTTCTACCATGATGGTTAATCTTGTTATGGTTTCCTGAGCTCCTTAATGACCGTGGTTTATCTGCAAAACAAAACACCGTTACTCGTTAAGAGGGGAATATGGGGGTTTCCCTCTTAACCGGGCTCCGGCGTGAGAATAAGCGACTGCTTTGGGGAGAGAATTAAGTATTAAGTGAAGAGAGTAGAGGGAATGGAATGTTTAACCTGTGAAATCAGCTCTCTATTTATAGCCGGAGAGGTGTAAGAGGGTGTGGGCCGATGGGCCTTGGGCCAGAAGGCGACAACCTGGAGGATATGCTCCTTGTCTCACTGGTGTCGACCGTTAGTGGCCTCTAGGAGCTTTATGTTGTTGGCGCAATATGATTGGAGCCACGTGTCACTGTTGTCGGCCTTGCTGCCCTTCTGCCATCAGCAGGTAAGTGGAGATCGTGGGGCAGTTGTCTCTGCCCTATGATTGGTGCCACATAGACGTCCTTAGGTACTTTTTGTCTCCTGCATGTCAGACGATCGTGGAGCACGATTGCGCAGGATCAGAAGGACCCTGATTGGCTCTTTTATTCTGCGACTTGTACCTTGTGTACTATCTGAAAAGGCCTTGCGCCGTAGTCACGCATGATTCTTGCTGAGCACGTTACTACCTCGCGCGCGGCATGGGCTTTCAGATATTCTTTTCAAAATGCTAAGTGTTGCTAATTGGAGTTTCTTCTTATGTAGACCTCGCGCCGTATTACGCAGATGTGCTGTATCCCGCGCGAGGTTGTCAATCAAGGAAATTGCTAAGTAAGGAGTATGGTCCCGCGCGACCTTGCAGGAGGTTGCGCAGCTTTTTGGGACCATACCCCTTCAATTTCCAAAGTAATATAAAAACTTCTAAAGAAGTATTTATCTAGGTAACATTAACTTGTTTATAACAACATTTTCTACAAACAATGATATTTAAAGTTTATGTTAGTTAGAGTTTGTGAGTTATTATTAATTTAGATATATTTGAGAAATCCGTAGATGCAAGCATGATCACAAGATGAACATTGTAAATGCTGATAAAAATTTTTGTAACTAACAATAACAATGAGATGTGTATTAGTAATTAGTAATTACTCATCGGGTATTTGATTACTAATTACTCATCGAGTATCAAATATCCCCTCAAGTATCTGATAAAGTCCCATTAGTTAGCATGATTTAATCAAGTTTATAACTTTTAATACATAAAAAGTGTTATTAGCACGAACCACAAAGGTGTCAGTACAACCCTGTCACTTATGAATGGGTTGTTTTGAGCTTTGTTTCATTTATAATCAGTAATATACAAAATAAAATAAAGAACTAAAAGGAAATCAAGTCAAACGGTTGAAAGTTATCTAAGGTGTATTTTTAATGTTATTCTAATCGCTTTCTAATCATCTTAAACCCATTATTTATAAATAAAACATGGACAAAAAGATGTTTTAGGTCAGGGGTCTGTCCAACATGACATGTATTGAAATCTTCAATATACTGTTTTTAATGTTACCTAACTCACTCGTTTTGCCACCTTTGATGACATGCAATAACCAATCTAATATGCAGAGTTTGAGGGAGATACCGACACTCTGTCTTGTTGGAGCTCCTAATGTTGGAAAATCATTTTTAGTGCGCGTACTTTCGACTTTAAAACCTGAGACACAAACACGGTATCATTAACCATAATAATCCATTTTCCATAAAAAGATATTGAAGGTTGTTACGTAAGATCCAAAGTAGACGTGATGGTTACACACTAATGCTATATTTGTAAAAGAACTAGTGGGATTCCCTGCGTGTTGTGATGGATGTTCGGTCGGTATCGGTTCGGTCCATTAAAATACCGATACGATATCGGCACTCGATAGAGGAAACGGAAGAGACATGCCAAGAAAATATCGACATGTGTCCTCCTACATTGGTCGAAACCCATAAATATGATACCAATAGCAGTGTTATGTGGTCAAAATCGATTCGTTTCATCACGACACTTATAAGAACGTCATGAAAACCATAAAAAGACCCATATCAATGGTCAAGTTCTCAGTATACAATAGTGTGTCTCTTGTTTTAAGTACAAATAAGATTTATACATGAGGACCCCATTAGGGCTGTCCAAAAAGCTCGCGGCTCGGAACTCGCTCGGATTTAGCTCGAAAAAAGCTCGCTCGATATGGCTCGGTTTGAAATTGAGCCGAGACGGCTCGGCTCGGTTTGAAAGTGAGCCTAGCTCGGCTCGGCTCGTGACAAACCAAATTGGCTCGGTTTGGCTCGCTTGGTAGCTCGGCTCGGCTTAGCTCGAATTATTTTACTTATAATATATTTTATTTTTATATACATATAATATATTACAAAAAAGTGATTATTATTTATATGTATTTAGGCATGTAGTTTGATATCTATGACATATTTAAAAGTTGATTACCGTGCTAATGAACAAATATTGTATTTACTTGAAATATAAAACTTCTTTTGCGTTGTTGAACGTGATTTTGGCTTGTAGTGTATTAGGTTGAACTTATTTTGAGTATTTTCTTTTGAATTATTGAATAATATTTTAGAATACTGAATTTTGAGAGCTGTGTATTAGTTTTTATTTTTAAATCGAGCCAAACCAAGCCGAGCCAGCTCGGTTTAAAACCAAGTCGAGCCCGAGCTTAGATTTTCAGCTCGGTTTCAAGTCCGAACCGAGCCGAGCCAGCTCGGTTTATAATTGAGCCGAGCCGAGCCAAGCTAGGGCAAGCTCGGGCTCATGAACAGCCCTAAACCCCCTTACCTAAATTTAGTCTTCATAACAAGCTTTAGGATTAAAAAAAATAGTTAAGTAGGATTATTTTAGCTGAAAGCTTCAAAAGTTGTTTGTATACTTTTTTGTTGGGTAACACTTAAATAAGTAAAATATAATATCGATATAGAAATTAAAACATCATTAAATAAATTTGGTTCGTATCTTTGCACACTTAAAATTCTTAACCTGTCATATTTAAGTAAAAACGTTTATTTTGGATAGAGTTATTATTTATAAATTAAAAATTAGAAAGATAACAGTATTTTAAGATATTAATAATAATACATCACTAAAAACATATATTAACTATGTGATAACCCGAACTCTCAAGGTTAGTAACGTTTATTTAATGTCCATGCTAACATTCTGCTGAGATATAACTCCGTTAGACTTAACAGGATAGCTTATTAATTAATGTCTTGGGCCGCATATACATACTTTGGGCCGTACATAGCCTGGGCCACCTACTGATCATTCGAGTCCAATGCACACCCTTTAAATATCATTGGTCGACCCAGTCCTGTAGTCCAAAGAAATCCATGAGCACCGGCCCACTTGTGTAATTGGTGTTACACTTGGATGTCACGCAACTTCTTCTATTATATATCTCAACTTTGTTATTTTTTTTCCCACAAGAATATTACGTATACCAAACCCTACTCCCCCTTGTTTCCCTTGGCTCGCGAAGGCAGATCAGGAGCACACCCTTCCCTCGTGTCGAAGTCCTTCTTGTCCTGTGCATATCCATATTCTGGTTAGTGTAATCATGTTTACTAAGTTCTTGATTTTTGTGTGCATACAGATAAGACTTGGTCGATTATTGGTGTGTGGCCATAGATTAATTATGTGGATGAACATATGATTGTTCCTTGTGAAAGTTCTTGAAAACAGTATTGATTAATTTAAATAGTTGTATTGCATAATTGATAGTATGATTGTGCATGTGATTGTGAAGTTCAAAGTTGTCAGCTCATCATTTATACTTGCAGGCCACAAATTTCGATAGTATGCATGTGAAAATTATTGAGTGGGTTGCATGTGTTTATTATAAATTGTGACATAAGTGCTTTATAATATTGAGAGCATTATATAATATTGGTTGTGCTAGATGATATAAATTAAATGTGTGGATAATTCATAGCATATACAATATGTGGTATACAGTAAGATAGGGTATTTTGTTTTGAATTAGAGTATCACTTGCAAACTGTTTGAACATGAATGATTCTTTAAATATATGGTAATCGGCTGGATTAAGGTCTATAACTTGACTAGGGATTGCCAGCAAGATATGAATGCAATCGGCCAAGAAACATGACTGCTGTTTGAGCATATTATTAGTACATGATAAGAAATGTTTATATGATAAATTGTATTATGCCACTCATGATTATCTGTTAGATCTACATATGCTTTTATTAAATTGATTGAGTTGATTGCTTAATACACTGTGAACCTATAAATGATAAATATGAATTGTGGATTGTTATTTGTTATTAAATGGGCCGCTCACACAATACTTGAACACACATATTTAAGTTAGTTTAGTAAGTCTGGGCCACCACATACGATGTTGTTAAAAGAACTGATTCATTGGGCTGCAACTTTTAATTGAAATACACTAGTGAGTCGAAGTCTTAAGGTATATCGGCCTAGGTAACAATAAAAAAGTATACATGTTTGTGTTGTGGGCCGCCACACATCTGATGTGGGTGGGACTTGGGGATTTAAAAATTGGGCTGGGTAACAATCTTGGGTAACGATTCACATAGGCTGGTTGGGAAACCGGATCACCTATTTTCTGTTGGACTTCGTATGACTTATGGGTCGCATGTGTTCAATAGGCGGGTTTGAAGTGTATGTTAATAAATCATGAATGTATGTATGTGGTATGGTTAATTTATTGCATATTGGGTGATTAATCGCTGACATTAGGTGATTGAGCTAAATATCATGAGTTGGATTACTTGTGTGCATTACATAAACAATAATTGTGCTTCATATGAACAATGAATACATGAATTGTTTGTACGTGAAAGATGTGATCCGTGTGCATGTAAAACTGACTATTATCGGTAACCCCTCTAGGACGTGATTGACCAATTGACAAACAAGTAACTAAGTGTAGGATCGAATCGCGACCTGAATGAGTCGTTCGGAAGAGCTCTAGTCCGTTTCAGAGGCGGAAACTAAGAAACGGATGTAAAAACAGCTTGAATATTACTTTAAACCTCTTGTATATTGAATTAACAACGATTACAATCACAAGGAATACCGGCAGCACCTCGGTATCAATTCTGAATCCTGTTTTTAATCATATATGCACTTCCTTTGAACTTTTGAATCAAAGCTTCCCAAATTGATCTGGCTGTACCATTATGTTGGAGCAAAACAAAGATATCTTCCTTAATCGCTTGTTGAAGAATACTGATCATCATTTTTTCACTTGTAAATTTCAATTTGTCACTCTCTGAATAGTCTTCAATTGCTTTTACAATCCCACGTTCATTCTTAGGTTTTTCATAATCTTTCAACAATGAACACCAAGCATCAAATTTGTAAGCTTGCACCCAGTTCTCGAATCGATTCTGCCATCCTTTAAAGTCTTCAATGTACATAAGCTTTGGCGGTTTTTGATGAGTTCCTGTCTCATTTTCACTGTACAGTGTTTCAGCAGCAGTAACTGGAGCAACAGGTGTCGCAAAAGCATTATAAAATTCTTCAGACATGATTCAAAGTCAAATCTTCACAAACACAAACTTTCTTGTTTTAAAAATACTGGTCTCAAACGAGCTGGATCACCTCGTAAAAACACCTGCAAACAAACAAATAAACGATCAGTTTAAACAAACTGAATATGTAACAATGTGTGTTGATGGCTGAATCGATCTAGGACTCGTGTCGAAGATTCGCGAACTGACTAAACTCCAAATCGTGCAATCTGAGTGAATGGACCGATAAAAAATTGATTCAATTAGGCCGAACTCAACTTTGTGTAACTGATACTAATCCAAGTCACATGGGCCGACAATTTCAAGTTTACATGAAATCTGATTGGGTCGTCAATTTATCTTTTCAGAATACACGTGATATTCTCAATTCGAGACTCTCTTGGGTCACATGCAGCCGACAACAATTCAACTTTTCAATGTTTATTGAAACTCATAAAATCACATGCAATTGCAAATATCAATACCACTTAGCTGACACCCTTATAACACCGTTTGATTTAATTGGACCTTTGTTATTAATGATGCACATGTAAAGTCTGATCAACCCATTTAATGTTTCACACCTCGATGCACTTTTCACGTGAAATAGACTTTTTCATCCAAAATATAATTCAAACGGAATACCACCTTTCAAACGGAAATTCAATATCTCAAACGTAATTGCACCTTTCAAACGTAAACACCAATTTCAAACGTGATCACCTGATTTTTTCAAACGAAATCACGATTTTCAAACGGAATTAACCTGCTGACATCATCATTTTTCGATCTGTTTCAAACGGTATTACGTATATGATCAAGTTTTAGTTCGAATTAAGGTCCAAAACTCTCAAGGATTGGTTAAAACACGATTGCGAGTATAATGTGAAAGTTTGAGCCGATTTTATCTGTGAACAATTTTTAATTTTGAAGAAGAAAGTGTAGAAATCAGAAAATGTGATGAAAACAGGCTGTTTTGGCAAGAACTCCTCGTCCTGAGCTCTGATACCACTTGTAGGATCGAATCGCGACCTGAATGAGTCGTTCAGAAGAGTTCGTATCTATACGAAAGGCGGAAACAGACGTATAGACAAAGAAACAGCTTGAATATCACTATAAACGTCTTGTATATTGATTTGACAATGATTACATGCAGTAGACAGACCGGCAGCACTTCGGTACACAAATCAGATCCGTTACAAATGAGACAACAACAAGCCTATATATAGTACATGTGATTCCGTTTGAACCTCACATGTCAGATTCAAACGAGACCATTCAAACGGAAATACAAGATCCAATTTCAAACGAAACTCAAATGAAATAACTTTTGTTTTGTCTCATGTGTGCATGTTGCAATGATGATGTCATCATTGAATATGATGACATCATGCTTGATTAGATCCGCAACGAAACCAAAACTCGATATAAGACGAAGTCGACAGATGTATGCACCAACACTAAGTCTTACCGAGCAAACCAAGGTGAGTTCACACTTTCCACAAGGCATGGGATTCCCAAGGGTTGGGAATGGGTAAAGGATTTAAACTGAAACTGCGTGATCTCCTGGTTTGGAACACGTACACACCCTCTTTATTGAAGGGTGACAACACGTGATAAGAATATAATTGGAACCTGCGTAATCTCCTGCTTTGGGGATTACGTACACACCCTCTTTACTGAAGGGTGACAACACGGATACTAGACCAAAACTCTCTATCATGAAGTCCCTCCTTTTTATATCGACTTAATCGCCGGGCCAATGGCGAGCGGGTCGTTAGTTAGATAGCGCTATTTAGGTTTGACAAGCCTCACACCGTGCCGCAGAGGACGGGCGTGAACTAATGGATCTGGGCACTAGTCAATGATGATAGACATTGACGTCAGGGCACCAACTTACTTTAGTCAGTGGTCGATATGGTAAACGGGTCTGGTGGTTCACATGGGGAAGCCCCCACTGGTTACGGTTTGGGAAAGAAGGAATTGGTTAATCAGATTTTCAAGTATGGGGTAACCCCCACGGCAAGTAAGCCAGCTAAAGACAAACTATGTTTTTGGAAACAACTTAAAACGAACACCCAACTGTGAACTCGCTCAACTTTGTTGTTGATTCGTTGTTACATGCCTTGCAGGCCTTTAGGTGCATATTGTTGGAACTTGCTGTCTGGGAAGCTGGACTGGTCATGGGTCGAGATATTTGGAAACTCAATACAAGCTCAATGGTTTATGTAATCTTGGTTTACTAAACACTTAACAAATGATTTATGCTTCCGCTGTACTCAATGAATGATATGTAACGTTGTAGCACTTTATTTTAATAAATGGAAGTTTTATCTAATTATAATTATGGGTTCAATGTGATTGATGGCTTGGATCCTGGTATGTCACACGCCTCGCGGGGATCTCCGCACGTGGTATTTTGGGGGTGTGACAGATTGGTATCAGAGCCATTTGTTATAGTGAACTTGGTTTTCTTTAAAAAGGGGAAAAACGTTTTTGTAAAACCAGACTATAACCGACAGTTCTGAAGACGTGAATACGACCATGACACTCAGCTCCAGATTGCAAGGTTCGCCTCTCGTATACTTATTGTATTGCATAACTAGTGAACACCTACATATGACCTTGCATGTGATTGCACATTTAGCACAACAGTATGAATTCATGTATACTTGCATGTGATATGTGACTGATAGGGTGGTGTTTCCCTAAACCTTCATGACTTACGCTTCGTGATACTCTTTGTTTGCTACTCGAGTTTGAGGAACCATTTGACATGAGTTAAGAGGAGCTGAGATGAGCATGCAAATCACAATATTATTGTGGGTGCACACATAATAATAATGTGGGGTGCAAGTGAGTCCCAGTGAGGCTTAACAAGTGGAAAAGGGGTTCCGTTCCGTTATTTGGTCAATGTGAAACATAACCAAACTATAGGGGTCATAGCAGTGATTGTCCCCTACTCGAACGTGAACTTTTCATTCATCTTTGGATCCCTTCGAATCTCGATGCTATCGAGTATTACCTGAACACCCATCTGAACTCAGCGAACCGTGTAGAATGTTAGGTGCTTATATGAACATCCATGTGTTGGATGTCGTAGCGTCGAATGATTGATCGATATCTTTCTCACCTTTCCTCAGTTGCTGGAACTTAACGTATTGACGCCTCAGATTCTGAAGTGCGATCACTTCTGCAACACTCCCGTAACATACTGTGTATTACTCGAACCACTTGCAACATCGATGGGTAGGAGGTTGAGCGTAGTACCATACCAAGCCCAGTACTTTGACGACCCTGATTACCGGTAACGAACGTCAACGGATTGATTTCAATCGAGTCTGTAACTCTAGTCAACGAATTGTGTGAGTCAACTCTTACAAATCAAACGAGGCATAAGTGATGATATTTGACCTTAGTATGGTATGCGTAACTACCAGCACCGTAAGTAGCGCTTTAGGGCGTGGCTCAGAATGTGAAAAGATGGACTATGATGGTGGAGAATCGTAGGGCTTTGTTTCGAGCAATGACATTGAGGGCAGCAGTCACAGCGACAACAAGGTATTCGTAACCCTAGCCTACAGTATGGAGATAAAGGTGCCTACAACATGGATTGGCCGTGGTTAAGTTAGGAAGATAACAACCAAAAGAACAACAACAGTACTGGAAATCTTTGTAATGAAAATAGCAACACTGGAAATGATGCTCATGGAAGGGCATTTAGGATAGGTGTGGGCGACGCCGGGATTGTAATAACATAGTGGCATACGCGTCCTTGGTAACGAATCACTTCGTCTCTCTTCTATATAACCCTGATGCTTCTCAAAACCCAACTTGCTGTGGAATCGGCTGATGGCAAGACAATGGAAACCTCGTATGATCGTTGGGATGCAAACTCTACCTTGTGGGACAAGTGCTCGACATCGACCTTTCTTCTGTTATTCTTGATAGACGTACCCTGTGAGGAGACAATTCTACGTATCCCTCTCCTTCGTGGAGGATTGTTATCAGTTCTAACGCGTCAGAGTGGCACAACGGTTAGCGTCATTTCAGCAAGAAAAGCCAGGAGTGTCTACGGAAGGATTACCCCGCCATGATAGCACTCGTTACTGATGTCAAGACTAAGGAAAGGAGTATCGAGGATCCACCAATTGTTCGTGACATCTCCCTAAGTACTATCAGAAGAACTATCAGGTTTACCTTCACATCGTCAGGTGGAATATCAGATCGGTATCATGTCAGAAGTAGCCCTTGTTACTAGTATATCTTATTGTCTTACACCAGGAAGGATGCAGGAACTGCCTAATCAACTTCAGGAATTATTGGACTTGAGTTTCATCGGATCTAGTTTTTTTTCCGCTTTGGGGAGCCTCAGTTATACCAGAAAAGATAAGCCTTTTCGCATACGTACTGATTATCGAGAACTCAACAAGGTGACAGTCAAGAACCGTTTACCTCGACCACGTATTGACAACCCGTCGACCTGATGCGAGGAACAAGCTTCCATTCGAAGATTTGCTAGTGAACGAGCTATTGTCAGATGGAAATCTAAGGGGAGAATGCCCTTAGAACAGCATGTCGAAGGTAATGCAGCCATTCCAACATTATACAACATGACCATTGAGTTGACCAACACACCAGCAGCTTCAGGGAATCACATGAATCGACCGCATTTGTTGACAATGTTCTGAATCCTGACCCGGAGAATGGAACGCCATGGGTGGCATATGTATCCTATCTCAGCGCTTCTGTGGGAGGAGTCATTGCGTGCGAAGTCTTGTTAAATGCAATTTCGAGGATCAAGAGGTATCTTTTGGACATATAATCAGCAAAGTGGGGATGCCCATGGATCTCGATAAGATCCGTTTTGGTTAGAAACTGATCGACACCAAAGAGTCCTACGAGGATACAACAATTTCTTGGTCTCGCTTGATTCTATCGCAGATAAATCGCATGACTTTCGAAGGTCTCGCAGCTTAAATCTCTTTGGCACAGCAGGGTGCTGTGTTCGTGGAAGACAGATAGGAGGACGTCTTAACAGCCTTCGAATCGTAACTCAGCAATGCACTGGGCATCGTCTTTATCTGAAAGTACTGATGACTTAGTAGTATACCATGATGGTTTGAATCAGAGTCCCGGTCACACGCCGATGCAACACGAGAGAGTGATGACATACGTGATGGAATTACTAAGCGGAACTGCACGACACGCGACTAACGGTGAAAACCACGGCTTTGGGATTTTGGATGGAGGCATCACTTGGACGGTACCAGATACGTTAATTATACCGATCACAAGGGCCTCCCATGTACCGATGTTCGAAAGAGCTAAAGCATACAATGACATCACTGGATGGAACTTATGGATGAATACGACTGCGAAACCTGAACGTACACGAGCTCTTCAGCTCGCTATCGACTCTAACTTACCAGGATCAGACTCGCTCTGTTCAAACTGGAAAACTGAAGGAAGAGGAATCTTCAAGTTGAACCTATGCGGGGCATGGAGAAGCAACCATTGACCAGTCGGACGATACTCGTTACTTCATGAAACGAATGCGGGTCTCATTACACGGCAACTGTTGGGAACTCGCGTTGAGCAAGCACACCAGTTTCAACATTCTAGCCTTCTGGGTTTTGATGAGAGGCATTAGGATTTATAAACCTTGTATTGGTAATCGGACATAAAGGTTCATCTAGTTAAGTATGTGAGTGATGGATCGACCTGTGGAAAGTCAAGGTGTAGCATCAGCAACTAGCAACACTTATATGGAAATAAAAACAGACTGCCATGGATTTGGTCGATAGTCTACTTACAACTTGAAACGGAAACAATACCATCTGGATGCTCATTGATTGTCTTATGTAACCAGCACACTTTCTGGCCAGCAAAGAAACGGATAAGTTTTCTACACTTGCAGTCGACTACCCGAAGGAAGCGGTTGCTAGGCATGGGGTGCCAACCTCCATTACCTCTAATCGTGAAACACGATTTGCATCTGATTTATGGCAAGCGGTGCACAAATCCTTTGGCTCACGTTTAGACATGAGCACAGCATATCATCCACAGACGGATGGGCAGACTGAACGCACCATCCAAACCCTTGAAGACATGCTTGGGGCATGTGTGATTGATTTTGGTAACGGCTGGGAATGGCATCTATCTTTAGTGGAATTTTCATATAATAACAGCTACCACACCAGTATCCAGGCTGCTCCGTTTGAGGCATTGTACCGACGAAAATGCCGATCACCTCTTTGCTGGGCAGAAGTTGGCGACAGCCAAATCACAGGCCCAGAACTTCTGGTAGACACAACTGAGAAGATTGCTCAGCTACGACAACGAATGGCGGCAGCTCGTGACCGTCAGAAAAGCTACGCTGATAAGCACAAGAAACCACTCGAGTTCCAAGTTGGGGATCGAGTACTACCTAAAGTCTCACCTTGGGAAGGTGTACTTCGTTTTGGTATACGAGATAAAACTCAAACCGCGATATGTTGAACCTTTCGAAATCACGGAGAAAATTGGCAATGTGGCCTACAGATTGAATCTACCCGAAAAACTCAGTAGAGTTCACAACGCATTCCACGTGTCAAATCCGAAGAAGAACCTGTCAGATGAGACCCTCATAGTTCCTTTGAAGGAGCTCACTATCGACGATCAGTTGCGATTCGTCGAGGAACCAGTAGAAATCACAGACCGAGACATTAAGATTCTCAAGCATACCAGAATTCCTCTTGTTCGAGTTCGTTGGAACTCCCGTCGTGGCCCAAAGTTTACCTGGGAACGAGAAGACCAAATGAAACGCAAGTATCCCCAGTTGTTCGAGAAAAGTGCAACCACTACTGAGGCTGAAGCTACTGCGGAATTTCGGGACGAAATTCCAAGCCAACGGGGGGATGATGTGACACCCCAGGAAAACCAAGAAAACCTCGCAACCTAACTAGCTTCCTCAGTAACAACGTGTAAAATTTCGGGACGAAATTTCTTTCAAGTTGGGGATGATGTGACAACCCGAACTCTCAAGGTTAGTAACGTTTATTTAATGTCCATGCTAAACATTATGCTCAGATATAACTCCGTTAGACTTAACAGGATAGCTTATTAATTAATGTCTTGGGCCACATATACATACTTTGGGCCGTACATAGCCTGGGCCACCTACTGATCATTCGAGTCCAATGCACACCCTTTAAATATCATTGGTCGACCCAGTCCTGTAGTCCAAAGAAATCAATGAGCACCGGCCCACTTGTGTAATTGGTGTTACACTTGGATGTCACGCAACTTCTTCTATTATATATCTCAACTTTGTTATTTTTTTTCCCATAAGAATATTACGTATACCAAACCCTACTCCCCCTTGTTTCCCTTGGCTCGCGAAGGCAGATCAGGAGCACACCCTTCCCTCGTGTCGAAGTCCTTCTTGTCCTGTGAATATCCATATTCTGGTTATTGTAATCATGTTTACTAAGTTCTTGATTTTTGTGTGCATACAGATAAGACTTGGTCGATTATTGGTGTGTGGCCATAGATTAATTATGTGGATGAACATATGATTGTTCCTTGTGAAAGTTCTTGAAAACAGTAGACTAGGGTTAATAGTATTGATTAATTTAAATAGTTGTATTGCATAATTGATAGTATGATTGTGCATGTGATTGTGAAGTTCAAAGTTGTCAGCTCATCATTTATACTTGCAGGCCACAAATTTCGATAGTATGCATGTGAAAATTATTGAGTGGGTTGCATGTGTTTATTATAAATTGTGACATAAGTGCTTTATAATATTGAGAGCATTATATAATATTGGTTGTGCTAGATGATATAAATTAAATGTGTGGACAATTCATAGCACATACAATATGTGGTATACAGTAAGATAGGGTATTTTGTTTTGAATTATAGTATCACTTGCAAACTGTTTGAACATGAATGATTCTTTAAATATATGGTAATCAGCTGGATTAAGGTCCATAACTTGACTAGGGATTGCCAGCAAGATATGAATGCAATCGGCCATGAAACATGACTGCTGTTTGAGCATATTGTTAGTACATGATAAGAATGTTTATATGATAAATTGTATTATGACACTCATGATTATCTGTTAGATCTACATATGCTTTTATTAAATTGATTGAGTTGATTGCTTAATACACTGTGAACCTATAAATGATAAATATGAATTGTGGATTGTTATTTGTTATTAAATGGGCCGCTCACACAATACTTGAACACACATATTTAAGTTAGTTTAGTAAGTCTGGGCCACCACATACGATGTTGGTAAAAGCACTGATTCATTGGGCTACAACTTTTAATTGAAATACACTAGTGAGTCGAAGTCTTAAGGTATATGGGCCTAGGTAACAATAAAGAAGTATACATGTTTGTGTTGTGGGCCGCCACACATCTGATATGGGTTGGACTTGGGGATTTAAAAATTGGGCTGGGTAACAATCTTGGGTAACGATTCACATAGGCTGGTTGGGAAACCGGATCACCTATTTTCTGTTGGACTTCGTATGACTTATGGGCCACATGTGTTCAATAGGCGGGTTTGAAGTGTATGTTAATAAATCATGAATGTATGTATGTGGTATGGTTAATTTATTTCATATTGGGTGATTAAACGCTGACATTAGGTGATTGAGCTAAATATCATGAGTTGGATTACTTGTGTGCATTACATAAACAATAATTGTGATTTATATGAACAATGAATACATGAATTGTTTGTACGTGAAAGATGTGATCCGTGTGCCTGTAAAACTGACTATTATCGGTAACCCCTCTAGGACGTGATTGACCAATTGACAAACAAGTAACTAAGGGGCTGTTTGGCAAGTGCTGAACCAGTAAGAGGTCTGAATGGGTAAGAGGCTCTGAACCAGTAAGTGCTGAACCATTAAGAGCTGTTTGGTTGTATCTCTGAATGACTGTGCAGAATGACTATTTTACCCCTCTGAACTATTATGTGCTGAATGAAATGTATCTGTTTGGCAAGAGCTCTGAATAGTGTACAGATTGATGAAAAATTGTAAAAGAAAAATACAAAACGCCATAGAAAATCCAAATTACACATCAATCCTTTAAATTCCATGGAAACATACGAAAATCCAAATACAAAATAACACAACATACGAAATCCAAATACAAATAACACAACTCTGCATACAATTTTAATTTGAATCATTTGAAAGCAACTGATTAGCAATCTGGTTACGTAAAGAAGTCATATAGTCAATACCTTGTGAACCCCACTCTATGTCTTGAACTAACAGGCCATCATTTTCCCCACTTTGCATTTCATGTAACATCGTGTTCTCATCATAGTCCATAAATAACTGATCATAAATATTGCATTTCCTTATAAAATTATGGATGGCAAAACAAGCAATCACTATGTCTCTTTGTATTGGAAAAGAAAAGGGAGCCATTTGCTTTAGGATTGGGAATCTCGCCTTTAGAACACCATATGCACGTTCAATGACATTTCTGAGTTGTGCGTGAGCATGATTGAATCTTTCTTCCTTAGTTAACGCACGTTGTCGTCGAAAATCGGCTAACCAATACCTCGTACCACGGTAGGGAGTCATAAATCCACGAGTGTTGGTGTACGCAGCGTCACAAAGGTAATACTTATCTGTATCAGTATCAAAACTATCATATAAAAAACAAATAATGTATGAAATGAACATTGAAGAATGGTTAAAAACCTGGTGGCGGAAAAGGAAAGCCAGAATTTGGGTTGAATGCAACTTCTTTTAAAACTCGTGAATCATGTGCAATGCCCTCCCATCCGGCCCATACGAATGTGAATATCATATCAAAGTCACAAATTGCTAATACATTTTGAAAGCATTCACCTTTTCCTCTTCCCCTGTAACGAGTCTGTTGATCAACAGGCACGATCGCATGTATAAGAGTTCCATCTAAGGCACCTATTGCTCCAGGAAATATTTCTTTTAGCCTTCTATGTCGTTCGGAGTTATTTGCGCTTACATTAGAAGATGTTGGAACTATAACTTCTCTTGCGAAATTCATCATTGCCTTTAGGACCTCATGAAAACATCTATGAATTGTTTCCGTTGAGTGTTGAAACCTTCGTTTAACCATTCGAAAATGTTCATTATGTCCAATGACCATCAAAAAACATAGCCAACTTTTCTTCCAAGCTTATTGACCTACTACTTTGCACCCAATTTTTTTGTTTAAAATGATTGCACAATAGTATAAATGCATCACGTGAAAGACGCATCATCTCATGACATTGTGTAGAAGTACCATGCAATAATTCTTGCGTGTATTCATGACCGGTTAATGCCGAATTCAAGTCTCTTATCCTTTCAACATTTATTCTCGAGGCTAATGAAACCCAATACCAACAAAAGATCATGATAACTATAATCTCATCGTCCGGATCCATAAGGTACCTATCATAACATAAATAAACAACTATATCATCCACATTAATCTATAACAATAACATCCATAACATAACATCCAAAACATAACATCCACATTAACATAACATCCACATTAACATAACATCCAAAACATAACATCCACATTAACATAACATCCAAAACATAACATCCAAAACATAACATCCATAACATAACATCCAAAACATAACATCTAACCCAAAAAAAAAAAAAACAATCAAAGCACAATCTTAGTTAAACAATCCATACTTCGCTCCCGCATTCTTAACCCATTTCTCACAATTCTGCGGCTTAAGACGTACCCACAGTTTCCTAAGATCGGCACTCTCACCAAAAAGCAAAAGCGCTGTTTCGTATTTCGCATCCGACTCATCCCAACCCAATGTCTCCAACTTCTCCAAACATGCATCCATATCATCAGAAAGTGTGTGTTTCTCAATCATCATCTTTGCCAACTTGCTAATATCTTCACCAACTTCTATAAGCTTTGACTCTAATGTTGCCTTATGTTTTCGTTTCTCTCCTTTTTCTTTTTTTTTTGGGACCGAATACTTGACTCCTCACTAACACCTTTACTTGGGGAATCCACTTGAGTGCATTCGACATCCATACCATCCAAATTGTGCTCATTCACTTCCTTAGAAGGATGAGGAAGCGTAGAACTTGGCCCCCAACTATCAAACCCATTTGAAGTAGACCCCTCATACAATTGACAACAAAGCTCGGGGAAAGCAAGTGGCGCACTTCTCAAAGCTTCTACATACTTGTTAGACTGTGTGAAGAAATATTTTAAAATACTATAAAATTAATGAAATATACCACTACTAATTATTAGTATAAAACAGATACCTTCATCTCAATTTGCCACTCTTCTTCTGACAAGTTAAAACTGTTTGTAACTGGATCATAGACATTCCCGGTTTTGTTTTTAAGCTTTAACCAAGCTGCAAATTTTCCTTTTAGAAAATCATAGTGATTCTTCATTTGACGTTGTTCCACTATGAAATTATGTTGTGTTTTCAAATTTTCAGCTACAGTTTTCCATGACGCTTGTTTAAGACTGCTTCCTTCACGTCCATTAACGGTTATTTCATGAACACATGCTTCAAGAAAGGTTTTTTCAACACCTTCTTGCTTCCAATTAATCCTAATCCTTTTTTGCCATTTATTTGGTTCTTGGTTCCTAAAGATTAGGGATTTAAACCACCTCAATCATACCAATTATCCAATATTTCTAATATAACTCCTAAACTACTTTATTCAATAAAACTGGAGCACTGGTTTTCTGAAAGTGTTCACTAGAATATCTAGAAAGAAAACATGGGTACACACACATAAACACACAAGGGCCTACTTCGATATTGGGGCAAATCCATAAACAAATCAGAAAAATAAACAAATCCATAAAAAAAACCAAACCAAACCAAAACCAAATCAGAAAAATAACCACATCATAATAATGAGTAAAATAAATGAAAACCAGTTTAATACAAAAAAAAACCAAGGTAAGAAAACGAACCTGGGTGGAGTCGCTGTTGGGTGGAAGAGAGGGAGGAGGAAGGGCGGCGGTCGTCGGTGGTGAGGAGAGGGAGGATGAGGGCGGCGGTCGGCAGGAGAGGGGTTGGGGGCGGATGTGGAAGAGAGGGAGGATGAGGGCTGTTCGGTGGTGAGGAGAGGGAGGAGGAGGGTGGCGACCGGCGGGAGGAGGTGAGGAGAGGGAGGAGGAGGGCGGCGGGAGGCGTTCGGTGGTGAGGAGAGGGGTGGGGGTGGAGGTCTGATGAGAGGTTAGGGTTTCTTGGCTGATGAGAGGTGAAAGGGGGTAACAATTGTCTTTTTTTTTCATTCAGCATGTTCTAATATCTGAATGATTCAGCACTGAATCATTAAGAGGTTTGCCATTAAAAGGCACAACCAAACAGGTCCACCTCTGTCCGAATAAGAGGTCCACCTCTTAATGATTCATTAAGAGGGTTGCCAAACAGCCCCTAAGTCTTACCGAGCAAACCAAGGTGAGTTCACACTTTCCACAAGGCATGGGATTCCCAAGGGTTGGGAATGGGTAAAGGATTTAAACTGAAACTGCGTGATCTCCTGGTTTGGAACACGTACACACCCTCTTTATTGAAGGGTGACAACACATGATAAGAATATAATTGGAACCTGGGTAATCTCCTGGTTTGGGGATTACGTACACACCCTCTTTACTGAAGGGTGACAACACGGATACTAGACCAAAACTCTCTATCATGAAGTCCCTCCTTTTTATATCGACTTAATCGTCGGGCCAATGGCGAGCGGGTCATTAGTTAGATAGCGCTATATAGGTTTGATAAGCCTCACACCGTGACGCAGAGGACGGGCGTGAACTAATGGATCTGGGCACTAGTCAATGATGATAGACATTGACGTCAGGGCACCAACTTACTTTAGTCAGTGGTCGATAAGGTAAACGGGTCTGGTGGTTCACATAGGGAAGCCCCCTCTGGTTATGGTTTGGGAAAGAAGGATTTGGTTAATCAGATTTTCAACTATGGGGTAACCCCCACGGCAAGTAAGCCAGCTAAAGACAAACTATGTTTTTGGAAACAACTTAAAACGAACACCCAACTGTGAACTCGCTCAACATTGTTGTTGATTCGTTGTTACATGCCTTGCAGGCCTTTAGGTGCATATTGTTGGAACTTGCTGTCTGGGAAGCTGGAGTGGTCATGGGTCGAGATATTTGGAAACTCAATACAAGCTCAATGGTTTATGTACTCTTGGTTTACTAAACACTTAACAAATGATTTATGCTTCCGCTGTAATCAATGAATGATATGTAACGTTGTAGCACTTTATTTTAATAAATGGAAGTTTTATCTAATTATAATTATGGGTTCAATGTGATTGATGGCTTGGATCCGGGTATGTCACACGCCTCGCGGGGATCTCCACACGTGGTATTTTGGGGGTGTGACATATTGGTATCAGAGTCATTGGTTATAGTGAACTTGGTTTTATTTAAAAAGGGGAAAAATGTTTTTGTAAAACCAGACAATAACCGACAGTTCTGAAGACGTGAATACGACCATGACACTCAGCTCCAGATTGCAAGGTTCGCCTCTCGTATACTTATTGTATTGCATAACTAGTGAACACCTACATATGACCTTGCATGTGATTGCACGTTTAGCACAACAGTATGAATTCATGTATACTTGCATGTGATATGTGACTGATAGGGTGGTGTTTCCCTAAACCTTCATGACTTACGCTTCGTGATACTCTTTGTTTGCTACTCGAGTTTGAGGAACCATTTGACATGAGTTAAGAGGAGCTTAGATGAGCATGCAAATCACAATATTATTGTGGGTGCACACATAATAATAATGTGGGGTGCAAGTGCGTCCCAGTGAGGCTTAACAAGTGGAAAAGGGGTTCCGTTCCGTTATTTGATCAATGTGAAACATAACCAAACTATAGGGGTCATAGCAGTGATTGTCCCCTACTCGAACGTGAACTTTTCATTCATCTTTGGATCCCTTTGAATCTCGATGCTATCGAGTGTTACCTGAACACCCATCTGAACTCAGCGAACCGTGTAGAATGTTAGGTGCTTATACGAACATCCATGTGTTGGATGTCGCAGCGTTGAATGATTGATCGATATCTTTCTCACCTTTCCTCACTTGTTGGAACGTCAACGGATTGATTTCAATCGAGTCCGTAACTCTAGTCAACGAATTGTGTGAGTCAACTCTTATAAATCAATCGAGGCATAAGTGATGATATTTGACCTTAGTATGGTATGCGTAACTACCAGCACCGTGAGTAGCGCTTTAGGGCGTGGCTCAGAATGTGAAAAGATGGACTATGATGGTGGAGAATCGTAGGGCTTCGTTTCGAGCAACGACATTGAGGGCAGCAGTGTAACAACTCTCATCAAAAGTCATACTTATTAAATTAATTAGTCCAAAAGGAAACCCTAATTGAGAGACCCAAGTGATTCTGAACAAACCCTGAAATTTTCATAATTTTCAGAATCAGGATTAGGGCCCCTAAAAACTCAAGGGGGGTAAACCCTAGTTGATAATTATCCTCAAAATACGTTGTCAAATAACTGAAATGTTAAAGTGGCAACTCAGCAAGGCTAGTTCCAACCGTGGCTAGTCTATAGGCCTACTTTTTACCCATACGCATCGTAGCAGGTTATGGCCTACGATGCGCAGCCAGTTTAAATGGCATACGATGCGCAGGGGATGTATGGCCTACGATGCGCAGGGCATCCCAAAATTCACCTATAAATAGCAGACCTTGGTAGTCGATTTCTGAACACTTTACGACGAAATAATTCTCACAAATACACTGCTTTACGTTCTGTTATTCCAAAATTCAACCCCCGGGTATCGAAATTCTGCTACAAAACAGGGTATTAGCACAATCGCTGCTACGATTCATTTATCCGACGATCAAGATATCCAATGCATGTTTAAATGCCGCCCACATTAGGGTTATACTTTATCGTTCGTCATTAATTTGACGGATTGTCGTTAATTCGATAGATAAAGTATTATACTTTATCGTTCGTTGTTAATTCAACGGATCATCGTTAATTCGATGGGTAAAGTATTATACCTTGTCGTTCATTGTTAATTCAATGGATCATCGTTAATTCGATGGACAAAGTATTGCATTTTGACATTCATTGTGATAATTTGATTTCGTAAATTATCGTAATTGCTGGATTGATTACTAACCCAGTTTTGTGTGCATTATTTATATTAGGTTAACAAGACTAAAACATAGATTAGACTCTGACCATATTAAATCAGCAATGTGAGTCATTCTCTCTTTTTATCAAATCTATTTACAAAATCATGTTTTATTCAAAGTTATAATTACGGGGATTAAGTCTTTGTAATCACCAAGTTACAGCCGGTATGTGGGGTTTTGTATACATTACTTGATAATCGTCACCATTGGGGCAGCCAATGGGGGATATGACCATAGTCACAGACACCATTGGACGAATGGGCCAATGGGTCGGGTGGCAAGTACCGTGGGTAGTTGGATTGATATCAGAAACATTGTAATCGCTCTTAATACTGTAAATTATAACAACTGTGTCATTTTAGTAAATAGAATGATTCACTCAGTATTTCCCGCTGACAAAACCTTTTTCAAACATGTTTCAGGTGATCTGTTGTAATTCAGGAAAAGTTCTGGGGAGCATTTTTAGTGGCTCAATATAAAATAAATAAATGCTTTTGTAATATCACGTTTTTATAGTAACAACATAATATTGTAAATTATCAGGGTTTTATCCCGAATTGTGAAATAAAATAATCAGGGAAAAATTTTAGCTTTAAGCGATCCTGTTTCCGCTGTTAAACTCAATTAAGTCAATACCGCAGTATTTCTGTCCCGCGGCTCTTGAAACGGGTCAAACCGGGTCAGGGGCCGTGACAGAAAAAGGTGGTATCAGAGCCACTGGGTTAAGCTGATACTCAATTTTTCCTGATTACAGCCACTGGGTTAAGCTGATACTCAATTTTTCCTGATTACAGCCACTGGGTTAAGCTAATTAAGTATTTAGAAATACTTAATTTTTTCTGATTACTATTATGTGATTATTTGTATTATTAACTGATTATTTGATTATTTGTTAGTTACAAGTAAGAAAAAGCTGTCAAGCATCTATCTTAAATTAGAGAAATCATCTAATGAAAAAGGAAGTTCATCCCGAACCAAATCCTCAAGTCAGTCTGAAATTCCTGAAGAAGGAATATTCGTGCGTAAGGCACAATACGAGGAATCACTTTCTCCTCAAAAGAGGGAAATGATTATTAAGAAAAGTAAAGAGAAAATCCGAGAAAAGAGGATTAAACGGGAAACTCAGGAATTAATTGATAAATCACCTTGGGAAGATAAACTAGATGAGAAATGGGCTAATTTATATATGCTAGCTACCGTAGCAGAAAATATAAATCTTTAAAGTTTAGCACCCTACTCTCATAAATCTAGAAACCTTGTGTGATAAATAAAATTTGAAACCTGAGTATGTTGTTAGTTATCTTTGTAATCAACTAGTACACAGTATGGAATAAATTACAAAGTTTATTTGTAAATTTTAACTCAGTATTTTATGCATTTTGCATATATGCTACATCAGCATGAGTGAGATAACCGAAGATTTCCAGAATCTTAATCTTTATCCCGTAACTGTCGAAGCTTCTAAAGAATATACTAGCTACTATCCCGATATTGAACAACCAGTAGAATTCAAGGTTCCACCTTTGACCAAGCCAAAACAGAAGAAAAGAACTTATGTAGGATGGAGGAAAATCCGTAAGAAGAAGCCAGCTAAGAAACTGCCCAAAATAAATAATCCATTGAAAAAGGGAAAAGAAGTCATAACCAGAGAGAATTCCAAACCACAAGAAATGGAAACTGGAGACAAAAAGAAGGATAAGGAAGTAGAAATACAAATGGAGGAAATTACTAAAGAAGTAATAATGGAAGTTGGGCAAGGGTCTATACCAGCTCAGAGAGAAATTGGGGAGAGTTCCAATCCAACTCAGGAAAGAACTTTTCAAGATGAGATAGATTTTCTGTTGGAAAATTTTGAAACGATTCAGCCTGTTCAGACAAATCTTTTTACCTATCCTATCGAAAACCAATTCCCTATGAATTGGGAACCAGCAGCAATTCCAGATCCAATAGTCCACTCCCAACCCATAGGAATGGACGAATGGTGGACAAACGATTGGTAATTTCAAAATATTGTCAACGATCCATACTCTTTTCTTCCACAATTCGATCCAGAACCATTACCTAATCCACCCATGAGCAATGAAAACATGGCTGAACTTCGCCACTTTGGCGAAGAGTTGTTTGATATGGGGAATAGAATGAGGGAAATAGGTGGACAGATTGCTTGGAAATACGACGAGAGGGAAATGCGTTTTTAACAGCAAGTGACGAGAGATAAAATGATAGTTGTATAATAGTACTAATCAAGTTAGTCTGTAAATAATCAATAAAACTCTGTATGATATCTGTGAGTAATGATGCATAATAGATATATAAATCGAAAGATCGATTATTTTGACTATATCTGTATTATACAATTTTCTGATTATTTGTATATAATTATTATTTGTCAGTTACTAATAAAATTTATATATATACATTATCAGATGGCAAACAGTGGTAATGAACCTATTAATGAAGTTAATCATTCTGAACAACATTCAAGAGATCAATATATGACTCGGCAAGATATCGAAAACATTGTTGCTCAAGGGATAGCCAATGCTATTCCAGCATTCGTTGCTGCTATCAAGAATCCACCCGAACCGCAACAAATTGTTCCTAGTAAACAGATTACTGAAGATAATTTCAGTAATAGTGTAAATGGAGGCAATAATCATGTTAACCAGAATAAGGAACCACATCAAGCTCCATTAACCAAGAAAATGAAAACTGCAACACCTGGTTGCACTTTCAAAGAATTCCTTGCTTGTAAACCCACTGAATTTGCAGGCAATGAAGGAGCAACTGCATCACTGCGTTGGTTAGAGAAAACCGAAGCAGTTATTGCAATAAGTAAATGTGGTAAAGATGATCAGGTTATGTATTCATCCAATCTATTCAAAGAAGGAGCACTAGAGTGGTGGAATACTGTGTTACAATCAAAAGGAAGAGCAATAGCTTATGCTATGACTTGGGAAGAATTTAAAAGTTTGGTGGAAAGAAAATTCTGTCCTGAGTATGAGAAGGAACAGATGGCGAATAAGTTTCTAAATCATCGGATGATGAGTGTGGATTGTCGCGGTTATACCTCGACATTCTTCGAATATGCTAGAGTAGTGCCAACACTGGCTTCGCCAGAACCGGTACTCATTTCTCGCTATATTTGGGGGCTAATTAGCGAAATCCGCAATATTGTTAAAGCTGCGAGACCTCGCACTATTGATGATGCGGTAGAATTAGCCAACACTCTGACCGATGAATTGGTGCGCACAAGAGATGAAGATAGAAAGAAGGCACTAGCTCAGAAAATTACCCAAGGAGTTCGTGTGGGTAATAATAACAGCTTCAAGAGAAAAGGAACAGGACAATCTCCAGGTCCGTCATTCTGCAGGAAATGCAAAAAGAAGCATTTTGGAAGATGCGATATCACTTGCAATTTTTGCAAAGCTGTAGGACATAGTGAAGAGAACTGCAAAAAGAAAACAGTAATCTGTTTTAATTGTGGAGAAGCAGGGCATTATAAAACAGAATGTCCTAAATTGGTCAAACCAGTAGATAACAAACTCAAAACAACCGAAGGAAATACTAAGAAGAATGCCAGGGCATTTCAGCTGACCACCCAAGAAGCCGAACTTATTCCAGATGTGATAGCGGGTACGTTCCTAGTTCACAACGTATATGCAAAAGTATTATTTGACTCTGGTGCAAACCAAAGTTTTATAAATACTTCATTCTGTCAAGCTCTTAGTTTACCTTTAACCAATACTAGGCAGATTTTTACTGTTGAAACCGCAGACGGAAATTCAGTTAAAATAGACAAAGTGTTGCAAGAAGGAAATATAGAACTTTTAGGACATAAATTCTCTGCAAGACTATTGCCGATGAATTTAGCTGAATTTGATGTTGTATTAGGAATGGATTGGTTAGTAGCCAACCATGCTAGAATCCTTTGTGATCAGAATTCCATAGAAATTCAATCACCTACCGGAGAAGTGATTAGGATTACAGGAGATAAACCACGAAAACCCATGAAGTTCATATCAGTAATGAAAGTTGCTAATTATGAACGAAAACAAGGAATAGTGTATATGATTTCAGTAATCATTAGCACTAAGGGAAAAGATCTAAAGGAAATACCAGTAGTATCGGAATACTCTGATATATTTCCAGAAGATTTACCAGGATTACCTCCAGATAGAGAAGTAGAATTTAGAATTCATTTAATTCCAGGAACTACACCGATAGCCAAATCACCTTATCGGTTAGCACCCACAGAAATGTTAGAATTGAAAAAGCAATTAGATGAATTACTAAGTAAAGGATTCATACAACCTAGCTCATCCCCTTGGGGAGCGCCAGTGTTGTTTGTGAAGAAAAAGGATGGTTCAATGAGAATATGTATCGATTATAGGGAATTGAATAAGGTTACAATTAAGAATCGATATCCATTACCTAGGATTGATGATCTTTTTGATCAACTTCAGGGAGCTAGATATTTTTCTAAGATAGATTTACGCTCTGGATATCATCAATTGAAGGTACAAGAAGAAGACATACCTAAGACTGCTTTCAGAACTAGGTATGGTCACTACGAGTTTACAGTCATGCCCTTCGGGTTAACAAATGCACCTGCAGCATTCATGGACATGATGAATAGAATCTGTAAACCGTATTTGGATAAATTTGTAATTGTTTTCATAGACGATATACTTATTTATTCCAAAAGTCAGACAGAGCATTGTGAACATCTTCATGCACTCTTAACTTTGTTAAGAAAAGAAAAGTTGTACGCCAAATTCTCAAAGTGTGAATTTTGGCTAAAGGAAGTGCAATTTTTAGGACACATGGTGAATCATGAAGGTATTCATGTAGATCCTGCTAAGATAGAGGCAATTACCAAGTGGAAGGTTCCACAAACAGCAATGGAAATTAGAAGTTTTATAGGTTTAGCTGGGTATTATAGACGGTTTATTAAGGATTTTTCCAAGATAGCCGTACCATTAACTAAGTTAACCTGTAAAGCCACTAAGTTTGAATGGGGATCTAAACAGGAAGAAGCCTTTAGGATTTTGAAACAGAAACTAACCCATGCACCAATCTTAGCCTTACCAGAAGGAACTGAAGATTTTGAAGTGTATTGTGATGCTTCAAAATTAGGATATGGATGTGTGCTTATGCAACGCAAGAAGGTAATTGCGTACGCATCAAGGCAGTTGAAAAAGCACGAAGAGAATTATACGACTCATGATTTGGAATTAGGAGCTGTAATTTTTGCCCTTAAGATTTGGAGACATTATCTTTACGGAAGTAAATTTACTGTCTACACCGACCACAAAAGTTTAAAATACATATTTGGGCAAAAAGAGTTAAACATGAGGCAAAGGAGATGGATGGAAATCTTAAGTGACTACGACTGTGATATTCAGTATCACGAAGGAAAGGCGAATGTAGTTGCAGATGCCTTAAGTCGTAAGTATTATGAAAAACAAAGACGGGTTCGTGCTCTCAGATTAAATCTCCAAATAGATTTAATGGAACAATTGAAGAATGTTCAAACTACAGCAATCAAGGATGATGCTGAAGGAATGAAAGGACGAATCAAGGAATTAGAACAAGGTGCAGATGGAATTTGGAGATTCCATAAAAGTAGAATTTGGGTACCTAAACAGGGTAACTTAAGATCTAAGATTTTAGAAGAAGCTCATAAATCCAGGTACACTATGCATCCAGGGAACAATAAGATGTACCAAGATTTAAGGAAGAATTTCTGGTGGATAGGAATGAAAAGGGACATAGCCAGTTATGTTTCTAAATGTCTTACTTGTTCACAAGTTAAGGCAGAACATCAGAAACCTTCGGGGTTACTACAACAATTAGAAATGCCAGTATGGAAATGGGAGCTTATAACAATGGATTTTGTTACTAAGTTACCTAAAACCAGAAAAGGTAATGATGCGATTTGGGTAATTGTGGATCGATTAACCAAATCAGCTCACTTTTTACCTATGAAAGAAACCTTTAGTATGGAAAGACTGGCTAAATTGTATGTAGATGAAGTTGTATCCTTACATGGAGTTCCACTCTCCATTGTTTCGGATAGAGATAGTCGTTTTACTTCCCATTTCTGGAAAAGTTTCCAGCAAGCTATGGGAACTCGACTAAACCTAAGCACTGCATATCATCCACAAACAGATGGACAAAGTGAAAGGACAATCCAAACTCTAGAAGACATGCTCCGAGCATGTGTAATAGACTTTGGTGGAAGTTGGGATGATCACTTACCATTAATTGAATTCTCCTATAACAATAGTTATCATTCAAGCATTGAAACCGCTCCATTCGAGGCACTGTATGGAAGAAAGTGCAGAACTCCCGTTTGTTGGGCAGAAATAGGAGAAAGTCAGTTATCAGGACCTGAAATAGTGCAAGAAACAACTGATAAGATTACTCAAATCAAGGAAAGACTGAAGACTGCTCGAGATCGCCAGAAGAGTTATGCAGACAATAGAAGTAAGCCATTAGAATTCCAAGTTGGAGACAGAGTATTGTTGAAAGTTTCTCCTTGGAAAGGAGTAGTCAGATTTGGAAAGAAAGGAAAGCTAAATCCAAGGTACGTAGGACCATTTCCAGTGATCCAACGTATAGGACCAGTAGCTTATCGTTTACAATTACCAGAAGAATTATCTGGAGTACATAATGTATTTCATGTATCCAATCTCAAGAAATGCTTATCAGATGAATCTCTGGTAGTACCTCTTCGAGATATAGAGGTAAACGAAAAGTTGAAATTTGTTGAGAAACCTCTTCAAATTGAGGATCGAAAGATCAAGTTTCTCAAACACAAACGACTAGTTTTAGTCAAAGTCAAGTGGGATTCAAAGAGGGGAGCTGAATACACTTGGGAACTGGAATCAGAAATGAAGAAGAAGTATCCACACTTATTCCAGTAAATCTCGAGGACGAGATTTTTCTTAAGGTGGGAAGAATGTAACAACTCTCATCAAAAGTCATACTTATTAAATTAATTAGTCCAAAAGGAAACCCTAATTGAGAGACCCAAGTGATTCTGAACAAACCCTGAAATTTTCATAATTTTCAGAATCAGGATTAGGGCCCCTAAAAACTCAAGGGGGGTAAACCCTAGTTGATAATTATCCTCAAAATACGTTGTCAAATAACTGAAATGTTAAAGTGGCAACTCAGCAAGGCTAGTTCCAACCGTGGCTAGTCTATAGGCCTACTTTTTACCCATACGCATCGTAGCAGGTTATGGCCTACGATGCGCAGCCAGTTTAAATGGCATACGATGCGCAGGGGATGTATGGCCTACGATGCGCAGGGCATCCCAAAATTCACCTATAAATAGCAGACCTTGGTAGTCGATTTCTGAACACTTTACGACGAAATAATTCTCACAAATACACTGCTTTACGTTCTGTT
Organism: Helianthus tuberosus; assembly: GCA_030545235.1. Taxonomy (NCBI): domain Eukaryota; kingdom Viridiplantae; phylum Streptophyta; class Magnoliopsida; order Asterales; family Asteraceae; genus Helianthus; species Helianthus tuberosus. The sequence goes on from JARYGA010060172.1 coordinate 3,078,395, forward strand.
ATTCCAAAATTCAACCCCCGGGTATCGAAATTCTGCTACAAAACAGGGTATTAGCACAATCGCTGCTACGATTCATTTATCCGACGATCAAGATATCCAATGCATGTTTAAATGCCGCCCACATTAGGGTTATACTTTATCGTTCGTCATTAATTTGACGGATTGTCGTTAATTCGATAGATAAAGTATTATACTTTATCGTTCGTTGTTAATTCAACGGATCATCGTTAATTCGATGGGTAAAGTATTATACCTTGTCGTTCATTGTTAATTCAATGGATCATCGTTAATTCGATGGACAAAGTATTGCATTTTGACATTCATTGTGATAATTTGATTTCGTAAATTATCGTAATTGCTGGATTGATTACTAACCCAGTTTTGTGTGCATTATTTATATTAGGTTAACAAGACTAAAACATAGATTAGACTCTGACCATATTAAATCAGCAATGTGAGTCATTCTCTCTTTTTATCAAATCTATTTACAAAATCATGTTTTATTCAAAGTTATAATTACGGGGATTAAGTCTTTGTAATCACCAAGTTACAGCCGGTATGTGGGGTTTTGTATACATTACTTGATAATCGTCACCATTGGGGCAGCCAATGGGGGATATGACCATAGTCACAGACACCATTGGACGAATGGGCCAATGGGTCGGGTGGCAAGTACCGTGGGTAGTTGGATTGATATCAGAAACATTGTAATCGCTCTTAATACTGTAAATTATAACAACTGTGTCATTTTAGTAAATAGAATGATTCACTCAGTATTTCCCGCTGACAAAACCTTTTTCAAACATGTTTCAGGTGATCTGTTGTAATTCAGGAAAAGTTCTGGGGAGCATTTTTAGTGGCTCAATATAAAATAAATAAATGCTTTTGTAATATCACGTTTTTATAGTAACAACATAATATTGTAAATTATCAGGGTTTTATCCCGAATTGTGAAATAAAATAATCAGGGAAAAATTTTAGCTTTAAGCGATCCTGTTTCCGCTGTTAAACTCAATTAAGTCAATACCGCAGTATTTCTGTCCCGCGGCTCTTGAAACGGGTCAAACCGGGTCAGGGGCCGTGACAAGCAGTCACAGCGACAACAAGGTATTCGTAACCCTAGCCTACAGTATGGAGATAAAGGTGCCTACAACATGGATTGGTCGCGGTTAAGTTAGGAAGATAACAACCAAAAGAACAACAACAGTACTGGAAATCTTTGTAATGAAAACAACAACACTGGAAATGATGCTCATGGAAGGGCATTTAGGATAGGCGTGGGCGACGCCGGGATTGTAATAACATGGTGGCATATGCATCCTTGGTAACGAATCACTTCATCTCTCTTCTATATAACCCTGATGCTTCTCGAAACCCAACCTGCTGTGGAATCGGCTGATGGCAAGACAATGGAAACCTCGTATCATCGTTGGGATACAAACTCGACCTTGTGGGACAAGTGCTCGACATCGACCTTTCTTCTGTTATTCTTGATAGATGTACCCTGTGAGGAGACAATTCTACGTATCCCTCTCCTTCGTGGAGGATTTTTATCTGTTCTAACACGTCAGAGTGGCACAACGATTAGCGTCATTTCAGCAAGAAAAGCCAGGAGTGTCTACGGAAGGATTACCCCGCCATGATAGCACTCGTTACTGATGTCAAGACTAAGGAAAGGAGGATCGAGGATCCACCAATTGTTCGTGATATCTCCCTAAGTACTACCAGAAGAACTATCAGGTTTACCTTCACATCGTCAGGTGGAATATCAGATCGGTATCATGTCAGAAGTAGCCCTTGTTACTAGTATATCTTATTGTCTTACACCAGGAAGGATGCATGAACTGCCTAATCAACTTCAGGAATTATTGGACTTGAGTTTCATCGGATCTAGTTTTTTTTTCGCTTTGGGGAGCCTCAGTTATACCAGAAAAGATAGCCTTTTCGCATACATACTGATTATCGAGAACTCAACAAGGTGACAGTCAAGAACCATTTACCTCGACCACGTATTTACAACCCGTCGACCAGATGCGAGGAACAAGCTTCCATTCGAAGATTTGCTAGTGAACGAGCTATTGTCAGATGGAAATCTAAGGGGAGAATGCCCTTAGCACAGCATGTCGAAGGTAATGCAGCCATTCCAACGTTATACAACATGACCATTGAGTTGACCAACACACCAGCAGCTTCAGGGAATCACATGAATCGACCGCATTTGTTGACAACGTTCTGAATCCTGACCCGGAGAATGGAACGCCATGGGTGGCATATGTATCCTATCTCAGCGCTTCTATGGGAGGAGCCATTACGTGCGAAGTCTTGTTAAATGCAATTTCGGGGATCGAGAGGTATCTTTTGGACATATAATCAGCAAAGTGGGGATGCCCGTGGATCTCGCTAAGATCCGTTTTGGTTAGAAACTGATCGACACCAAAGAGTCCTACGAGGATACAGCAATTTCTTTGTCTCGCTTGATTCTATCGCAGATAAATCGCATGACTTTCAAAGGTCTCGCAGCTTAAATCTCTTTGGCACAGACTGGGGGACGTCTTAACAGCCTCCGAATCGTAACTCAGCAATGCACTGGGCATCGTCTTTATCCGAAAGTACTGATGACTTAGTAGTATACCATGATGGTTTGAATCAGATTCCCAGTCACACGCCGATGCAACATGAGAGAGTGATGGAATTACTAAGCGGAACTGCACGACACGCGACTAACGGTAAAAACCACGGCTTTGGGATTTTGGATGGAGGCATCACTTGGACGGTACCAGATACGTTAATTAGACCGATCACAAGGGCCTCCCATGTACTAATGTTCGAAAGAGCTAAAGCATACAATGACATCACTGGATGGAACTTCTGGATGAATACGACTGCGAAACCTGAACGTACACGAGCTCTGCAGCTCGCTATGGACTCTAACTTACCAGGATCAGACTCGCTCTGTTCAAACTGGAAAACTGAAGGAAGAGGAATCTTCAAGTTGAACCCATGCGGGGCATGGAAAAGCAACCTTTGACCAGTCGGACGATACTCGTTACTTCATGAAACGAATGCGAGTCTCATTACACGGCAACTGTAGGGAACTCGCGTTGAGCAAGCACACCAGTTTCAACATTCTAGCCTTCTGGGTTTTGATGAGAGGCATTAGGATTTATAAACCTTGTATTGGTAATCGGAAATAAAGGCTCATCTAGTTAAGTATGTGAGTGATGGATCGACCTGTGGAAAGTCAAGGTGTAGCATCAGCAACTAGCAACACTCATATGGAAATAAAAACAGACTGCCATGGATTTGGTCGATAGTCTACTTACAACTCGAAACGGAAACAATACCTTCTGGATGCTCATTGATTGTCTTATATAACCAGCACACTTTCTGGCCAGCAAAAAAATGGATAAGTTTTCTACACTTGCAGTCGACTACCCGAAGGAAGCGGTTGCTAGGCACGGGGTGCCAACCTCCATTACCTCTAATCGTGAAACACGATTTGCATCTGATTTGTGGCAAGCGGTGCACAAATCCTTTGGCTCGCGTTTAGACATGAGCACAGCATATCATCCACAGACGGATGGGCAGACTGAACGCACCATCCAAACCCTTGAAGACATGCTTGGGGCATGTGTGATTGATTTTGGTAACGGCTGGGAACGGCATCTATCTTTAGTGGAATTTTCGTATAATAACAGCTACCACACCAGTATCCAGGCCGCTTCGTTTGAGGCATTGTACAGATGAAAATGCCGATCACCTCTTTGCTGGGCAGAAGTTGGCGACAGCCAAATCACAGGCCCAGAACTTGTGGTAGACACAACTGAGAAGATTGCTCAGCTACGACAATGAATGGCGGCAGCTCGTGACCGTCAGAAAAGCTACGCTGATAAGCGCAAGAAACCACTCGAGTTCTAAGTTGGGAATCGAGTACTACCTAAAGTCTCACCTTGGGAAGGTGTACTTCGTTTTGGTATACGAGATAAAACTCAAACCGCGATATGTTGAACCTTTCGAAATCACGGAGAAAATTGCCAAGGTGGCCTACAGATTGAATCTACCCGAAAAACTTAGTAGAGTTCACAACGCATTCCACGTGTCAAATCCGAAGAAGTACCTGTCAGATGAGTCCCTCACTATCGATGATCAGTTGCGATTCGTCGAGGAACCAGTAGAAATCACAGACCGAGACGTTAAGGTTCTCAAGCATACCAGAATTCCTCTTGTTCGAGTTCGTTGGAACTCCCATCGTGGCCCAGAGTTTACCTTGGGAACGAGAAGACCAAATGAAACACAAGTATCCCCAGTTGTTCGAGAAAAGTGCAACCACTACTGAGGCTGAAGCTACTGCGGAATTTCGGGATGAAATTCCAAACCAACGGGGGGGGGGGTGATGTGACACCCCAGGAAAACCACGTAACCTAACTAGCTTCCTCAGTAACTACGTGCTAAATTTCAGGACGAAATTTCTTTTAAGTTGGGGATGATGTGACAACCCGAACTCTCAAGGTTACTAACGTTTATTTAATGTCCATGCTAAACATTCTGCTCAGATATAACTCCGTTAAACTTAACAGGATAGCTTATTAATTAATGTCTTGGGCCACATATACATACTTTGGGCCGTACATAGCTTGGGCCACCTACTGATCATTCGAGTCCTATGCACACCCTTTAAATATCATTGGTCGACCCAGTCCTGTAGTCCAAAGAAATCCATGAGCACCAGCCCACTTGTGTAATTGGTGTTATACTTGGATGTCACGCAACTTCTTCTATTATATATCTCAACTTTGTTATTTTTTTTCCCACAAGAATATTACGTATACCAAACCCTACGTATACCAAACCCTACTCCCCCTTGTTTCCCTTGGCTTGCGAAGGCAGATCAGGAGCACACCCTTCCCTCGTGTCGAAGTCCTTCTTGTCCTGTGAATATCCATATTCTGGTTAGTGTAATCATGTTTACTAAGTTCTTGATTTTTGTGTGCATACAGATAAGACTTGGTCGGTTATTGGTGTGCGGCCATAGATTAATTATGTGGATGAACATATGATTGTTCCTTGTGAAAGTTCTTGAAAACAGTAGAATAGGGTTGATAGTATTGATTAATTTAAATAGTTGTATTGCATAATTGATAGTATGATAGTGCATGTGATTGTGAAGTTCAAAGTTATCAACTCATCATTTATACGTGCATGCCACAAATTTCGATAGTATGCATGTGAAAATTATTGAGTGGGTTACATGTGTTTATTATAAATTGTGACATAAGTGCTTTATAATATTGAGAGCATTATATAATATTGGTTGTGCTAGATGATATAAATTAAATGTGTGGACAATTCATAGCACATACAATATGTGGTATACAGTAAGATAGGGTATTTTGTTTTGAATTAGAGTATCACTTGCAAACTGTTTGAACATGAATGATTCTTTAAATATATGGTAATCGGCTGGATTAAGGTCTATAACTTGACTAGGGATTGCCAGCAAGATATGAATGCAATCGGCCATGAAACATGACTGCTGTTTAAGCATATTGTTAGTACATGATAAGAATGTTTATATGATAAATTGTATTATGCCACTCATGATTATTTGTTAGATCTACATATGCTTTTATTAAATTGATTGAGTTGATTGCTTAATACACTGTGAACCTATAAATGATAAATATGAATTGTGGATTGTTATTAAATGGGCCGCTCACACAATACTTGAACACACATATTTAAGTTAGTTTAGTAAGTCTGGGCCACCACATACGATGTTGTTAAAAGCACTGATTCATTGGGCTGCAACTTTTAATTGAAATACACTAGTGAGTCGAAGTCTTAAGGTATATGGGCCTAGGTAACAATAAAGAAGTATACATGTTTGTGTTGTGGGCCGCCACACATCTGATGTGGGTTGGACTTGGGGATTTAAAAATTGGGCTGGGTAACAATCTTGGGTAACGATTCACATAGGCGGGTTGGGAAACCGGATCACCTATTTTCTGTTGGACTTCGTATGACTTATGGGCCGCATGTGTTCAATAGGCGGGTTTGAAGTGTATGTTAATAAATCATGAATGTATGTATGTGGTATGGTTAATTTATTGCAAATTGGGTGATTAATCGCTGACATTAGGTGATTGAGCTAAATATCATGAGTTGGATTACCTGTGTGCATTACATAAACAATAATTGTGCTTCATATGAACAATGAATACATGAATTGTTTATACGTGAAAGATGTGATCCTTGTGCATGTAAAACTGACTATTATCAGTAACCCCTCTAGGACGTGATTGACCAATTGACAAACAAGTAACTAAGTCTTACCCAGCAAACCAAGGTGAGTTCACACTTTCCACAAGGCATGGGATTCCCAAGGGTTGGGAATGGGTAAAGGATTTAAACTGAAACTGCGTGATCTCCTGGTTTGGAACACGTACACACCCTCTTTATTGAAGGGTGACAACACGTGATAAGAATATAATTGGAACCTGCGTAATCTCCTGGTTTGGGGATTACGTACACACCCTCTTTACTGAAGGGTGACAACACGGATACTAGACCAAAACTCTCTATCATGAAGTCCCTCCTTTTTATATCGACTTAATCGCTGGGTCAATGGCGAGCGGGTCATTAGTTAGATAGCGCTATTTAGGTTTGACAAGCCTCACACCGTGCCGCAGAGGACGGGCGTGAACTAATGGATCTGGGCACTAGTCAATGATGATAGACATTGACGTCAGGGCACCAACTTACTTTAGTCAGTGGTCGATATGGTAAACGGGTCTGGTGGTTCACATGGGGAAGCCCCCACTGGTTATGGTTTGGGAAAGAAGAAATTGGTTAATCAGATTTTCAACTATGGGGTATCCCCCACGGCAAGTAAGCCAGCTAAAGACAAACTATGTTTTTGGAAACAACTTAAAACGAACACCCAACTGTGAACTCGCTCAACTTTGTTGTTGATTCGTTGTTACATGCCTTGCATGCCTTTAGGTACATATTGTTGGAACTTGCTGTCTGGGAAGCTGGAGTGGTCATGGGTCGAGATATTTGGAAACTTAATACAAGCTCAATGGTTTATGTACTCTTGGTTTACTAAACACTTAACAAATGATTTATGCTTCCGCTGTACTCAATGAATGATATGTAACGTTGTAGCACTTTATTTTAATAAATGGAAGTTTTATCTAATTATAATTATGGGTTCAATGTGATTGATGGTTTGGATCCTAGTATGTCACACGCCTCGCGGGGATCTCCGCACGTGGTATTTTGTGGGTGTTTATGATAGGTAAAATCTAAATAAATCACCAGATGGACAATCTAGCCACGCGAGGAATCGAACACTATTAAACCACTATGTCCTTGGAAACATTTATGGGAAGGTTAAAGCATGACCATGCACGACAAACCTTTCGAGTTTAAAATCTTAATGTTTTTAAACTTTAAATTATATGTAATAATTTATGATGTCTGTTTGTCTGAGCTATCTGTTAACCCAGACTCGTAAGTTATGTTTAAAAAAATAGGACCTAATCATCCGAATATTTAAGATATTCGGTAATTATGGAAACTAGTGTTACATGTTCCGTCACAGTACTGCCTTGCCACCTTACTCTCGCTCCGCTCGGTCTTTCTTCTGTACTGTTCACCCATAGAAACATACAAAAAATGAAAACTGTTTTCTTTTTTATATTGCAAGGTACATGGCCACAAACCCTAACAAAGTAACCTTTGTGGTACAAAAGAAACTTTTGAGATGTCGGGGATCAAAACAATAGTCATGCCATTTTGCTGGCTCAGTTGAATCGTGGTAAATTTGTTTCTCTCTAAGACTGGGGGTGTGGGACGTGGGTTGGGGTGGGAATGTCAAACAACGCTGGCTAAACCAAACCGGGCGAGCGTTTGCCACGGCATTGCCCCGCTGGCGTGGGGCGGGGGGGGGGGGGGTAGATTGGATTGGTTGGGGAGAGATGACCGTTTGGGCTAGCCGTTGGGGATCACAGTTTAGCTAAGTAAAATCAAAATTAAAAAAAATACAAATTTTTACTTATAAATACTCATCCAAAACTACATTTTTTTTTTCCAAATATATTTTCTTCAACCAAAACCAAACACAAATAACAAATCTTCATCCAAAACCACACCAAAAAATGAAAATGATTCATTGGATCGAGGAGGAGGAAATAGCACTAGTGACGTCGATCGTTGACGCACAACGAACTCTACGTCGCGGTCAAACCGCCTATTGGACACAAGCGTTTCAGCAATACCAACAATATGTCGGGAACGAGCGTCACAACTTAAACGCCTGTCAACATAAGTGGCGTGAGCTAAAACCGAAGCTGGATAGGTTTAAAGTTTCCTTCGACCGTGTCCCTGCGGGCGACTTGACCCACGGCGATCGAGTGGAGATCGCGAAGATCAAGTATAGGCTTGATGGGAATGCGGATTTCCGTTGGGTTCCCCATTTTAATATTTACCGTACTTTGTAATTTTTTGTTTAGGATTTATTATGAAGTTTTTTCTTTAATTTTTTAGGATTTATTAAGTTGTTTTTTAATTTTTTTAGGATTTTATGTAACCTTTTTTTTAAATTAATATAACTTTATGTTTAATTATATCAACTATATATAAAAAAATATCCACATGTCACCCCACGCCCAATTAGGCCACACCACTTCCATATCCCACTTTTTTTTTGGATGGACTGGTAGAGCCCAACCCAATCCCTCACACCCTGCGGCATAAGAAAAGAGCCGTTACAACTTAACAAGTCGCAACGTCGTCGTAAGCAAGAAAGGGTATTTCAGTAATTAACCTTTTAACAAATTGGGGTTTAGGGTTCCTTTTATCATCAGCCTCCTCCGCCTACAAATACCAGAACCTGATTCAAGGCATCGCCATCGTTATCGTTCTCTCACCAACATTTCACCGGCGGAGGTAACTCTTTCAGATGTCTTTTCTTTTACAGATGATGTTTGTTTGAATGCATTAATTCTTGCTTTTTATAGGCGTTAAATAAATAAAATAAGCCCTAACTTTTGTACAGTCTGTTTTGTTGCTTCATAATGGTGAAATCTCTCAAAATCATATGAGAGAATTTCAAGTTTCCGAAGCATAGATTCAGCATTTTATACCGTTGTTTTTGTTGCTTAGAAATCATATGTTTGTCGTCGAAGTCCTGGAGTAGGTGTTTGGTATGGTTAAGGAAGTTCCCAACCTCATCAACCTCAGGCTGTGGTGGCATGAAGAAAACGACACGCTGAAATCAAACACCTACTCCATGACTTCGACGACAAACATATGATTTTTGTAAGCCCTAATTTCCGGAGCATAGAAATCTCTCAACGAGGTTTAAGTAAGCCCTAATTTTTGTACCGTTGATTTTGTTGCTTCATAAATGGTGAAATCTCTCAAAATTAAATGAGAGAATTTCAAGTTTCCGGAGCATATATTTAGTGTTATATATCACCAGTATTAAACAGCTTGATGTGTATACAATTGCATCGGCGTTACCTGTCTCCTGGCACATTTCTTCACTTTTACGATAGGATTTATTTGATTTTTAGGTATTTTTTGTTATGATTTTGTTCAAATATTCTGCATTTACGTATTTAGGTTGCTTCATATTTTTAACTAATTAGTTGATTTTGCATCGGAATAGTCAATGATTAAGCTTTATTTATACTCCAATTTTTGAAAACCTTGGATTCTGAAGGTGTAGATCTGTAGAAATTATAGTATAAAGTTGTAGGTGATGGATGTGATGATTATTTCCCCAGATGATCGAATCTGAAATAACTGAGCGCTCAATTCATGTTTCTCTTTTCGGAGAAATTCAAGCCAGAAATCTGATCCATCTTCAAAAATATATTTTGATTAGTTTTTATTTTATGATTTTTTGTTATCTGTTTTGATAGTTAGAGAGTGGAAATGATGATTATTTCCCCAAATGATCGAAGTTGATTATACTGAGCGCATTTAATTATATTCTCTATTATATTATAGAGAATCCAAGCCAGAAATCTGATCCTATCTCTTCTGTTTTTCTTGATTAAAATTCGAGTTCCTCTGATGATGATTCAAATAAAAACTTTCGTTCTTCCGAGGATGATATCCCTCCATGCGGAAACAGTTATTGGAGACCTGAACTGAAGAGGCTAAACTACATTTCTGTTCAAAGTTTGATCCATTGAGTTCAACTATCTTTTGTTGAATTTGTTCATGCCTTTTTAATAGATAATGTTCAAAAGCTATGAGTTTTAAGAACCAATTTAGATGTGTTACAAGTCGAATGATCAAATGATAAACAAACACAAGAAACACAACAGATATGTCCTTGCTAGCAAATGCAAATCGGAGACGCCTGGTGTTTTGATGGACCAGAGACCGCGATGATCCCCAATGGTAGCCGTGGCTTGCGATTAGTTGTGACTTAGCGATTTAGAGTATCTACGGAGATATTAATGTATAACGTTTTTTTGACCGGATTAAGTGTTGCATTGAGCTTTGTTTTTGAAACAAATATATTTGTTTGTTTTTTTCTTTTCCGAAGATTTCTTAGCATGGTGCATTGTATATCTTAGAATGATCTTAAGCCACATATAAGTGTATCGATGGCTATGTGATATTTTAGTTTGAATGTGGACCTGTTTTGTTTGTTTTTCTTAGAGTTTGATCATTGTTTAAAATGATACACAGAAAGCTGCATGACTATGTGCATTCTATATTGATCACGAAATGAACTGATGTACATAAAATTAGTCGATGTGTGATACAAGAGTTTCTTAAAAGTAAGCGTAAACTGTGATATATGTCAGTTGGTTGAAATCGAGCCATCCAAAATAGGAAGTTGTAAGATACCAACGATGGCTGGTGCAATACTAAAACTTGTGCTATCCTGCCGACTACACAGACATTCTTCGAGTTCAGGCTCATTCGCCACTGAAAAAAAAAACCATACAACCTTAGCCAGCAGATAAGACAAGCAGTACAGCAACAAACATACATAGAACAGAAACACAAAGGTCCCACTAATCAAGGCCTGAATCACTTGGTTAATTACCATTATACAATGATAATATCATGTTTTCTACCTTGTTATATTTGATTGTAATTTCTTTCTGTTTGAGGGTTGATATTTAATTTACACAACAAATATATTATATAAGTCTTCATTTAGTATATGATAAAACAAGTTATAATATTTTATACATCATAAAGAGCTAAACATATTTAAAATATGATCCGTCGGAAAAACTTGTATTCAAACCCCTCCCATTATAGCAAAACACATGGAACCAACTTCTGACCGATAAGTGATATCATCATAGAGTTGCATACATATCCAAAATTCTCATCAGAACACATGAGGGTGAATATTAACAGTAATATATCTACCAAGAACAATGCCAAAAGCCCAAAACCAAAAGAAGACCTTTCTTACAATGGGGTCGCTGCGAGTTTTTCGAACGCAAGCTCCCAGTCATTGATTTGGGTGAAATCAGGATGTAAGTTTGATTGCAACCTTACAAGCTCTTCCTCTTTCACTTTCCGCATAGTCTCTGCATGCATCATCTTTTCTTGCAACTTCTCCATCTCCACTTTTAATTGGTCCATCTCTTTCTCAATTACAAGCTTTTCATAAGTGCGCTTTTCAAGCTCTTTAAGAGTGTCCTCATGCTGGCCTGCTTTGGATTTCAAAGAAAGCAACTCGTTTAAACGACATCCAATTAAATCCACATCAAACCCATGAGCCTCCAAGTTAACTAAAACTTCCAAATTGTCGTTGATTATGTCAACTGGATCATTCAGTTTTATGTTTGGAAGGCTCCGAACCAGATTATAACAAGTCATCATGTGAGCAATGGCTAAACCCTCACGATGAAGCTCTTTCGTCTTCTTCAATGGGAAAAAGTGTGGCTTTTGAGGCGGCGTTAGACATGACACAAGAGAGTCAATGGTAGCCCAAATGGGAGACTGCTTGATAAAAGGCCAATCTTGTTGGTAGTCCGTGATGGTTACAGCAGTGGTTTGTGGTTCTGTTGAAGTCTGAGCACTGAGACCAGTATTGCTGAGATCAACCAAAGCAGTAGTAGTGCTGGAACCTGGTTCCAATGAAGTCTTAGCAGCCAAAGGAGTAGAACTATTGGCTTTTAGTTCCGATGTGTTTTTACATTGGGCATCCACCGAATCACTAGCTTTACATTTATACGAGTATGTGCGAATACCGTTTAGATAATATTCCGGTAATATCCATGGATAGTTTTCACCAACATGGACAAGGTGTTGGTCAAACGAATTTTCTGATACAAATTTTTGAACGTTGTCTGATGCTGCTAACCTCTCCAGATATATACGAAGGTCGCCTTCTGGACCTGTAATAAGACCTCAAGAATATAACTAGTTTGTACATGATTTAGTACACGTGGCAAAATGGGCAGGTCGGGTAACGTGTCAAAACGGGTTTCAAGCAAAAGGAGTGATCTTTCGTACATGTCAAAATGATCCGGCTCGGTCGGGTTAACAGAAACATTTTTCCCAAAATTTTAAAACTCTTTATATGAATAATAAGGGTGTTAAACATGATTAACGAAGTTATATTATTTATGTAATAATCAGATTTTCAGTATACATAAGACGACCTAGGAGGTTTTCATGCATTAAAACTTGTACTTTGGACAGCTTTTGCCAGTTTCTTATAAGATATTTTCTATAGTTAAATGTTTTAACTCATTAAACGGGCAAAAATTGCCACCTCTAAATTAAGAAAATCACATACACCATGAAAGATCTAAGTAAAACAATTTACCTTAGGAATTATCTTCTGTATGGTAGTGACGGTAAGGGTAAGGAAAGATTGTTGAATGTGGCTTTAAATGGGAAAAAAGGTCATTCAGAGCCGCATGTGGATAATTTTCCACTAAAAGTGTATTTGATTCATCATACTCTCCTACTTCCCAAGGAAGAGCTGGATCTTTTTTTTCCCATAACTTTCTGAGTTCCTTTACAAAGAAGATATGGTCCTCGTTCCCATGATTAAAACCCATCTCGGTACAATGTGCTTGATCCTGCAGAAAAACAAGATCAATATCAATGGAATATCATATCGAAGTCGTAGACAAACCATGTTAATCACATAAACCATCAGAAATGGCTGTGATCATTTTACATTTTAACGCCTAAAAGTGAAATAAACAACATAATACAACTTATAAATCGGTTTACCCAACGGAAAAGCAGCCTGTGTTTATTGTCTCTCATAAGAAAGTCAAGAGCAGATTCCATAGTGAAACTGTATGAAGTATATATTAGTACATAAAAAATTGAAAAACATATATACAAGGTTAGTAGTTAGTATAATAGCTTACAAGTGGCAGGCATGACTTAAAACCAAATGGAAAAAAACAAGTCTCAATTATTAATAATAAGCTGAGTTAAATAATAGAGCGAGCACCTTGTTAATGCTGTCCAAACTCCTACATTAAATCTCTCAAAGCAAAATTCCAAAAACTCGTCACAAAATGGTCTCTTCTTAAACCCTACAACAGAAAACAATAGTCAAATTAGCAATTAGTTGACAAAGAATTTCATTTCAAACCCTAACCTGCAGCTTCATCTGGGTCTGCTAAAAGATCAGCAAGCAACCCATCTAAATCAAGAATAAGAAGCTTTTTTCTGTTGTCAAAATGACCCTCTTTAGTTGTTACATGTGATATCTTTCTCTTTTTATACTCCATGCCTGCAAATACATTTCGAAAATACCACCATTTGTCATCCAAATTACTAAAATCTGGGTTTGTATGAGAGATTAACTACTGAAATTCAAGTAGAATGATTTCTCTTCTTTTTCTTCTTCTTCACTTTTGCATTACCCTAAGATTTACAGCTAAACGAAATTACCTTCAGCTGAGGATCGGTGAACAAACATAAATAAAACGTATTCTATAAATCAGAACAACAGATATATATTTCCATGAACAAACAAACATAAATAAATCGATTAAAAGGAAGTTACCTTCAGGTGAGGATCGGTGACGATTGGCTGGCGGAAGCCGTTAGGGCTGCATTTGCATTCTTTGACACTCAAAGACGATTGATTGATTGATTATACGTACAGATTAGGGCTTGAGCTATGCTTGCCTTGAGTAGTAGAGTTATGAGTAGTGATGAAAAAGGAATCGACAACTGTGGGTAGGCTCAAGTCTCAACCCGCCATTTAATTCAGAAGTGCAAGACCTAATCAAAACACCCCATTGGCCATCGTTATTTGATTTCTCCATCGGCACTCGCCAAGTCGCCAACTCGTCAGGGTTTTGCCTCAATCGATTCATTCAATTTCAAACTTCCGATAGAACAAGGGTATGTTTCAATCGGTCGATGATTTATCTTCCCGCTTAGTTAATCTCGACAGAACTAGTTGAGTGTTTTTGTATTCCTTATTATTTGTTAAATTTTTACTTGTGTTCTATTGGACGAAACATCAGGGACGAAAACTGCACTTTATTCTAATAACTAGCACTCCCATCGTCACTTTCCTTGTTTATTCTACGACGCTTGATACTCGCTCGACGCTCGTTCGAAAAATGCTCGAATCGAAAGACGCTCGCTCGACTTTGGCTCGGTTGAAAAAACGCTCGGTTCGGTTCGGATCGGTTTGTAAACGAACCGAGCACGAGCAAAGGTCTGATCGGTTCAGTTCGGCTCGTGAACAGCCCTATCTGTGGGGATTTGAGAATGGAGGGAAAATGTAAATGGTGTGTCACGTGGCTATTGGACAAGGATTTGGTTGGTAGGATTACTAAGGGACTATTTGTCAGTTTCTGAATGGTTAAGTGCTGAACCAGTAAAAGGTCTTAACTATTAAGTGTTGAATAAGTAAGAGGTCTGAACCATTAAGAGTCAGCATAATGCTTAACCCTTCAGAGACAATGCTTAACCCTTCAGAGACAATTGTCTGACCAATTCAGATTAGAAGTCTTAACCATTTAGACTCTGTATAATACTTAATTATTCAGAGACAAATGTCTAAACCATTCAGACATCTGCTCACAAAACAAACAGTCTAAACCATTAAGTGTTGAGCCAATAAAATGTCTGAACCATTAATAGTCTCATTAAGAGGTAAACAAATAGCCCTAAATGGGTGCTAAACGTACGAAACTACAAAAAGCACCCGCTCTTCGCATCGGGGTTTCGATCGGTATTTTTTGGTTTAATACGGTATCAGCAACCGGTATTGCAATAAAAAGAAATATGTCCAATAGTATATCATCATTGGTTTACATGGATCGAAAATGATAAAAAGAATCATGGCAGTAAAATGTTCTATGTTTATTAATTTTTCTTTTGGGTTGAATTGCAAAGTTATACGCCAGTTTTTGAAAAATAGGTTGGTTATCATTTATTCATTTTTTACACGTCAGTTACGTTTAAGGAGAAGTCATTTTTCCTCTGATATTTGATGTAAGATACAATTTCAATAAAGTTAGTGTTACTGTATAAATGAAGTTAAGTAAAATTGTAGAAAACAAAATTATTTGGACTAAAATGGTAAGAAAAAAACTATTTAGACTAAAGTGGCAATTTTAGTCAAACCTTAAGGACTAAGATGTCAACTTACTCAATTTTATAACAATTGCTTCAAAATAAAATTCTTTCCAAACCTAAAATATAATGGAATTTAAGACAATAAAACAAAAGAAAATTTAAAACTGAAAATGTCTCGAAACTCATCCACTCTAATAATTCCAAATCCACAGAAAAAGCAATGAGGATATAGGTGGACTTATCAGCAGGTTTGAACACAAAAAGAGTTCCTATTTCTATCCAAAGTCATCAACAACTTTTTACCAACCATTGATGAAAGAATTACCAACCATTGGTGAAAGAAAATTCACCGTCTATGTCTGTATGTAAACCACCCATGAATTACTACCATCAACTTTAGTATGTTTGGGGAAGGAGGTTCCAAATTTGTATCGATTCATTTCCAACATAGTAACCTTTTCGGTACAAAAGAATTAGAGTAAATTGCCAAAATCGTCCCTGATGTTTGGGTGTGTTTGTCAGTTTCATCCAAAACAACTTTTTTGTACCATACTGTCTCCCACTTTTGTGATATTTTGCAATTTTCATTCTGACGTCTAACTTTTTTTGCTAAAATCGTCCATGAGATTTGAGTTTTTTGTCATTTTCATCCGAATATTTGACAGAAAATATAAAGCAAATTAGACATTTAGATTAAAATGACAAAAAATCTAAAAAGTGAAGGGCAATATTGTACAAAAAAGTTGTTTTTGGATGAAACTGGTAAACACGCTCAAACCTCAGGGACGATTTTGACAATTTACTCAAAGAATTATTTGAGAAGTCAGGGACGAAAACAATAGTCATGCCATTTTGCTGGGCCAGTGCCCAGTTGTTAGTGCAATATGTCTGTTGACTTCGTCTTGTATCATGTCGTGTAATTAGAATGATAGATCAGGGCACGTAGTACGAGAAAACAGGGTTTGAGTGTGGAAAGTTGATTTCGCACGAAATGCCTTTTGGCTATTTCGTACGAAATACCTCACCCTATAAATACCTAAGTCTAGGTCTTCATTTGTAACTTTTGGAAATCGGTAGCGAAGCTCTGTCGAATTATCTCCAGGTGCTGTAACACTATTATATCAATATAAGAGACATATTAAAGTGAATCAAGCTGTTATCTAGTCCGTATCATCGAATTCCGCCTTTGATTCGGATCAAAACTCTTCTGATCGACTCGTTTAGGTTGCACAACGATCCTACAAGTGGTATCAGAGCTCAGGAGGAAGAGTTCTTATTGATTACAGCTGAATTTCTGACTTCTACTCATTCTTTTTCAAATTAATCAACTTTTAACGGTCAAAATGGATTGAATTTCATATATGTCATGTAAAACACAGTTTTAACAAAGCCTTGAAAGAATTGGACCAAAATTCAACTTAAAACCAGAGCAATTGGACAAAATGGTGGCCGATTGAGTGATTTCGCACGAAACCATCCTTCTCTTTTCGTACGGAATCAACAGCTTATTAGTGATTTCGCACAAAATCAACATTGAGAATGTTATTCCGCACGAAATCAACATCTGGAATCTTATTTCGTACGAAATCAACATTCATTTCGTACGGAAGCAGCTATTTCTCTTGAAGAGTGTGATTTCGTTTGACTATTCCGCACGGAATAGTCATTTCGCTTGAAAGACTACTATTTCGCACCAAATTGGCATTTCGTGTGAAAGTTCATTTCGCTTGAAGAATCTATTTCGTTTGAAAGTGTCATTTCGCACCAAAGTGTTTTTTTCACGTCAAGATCATTTCGCGTCAACTGAGTACCATTTAAATTCCGTTAATTGCTAAGTGTTTGAACTAATCGTGTTTGTTTATATCTCCAAGGTCATTAAGTTGGACTTGGATGATTAACTGTGAGGGAGTTGGATTCTTAAACATTGCCAAATCAATAAAGTTTGTTGATAGAGGGAGTGGTTTAGAGAGTTTAATAGAGCCAGGTCATGATTCCTGGATAACTTCAAAACATTGTTATTTATAGATGTTTGAGAATTGCAGATAATGTTCCAGATTACGTGTAACACCTCGAAAATTCACGTCCTATAATGTATTGACACGTGTCATAAGCTTGAACGTGTGAAAGAATACTCTAGAGGGACTAAAGTTGACAAACATGGAAAGTGTGTGAATATAAGGGTTCAAAAATGTCAACAAGGGATAAATATACTTTACAGTAACCCTACATGATGCACATACCCTTAGACGAATGAATCATGGATCATACGAAGCTAATTGTGAAAGAAAGTGAGATATTACAAACTACAGGGGTTAAATGTGTCAACATGTTTAAGGTATACCTCTGAGTGACCTTTTAGCAAACCCGAAGCTTTGTAATGGTTAATTATGCTCACTAGAATGCACGATAAAAATTCATAAAGTTTCGTTATCGTATGAGAAAGTTATGATCAAATTCGCATACGAGGGGTTAAAGCGTCAACGATGAAGTTTATGACTTTTCGGGTAATAACAAAGTGACAAAGGACTTAACAAAGTGGGTATAAGTCTTGAAGCCCTTATAGGTAAATTTGGAGGGCTCATAATGCAAGAAATAAAGTGGAATGCCCTTTCGAAGGACCAAGAGCCAAGTTGCAAAAGCTAAGAAGGTTTTACCTGAAAACAGGTCTTAGGCGGGCCGCGTAAGACTGGTTATAATCTTACGCGGGCCGCGTGCGATCCCCAGATACAGAAATAACAGGCAGCAGCCTGTTCAGCCTTGTAACTGACTTAAAAACGTTTTTCCTCTTCCATGGGCGACCCCTACATGCTTTTTAGACCCTAGGGACAATTGTGGACGATCCATGATCAGTGCTAGACTTGTTTGTCAATGATCTAAAGAGATTAAAACACTATAAAAGGCCCTTATGTTGCAACCTTGTAACCACACCTTCCATCTGCATTTGTGGAGCTTCCTGGAGCATAAGAGCAGACCCAAGTCATCCCAAATCGTGCATAGGTCTTTGGTAACTACTCTTGACCTTCCTTAATTGAGTTTTTATTTAGTTTTAGCTTAAAAGTCAAACCGTCGTAATTACCGTTTGACTTAGCGATTAATCATTAATGGTCCAGTGATTAGTCGAATTGAAAGTAGTTATAAGTTGGTATTTATGTGGGTAATAAACCCTTAGAAGGGCACCCTCTGATTTCCACTCTAACTAGACCATTTGTCGGGTCAATGTTGATTAGAAAAAGTCAATAGAATGCTAATCTTCGAATTAACGCATAATTATCAATGTAGAAGGCATGTAACCTATTTTATCACTCATATAACTTGGTAATAAGTATAATAACTGATCTAAGCTTGTCTGATCCGACAATTTTCTGTTTAGACCCGGTTTAGAACCGAAAGTCGCAAAACTTTGACTTTTGCTTTGACTTCAGTTCTAAACCGATTTAGTATGATTTGGAAATGCCTTAGAGCTTCCTTAGGACCAGGTTACATGTTGGTATAACCCTCTGTGCTTGGTTCGTTGATTGCCCCATTCGTTTACGCGTTTCCGTTAATTGCTTAATGTTGACCATAATGCCCTTTTGACCATAAAACGAGAATTTTGGAAATGTGAAAGGACAATAATCTTTGTTACTGATTTATAAACATGTCCCTAAATTTTCACATCAGTTTGAGGTCTAGATTAGGAGTTATGCTTAATGACGTAATAAGACCGCTTTTTAGTAATTAAACGGCGTCATTAGCATAAAGCCTATCTAAACCCAATTTTTGACACCAAACCTTTTACCAACTGATATAATATAATATTTTGGGATTTTTAAAGATTTTTAATTATTTTTAACCTGCTCATAACCTAAGGTTATGGCGTTGATTCGGTAAATACCGATTATACCCTTTTCGTGTATAAAATGAGTTTTACATAATATTTTGACACCAATCCAATTGCTACTGATTTTATATAATAAATGGAGTATTTTGAACTTTATAACCTGATCAGAAAACTTAGATTTCCGGTATAACCCAGAAATCGCTTAAAATGGCTTTTTACGCGTATTAAACACATAGTCTATGTTTAAAACCATTTTTGGCATTTAAGACTTATCACAACTGATATGACCTATTAAAATAAGTTATTTTACTGATGTATTCAGACCCGAATCTTAGAGTTTCATTTAATCTCTTTTATAATCTTTAAAATGACCAAAATACCCCTACGGGGCTTAAATTAAGATTAAACTCATTTTGGGCATAATGGAAGATATCCTACTGATATCACAACATATTTAAAGCATATTGACTTAGGAAACCTGTATATGACTCTTCCGGTTACCCGTTACGCTTCTTACGCATTCGGTTCGGTTTATGTAACTAGTTTGCATAAATTAGCCGAAACGGGTCAAACCTTGTCGTTTTTATCTCAAAATCCAGAATGTGTTTAGTTTACCCATATTATGCAAGTCTTCAAACTTGTCCGGTCTAAACCACATTCTATTCCGGTCATCGCTTAATCACGCGTTCGAACCGTATCTTCATTAAAACTAACCGGTCTAAGTTTAGGCTTAATTAAATACCCGTTAGGATTCTAATAGGTTATTATAAACCTTCGTTCCAGAATAGGAGACCCGGTAAAAGCTACACGCACTTGCTATTTGTGATTGATACTTGCAAAGGTAAATACTTTTAACTTATTTTCCCTATACGGGCTTGGGGTATGGTATATAAAATACCGCTTGGTCGGACATTGAATCTTTAATCGAATAGAGGTTAAATCATTGATATGCTCCGTTTTGAAATGTTTTGTTTGCTTAAAGCCTTTGGGGGTTAATGACCATGTCCCGGATATCCTTGGCATCATCTTACGAGATGGCCACGACCTAAGCACGGGGTGTAGGCGTACACCCGTCAGTGCCATAATACATAATGTGGTGTGTCTATTGATCTTTAACCTGGTCTACGGATCGGGCTACTGAACGCATAAGGAACATGTAATTCTTTTACAAGATTATATTCAAATAATTATCCCAAGTTATAAAGAGTTTGTGCCATGTGCATTCAAATCAATTTTATTAAACATTTTAAAAATGAGTCAGTTGATTGTATTACCAGTGTAAACTGACGTATTTTCCCAAAAAGGTTAAGTGCAGGTACTACGCGAACTAGGCTGGCTTTCTCCTAGCGTCCACATAAGTCTCGCAAGCTTGGATGTCAAAACTGTTGAATAATGTTTCCATTTTATTTTGATCCACCTGTGGATTATTTTTCGACTATTTGTGATACTTGATATTACAATTTATTAAAGTTGAATTATATCTATCTTTTGCTTCCGCTGTGCATATTAAATATTGTGTTGTGTGACTGTAATGTTACCAACCACGTCACGATACTCCCCACCGGGCCCACCGGTGATACGTGGAAATGTCGGGGTGTGACAGGTTGGTATCAGAGCCAACATTGAGTGAATTAAACACTAGCCTTTTGTGTTTAATCTCAATGACACAATTGCACATTCCTAAATTTTCGAGTCTAGACAAAGAACATAGGAATAATCCAAATTTGTTTTTAATCTTAACTTTGTCCTTTATTTTCCTTGTTGTATCTTTTATTTGTTTTGACAGGAAATATGCCGCCAAGATTTAGAAGAGGAGGACGAGGCAAGGGGCCAATCACCGCCCCCAACGATCACGAAGCCGGGCCTTCGCACCGACGAGCCCCTTCTACTACTGCGAGTGCCAAACCGCAAGGAGTCTGGAGGAACTATACGGAGCCCGCTAGACGGTCTGTTTCCCACAGCTCAACGCCTCCTTACCGTCATTCATTTGGGCCGCATTCGGAAAACGAGCCCGATAACTCACAGCCTTCATATATACCTCTCCAGCGATCCCTTTAGCACAATTCCTTTGGCAACCCCACTCCTGTTTTTCAGGGCCGGTTTAACCCGTCAAACTATATTCAAGAACCAGTGGGTTTTAACCCATTGGGACCAGAGGACCACTTCTCAGAAGACAATGCAATGGACATGGACGAGGACACGGATCCCGTCGAACCTGCAAGCGGTACACCCAACCATCCTATCGAGGTCTCAGATGGTTCGTCCTTCCACGGATCACCCTACGGTGGTCCGGACAGCTACCAAGCAAGGTTTAACCAGCATGAATGGTACTTCACACCTTCTCACCATTCATCGCCTCAGCAGCAGCAGCAGGATCCCTCTGGGGAATCACGTTTCGTGGCAGTTACGCCACCACCTCCACCGCCACCAGTTCATCAAGCACCTCCAGAACCACCAAGGCGTAGGAGAACTGGCGCACGTATATCTGTGCGTGCAGGGGATTTTCATTTCAGCACCCCTCATCACTCAAGTGGCAGTCATTACCCGCCACTGCATGAAGACCCACAGATGGGTGGGCCCTCAAACCCAGTTCCAGCGGTGAGTTCTGCACCAGTTGCACCACAGCCGCCACCAATGGGTTTTGGTAACCCGATTCCTACGTACGCTGGGTCAACAGCGTACAACCCGTTTGAGCAGCCGGCTCACACAAACTATAACTTTGCTGAAGACCCTTACATAGTGGCATCAAACTACCTCGCCCATCATCCGGAAGGACCATATGGAACCCCTTGGGGAATGGGATACCCAACTCATGGGTATCAAGTACCTGCACGACCTCTGATTCGGTAGCAGTCGCAGCCGCCACGATTTTCACCACCAGAACAGGAGGAAATCCTCCAAAGATTAAGTCGGGTGGAGCATGAGTTCCAAGAAGAACGCAGGAACAGCATGGGTTTCCTCAAGGGCCTGGCGAGCTTGCTTAAGGGGAAGAAGAAGAGGGATCATTGAATCCCTACATGTATTATTGTACTGCCTACTTTTCAATTAAGTCCCTGCGTGGACATTCATCTTTATATTTAGTCCCTGCGTGGACATCTATTTTAGTACTTGGTCCCTGCGTGGACTTGTATTTCGGTTTAACCCCTGCGTGGGTAAATTGTCTATTTGAAAGTCCCGTTTAGGGCAATGTGAAATCCTTTTTAAATATTTAATGGAATGTTAAGTTTATAAATTTCATTTTTGTCATTATATGCATAAATATATTATACATGAAATAAATGAAACAAAAATCATTCCTTTTAAAAATAATCTGCCTATTATATATTAAATGAGAATCTTAAAGGTATAACCTAGCCTGCGTGTCATTATAAGACCTGGCCAAGATGGTAAGACCTGTTTAAAAGATTCGAATCCCTGTTAACATCTGAAAACATGTTAACGCTCCTGGCAGACGTGATTAGTTAAAATCACACACGTTATTCTTATATATGGATTCTTCAAAAGATTTCCAACCTAACTCAATGATTTAGAAATCACGGGTTTAAGTCATCAATTAAGATGATCACATATTAAACATCCATTAGTGATGTAGTGCCTACGGGCCATACTCATTGTCATATAAGACAAAAGACAGTAGTAGTCTACGACTCCCTGTCAGAAAAAGGGTAAAGAACTATGTTCGAACCTTCATGCCTTGATTCTCTGAAATCATGGCTTATAATTTAAATATGTCCTTGTGACTAGGCCTTTTGTGCTAATAATACGGTTATTGTTTTATAATTAGGATAAGTTATAGTAAAATCCTAAATAAATGTGAGTAACAAATTAACCAAATATGGTCTATGTTTACCATGGTTAATGAATTACCCTAAAAGACAATTCCATAATAAA
This sequence comes from Helianthus tuberosus, assembly GCA_030545235.1. Taxonomy (NCBI): domain Eukaryota; kingdom Viridiplantae; phylum Streptophyta; class Magnoliopsida; order Asterales; family Asteraceae; genus Helianthus; species Helianthus tuberosus. The sequence goes on from JARYGA010060172.1 coordinate 3,101,667, forward strand.
CTCCCAAATAAATTATTGTCAATATCTTGTGTAACAGTTCAAACCACAATGGCTGACTCGGATGAGATAAACAGTCACCCACAGGAAGATCATGGTAATACCCGAATTAACATCTCGGGTGAAGAACTGCAAGCATTGATAGACAATGTTGTTACAAAGGCGATAGAGCGGCAGTATCAGGAATATAGCGGGACTCGAAGTAGGACCCTATCCGCACCGCATTCAAAGCCTAAGACTCATTCTGAGGCCCACAGCAAGCCACCACCCTCTAAAAAGGAAGAGCCTAAGAAAGGTGATGACGATTGTCAATCTTCAAATCAGCAAAGTGTTCCATCTCAAAGGATCGTGCTGAATCAAGGACCCCGTGATAAGGGTTGCTCCTACAAGTACTTTGTTTCATGCAAACCCAGGGATTTCACTGGGGAGAAAGGAGCTATAGACTGCATGACGTGGTTGGATGAGATGGATACCATGGTTGATATCAGCGGATGCGTTGAGAAGGATGTGGTAAAGTTTGTGTCTCAATCGTTCAAAGGTGAGGCCTTGGCCTGGTGGAGATCGTTGGTTCAAGCTACCGGGAAGATTCCACTGTACAATATGACATGAGAACAATTTGTTGCCCTCATCAAGGAGAACTACTGTCCTCAGCATGAGGTCGAAAAGATTGAGTCGGATTTTCTGTCATTGGTAATGAAAAATCTGGATTACCAAGCTTACCTCACGAGCTTTAATACAATGTCAAGATTGGTTCCGTATCTGGTGACCCCGGAACCCAAAAGAATCGCTCGTTTCATTGGGGGTTTAGCCCCAGAGATTAAGGCAAGCGTGAAGGCCTCTCGGCCAACTACTTTCAGATCTGTAGCTGATATATCTTTGTCCCTCACACTGGACGCGGTCAGACAGAGATCGCTGAGGAACACGGATGTCGAGAAGAGGAAGCGTGAAGATGACAATTCATGAAGGTCAGATAAGAAGCACCGAGGAAACAATGACCACAAGAAGGGGTCTGGTTCTAAGAAGGATGGGCATCAATCTGGAGATAAACCCAAGTGTAAGATTTGTCAGAAGCACCACTTTGGGAGGTGTAGACTTGACACAAAATCCTAATCTCAGCAGAGGCCTTGTGGATTTGAAAATCTTTGGAACATAAGACCCTAGAGTGCAAGAAACTGAAGGACGCAACGTGCTACAGTTGCAACGAAAAAAGGCACATTAAGACAAATTGCCCAAAATATGCAAAGAAAGCTGATGATGGAAAGAAGACCAATGCTATGGTCTTCAGGATGGATGCAAAGGAAGCTGTGCAGGATGACAATGTGATCACAGGTACCTTCCTTATAAATGATGTTTATGCAAGAGTGCTATTTGATTCAGGAGCTGATAAATCATTTATAGATAATAAGTTTTGCAAATTGCTGAATTTACTTGTTAAAACCCTAAGAGTGAAGTATGAGGTGGAATTAGCAGATGGCACCTTAGAAACCGCCTCAACCATATTAGATGGATGTTTCATATCCATTAAGAACCACTCTTTTCCTTTGTCCCTACTTCCTTTGAAGTTAGCCGGTTTTGACATCGTCTTAGGCATGGACTGGTTATCTCATAACCAGGCCCAGATTGTCTTCAATAAGAAGCAAGTGGTGATCAAGACTCCGTCTGGTGAATCACTTACCATTCAAGGAGATACCCAGTATGGACTGCCTGAGCAAGTGACGATGCTCAAGGCCTCTAGGTGTTTGAAGAAGGGTTGTGTCATCTACATGGCACATGTGACTATTGATGAGCCGAAACCCAAGATTGAGGATATCCCCGTCATTTCTGAATACCCTGAAGTTTTTCCTGAAGAACTACCTGGTTTACCACCAGATAGGCAAGTGGAATTCAGAATCGACATCATCCCTGGAGTAGATAGACTGACTAAGTCAGCACATTTCCTACCCATTAAGGAGACCTATAGCTCCGACATGTTAGCCCAACTGTACGTAGATAAGATTGTATCTCTACATGGCGTACGTGTGTCTATCATCTCTGACTGAGATACTAGATATACGTCACATTTTTGGAAAAGTTTCCAACAATCTTTGGGCACGCGCTTAAATTTTAGTTCGGCTTACCATCCTCAGACGGACGGCCAGAGTGAGCGTACAATCCAAACTTTGGAAGACATGCTTCGCGCATGTGTGATTGACTTAGGTGGTAGTTGGGATAACCACCTGCCATTAATCGAGTTCACGTATAACAATAGCTATCATACAAGCATTAAAGCCGCCCCTTTCGAGGCCTTGTACGGTAGAAAGTGCAGAACACCCGTTTGTTGGGTAGAAGTTGGAGATGTCCAATTATCAGGACCTGAAATAGTCTTTGAAACGACGGACAAGATTGTCCAGATTCGTGACCGCCTAAAAGCTGCCAGGGATAGGCAGAAAAGCTACGCAGATCTAAAGCGTAAACCTCTGAAATTCGAGGTAGGTGATAAAGTGTTGCTCAAAGTATCACCCTGGAAGGGAGTGATGAGATTTGGTAAGAAAGGTAAGTTAAGCCCGAGATACATAGGACCATTCGAGGTCATCGAATGTGTCGGATCAGTTGCTTATAAATTAAAATTACCTGAAGAGCTCAGTGGAATTCACAATGTATTCCACATCTGCAATCTGAAGAAGTGTTTCGCTGATGAATCACTAGTCATACCACATGCAGATGTGCACATCGAAGAGAGCTTGAAGTTTGTTGAAAAACCTGTGTCGATCGAGGATCGGCAGGTTAAAAAGCTTCGAAGGAAGCATGTACCAATCGTAAAGGTAAAATGGGATGCCCATAGAGGTCCCGAGTACACATGGGAGGTTGAATCCACAATGAAAGAAAAGTACCCTCATTTGTTTCAATAAATCTCGAGGTCGAGATTTCTTTTAAGGGGGTGAGGATTTAACACCTCGAAAATTCACGTCCTATAATGTATTGACACGTGTCATAAGCTTGAACGTGTGAAAGAATACTCTAGAGGGACTAAAGTTGACAAACATGGAAAGTGTGTGAATATAAGGGTTCAAAAATGTCAACAAGGGATAAATATACTTTATAGTAACCCTACATGATGCACATACCCTTAGACGAATGAATCATGGATCATACGAAGCTAATTGTGAAAGAAAGTGAGAGATTACAAACTACAGGGATTAAATGTGTCAACATGTTTAAGGTATACCTCTGAGTGACCTTTTAGCAAACCCGAAGCTTTGTAACGGTTAATTATGCTCACTAGAATGCACGATAAAAATTTCATAAAGTTTCGTTATCGTATGAGAAAGTTATGATCAAATTCGCATACGAGGGGTTAAAGCGTCAACGATGAAGTTTATGACTTTTTGGGTAATAACAAAGTGACCAAGGACTTAACAAAGTGGGTATAAGTCTTGAAGCCCTTATAGGTAAATTTGGAGGGCTCATAATGCAAGAAATAAAGTGGAATGCCCTTTCGAAGGACCAAGAGCCAAGTTGCAAAAGCTAAGAAGGTTTTACCTGAAAACAGGTCTTAGGCGGGCCGCGTAAGACTGGTTATAATCTTACGCGGGCCGCGTGCGATCCCCAGATACAGAAATAACAGGCAGCAGCCTGTTCAGCCTTGTAACCGACTTAAAAATGAGTTTTACATAATATTTTGACACCAATCCAATTGCTACTGATTTTATATAATAAATGGAATATTTTGAACTTTATAACCTGATTAGAAAACTCAGATTTCCGGTATAACCCGGAAATCGCTTAAAATGGCTTTTTACGTGTATTAAACACATAGTCTATGTTTAAAACCATTTTTGGCATTTAAGACTTATCACAACTGATATGACCTATTAAAATAAGTTATTTTACTGATGTATTCAGACCCAAATCTTAGAGTTTCATTTAATCTCTTTTATAATCTTTAAAATGACCAAAATACCCCTACGGGGCTTAAATTAAGATTAAACTCGTTTTGGGCATAATGGAAGATATCCTACTGATATCACAACATATTTAAAGCATATTGACTTAGGAAACCTGTATATGACTCTTCCGGTTACCCGTTACGCTTCTTACGCATTCGGTTCGGTTTATGTAACTAGTTTGCATAAATTAGCCGAAACGGGTCAAACCTTGTCGTTTTTATCTCAAAATCCAGAATGTGTTTAGTTTACCCATATGATACAAGTATTCAAACTTGTCGGGTCTAAACCACATTCTATTCTGGTCATCGCTTAATCACGCGTTCGAACCGTATCTTCATTAAAACTATCCGGTCTAAGTTTAGGCTTAATTAAAGACCCGTTAGGATTCTAATAGGTTATTATAAACCTTCGTTCCAGAATAGGAGACCCGGTAAAAGCTACACGCACTTGCTATTTGTGATTGATACTTGCAAAGGTAAATACTTTTAACTTATTTTCCCTATACTGGCTTGGGGTATGGTATATAAAATACCGCTTGGTCGGACATTGAATCTTTAATCGAATAGAGGTTAAATCATTGATATGCTCCGTTTTGAAATGTTTTGTTTGCTTAAAGCCTTTGGGGGGTTAATGACCATGTCCCGGATATCCTTGGCATCATCTTACGAGATGGCCACGACCTAAGCACGGGGTGTAGGCGTACACCCGTCAGTGCCATAATACATAATGTGGTGTGTCTATTGATCTTTAACCCGGTCTACGGATCGGGCTACTGAACGCATAAGGAACATGTAATTCTTTTACAAGATTATATTCAAATAATTATCCCAAGTTATAAAGAGTTTGTGCCATGTGCATTCAAATCAATTTTATTAAACATTTTAAAAATGAGTCAGTTGATTGTATTTACCAGTGTAAACTGATGTATTTTCCCAAAAAGGTTAAGTGCAGGTACTACGCGAACTAGGCTGGCTTTCTCCTAGCGTCCACATAAGTCTCGCAAGCTTGGATGTCAAAACTGTTGAATAATGTTTCCATTTTATTTTGATCCACCTGTGGATTATTTTTCGACTATTTGTGATACTTGATATTACAATTTATTAAAGTTGAATTATATCTATCTTTTGCTTCCGCTGTGCATATTAAATATTGTGTTGTTTGACTGTAATGTTACCAACCACGTCACGATACTCCCCACCGGGCCCACCGGTGATACGTGAAAATGTCGGGGTGTGACATTACGATCCCGATAGCTGAGTCTAAGGGGGAGTCTGAAGACGAGCTCAATGAAAGGGGGAGCTTGTAACTGGAAAGCCAGGTGTCGATCCCACAAAGCACGGAAGCTTAACGAAAGGGGGAGCCTGAAGAAAGTGATTTTGATAGAGAGAAGAAGATAAAGATTGATGGATACTTACAGTGTTAGATAATTTGGAAAGAGGGAAAAGACTGATCAAGACTGAAGATGTGTCATGCTAAAGATTAGACACTAAAGACTTCGTCAACATCCAAGGGGGAGTTTGTTAGTGCAATATGTCTGTTGACTTCGTCTTGTATCATGTCGTGTAATCAGAATGATAGATCAGGGCACGTAGTACGAGAAAACAGGGTTTGAGTGTGGAAAGTTGATTTTGCACGAAATAGCAAGAAGCTATTTCGTACGAAATAGCAATCAGCTATTTCGCACAAAATGCCTTTTGGCTATTTCGTACGAAATACCTCACCCTATAAATACCTAAGTCTAGGTCTTCATTTGTAACTTTTGGAAATCGGTAGCGAAGCTCTGCCGAATTGTCTCCAGGTGCTGTAACACTATTATATCAATATAAGAGACATATTAAAGTGAATCAAGCTGTTATCTAGTCCGTATCATCGAATTCTGCCTTTGATTCGGATCAAAACTCTTCTGATCGACTCGTTTAGGTCGCACAACGATCCTACACCAGTTGAGTCCTTGTAAATTTGTTATTCGCTTTTTAAAAAAAAGTGTCGTTGCAAGTTGCAATAGAACGTCGTCGTATGCAACAAAAGGGTATTTCAGTAATTAAACCTCTAAAAACTTGGGGTTTACCCTACCTTCTTCTGATGCGCCTACAAATACCAGAATCAGTTTCAAAGTTGAAACAATTCACATCGTTCTTTCACCGGCTTTTTGCCGGAGGCAACTATTTCAAATGTATTTTCTTTTTACGCATTTTCTGTTTCTTTTTATAGACGTTATGTACATCTCAATGAAAGCTTAATATTGCGTTCTTAGGGTTTAAGTAAGCCCTAACTTTTGTACAATCTGTTTTGTTGCTTCATAATGGTGAAATCTCTCAAAAATACAATGTGGATGTGATGATTATTTCCCCAGATGATCGAATCTGAAATAACTGAGCGCTCAATTCATGTTTCTCCTTTTTGAGTAATTCAAGCCAGAAATCTAATCCATCTTCACAAATGTGTTTTGTTTAATTATAAATATTTTATTTTTATTAGGTGTTTTGATAGTTAAGAGAGTGGAAATGATGATTATTTCCCTAGATGATCGAAGTTGATTATACTGTGCGCATTTTATTATAATATTCCCTATTATTTTATCATAGAGAATCCAAGCCAGAAATCTGATCCTATCTCTGTTTATGTTGATAAAAATATGAGTTCCCCTGATGATGATTCAAATAAAAACTTTCGTTCTTCCGAGGATGATATCCGTCTATGCGGAAACGATTATTAGAGACCTGAACTGAAGAGGCTAAACTACATTTTTGTTCAAAGTTTGATCCATTGAGTTCAAATATACTTTTGTTGAGTCTGGTTATATTTTTTTATTAAATAATGTTCAAAATCTATGAATTTTGAGAACCTGTTTACATACATTTCTCTTCTATTCTATGTAATCATAGGTCCCTGCTTAAAATTAAGTCTAAATTATCATTACAGAACCCGAGTTCCAAGGATTAGGTAATGCAATTTGAATGCATATTTTGATTAGTTGTTATTTGGCGATTTAGAGTAGCTACAAATATGTGAAAGAAGATTTTTTTGTATGTAAACGTTTTTAGACTAGATTACTGTATGTATACACATGTGGTGTTTAAGGAAGACTACGAGACCGATTTTTGTTACTTTTCTAAATTCTAGCAACTAATTTCCGTTTCTTGATTTCAGTCCTTCCCACTATAAGTTTATTGTTTGAAGATTTCTGAGCATCATGTATTTCTTAGAATGATCTTAAGCCACATATAATGTTTATGAGCAAATGGTACCGGTTACTGAACCGAAATATTTTTACTACCGGTATGAAACCGTTTTTCACTCAAATACTGGTACTGTGGTATCGAACTGTACCGGGTGTCTTCGATACTGATACCCGTTTTTCAGGATTTTCGGTACTGGTACTCACCCTGTATAAATGTATCATTAAGCATGTGATATTTTAGTTATAAATGTATCATTAAACATGTGATATTTTAGTTTGAATGCGGACCTGTTTTGTTTAAAATGATACATCGGAAGCTGCGTGACTATGTGCATTCTTAAAAGTTTTAGGGGCTGTTTGTTTACCTCTTAATGAGGCTCTTAATGGTTCTGACATATTACTGGTTCAGCACTTAATGGTTCAGACTGTTTGTTTCATGAGCAGATGTCTGAATGGTTAAGACATTTGCCTCTGAATAGTTAAGATTTATACAGAGTCTGAATGGTTAAACCTTTAATCTAATTTTGTCATACATTTGCCTCTGAATGGTTAAGCATTATACAGGCTCTTAATGGTTCAGACCTCTTACTGGTTCAACACTTAATGGTTCAGGCCTCTTACTAATTCAGCACTTAACCATTCAGATGTTGCCAAACAGCCCCTTAGTTTCTTAAAAATAGGAAGTTTTAGATACCAATGGTGGCTGGTGCAATACTAAAACTTTTGCTATCCCATGTGCCTCACAATGCCATACAACCTTAGCCAGCAGCTAAGATAAGCAGTACAACAACAAACAAACACACACTGAAGTTGCTCCAGTTTCTGACCCGATTCCTCCTATTCTGAGTCTTTTTTGACACCCACCAGAAAGTGTCTTTTTTTTTATCTCGTCTACTACTGCAGAAGCCATTTTAATTTTCCGGTTAAACACCCTCTTGTTGCGGTTGTTTCAGAGACGCTGCAAATTCGTCTAAAAGAAAACAAGGCTTCGAAGAGGTGGAGGAGAACATCGATAACCGGGGAGGTGAAAAACCCTTTTGATTTCGAAGATCTAGAAACTTTGTTAGAGCTTGATGGTCTTTCTGGATTGTTGATGTTGCTTTTTAATTGCCTTGATGATAAGGGTTTGTTATAGATTTATCACAATTATTTGGATAGTGGAATTGAAACAGGTGGAAGAAGGAGGTGGTGGTGGTGATGAGATAGAGTAGAGAGATAAAGAGTGTGTTTGTTTAGATAGAGAAATGATATATAATATTTTATTTCTTTTTTATTAAGATCTTATTTTAAAGAATAGGATAAAAAGACAATTATACCCCTCATGTGCCTTGCACATGATTTGAGTTAACAGAAAAAATTAACTAGGTTAGGCCTAAAGGACATAACGTGTAAGATTTTGAAACGATAAGTACAAAACTCGTCAATTTTAAAGACAAAGGACACCGCTTGAAACTTGGTATAAACATAAAGGACAAAACTTGTAATTCACTCTAATAGAGGGGTATAAAAGAAAATTAAAACAAATATATAACAGTCAAACAACCATAAGAAATGTTAAAGAAGTTCGCTATCCATGAACCCTAGTTTTCATAAATACAAATCATAGCAAACCGAGATCATGATAATCATTAAGAGTGTAACACTAACCAGAAATCAAAGAGACTAGTTTGATCGAGATAGGAGAGCTTCGACTGGGAGGGGCTGTCGTCGGGTTCGAGTAGAGAGGAGGGGAGAGAGCTAGGGTTTGGTGTTTTTGTGTTATGATAGAATTATGAGAAAACCACACACACACCCCTTGTGTATGCGCATAAAAGACATGGGCCGAAGCCCATCCTTGAGTTCCCCTTTTGGGCCACGGGTTGCCTACATCTCGTGTGGGTTGTGCGATCAAAAGATTGTGCGACTAAGCACACCTTGTGCGATCGGTTATTACATAAATATACACATATACACAATCATGTAACAATCAAACTCGTATTATTCTATTAGAATTTACCACATCACAATATCACATATTGTCCATACAAGTTATATTAAAACACCAAAGAACGTCTAAAATACAAGTTGTCACATCATCCCCAACTTGAAAGAAATTTCGTCCCGAAATTTGACAAGCAGTCGTAGGGGAGTGAAGTGATGACCTAAGATGACTGTGGGTTTTCCTCAGGTGCCACATCATCCCCAACTTGAATGGGAATTTCATCCCGAAATTCACTAGTTGCACTAGATTTAGATTTTCCAGGCTTGGACTTGTCCTCTGGGAATAAATGCGGGTACTTAAGCTTCATCTGATCCTCGCGTTCCCACGTGAACTCTGGTCCATGTCTCGAGTTCCAACGGACCCTCACAATCGGAATACGGCTGTGTTTACAAACCTTGACCTCCCGGTCCATAATTTCTATTGGTTCTTCAACAAACTGTAATTTGTCGTTGATCTTCAGCTCTTGAAATGGTACCACCAGTGTTTCATCGGACAAACACTTCTTCAATTGCGACACATGGAACACATTATGGACGTTACCTAACTCAGCAGGTAACTCCAACTTGTAGGCCACATTACCAATTGGCTCCAGAATTTTAAATGGCCCAACATAACGAGGGTTAAGCTTGCCGCGTTTTCCAAAACGCACCACGCCCTTCCAGGGTGAGACATTCAACATAACGCGATCATTAACTTGAAATTCGAAAGGTTTCCTACGCTTATCGGCGTAGCTTTTCTGACGGTCGCACGTCGCTGCCATACGGTTCCTGATCTGCGCAATCTTTTCCGAAGTTTCCAACACAAGTTCATGGCCTGTGACCTGGCTGTCACCCACCTCAGCCCAACAGAGAGGTGAACGACACTTTTGTCCGTACAATGCTTCGAATGGAGCTGCCTGAATGCTGGTGTGGTAGCTATTATAGTAAGAAAACTCCACCAAAGGAAAGTGTTTCTCCCAACCCTTGCTAAAATCGATAACACACGCCCGCAACATGTCTTCTAATGTTTGTATGGTTCGCTCACTCTGACCATCCGTCTACGGGTGATAGGCAGTACTCATGCTGAGCTGCGAACCAAACGATTTGTGCATCGTCTACCACAAATCTGAAATGAAACGTGGATCACGGTCAGAGATAATAGAAGTCGGCACCCCGTGCCTAGAAACCACTTCCTTAAGATAGACAACTGCTAGCTGTGAGAACTTATCCGTTTCCTTGATTGCCAGGAAGTGCGCTGACTTCGTGAGACGATCAACGATCACCCAAATGGTATCGTTCCCGCTTTGAGTTCTAGGTATCCTAGTAACACAATCCATTACGATTTGATCCCATTTCCACATGGGTATTTCTGGTTGTTGCAACAATCCAGACGGTTTCTGATATTCCACTTTAACTTTCGAGCAAGTCAAACACTTACTCACATAAGTCGCGATGTGAGCTTTCATCTTCGGCCACCAATACATAAATTTGAGATCCTGATACATCTTATCCGAACCTGGATGTACAGAGTATCGAGACTTGTGCGCTTCATCCATCACAAGTTCTCCGAGGTCACCAAACCAAGGAATCCATACACGCTCCATGAAGCAGTAAATACCATCCGATCTCTTTACAAGTTGCTTTTCCATGCCCCTTAAATATTCTGCTTCGATGTTTTCCTCTTTCAACACTTCAGTTTATGCAGAACGAATCTGATCAGGTAGGTTAGAATGAATGGTAAGCTGCAGAGCGTGAACACGCTTTGGTTTCATTTCTTTCCGACTGAGGGCATCTGCTACGACGTTAGCCTTACCCAGATGATACTTGATTGCACAATCATAGTCATTCAAAAGCTCTACCCATCGACGCTGTCGCATGTTCAATTCCTTCTGGTCGAATATATGCTGAAGGCTTTTGTGGTCGGTATAAATAGTACATTTAGTACCGTACAAGTAATGCCTCCAGATTTTGAGCGCAAACACTACGGCTCCCAACTCCAAGTCGTGTGTCGTATAATTCTTCTCGTGAACCTTCAGCTGTCGAGAAGCATAAGCTATCAAATTGTTGCGTTGCATCAGCACGCATCCAAGACCCTGAATAGAGGCGTCACAGTATACCACAAAATCTTCTGTACCATCTGGTAGGGACAAAATCGGTGCACTACAGAGTTTCTGTTTCAACAACTGGAAAGCATCCTCCTGTTTCGTTCCCCAAGAATACACAACACCCTTTTGTGTCAACGAGGTGAGAGGTTGAGCGATCTTCGAGAAATCTTTGATAAATCTGCGATAATACCCAGCGAGACCAAGAAATTGTCGCACCTCCAAAGGATTCTTTGGTGCCGCCCAATTCTTGACAGCATCAATCTTAGCTGGATCCACGTGTATTCCTGATTCATTTACTATGTGTCCAAGGAAGTGTACCTCTCGAATCCAGAAGTCACACTTAGAAAACTTTGCATAGAGTTGCTCCTTCCTCAGGAGTTCCAAAATAAGATGCAGATGCCGCTCATGGTCTTCCTTGCTCTTCGAGTAGATCAAAATGTCGTCAATAAACACTATGATGAAATCGTCGAGATATGGTTTGCATACACGGTTCATGAGGTCTATGAAGACTACCGGCGCGTTCGTCAATCCAAACGGCATAACCAAAAACTCATAGTGCCCATAACGCGTTCGAAAAGCCGTTTTAGGAACATCCTCCTCTCAGACCCTCATCTGATGATAGCCAGACCTTAAGTCTATATTCGAATAAAAACTTGACCCTTGCAACTGGTCAAACAGGTTGTCGATGGGTGGCAATGGATAACGGTTCATGACAGTCACCTTGTTGAGTTCCCGATAATCGATACACATGCGAAAGGACCCGTCTTTCTTCTTTACGAACAGAACTGGGGCTCCCCAAGGCGAAGAACTGGGTCAAATAAAGCCTCTGTCCAATAACTCTTGCAGCTGATTGGACACCTCCTGCAACTCTCCAGGTGCTAAATGGTAAGGAGCACGAGTGATTGGAGCTGCTCCTGGCGCAAGATCAATCTGAAATTCCACTTGACGGTGAGGAGGTAAACCAGGAAGCTCCTCAGGAAATACATCGGCGAATTCACGTACTACTGGCAGATCCTCGATCTTTCTTTCCTCTGACGGAGTGTCAGTAACAAGTGCCAAAATAGAAGGATATCCCTTTCTTAGGCATTTATGCGCTTGCATAGCTATAATAATACCAACCATTGCACCACTGCGATGCCCTTGAACCGACAACGGCTCCCCACCAGGGATAGGGATACGCACAATCTTTTCCTTACACAGAATCTCAGCTTGGTGCTTAGACAGCCAATCCATACCAACCACTATGTCGAAACTACTGAGGGTAACAGCAAGGAGATCAATATCAAACACTTGGCCCACAAGGTCTAGTTTACACCCAAAAAGGACATACGAAGCTTCTATCGTTTTACCGTCGGCTAATTCTACTACATGCTTAACCTCTAAAGGTGTTGGAGTTAACCCTAACCGCTGACTAAAACCTAGGGACACATAACTCCAATCGGCACCGGAATCAAATAACACAGAAGCAATAAGATTATTCACAGAAAACGTACCGGTCACGACGTTGCCATCGTTCCTAGCATCACCAGCACCGATCGTGAATACCCTTCCACGAGCGCCATTTCCCCCATTGTTGCCATTGTTGTTGTTCCCAGCATTGTTGTTGTTGTTCTGGCGGTTGTTGTTATTGGCATTCTGATTCAGTTGAGGGCAATCCCGTTTGAAGTGGCCCTCATCCCCACACTGGTAACACCCCTTTTTAAAGCCCTGATTCTGATGGGATTGTTGCCTTTGTTGCCGCTGGTACTGCTGGTTTTGCTGCTGCTGCTTTGGCTGTGGGGCTCTACAGTCCTTGGCCTCATGGCCCACCTTTTCACACCTATGGCATGCCCGGACACACTGCCCGTAATGATGATAGCCACACTTGTTGCGTTGTGGCTTCTTCCCAACGTAGGAGCCTTGATTTTGATTGCTGCCCTGGCCTTGATTAACTGAAGACGACTTACTGAAACTGTGGTTGTTGCTGTTGTCAGGCCTTTTCTGAGATTGGCTGACACTGGTTGACTTCTCAGCGTCGCTCCATTTCCGCTTGTTATCACTAACATGCGCAGTAGCTGTGGTTGTAGCAGTAGTAGTGGCAGAAACACGCGGTGGTAACGAACCACTCTCCACCTCCTGATCGGTGATTTTGTGCGCCAAACGAACAATCTGAGTTAAGTTGTTGAGGTTCGCTGCAGTAACCAAGCCCTTCACTCGAGGAGCTAATCCCTTGATAAACAGTTCAATTCTCCGATGCGGAGGTCGAGACAAGTTCGGGCACATGATCGCCAACTCATGTGACCGTTTCGCATACGCTTCAATCTCTGATCCTACCATCTTCAGATCATAATACTCATTCTCTAGCTTCTGTATCTCATCACGAGGACAATACTCCTCCCTTATCAGCTCCTTAAAATCATCCCAGGTAGTGGCATTTGCCACCTCGATGCTCAACAGCTGAACCTGGGTATTCCACCATGTCAGGGCACCATCCTTGAGTGTGCCCGTAGCATACTTCACTCTGTCCCCAGTAGGATAGTTACACATTGCAAACACTGATTCTGCCTTCTCGAACCATCGCATGAGTCCTACAGCCCCTTCAGTCCCATTGAAGGTCTGTGGCTTACAATCCATGAACATCTTGAACGTACAAGCAGGTGGATTGTTTTGTTTTTGCTGACCTATTGGATGAAAGAAAACACATTACAGGGGTAAGAGTTGTGTACGCGACACAAGGTTAAAGAGTATTTGGCACATTTCATACCAGCTTGGTAGGCTTCCAAAGCCTCAGCCACACGTGTATTGATTAGGTTTGTCAGCTCAGCTTGGGTCATCGCGATGTGACCACGTCCGTGACCTCGTCCGCTCATGATTCTATATAAGGAGAGGGAACAACTTTAGGAGTCGAGATAGGATAAGAGTCAAGTATCACATTGAAATCTACAAACTACCAAGTTTACACACAATAGGGTAGAACCCTTCTCACACTCGTTAAGCCTCACTGGGACTTACATGCACCTCCTGTTATTATTATGTGTGCACCCATAATAATAAGGCAATTTGCATGCTCATCTTAGTGCCTCTTAACTTGCGCTAAAAGTTTCTCCCGCATTCGAATAGCAAAAACAGAGGGTACTACAGGATTACGAATTTCAAAAATCAAAGAGTAGTGTCATGCCGTCAAGTCACCATAGTATCTGGTATGTTGTTTCATGCAACTGTGAGTGTATGACTACTAGACAAGTATTGCATAAAATAAACAGAAAACGAACCTTGCAATCTGGAGCTGAGTGTCATGGTCGATCTTTGAAGTTGTTCGGTTATAGTCTGGTTTTATAAAACGTTTTAAAACCTAGTTCACTATAACCAGTGGCTCTGATACCAAACTGTCACACCCCCAAAAACCACATGCGGGAACACCACGGGGCGTGTGACGTACCAGGATCCAAACCACTAATCATATCAAACCAAGTATATTTAAACAAAACATTTCATTCATTTCAAAATATGAATCCAAGTCAAGAGTTAAACCAAAGTAAATATTCAGCGGAAGCACAATGTTAAAAGTATTTCAAAAGTTTCCAAAACATGTGTTCATAATCAATAAGCGTGTATCCAAGAGCCTCGATCCATGACCACTCCAGTGCTCCCAGATAGCAAGTCCATAATCAGAAATCTAACGACCTGCAAGCATGCAGACAAGTGTGTCAGACGACGTTGGTGAGTTAAAAGTTTTGTTAACGCATTTAGTTACCTGTTGTGCATTTAAAACAGTTCAACGTTTTGTTTTGATGATGTTATTAACTCGATTACCATATGTGGCTACTAGATGTGTTTGCCCAAACCCCAATGCCTCTATCAAAGCATTGGTCAAGTGGTTAAGGTAATTAGTTCACGCCCGTTCTTTCCGGCCCGGTGTGAGGGTGCCAATCATAATAGCGCTATCAACAAAATACCTCGTTGCCTTACCGGCAACAATCGGTAGATGTAAGGGGTCTTATATGATAGAAACTGAGTAATAACCAACATCCCATTAACCTGCATTCCTCCCTGGAACGTTACCCGATATCCCTTCCCGGGATGAATGCTTGGAAAAGAGCAGTGAACTCACCTTGGATTGCTCGGTAATGTAATTTACTGGTTCACAACTGATCTACCAACTACGTCCTAATCATGGTTATCAATCCAATTAGTTTCGTCTATTATTGAACATGTATTTAATAGATATATCACATAGAACGTAACCGATACACGTAGCATGCAAGACAATAACAATTTCCACTTAACAGTCTTAGTCATCCAAACACAGTCACATATGGCCCAGGCATTCGGGCCCACTTATCTTGTGTGACCCGGATTCCTTGTGCAATTCGGACGCAAACCAGCCCATCAGTGCACAAAGCCCATCCGGCTTGTGCGACTGCTTTCCCTTGTGCGACCCATACTGGGCCGCAGCCCAGTCACTTGTGTGATTTAACCCAGTACCCGGCCCAATCTGTTACTGGCCCAAAGACCTTGTGCGATCCACATTAAACCAAGAATTATACTAATTAACATGAAATTCCTTGATCTTGCATAACATTAAACCAAACAATAAAACACTACATATATTCACGAATCACAACTTTCAACAACATGAACTCTATGAAAACATCCAACGCATGTTAAGTCCCACGGTTATCACCATCTAAATTCACGTATAGCAATCATCCTAACTTCTCATAACCTATGATTCAATCATCACATAAATTTTAATTCTTGGGTGGTTGGTTTGGCCCTTGTTCCTGTAACTCGAATCCTAGCCCGGTATATCCCATTTTAATTTTACACCATTGTGAACCTTACGCCTTTTTTACTCTCTGATCGAGGTTCTCGGCACTGAAAAATCTTTGTAAACTAAATCACACGTGTATATGTTGATATTTAAGAGATATACAATCAAGAAAATCAAGGGCAATGGTGATATATATGCGGATTAGACACCAAAAAAAAAAACACTCAACGAATGGCTACAATTTAAGGAATGTGTTTAGTGACGGGATCAGATTCCTAATTGATGGAGAATGGTCTGGTGGCAAGAAAAGCTGCTTCTAGGAGGTTGTCAAGTGTTTTCGCTCGACGATTCCAATCTTGGGTGGTTGATTCGGCCCTTGTTCCTGTAACTCGAATCCTAGCCTGGTATATCCCATTTTAATTTTACACCATTGTGAACCTTACGCCTTTTTTACTCTCTGATCGAGGTTCTCGGCATTGAAAAATCTTCGTAAACTAAATCACACGTGTATATGTTGACATTTAAGAGATATACAGTCAAGAAAATCAAGGGCGATGGTGATATATATGCGGATTAGACACCAAAAAAAACACTCAACAAATGGCTACAATTTAAGGAATATGTTTAGTGACGGCATCAGATTCCTAATTTATGGAGAAAGGTCTGGTGGCTAGAAAAGCTGCTTCTAGGAGGTTGTCAAGTGTTTTCGCTCGACGATTCCATTCTTGGATGGTTGGTTTGGCCCTTGTTCCTGTAAATCGAATCCTAGCCCGGTATATCCCATTTTAATTTTACACCATTGTGAACCTTAAGCCTTTTTTACTCTCTGATCGAGGTTCTCGGCATTGAAAAATCTTCGTAAACTAAATCACACATGTATATGTTGACATTTAAGAGATAAACAGTCAAGAAAATTAAGGGCAATGGTGATATATATGCGGATTAGACACAAAAAAACACTCAACAAATGGCTACAATTTAATGAATGTGTTTAGTGACGGCATCAGATTCCTAATTGATGGAGAAAGGTCTGGTGGCAAGAAAAGCTGCTTCTAGGAGGTTGTCAACTGTTTTCGCTTAACGATTCCATTCTTGGGTGGTTGGTGTAAATCCCAATATCTATCCGGATCACAGTGGTTGGTTGTTTTAGCCCAAAACACCTATTGATTAAGTGTTTGAACTATGAAAAGTTAAGAATAATCAAAGATGAAGGTGAATCTAATGGATTAATGAATACAACAAGTGTTGTATTGAATCCAAACAATAATGTAAATCAGTAAAGCACCTTGGATATCAGATTAGAGCACAAGAATAATGATTGAATGTAAACAACACCAATATTCATTAAGAGAGCCAAAAGCTTGAAGTGGTTACAATACAAGGGCTATATATAGTGTTCCTGACTAGCCTGCAAATTTATAAATTTGCTGGAATCTTATCTACACCAATTCAGGATTACAACTTCTATAGAATTACAAAATAAGCCCCTATACTATCAAATTAGCTACAAACCACTATAAAACTAATCCAGCACAAGTATGAACGATCTCAAAAGTTCCAACAATATCCCCCCTAGATCGTTGCATACTTGTCTTTTCATTCTTCATTGGTTTCCGCTGGATTCTCAGTAGCTGGCTTCTCAGGCTCTTTGGGATTGTCTTCGATTGTTGTCGTTTCGGGTGGTGCTTGAGTTTCGATTGGTGCATCCGGAGTTGCTTGAGTAGTAACAACTTCACTAATAGGTTGATCCTCCATAGTGGCCTCATATGTGGATGAGGCCGGAGGTGATGATGTTGTTGTGGGTTCAGTTGAAGAAGCAGGGGTCTTTTCTTTCTTATGTTCATGCTTCTTTTTCTTCCTTGCTTCCTTTTTCTTTTCTTCTTTTTCTTTTCTTTTCTCAATCTTGTCTACCAGATCCAGCATTTCCCTCTTTAACTTCCAGGCTCTTTCTACCGCTCTCTGAAATAGCATAGCCTCTTCAAGATTTGCATTTCCAGCTCCCACGTTTATGCGGCTTGCATTCAACACAGTTAGATCCGAGAGCCCAAACATAAACACATCCATAGGATCCAAGATCCGAATATCCACATTTTCGTTGGATCTTATCACAGCTTCGCCAGTCTTGCTATCATAGAACCATTTCTTGAAATCTTTGAGGGCAACAGGAATTTCTTCAGGTAGCTTAATTCTTGTGACAACTTTAGCAGGGTTGATCACCCACGTTACTTTTCCTTTCCCTGTTACTGGATCTATGGTAGTTTTCGAAACTCTCCGCCTTGGACGCTGAGGCCTGTGATTAGGGAAACCTTTGTTGCATTCTTTAGCGATCAAACGCTCAAAGTCTCCTCCAATGCTTCTTTCTTCTGGATTTAGAATGTCCAGACGGCCCAGCTCACGTAAATCCCACCTGGGAAGAGTAAAGAGATCAAAACCGGTCTGAAAGTACTGGATCACGCCACCTCGTCTTTTAACAACAAACATTCCTCTCAGGTTGTCGTACTTCCAGCTTATGATCCTGTCGGTAGCTTCACTCTTTTCAACGGTTATCACCTGATAAAAATCAGGGAGTCTTTCTCTCTCTTTCTTGAACCATTCTGGGTGCTGGGGAGAGAAAGTTTTTCCATCTCCTTGCTCATACTGTACTTCTTCTTCTAGACCCCATTCAATAAATCTGGCTGGCATATCATCTCTATCAACTTCTTCTTCGTCACTTTCATCCCCTTCAGCTACCCTCTCGACCGATTCCAGGCGTCTTTTCTTGCTTCAGCTTCTTTTTCCTTTCTGGCAGTTTCTTCTTCTATGAAAGCTTCAAAGTCGAAGATTTCATCAAAGGAGAACATGGGCTTTGTTTTCATCTGCTCGCACATACTTCTCATCATTCTGTACAATTTCTCTAACCCCATCTGCTGGAACCTGATAAACTTTGATTGCTTGGCCATGTAGGCGTTCATCTCCTTGTTCTTCTTACGCTGATCTTTAATCTTCTCTCTCAGAATGTTTGTGTCGTTGACTTGATTTTTGAGAAGACATATTTCCTTTGCCACAGATGGACTGGTGTTCTTAATGAGTTTATCATAAAGCTCTTGAAAGGGATGAATCCTTTGTGGCGGGACTGGTGGCTTCGCAAACCTCGTCGGCTTTACAGGAGATACTTTGGAAGATCTTTCATCTGTCTTTTTCTTGCTCACTGAGGCTTCATCCGGATCTACTATCAAAGTATCAACGAAGTCATTTAGAGACTGTACTTCTTCTGGAATAACTTCAGGTCTTTCGGATGATGACATCTCTTGTCTCTTGAGTCTCTTCTCTTTCTTTTCTCTTTCCTGCAACGCGTGAATCTCTTTCATATCTTTGATGTGTTGCCACTGTTCTTCAGATTCAGCTGCTCTAAAGCTTGCAACGCGTGAATCCTTTTCTGCAGCCTCAGCTTCAGCTTGTGCAATCCTTTGCTGCTTTTCTCGGAGTGCCTCTTTATATTTTCTGTAAGCTTCTCTGACTAAAGGCAATCTCTCGGCTGCATACATCCAATCGTGTAACATCACCCATTCATTAGTCTTAATTTCCGTATACTGACGACTGGTTGGCACATGGAAGGTGTACAGATTTCCATCATTTGGTGGGTTTTCATACTGATCGTTTATCAGCATCTGGATGAAACGAGGATACATTGCCCAAGTTTTCCCACTCACATTCTCTAGCAAGTAGTTGAAAATTAGACCGGAGATGTTGAATTTATGATTCAAACACAGGTTTAACATGGCCGCCGACCACTCTAGGTTCAGTCCATCAAATACACCCTTTCTATGAGCTAGACACATAGCAATAATGTGAACTATAAATCTCCAGTCCCTTGTTAGCCCATTTCTCTTAATCTCCCTCTTTAGACGAAAGTCTCCTACGTATCCCATTCCACGAAATCCGTCCAACACATCATCCTTGCTTAAAGTGATTGGATCTTGCTCGTTGTCTTTCAGCTTCAACACTTTGCGAATCCTATCTTCAGTAACTTCTATACGTTTGTTACGAACAGTTGAAGAAATCCCTCTCTTGTTGTTTATATTTTCAGGCTTCGCATGTTCCCAGAACTCTTGAATGTGGAGGCGATAAACGGGAACTACTGCTTCAACTGCGAAACCGATTCTGCTAGATCGAATCCATCTCGCTGCATCCTGAAAATCCTGTGGTGTTTGATCGAGATTGATACTCTGGTTGTGCTTTAACGTAGTATCCCAATCAATAATTTTCACCATCTTGCTTCTGAAACACCAAACGAGCCAAGTGAGAGAAATGTTGAGATAGAAACAGATATTTACAAAAAATTTTTTTTATAAATAAAAGCACTATTTACAAAGATATTTACAATATTCACAAGAAAAAAAATAAATTAAAATTAAAGAAATAAAATCGCTGCCAGGTCGATGGTTGTCTTCGCTGCCGGGCCGGATATCGACAGCGAACTCAGCGATGATAGAGTCTCGTACACGGAACGAACCACCAGCGAAGACGATCCAGCAGCGAAGACGATCCAGCAGCGACGATGAAAGGGTTTTATCCTCGGAGCGATCTACCAGCGATGACAGTTTTTCGAGATAAATTCGCTAGCGAACTTAGCGAAGACAAGGCTTTGTTTCCGGAAATGATTTAGCAGCGAAGACACTAGTCTGGGCCGCTTTACCGGCGAAATAAGAATATTTCACCGGTTGCTCGAACTCGCGTTCGAGACTTTTGAAATTCCATGTTATCTTCGCTGAGTTCGCTATATTCAATGCTAATTCGCTGGCATCATCTATTTCTTACTAAACCCTTCTAAAACCCTTACATTTCAACACCGATTAAACAACCAATCACAGAGGAAAGACAAATCTAAACGAAAGCAGACATTTCAACAACATAGAATAAATCAAACATGAAGAGCATTTCGAAAACTTGGTTCATCCGGTTCAAATCACTCAAAACAAACCCTAGATATGACAGATTAGATTCTAAGTCCATGAACACAGAGAACAATGATGGAGATTCAAACAGTACAGTTAATCGATAATGTGAACCTATGATCGTGATGACTGTAGATGATGAATAGTTCGGAGATTTACCTGAAGATCTTTAAGCGAAAAAGAAACTTGGGTGGATTGTAAGAATGAGTCCGATTTTAAGCTAAGAAGACGAGGAAATGATTTGAAAAGTTTGAAAAATGACGGTTAGATGAGATATTTATATCGAAAATTTGATAACCAGCGAAATAGTAATTTCACTCGTAAATTTCAAACTTTCTCGAAAAAACGTGCCCATTTTTGTTTAAAACACTATCAATTATGAAATATGTACACAATTAAGAAAATTTGGGCCATTTAGACTCTGAACTTCGAATTTTCAGCTCTGGGAGGTTCCATTTGCTGCGGATCTTCTTGAAACGTTCGACGCTCGTTGACTTACCTGCAGAAGATCATATCGCCAACACTTGCCAATCCCTTATTTATTATTATTATTTATATATACTAACCAGGGTACAAGAAAAACTGCCAGTATGTTTGTCCGCTTAAATCCATGCATCCTTCTTTCAACATGCCTTCAGAGAGCGCTTTTATCATGTTTTTGGTAATATTGACAAGACTTCTATGGCCCCCACACAAGCTATTGAGAATAGAATCATTACGCCCGTGAGTTCCACGTCAGGACATACCCTCGCGATCAAGGTATGCACAAAGATTCTTCATAACAGGTGAGTATATTGGATCCATTCATTTCAACGATAGAACGGAGATCAGGTCTGTACTTTCGTACAACAGAGATTCCAAGAACTATCGAGGGCGAGACAGATAGTTCGGTGAACAGGTCAGTACTTTCGTACAGCAGAGAGACCGAAACTAATCCATCAAAAGGTTTTGGCCATAAATGGCACTTATTATGAAAGGGTTTGGCCTTTTTTTTAAGGCGCTTATTATGAAGGGATATCATAGGAGTTCTAGGTCAGCATGTATCTGGATGCAGCAGAAGACCAACTATGATACCCCCCGAATGAGAACCAATATAAAGACCCGAGATCTCAGACTTTGGCAATCTATCAACAAAAGATTTAAGACCATTAAGCCATATGCCGCAACGTGTTACCCACAAGATGCGTAATGCCTGAGAGAAGCCAGAATCCTTGTGTAGATGTTATGTTTTGCTCCCTAACAGCAGTTTACTCGTCGGTGTTGCTGAATCTACCGACACGTCGTTACTTGGTACCCTGATTTCTTTTTGTTTTGTTTTCTGTTTTGCAAGAAATGGCAAAGTGTTAGCAATTTTCTATCATTTCCTCTAACAGGAGTCAGAGACAAGCATCTCATTTTGATTTTCTGGAATATCCCCCCCTAAAATCTTTATTTTCGAAAGTCCATTTGCCCGAAAATGAAATTTTAAGAATCAGAAAATCTTTTTGGTGGGCGACGCTTTACGATACTTGTTTTACTTTCAACAAACGTTTTTTTTTTAACTATGGACACAAGATAGAGTATTTACAAAAGCTTTTGGACACAAGATTCATTTCCATTTAAGGAAATTAACCAACTCCAACCAGGTTACCAGCTGGTTGAATCGAGTTTTATCGAAAGCTTTAGTGAAAATGTCGGCCCGTTGCTGGGTTGTATCCACTGGTACCACTTGAATGTATCCTTTCTCGTACGTATCTCGAATTGCGTGAATACGAATTTCGATATGCTTCGTTCTGGAGTGGTGGATGGGATTCTTCACAATTCCCAGGCATGCCTCATTGTCGATGAATATAGGAGTCTTCATGATGTTGATTCCATAATCCAACAACTGATTTTGTATCCAGAGAACTTGTGAACAACAACTGTAGTCCGCGGTGTATTCTGTTTGAGCGGTGGAGGTGGACCCAGTTGTCTGTTTCTTGCTTTGCCATGAGATCAGACGATTTCCCAAGAATTGACATCCTCTTGAGACAGACCTGCGATCTACTTTACAACCTGCATGATCACTGTCAGAATAAGCAATGAGATCAAAATTACTATCTTTAGGATACCAAAGACCTAGTTTCGGAGTTCCTTTAAGATAGCGGAAGATGCGCTTCACAGCGGTTTCATGAGATTCCTTGGGATTAGTCTGAAAGCGAGCACAGAGACAGACAGCCCACATGATGTCAGGCCTTCTAGCCGTTAAGTACATCAGAGATCCGATCATCGAGCGATAGAAGGACTTGTTTACAGGTTTTCCTTGAGGATCTAGAGTAAGCTCCGTCTGAGAAGCAAATGGAGTACTTGCAACTTTGCAGTCGTGCATGTTGTACTTTGCGAGAATATCCCGAATGTACTTGGCCTGATGAATAAGAATCCCGTCTTCCTTTTGCTTCACTTCTAGCCCCAAGAAGAACGTTAGCTCTCCCATCATGCTCATTTCAAACTGTGCCTTCATGACAGACTCGAATTCTCTACACAGTTCTTCCTTGGTTGACCCGAAGATGATATCGTCCACATAAATCTGAACCAGCATTACATCTTCTCCGACTCTTTTGGTGAAGAGAGTCATGTCGATCATTCCTCTGGTGTATCCACACTTCAGAAGATAAGTTGACAAAGTCTCGTACCAAGCACGTGGAGCTTGGTGAAGACCATAGAGGGCTTTGTCCAACTTGTAGTAGCGACCTGGAAAATGAGGATCTTCGAAACCCGGAGGCTGACATACGTAGACTTCTTCCTTTACCTTTCCATACAGAAAAGCACTCTTCACGTCCATCTGAAAAACTTTGAAATTTTTGTATGACGCGTAAGCTAGGAATATTCTGATGGCCTCCAATCTTGCAACTGGAGCGAAAACCTCTTCGTAATCAATTCCTTCCTCCTGACGAAAACCCTGCACCACTAATCTGGCCTTGTTCTTGATTACAACTCCACGATCATCCATCTTGTTACGAAACACCCATTTGGTACCAATCGGAAATTTTCCCTCAGGTAGATCTACTAACTCCCAGACCTTGAGTTTGCGAAATTGAGATAATTCTTCCTGCATTGCTTGAACCCAACTGGAGTCTAGAATAGCATCTTCAATGTCCCGTGGCACAGATGTGAGAGAAAAGCTGCATAAAGACTTTTGTTGATGCTTGATGACTGACCACGTGTACGCACTCCTTCTTCAACTGCACCTATGACGTTCTCAAGCGGATGATTGCGATTTGTCTTATATCCTGCATTTGTCTGAGACTCAATCTGCTGCGGGAGATTGGTGAAGTGTTCGTCCACGTAAATGACTGGAGGGTCATCTTCTTGAGTTGGTTCATCCACATTCGCCTGTGAAGAAGAAGCACCGTTTTCTGGGGTGTTCTCAGGCGAAGTGTCACCAGTAGCTTCATCCACAGAGAGAAGTGGATTAGCAGAGAATGGAGTGAAACGGGTAGTGAACGGAGTTAAACCAATATCTGAAGTATCAAACAGAGGTTCAACTTGAGCGACTTCTGCAGATTCTGCTTCTGGAACATCTTCTGGAATTTCAAAGGTGTTGAAGATCACACCCACATCGTAGAACCAGTCGGGAGTACTTCCAGTGTTAGTGTAGTTTCCTTCTTGAAAGTCAACGTAGTACGACTCAATCACCATCTTTGTTCTTTTGTTGTAGACTCTGTAGGCTTTCTGAGTGGATGAATATCCCATGAAGTAACAGATATCACCCACTGCTTCGAACTTGATGAGATTCTCTTGAGTGTTTAGAAGAGTGCAAGAACATCCAAATGGTCTGAAGAAATCAATAAGCGGCTTTCTTTTGAAGAGAAGTTCATATGCCGTTTTTCCGTGTGGTTTTACAACAAGAACCCTGTTCAGAACGTAGCATGCTGTATTAACTGCTTCTGCCCAGAAGATGATTGGAAGCTTTGAATCCACCAGCATGGTCCTTGCGGCCTTGATCAACGTTCTGTTCTTGCGTTCAGCAACCCCATTTTGTTGAGGAGTTCTGGCTGCACTGTATTGGAGATGAATTCCCTTTTCTGCACAGAAGGATATGAAGGTTTGATTTTTGAATTCGGAGCCATTATCACTTCTAATTGACTTCACTTTTAATTTGGTCACGTTCTCAATCAAGGGAATGAATGCCTTGAGAATTTCAGCCGTCTCACTCTTTGCCTCAAGAAAATAAACCCACGAAAAACGAGAGAAATCATCTGTAATCACCAAACAGTAAGAACTTTTAGCGAGACTTTTAACACTAATTGGACCAAAAAGATCCATATGCATCAATTGTAGAGGCGCAGTAATCGTATTCACTGCTTTGGACTTGTGCGATTTCTTGTGTTGCTTTCCCTGGGCGCATGCTATACATTTTTCAGAAAAAGGAAATTCTTTTATAGGAAGTCCTCTCACTAAGTTCAACTTAGAGAGTTTGTTCATGTTTTTGAAATTTACATGCCCCAATCGCCTGTGCCAAAGCAGTGACTCCGATTCTGAGGCCTTTGAAATCAAACAAGTCAGGTTATCATTTGTCTTGGCATTTTTCATGTTGAGCACGTATGTGTTGTTTTGTCTTGGAGCAGTGAGCATGATCATTTCTGCAGGAACGACATATCCAGGCTTGAGAAACAAGCATTCCATGTCATTGAAAAGCACTGATATTCCTTTATCACAGACTTGTGATATGCTCATGAGATTGTAGCACAATTCTGGAACATAGTTGACGTTTTCCAGCGTGAGAGCTTCAGAGACCACATCTCCTATTCCAACGATCTTCCCCCCTTCTCGTCTCCAGCAAATGACACGAAATCACCATCAATAAAACGAAAGTTCTTCAGAAGCTCCTTCAAGCCTGTCATGTGTCTTGAGCATCCGCTGTCGACGTGCCAGATGTACTCCATGAGCATTCGAAGCCATTTCTGGAGTTTATTCTGAAATACAAGAATATACACAAATTAGTTCGATTTAGGAACCCAGACTTGCTTCATATTGAATCTATCGTGGTTTTGACCCACGATATCTTCTTTTTGCCTCCAAAAATAAGCTGTTGAATCAACCAGATTTTTAACAGATTTCTTAAGATAATCAAGTTGATCAGTGACGTTCTTAACAAAATCATATTCCGGTTTAGAAAAATTTTTGGCTTAACAATGTTTCGCTGTATGTCCTAAATGACTACAGCGAAAACATCGTTATGTCTGGGCCTTTTGATGTTAGAAGATGATGTATGTGATGAGTGTCTTGAGCTTTCTGCTTTCTTCATTTTCTTGTCAACTCTGCTTTCATTTTCTGAACATTCTTCATCATTGTCGGAATCAGATGAACTTTCAGACACTTGGTATTCACTTGACTCTTGCTCTTCACTTGCTTCGTAACTAGAATCATTGCAACTTTGATCTTCGCTTGATCCTTCTGAATCTTGGTCTTCAACACTTGAACTTTCGGAGCTTTCATCATTTGTTGTTTGATCTACACATGAGGTTTTCAAGGTTTCTTCACTTGAAAATTCTATGCTCTCACTGTCTGTTGTTCGACCTTCGTTTGATGTTTCTGATATTTGCTCATCCTCAGGACTTGAAGTCTTCACAGCAGTGCTTGAGTCTTCGTTGCATTGATCTTTAGTGACTCTCTTTTCTGAATCTGTCATACCTGTTCGAGATGGAATAAATTCTGGAATTTCCTCGGTGAGGAATTTTCCAAAGCTATTCTTTTTCAATTCTGGCACAAATACAGGAGATTCACAAACAACTTTATCATCACAAAATGCAGAATTTAAATCATGACATTCAAACATAGCATGTTCACGATCACGGGTCTCAAATGTAGGCACATGGCCCTTACAGTCATCCGAAGATTTAAATTTAGGCACATGGCCATTACAGTCATCCATCCTAATTAAATTATTACATTCATCCCGAATATTGTTTTCCTTAGAGCAGTTCCAGGCGAACCAGTTAACGGTGGAATAACTGTCGCCCGAATAACCTATTCCTATTTTTGAACCGCCGCAGTCTCCATCCTCATCGCACACATCTTCTTTACACACAATTGGATCTGCATTACTTTTAGAAAAGTTAGCGGTTGTTTCGTTTTCACAAGAATCGTTTTGTTCTACAGAGGCCTTTTCATCAATGAGATCGTTTTCGGGATGAGGAGTAGGTATAGGCACATAGTTTTTGCTATGTGGTGGAAGGAAGAGTTTTCTTTCGTTTCCTTGCCTATCCTTATACCCGATCCCGTCTTTCACATACGTTGGTCGTTGGCAGTTTTTGATGTCAGTAAAGGCCTTTTGACTGACATTCCATTTATCAATGATAATTTGCAATTTGTTCTTTTCATTCAAAGCCTTTTCTAGTCTATCTGTGAGATCGTTAATGATGAAATCTTTTCTAATCACAAATTCTTTTAGAGTTTGCATCTCAGCTAAAGTTGAATTCAACTTTCTCTGGTATGCGGCCTCGTTCAGTTTAAGTTCGTTATTCATTTTTAAGGCCTTGTCTTTTTGTCTCTCAAATTCTAGATTAAGAGACTTGTAATGTGCCACGACATCAACGCATGCTGGTGAGCATAACTTTACTTTAAAGTTATGTGGAATACTATTTACCAAGTCTTTGTCAGCCTTTTCTTTGGAAGATTCAGTTTTCATTGCTGTGGCTGAGGCTTTTCCTTTGTCTTTCTTCTGGTCAGATGCATCCTTAGGAATCTGCTCCTTAGCTTCTTCAGACTTCTTTTCTTTCTCAGGCTCCGGAGAGGTGAGATTGCTTTTCAAACCCTTGTCAGCAGTATTGTCTCCTTTTGGAATTCCAGCTGTCTGTTTCTCAAACTGCTTCGAAGAGAACTCGCTTGAGATCTTTTCCATGAGAGCTTTGTTGACTTGCTCCTTAGCTTCAGCAATTTCTTCACTCCAATCATAATCTTCGATGACTAAAGCTTTTGGCGTGCTAGGAGACGCATTGTTTTTGTTTTCTTCAACGGTGATTTGTTTCACAGCAGGAGTTGATTCGATGTTTCCTTCTTTCAACAAGGGACAGTCACGCTTGAAGTGGCCCAGATTCTTACAGTTGTAGCATCTTAGTTTGGATTTATGAAAGCCAGCCTTTCCGAGACCCAAACGTTTCCCGGTCTTGTCCTGAAATTTCTTCAACCTTAAGGTGATCATGGCCATTTGCCATTTCAGATCCATTTCCTCCATGTCATCTGGATCGACTTGATACATGTCTTCAGCAGTGAACATTTCCTTCTTGAGCTCTCCTGACATTAAAGCTTCATAGCTGCTTAGAAACATGTTGAAAAGTGCCATGTTTTCAGTAGACACTTTCAACACTTGTGTATCGCCAACCGTGACAGTCTTCTCACTAGGTTGTGGAGCTTTTGATGCGCTTGCGGAAGCGTTAGCATATATCATGTCAGAAGCTTGTTGACAGATGCCACCTGAGGCAAGGAATGCCACATTCTTCATTCCAGCAGAAGTTGGATTTGTTTTTGGAGTGTAGCCAGCAGTGTTCATTTCTCGTTTGTTGACATCCATTTCAAAAGCTCTTAGAGTGTTAATCAAGTCTGACAGAGTGACAGGATTTGGATTATTGAGGAAATCCTTCTTGATTATCATGCATTGCAAACTCCATTCCTTAGGGAGTGAATCCAGCAGCTTCTTGATGGCAGCACAGTTTGTGACAGGATTTCCTGCCTTCTTCATTTTGGTCATCATATTCAGAAAGCGACTGATGTGATCTGATAGACTTTCTCCACGAACTCCACAGAACATGTCGTATTGCTTTTGCACCATATCTCTCTTACTTTCAATTAGCTCTTCATTTCCCTCATAATACTCAATCAATGCATTCCAGAGTGCACTTGTAGTTCGGTGTTCTTCAAACATGTTGCAGTCATCAGTTGACAGAGCCATGGTTAGGGCTGCATGCGCACGGCGATCGCGTTGGATTAGAGCCTTGTCTTCGTCAGTGAAGGTTGTGGGGTCAGGGTTAGCAACTACCACGTCATTACGAACAACCGTTGGAATGTGGGGTCCAGCGGTGACTGAGACCCACAGATTGTAGTCCGTGTATTCGAAGAACGACTGGATGCGAATGTTCCAAGTGCTGAAGTCTTCAGCCCCTTTCAACTTTGGTGGCCTAGTAGTGGTTCCGGTCTCAAGTTCCGCTTGAGAAATTGGACTTAGCTGATTCAACGACATCTTGACTTGTTTTTGACAACGGTAAGTTGAACAGATGTTAATTTCGCTGACAAGTCTTCTGTAGAAACAATTTCGCCGATGCACGGAGAGGTCCTGCACGAGCGAGCTAGCTAAATCCGCTGATACAAATAACACAAACGTTAGTATGGCTTAATTTCGCCGTATACTGTGATAAGAACGCTGTGGTTCTATATCGCAGTTCTCGAAGTCGCCTTCGATAATTTCGCTATAAGGGTCACTTGGCACCATTTCACCGTAAATCGTTAATTTCGCTCGAGTTGTGGTCGGTGAAATTAATGATTATGCGATGAGATTCAAGAATTGTTCGCTATGTTCGCTGTATGCAAAGATATCGTCGCTATATTCAAAAACTATTTCGCTGTATTCAAAAATTGTTCGCTGTATTCAAACTAAATTCGCTGGACAGAGGGTTTAACATGAACTAAAACCCTCTAAACACTAAAAAAACAGCTCAAAAACCATGTTTTGATGCATCAAAAAGTCCAAAATGACTACCTAATCATATATTAACAACAACCTATCGATTAAACAGACCAAATCAGTCCATTTTAAGTCCGAAAATTGAAACTCTTGAAACTTTGAAAAACCTTCAAAACTATGAAAAATCTCAACAAGAATACAACAACCAAGAGCACTAAGGCTCTGATACCAAATTGTAAATCCCAATATCTATCCGGATCACAGTGGTTGGTTGTTTTAGCCCAAAACACCTATTGATTAAGTGTTTGAACTATGAAAAGTTAAGAATAATCAAAGATGAAGGTGAAGCTAATGGATTAATGAATACAACAAGTGTTGTATTGAATCCAAACAATAATGTAAATCAGTAAAGCACATTGGATATCAGATTAGAGTACAAGAACAATGATTGAATGTAAACAACACCAATATTCATTAAGAGAGCCAAAAGCTTGAAGTGGTTACAATACAAGGGCTATATATAGTGTTCCTGACTAGCCAGCAAATTTATAAATTTGCTGGAATCTTATCTACACCAAGTCAGGATTATAACTTCTATAGAATTACAAAATAAGCCCCTATACTATCAAATTAGCTACAAACCACTATAAAACTAATCCAGCACAAGTATGAACGATCTCAAAAGTTCCAACAGTTGGTTTGGCCCGTGTTCCTGTAACTCGAATCCCACCCTGGTATATCCCATTTTAATTTTACACCATTGTGAACCTTACGCCTTTTTTACTCTCTGATTGAGGTTCTCGACAATGAAAAATCTTCGTAAACTAAATCACACGTGTATATGTTGACATTTAAGAGATATACAGTCAAGAAAATCAAGGGCAATGGTGATATATATGCGGATTAGACACCAAAAAAAACACCCAACAAATGGCTACAATTTAAGGAATGTGTTTAGTGACGGCATCAGATTCCTAATTGATGGAGAAAGGTCTGGTGACAAGAAAAGCTGCTTCTAAGAGGTTGTCAAGTGTTTTCGCTTGACGATTCAATTCTTGGGTGGTTGGTTTGGCCCTTGTTCCTGTAACTCGAATTCTAGCCCGCTATATCCCATTTTAATTTTACACCATTGTGAACCTTACGCCTTTTTTACTCTCTGATCGAGGTTCTCGGCAATGAAAAATCTTTGTAAACTAAATCACACGTGTATATGTTGACATTTAAGAGATATACAGTCAAGAAAATCAAGGGCAATGGTGATATATATGCGGATTAGACACAAAAAAAAACTCAACAAATGGCTACAATTTAAGGAATGTGTTTAGTGAAGGCATCAGATTCCTATGTGATGGAGAAAGGTCTGGTGGCCAGAAAAGCTGCTTTTAGGAGGTTGTCAAGTGTTTTCGCTCGACGATTCCATTCTTGGGTGGTTGGTTTGGCGCTTGTTATTGTAACTTGAATCCTAGCCCGGTATTTCCCATTTTAATTTTACACCATTGTAAACCTTACGCCTTTTTTACTCTCTGATCGAGGTTCTAGACATTGAAAAATCTTCGTAAACTAAATCACACGTGTATATGTTGACATTTAAGAGATATACAGTCAAGAAAATCAAGGGAAATGGTGATATATATGCGGATTAGACACCAAAAAAAAAAAAACTCAACAAATGGCTACAATTTAAGGAATGTGTTTAGTGACGGCATCAGATTCCCAATTGATGAAGAAAGGTCCGGTGGCAAGAAAAGCTGCTTCTAGGGGGGTTGTCAAGTGTTTTCACTCGATGATTACATTCTTGGGTGGTTTGTTTGGCCCTTGTTCCTGTAACTCGAATCCTAGCCCGGTATATCCCATTTTAATTTTACACCATTGTGAACCTTACGCCTTTTTTACTCTCTGATCGACGTTCTCGACAATGAAAAATTTTCGTAAACTAAATCACACGTGTATATGTTACCATTTAAGAGATATACAGTCAAGAAAATCAAGGGCAATGGTGATATATATGCGGATTAGACACAAAAAAAAAAAAACACTCAACAAATGGCTACAATTTAAGGAATGTGTTTACTGACGGTATCAGATTTCTAATTGATGGAGAAAGGTTTGGTGGCAAGAAAAACTGCTTCTAGGAGGTTGTCAAGTGTTTTCGCTCAACGATTCCATTATTGGGTGGTTGGTTTGGCCCTTGTTACTGTAACTAGAATCCTAGCCCGGTATATCCCATTTGAATTTTACACCATTGTGAACCTTACGCCTTTTTTACTCTCTGATCGAGGTTCTTGGCATTGAAAAATCTTCGTAAACTAAATCACATGTGTATATGTTGACATTTAAGAGATATACAGTCAAGAAAATCAAGGGCAATGGTGATATATATGCGGATTAGACACCAAAAAAACGCTCAACAAATGGCTACAATTTAAGGAATGTGTTTAGTGACGGTATTAGATTCCTAATTGATGGAGAAAGGTCTGGTGGCAAGAAAAGTTGCTTCTAGGAGGTTGTCAAGTGTTTTCGCTCAACGATTCCATTCTTGGGTGGTTGGTTTGGCGCTTGTTATTGTAACTCGAATCCTAGCCCGGTATTTCCCATTTTAATTTTGCACCATTGTGAACCTTACGCCTTTTTTACTCTCTGATCGAGGTTCTCGACATTGAAAAATCTTCGTAAACTAAATCACACGTGTATATGTTGACATTTAAGAGATATACAATCAAGAAAATCAAGGGCAATGGTGATATATATGCGGATTAGACACAAAAAAAACACCCAACAAATGGCTACAATTTAAGTAATATGTTTAGTGACGGCATCAGATTCCTAATTGATGGAGAAAGGTCTGGTGGCAAGAAAAGCTGCTTCTAGGAGGTTGTCAAGTGTTTTCGCTCGCTGATTTCATTCTTGGGTGGTTGGTTTGGCCCTTGTTCCTGTAACTCGAATCCTAGCCCGGTATATCCCATTTTAATTTTACACCATTGTAAACCTTACGCCTTTTTTACTCTCTGATCGAGGTTCTCGGCATTGAAAAATCTTCGTAAACTAAATCACACGCGTATATGTTGACATTTAAGAGATATACAGTCAAGAAAATCAAGGGAAATGGTGATATATATGCGGATTAGACACCAAAAAAAAAAAACTCAACAAATGGATACAATATAAGGAATGTGTTTAGTGACGGCATCAGATTCCTAATTGATGGAGAAAGGTCTGGTGGCAAGAAAAGCTGCTTCAAGGTGGGTTGTCAAGTGTTTTCACTCGACGATTACATTCTTGGGTGGTTTGTTTGGCCCTTGTTCCTGTAACTCGAATCCTAGCCCGGTATATCCCATTTTAATTTTACACCATTGTGAACCTTACGCCTTTTTTACTCTCTGATCAACGTTCTCGGCAATGAACAATCTTCGTAAACTAAATCACACGTGTATATGTTGACATTTAAGAGATATACAGTCAAGAAAATCAAGGGCAATGGTGATATATATGCGGATTTGACACTAAAAAAACACTCAACAAATGGCTACAAATTAAGGAATGTGTTTACTGATGGTATCAGATTCCTAATTGATGGAGAAAGGTTTGGTGGCAAGAAAAACTGCTTCTGGGAGGTTGTCAAGTGTTTTCGCTCATCGATTCCATTCTTGGGTGGTTGGTTTGGCCCTTGTTCCTGTAACTAGAATCATAGCCCGGTATATCCCATTTTAATTTTACACCATTGTGAACCTTACGCCTTTTTTACTCTCTGATCGAGGTTCTTGGCATTGAAAAATCTTCGTAAACTAAATCACATGTGTGTATGTTGACATTTAAGAGATATACAGTCAAGAAAATCAAGGGCAATGGTGATATATATGCGGATTAGACACAAAAAAAAAACGCTCAACAAATGGCTACAATTTAAGGAATGTGTTTAGTGACGGTATCAGATTCCTAATTGATGGAGAAAGGTCTGGTGGCAAGAGAAGCTGCTTCTAGGAGGTAGTTAAGTGTTTTCGCTCAACGATTACATTGTTGGGCGGTTGGTTTGGCCCTTGTTCCTGTAACTCGAATCCTAGCCCGGTATATCCCATTTTAATTTTACACCATTTTGAACCTTACGCCTTTTTTACTCTCTGATCGAGGTTCTCGGCATTGAAAAATCTTAGTAAACTAAATCACACGTGTATATGTTGACATATAAGAGATATACAGTCAAGAAAATCAAGGGCAATGGTGATATATATGCGGATTAGACACCAAAAAAAACACTCAACAAATGGCTACAATTTAAGGAATGTGTTTAGTGACGGCATCAGATTCCTAATTGATGGAGAATGGTCTGGTGGCAAGAAAAGCTGCTTCTAGGAGGTTGTCAAGTGTTTTCGCTCGACAATTCCATTCTTGGGTGGTTGGTTTGGCCCTTGTTCCTGTAACTCGAATCGTAACCCGGTATATCCCATTTTAATTTTACACCATTGTGAATCTTATGCCTTTTTTACCCTCTGATCGAGGTTCTTGGCATTGAAAAATCTCCGTTAACTTAATCACACGTGTATATGTTGACATTTAAGAGATATACAGTCAAGAAAATCAAGGGCAATGGTGATATATATGCAGATTAGACACCAAAAAAAAAAAACACTCAACAAATGGCTACAATTTAAGGAATGTGTTTAGTGACCGCATCAAGTTCCTAATTGATGGAGAAAGGTCTGGTGGCAAGAAAAGCTGCTTCTAGGAGGTTGTCAAGTGTTTTTGCTCGACGATTCCATTCTTGGGTGGTTGGTTTGGCCCTTGTTCCTGTAACTCGAATCCTAGCCCATCATATCCCATTTTAATTTTACACCATTGTGAACCTTACGCCTTTTTTACTCTCTGATCGAGGTTCTCGGCATTGAATAATCTTCGTAAACTAAATCACACGAGTATATGTTGACATTTAAGAGATATACAGTCAAGAAATCAAGGGAATGGTAATAAATATGCGGATTAGACAAAAAAAAACACTCAACAAATGGCTACAAATTAAGGAATGTGTTTAGTGACGGCATCAGATTTCTAATTGATGGAGAAAGGTCTGGTGGCAAGAAAAGCTGCTTCTAGGAGGTTGTCAAGTGTGTTCGCTCGACGATTCCATTCTTGGGTGGTTGGTTTGGCCCTTGTTCCTGTAACTCGAATCCAACCCCGGTATATCCGATTTTAATTTTACACCATTGTGGACCTTAAGCCTTTTTTACTCTCTGATCGAGGTTCTCGGCATTGAAAAATCTTCGTAAACTAAATCACACGCGTATATGTTGACATTTAACAGATATACAGTCAAGAAAATCAAGGGAAATGGTGATATATATGCGGATTAGACACCAAAAAAAAAACTCAACAAATGGCTACAATTTAAGGAATGTGTTTAGTGACGGCATCAGATTCCTAATTGATGGAGAAAGGTCTGGTGGCAAGAAAAGCTGCTTCAAGGTGGGTTGTCAAGTGTTTTCACTCGACGATTACATTCTTGGGTGGTTTGTTTGGCCCTTGTTCCTGTAACTCGAATCCTAGCCCGGTATATCCCATTTTAATTTTACACCATTGTGAACCTTACGCCTTTTTTACTCTCTGATCAACGTTCTCGACAATGAAAAATCTTCGTAAACTAAATCACACGTGTATATGTTGACATTTAAGAGATTTACAGTCAAGAAAATCAAGGGCAATGGTGATATATATGAGGATTAGACACTAAAAAAACACTCAACAAATGGCAACAATTTAAGGAATGTGTTTACTGACGGTATCAGATTCCTAATTGATGGAGAAAGGTTTGGTGGCAAGAAAAACTGCTTCTAGGAGGTTGTCAAGTGTTTTCGCTCATCGATTCCATTCTTAGGTGGTTGGTTTGGCCCTTGTTCCTGTAACTAGAATCATAGCCCGGTATATCCCATTTTAATTTTACACCATTGTGAACCTTACGCCTTTTTTACTCTCTGATCGAGGTTCTTGGCATTGAAAAATCTTCGTAAACTAAATCACATGTGTATATGTTGACATTTAAGAGATATACAGTCAAGAAAATCAAGGGCAATGGTGATATATGTGCGGATTAGACACAAAAAAAATGCTCAACAAATGGCTACAATTTAAGGAATGTGTTTAGTGACGGTATCAGATTCCTAATTGATGGAGAAAGGTCTGGTGGCAAGAGAAGCTGCTTCTAGGAGGTAGTCAAGTGTTTTCGCTCAACGATTACATTCTTGGGCGGTTGGTTTGGCCCTTGTTCCTGTAACTCGATTCCTAGCCCGGTATATCCCATTTTAATTTTACACCATTGTGAACCTTACGCCTTTTTTACTCTCTGATCGAGGTTCTCGGCATTGAAAAATCTTCGTAAACTAAATCACACGTGTATATGTTGACATATAAAAGATATACAGTCAAGAAAATCAAGGGAAATGGTGATATATATGCGGATTAGACACCAAAAAAACACTCAACAAATGGCTACAATTTAAGGAATGTGTTTAGTGACGGCATCAAATTCCTAATTGATGGAGAATGGTCTGGTGGCAAGAAAAGCTGCTTCTAGGAGGTTGTCAAGTGTTTTCTCTCGACAATTCCATTCTTGGGTGGTTGGTTTGGCCCTTGTTCCTGTAACTCGAATCGTAGCCCGGTATATCCCATTTTAATTTTACACCATTGTGAATCTTATGCCTTTTTTACTCTCTAA
Organism: Helianthus tuberosus; assembly: GCA_030545235.1. NCBI lineage: Eukaryota > Viridiplantae > Streptophyta > Magnoliopsida > Asterales > Asteraceae > Helianthus > Helianthus tuberosus. Next base: position 3,137,860 of record JARYGA010060172.1, read on the forward strand.
TCGAGGTTCTTGGCAGTGAAAAATCTTCGTTAACTTAATCACACGTGTATATGTTGACATTTAAGAGATATATAGTTAAGAAAATCAAGGGCAATGGTGATATATATGTGGATTAGACACCAAAAAAAAAACACTCAACAAATGGCTACAATTTAAGGAATGTGTTTAGTGACCGCATCAAGTTCCTAATTGATGGAGAAAGGTCTGGTGGCAAGAAAAGCTGCTTCTAGGAGGTTGTCAAGTGTTTTTGCTCGACGATTCCATTCTTGGGTGGTTGGTTTGGCCCTTGTTCCTGTAACTCGAATCCTAGCCCATCATATCCCATTTTAATTTTACACCATTGTGAACCTTACGCCTTTTTTACTCTCTGATCGAGGTTCTCGGCATTGAATAATCTTCGTAAACTAAATCACACGATTATATGTTGACATTTAAGAGATATACAGTCAAGAAATCAAGGGAATGGTAATAAATATGCGGATTAGACAAAAAAAAAACACTCAACAAATGGCTATAAATTAAGGAATGTGTTTAGTGACGGCATCAGATTCCTAATTGATGGAGAAAGGTCTGGTGGCAAGAAAAGCTGCTTCTAGGAGGTTGTCAAGTGTGTTCGCTCGACGATTCCATTCTTGGGTGGTTGGTTTGGCCCTTGTTCCTGTAACTCGAATCCAAGCCCGGTATATCCCATTTTAATTTTACACCATTGTGGACCTTACGCCTTTTTTACTCACTGATCGAGGTTCTCGGCAATGAAAAATCTTTGTAAACTAAATCACACGTGTATATGTTGACATTTAAGAGATATACAGTCAAGAAAATCAAGGGCAATGGTGATATATATGCGGATTAGACACAAAAAAAAAACTCAACAAATGGCTACAATTTAAGGAATGTGTTTACTGACGGTATCAGATTCCTAATTGATGGAGAAAGGTTTGGTGGCAAGAAAAACTGCTTCTAGGAGGTTGTCAAGTGTTTTCGCTCAAAGATTCCATTCTTGGGTGGTTGGTTTGGCCCTTGTTCCTGTAACTAGAATCATAACCCGGTATATCCCATTTTAATTTTACACCATTATGAACCTTACGCCTTTTTTACTCTCTGATCGAGGTTCTTGGCATTAAAAAATCTTCGTAAACTAAATCACATGTGTATATGTTGACATTTAAGAGATATACAGTCAAGAAAATCAAGGGCAATGGTGATATATATGCGGATTAGACACAAAAAAAACGCTCAACAAATGGCTACAATTTAAGGAATGTGTTTAGTGACGGTATCAGATTCCTAATTGATGGAGAAAGGTCTGGTGGCAAGAAAAGCTGCTTCTAGGAGGTAGTCAAGTGTTTTCGCTCAACGATTACATTCTTGGGTGGTTGGTTTGGCCCTTGTTCCTGTAACTCGAATCCTAGCCTGGTATATCCCATTTTAATTTTACACCATTGTGAACCTCACGCCATTTTTTTCTCTTTGATCGAGGTCTCGGCACTGAAAAATCTTCGTAAACTAAATCACACGTGTATATGTTGACATATAAGAGATATACAGTCAAGAAAATCAAGGGCAATGGTGATATATATGCGGATTAGACACCAAAAAAAAACACTCAACAAATGGCTATAATTTAAGGAATATGTTTAGTGACGGCATCAGATTCCTAATTGATGGAGAAAGGTCTGGTGGCAAGAAAAGCTGCTTCTTGGAGGTTGTCAAGTGTTTTCGCTAGACAATTCCATTCTTGGGTGGTTGGTTTGGCCCTAGTTCCTGTAACTCGAATCGTAGCCTGGTATATCCCATTTTAATTTTACACCATTGTGAACCTTATGCCTTTTTTACTCTCTGATCGAGGTTCTTGGCATTGAAAAATCTTCGTAAACTAAATCACACGCGTATATGTTGACATTTAAGAGATATACAGTCAAGAAAATCAAGGGAAATGGTGATATATATGCGGATTAGACACCAAAAAAAAAACTCAACAAATGGCTACAATTTAAGGAATGTGTTTAGTGACGGCATCAAGTTCCTAATTGATGGAGAAAGGTCTGGTGGCAAGAAAAGCTGTTCCTAGGAGGTTGTCAAGTGTTTTTGCTCGACGATTCCATTCTTGGGTGGTTGGTTTGGCCCTTTTTCCTGTAACTCGATTCCTAGCCCATCATATCCCATTTTAATTTTACACCATTGTGAACCTTACGCCTTTTTTACTCTCTGATCGAGGTTCTCGGCATTGAATAATCTTCGTAAACTAAATCACACGAGTATATGTTGACATTTAAGAGATATACAGTCAAGAAATTAAGGGAATGGTAATAAATGTGCGGATTAGACATAAAAAAAACACTCAACAAATGGCTACAAATTAAGGAATGTGTTTAGTGACGGCATCAGATTCCAAATTGATGGAGAAAGGTCTGGTGGCAAGAAAAACTGCTTCTAGGAGGTTGTCAAGTGTGTTTGCTCGACGATTCCATTCTTGGGTGGTTGGTTTGGCCCTTTTTCCTGTAACTCGAATCCAAGCCTGGTATATCCCATTTTAATTTTACACCATTGTGGACCTTACGCCTTTTTTACTCTCTGATCGAGGTTCTCGGCAATGAAAAATCTTTGTAAACTAAATCACACGTGTATATGTTGACATTTAAGAGATATACAGTCAAGAAAATCAAGGGCAATGGGGATATATATGCGGATTAGACACAAAAAAAAACTCAACAAATGGCTACAATTTAAGGAATGTGTTTACTGACGGTATCAGATTCCTAATTGATGGAGAAAGGTTTGGTGGTAAGAAAAACTGCTTCTAGGAGGTTGTCAAGTGTTTTCGCTCAAAGATTCCATTCTTGGGTGGTTGGTTTGGCCCTTGTTCCTGTAACTAGAATCATAGCCCGGTATATCCCATTTTAATTTTACACCGTTATGAACCTTACGCCTTTTTTACTCTCTGATCGAGGTTCTTGGCTTTAAAAAATCTTCGTAAACTAAATCACATGTGTATATGTTGACATTTAAGAGATATACAGTCAAGAAAATCAAGGGCAATGGTGATATATATGCGGATTAGACACAAAAAAAAACGCTCAACAAATGGCTATAATTTAAGGAATGTGTTTAGTGACGGTATCAGATTCCTAATTGATGGAGAAAGGTCTGGTGGCAAGAAAAGCTGCTTCTAGGAGGTAGTCAAGTGTTTTCGCTCAACGATTACATTCTTGGGTGGTTGGTTTGGCCCTTGTTCCTGTAACTCGAATCCTAGCCCGGTATATCCCATTTTAATTTTACACCATTGTGAACCTTACGCCATTTTTTTCTCTTTGATCGAGGTTCTCGGCACTGAAAAATCTTCGTAAACTAAATCACACGTGTATATGTTGACATATAAGAGATATACAGTCTAGAAAATCAAGGGCAATGGTGATATATATGCGGATTAGACACAAAAAAAAAAAACACTCAACAAATGGCTATAATTTAAGGAATGTGTTTAGTGACGGCATCAGCTTCCTAATTGATGGAGAAAGGTCTGATGGCAAGAAAAGCTGCTTCTTGGAGGTTGTCAAGTGTTTTCGCTAGACAATTCCATTCTTAGGTGGTTGGTTTGGCCCTAGTTCCTGTAACTCGAATCGTAGCCCGGTATATCCCATTTTAATTTTACACCATTGTGAACCTTATGCCTTTTTTACTCTCTGATCGAGGTTCTTGGCATTGAAAAATCTTCGTTAACTTAATCACACGTGTATATGTTGACATTTAAGAGATATACAGTTAAGAAAATCAAGGGCAATGGTGATATATATGCGGATTAGACACCAAAAAAAACACTCAATAAATGGCTACAATTTAAGGAATGTGTTTAGTGACGGCATCAAGTTCCTAATTGATGGAAAAGGTCTGGTGGCAAGAAAAGCTGCTCCTAGGAGGTTGTCAAGTGTTTTTGCTCGACGATTCCATTCTTGGGTGGTTGGTTTGGCCCTTTTTCCTGTAACTCTATTCCTAGCCCATCATATCCCATTTTAATTTTACACCATTGTGAACCTTACGCCTTTTTTACTCTCTGATCGAGGTTCTCGGCATTGAATAATCTTCGTAAACTAAATCACACGAGTATATGTTGACATTTAAGAGATATACAGTCAAGAAATCAAGGGAATGGTAATAAATGTGCGGATTAGACACAAAAAGAAAAACACTCAACAAATGGCTACAAATTAAGGAATGTGTTTATTGACGGCATCAGATTCCTAATTGATGGAGAAAGGTCTGGTGGCATGAAAAGCTGCTTCTAGGAGGTTGTCAAGTGTGTTTGCTCGACGATTCCATTCTTGGGTGGTTGGTTTGGCCCTTTTTCCTGTAACTCGAATCCAAGCCCGGTATATCCCATTTTAATTTTACACCATTGTGGATCTTACGCCTTTTTTACTCTCTGATCGAGGTTCTCGGCAATGAAAAATCTTTGTAAACTAAATCACACGTGTATATGTTGACATTTAAGAGATATACAGTCAAGAAAATCAAGGGCAATGGTGATATATATGCGGATTAGACACAAAAAAAACGCTCAACAAATGGCTACAATTTAAGGAATGTGTTTAGTGACGGTATCAGATTCCTAATTGATGGAGAAAGGTCTGGTGGCAAGAAAAGCTGCTTCTAGGAGGTAGTCAAGTGTTTTCGCTCAACGATTACATTCTTGGGTGGTTGGTTTGGCCCTTGTTCCTGTAACTCGAATCCTAGCCTGGTATATCCCATTTTAATTTTACACCATTGTGAACCTCACGCCATTTTTTTCTCTTTGATCAAGGTCTCGGCACTGAAAAATCTTCGTAAACTAAATCACACGTGTATATGTTGACATATAAGAGATATACAGTCTAGAAAATCAAGGGCAATGGTGATATATATGCGGATTAGACACCAAAAAAAAACACTCAACAAATGGCTATAATTTAAGGAATATGTTTAGTGACGGCATCAGTTTCCTAATTGATGGAGAAAGGTCTGGTGGCAAGAAAAGCTGCTTCTTGGAGGTTGTCAAGTGTTTTCGCTAGACAATTCCATTCTTGGGTGGTTGGTTTGGCCCTAGTTCCTGTAACTCGAATCGTAGCCTGGTATATCCCATTTTAATTTTACACCATTGTGAACCTTATGCCTTTTTTACTCTCTGATCGAGGTTCTTGGCATTGAAAAATCTTCGTAAACTAAATCACACGCGTATATGTTGACATTTAAGAGATATACAGTCAAGAAAATCAAGGGAAATGGTGATATATATGCGGATTAGACACCAAAAAAAAAACTCAACAAATGGCTACAATTTAAGGAATGTGATTAGTGACGGCATCAAGTTCCTAATTGATGGAGAAAGGTCTGGTGGCAAGAAAAGCTGTTCCTAGGAGGTTGTCAAGTGTTTTTGCTCGACGATTACATTCTTGGGTGGTTGGTTTGGCCCTTTTTCCTGTAACTCGATTCCTAGCCCATCATATCCCATTTTAATTTTACACCATTGTGAACCTTACGCCTTTTTTACTCTCTGATCGAGGTTCTCGGCATTGAATAATCTTCGTAAACTAAATCACACGAGTATATGTTGACATTTAAGAGATATACAGTCAAGAAATTAAGGGAATGGTAATAAATGTGCGGATTAGACATAAAAAAAACACTCAACAAATGGCTACAAATTAAGGAATGTGTTTAGTGACGGCATCAGATTCCAAATTGATGGAGAAAGGTCTGGTGGCAAGAAAAACTGCTTCTAGGAGGTTGTCAAGTGTGTTTGCTCGACGATTCCATTCTTGGGTGGTTGGTTTGGCCCTTTTTCCTGTAACTCGAATCCAAGCCCGGTATATCCCATTTTAATTTTACACCATTGTGGACCTTACGCCTTTTTTACTCTCTGATCGAGGTTCTTGGCTTTAAAAAATCTTCGTAAACTAAATCACATGTGTATATGTTGACATTTAAGAGATATACAGTCAAGAAAATCAAGGGCAATGGTGATATATATGCTGATTAGACACAAAAAAAAACGCTCAACAAATGGCTATAATTTAAGGAATGTGTTTAGTGACGGTATCAGATTCCTAATTGATGGAGAAAGGTCTGGTGGCAAGAAAAGCTGCTTCTAGGAGGTAGTCAAGTGTTTTCGCTCAACGATTACATTCTTGGGTGGTTGGTTTGGCCCTTGTTCCTGTAACTCGAATCCTAGCCCGGTATATCCCATTTTAATTTTACACCATTGTGAACCTTACGCCATTTTTTTCTCTTTGATCGAGGTTCTCGGCACTGAAAAATCTTCGTAAACTAAATCACACGTGTATATGTTGACATATAAGAGATATACAGTCTAGAAAATCAAGGGCAATGGTGATATATATGCGGATTAGACACAAAAAAAAAAAACACTCAACAAATGGCTATAATTTAAGGAATGTGTTTAGTGACGGCATCAGATTCCTAATTGATGGAGAAAGGTCTGATGGCAAGAAAAGCTGCTTCTTGGAGGTTGTCAAGTGTTTTCGCTAGACAATTCCATTCTTAGGTGGTTGGTTTGGCCCTAGTTCCTGTAACTCGAATCGTAGCCCGGTATATCCCATTTTAATTTTACACCATTGTGAACCTTATGCCTTTTTTACTCTCTGATCGAGGTTCTTGGCATTGAAAAATCTTCGTTAACTTAATCACACGTGTATATGTTGACATTTAAGAGATATACAGTTAAGAAAATCAAGGGCAATGGTGATATATATGCGGATTAGACACCAAAAAAAACAATCAATAAATGGCTACAATTTAAGGAATGTGTTTAGTGACGGCATCAAGTTCCTAATTGATGGAGAAAGGTCTGGTGGCAAGAAAAGCTGCTCCTAGGAGGTTGTCAAGTGTTTTTGCTCGACGATTCCATTCTTGGGTGGTTGGTTTGGCCCTTTTTCCTGTAACTCTATTCCTAGCCCATCATATCCCATTTTAATTTTACACCATTGTGAACCTTACGCCTTTTTTACTCTCTGATCGAGGTTCTCGGCATTGAATAATCTTCGTAAACTAAATCACACGAGTATATGTTGACATTTAAGAGATATACAGTCAAGAAATCAAGGGAATGGTAATAAATGTGCGGATTAGACACAAAAAGAAAAACACTCAACAAATGGCTACAAATTAAGGAATGTGTTTATTGACGGCATCAGATTCCTAATTGATGGAGAAAGGTCTGGTGGCAAGAAAAGCTGCTTCTAGGAGGTTGTCAAGTGTGTTTGCTCGACGATTCCATTCTTGGGTGGTTGGTTTGGCCCTTTTTCCTGTAACTCGAATCCAAGCCCGGTATATCCCATTTTAATTTTACACCATTGTGGACCTTACGCCTTTTTTACTCTCTGATCGAGGTTCTCGGCAATGAAAAATCTTTGTAAACTAAATCACACGTGTATATGTTGACATTTAAGAGATATACAGTCAAGAAAATCAAGGGCAATGGTGATATATATGCGGATTAGACACAAAAAAAAAACTCAACAAATGGCTACAATTTAAGGAATATGTTTAGTGAAGGCATCAGATTCCTAACTGATGGAGAAAGGTCTGGTGGCCAGAAAAGCTGCTTCTAGGAGGTTCTCAAGTGTTTTCGCTCGACGATTCCATTCTTGGGTGGTTGGTTTGGCGCTTGTTATTGTAACTCGAATCCTAGCCCGGTATTTCCCATTTTAATTTAACACCATTGTGAACCCTACGCCTTTTTTACTCTCTGATCGAGGTTCTCGACATTGAAAAATCTTCGTAAACTAAATCACACGTGTATATGTTGACATTTAAGAGATACACAGTCAAGAAAATCAAGGGCAATGGTGATATATATGCGGATTAGACACAAAAAAAAACACTCAACAATTGGCTACAATTTAAGGAATATGTTTAGTGAAGGCATCGGATTCCTAACTGATGGAGAAAGGTCTGGTGGCAAGAAAAGCTGCTTCTAGGAGGTTGTCAAGTGTTTTCGCTCGACGATTCCATTCTTGGGTGGTTGGTTTGGCCCTTGTTCCTGTAACTCGAATCCTAGCCCGGAATATCCCATTTTAATTTTACACCATTGTGAAACTTACGCCTTTTTTACTCTCTGATCGAGGTTCTCGGCATTGAAAAATCTTCGTAAACTAAATCAAACGTGTATATATTGACATTTAAGAGATATACAGTCAAGAAAATCAAGGGCAATGGTGATATATATGCGGATTAGAAACAAAAAAAAAACACTCAACAAATGGCTACGTTTTAAGGAATGTGTTTGGTGATGGCATCAGATTCCTAATTGATGGAGAAAGGTCTGGTGGCAAGAAAAGCTGCTTCTAGGAGGTTGTCAAGTGTTTTCGCTCGACGATTCCATTCTTGGGTGGTTGGTTTGGCCCTTGTTCCTGTAACTCGAATCCTAGCCCGGTATATCCCATTTTAATTTTTCACCATTGTGAACCTTACGCCTTTTTTACTCTCTGATCGAGGTTCTTGGCATTGAAAAATCTCCGTAAACTAAATCACACGTGTATATGTTGACATTTAAGAGATATACAGTCAAGAAAATCAAGGGCAATGGGGATATATATGCGGATTAGACACAAAGAAAACACTCAACAAATGGCTACAATTTAAGGAATGTGTTTAGTGACGGCATCAGATTCCTAATTGATGGAGAAAGGTCTGGTGGCAAGAAAAGCTGCTTCTAGGAGGTTGTCAAGTGTTTTCGCTCAACAATTCCATTCTTGGGTGGTTGGTTTGGCCCTTGTTCCTCTAACTCGAATCTTAGCCCGGTATATCCCATTTTAATTTTACACCATTGTGAACCTTACGCCTTTTTTACTCTCTGATCGAGGTTCTCGGCATTGAAAAATCTTCGTAAACTAAATCACACGTGTATATGTTGACATTTAAGAGATATACAATCAAGAAAATCAAGGGCAATGGTGATATATATGCGGATTAGACACCAAAAAAAAAAAACACTCAACAAATGGCTACAATTTAAGGAATGTGTTTAGTGACGGCATCAGATTCCTAATTGATGGAGAAAGGTTCGGTGGCAAGAAAAGCTGCTTCTAGGAGGTTTTCAAGTGTTTTCGCTCGACGATTCTATTCTTGGGTGGTTGGTTTGGCCCTTGTTCCTGTAACTCGAATCCTAGCCCGGTATATCCCATTTTAATTTTACACCATTGTGAACCTTACACATTTTTTACTCTCTGATCGAGGTTCTCGGCATTGAAAAATCTTTGTAAACTAAATCACATGTGTATATGTTGACATTTAAGAGATATACAGTCAAGAAAATCAAGGGCAATGGTGATATATATGCGGATTAAACACCCAAAAAAAAAACACTCAACAAATGACTATAATTTAAGGAACGTGCTTAGTGACGGCATCAGATTCCTAATTGATGGAGAATGGTCTGGTGGCAAGAAAAGCTGCTTCTAGGAGGTTGTCAAGTGTTTTCGCTCGACGATTCCATTCTTGGGTGATTGGTTTGGCCCTTGTTCCTGTTACTCGAATCCTAGCCCGGTATATCCCATTTTAATTTTACATCATTGTAAACCTTACGCCTTTTTTACTCTCTGATCGAGGTTCTCGGCATTGAAAAATCTTCGTAAACTAAATCACACGTGTATATGTTGACATTTAAGAGATATACAGTCAAGAAAATCAAGGGCAATGGTGATATATATGTGAATTAGACACAAAAAAAAAAAAACTCAACAAATGGCTACAATTTAAGGAATGTGTATAGTGACGGCATCATATTCCTAATTGATGGAGAAAGGTCTGGTGGCAAAAAAAGCTGCTTCTAGGGGGGTTGTCAAGTGTTTTCACTCGACGATTACATTCTTGGGTGGTTGGTTTGGCCCTTGTTCTTGTAACTCGAATCCTAGCCCGGTATATCCCATTTTAATTTTACACCTTTGTGAACCTTACGCCTTTTTTACTCTGTGATCGACGTTCTCGACAATGAAAAATCTTCGTAAACTAAATCACACGTGTATATGTTGACATTTAAGAGATATACAGTCAAGAAAATCAAGGGCAATGGTGATATATATGCGGATTAGACACAAAAAAAAACACTCAACAAATGGCTACAATTTAAGGAATGTGTTTAGTGACGGTATCGGATTCCTAATTGATGGAGAAATGTTTTGTGGCAAGAAAAACTGCTTCTAGGAGGTTGTCAAGTGTTTTCGCTCAACGATTCCATTCTTGGGTGGTTGGTTTGGCCCTTGTTACTGTAACTAGAATCCTAGCCCGGTATATCCCATTTTAATTTTACACCATTGAGAACCTTACGCCTTTTTTACTCTCTGATCGAGGTTCTTGGCATTGAAAAATCTTCGTAAACTAAATCACACGTGTATATGTTGACATTTAAGAGATATACAGTCATGAAAATCAAGGGCAATGGTGATATATATGCGGATTAGACACCAAAAAAAACGCTCAACAAATGGCTACAATTTAAGGAATGTGTTTAGTGACGGCATCAGATTCCTAATTGATGGAGAAAGGTCTGGTGGCTAGAAAAGCTGCTTCTAGGAGGTTGTCAAGTGTTTTCGCTCGACAATTCCATTCTTGGGTTGTTGGTTTGGCCCTTGTTCCTGTAACTCGAATCGTAGCCCGGTATATCCCATTTTAATTTTACACCATTGTGAACCTTATGCCTTTTTTACTCTCTGATCGAAGATCTTGGCATTGAAAAATCTTCGTTAACTTAATCACACGTGTATATGTTGACATTTAAGAGATATACAGTCAAGAAAATCAAGGGCAATGGTGATATATATGCGGATTAGACACCAAAAAAAACACTCAACAAATGGCTACAATTTAAGGAATGCGTTTAGTGACGGCATCAAATTCCTAATTGATGGAGAAAGGTCTGGTGGCAAGAAAAGCTGCTTCTAGGAGGTTGTCAAGTGTTTTTGCTCGACGATTCCATTTTTGGGTGGTTGGTTTGGCCCTTGTTCCTGTAACTCGAATCCTTGTCCAGTATATCCCATTACGCCTTTTTTACTCTCTGATCGAGGTTCTCGGCATTGGAAAATCTTCGTAAACTAAATCACACGTGTATATGTTGACATTTAAGAGATATACAGTCAAGAAAATCAAGGGCAATGGTGATATATATGCGGATTACACACCAAAAAAAACACTCAACAAATGGCTACAATTTAAGGAATGAGTTTAGTGACGGTATCAGATTCCTAATTGATGGAGAAAGGTATGGTGGCAAGAAAAGCTGCTTCTAGGAGGTTGTCAAGTGTTTTCGCTCTACGATTCTATTCTTGGGTGGTTGGTTTGGCCCTTGTTCCTGTAGCTCGAATCCTAGCCCGGTATATCCCATTTCAGTTTACACCATTGTGAACCTTACGCCTTTTATACTCTCTGATCGAGGTTCTCGACATTGAAAAATCTTCGTAAATTAAATCACACGTGTATATGTTGACATTTAAAAGATATACAGTCAAGAAAATCAAGGGCAATGTTGATATATATGCGGATTAGACACCAAAAAAAACACTCAAAAAATGGCTACAATTTAAGGAATGTGTTTAGTGACGGCATCAGATTCCTAATTGATGGAGAAAGGTCTGGTGGCAAGAAAAGCTGCTTCTAGGAGGTTGTCAAGTGTTTTCGCTCGATGATTCCTTTCTTGGGTGCTTGGTTATGCCCTTGTTCTTGTAACTCGAATCACATCCCGGTATATCCCATTATAATTTTACACCATTGTGAACCTTACGTCTTTTTTACCCTCTGATCGAGTTTCTCGGCATTGAAAAATCTTCGTAAACTAAATCACACAAGTATATGTTGACATTAAGAGATATACAGTCAAGAAAATGAAGGGCAATGGTGACATATATGCGGATTAGACACAAAAAAAAAACACTCTACAAATGGCTACAATTTAAGGAATGTGTTTAGTGTTGGCATCAGATTCCTAATTGATGGAGAAGGGCCTGGTGGCAAGAAAAGCTGCTTCTAGGAGGTTGTCAAGTGTTTTCGCTCGACGATTCCATTCTTGCGTGGTTGGTTTGGCCCTTGTTCCTGTAACTCGAATCCTAGCCCGGTATATTCCATTTTAATTTAACAACATTGTGAACCTTACACCTTTTTTACTCTCTGATGGAGGTTCTCAACATTGAAAAATCTCCGTAAACTAAATCACACGTGTATATGTTGACATTTAAGAGATATACAGTCAAGAAAATCAAGGGCAATGGTGATATATATGCGGATTAGACACAAAAAAACACTCAACAAATGGCTACAATTTAAGGAATGTGTTTAGTGACGGCATCAGATTCCTAATTGATGGAGAAAGGTCTGGTGGCAAGAAAAGCTGCTTCTAGGAGGTTGTCAAGTGTTTTCGCTCGTCGATTCCATTCTTGGGTGGTTAGTTTGGCCCTTGTTCCTGTAACTCGAATCCTAGCCCGGTATATCCCATTTTTGTTTTACACCATTGTGAACCTTACGCCTTTTTTACTCTCTGATCGAGGTTCTCGGCAATGAACAATCTTCGTAAACTAAATCACACGTGTGTATGTTGACATTTAAGAGATATACAGTCAAGAAAATCAAGGGTAATGGTGATATATATGCGGATTAGACACCAAAAAAAGACTCAACAAATGGCTACAATTTAAGGAATGTGTTTAGTGACGGCATCTGATTGCTAATTGATGGAAAAAGGTCTGCTGGCAAGAAAAGCTGCTTCGAGGAGGTTATCAAGTGTTTTCGCTTGACGATTCCATTCTTGGGTGGTTGGTTTGGCCCTTGTTCCTGTAACTCGAATCCTAGAACGGTATATCCCATTTTAATTTTACACCATTGTGAACCTTACGCCTTTTTTACTCTCTGATCGAGGTTCATGGCATTGAAAAATCTCCGTAAACTAAATCACACGTGTATATGTTGAAATGTAAGAGATATACAGTCAAGAAAATCAAGGGAAATGGTGATATATATGCGGATTAGACACACAAAAAAAAACACTCAACAAATGGCTACAATTTAAGGAATGTGTTTAGTGACAGTATCAGAGTCCTAATTGATGGAGAAAGGTCTGGTGGCAAGAAAAGCTGCTTCTAGGAGGTTGTCAAGTGTTTTCACTCAACGATTCCATTCTTGGGTGGTTGGTTTGGCCCTTGTTCATGTAACTCGAATCCTAGCCCGGTATATCCCATTTTAATTTTACACCATTGTGAACCTTAAGCCTTTTTTACTCTCTGATCGAGGTTCTCGGCAATGAACAATCTTCGTAAACTAAATTACACGTGTATATGTTGACATTTAAGAGATATACAGTCAAGAAAATCAAGGGTAATGGTGATATATATGCTGATTAGACACAAAAAAAAACACTCAACAAATGGCTACAATTTATGGAATGTGTTTAGTGACGACATCAGATTCCTAATTGATGGAGAAAGGTCTGGTGGCAAGAAAAGCTACTTCTAGGAGGTTGTCAAGTGTTATCGCTCGACGATTCCATTCTTGGGTGGTTGGTTTGGCCCTTGTTCCTGTAACTTGAATCCTAGCCAGGTATATCCCATTTTAATTTTACACCATTGTGAACCTTACGCCTTTTTTACTCTCTGATCGAGTTTCTCGGCATTGAAAAATGTTCGTAAATTAAATCACACGTGTATATGTTGACATTTAAGAGATATACAGTCATAAAAATCAAGGGCAATGGTGATATATATGCGGATTAGACACAAAAAAAACACTCAACAAATGGCTGAAATTTAAGGAATGTGTTTAGTGACGGCATCAGATTGCTAATTGATGGAGAAAGGTCTGCTGGCAAGAAAAGCTGCTTCGAGGAGGTTGTCAAGTGTTTTCGCTTGACGATTCCATTCTTGGGTGGTTGGTTTGGCCCTTGTTCCTGTAACTCGAATCCTAGGACGGTATATCCCATTTTAATTTTACACCATTGTGAACCTTACGCCTTTTTTACTCTCTGATCGAGGTTCTCGGCATTGAAAAATCTCCGTAAACTAAATCACACGTGTATATGTTGAAATGTAAGAGATATACAGTCAAGAAAATCAATGGAAATGGGGATATATATGCGGATTAGACACAAAAAAAAACACTCAACAAATGGCTACAATTTAAGGAATGTGTTTAGTGACAGCATCAGAGTCCTAATTGATGGAGAAAGGTCTGTTGACAAGAAAAGCTGCTTCTAGGAGGTTGTCAAGTGTTTTCACTCAACGATTCCATTCTTGGGTGGTTGGTTTGGCCCTTGTTCATGTAACTCGAATCCTAGCCCGGTATATCCCATTTTAATTTTACACCATTGTGAACCTTAAGACTTTTTTACTCTCTGATCGAGGTTCTCGGTAATGAACAATCTTCGTAAACTAAATTACACGTGTATATGTTGACATTTAAGAGATATACAGTCAAGAAAATCAAGGGTAATGGTGATATATATGCGGATTAGACACAAAAAAAAAACACTCAACAAAAGGCTACAATTTATGGAATGTGTTTAGTGACGACATCAGATTCCTAATTGATGGAGAAAGGTCTGGTGGCAAGAAAAGCTGATTCGAGGAGGTTGTCAAGTGTTTTCGCTTGACGAATCCATTCTTGGGTGGTTGGTTTTGCCCTTGTTCCTGTAACTCGAATCGTAGGATGGTATATCCCATTTTAATTTAACACCATTGTGAACCTTACGCCTTTTTTACTCTCCGATCGAGGTTCTTGGCATTGAAAAATGTTCGTAAACTAAATCACACGTGTATATGTTGACATTTAAGAGATATACAGTCAAGAAAATCAAGGTCAATGGTGATATATATGCGAATTAGACACAAAAAAAAACACTCAACAAATGGCTTCAATTTAAGAAATGTGTTTAGTTACGGCATAAGGTTCCTAATTGATGGAGAAAGGTCTGGTGCAAGAAAAGCTGCTTCTAGGAGGTTGTCAAGTGTTTTCGCTCGACGATTCCATTCTTGGGTGGTTGGTTTGGCCTTTGTTCCTGTAACTCGAATCCTAGCCCTGTATATCCCATTTTAATTTTACACAATTTTGAACCTTACTACTTTTTTACTCTCTCATCGAGGTTCTCGGCATTGAAAAATCTTTGTAAACTTATTCACACTTGTATATGTTGACATTTAAGAGATATACAGTCAAGAAAATCAAGGGCAATGGTGATATATATGCGGATTAGACACCTAAAAAAACACTCAACAAATGGCTACAATTTATGGAATGTGTTTAGTGACGACATCAGATTCCTAATTGATGGAGAAAGGTCTGGTGGCAAGAAAAGCTACTTCTAGGAGGTTGTTAAGTGTTATCGCTCGACGATTCCATTCTTGGGTGGTTGGTTTGGCCCTTGTTCCTGTAACTTGAATCCTAGCCAGGTATATCCCATTTTAATTTTACACCATTGTGAACCTTACGCCTTTTTTACTCTCTGATCGAGTTTCTCGGCATTGAAAAATCTTCGTAAATTAAATCACACGTGTATATGTTGACATTTAAGAGATATACAGTCAATAAAATCAAGGGCAATGGTGATATATATGCGGATTAGACACAAAAAAAACACTCAACAAATGGCTAAAATTTAAGGAATGTGTTTAGTGACGGCATCAGATTCGTAATTGATGGAGAAAGGTCTGGTGGCAAGAAAAGCTGCTTCTAGGAGGTTGTCAAGTGTTTTCACTCAACGATTCCATTCTTGGGTGGTTGGTTTGGCGCTTGTTCCAGTAACTCGAATCCTAGCCCGGTATATCCCATTTTAATTTTACACCATTGTGAACCTTACCCCTTTTTTACTCTCTGATCGAGGTTCTCGGCATTGAAAAATCTTCGTAAACTAAATCACACGTGTATATGTTGACATTTAAGAGATATACAGTCAAGAAAATCAACGGAGATGGAGATATATATGCGGATTATACACCAAAAAAAATACACTCAACAAATGGCTACAATTTAAGGAATGCGTTTAGTGACGCAATCAGATTCCTAATTGATGGAGAAAGGTCTGGTGGCAAGAAAAGCTGCTTCTAGGAGGTTGTCAAGTGTTTTCGCTCTACGATTCTATTCTTGGGCGGTGGGTTTGGCCCTTGTTCCTGTAACTCGAATCCTAACCCGGTATATCCCATTTCAGTTTTACACCATTGTGAACCTTACGCCTTTTATACTCTCTGATCGAGGTTCTTGGCATTGGAAAATCTTCGTAAATTAAATCACACGTGTATATGTTGACATTTAAAAGATATACAGTCAAGAAAATCAAGGGCAATGGTGTTATATATGCGGATTAGACAAAAAAAAACCACTCAAAAAATGGCTACAATTTAAGGAATGTGTTTAGTGACGGCATCAAATTCCTAATTGATGGAGAAAGGTCTGGTGGCAAGAAAAGCTGCTTCTAGGAGGTTGTCAAGTGTTTTCGCTCGATGATTCCATTCTTGGGTGCTTGGTTATACCCTTGTTCTTGTAACTCGAATCCTAGCCCGGTATATCCCATTTTAATTTTACACCATTGTGAACCTTACATCTTTTTTAACCTCTGATCGAGTTTCTCGGCATTGAAAAATCTTCGGAAACTAAATCACACATGTAATGTTGACATTAAGAGATATACTGTCAAGAAAATCAAGGGCAATGGTGACATATATGCGGATTAGACACAAAAAGAAAACACTCTACAAATGGCTACAATTTAAGGAATGTGTTTCGTGATGGCATCAGATTCCTAATTGATGGAGAAGGGCCTGGTGGCAAGAAAAGCTGCTTCTAGGAGGTTGTCAAGTGTTTTCGCTCGACAATTCCATTCTTGCGTGGTTGGTTTGGCCCTTGTTCCTGTAACTCGAATCCTAGCCCGGTATATTCCATTTTAATTTTACAACATTGTGAACCTTACACGTTTTTTACTCTCTGATGGAGGTTCTCGACATTGAAAAATCTCCGTAAACTAAATCACACGTGTATATGTTGACATTTAAGAGATATACAGTCAAGAAAATCAAGGGCAATGGTGATATATATGCGGATTAGACACAAAAAAAACACTCAACAAATGGCTACAATTTAAGGAATGTGTTAAGTGTTGGTGCATATGTCTGTTGACTTAGTCTTAAGTCTAGAGTCTAAATATGTCATGATTGTATAGTACATGGGTCAAAATGTAAGTTTAAGTTTATGTTTAAGGGGTTTAGCTTGAAGGTGGTACATGTCAAGTTCAAGAGAAACCTGATGATTAGGTTTCGCTTGAGACTGGTTCAAGAGAAACCCAGGGCCTATAAATAGGTGCTAGTTGTTTCTCATTTGTAACAGTTCCATAATTCTGGTGCCAAACTGCTGCTGGATTTTTAAGTCAATATTTGAATGAGAAACAGTGTTTCAAGTGATATTCTTCTTTTTTCTACTCCATTCTCTTTGATCCTACATTTAGTGACGGCATCAGATTCCTAATTGATGGAGAAAGGTCTGGTGGCAGGAAAAGCTTCTTCTAGGAGGTTGTCAAGTGTTTTCGCTCGACGATTCCATTCTTGGGTGGTTGGTTTGGCCCTTGTTCCTATAACTCGAATCCTAGCCCGGTATATCCCATTTTTATTTTACACCAGTGTGAACCTTACGCCTTTTTTACTCTCTGATCGAGGTTCTCGGCAATGAACAATCTTCCTAAACTAAATCACACGTGTATATGTTGACATTTAAGAGATACACAGTCAAGAAAATCAAGGGTAATGGTGATATATATGCGGATTAGACACCAAAAAAACACTCAACAAATTTCTACAATTTAAGGAATGTGTTTAGTGACGGCATCAGATTGCTAATTGATGGAGAAATGTCTGGTGACAAGAAAAGCTGCTTCGAGGAGGTTGTCAAGTGTTTTCGCTTGACGATTCCATTCTTGGGTGGTTGGTTTGGCCCTTGTTCCTGTAAGTCGAATCCTAGGACGGTATATCCCATTTTAATTTTACACCATTGTGAACCTTACGCCTTTTTTACTCTCTGATCGAGGTTCTCGGCATTGAAAAATCTCCATAAACTAAATCACACGTGTATATGTTGAAATGTAAGAGATATACAGTCAAGAAAATCAAGGGAAATGGTGATATATATGCGGATTAGACACAAAAAAAACACTCAACAAATGGTTTCAATTTAAGGATTGTGTTTAGTGACAGCATCAGAGTCCTAATTGATGGAGAAAGGTCTGGTGGCAAGAAAAGCTGCTTCTAGGAGGTTGTCAAGTGTTTTCACTCAACGATTCCATTCTTGGGTGGTTGGTTTGGCCCTTGTTCCTGTAACTCGAATCCTAGCCCGGTATATCCCATTTTAATTTTACATCATTGTGAACCTTAAGCCTTTTTTACTCTCTGATCGAGGTTCTCGGCAATGAACAATCTTCGTAAACTAAATTACACGTGTATATGTTGACATTTAAGAGATATACAGTCAAGAAAATCAAGGGTAATGGTGATATATATGCGGATTAGTCACAAAAAAAACTCTCAACAAATGGCTACAATTTAAGGAATGTGTTTAGTGACGGCATCAGATTCCTAATTGATGGAGAAAGGTCTGGTGGCAAGAAAAGCTGCTTCGAGGAGGTTGTCAAGTGTTTTCGCTTGACGATTCCATTCTTGGGTGGTTGGTTTGGCCCTTGTTCCTGTAACTCGAATCCTAGGATGGTATATCCCATTTTAATTTTACACCATTGTGAACCTTACACCTTTTTTACTATAAGATCGAGGTTCTTGGCATTGAAAAATGTTCGTAAACTAAATCACACGTGCATATGTTGACATTTAAGAGATATACAGTCAAGAAAATCAAGGGCAATGGTGATATATATGCGGATTAGACAAAAAAAAAACACTCAACAAATGGCTTCAATTTAAGGAATGTGTTTAGTGACGGCATCAAATTCCTAATTGATGGAGAAAGGTCTGGTGGCAAGAAAAGCTGCTTCTAGGAGGTTGTCAAGTGTTTTCGCTCGACGATTCCATTCTTGGGTGGTTGGTTTGGCCCTTGTTCCTGTAACTCGAATCCTAGCCCTGTATATCCCATTTTAATTTTACACAATTGTGAACCATACTACTTTTATACTCTCTGATCGAGGTTCTCGGCATTGAAAAATCTTTGTAAACTAAATCACACTTGTATATGTTGACATTTAAGAGATATAAAGTCAAGAAAATCAAGGGCAATGGTGATATATATGCGGATTAGACACCTAAAAAACCCTCAACAAAGGGCTACAATTTAAGGAATGTCTTTAGTGACGACATCAGATTCCTAATTGATGGAGAAAGGTCTGGTGGCAAGAAAAGCTACTTCTAGGAGGTTGTCAAGTGTTATCGCTCTACGATTCTATTCTTGGGTGGTTGGTTTGGCCCTTGTTCCTGTAACTTGAATCCTAGCCAGGTATATCCCATTTTAATTTTACACCATTGTGAACCTTACGCCTTTTTTACTCTCTGATCGAGTTTCTTGGCATTGAAAAATCTTCGTAAACTAAATCACACGTGTATATGTTGATATTTAAGAGATATACAGTCAAAAAAATCAAGGGCAATGGTGATATATATGCGGATTAGACACAAAAAAAACACTCTACAAATGGCTAATTTTAAGGAATGTGTTTAGTGACAGCATCAGATTCGTAATTGATGGAGAAAGGTCTGGTGGCAAGAAAAGCTGCTTCTAGGAGGTTGTCAAGTGTTTTCACTCAACGATTCCATTCTTGGGTGGTTGGTTTGGCCCTTGTTCCTGTAACTCGAATCCTAGCCCGATATATCCCATTTTAATTTTACACCATTGTGAACCTTACGTCTTTTTTAACCTCTGATCGAGTTTCTCGGCATTGAAAAATCTTCGTAAACTAAATCACACATGTATATGTTGACATTAAGAGATATACACTCAAGAAAATTAAGGGCAATGGTGACATACATGCGGATTAGACACCAAAAAAAAACACTCAACAAATGGCAACAATTTAAGGAATGTGTTTAGTGATGGCATCAGATTCCTAATTGATGGAGAAGGGCCTGGTGGCAAGAAAAGCTGCTTCTAGGAGGTTGTCAGGTGTTTTCGCTCGACGATTCCATTCTTGCGTGGTTGGTTTGGCCCTTGTTCCTGTAACTCGAATCCTAGCCCGGTATATTCCATTTTAATTTTACAACATTGTGAACCTGACACCTTTTTTACAATCTGATGGAGGTTCTCGACATTGAAAAATCTCCGTAAACTAAATCACACGTGTATATGTTGACATTTAAGAGATATACAGTCAAGAAAATCAAGGGCAATGGTGATATATATGCGGATTAGACACAAAAAAACACTCAACAAATGGCTACAATTTAAGGAATGTGTTTAGTGACGGCATCAGATTCCTAATTGATGGAGAAAGGTCCGGTGGCAAGAAAAACTGCTTCTAGGAGGTTGTCAAGTGTTTTCGCTCGACGATTCCATTCTTGGGTGGTTGGTTTGGCCCTTGTTCCTGTAACTCGAATCCTAGCCCGGTATATCCCATTTTAATTTTACACCATTGTGAACCTTACCCCTTTTTTACTCTCTGATCGAGGTTCTCGGCAATGAACAATCTTCGTAAACTAAATCACACGTGTATATGTTGACATTTAAGAGATATACAGTCAAGAAAATCAAGGGTAATGGTGATATATATGTGGATTAGACACCAAAAAAACACTCAACAAATGGCTACAATTTAAGAAATGTGTTTAGTGACGGCATCAGATTGCTAATTAATGGAGAAAGGTCTGGTGGCAAGAAAAGCTGCTTCGAGGAGGTTGTCAAGTGTTTTCGCTTGACGATTCCATTCTTTGGTGGTTGGTTTGGCCCTTGTTCTTGTAACTCGAATCCTAGGACGGTATATCCCATTTTAATTTTACACCATTGTGAACCTTACGCCTTTTTTACTCTCTGATCGAGGTTCTCGGCATTGAAAAATCTCCGTAAGCTAAATCACACGTGTATATGTTGAAATGTAAGAGGTATACAGTCAAGAAAATCAAGGGAAATGGTGATATATATGCAGATTAGACACACAAAAAAAAAACACTCAACAAATGGCTACAATTTAAGGAATGTGTTTAGTGACAGCATCAGAGTCCTAATTGATGGAGAAAGGTCTGGTGGCAAGAAAAGCTGCTTCTAGGAGGTTGTCAAGTGTTTTTACTCGACGATTCCATTCTTGGGTGGTTGGTTTGGCCCTTGTTCCTGTAACTCGAATCCTAGCCCGGTATATCCCATTTTAATTTTACACCATTGTGAACCTTACACCCTTTTTACTCTCTGATCGAGGTTCTCGGCATTGAAAAATCTTCGTAAACTAAATCACATGTGTATATGTTGACATTTAAGAGATATACAGTCAAAAAAATCAAGGGCAATGGTGATATATATGCGGATTATACACCAAAAAAATACACTCAACAAATGGCTACAATTTAAGGAATGCGTTTAGTGACGCAATCAGATTCCTAATTGATGGAGAAAGGTCTGGTGGCAAGAAAAGCTGCTTCTAGGAGGTTGTCAAGTGTTTTGGCTGGATGATTTTATTCTTGGGTGGTTGGTTTGGCCCTTGTTCCTGTAACTCGAATCCTAGCCCGGTATATCCCATTTCAGTTTTACACCATTGTGAACCTTACGCCTTTTATACTCTCTGATCGAGGTTCTCGGCATTGAAAAATCTTCATAAATTAAATCAAACGTGTATATGTTGACATTTAAAAGATATACAGTCAAGAAAATCAAGGGCAATTGTGATATATATGCGGATTAGACACAAAAAAAACCCTCAAAAAATGGCTACAATTTAAGGAATGTGTTTAGTGACGGCATCAGATTCCTAATTGATGGAGAAAGGTCTGGTGGCAAGAAAAGCTGCTTCTAGGAGGTTGTCAAGTGTTTTTGCTCGATGATTCCATTCTTGGGTGCTTGGTTGGGCCCTTGTTCTTGTAACTTGAATCCTAGCCAAGTATATCCCATTTTAATTTTACACCATTGTTAACCTTACGCCTTTTTTACTCAATGATCGAGGTTCTCGGCATTGAAAAGTCTCCGTAAACTAAATCACACCTGTATATGTTGACATTTAAGAGATATACAGTCAAGAAAATCAAGGGCAATGGTGATATATATGCGGATTAGAAACAAAAAAAAAACACTCAACAAATGGCTACAGTTTAAAGAATGTGTTTAGTGACGGCATCAGATTCCTAATTGATGGAGAAAGGTCTGGTGGCAAGAAAAGCTGCTTCTAGGAGGTTGTCAAGTGTTTTCGCTCGACGATTCCATTCTTGGGTGGTTGGTTAGGCCCTTGTTCCTGCAACTCGAATCCTAGCCCGGTATATCCCATTTTAATTTTACACCATTGTGAACCTTACACCTTTTTTACTCAATGATCGAGGTTCTCGGCATTGAAAAATCTTCGTAAACTAAATCACACGTGTATATGTTGACATTTAAGAGATATACAGTCAAGAAAATCAAGGGCAATGGTGATATATATGCGGATTAGACACAAAAAAAAAACACTCAACAAATGGCTACAATTTAAGGAATGTGTTTAGTTACGGCATCAGATTCCTAATTGATGGAGAAAGGTCTGGTGGCAAGAAAAGCTGCTTCTAGGAGGTTGTCAAGTGTTTTCGCTCGATGATTCCATTCTTGGGTACTTGATTTGGCCCATGTTCTTGTAACTCGAATCCTAGCCCGGTATATCCCATTTTAATTTTACACCATTGTAAACCTTACGCCTTTTTAACTCTCTGATCGAGGTTCTCGGCCTTGAAAAATCTTCGTAAACAAAATCACACGTGTATATGTTGACATTTAAGAGATATACAGTCAAGAAAATCAAGGGCAACGATGATATATATGCGGATTAGACACATAAAAAACACTCAACAAATGGCTACAATTTAAGGAATGTGTTTAGTGACGGCATCAGATTCCCAATTGATGGAGAAATGTCTGGTGGCAAGAAAAGCTGTTTCTAGTAGGTTGTCAAGTGTTTTCGCTCGACGATTCCATTCTTGGGTGGTTGGTTTGGCCCTTGTTCCTGTAACTCAAATCCTAGCCCGGTATATCCCATTTTAATTTTACACCATTGTGAACCTTACGCCTTTTTTACTCTCTGAGCGAGGTTCTCGGGAATGAACAATCTTCGTAAACTAAATCACACCTGTATATGTTGACATTTAAGAGATATACAGTCAAGAAAATCAAGGGGTAATGGTGATATATATGCGGATTAGACACCAAAAATAAACACTCAATAAATGGCTACAATTTAAGGAATGTGTTTAGTGACGGCATCAGATTCCTAATTGATGGAGAAATGTCTGGTGCAAGAAAAGCTGTTTCTAGTAAGTTGTCAAGTGTTTTCGCTCGACGATTCCATTCATGGGTGGTTGGTTTGTCCCTTGTTCCTGTAACTCGAATCCTAGCCCGGTATATCCTATTTTAATTTTACAACATTGTGAACCTTATGCCTTTTTTACTCTCTGATCGAGGTTCTCGGCATTGAAAAATTTTCGTAAACTAAATCACACGTGTATATGTTGACATTTAAGAGATATACAGTTAAGAAAATTAAGGGCAATTGTGATATATATGAGGATTAGGCACCAAAAAAAAACACTCAACAAATGGTTACAATTTTAGGAATGTGTTTAGTGACGGCATCAGATTCCTAATTGATGGAGAAAGGTCTGGTGGCAAGAAAAGCTGCTTCTAGGAGGTTGTCAAGTGTTTTCGCTCGACGATTCCATTCTTGGGTGGTTGGTTTGGCCATTGTTCCTGTAACTCGAATCCTAGGCCGGTATATCCCATTTTAATTTTACACCATTGTGAACCTTACGAATTTTTTATTCTCTGATCGAGGTTCCCGGCATTAAAAAATCTTCGTAAACTAAATCAGACGTGTATATGTTGACATTTAAGAGATATACTGTCAAGAAAATAAAGGGCAATGATGATATATATGCGGATTAGACAAAAAAAAACACTTAACAAATGGCTACAATTTAAGGAATGTGTTTAGTGGCGGCATCCGCGTCCTAATTGATGGAGAAAGGTCTGGTGGCAAGAAAAACTGCTTCTAGGAGGTTGTAAAGTGTTTTCGCTCGACGATTCCATTCTTGGGTGGTTGGTTTGTCCCTTGTTCCTGTAACTCGAATCCTAGCCCGGTATATCCCATTTTAATTTTACACCATTGTGAACCTTACGCCTTTTTTACTCTCTGATCGAGGTTCTCGGCATTGAAAAATTTTCGTAAACTAAATCACACGTGTATATGTTGACATTTAAGAGATATACCATCCAGAAAATCAAGAGTAATGGTGATATATATGCGGATTAGACACACAAAAAAAAAAAACACTCAACAAATGGCTACAATTTAAGGAATGTGTTTAGTGACGGCATCAGATTCCTAATTGATGTAGAAATGTCTGGTGGCAAGAAAAGCTCTCTCTAGGAGGTTGTCAAGTGTTTTCGCTCGACGATTCCATTCTTGGGTGGTTGGTTTGTCCCTTGTTCCTGTAACTCGAATCCTAGCCCAGTATATCCTATTTTAATTTTACAACATTGTGAACCTTATGCCTTTTTTACTCTATGATGGAGGTTCTCGGCATTGAAAACTCTTCGTAAACTAAATCACACGTGTATATGTTGACATTTAAGAGATATACAGTTATGAAAATTATGGGCAATGGTGATATATATGCGGATTAGACACAAAAAAAAAACACTCAATAAATGGTTACAATTTAAGGAATGTGTTTAGTGACGGCATCAGATTCCTAATTGATGGAGAAAGGTTTGGTGGCAAGAAAAGCTGCTTTTAGGAGGTTGTCAAGTGTTTTCGCTCGACGATTCCGTTCTTGGGTGGTTGGTTTGGTCCTTGTTCCTGTAACTCGAATCCTAGGCCAGTATATCCCATTTTAATTTTAAACCATTGTGAACCTTACGCCTTTTTTAATCTCTGATCGAATTTCTCGGCAATAAAAAATCTTCGTAAACTAAATCACACGTGTATATGTTGACATTTAAGAGATATACAGTCAAGAAAACCAAGGGCAATGGTGATATATATGCGGATTAGACACCAAAAAAAACACTCAACAAATGGCTACAATTTAAGGAATGTGTTTAGTGACGGCATCCGCGTCCTAATTGATGGAGAAAGGTCTGGTGGCAAGAAAAGCTGCTTCTAAGAGGTTGTCAAGTGTTTTCGCTTGATAATTCCATTCCTGGGTGCTTGGTTTGGCCGTTGTTCTTGTAACTCGAATCCTAGCCCGGTATATCCCATTTTAATTTTAGACCATTGTGAACCTTACGCCTTTTTAACTCTCCGATCGAGGTTCTCGGCATTGAAAAATCTTCGTAAACTAAATCACACGTGTATATGTTGACATTTAAGAGATATACAGTCAAGAAAATCATGGCCAATGATGATATATATGCGGATTAGACACCAAAAAAATTACTCAACAAATGGCTACAATTTAAGGAATGTGTTTAGTGACGGCATCCGCGTCCGAATTGATGGAGAAAGGTCTAGTGGCAAGCAAAGCTGCTTCTAGGAGGTTGTAAAGTGTTTTCGCTCGACGATTCCATTCTTGGGTGGTTGGTTTGGCCCTTGTTCCTGTAACTCGAATCCTATCCCGGTATATCCCATTTTAATTTTACACAATTGTGAACCTTACGCCTTTTTTACTCTCTGAGCGAGGTTCTCGGGAATGAACAATCTTCGTAAACTAAATCACACCTGTATATGTTGACATTTAAGAGATATACAGTCAAGAAAATCAAGGGGTAATGGTGATATATATGCGGATTAGACACCAAAAATAAACACTCAATAAATGGCTACAATTTAAGGAATGTGTTTAGTGACGGCATCAGATTCCTAATTGATGGAGAAATGTCTGGTGGCAAGAAAAGCTGTTTCTAGTAAGTTGTCAAGTGTTTTCGCTCGACGATTCCATTCATGGGTGGTTGGTTTGTCCCTTGTTCCTGTAACTCGAATCCTAGCCCGGGATATCCTATTTTAATTTTACAACATTGTGAACCTTATGCCTTTTTTACTCTCTGATCGAGGTTCTCGGCATTGAAAAATTTTCGTAAACTAAATCACACGTGTATATGTTGACATTTAAGAGATATACAGTTAAGAAAATTAAGGGCAATTGTGATATATATGAGGATTAGACACCAAAAAAAACACTCAACAAATGGTTACAATTTAAGGAATGTGTTTAGTGACGGCATCAGATTCCTAATTGATGGAGAAAGGTCTGGTGGCAAGAAAAGCTGCTTCTAGGAGGTTGTCAAGTGTTTTCGCTCGACGATTCCATTCTTGGGTGGTTGGTTTGGCCATTGTTCCTGTAACTCGAATCCTAGGCCGGTATATCCCATTTTAATTTTACACCATTGTGAACCTTACGAATTTTTTATTCTCTGATCGAGGTTCCCGGCATTAAAAAATATTCGTAAACTAAATCAGATGTGTATATGTTGACATTTAAGAGATATACTGTCAAGAAAATAAAGGGCAATGATGATATATATGCGGATTAGACAAAAAAAACACTTAACAAATGGCTACAATTTAAGGAATGTGTTTAGTGGCGGCATCCGCGTCCTAATTGATGGAGAAAGGTCTGGTGGCAAGAAAAACTGCTTCTAGGAGGTTGTAAAGTGTTTTCGCTCGACGATTCCATTCTTGGGTGGTTGGTTTGTCCCTTGTTCCTGTAACTCGAATCCTAGCCCGGTATATCCCATTTTAATTTTACACCATTGTGAACCTTACGCCTTTTTTACTCTCTGATCGAGGTTCTCGGCATTGAAAAATTTTCGTAAACTAAATCACACGTGTATATGTTGACATTTAAGAGATATACAATCCAGAAAATCAAGAGCAATGGTGATATATATGCGGATTAGAAACAAAAAAAAACACTCAACAAATGGCTACAATTTAAGGAATGTGTTTAGTGACGGCATCAGATTCCTAATTGATGTAGAAATGTCTGGTGGCAAGAAAAGCTCTTTCTAGGAGGTTGTCAAGTGTTTTCGCTCGACGATTCCATTCTTGGGTGGTTGGTTTGTCCCTTGTTCCTGTAACTCGAATCCTAGCCCAGTATATCCTATTTTAATTTTACAACATTGTGAACATTATGCCTTTTTTACTCTATGATCGAGGTTCTCGGCATTGAAAACTCTTCGTAAACTAAATCACACGTGTATATGTTGACATTTAAGAGATATACAGTTATGAAAATTATGGGCAATGGTGATATATATGCGGATTAGACACAAAAAAAAAACACTCAATAAATGGTTACAATTTAAGGAATGTGTTTAGTGACGGCATCAGATTCCTAATTGATGGAGAAAGGTTTGGTGGCAAGAAAAGCTGCTTTTAGGAGGTTGTCAAGTGTTTTCGCTCGACGATTCCGTTCTTGGGTGGTTGGTTTGGCCCTTGTTCCTCTAACTCGAATCCTAGGCCAGTATATCCCATTTTAATTTTAAACCATTTTGAACCTTACGCCTTTTTTAATCTCTGATCGAATTTCTCGGCAATAAAAAATCTTCGTAAACTAAATCACACGTGTATATGTTGACATTTAAGACATATACAGTCAAGAAAACCAAGGGCAATGGTGATATATATGCGGATTAGACACCAAAAAAAACACTAAACAAATGGCTACAATTTAAGGAATGTGTTTAGTGACGGCATCCGCGTCCTAATTGATGGAGAAAGGTCTGGTGGCAAGAAAAGCTGCTTCTAAGAGGTTGTCAAGTGTTTTCGCTTGATAATTCCATTCCTGGGTGCTTGGTTTGGCCGTTGTTCTTGTAACTCGAATCCTAGCCCGGTATATCCCATTTTAATTTTACACCATTGTGAACCTTACGCCTTTTTAACTCTCCGATCGAGGTTCTCGGCATTGAAAAATCTTCGTAAACTAAATCACACGTGTATATGTTGACATTTAAGAGATATACAGTCAAGAAAAGCATGGCCAATGATGATATATATGCGGATTAGACACCAAAAAAATTACTCAACAAATGGCTACAATTTAAGGAATGTGTTTAGTGACGGCATCCGCGTCCGAATTGATGGAGAAAGGTCTAGTGGCAAGCAAAGCTGCTTCTAGGAGGTTGTAAAGTGTTTTCGCTCGACGATTCCATTCTTGGGTGGTTGGTTTGGTCCTTGTTCCTGTAACTCGAATCCTAGCCCGGTATATCCCATTTTAATTTTACACCATTGTGAACCTTACGCCTTTTTCACTCTCTGATCGAGGTTCTCGGCATTGAAAAATTTTCGTAAACTAAATCACACGTGTATATGTTGACATTTAAGAGATATACAGTCAAGAAAATCAAGGGCAATGGTGATATATATGAGGATTAGACACAAAAAAAAACACTCAACAAATGGCTACAATTTAAGGAATGTGTTTAGTGACGGCATCAGATTCCTAATTAATGGAGAAAGGTCTGGTGGCAAGAAAAGCTGCTTCTAGGAGGTTGTCAAGTGTTTTTGCTCGACGATTTCATTCTTGGGTGGTTGGTTTGGCCTTTGTTTCTGTAACTCGAATCCTAGCCCGGTATATCCCATTTTAATTTTACACCATTGTGAACCTTACGCGTTTTTTACTCTCTGGTCGTGGTTCTTGGCATTGAAATATCTTCGTAAACTAAATCACACGTGTATATGTTGATATTTAAGAGATATACAGTCAAGAAAATCAAGGCCAATGATGATATATATGCGGATTAGACACCAAAAAAATTACTCAACAAATGGCTACAATTTAAGGAATGTGTTTAGTGACGGCATCCGCGTCCTAATTGATGGAGAAAGGTCTAGTGGCAAGCAAAGCTGCTTCTAGGAGGTTGTAAAGTGTTTTCGCTCGACGATTCCATTCTTGGGTTGTTGGTTTGGCCCTTGTTCCTGTAACTCTAATCCTAGCCCGGTATATCCCATTTTAATTTTACACCATTGTGAACCTTACGCCTTTTTTACTCTCTGATTGAGGTTCTCGGCATTGAAAAATTTTCGTAAACTAAATCACACGTGTATATGTTGACATTTAAGAGATATACAGTCAAGAAAATCAAGGGCAATGGTGATATATATGAGGATTAGACACAAAAAAAAAACACTCAACAAATGGCTACAATTTAAGGAATGTGTTTAGTGACGGCATCAGATTCCTAATTGATGGAGAAAGGTCTGGTGGCAAGAAAAGCTGCTTCTAGGAGGTTGTCAAGTGTTTTTGCTCGACGATTTCATTCTTGGTTGGTTGGTTTGGCCTTTGTTTCTGTAACTCGAATCCTAGCCCGGTATATCCCATTTTAATTTTACACCATTGTGAACCTTACGCGTTTTTTACTCTCTGGTCATGGTTCTCGGCATTGAAAAATTTTCGTAAACTAAATCACACGTGTATATGTTGACATTTAAGAGATATACAGTCAAGAAAATCAAGGGTAATGGTGATATATATGAGGATTAGACACAAAAAAAAAACACTCAACAAATGGCTACAATTTAAGGAATGTGTTTAGTGACGGCATAAGATTCCTAATTGATGGAGAAAGGTCTGGTGGCAAGCAAAGCTGCTTCTAGGAGGTTGTAAAGTGTTTTCGCTCGACGATTCCATTCTTGGGTGGTTGGTTTGGCCCTTGTTCCTGTAACTCGAATCCTAGCCCGGTATATCCCATTTTAATTTTACACCATTGTGAACCTTACGCCTTTTTTACTCTCTGATCGAGGTTCTCGGCATTGAAAAATTTTCGTAAACTAAATCACACATGTATATGTTGACATTTAAGAGATATACAGTCAAGAAAATCAAGGGCAATGGTGATATATATGAGGATTAGACACAAAAAAAAAACACTCAACAAATGGCTACAATTTAAGGAATGTGTTTAGTGACGGCATCAGATTCCTAATTGATGGAGAAAGGTCTGGTGGCAAGAAAAGCTGCATCTAGGAGGTTGTCAAGTGTTTTTGCTCGACGATTTCATTCTTGGGTGGTTGGTTTGGCCTTTGTTTCTGTAACTCGAATCCTAGCCCCCGGTATATCCCATTTTAATTTTACACCATTGTGAACCTTACGCGTTTTTTACTCTCTGGTCGTGGTTCTCGGCATTGAAAAATTTTCGTAAACTAAATCACACGTGTATATGTTGACATTTAAGAGATATACAGTCAAGAAAATCAAGGGTAATGGTGATATATATGAGGATTAGACAAAAAAAAAAAAACACACAACAAATGGCTACAATTTAAGGACTGTGTTTAGTGACGGCATCAGATTCCTAATTGATGGAGAAAGGTCTGGTAGCAAGAAAAACTGCTTTTAGGAGGTTGTAAAGTGTTTTCGCTCGACGATTCCATTCTTGGGTGGTTGGTTTGGCCCTTGTTCCTGTAACTCGAATCCTAACCCGATATATCCCATTTTAATTTTTCACCATTGTGAACCTTACGCCTTTTTTACTCTCAGATCGAGGTTCTCGGCATTGAAAAATTTTAGTAATCTAAATCACACGTGTATATGTTGACATTTAGGAGATATACAGTCAAGAAAATCAAGGGCAATGGTGATATATATGCGGATTAGACACAAAAAAAAACACTCAACAAATGGCTACAATTTAAGGAATGTGTTTAGTGACGGCATCAGATTCCTAATTGATGGAGAAAGGTCTGGTGGCAAGAAAAGCTGCTTCTAGGAGGTTGTCAAGTGTTTTTGCTCGACGATTCCATTCTTGGGTGGTTGGTTTGGCCCTTGTTCATGTAACTCGAATCCTAGCCCGGTATATCCCATTTTAATTTTACACCATTGTGAACCTTACGCCTTTTTTACTCTCAGATCGAGGTTCTCGGCAATAAAAAATCTTCGTAAACTAAATCACACGTGTATATGTTGACATTTAAGAGATATACAGTCAAGAAAACCAAGGGCAATGATGATATATATGCGGATTAGACACAAAAAAAAACACTCAACAAATGGCTACAATTTAAGGAATGTGTTTAGTGACGGCATCCGCGTCCTAATTGATGGAGAAAGGTCTGGTGGTAAGAAAAGCTGCTTCTAGGAGGTTGTAAAGTGTTTTCGCTCGACGATTCCATTCTTGGGTTGTTGGTTTGGCCCTTGTTCCTGTAACTCGAATCCTAGCCCGGTATATCCCATTTTAATTTTACACCATTGTGAACCTTACGCCTTTTTTACTCTCCGATCGAGGTTCTCGGCATTGAAAATTTTTCGTAAACTAAATCACACGTGTATATGTTGACATTCAAGAGATATACAATCAAGAAAATCAAGGGCAATGGTCATATATATGCGGATTAGACACAAAAAAAAACACACACAACAAATGGCTACAATTTAAAGAATGTGTTTAGTGACGGCATCAGATTCCTAATTCATGGAGTAAGGTTTGGTGGCAAGAGAAGCTGCTTCTAGGAGGTTGTCAAGTGTTTTCGCTTTATAATTCCATTCTTGGGTGCTTGGTTTGGCCGTTGTTCTTGTAACTCGAATCCTAGCCCGGTATATCCCATTTTAATTTTACACAATTGTGAACCTTATGCCTTTTTTACTCTCTGATCGAGGTTCTCGGCATTCAAAAATCTTAGTAAACTAAATCACACATGTATATGTTGACATTTAAGAGATATACAGTCAAGAAAATCAAGGGCAATGATGATATATATGCGGATTAGACACAAAAAAAAAACACTCAACTATTGGCTACAATTTAAGGAATGTGTTTAGTGACGGCATCAGCGTCCTAATTGATGGAGAAAGGTTTGGTGGCAAGAAAAGCTGCTTCTAGGAGGTTGTAAAGTGTTATCACTCGACGATTCTATTCTTGAGTGGTTGGTTTGGCCCTTGTTCCTGTAACTCGAATCCTAGCCCTGTATATCCTATTTTAATTTTACTACATTGTGAACCTTATGCCTTTTTTACTCTCTGATCGAGGTTCTCGGCATTGAAATATCTTCGTAAACTAAATCACACTTGTATATGTTGACATTTAAGAGATATACAGTCAAGAAAATCAAGGCCAATGATGATATATATGCGGATTAGACACCAAAAAATTTACTCAACAAATGGCTACAATTTAAGGAATGTGTTTAGTGACGGCATCCGCGTCCTAATTGATGGAGAAAGGTCTAGTGGCAAGCAAAGCTGCTTCTAGTAAGTTGTCAAGTGTTTTCGCTCGACGATTCCATTCTTGGGTGGTTGGTTTGGCCCTTGTTCCTGTTACTCGAATCCTAGCCCGGTATATCCCATTTTAATTTTACACCATTGTGAACCTTACGCCTTTTTTACTCTCTGATCGAGGTTCTCGGCATTGAAAATTCTTCGTAAACTAAATCAAACGTGTATATGTTGACATTTAAGAGATATACTGTCAAGAAAATCAAGGGCAATGGTGATATATATGAGGATTAGACAAAAAAAAACACTCAACAAATGGCTACAATTTAAGGAATGTGTTTAGTGACGGCATCAGATTCCTAATTAATGGAGAAAGGTCTGGTGGCAAGAAAAGCTGCTTCTAGGACGTTGTCAAGTGTTTTTGCTCGACGATTTCATTCTTGGGTGGTTGGTTTGGCCTTTGTTTCTGTAACTCGAATCCTAGCCCGGTATATCCCATTTTAATTTTACACCATTGTGAACCTTACGCGTTTTTTACTCTCTGGTCGTGGTTCTCGGCATTGAAAAATTTTCGTAAACTAAATCACACGTGTATATGTTGACATTTAAGAGATATACAGTCAAGAAAATCAAGGGTAATGGTGATATATATGAGGATTAGACACAAAAAAAAAACACTCAACAAATGGCTACAATTTAAGGAATGTGTTTAGTGACGGCATCAGATTCCTAATTGATGGAGAAAGGTCTGGTGACAAGAAAAGCTGCTTCTAGGAGGTTGTAAAGTGTTTTCGCTCGACGATTCCATTCTTCGGTGGTTGGTTTGGCCCTTGTTCCTGTAACTCGAATCCTAGCCCGGTATATCCTATTTTAATTTTACTACATTGTGAACCTTATGCCTTTTTTGCTCTCTGATCGAGGTTCTCGGCATTGAAAAATCTTCGTAAACTAAATCAGACGTGTATATATTGACATTTAAGAGATATACAGTCAAGAAAATCAATGGAAATGATGATATATATGCGGATTAGACACCAAAAAAACACACAACAAATGGCTACAATTTAAGGACTGTGTTTAGTGACGGCATCAGATTCCTAATTGATGGAGAAAGGTCTGGTGGCAAGAAAAGCTGCTTTTAGGAGGTTGTAAAGTGTTTTCGCTCGACGATTTCATTCTTGGGTGGTTGGTTTGGCCCTTGTTCCTGTAACTCGAATTCTAGCCCGGTATATCCCATTTTAATTTTACACCATTGTGAACCTTACGCCTTTTTTACTCTCAGATCGAGGTTCTCGGCATTGAAAAATTTTCGTAAACTAAATCACACGTGTATATGTTGACATTTAAGAGATATACAGTCAAGAAAATCAAGGGCAATGGTGATATATATGCGGATTAGACACCAAAAAAAACACTCAACAAATGGCTACAATTTAAGGAATGTGTTTAGTGACGGCATCAGATTCCTAATTGATGGAGAAAGGTCTGGTGGCAAGAAAAGCTGCTTCTATGAGGTTGTCAAGTGTTTTTGCTCGACGATTCCATTCTTGGGTGGTTGGTTTGGCCCTTGTTCATGTAACTCGAATCCTAGCCCGGTATATCCCATTTTAATTTTACACCATTGTGAACCTTACGCCTTTTTTACTCTCAGATCGAGGTTCTCGGCATTGAAAAATTTTCGTAAACTAAATCACACGTGTATATGTTGACATTCAAGAGATATACAATCAAGAAAAACAAGGGCAATGGTGATATATATGCGGATTAGACACAAAAAAAAACACACAACAAATGGCTACAATTTAAGGAATGTGTTTAGTGACGGCATCAGATTCCTAATTCAAGGAGTAAGGTTTGGTGGCAAGAGAAGCTGCTTCTAGGAGGTTGTAAAGTGTTATCACTCGACGATTCTATTCTTGAGTGGTTAGTTTGGCCCTTGTTCCTGTAACTCGAATCCTAGCCCTGTATATCCTATTTTAATTTTACTACATTGTGAACCTTATGCCTTTTTTACTCTCTGATCGAGGTTCTCGGCATTGAAATATCTTCGTAAACTAAATCACACTTGTATATGTTGCCATTTAAGAGATATACAGTCAAGAAAATCAAGGCCAATGATGATATATATGCGGATTAGACACCAAAAAAATTACTCAACAAATGGCTACAATTTAAGGAATGTGTTTAGTGACGGCATCCGCGTCCTAATTGATGGAGAAAGGTCTAGTGGCAAGCAAAGCTGCTTCTAGGAGGTTGTAAAGTGTTTTCGCTCGATGATTCCATCCTTGGGTGGTTGGTTTGGCCCTTGTTCCTGTTACTCGAATCCTAGCCCGGTATATCCCATTTTAATTTTACACCATTGTGAACCTTACGCCTTTTTTACTCTCTGATCGAGGTTCTCGGCATTGAAAAATTTTCGTAAACTAAATCACACGTGTATATGTTGACATTTAAGAGAAATACAGTCAAGAAAATCAAGGGCAATGGTGATATATATGAGGATTAGACAAAAAAAAAACACTCAACAAATGGCTACAATTTAAGGAATGTGTTTAGTGACGGCATCAGATTCCTAATTGATGGAGAAAGGTCTAGTGGCAAGAAAAGCTGCTTCTAGGACGTTGTCAAGTGTTTTTGCTCGACGATTTCATTCTTGGGTGGTTGGTTTGGCCTTTGTTTCTGTAACTCGAATCCTAGCCCGGTATATCCCATTTTAATTTTACACCATTGTGAACCATACGCGTTTTTTACTCTCTGGTCGTGGTTCTCGGCATTGAAAAATTTTCGTAAACTAAATCACACGTGTATATGTTGACATTTAAGAGATATACAGTCAAGAAAATCAAGGGTAATGGTGATATATATGAGGATTAGACACAAAAAAAACACTCAACAAATGGCTACAATTTAAGGAATGTGTTTAGTGACGGCAACAGATTCCTAATTGATGGAGAAAGGTCTGGTGACAAGAAAAGCTGCTTCTAGGAGGTTGTAAAGTGTTTTCGCTCGACGATTCCATTCTTGGGTGGTTGGTTTGGCCCTTGTTCCTGTAACTCGAATCCTAGCCCGGTATATCCTATTTTAATTTTACTACATTGTGAACCTTATGCCTTTTTTGCTCTCTGATCGAGGTTCTCGGCATTGAAAAATCTTCGTAAACTAAATCACACGTGTATATATTGACATTTAAGAGATATACAGTCAAGAAAATCAATGGCAATGATGATATATATGCGGATTAGACACCAAAAAAAACACACAACAAATGGCTACAATTTAAGGACTGTGTTTAGTGACGGCAACAGATTCCTAAATGATGGAGAAAGGTCTGGTGGCAAGAAAAGCTGCTTTTAGGAGGTTGTAAAGTGTTTTCGCTCGACGATTTCATTCTTGGGTGGTTGGTTTGGCCCTTGTTCCTGTAACTCGAATTCTATCCCGGTATATCCCCTTTTAATTTTACACCATTGTGAACCTTACGCCTTTTTTACTCTCAGATCGAGGTTCTCGGCATTGAAAAATTTTCGTAAACTAAATCACACGTGTATATGTTGACATTTAAGAGATATACAGTCAAGAAAATCAAGGGCAATGGCGATATATATGCGGATTAGACACCAAAAAAAACACTCAACAAATGGCTACAATTTAAGGAATGTGTTTAGTGACGGCATCAGATTCCTAATTGATGGAGAAAGGTCTGGTGGCAAGAAAAGCTGCTTCTAGGAGGTTGTCAAGTGTTTTTGCTCGACGATTCCATTCTTGGGTGGTTGGTTTGGCCCTTGTTCATGTAACTCGAATCCTAGCCCGGTATATCCCATTTTAATTTTACACCATTGTGAACCTTACGCCTTTTTTACTCTCAGATCGAGGTTCTCGGCATTGAAAAATTTTCGTAAACTAAATCACACGTGTATATGTTGACAATCAAGAGATATACAATCAAGAAAATCAAGGGCAATGGTGATATATATGCGGATTAGACACAAAAAAAAAAAACACACAACAAATGGCTACAATTTAAAGAATGTGTTTAGTGACGGCATCAGATTCCTAATTCATGGAGTAAGGTTTGGTGGCAAGAGAAGCTGCTTCTAGGAGGTTGTCAAGTGTTTTCGCTTGATAATTCCATTCTTGGGTGCTTGGTTTGGCTGTTGTTCTTGTAACTCGAATCCTAGCCCGGTATATCCCATTTTAATTTTACACAATTGTGAACCTTATGCCTTTTTTACTCTCTGATCGAGGTTCTCGGCATTCAAAAATCTTAGTAAACTAAATCACACATGTATATGTAGACATTTAAGAGATATACAGTCAAGAAAATCAAGGGCAATGATGATATATATGCGGATTAGACACAAAAAAAAACACTCAACAATTGGCTACAATTTAAGGAATGTGTTTAGTGACGGCATCAGCGTCCTAATTGATGGAGAAAGGTTTGGTGGCAAGAAAAGCTGCTTCTAGGAGGTTGTAAAGTGTTATCACTCGACGATTCTATTCTTGAGTGGTTGGTTTGGCCCTTGTTCCTGTAACTCGAATCCTGGCCCTGTATATCCTATTTTAATTTTACTACATTGTGAACCTTATGCCTTTTTTACACTCTGATCGAGGTTCTCGGCATTGAAATATCTTCGTAAACTAAATCACACTTGTATATGTTGACATTTAAGAGATATACAGTCAAGAAAATCAAGGCCAATGATGATATATATGCGGATTAGACACCAAAAAAATTACTCAACAAATGGCTACAATTTAAGGAATGTGTTTAGTGACGGCATCCGCGTCCTAATTGATGGAGAAAGGTCTAGTGGCAAGCAAAGCTGCTTCTAGGAGGTTGTAAAGTGTTTTCGCTCGACGATTCCATTCTTGGGTGGTTGGTTTGGCCCTTGTTCCTGTTACTCGAATCCTAGCCCGGTATATCCCATTTTAATTTTACACCATTGTGAACCTTACGCCTTTTTTACTCTCTGATCGAGGTTCTCGGCATTGAAAAATTTTCGTAAACTAAATCACACGTGTATATGTTGACATTTAAGAGAAATACAGTCAAGAAAATCAAGGGCAATGGTGATATATATGAGGATTAGACAAAAAAAAAACACTCAACAAATGGCTACAATTTAAGGAATGTGTTTAGTGACGGCATCAGATTCCTAATTGATGGAGAAAGGTCTGGTGGCAAGAAAAGCTGCTTCTAGGACGTTGTCAAGTGTTTTTGCTCGACGATTTCATTCTTGGGTGGTTGGTTTGGCCTTTGTTTCTGTAACTCGAATCCTAGCCCGGTATATCCCATTTTAATTTTACACCATTGTGAACCTTACGCGTTTTTTACTCTCTGGTCGTGGTTCTCGGCATTGAAAAATTTTCGTAAACTAAATCACACGTGTATATGTTGACATTTAAGAGATATACAGTCAAGAAAATCAAGGGTAATGGTGATATATATGAGGATTAGACACAAAAAAAACACTCAACAAATGGCTACAATTTAAGGAATGTGTTTAGTGACGGCATCAGATTCCTAATTGATGGAGAAAGGTCTGGTGACAAGAAAAGCTGCTTCTAGGAGGTTGTAAAGTGTTTTCGCTCGACGATTCCATTCTTGGGTGGTTGGTTTGGCCTTTGTTCCTGTAACTCGAATCCTAGCCCGGTATATCCTATTTTAATTTTACTACATTGTGAACCTTATGCCTTTTTTGCTCTCTGATCGAGGTTCTCGGCATTGAAAAATCTTCGTAAACTAAATCACACGTGTATATATTGACATTTAAGAGATATACAGTCAAGAAAATCAATGGCAATGATGATATATATGCGGATTAGACACCAAAAAAAACACACAACAAATGGTTACAATTTAAGGACTGTGTTTAGTGACGGCATCAGATTCCTAATTGATGGAGAAAGGTCTGGTGGCAAGAAAAGCTGCTTTTAGGAGGTTGTAAAGTGTTTTCGCTCGACGATTTCATTCTTGGGTGGTTGGTTTGGCCCTTGTTCCTGTAACTCGAATTCTAGCCCGGTATATCCCCTTTTAATTTTACACCATTGTGAACCTTACGCCTTTTTTACTCTCAGATCGAGGTTCTCGGCATTGAAAAATTTTCGTAAACTAAATCACACGTGTATATGTTGACATTTAAGAGATATACAGTCAAGAAAATCAAGGGCAATGGTGATATATATGCGGATTAGACACAAAAAAAAAACACTCAACAAATGGCTACAATTTAAGGAATGTGTTTAGTGACGGCATCAGATTCCTAATTGATGGAGAAACGTCTGGTGGCAAGAAAAGCTGCTTCTAGGAGGTTGTCAAGTGTTTTTGCTCGACGATTCCATTCTTGGGTGGTTGGTTTGGCCCTTGTTCATGTAACTCGAATCCTAGCCCGGTATATCCCATTTTAATTTTACACCATTGTGAACCTTACGCCTTTTTTACTCTCAGATTGAGGTTCTCGGCATTGAAAAATTTTCGTAAACTAAATCACACGTGTATATGTTGACATTCAAGAGATATACAATCAAGAAAATCAAGGGCAATGGTGATATATATGCGGATTAGACACAAAAAAAAACACACAACAAATGGCTACAATTTAAAGAATGTGTTTAGTGACGGCATCAGATTCCTAATTCATGGAGTAAGGTTTGGTGGCAAGAGAAGCTGCTTCTAGGAGGTTGTCAAGTATTTTCGCTTGATAATTCCATTCTTGGGTGCTTGGTTTGGCTGTTGTTCTTGTAACTCGAATCCTAGCCCGGTATATCCCATTTTAATTTTACACAATTGTGAACCTTATGCCTTTTTTACTCTCTGATCGAGGTTCTCGGCATTCAAAAATCTTTGTAAACTAAATCACACATGTATATGTAGACATTTAAGAGATATACAGTCAAGAAAATCAAGGGCAATGATGATATATATGCGGATTAGACACAAAAAAAAAACACTCAACATTTGGCTACAATTTAAGGAATGTGTTTAGTGACGGCATCAGCGTCCTAATTGATGGAGAAAGGTTTGGTGGCAAGAAAAGCTGCTTCTAGGAGGTTGTAAAGTGTTATCACTCGACGATTCTATTCTTGAGTGGTTGGTTTGGCCCTTGTTCCTGTAACTCGAATCCTAGCCCTGTATATCCTATTTTAATTTTACTACATTGTGAACCTTATGCCTTTTTTACTCTCTGATCTCGGTTCTCGGCATTGAAATATCTTCGTAAACTAAATCACACTTGTATATGTTGACATTTAAGAGATATACAGTCAAGAAAATCAAGGCCAATGATGATATATATGCGGATTAGACACCAAAAAAATTACTCAACAAATGGCTACAATTTAAGGAATCTGTTTAGTGACGGCATCCGCGTCCTAATTGATGGAGAAAGGTCTAGTGGCAAGCAAAGCTGCTTCTAGGAGGTTGTAAAGTGTTTTCGCTCGACGATTCCATTCTTGGGTGGTTGGTTTGGCCCTTGTTCCTGTTACTCGAATCCTAGCCCGGTATATCCCATTTTAATTTTACACCATTGTGAACCTTACGCCTTTTTTACTCTCTGATCGAGGTTCTCGGCATTGAAAAATTTTCGTAAACTAAATCACACGTGTATATGTTGACATTAAAGAGAAATACAGTCAAGAAAATCAAGGGCAATGGTGATATATATGAGGATTAGACAAAAAAAAAACACTCAACAAATGGCTACAATTTAAGGAATGTGTTTAGTGACGGCATCAGATTCCTAATTGATGGAGAAAGGTCTGGTGGCAAGAAAAGCTGCTTCTAGGACGTTGTCAAGTGTTTTTGCTCGACGATTTCATTCTTGGGTGGTTGGTTTGGCCTTTGTTTCTGTAACTCGAATCCTAGCCCGGTATATCTCATTTTAATTTTACACCATTGTGAACCTTACGCGTTTTTTACTCTCTGGTCGTGGTTCTCGGCATTGAAAAATTTTCGTAAACTAAATCACACGTGTATATGTTGACATTTAAGAGATATACAGTCAAGAAAATCAAGGGTAATGGTGATATATATGAGGATTAGACACAAAAAAAAACACTCAACAAATGGCTACAATTTAAGGAATGTGTTTAGTGACGGCATCAGATTCCTAATTGATGGAGAAAGGTCTGGTGACAAGAAAAGCTGCTTCTAGGAGGTTGTAAAGTGTTTTCGCTCGACGATTCCATTCTTGGGTGGTTGGTTTGGCCCTTGTTCCTGTAACTCGAATCCTAGCCCGGTATATCCTATTTTAATTTTACTACATTGTGAACCTTATGCCTTTTTTGCTCTCTGATCGAGGTTCTCGGCATTGAAAAATCTTCGTAAACTAAATCACACGTGTATATATTGACATTTAAGAGATATACAGTCAAGAAAATCAATGGCAATGATGATATATATGCGGATTAGACACCAAAAAAAACACACAACAAATGGCTACAATTTAAGGACTGTGTTTAGTGACGGCATCAGATTCCTAATTGATGGAGAAAGGTCTGGTGGCAAGAAAAGCTGCTTTTAGGAGGTTGTAAAGTGTTTTCGCTCGACGATTTCATTCTTGGGTGGTTGGTTTGGCCCTTGTTCCTGTAACTCGAATTCTAGCCCGGTATATCCCATTTTAATTTTACACCATTGTGAACCTTACGCCTTTTTTACTCTCAGATCGAGGTTCTCGGCATTGAAAAATTTTTGTAAACTAAATCACACGTGTATATGTTGACATTTAAGAGATATACAGTCAAGAAAATCAAGGGCAATGGTGATATATATGCGGATTAGACACCAAAAAAAACACTCAACAAATGGCTACAATTTAAGGAATGTGTTTAGTGACGGCATCAGATTCCTAATTGATGGAGAAAGGTCTGGTGGCAAGAAAAGCTGCTTCTAGGAGGTTGTCAAGTGTTTTTGCTCGACGATTCCATTCTTGGGTGGTTGGTTTGGCCCTTGTTCATGTAACTCGAATCCTAGCCCGGTATATCCCATTTTAATTTTACACAATTGTGAACCTTATGCCTTTTTTACTCTCTGATCGAGGTTCTCGGCATTCAAAAATCTTAGTAAACTAAATCACACATGTATATGTAGACATTTAAGAGATATACAGTCAAGAAAATCAAGGGCAATGATGATATATATGCGGATTAGACACAAAAAAAAACACTCAACAATTGGCTACAATTTAAGGAATGTGTTTAGTGACGGCATCAGCGTCCTAATTGATGGAGAAAGGTCTGGTGGCAAGAAAAGCTGCTTCTAGGAGGTTGTAAAGTGTTATCACTCGACGATTCTATTCTTGAGTGGTTGGTTTGGCCCTTGTTCCTGTAACTCGAATCCTAGCCCTGTATATCCTATTTTAATTTTACTACATTGTGAACCTTATGCCTTTTTTACTCTCTGATCGAGGTTCTCGGCATTGAAATATCTTCGTAAACTAAATCACACGTGTATATGTTGACATTTAAGAGATATACAGTCAAGAAAATCAATGGCAATGATGATATATATGCGGATTAGACACCAAAAAAAACACACAACAAATGGCTACAATTTAAGGACTGTGTTTAGTGACGGCATCAGATTCCTAATTGATGGAGAAAGGTCTGGTGGCAAGAAAAGCTGCTTTTAGGAGGTTGTAAAGTGTTTTCGCTCGACGATTTCATTCTTGGGTGGTTGGTTTGGCCCTTGTTCCTGTAACTCGAATTCTAGCCCGGTATATCCCATTTTAATTTTACACCATTGTGAACCTTACGCCTTTTTTACTCTCAGATCGAGGTTCTCGGCATTGAAAAATTTTTGTAAACTAAATCACACGTGTATATGTTGACATTTAAGAGATATACAGTCAAGAAAATCAAGGGCAATGGTGATATATATGCGGATTAGACACCAAAAAAAACACTCAACAAATGGCTACAATTTAAGGAATGTGTTTAGTGACGGCATCAGATTCCTAATTGATGGAGAAAGGTCTGGTGGCAAGAAAAGCTGCTTCTAGGAGGTTGTCAAGTGTTTTTGCTCGACGATTCCATTCTTGGGTGGTTGGTTTGGCCCTTGTTCATGTAACTCGAATCCTAGCCCGGTATATCCCATTTTAATTTTACACAATTGTGAACCTTATGCCTTTTTTACTCTCTGATCGAGGTTCTCGGCATTCAAAAATCTTAGTAAACTAAATCACACATGTATATGTAGACATTTAAGAGATATACAGTCAAGAAAATCAAGGGCAATGATGATATATATGCGGATTAGACACAAAAAAAAACACTCAACAATTGGCTACAATTTAAGGAATGTGTTTAGTGACGGCATCAGCGTCCTAATTGATGGAGAAAGGTCTGGTGGCAAGAAAAGCTGCTTCTAGGAGGTTGTAAAGTGTTATCACTCGACGATTCTATTCTTGAGTTCTTGGTTTGGCCCTTGTTCCTGTAACTCGAATCCTAGCCCTGTATATCCTATTTTAATTTTACTACATTGTGAACCTTATGCCTTTTTTACTCTCTGATCGAGGTTCTCGGCATTGAAATATCTTCGTAAACTAAATCACACGTGTATATGTTGACATTTAAGAGATATACAGTCAAGAAAATCAAGGCCAATGATGATATATATGCGGATTAGACACCAAAAAAATTACTCAACAAATGGCTACAATTTAAGGAATGTGTTTAGTGACGGCATCCGCGTCCTAATTGATGGAGAAAGGTCTAGTGGCAAGCAAAGCTGCTTCTAGGAGGTTGTAAAGTGTTTTCGCTCGAGGATTCCATTCTTGGGTGGTCAGAATCAGGGCACTGGTCATATTCGTATCAGAATCAGCAAGGTCAGGGTCAGCAGTTCCAGCAATACAATCAACCTTACCAGCAGCGTCCATATTCGTTTCAGAATCAGGGCACTGGGAACAGTTCCCAGCAGCAGGCCCCTCAGTCTAGTTCCAAGCTGGAGGATATGATGGCTCAGCTTCTTACTAGCTCCTCGAGTGTGAATCAGTTGGCTGAAAAACGCTATCAGCAGAGCGAGGATCGTTTTCTCTCTCATGAGGGGGAAATGAGGAGTCACAAGGCCTCGATTCAGAATATAAAGAATCAGGTTGGTCAGCTGGCACAGATGATGTCAAAAAGGCCCTAGGGTGGTCTTCCGGGCAATACAGAACCAAACCCGGGTGGACATATGAATGCGATCATGACCAGGAGTGGAAAAACTACCGGACCCGTCATATCGGACTCATCACCGATCACTGAAGCGGTCCCGACTGACACACCGGGCGAGGTGCAAGCCAGGCTACGCCCAGCAAGTACAGCACAAGTCCAGGAGCCGGTCAAAGATTATAGTCCTCCAGTACCTTATCCAGGCAGGCTGAAGAAGCAGAAGAATGAAGAACAATACGGTAAGTTCCTTGAGTTGTTTAAGCAACTACACATCAATATACCGTTTGTTGAAGCCTTGGCCCAGATGCCAAAGTATGCGAAATTCCTTAAGGATATCCTCTCGAATAAACAGAAGCTCGAGGATATTTCATGTGTGGTGATGAATGAAACTTGTTCTGCCGTTCTACAAAACCGTCTGCCCATGAAAATGGGAGATCCGGGTAGTTTTACGCTCCCGTGTTTGATTGGAAACATGTCTGTTAGCCATGCATTGGCTGACTTGGGAGCGAGTATCAACCTTATGCCATATAAGGTTTTTACTAGGATGAGCATTCGGTTGGCAGACCGTTCAATCAAGCATCCACGTGGATTTGTGGAAAACATGCTTGTAAAAATCGATAAATTTGTTTTCCCCGTGGATTTTGTTATTCTTGACATGGACGAGGATTCAGGAGTACCTTTGATACTTGGACGCCCTTTCCTCAATACAGCGAGGAC
Organism: Helianthus tuberosus; assembly: GCA_030545235.1. Taxonomy (NCBI): domain Eukaryota; kingdom Viridiplantae; phylum Streptophyta; class Magnoliopsida; order Asterales; family Asteraceae; genus Helianthus; species Helianthus tuberosus. Next base: position 3,181,983 of record JARYGA010060172.1, read on the forward strand.
GATTGTTGATGTGGCAGCTGGCCAAATCACGCTCCGAGTGAATGATGAGCACGTGACATTCGATATCAAAAGATCGATGCAGCATCCGCAATGTCACGATGACAAGCTTTATTACGTCGACATTGTCGATGCATGTGTGTGCTCTCATTTTCAAGGTACTGTTGACGAGATTGATTCGGACACACGTCTGTCGTGTGGGGACCTGATTGGCATTACGCAGGAGGGCCACGATTTAGAGCAGCCAGTCTATCAGATTGGTGACGATGGTTCCCAGAGTCCGGAGAGATTTCTTGAAATTGTCCATGTAGAAGAAGAGAAAGCAAAACCGTCGGTTGAAGATCCACCGTCTTTGGAGTTGAAAGAACTCCCGCCACATCTCGAGTATGCATTTCTTGACGAGGAGCGTCGCTTACCGGTCATAATTTCGGCATCATTGGAAAAGGTTGAGAAGACTCAGCTTCTTGAGGTTCTAAGACTTCATAAGAGAGCCATTGCATGGAAAATCATGGATATAAAAGGCATCAATCCTTCTTTTTGTACTCACAAGATTCTGATGGAAGACGAGTACAAGCCATGTGCACAGCATCAGAGGCGTTTAAATCCAAATATGCAGGACGTGGTGAAGAAGGAGGTGATTAAGTTGTTGGATGCCGGGATGATATATCCTATTTCGGACTCTGTGTGGGTGAGTCCAGTGCAGGTTGTACCCATGAAAGGTGGTATGAATGTAGTCTCAAATGATAGGAATGAACTAATTCCTACCCGTACCGTCACTGGGTGGCGAGTTTGCATTGACTACCGCAAACTCAACGATGCTACTCGGAAGGATCACTTCCCGCTTCCATTCACCGATCAGATGTTGGAACGTCTGTCGGGGAAGTTGTATTACTGTTTCCTGGACGGGTTCTCTGGGTACTTTCAGATTCCTATTGCTCCTGAGGATCAGGAGAAGACTACCTTTACCTGCCCCTTCGGCACCTTCGCCTACAGGCGGATGCCTTTTGGGTTGTGTAATGCACTAGCGACCTTCCAGAGATGCATGGTTGCAATTTTCCATGACATGATCGAGGATTCCATGGAGGTTTTCATGGATGATTTTTCGGTATTTGGGGATTCCTTCGATCATTGCTTGGAAAATTTGAGAAAGATGTTGAAGAGATGCGAGGAGACAAATCTGGTCCTGAACTGGGAAAAGTGCCACTTCATGGTGAAGGAGGGCATAGTTCTGGGACATAAGATTTCTCGTGCGGGTATGGAAGTCGATCCAGCTAAAGTTGACGTTATTTCACGACTTCCGCCTCCCACCTCTGTGAGAGCGATACGGAGCTTTCTTGGTCATGCAAGGTTCTACAGGCGATTCATAAAGGACTTTTCAAAGATCGCTAGGCCTATGACCCGTTTGTTGGAGAAAATGTCGTTCACCAGTCTGCTGGAATGAGATCGGCGAGGCTCAACTTACTGGACTTGCCCTCATTTTAGAGACAACTGACAAGATTAAGAAAGTTCGTGATAACCTTCAGACAGCTAGAAGCCGTCAGAAGAGTTACGCGGATCCAAAACGCAAACCCTTGGAATTTCAAGTCGGTGATCGAGTATTACTTAAGGTCTCACCTTGGAAAGGTGTGATCAGATTTGGAAAGAAAGGAAAACTTGCACCTAGATACGTTGGACCATTCAAGATCGTCGAAAGAATCGGAAAGGTAGCCTACAGACTTGAGTTACCTCCTGAACTTGGAAATGTTCATCCAACTTTTCACGTATCCAATCTCAAGAGGTGTTTAGCTGATGAGAACCTCCACATACCGCTTGACGAAATTCGTGTTGGCAAAACACTGAAATTTGTTGAGAAGCCTGTGGAAATCATGGAACGTGAAGTCAAGTGGCTTTAACGAAAGCGCATTCCTTTGGTCAAAGTTCGCTGGGAAGCAAAACGTGGACCCAAGTTTACTTGGGAACGCGAAGATCAAATGAAAGCGAAATATCCACATATTTTCCCACGAGTTTCCTCTAAATAAATTTCGGGACGAAATTTCCACAAGTAGGGGAGACTGTAACATCCGTGCTTGTAATCATTTTGAACAGTTCTATTATCAATAAAACAATGTTATTTGATCCCAATGTTTGTTTGGTTGTGTTTTACATTTTTCATGTTTTAACTTTTATGTAATTTCAAACTCTACATCACTTTCTGGAGAGTTATACGCAAACTGGTGCGTAAACGTACTTAGTTTAACGCGACAAATACTCCGGAACATCAACATATACTTAACATACCTTAAATAACCTTTACATAACTTAGAAATAAGTTTTGAAGGCTTTGGTATGGCAAAAACAAGTTAATTCGACTACAGGGACTAAACTTGACAAACTGCGAAAGTATGCCAATTTGAACTGTAACGAACATTCCGGAACATGACCATAAGTTAAACACACCTTAAATATCCTTTACCTAGCTTAGAAATAGGCTTTGAGGGGTTTGGTGTGCTAAAATAAACTTTTGGGTCATTCAGGGACTAAAAGTGTCAAAAAGTGCACAAGTTTGCACTTTCGCGCATAACTCACGTTCTGAATACATCCGGACATCCAAAAATTTATGTAAGCACTAAAATATTTTATTTTAGTGTTTGGCATAAGAAAATCCATTCGTTGCGTCATTTGGATCGTTTTTCGCGCCTATGCGAATTCCGTCGTAATTAAGCGAACATCGCGTTCGTACGACCAAACGAACCAACATCCGACATATTTTTAAGCATGTTTCATGTCCACAATGTTTAGACATCATTTTAGGGCCTTAAAGTTGGCCTTACGGGCCTTAGAAGTGTCGGAAATGGCCTTAAACACGTGCAGGGGCTGAAACTGTAACATTTGAAACTTGTTTTCTGATCAGAAGGGCCAGGCGGCCCGCCTACGCTTCTGGTGATCCTGAAGCGGGCCGCGTACACCTCCCAGATCAGATAAGATTGAACAGTCAGCTGTTTCCAGCTGTTTAATCCTCAACCACATGCTCACACTTGACCTTTCAGCTGATTAAGAGCCATTTTTAGGCACCATAACTTTCCAACACATGTACGGGTAGGATTCGAGCACGGTTTCCATGAAACGATCTTAACGGTTACCCAAAAACTATAAATAACCCACCCCCCATTACTTCAAACTCACTAGAATCTGATCTAAAAGACTCTAAGTTGGAACCATTGTTTCATACCTGAGTTATTTGGATCTAGATTAGCATTCGGGGACCCTTCGTAAGTATTCTTTCGTTCTTTTATTGCTTTTCGAGTCTTTTCGAGTCTGAAAGTCAAACTTTGTTTGACTTTCTGCGTTGACCAGTTTATGGTCAATGCGAAGTTCGTATGAACTTCGCAACGTGATTGTGATCACGATGGTTATAGTCCCTTGGGACTATGCCTACTGATTACCACGTTGTCTAGGGTCGTAAGGTAAGCGATCTAATAAATCGCTTATACTTTCGAACCCGACCCATTTGGTCGATCATTAGTATCCGACCAAACACCTTAGGTGACCATAGTATATAGGGAATAACCTTCCGAGGTTATACCTTATGGTCACATCGTTTGAGTAGTTGTATGATAGGTAGTTTATATGCCTTAGGTAAATTACCAGAATACCCTTTTCATGTATAATTGGTAATTAAGCATATGTAACCTAAACTTTTGTCACATAACTGATTATGTAACATGTTTAGGCATATAACACTTGTCATAGGGCTAGTTAGGCGGTCCAAACGCGTTTCACGCGAACGACGCGTTAAAGTAGCATAAGCTACCTAAACGGGTCGTAATGGGTCACAAACACTTAGGTTAAGTTTTGTTTTAGTATGTGGGCTTTGTTAAACCATATTACATGAGTTCTCATACTCATTTGGTTTACGAACCCTCATTCTATCCGATCTTCCGATTTAGGTCCGGTTTATTAACATAGTTACCTATATTAGGTGCCGTTTGATTCCGTGATCTCTAGCATTGCTTGGTGGTTATCTTAGGACTTCTGAGCAATCTCAAGTGAGTACATAGACCCCTCTTTTACTGTTTTCAAACTGTTTTGGGGTGGAACACATGTGCCTACTTGTTACTTTCCTGCTTTCCTGTTTTCACATCATATACCTACTATGTTTTGTTAGTACATTATAGTACATGATTTCAGTACATTTCATGCTATGTATGCCCATTGTGTGCGTATTTAGTACATCGTTTTACATTACATTTCATGCTATGTATGTCCATTGTGTGCATACTTAGTACATTGTTTTACTTTACATTTCTGCTATGTATGTTGACTGATAGCATGCTAGCACATTGATTTACATGACTTTCTGCTTTGTATGTTAACTTAGCATACTTAGTACATTGTTTTCATATAACATGTTCACTTTTGCTATGACATTTGGTTTGAACAAACGAGACTATTATACGTTCATTAACATTAGCTACGCCGCTCGGTAGTAAGTACTGGTACCATAGGACTTGACAAATCCCATTCCTGACATCCCGGGTTTGTTTGGATGTAAGGAATGACTGAATCCGAAAACATTTCTTTTAATAACCTTGACTGAAAGGGTTATCCGACTGTCTCAAGGCTTGAATGTATGCGTTAACTTACCACATAAATGTTTGTATCAATGTAACATGCATTACTTTGCAAAACGTAACTTTTTGATATATTCAAAATACTTTGTTTTGTACATTTCTACATTTGGACTATGCGACAATACTTTACTTACAATACATAACATTTGATACACATACTTGACTACTGTTGGACTTATAAACATTTGACATGGTTTATACAAGGACTTTTGACTATTGGTTTAAACATAGACTTTATACATTGGTGGTTTATTTAAGTGGTTTATGTAACGAGACGGGTGTAATATGATACAAGCATGGTGGATACGCCGCTAGTACTTCCTATATATAAGTGTTTGTATGATATTACATATCGTAGCGTTATTTGAATCATTTCAGTTTGAGACATATAACATTTTATACAAATAACATACTTTTCACTAGACATTGTTTTTACAAAACAACTTATTTTATACAACTCATTTTACATGGTTATTCATTTAACCATACCTTATTCTTTTACTTATACATATCATCTAAACTTATTGTTTTTCAAGCGAATTACAAAACAAAACAAATTACAAGGTTCATGACTAAACATTTTCTTAAACTCAAGTCATGAATCTTATTTTCACAAACCTATGTATCTCACAGGCATTTTTATGCTGACGTACCTATTTTCACATGTGTTTTCAGGAGCTTTTCCGTAGGATGATGATCGTGACACTAGGGCGGACTTATGCCTTAGAGACTTAAAATGAAGAAAGACTTAGTTTAATCATGTTATAAACTCTTTATTTCCTGTATTGACAATGTAACACGCTTGTTGATAAATAAAATACAACTTTGAATGCCATGGTTATGAAACAATTAATTCTGTTACAACACTCCCCGACGTTTTCCGCCACGTCTTGTATGTTGTACGTGGTCGGGGTGTGACATTAACCCATTTCGGCTTATACCGTAGGGTGTCTTATAGCTTTAACTTATGTTTGTCGACACGCGACTAAATGATCATTTTATCCCTATCCTTATCATTTGTTACCCTATAAGGTAACTCTGAGTTTTACCCCTCGAATCATTATTTTACGGCAAAGACTATTATAGAGTCAAATGACTAAGGATTCACATCTTTCGCTTTTGTATACTCATTCTAAGTATTTAATTATGCATACTATTCTTTTCCGAACAACCTTTATGGGTCGTTCGCTCGATTTAGCTTACGAGAGCATTTTGGTCCATTTAGTCCTTTCATTAATATAAAGGACTTTTAAAAGCATTGTCGACCCAAAAGCCCTGTTTTAAACTATGCATTTGATTCGAAAAGTCATTAAGTTTTCAAAACACAACGATCATCATATGAATCATTCGGTTTGCTTAGTAAAGTAACCAAATGTCTATATGACTGCATTTAACTATCAAGGAGCCTCTAGTTCCTATTGAGTAGTTAATCTATATTATACATACCTGATTCGGATCAATATATTGACCCTTTTCAATACCTTGCATCCAAAATATGCTAATTCGTAGCATTTTAAATCCATATACCATTATTATCCTGTAAGCATAAGACTTGGCAAGTACTTATTAGTCGTCATTTGTCAATTGGCGCTAAAATGTCACCCTTTGACCCATTTGGTCTAAACGACCAAACAACTTGCGTTTGTATTTGGGATGACATATATATATATATATATATATATATATATCTACTGTTTCGTTATTTAACCCATTTCGGCTTATACCATAGGGTGTCTTATAGCTTTAACTTATGTTTGTCGACACGCGACTAAATGATCATTTTATCCCTATCCTTGCATTTTCATCAATTCTTGGCTATATTACCATTTACCCATGTTTACCATTAATCATGGTTTTTATCAATTTTATATATGTTCCGACTCGTATCAATCGAGTCGGATTCCATATTTCCAATATTATCATTATCGAGTTTATAGCTTATAGAATAATTAAGTATTCTACAAAAAGGTGTAAGTTTTACTTACCTTGCATCCGCTTATACTTTTCTTACGTAATCGTCCCACTTGACCCGCTTCTTCTCAAGCTTCCTCCTAGCTTGTCAAACGTCAAGCTATAATGCGATCATCCACAAGATAGTTATATTAGTCATCAATACTATGACTATTATACTTATGGACTCTCTTTACAATTTTCCGCATAAGATTTTTATTATAGACCGGTTTGACTCTTAAAGGTCAAACTGCTTATATCATATGCAATTGCACTAATGAACTCAATATACTCATTTGCTAAGCTACTCAAGCAACGATCATGTATAAACCATGTTCTAAATATTTCACATAATTAATAACTATGATAGTGAAAGGTATTTCTACTATCATCAAAACACATTAATTCACCATGTTCACATAGGCATTACATCGAACACCTTATGGGCTTGAATTTTTTACTACTAGGAATCAAGCTCATGACTAACTACTTAGCCAAGATTAACATTATTTTCAAGTTCTTTACATCTAGCATGCATAACAACACCTAGATTCGTTTCACAAAAAATCAATAACACCCGTTTCATGATCAAGATTCTAGTATTCTTAATCTCTCTACAAAACCCATCTAACACATATGTGGGTGATTTTTAATTTCATGTGTATGAACATCAATACATCAAATTATTGATTAGGGTTCATTCCTAACCATGAATTTATCATAGTTTCATTCAAACATCTAACATTCAAGCTTCAATTTCGATTTTTCATAAGTTAATCAAGAATCCCAACTTCATAAATATAAAAAATTTGACATACCTTACGATCCCCTTGACTTGGTGATCGTTTATTTATGTTCATGCATTGATTTGGGTCTTGATTTGCCATCCAATTTGATGGATTTAGGTTAAACAAGGGTTTCCCCTTGTTCCTTCTCCTGATGATCGACATATACACACTAAGTGTGTGATATGTTTTGATTTTTTTATGTTTTAATAAAACAAGTTTCCTTTTTGGCAGCTTTGGTCCCTCCGGATTAGTTTATTATTAATTAGGTCACAACCTAATTATATTCAACAATATTCCCACTAATTAACTAGGTTAAATATTCCTAGTTAATTTAGTGGTTTCAGGGAATTTATGACTAGGCTTATTTTAAGTCCCGTTAACTCGGCTCTTATAAACTCAATTCCTTAAAACTTGGATTCGCTTGTATTTAATATTAGGATTTCTTATTTAAATCCAAATATTTGCCGGGTTATATCTACTACTAACGGTACTTTACCCGTCTTTTAGTATTAACGGAGTTTGATTACCAAACCCGATTTCGGGGTGTTACAAGTCTACCCGCCTTAAAGAGGTTTCGTCCTCGAAACCTTTTCTTACATAATTCATTGAGTTTAAACTCAATGTATTTGAGCCGAGAAATCTTTTAAACATTACTTACACTTTTAACCAATTGTTAGTATTACCAGAAAAGTATGGTAACATCTTTTTGGTTACTAATTGTCTACGTATTTCATACGACATAGTGCAACTCGAAATAACGTAATCTCGTTATTTCCACTAGTTTAGTTAACTTAGCGATATTCATCGCTTTTATATACTATCGAATTCTTTATGAATCCGTTACTTTGACCCGTTTAAAGGTCTTTAGTGAAATCTTTCACTTTTAGCAACAAATTCTTTTGTTTTAAAATTTATTTATTCGGTTCAGTTATACCGAATCCACCACTTTCAAGCAACCCAAATTTCTTGATTTGAATTGCTCTTAACCAGTCTCACTAACTAGACTTATTAGTCCAGTTACTTTTTACCGCTCGCTTGGTTATAATGTGATTCTACTTCACATTGCATTTCTTGACCGTGATCGTGTCACATCATATTTAATTTATATCAACCTTTCATTTTCGAAAATATCACTTTTCGAATATATCGTCTTGCGCCTATCAGTGTCAAGACTTGTGTCTTTCATGCTTACTATTTAAATTCCTATCAGAATTTATGTTTGTAAAAACGTTATTTCTTACTAAAACCGAAGTTTTAGTTTTAGGATCTTCTCTTTAACTTTTGTCAATTATCCATAGCAGGATATTGACAGTCCATAATTTATTCTTTTACAGTCTTAGTTTTTTGCGGGGATTCTCAACCGATTCCCTCGCTTTATCTAATTAACCCGTAGGTTTTTATCACTTAGCCTTATGGGCTATTTTGATTAGACTTTCACCTCTTTAGGGCGAAGTCCTTATAACTTCTTTCTAATCATGACCCATGGGTCGTTTTAGTCTCGTAGACCTTTCATTTGTTTATAACCCTAAAGGTTATGTTGATCCCGTAGATCACTCCTTACTCATGTCATTCTTAAAATACATGTTTGGCGTCAACGCACCCTGTTTTTGTCCGAAGAATCGTTTGGTTTCAAGCTTAAGTTCCGTTAACCTTAATTGTAGTTTCATGGCTACAATTGTTTTCTTTCAGACAATTTTCTGATTTTATGACTTCTCACGTTATTTATGCGTCAGTTCTTCTTATGCTTACTGTTATTTGATTTGCATATATTCTTATTTGGTTATATCCCGTTACCGGGCTCATTATTCTCTTGCATTTAACGCTACCTTTATCTGGCTAGCGCTTATTTGTGCCATTCGGCGTTATATTGTATTCAACCTGTTTGACCTATTAATGTGAAATCCATCACTTATAAACAATCAACTTTATTCTTTATTCAACCCATTCGACCTCGAATAGTTGAACATATTTACTCACAATTTCTATATACGAGATTTTATAGTCATAACTCGTAATCCAAGTCCTTTGATTTTTCGACCCGTGTTCACGTCTCTTGATTTTTCACATGTGTTTAAATTCTTACCCATCAACCAGGTGTTTTACCAAAGTCGTTATTATTGCAACTCTCCCGGTATGCATTAAGACCTCGCTTTATTTTTATATTCCGACTTTGTCCTCAAGTTTGACGTTTTACAAAAACGACCCGTTAAGAGATATATTCACATTTTCCAGGTTCGAGTGTAAGTACACTCCCTCCCAATGCATATCTTGATCATTTTACATGTTTATATTCTCCGGGTTCGAGTGTAAGTACACCCCCTCCCAGTGCATACCTTAATCATTTTACATCTTTGCATTCTTCGGGTTCGAGTGTAAGTACACCCCCTCCCGATACATATCTTAATCATTTTACATGTTTGCATTCTTCAGGTTCGAGTGTAAGTACACCCCCTCCCAGTGTATATCTTAATCGTTTTACATGTTTGCATTCTCTGGGTTCGAGTGTAAGTACACCCCCTCCCAGTGCATATCTTAATCATTTTACATGTTTGCATTCTCTGGGTTCGAGTGTAAGTATACCCCCTCCCAGTGCATATCTTAATCATTTTACATGTTTCTTTGTCCCTTCTCTATGGCTCATTATCCTAATGTAATACGCTTCCGTCACTCGGCTGTGCGTTTACATTATTCTCAAATATTTTGCCTATCTGATTCATTTGGGTACTTTTTAATTTGTCCCGCTCACCTCGTCCTTACTACATTGGCTGTAAGCATGTCATCATAAAAAGTTCATGGTATCATGTGTTCACTACCTACTTGGCCAGAGTAGGCGATCAACACATGACATACATGACCCTTTTATAACTTTCACATCACACCCCATGTAAGTAACACCTCTATTTATTTCTCTTGGAAACAATATCCTGGATAGGTATTCCATTCAGGTTTTTCCAAGTTTTCAATCTACATATGCAACTATCAGTTTCTACGTATTTGTTGCATATTTCTATTCATGCAATAATTTAAACGTGCACCAGGTAAATGCTTGCCCTAACTGGCTTTCTTGACATTACTTATTTCCGATCGTTACGTGATTTAGGTCCTTGATGAGTATGCTCTTCTTGTCATATCTCGGACCGTTCCATCATCATATCCACAATTCATTCAACTCTCGTCATCTTCAGACGCGAGTGTCATTCAATTAAAACATTCACAAGAGTTAGTAATGTCAACTTCAATAATCACCCGTATTATAATACAAGGCTTTTTCTACTATACACGTCAACACGCGTATTTTCGTCAACCATATCAATCATTTTAATTGGGGTAACATGTATCACACGATAGCCCTATGTGTTGTTTACAACACTTTAGCATGCTAAACTATTAACATACATGTACTTACCGGATTTGCGATCAAGCCTCGAACCGAACACTTTATTCTTTTAACCTTGAGCTCTGATTACCAACTTGTAACACCCTTGTTATAAATTTACGGTTTTCGTAAAGTTTACGAAAGGAAACATGTAATTTTGATAAATAAGGTTTGTTAAATCTTTTACAATTTAAAAGAATATACAACTTAATGTAATTGAATTCGTCGTTTAAAAGATACGACGAAACGCCGCGCGGAAGCTTGTATTTTATCGTGTTCGGTTCCTCATCAAGCTTGATCTTCATCCGGGCACTCTTGACATTCACCTATGATCAAAACCAACTTAAAAGTTATTTTTGATAGTTAAATAACAAGTTTAAACAAGTTATGTGGGTCAAATAATCAAAATTAAACAATTTTGGGATTCAGGGGGGCTAGACGCCCCACCTAGCCCCTTTTTTTGACAGCAGGTTCTTTATTGTTGCTGCACTTTGCCCTGCTATGAATATTCACCAAATATTAACTTAGAACTTGCATAACTTTCACTATACAAGTCCGTTTTACGCGGTTCTTTTTCCTACGCGTCCGTAATTTAATTCTCCATCTTATGGAGTTAAAATCCAACATCCGGATTAATAAAATTTCAGACTTTTAAGTCTTCGACTTATTACCCTTTTTACCAAATTTTGACACGTTCGTGTTTTTATCAAACAAACATGTTTATTTGATCTATAAACTCGTGAGATTCATCATTTCAATATTGACCATCATATTAGGTTCGAATCACGCATTTCTTACGCATTATCAACCTGTTTTCGCTCATATGCTTATTTTGACCCGCTAAGGGTAATTAAGCCTATTTTAAGCATGAATCTCTTTCACTCACATCAAGCATTATACTACCACATTTCTTATCAAATAATCTTTCTTCACAACTATATTTGTGTTGTATTAGATGTGGAAATTCCTAAACTCCAAGTTTTACCCCTCGAATCATTATTTTACGGCAAAGACTATTATAGAGTCAAATGACTAAGGATTCACATCTTTCGCTTTTGTATACTCATTCTAAGTGTTTAATTATGCACACTATTCTTTTCCGAACAACCTTTATGGGTCCATTCGCTCGATTTAGCTTACGAGGGCATTTTGGTCCATTTAGTCCTTTCATTAATATAAAGGACTTTTAAAAGCATTATCGACCCAAAAGCCCTGTTTTAAACTATGCATTTGATTCGAAAAGTCATTATGTTTTCAAAACACAACGATCATCTTATGAATCATTCGGTTTGCTTAGTAACGTAACCAAATGTCTATATGACTGCATTTAACTATCAAGGAGCCTCTAGTCCCTATTGAGTAGTTAATCTATATTATACATACCTGATTCGGATCAATATATTGACCCGTTTCAATTCCTTGCATCCAAAATATGCTAATTCGTAGCATTTTAAATCCATAAACCATTATTATCCTGTAAGCATATGACTTGGCAAGTACTTATTAGTCGTCATTTATCAATTGGCGCTAAAATGTCACCCTTTGACCCATTTGGTCTAAACGACCAAACAACTTGCGTTTGTATTTAGAATGGCATATATATATATATATATATATATATATATATATATATATATATATATATATATATATATATATCGTTTCGTAATTTAACCCATTTCGGCTTATACCGTAGGGTGTCTTATAGCTTTAACTTATGTTTGTCGACACGCGACTAAATGATCATTTTATCCATATCCTTATCATTTGTTACCCTATACGGTAACATCCCGAGGTTCATTGCATGTTCATCAATTCGTGGCTATATTACCATTTACCCATGTTTACCATTAATCATGGTTTTTATCAATTTTATATATGTTCCGACTCGTATCAATCGCGTCGGAATCCATATTTCCAATATTATCATGATCGAGTTTATAGCTTATAGAATAATTAAGTATTCTACAAAAAGGTGTAAGTTTTACCTACCTTGCATCCGCTTATACTTTTCTTACGTAATCGTCCCACTTGACCTGCTTCTTCTCAAGCTTCCTCCTAGCTTGTCAAACGTCAAGCTATAATGTGATCATCCACAAGATAGTTATATTAGTCATCAATACTATGACTATTATACTTATGGACTCTCTTTACAATTTTCCGCATACGATTTTTATTATAGACCGGTTTGACTCTTAAAGGTCAAACTGCTTATATCATATGCAATTGCACTAATGAACTCAATATACTCATTTCCTTAGCTACTCAAGCAACAATCATGTATAAACCATGTGTTAAATATTTCACATAATTAATAACTATGATAGTGAAAGGTATTTCTACTATCAGCAAAACACATTAATTCACCATGTTCACCTAGGCATTACATCGAACACCTTATGGGCATGAAATTTTTACTACTAGCAATCAAGCTCATGACTAACTACTTAGCCAAGATTAACATTATTTTCAAGTTCTTTACATCTAGCATGCATAACAACACCTAGATTCGTTTCACAAAAATCAATAACACCCGTTTCATGATCAAGATTCTAGTATTCTTAATCTCTCTACAAAACCCAAGTAACACATATGTGGGTAATTCTCAATTTCATGTGTATGAACATCAATACATCAAATTATTGATTAGGGTTCATTCCTAACCATGAATTTATCATAGTTTCATTCAAACATCTAACATTCAAGCTTCAATTTTGATTTTTCATAAGTTCATCAAGAATCCCAACTTTATAAATATAAAAAATTTGACATACCTTACGATCGCCTTGTTCCTTCTCCTGATGATCGACATATACACACTAAGTGTGTGATATGTTTTGATTTTTTTATGTTTTAATAAAACAAGTTTCCTTTTTGGCAGCTTTTTTCCCTCCGGTTTAGTTTATTATTAATTAGGTCACAACCTAATTATTTTAAACAATATTCCCACTAATTAACTAGGTTAAATATTACTAGTTAATTTAGTGGGTTCGGGGAATTTATGACTAGGCTTATTTTAAGTCCCGTTAACTCGGCTCTTATAAACTCAATTCCTTAAAACTTGGATGCGCTTGTATTTAAAATTAGGATTTCTTATTTATATCCATATATTTTCCGGGTTATATCTACTACTAACGGTATTTTACCCGTCTTTTAGTATTAACGGAGATTGATTACCACACCCGATTTCGGGGTGTTACAGTTTGGCCCTTGTTCCTGTAACTCGAATCCTTGCCCGGTATATCCCATTTTAATTTTACACCATTGTGAACCTTATGCCTTTTTTACTCTCTGATCGAGGTTCTTTGCATTGAAAAATCTTCGTAAACTAAATCACACGTGTATATGTTGACATTTAAGAGATATACAGTCAAGAAAATCCAGGGCAATGGTGATATATATGCGGATTATACACAAAAAAAAAACACTCAACAAACGGCTACAATTTACGGAATGTGTTTAGTGACGGCAACAAATTCCTAATTGATGGAGAAAGGTCTGGTGGCAAGAAAAGCAGCTTCTAGGAGGTTGTCAAGTGTTTTCGCTCGACAATTCCACTCTTGGGGGGTTCGTTTGGCCCTTGTACCTGTAACTCGAATCCTAGGCTGGTATATCCCATTTTAATTTTACACCACAGTGAACCTTACGCCTTTTTTACTCTCTGATCGAGGTTCTCGGCATTGAAAAATCTACGTAAACTAAATCACACATGTATATGTTGACATTTAAGAGATATACAGTCAAGAAAATCAAGGGCAATGGTGATATATATGCGGATTAGACACCAAAAAAAAGAAAACACTCAACAAATGGCTACACTTTAAGGAATGTGTTTAGTGACGGCATTAGATTCCTAATTGATGGAGAAATGTCTGGTGGCAAGAAAGGCTGCTTCTAGGAGGTTGTCAAGAGTTTTTGCTGGACTATTCCATTTTTGGGTGGTTGGTTTGGCCCTTGTTCCTGCAACTCGTATCCTAGGCCGGTATATCCCATTTTAATTTTACACCATTGTGAACCTTACGCCTTTTTTACTCTCTGATCGAGGTTCTCGGCATTGAAAAATCTTCATAAACTAAATCACACGTGTATATGTTGATAATTAAGAGACATACAGTCAAGAAAATGAAGGGTAATGGTGATATATATGCGGATTAGACACCAAAAAAAAAACAATCAACAAATGGCTACAATTTAAGGAATGCGTTTAGTGACGGCATCAGATTCCTAATTGATGGAGAAAGGTCTGTTGGCAAGAAAAGCTGCTTCTAGGATGTTGTCAAGTGTTTTCGCTCGACGATTCTATTCTTGGGTGGTTGGTTTGGCCCTTGGTCCTGTAACTCGAATCCTAACCCGGTATATCCCATTTTAATTTTACACCATTGTGAACCTTTCGGCTTTTTTACTCCCTGATCGAGGTTCTCGACATTAAAAAATCTTCGTAAACTAAGTCACACGTGTATATGTTGACATTTAAGAGATATGCAGTCAAGAAAATCAAGGGCAATGGTGATATATATGCGGATTAAACCAAAAAAAAAACCCTCAACAAATGGCTACAATTTAAGGAATGTGTTTAGTGACGGCATCATATTCCTAATTGATGGAGAAAGGTCTGGTGGCAAGAAAAGCTGCTTCTAGGAGCTTGTCAAGTGTTTTCGCTCGACGATTCCATTCTTGGGTGGTTGGTTTGGCCCTTGTTCTTGTAACTCGAATCTTAGGCCGGTATATCCCATTTTAATTTTACACCATTATGAACCATATGCTTTTTTTACTCTCTGATCGAGGTCCTCGGCATTGAAAATTCTTCGTAAACTAAATCACACGTGTATATGTTGACATTTAATAGATATACAGTCAAGAAAATCAAGGGCAATGGTGATATATATGCGGATTAGACAAAAAAAAAAAAAACACTCAACAAATGGCTACAATTTAAGGAAAATGTTTAGTGATGGCATCGGATTCCTAATTGATGGATAAAGGTTTGGTGGCACGAAAAGCTGCTTCTAGGAGGTTGTCAAGTGTTTTCGCTCGACGATACCATTCTTGGGTGGTTGATTTGGCCCTTGGTCCTGTAACTCGAATTCTAGCCCGGTATATCCCATTTTAATTTTACACCATTGTGAACCTTACGCCTTTTTTACTCCCTGATCGAGGTTCTCGGCATTGAAAAATCTTCGTAAACTAAAACACACGTGTATATGTTGATAATTAAGAGATATACAGTCAAGAAAATCAAGGGTAATGGTGATATATATGCGGATTAGACACAAAAAAAAAACAATCAACAAATGGCTACAATTTAAAGAATGTGTTTAGTGATGGCTTCAGATTCCAAATTGATGGAGAAAGGTCTGGTGGCAAGAAAAGCTGCTTCTAGGATATTGTCAAGTGATTTCACTCGACGATTCCACTCTTGGGTGGTTGGTTTGGCCTTTGTTCCTGTAACTCGAATCCTAGGCCGGTATATCCCATTTTAATTTTACACCATTGTGAACCATACGCCTTTTTTACTCTCTGATCGACGTTCTCGGCATTGAAAAATCTTCGTAAACTAAATCACACGTGTATATGTTGATATTTAAGAGATATACAGTCAAGAAAATCAAGGGCAATGGTGATATATATGCGGATTAGACACCAGAAAAAAACACTCAACAAATGGCTACAATTTAAGGAATGTGTTTAGAGACGGCATCATATTCCTAATTGATGGAGAAAGGTCTGGTGGCAAGAAAAGCTGCTTCTAGGAGGTTGTCAAGTGTTTTCGCTCGACGATTCCATTCTTGGATGGTTGGTTTGGCCCTTGTTCCTGTAACTCGAATCCTAGGCCGATATATCCCATTTTAATTTTACACCATTGTGAACCATACGCCTTTTTTACTCTCTGATCGAGGTTCTCGGCATTGAAAAATCTTCGTAAACTAAATCACACATGTATATGTTGACATTTAAGAGATATATAGTCAAGAAAATCAAGGGCAATGGTGATATACATGCGGATTTGACACCAAAAAAAAGAAAACACTCAACAAATGGCTACACTTTAAGGAATGTGTTTAGTGACGGCATTATATTCCTAATTGATGGAGAAAGGTCTGGTGGCAAGAAAAGCTGCTTTTAGGAGGTTGTCAAGTGTTTCAATCGACGATTCCACTCTTGGGTGGTTGGTTTGGCCCTTGTTCCTGTATCTCGAATCCTAGGCCGGTATATCCCATTTTAATTTTACACCATTGTGAACCTTACTCCTTTTTTACTCTCTGATCGAGGTTCTCGGCATTGAAAATTCTTCGTAAACTAAATCACACGTGTATATGTTGACATTTAAGAGATATACAGTCAAGAAAATCAAGGGCAATGGTGATATATATGCGGATTAGACACCAGAAAAAAAACACTCAACAAATGGCTACAATTTAAGGAATGTGTTTAGTGACGCCATCATATTCCTAATTGATGGAGAAAGGTCTGGTGGCAAGAAAAGCTGCTTCTAGGAGGTTGTCAAGTGTTTTCGCTTGACGATTCCATTCTTGGGTGGTTGGTTTGGCCCTTGGTCCTGTAACTCGAATCCTAGCCCGGTATATCCCATTTTAATTTTACACCATTGTGAACCTTACGCCTTTTTTACTCCCTGATCGAGGTTCTCGGCATTGAAAAATCTTCGTAAACTAAATCACACGTTTATATGTTGACATTTAAGAGATATACAGTCAAGAAAATCAAGGGCAATGGTGATATATATGCGGAGTAGAAACCAAAAAAAAAAAACTCAACAAATGGCTACAATTTAAGGAATGTGTTTAGTGACGGCATCAGATTCCTAATTGATGGAGAAAGGTCTGGTGGCAAGAAAAGCTGCTTCTAGGAGGTTGTCAAGTGTTTTCGCTCGACGATTCCATTCTTGGGTGGTTGGTTTGGCCCTTTTTCTTGTAACTCAAATCCTAGGCCGGTATATCCCATTTTAATTTTACACCATTGTGAACCTTACGCCTTTTTTACTCTCTGATCGAGGTTCTCGGCATTGAAAATTCTTCGTAAACTAAATCACACGTGTATATGTTGACATTTGAGAGATATACAGTCAAGAAAATCAAGGGCAATGGTGATATATATGCGGATTAGACACACAAAAAAACACTCAACAAATGGCTACAATTTAAGGAATGTGTTTAGTGCCGACATCAGAATCCTAATTGATCCAGAAAGGCCTGGTGGCAAGAAAAGCTGCTTCTAGGAGGTTGTCAAGAGTTTTTGCTGGACGATTCCATTCTTGGGTGGTTGGTTTGGCCCTTGTTCCTGTAACTCGAATCCTAGGCCGATATATCCCATTTTAATTTTACACCATTGTGAACCTTACGCCTTTTTTACTCTCTGATCGAGGTTCTCGGCATTGAAAAATCTTCGTAAACTAAATCACACGTGCATATGTTGACATTTAAGAGATATACAGTCAAACAAAATCAAGGGTAATGGTGATATATATGTGGATTAGACAAAAAAAAGAAAAACACTCAACAAATGGCTACAATTTAAGGAATGTGTTTAGTGACGACATCATATTCCTAATTGATGGAGAAAGGTCTGGTGGCAAGAAAAGCTGCTTCTAGGAGGTTGTCAAGTGTTTTCGCTCGCCGATTCCATGTTTGGGTGGTTGGTTTGGCCCTTGTTCCTGTAACTCGAATCCTAGGCCGGTATATCCCATTTTAATTTTACACCATTGTGAACCTTACGCCTTTTTTACTCTCTGATCGAGGTTCTCGGCAGTGAAAATTCTTCGTAAACTAAATCACACGTGTATATGTTGACAGTTAAGAGATATACAGTTAAGAAAATCAAGGGCAATGGTGATATATATGAGGATTAGACACCCAAAAAAACACTCAACAAATGGCTACAATTTAAGGAATGTGTTTAGTGACGGCATCAGATTCCTAATTGATGGAGAACGGTCTGGTGGCAAGAAAAGCTGCTTCTAGGAGGTGGTCAAGTGTTTTCGCTCGACGATTCCATTCTTGGGTGGTTGGTTTGGCCATTGTTCCTGTAACTCGAATCCTAGCCCGGTATATCCCATTTTAATTTTACACCATTGTGAACCTTATGCCTTTTTTACTCTCTGATCGAGGTTCTCGGCTTTGAAAAATCTTCGTAAACTAAATCACACGTGTATATGTTGACATTTAAGAGATATACAGTCAAGAAAATCAAGGGCAATGGTGATATATATGCAGATTAGACACCAAAAAAAACACTCAAAAAATAACTACAATTCAAGGAATGTGTTTATTGACGGCATCAGATTCCTAATTGATGGAGAAATGTCTGGTGGCAAGAAGAGCTGCTTCTAGGAGGTTGTCAAGTGTTTTCGCTCGACGATTCCATTCTTGGGTGGTTGGTTTGGCCCTTGTTCCTGTAACTCGAATCCTAGCCCAGTATATCCCATTTTAATTTTACACCATTGTGAACCTTACGCCTTTTTTTACTCTCTGATCGAGGTTCTCGGCATTGAAAAATCTTCGTAAACTAAATCACACGTGTATATGTTGACATTTAAGAGATATACAGTAAAGAAAATCAAGGGCAATGGTGATATATATGCAGATTAGACACCCAAAAAAAACACTCAACAAATAGCTACAATTCAAGTAATGTGTTTAGTGACGGCATTAGATTCCTAATTGATGGAGAAAGGTCTGGTGGCAAGAAAAGCTGCTTCTAGGAGGTTGTCAAGTGTTTTCGCTCGACAATTCCATTCTTGGGTGGTTGGTTTGGCCCTTGTTCCTGTAACTCGAATCCTAGCCCGGTATATCCCATTTTAATTTTACACCATTGTGAACCTTACGCCTTTTTTTACTCTCTGATCGAGGTTCTCGGCATTGAAAAATCTTCGTAAACTAAATCACACGTGTATATGTTGATATTTAAGAGATATATAGTAAAGAAAATCAAGGGCAATGCTGATATATATGCGGATTAGACACCAAAAAAAAAACACTCAACAAATGGCTACAATTTAAGGAATGTGTTTAGTGACGACATCAGATTCCTAATTGATGGAGAAAGGTCTGGTGGCAAGAAAAGCTGCTTCTAGGATGTTGTCAAGTGTTTTCGCTCGACTATTACATTCTTGGGTGGTCGGTTTGGCCCTTGTTCCTGTAACTCGAATCCTAGGCTGGTATATCCCATTTTAAGTTTACACCATTGTGAATATTATGCCTTTTTTACTCTCTGATCGAGGTTCTCGGCATTGAAAAGTCTTCGTAAACTAAATCACACGTGTATATGTTGAAATTTAAGAGGTATACAGTCAAGAAAATCAAGGGCAATGCTGATATATATGCGGATTAGACACCAAAAAAACACTCAACAAATGGCTACAATTTAAGGAATGTGTTTAGTGATGGTATCAGATTCCGAATTCCTAATTGATGGAGAAAGGTCTGGTGGTAAGAAAAGCTGCTTCTAGGAGGTTGTCAAGTGTTTTCGCTCAACGATTCCATTCTTGGGTGGTTGGTTTGACCCTTGTTCCTGTAAATCGAATCCTAGGCCGGTATATCCCATTTTAATTTTACGCCATTGTGAACCTTACGCCATTTTTACTCTCTGATCGAGGTTCTCAGCATTGAAAAATCTTCGTAAACTAAATCACACGTGTATATGTTGACATTTAAGAGATATACGGTAAAGAAAATCAAGGGCATTGGTGATATATATGCAGATTACACACCAAAAAAAACACTCAACAAATGGCTACAATTTAAGGAATGTGTTTAGTGACGGCATCAGATTTCTAATTGATGGAGAAAGGTCAGGTGGCAAGAAAAGCTGCTTCTAGGAGGTTGTCAAGTGTTTTCACTCGACGATTCCACTCTTGGGTGGTTGGTTTGGCCCTTGTTCCTGTAACTCGTATCCTTGGTCGGTATATCCCATTTTAATTTTACACCATTGTGAACCATACGCCTTTTTTACTCTCTGATCGAGGTTCTCGGCATTGAAAAATCTTCGTAAACTAAATCACACATGTATATGTTGACATTTAAGAGATATACAGTCAAGAAAATCAAGGGCAATGGTGATATATATGCGGATTTGACACCAAAAAAAAGAAAACACTCAACAAATGGCTACACATTAAGGAATGTGTTTAGTGACGGCATTATATTCCTAATTGATGGAGAAAGGTCTGGTGGCAAGAAAAGCTGCTTCTAGGAGGTTGTCAAGAGTTTTTGCTCGACGATTCCATTCTTGGGTGGTTGGTTTGGCCCTTGTTCCTGTAACTCGAATCCTAGCACGGTATATCCCATTTTAATTTTACACCATTGTGAACCTTACGCCTTTTTTTACTCTCTGATCGAGGTTCTCGGCATTGAAAAATCTTCGTAAACTAAATCACACGTGTATATGTTGACATTTAAGAGATATACAGTAAAGAAAATCAAGGGCAATGGTGATATATATGCAGATTAGACACCAAAAAAAAAAAAAAACACTCAACAAATAGCTACAATTCAAGGAATGTGTTTAGTGACGGCATTAGATTCCTAATTGATGGAGAAAGGTCTGGTGGCAAGAAAAGCTGCTTCTAGGAGGTTGTCAAGTGTTTTCCCTCGACGATTCCATTCTTGGGTGGTTGGTTTGGCCCTTGTTCCTGTAACTCGAATCCTAGCGCGGTATATCCCATTTTAATTTTACACCATTGTGAACCTTACGCCTTTTTTTACTCTCTGATCGAGGTTCTCGGCATTGAAAAATCTTCGTAAACTAAATCACGCGTGTATATGTTGATATTTAGGAGATATATAGTAAAGAAAATCAAGGGCAATGGTGATATATATGCAGATTAGACACCAAAAAAAAAACACTCAACAAATAGCTACAATTCAAGGAATGTGTTTAGTGACGGCATCAGATTCCTAATTGATGGAGAAAGGTCTGGTGGCAAGAAAAGCTGCTTCTAGGAGGTTGTCAAGTGTTTTTGCTCGACGATTCCATTCTTGGGTGGTTGGTTTGGCCCTTGTTACTGTAACTCGAATCCTAGCCCGTTATATCCCATTTTAATTTTACACCATTTTGAACCTTACGCCTTTTTTAATCTCTGATTGAGGTTCTCGGCATTGAAAAATCTTCGTAAACTAAATCATACGTGTATATGTTGACATTTAACCGATATACTGTCAAGAAAATCAAGGGCAATGCTGATATATATGCGTATTAGACACCCAAAAAAAAAACCCTCAAAAAATGGCTACAATTTAAGGAATGTGTTTAGTGACGACATCAGATTCCTAATTGATGGAGAAAGGTCTGGTGGCAAGAAAAGCTGCTTCTAGGAGGTTGTCAAGTGTTTTTGCTCGACGATTCCATTCTTGGGTGGTTGGTTTGGCCCTTGTTACTGTAACTCGAATCCTAGCCCGTTATATCCCATTTTAATTTTACACCATTTTGAACCTTACGCCTTTTTTAGTCTCTGATCGAGGTTCTCGGCATTGAAAAATCTTCGTCAACTAAATCATACGTGTATATGTTGACATTTAACCGATATACAGTCAAGAAAATCAAGGGCAATGCTGATATATATGCGGATTAGACACCAAAAAAAAACACTCAACAAATGGCTACAATTTAAGGAATGTGTTTAGTGACGACATCAGATTCCTAATTGATGGAGAAAGGTCAGGTGGCAAGAAAAGCTGCTTCTAGGATGTTGTCAAGTGTTTTCGCTCGACGATTCCATTCTTGGGTGGTCGGTTTAGCCCTTGTTCCTGTAACTCGAATCCTAGGCCGGTATATCCCATTTTAAGTTTACACCATTGTGAATATTATGCCTTTTTTACTCTCTGATCGAGGTTCTCGGCATTGAAAAGTCTTCGTAAACTAAATCACACGTGTATATGTTGAAATTTAAGAGGTATACAGTCAAGAAAATCAAGGGCAATGGTGATATATATGCGGATTAGACACAAAAAAAAACACTCAACAAATGGCTACCATTTAAGGAATGTGTTTAGTGACGGTATCAGATTCCGAATTCCTAATTGATGGAGAAAGGTCTGGTGGTAAGAAAAGCTGCTTCTAGGAGGTTGTCAAGTGTTTTCGCTCAACGATTCCATTCTTGGGTGGTTGGTTTGACCCTTGTTCCTGTAAATCGAATCCTAGGCCGGTATATCCCATTTTAATTTTACACCATTCTGAACCTTACGCCTTTTTTACTCTCTGATCGAGGTTCTCAGTATTGAAAAATCTTCGTAAACTAAATCACAGGTGTATATGTTGACATTTAAGAGATATACAGTAAGGAAAATCAAGGGCATTGGTGATATATATGCAGATTAGACACCAAAAAAAAACACTTAACAAATGGCTACAATTTAAGGAATGTGTTTAGTGACGGCATCAGATTTTTAATTGATGGAGAAAGGTCAGGTGGCAAGAAAAGCTGCTTTTAGGAGGTTGTCAAGTGTTTTCACTCGACGATTCCACTCTTGGGTGGTTGGTTTGGCCCTTGTTCCTGTAACTCGAATCCTAGGTCGGTATATCCCATTTTAATTTTACACCATTGTGAACCATACGCCTTTTTTACTCTCTGATCGAGGTTCTCGGCATTGAAAAATCTTCGTAAACTAAATCACACATGTATATGTTGACATTTAAGAGATATACAGTCAAGAAAATCAAGGGCAATGGTGATATATATGCGGATTTGACACCAAAAAAAAGAAAACACTCAACAAATGGCTACACATTAAGAAATGTGTTTAGTGACGGCATTATATTCCTAATTGATGGAGAAAGGTCTGGTGGCAAGAAAAGCTGCTTCTAGGAGGTTGTCAAGAGTTTTTGCTCGAAGATTCCATTCTTGGGTGGTTGGTTTGGCCCTTGTTCCTGTAACTCGAATCCTAGCACGGTATATCCCATTTTAATTTTACACCATTGTGAACCTTACGCCTTTTTTTACTCTCTGATCGAGGTTCTCGGCATTGAAAAATCTTCGTAAACTAAATCACACGTGTATATGTTGACATTTAAGAGATATACAGTAAAGAAAATCAAGGGCAATGGTGATATATATGCAGATTAGACACTAAAAAAAAAAAACACTCAACAAATAGCTACAATTCAAGGAATGTGTTTAGTGACGGCATTAGATTCCTAATTGATGGAGAAAGGTCTGGTGGCAAGAAAAGCTGCTTCTAGGAGGTTGTCAAGTGTTTTCGCTCGACGATTCCATTCTTGGGTGGTTGGTTTGGCCCTTGTTCCTGTAACTCGAATCCTAGCACGGTATATCCCATTTTAATTTTACACCATTGTGAACCTTACGCCTTTTTTTACTCTCTGATCGAGGTTCTCGGCATTGAAAAATCTTCGTAAACTAAATCACACGTGTATATGTTGATATTTAAGAGATATATAGTAAAGAAAATCAAGGGCAATGGTGATATATATGCAGATTAGACACCAAAAAAAAAACACTCAACAAATAGCTACAATTCAAGGAATGTGTTTAGTGACGGCATCAGATTCCTAATTGATGGAGAAAGGTCTGGTGGCAAGAAAAGCTGCTTCTAGGAGGTTGTCAAGTGTTTTTGCTCGACGATTCCATTCTTGGGTGGTTGGTTTGGCCCTTGTTACTGTAACTCGAATCCTAGCCCGTTATATCCCATTTTAATTTTACACCATTTTGAACCTTACGCCTTTTTTAATCTCTGATTGAGGTTCTCGGCATTGAAAAATCTTCGTAAACTAAATCATACGTCTATATGTTGACATTTAACCGATATACTGTCAAGAAAATCAAGGGCAATGCTGATATATATGCGGATTAGACCCAAAAAAAAAACACTCAACAAATGGCTACAATTTAAGAAATGTGTTTAGTGACGACATCAGATTCCTAATTGATGGAGAAAGGTCTGGTGGCAAGAAAAGCTGCTTCTAGGAGGTTGTCAAGTGTTTTTGCTCGACGATTCCATTCTTGGGTGGTTGGTTTGGCCCTTGTTACTGTAACTCAAATCATAGCCCGTTATATCCCATTTTAATTTTACACCATTTTGAACCTTACGCCTTTTTTAGTCTCTGATCGAGGTTCTCGGCATTGAAAAATCTTCGTAAACTAAATCATACGTGTATATGTTGACATTTAACCGATATACAGTCAAGAAAATCAAGGGCAATGCTGATATATATGCGGATTAGACACAAAAAAAAAACACTCAACAAATGGCTACAATTTAAGGAATGTGTTTAGTGACGACATCAGATTCCTAATTGATGGAGAAAGGTCAGGTGGCAAGAAAAGCTGCTTCTAGGATGTTGTCAAGTGTTTTCGCTCGACGATTCCATTCTTGGGTGGTCGGTTTGGCCCTTGTTCCTGTAACTCGAATCCTAGGCCGGTATATCCCATTTTAAGTTTACACCATTGTGAATATTATGCCTTTTTTACTCTCTGATCGAGGTTCTCAGCATTGAAAAGTCTTCGTAAACTAAATCACACGTGTATATGTTGAAATTTAAGAGGTATACAGTCAAGAAAATCAAGGGCAATGGTGATATATATGCGGATTAGACACAAAAAAAAAACACTCAACAAATGGCTACAATTTAAGGAATGTGTTTAGTGACGGCATCAGATTTCTAATTGATGGAGAAAGGTCAGGTGGCAAGAAAAGCTGCTTCTAGGTGGTTGTCAAGTGTTTTCACTCGACGATTCCACTCTTGGGTGGTTGGTTTGGCCCTTGTTCCTGTAACTCGAATCCTAGGTCGGTATATCCCATTTTAATTTTACACCATTGTGAACCATACGCCTTTTTTACTCTCTGATCGAGGTTCTCGGCATTGAAAAATCTTCTTAAACTAAATCACACATGTATATGTTGACATTTAAGAGATATACTATCAAGAAAATCAAGGGCAATGGTGATATATATGCGGATTTGACACCAAAAAAAAAGAAAACACTCAACAAATGGCTACACATTAAGGAATGTGTTTAGTGACGGCATTATATTCCTAATTGATGGAGAAAGGTCTGGTGGCAAGAAAAGCTGCTTCTAGGAGGTTGTCAAGAGTTTTTGCTCGATGATTCCCTTCTTGGGTGGTTGGTTTGGCCCTTGTTCCTTTAACTCGAATCCTAGCACGGTATATCCCATTTTAATTTTACACCATTGTGAACCTTACGCCTTTTTTTACTCTCTGATCGAGGTTCTCGGCATTGAAAAATCTTCGTAAACTAAATCACACGTGTATATGTTGACATTTAAGAGATATACAGTAAAGAAAATCAAGGGCAATGGTGATATATATGCAGATTAGACACCAAAAAAAAAACTCAACAAATATCTACAATTCAAGGAATGTGTTTAGTGACGGCATTAGATTCCTAATTGATGGAGAAAGGTCTGGTGGCAAGAAAAGCTGCTTCTAGGAGGTTGTCAAGTGTTTTCGCTCGACGATTCCATTCCTGGGTGGTTGGTTTGGCCCTTGTTCCTGTAACTCGAATCCTAGCCCGGTATATCCCACTTTAATTTTACACCATTATGAACCTTACGCCTTTTTTACTCTCTGATCGAGGTTCTCGGCATTGAAAAATATTCGTAAACTAAATCACACGTGTATATGTTGATATTTAAGAGATATATAGTAAATAAAATCAAGGGCAATGGTGATATATATGCAGATTAGACACCAAAAAAAAAACACTCAACAAATACCTACGCTTCAAGGAATGTGTTTAGTGACGGCATCAGATTCCTAATTGATGGAGAAAGGTCTGGTGGTAAGAAAAGCTGCTTCTAGGAGGTTGTCAAGTGTTTTTGCTCGACGATTCCATTCTTGGGTGGTTGGTTTGGCCCTTGTTACTGTAACTCGAATCCTTGCCCGGTATATCCCATTTTAATTTTACACCATTTTGAACCTTACGCCTTTTTTACTCTCTGATCGAGGTTCTCGGCATTGAAAAATCCTCGTAAACTAAATCATACGTGTATATGTTGACATTTAACAGATATACAGTCAAGAAAATCAAGGGCAATGCTGATATATATGCGGATTAGACACCAAAAAAAAACACTCAACAAATGGCTACAATTTAAGGAATGTGTTTAGTGACGACATCAGATTCCTAATTGATGGAGAAAGGTCTGGTGGCAAGAAAAGCTGCTTCTAGGATGTTGTCAAGTGTTTTCGCTCGACGATTCCGTTCTCGGGTGGTCGGTTTGGCCCTTGTTCCTGTAACTCGAATCCTAGGCCGGTATATCCCATTTTAATTTTACACCATTGTGAACCTTATGCCTTTTTTACTCTCTGATCGAGGTTCTCGGCATTGAAAAGTCTTCGTATACTAAATCACACGTGTATATGTTGAAATTTAAGAGATATACAGTCAAGAAAATCAAGGGCAATGGTGATATATATGCGGATTAGACACAAAAAAAAAAACACTCAACAAATGGCTACAATTTAAGGAATGTGTTTAGTGACGGCATCAGATTCTGAATTCCTAATTGATGGAGAAAGGTCTGGTGGTAAGAAAAGCTGCTTCTAGGAGGTTGTCAAGTGTTTTCGCTCAACGATTCCATTCTTGGGTGGTTGGTTTGTGTAACACCTCGAAAATTCATGTCCTATAATGTGTAGACACGTGTCATATGTTTAAATCGTGTGAAAGAATATTATAGAAGGACTAAAGTTGACAAACATGGAAAGTATGTGAATATACGTATTCTAAGTGTCAACTATGAATAAATATAATGTACATTAACCCTACATGGTGCTCATACCTTCAAACGAATAAATCATGGATCATACGAAGCTAAATGTGAGAGATTACAAACTACAGGGGCTAAATGTGTCAACATGTTTAAATTATACCTCTGAGTAACCTTTTGACAAACCCGAAGCTTTGTAACGGTTAATTATGCTCATTAGAATACACGGTTTAAATTTCGTAAAGTTTCGTTAACGTATGAGAAAGTTATGATCGAATTCGTGTGCGAAGGGTTAAAGCGTAAACGTTGAAAGTTAGGACTTTTCGGGTAACAATAAAGTTAACCGGGGACTTAACAAAGTGGGTATATATTTTAAAGCCCTTATAGATCAATTATGAGGGTTTACACTGCAAGAAAACAAGTGCCTAATCGAGTTTTGAAGAGCCAAGGATCAAAATGAAATAAATATCAAAATCTGATCAGGTAGGGCCTAGCGCGACGCGAGGGAGGCTTGGCGTCGCGCGAGGGGTGCCCAGCTCCGAGAAAAATGGGCTGTTGCCTGCCATGGCTTTTGTACGCGATCTTTAACCGATTTTCCACATCTCTTGACCCCTAAAACACCCCCTAAACACTAGAAACAAGTGTTGATAAGTTGTGGTGTGTGCTAGACTTTGTTGTCAACACTTTGTGGTGCCTAAATCCACTATATAAAGGCCATGTATTGCAACCTTGCAAACACACCTTCATCTTCATTTGTGGATCACTTCTGGAGCTCAAACTTCCTCTCAAGTGTTCTCTAATCAAGCTTAGGACTTCAGTAAGTGTTCTAATCCTTCCTTAATTGAGTTTAGCTTAGTTATTTAGCTAAAAGTCAAACCGTCGTAATTACGGTTTGACTTCGAGATTAATGATTAATAGCTCAGTCAATTCTCGAATCAAAAGTAGTTATAAGTTGGTATTTATGTGCGTAATAAAACCTCAAAAGGGTTCCCCCTGATTACCACTCTAACCAGGTCAAAAGTCGGTCGGGTCAAACTTGTATTTAAAAAGTCAACAGGAAGCTTAAAATGCCATTTATGCATAATTAACATTATAGATCATATACAACCTGTTGGATCATTGTTATAACTTGGTAATAAGTGTAAGAACATGTCCAAACATGTTCAACCCGACAATTTCCTGTTTAGACCCGGTTCGGAACCGAAAGTCACATAGTTTGACTTTCACTTTGAATTTCAGTTCTGACCCGTTTAGGCATGTTTTAGAAATGCCTCAGAGCTTTAATTGGACTAGGTTACATGTTAGAATAACCCTCTGTGATGTTACACCTTGGTTCATTAGTTATCCAATTAATATGCATGTTTCCGTTAATTGCTCATATGTTGACCATTATGCCCTTATTACCTTAAAACGTGATTTATGAAAATGTAAAAGTGTAGAAACCTTAGTTACTGATATATAAACTTGTATGCAAAGTTTGACATCAGTTTGATTTGTAGATTAAGAGTTATGCTCATTATCACTAATTTAAAGCTTTATGTTAATAAAACGGCGTAATTAGCGTATAGCCTAGTTAAGCCTACTTTTTGGTATCAAACTTAATACCCACTGATGTAATATATTATTTTGGGATTTTTAAAGATTTTTAATTAATTTTAGGCTGAGCATAACTAGTAGTCGTAGGCTTTACCCGGTAATTGTCGGTTTTGCCCTTACGGGCCATAAAATGAGTTTTACACATCTAAACGACTCCAAACCTTTTGCTACTGATCACATATGATAAGTAAATTATTTTAAGCCTTTTGGAAATATAAAAATATCAGATTTAAGTATCGAACCCGGAAATGGCCTTTAATCGCCTTATTTAGCGTTTTTAACGCATAGTATGTATTAAAATCATATTGAATATACCCGGGTTGATACCTACTGATATATGAGGCAAATTATAATATTTTAACAGTAAGCAAAGGTTGATAAACTCAGACTTCAGTTTTGAGCTTTTCGGCTTATGTGAAATTTCCAAAATACCCCTACGGGGCATAGTTTGGTTAAAAATGATAAATTCCACATATATGCTTTAACCTACTGATATAACTTAGCAAATTGAGTATATTTGCTGATTACATCAGACCTGTAACTCAGGTTGTTACTTAAACTCTTTTATAAACTTTTAAATGACCAAACTACCCCTACGGGGCCTAGTTTGTGTTTAAACACGTTTCGGGCATAATGAAAGACATCTTACTGATGTCACAACATATTTGAGGCATAATTAACTTAGGAAACCTGTATATGGCTCTTACGGATACCCGTTACGCTTATTACGCGTTCGGTTCGGTTTATGTAACAAGTTTACATAAATTAGCCGAAACGGGTCAAACCTTATCGGTTTTATCTCAAAATCCAGAATGTGAATAATAAACCCATATTAAACAAGTCTTCAAAATTGTCGGGTATAAATCACATTCTATCCGGTCTTCGCTTAATCGTGCGTGCGAATCGTATCTTTGAAACTAACCAGTCTAAGCTTAAGCTTAATTAAAGACCCGTTAGGATTCTAATAGGTTATATTAAACCTTTGTTCCAGATTAGGAGAACCAGTAAAAGCTACTTGCAAATTTTCTTGTTGTGATTAATACTTGCTCAGGTAAATACTTTTAACTTATTTTCACTATATGGGCTTGGGTTACGGTATATAGCATACCGCTTGATCGGACATCAAATTCTCCACCGTTGAGTGGGTAATTGAATAAATTTGATCGGCTCGTTTAAACAGTCTTGTTGCTTAAAGCCTTTGGGGGGTTAATGACCATGTCCTGGATATCCTTGGCATCATTTTACGAAATGGCCACGACTTAAGCGCGGGGTGTAGGCGTACACCCGTCAGTGCACAAAAGAATATTGTGGTGTGTCTATTGATCTTTAACCCGGACAAGATCCGGGCTACTGAACGCACAAGGAACATGTAATTTGTTCACAAGATTATAATATTAAATAATTCTCCCAAGTTAAATAAAATGTTTATGCCATGTGCATCCAAACCAATTTTCAATCATTTTCCAAAATGAGTCAGTTGAATGTATTTACCAGTGTAAACTGACGTATTTTCCCAAAAAGATTAAATGCAGGTACTAAGCGAAATTGGCTGGGATTTCTCCTTAGCATCATTAGAAGTCTCGCAAGCTTAAGATGCCTGAAGTCTGTTGAACCATAAATATTATTTTATTTCGATCCATCTATGGATAAACTTCCGAATATTATGACATTTGATATTACAATATTAAATTCGGTTGTATCATATTTTTAAATTGCTTCCGCTGTGCATATTAATTATTGTGTTGTTTGACTATTATGTTGCCAACCACGTCTCAGCTACACAATTGCACAATTCTAAACTTTCGAGTCTAGACATATAACATAGGACAAATTCCACTTTGTTTGTGTTGTCCTTTATTTTGCATATATTTTGTTTGTTATCTCATATTAAAATGACAGGATTTGAAAATGCCGCCAAGGTTCTTCCGAAGGAGAGGACGAGGCAAGGGGCTAGTCACCGCCCCCAACGATAATGAAGCTGGACCTTCGAATGTTCGAGCTCCATCTACGACAGAAAGTGACGATCCCCGGCAGAACCGGAGAAACCTTTTTGAGCCGGCTAGACGGTCGGTCTCACATAGTTCAACACCTCCAAACCCTTTTGGGCCTCAGCCGGAATATGAGCCCAACAACCCTCAACCGTCATATATACCATTACAGCGATCTCTATCGCATCATTCTTACGGGGACCCCACACCTGTTTTTCGGGGCCAGTTTAATCCGGTAGGCTACATACAAGAACCCGTGGGTTTTAACCCACTGGGGCCAGATGATCACTTCTCTGGAGATAATGCGGACGACATGGACGAGGATACGGACCCCGTCGAGCCAGCCAGGGGTACACCGAACCACCCGATCGAGATCTCCGATGGATCTTCGTTCCACGGATCACCCTATGTTGGTCCAGATAGCTTCCAAGCTATGTTCACTCGGCACGAGTGGTACTATACACCTCCTCACCATTCGTCGCCTCAGCAGCAGCAGCCGCAGCAACAACAGGATCCCTCTGTGGATTCCAGATTCGTGGCAGTCACGCCACCGCCTCCACCGCCGCCAGTGCAGCCGGCACCGCCGCAACCGCCGAGGCGAAGGAGAACCGGTGCGCGCATGTCGTCACGAGCATGGGATTTCCATTTCAGTTCTCCACGTCAATCCAGTGGCAGCCACTATCCGCCACATCAGGAGGACCCACAAATGGGTGGACCCTCCAACCCAGCTGTGCCACAGCCACCGCCAATGGGTTTTGACAACCCAATTCCGGCATATATGGGTTTCGTGGCGTACAACCCGTTTGAACCGCCGACTCATCACAACTATGGTTACGCGGAGGCCGACCCTTACATGGTAGCGGCGAACTACAACACCCAAGGACCCTATGGGGACCCATGGGGAGTAGGTTACCCGACTCAGGGTTACCAGATACCCCCTAGGCCTATTATTCGGACGCAATCGCAGCCGCCACGGTTTTCTCCCCCAGAAAGGGAGGAAATCCTACAAAGGTTGGATGAAGTAGAGCGAGGCTTCCACCGTGACCGTAGGGAGAGACAGAGCTTCTTCCAAGGATTAGCAAGCTTGATCAATGGGAAGAATAAGAAGGATCAATGAATCCTTCCAATTATTGTTGAGCCCCTGCGTGGGTATATTTTGCTGTATTTGTTTAAGCCCCTGCGTGGGTATGTATGTGTGTTTGTTTTGACCCCTGCGTGGGTCTATCTTCCATTAACCCCTGCGAGGGTATGATGTTTGCTTAAAGTCCCTACGTGGACTAGTTTGTTTGTTTAAGGTCCCTGCGTGGACTATTATGTTTGTTTAAAGTCCCTGCGTGGACGAGCATGTTGATTGACCCCTGCGTGGGTACTTGTTTGTTGAAAAAGACCCGTTTAAGGCA
Source organism: Helianthus tuberosus (assembly GCA_030545235.1). Taxonomy (NCBI): domain Eukaryota; kingdom Viridiplantae; phylum Streptophyta; class Magnoliopsida; order Asterales; family Asteraceae; genus Helianthus; species Helianthus tuberosus. Next base: position 3,214,385 of record JARYGA010060172.1, read on the forward strand.
GCATGTAATATTATAATAAATTAATGGAATGTTTTTTTTATAAATTTCATGTTTGCCATTATGTGCATATATAAATTATAAATGAAATAAATAAATTAAATTCATTCCTTTTGAAATAATCTGCCTATGTAATTATTAATTAAGAATCTTAAAGAGTGAAACCTAGCCTTCGGGTCATCATAAGACCAGGCCAAGATGGTAAGACCTGTTCAAAAGATTCAAGTCTAAGTTAACATCTGAAAATGTAGGTCCCGTAATCTGAGGATCGATAACGAACCAAATCACTTATTTATAGCAAACACGGTTACGCGTGCGGAATCCACGTAACTATGAATAAGTGATTTGGTTCGTTATCGATCCTCAGATTACGGGACCTACAATTGGTATCAGAGCGTTTGGCTCTAATCCTTGTTTAAAATCAAACATTGTTCGGTTTTTATCAAGTTTTTGTGTGTGTTTTTCTGAAAATTTATTCTTGAAAAATCATTTTTCTGAAAAATATTCATAAAATCTGTTTGTTTGTTGTTATTTGCTAAGAGTTTTATCAAAAACCTTGTTAGATTTATTGCTTATACTTTGAACCGGGTTTTTAGTGAAAGTCTTGTGCATTATCGTGTTTTCGGAAATTTGTACGGTCACCGGAAAACTCATAAGTTTACCGGGAAACTCTTTGTTCTTGTGTGTGTTCTTCATATCTTCATAGAGTTCATCATAAAATTGTTCATTTGATCTTGTTGTGTTTAAATCAAAGTGTTACTCATTAAAATACATTAAGTGGACTTTTGTGTTTGTAACATTGAAACTCTAACTGAGAAAAACATACCTTGTGTCAGTTTAGATATTTTAAATATCTTAAACAGCTGTCTGTGACTCAGCATCGACGAAACAAACAGTCGACGAATCACTTGTGTTTCGTCAATAATATCTTCGACGAAACAAAGTCTGTTTCGTCATAATATCTTCGACGAAACAAGTCTGTTTCGTCATTATTCATTTCGACGAAACAAACCTGTTTCGTGGAAAGTGTTTCGTCGAGAACACTTTTGTTTTACACAGAGGTCTTTTAAATCTGTCATAACATTGTGTTTTCAAGTGTGTGTGCAGGTACTAACATACATACACAAATCATGGGTAGCAAAGGTCTGTGGGATTGGGGTTCGGAAGCAAGACCAAGTGAAAATCAGCCTTCACTTGCCGATTTGATGAACCAATTGCCTCAAAAACAACAAGCAGCAAATGCAAGTCAATGGGCAATGGTCTCTAATCAAAATCAAAACATACAGAATCTATTGCTCAGTGAAAGTGAGACGGGAAGCAACAATCGCCCGCCAAAGCTAAATCATATGAACGACTATCCATCATGGAAGGGTCGTTTTCATACATACATTCAAGGACAAAACGTTGAACTTTGGACGTGTTTCACTACTGAATGTAGCCCGGAACTAGAAGCAGCAGCATCAACTGCCGCTGGTATTTCTAATATGCTTGAACAAGACAAGAAAGCCTATGAACTAGAGAAGAAGGCGTTTGCTTATCTAACACAAGCTCTTCATAAAGACATCTATCATCAATTTTCTTATAGTAAGAGCACAAAAGCTTTATGGGATGCATTGGAAACAAGAGGAGAAGGAAATGAAGCTTCCAGAAAAATTCGCCATGATCTTTTAAAGAAAGAATTTGAGTCATTTCAATCTTTGGAAAATGAAAATCTAAATGATTTGACTTCTCGTTTCTATCATTTGATAAGTGAAATGAGTTCTTATAAGGTTGTTGTAAGTCATGTGGAAATGATTGCACGTTTAGCTGATGCTCTACCTCCTATATGGAGTCCATTCATTGAACTTCTAAAGCATACTGGTGCTCTGGATGGGGAAACTGTCACCATCTACGGATTTGTTCAGAAGTTGGAGCACAAGTACGAAGAAGAAAATCGGAAAGCTAAACGGATTGGAGCTCCTCAAAACACAGAAATTTATTTGCCTGGTTTTGCTCCTTCTGCAAGTTCTAGTTCTGTTCAGCAGCCTAAGCTTCAAACGGCGTTTGTTTCCAACACAAACTCATCTCCGTTTCCATTCAAACCACCACCACAACCAGAGTTTGATCTAGGAGCTTATCTTTCACAATCGTTATCCAAATCTAAAGCACAACCGCCACCACAACAAGAACATTATACCAACAATCCTCCATCCCAAGACACAAATACTATCAAAGTTGATACTTCGAACCTATCAAAAGTTAGCATTGAGGTTGCAAAGGAGCATTCGGAACTCATTAATACGATGGTCAGTGCTTACTGCGGTTTGGTTGCAGGTCAAATTGGGAACATCAGTATGACCAACGAAGATTATCAACAAATCGACCGTGATGAAATGGAGTTGATGGACATAAAGTGGGCGTTTGCGAGTGCAGTTGGAAGGGCAAAGGACTTCATGGCTCGAACGGGAAGAAGTTCCTTGGAAAGTAAGCAGGATACGAAGTACGGGTTTGATAAAGAAACCGTTACATGCTTCAATTGTGGCGAGAAGGGTCACTTTAAACGTGAATGCACTCGACCACCCAAGCAAGGCAATCAGAACCCTTTCAGAAATCAGACAGGTTCTTCAAATGCCAATCAAGGCAATCAAGACAATCGTGGAAGAGGGATAGTAGCTGTGAACAACACCACCAACCAGAACCAGTCTAGGCCATCAAACAACACTCGTGCATTGGTTGTTCAAACAGATGAAGGGTGTAATTGGTCTTTACAATTGGGGGAAGGTGATAATGAAGGAGGAGGAACCGCATGCTACGCAAAGATCATCAATCACATCAAGCACGTTCGTAAGGAAGAATTCTCTGAAAGTGAAGACAGTTCGGGTTATACCGGGAGTTCTGATGAAGAAAGTTCTATTTCGGGTGATGTGAAAGAAGAAGCGAGTTCTATTGATGATTTGTTGAGTGAAGCAGAGGAGTTGAAGTCTCAGAAATCTGTTCTTATTAAGAAGGCTGGGATAGCATCTAAAGAAATGGAGAAGTTCTTCTCTGAAGACGGATCTTTTTCTTTTCAAACTGCCTTCATGGCAAATGTTTCAGCCTCGACGAGTCAGGTAACATCTGAAACTCCTAGAATTTGTAATGACTGTGCTTATATGAAACAGGAATGTGAAAGAGTGAAACTTGAATGTGACACAATTCATAGTCACAATCAACATTTGGTTGTTGATATGTCAAAGTGCAAAGAATCAAATATGGCTTTAACAAGAAACGAAAAGGACTTTAAATCTTTAATTGAAAATTTAAAGAAAAGTGTTTCCGAAACTACTAAAGTTGTTTATCACAAACAAGTTAGTATTAACAAGTACATAAATCTCGTTGAGGAAACCAGAACGGAATTAGCCATTGCAAAATTGGCGCACGATGCAATCAAGCAAAAATTGGAGAGTTATTCTAAATCCCGATTTGTGCTCGATCACATAATTTACGTTCAACAACTGAAGAAAAACAAGAGTGGTGTTGGGTATAAGAAATGTCCGCCCCCTTTGAGACACAATTATGCAGCACCACCTGATGAAGAGGATATGCCTCGTTTTGAACCCAGTGTGCCTCTTAATTATGAGGAATTTACTACTGGATTAGGGTTCAAACCAGACAGCTCCTCGGGAACTTTATCTGATGAAACAGGAACTTCAACATCAGTGAGCCAAAGTCCTCCAATTATTGAGGATTATGATTCATCTGATGATGAAACAGATGCAAATGACCAGGATGAATCACTTGATAAGAAAAAGGGAATAGAAATTCCAATTGAGAATCATATTCTTTGTGATCCTCCTATTCCTTTTGTGCAACAAGTTGCCAAAAATGTGATTAATCCTGTCATAAATGACAAGAAACCTGTGTCTACCGTTAAGAGTAACAATGTGTTGTATACTTTGGTTGGTGATTCTAAAATCTATTCAGATAATGATTTTCCAATTAAAAATGTCAATCCATCATCGATTGATAACGTTTTTGAAAATAACACAAGTAAGTTTATGGGAAAATCGATTCCAAGAGTTACTGTAACTCAATGTGATCAAATTCCTAAGGCTGAAATCAAGAAGAAATTTGGAAATCAAAAATTCCCAACAAAGCAACAACCGTTTGCTCCTAAGGGTAAACAACCATATCAACGAGCTCAAAGGCCAGATGTTTCTAAATCAAAATCTGAAACAAATGGAGCTCGTTATCAAAAGAAAAACAATGATGTCAGATTTGTGGCATCTGAGGGTACTGATAAAATTGAGATTTTTGCTAACAAATCAAACACTGATTTTGTACAAAAAGTCAAAATTTTAAAGCGTAACAGTCAAAATAATTACACTCAACATTCAAACGGGTGTGATGAAAAGGCAAGTACCTCAGGTCCTACAGGTTTGACATATGTGCCTCGATCCGTTTCTCCTAAGTTTGTTGAGAGGAGAACGTGTTTTAAATGTGGAAAGTTTGGACACATCATCAAAGATTGTGTTAACACTCCAAGAGATAAATTTATTGAGAAAGCACCACCTGAAACGATTCACCCTCAATATCGTACTGTTTCGTTAAAACATGATAAAAGAACTGTTAAAGAACAGGAAACGAAACAACGACATCAAAATGTGAAGAAAATAGAAAAGGCTTTAAAATCTGAGGTCAAATCTGTTCCAAGGGAACCAAGTTCACCTTTTAAACCAGAAGTTTCAAAATCTGTTTTCAAAACTCAATCTGGTAAACAAAAACAAACTTGGAAACCAAGGAAGGGTGAAGGTTCAGGGGGAGCTGTTATGTTGAAGAATCATCACCAAATCGAGATCACTATTCGTGATTCTCAGGGACGACCCAAGACCACTGTGGCTTGGGTCCCCATCCTTAACTAATCATTGGATGATGTGAGCAGGATGTTCCAGGAGGAACTATCAGTAGTCATTGGATTGTTGATAGTGGGGCATCCAGGCACATGACTGGCGACCTACGGCTTCTGTACGATGTGAGAAATATTAGAGGAGGCTATGTAGCGTTCGCAGGAGACAAAGGCGGATATATCATCGGAGAAGGAATGATCTCCAATGGAGTGGTATGCTTCGAAAAGATTAATTATGTTCGTCAACTTGATCATAATCTTCTCAGTGTGTCGCAAATCTGCGATAAAAAGTTCACCGTGCATTTTGATGATGCCGGTTGTTATGTGCTTAAACCTGGATTCAAGATTCCTGATGAATGGATTCTCTTATCGGCTCCAAGAATTAATGATCTTTATATTCTTGACATGAGCCAAGCCATTACTACATCTGCGCAAGTACAATGTTTTGTCTCAAAAGCCACAGAGAAGGAGTCTATTTCTTGGCACAGAAGAATGGGGCACATTCACTTGAGGAAAATGAACCATTTGGTGAAAAACAATCTTGTGAATGGTGTGCCTGTGAGAAGTTTTCATCTACAAGATATCTGTGTTTCGTGCCAGAAAGGGAAACAAACAAAGAAATCTCACCCTCTGAAGAAAATCAATTCTGTTAGCATGCCTCTCGAACGTCTTCATATGGACCTTTTTGGACCAATGAAGCACAAAACAACATTCGGAGATGCTTACTGTCTGGTTGTTACTGATGATTATTCTAGATTTTCTTGGGTAGCTTTCATGGCACACAAGAGTGATACTCCTGGAATCCTCAAGGATCTTCTCACAATGTTGGAGAATTTATACACTTTGAAAGTGAAGAGGATCCGAAGCGACAATGGAACTGAATTCAAGAACCGTGTGATGGATGAGTTCTGTACTTCTAAAGGCATTCTTCATGAATACAGTTCTCGCTATACTCCACAACAAAACGGTGTCGCTGAGAGGAAGAATCGTACGATTATTGAGACTGCAAGAACTATGTTAGTAGAGTCGGAGCTTCCTGTTCAATTCTGGGCAGAAGCTGTGTCGACTGCATGCTACACTTTGAACAGAGTTCTTACAGTTAAGAGGCATGGCAAAACTTGTTTCGAACTTCTACAGAAAAGGAAACCGGATCTTTCTTTCCTTGAACCCTTTGGCGGTCCATGTACCATGATTGACCCAGATGGTAAGTTTGGCGCAAAAGCTATCGAAGGTTTCTTCCTTGGATATGCAACTCCAAATTGTCGTGTATGGAATCTGACCACCAAAAAGATTGAGCTTTGGAATGAAGTAAGGGTTCAAAGGTATACAAGTCCTGTTAGAGCTCCGGGTGATCCTTGGATGTTCGATTACGATGGGATATTCGACTCCTTTAATCTGCCTACCTTTGATGAAGAATCTGCAGCTGTTCAAATGTTATTTGATAGTGACAACGCTGCTGGCTCGCCATTGGTAAGACCTGTTATTGTTAGCCCTGAAGGTTCTAATTCAGTTAATAATACAGTTCAAAATGAGGTATTTGAAGATGCTACTGAGTCATCGGAAGATGATGAACATCTAGATGCGACTGAAGGCACTTCTGCCCCGGTTGCTCCTGTTCAAGGCTCTTCTTTAGAAACTCCTCTAGTGCAGAATGATGATACTGCTGAAGGGAATGCCTCCACCTCCACGCATATACCCGGTGCGGAGTTGGTTGCTGATCTTAATCTTAACAATTTGGGTATTGATACAAGTGTTCCTGAACATCCTGAATTGAGGATTCACAATACCCATCCACAGCAGAACATTATAGGAGATGTCCAAAGCGGTGTGCAGACGCGTAATCAGCTTAGAAATAACCCGAATGCTGGTTTATATTCAGCCATTAGAGAATCTGGTCTTCAAAACGATTGGTCCTTTGCTTGTTACGTTTCACAAGAAGAACCAAAGTCTTGGAAGGATGCTTTAAAAGATAATTCTTGGGTTGAAGCCATGCAGGACGAACTGCAACAATTTCAAAAGCTTGGTGTTTGGAAGCTTGTTGAAAAGCCGGATAATTACAAGAAAATTGGCACAAGATGGGTTTACAAATGCAAGAAGGACGACCGCGGAATTGTTATTCGCAACATGGCGAGACTGGTTGTTCAGGGTTTTCGCCAGATAGAAGGCATTGACTACAATGAAGTTTATGCACCTGTTGCACGTCTGGAAGCTATTAGGATCTTTTTAGCTTATGCTTCTTTCAAAGGATTCAAAGTTTACCAGATGGACGTCAAAAGTGCTTTTCTTCATGGTATAGTTCAAGAAGAGGTGCACGTCGAACAACCTCCAGGTTTTGAAGATCCTATTCACCCCGATCGGGTTTGGTTGCTAAACAAAGCTCTTTATGGTTTACATCAAGCACCTAGGGCTTGGTACGCAACCTTATCCAACTATCTTCTGGAGAATGGATTTCGACGAGGTCTTATTGATTGCACACTCTTTATCAAGGAACAAAATGGAGATCTTCTGCTGGTGCAGGTATATGTTGATGATATAATATTTGGTTCCACTAATGATTCTTTGTGGAGGCAATTCGAACGAGTTATGCAAGAAAAATTCGAAATGAGCGCAATGGGGGAGATGACTTTCTTCTTGGGCCTACAAGTTCAACAAACAGAGTCTGGGATATTCATCCATCAGACTAAATATGTTGGTGACATTTTGAACCGATTCCAAATGTCAGATGCAACGCCCATTGGTACCCCTCTTCCGCAGAATCACGGGATTACTCCGGATTTGAAGGGTGAAAGCATCAACTCCTCATACTATCGCGCCATGATCGGTTCTCTCATGTATCTCACCGCTTCGAGGCCTGATATAATGTATCCAACTTGCCTGCTTGCAAGATATCAAGCAAACCCGAAGGCTTCTCATCAGTCAGCTATCAAAAGGATTTTTCGCTATTTGAAGGGATGCCCAGACCTTGGTCTTTGGTACCCTAGGGATGATAGCTTTGAATTAATTGCATACAGTGATTCTGATTTTGGTGGATGCAAAATCGATGGCAAATCGACAACAGCAGGATGTCAGTTCTTAGGAAATCGCCTGGTCACGTGGCAGTGCAAGAAGCAAACGTGTGTTGCTACATCAACATGTGAAGCAGAATACATTGCTGCCTCGAGTTGTTGCTCCCAAGTTCTTTGGATACAACAACAAATGCGCGACTACGGTTTAGAATTCCTATCTACTAATATTTTTGTTGATAATAATGCTGCCTTACAGATCACTAGAAATCCTGTGCAGCATTCCAAGACTAAACACATCGACATTAAATATCACTTCATACGTGATTGTTTTGACAAGAAATTAATCGATGTCGTTCATGTCCCCACTGATCACCAACGTGCCGACCTGTTTACAAAAGCTTTTGATAAATCACGTTTTGATTATCTACTTTTGGTCAATGGCATTAAGGTGATACCTGAGTAAACCTCTTTGGCTGATCGTTTTTGTAAATATTTTTCTTTATAAACTTTGAAAATTCAAAAAGATTTTAGTTTTCGTAAACTTTGCGAATTTTAGGGGGAGATATTTCAAGAAAATACAAAAACATTGGAAAAGTTCAAAATCCAAAAAGATGTCTTTACTTTCTGTCGTTTCGCTTTGAAATACTTTCTGTCGTTTCGCTTTGAAAAATTCAAAAATTCAAAAACAATAGAAAAATCAAAAATGAGTTTCTTGGATAAAGGAAAATGATGAAGTTCACTGGTGTGGTTGGTCAATGTGCTCAAAATGCAAAATTAAAAAGAAAAATGATAAGTATCTCTACTAACGATGTATCGGTAGGCTCACAATCAGACTAAAATGTGCAGGATGATACAAACCTAACAGACTTCAAGTCAGGTGGGAACCATTCATTGGCATATGGTCTTAGTACCGAAATTTCGTTTGAGAGATTGCCGAGGTTCTGAGATATTCGGTCTTTATGCTGTTTTATCATCTGGGTATCATGGTTGTATCAAACCGTAAAAATAACGGAGACGAAGTCTAGATCTTCCATGATACTATACATACGTGTACATACTGCATTCGACCTCAATAAGTGATCAACAATCACATGTCCAAACAAAATAAGTGATATTATATCACAGATTCTTTGCGGGAGTCAAGTTCGTCTCTCTGCTGTACGGAAGTACTGACCTGTTCACGGACTTGCTCCTGTGCCCTCATGCATCTGAAAATCAAGTTCCTCATCAATAAGTGATTTTATCACATAGGGCTTGTTTTCAATCAAATAAGTGAGTTTCTCACATCTTTTATACGGTCAAACAGATGATAATCGGTATACTCACCGGTAAGATGAATTCTCGTGCATACCTTGATACGGGAATGTGTCGTGAGTGGATTTACATCGACTTGTAAGTATAATCCTTACCGTTAATCGTATCTCTTAAATTATGATTACGTCTGATCAGTTTGAGCTTATGTGGACCACAATACCGATAATCGAGGTAGTATACTTATCCAGAGCTTCAAACAGAAATCAAAATCATGTTGACTAAGACCGTAAGCTGGTATGATTCCTTGTCCTTGAAATTCACAAAAAGATTACACTTGTACAGTTTGTTCAGTTTTCCGCATTTTCATTTAGTTTACCGTGCTTTAATTTTGTTTTTAGTATGTTTGTGTAAAGTTCGTTTTTGATTAAGCCGAAGTTGTTGCTTGGTGTTTTCTATCGGAAGCCTAAAACCTTCTTCATAAAAACGTTCTTGCTTTTGAAAATTCAAACAGAATGGAAATGTGCTCATAATCTGTTTTGACTGCAAAATCTTACCAGCCTCTGTGTTTGTTTTGAAAAACCTGTTGGTGAAACAGAATGGTCGACGAATCAGAAGGGTCGACGAATCAGAATAGTCGACGAATCAAACCATTGTCGGCGAATCAAATCTGTTTCGTCAAAAACATATGACGAATCACATGAGCCCAAATCTGTTTCGTCATGGGCTAAAGTTTAGGCCCAAGTTCAAGCCCAAGTTTCTGTATCGCCGGGCCCAATTCAGTTTCGTCGAGTTCTCAGATTCGTCGAGACAAGGCGGTGTATATAAAGGTCCCACTTGTTCACTTTTTCAAAACATCAAGTTTTCATCTTCTTCAAACAACCAAAAACCCATACCTACGGTTACTCTCACAAATCACTCAAAACATCAGTTTTTATTCAAAATCTTACAAACTTCAAAGGTAGTAACATGTTCAGATTCACATTCCGAACACTTTGAACCGTCGGTTTTACATCCGAAACCCTCAGAGACCCCTTTGAGACCTTGTTTTTCTTTGATAATATATGTATTGATGTTGCATGTTTTGTGTTTTCCTTCTGAATCTGATAGATTTAGGCTTATAATGTTTGTTTTGCTTTGATTTGAATGTGGGTGTTTATAAACAAAAACAGGGGTTTGTATTTGTTAAAATTATCAACTGTTTTTACTAGGGTTTTTGTTCGGAAATCATTTATGGTTTGTTATAAATGGTTTGGGTATAAATAAAGATGATTGAATGTGTTTGCGTTTAAATCTGATTTTTGTTTAAACCCAAAACGGCGAAACTGAGAAAAACCCCCAATTTGACGAATCAAATTTAGCCCTAATTCCGGCGAATCAAACATACGACGAATCAGACGACGAATCAAAGATGACGAATCAGAAAAGGAACGAAATAGACTCGACGAATCAAAAAGTCGACGAATCAAACCAGTCAATGGTCAACCCTCTGTTTCGTCGTTCAAACTTCTGTTTCGTCGTTGATCTTCTGTTTCGTCGTAAATGCCTTAGCTGTTTTCTGTTGTTGCTGTTTGTTCACAGTAGACATGTTTGATAGGTTATCTGTTATGTGGATACATGAAATTGAATCCATACATGTCTAAATGCAATGTTATATCAAATGTGACTTATTCTGGACATTTACATGTACAGATGGCTCCGAAAGCACCGCAAGAAAAGGGAAAACGCAAGAAGGCGACAAAGAAAGAAAACAAAACTGAAGAGGAGATTATGTCAGAGAAGCGTCATAATCAAGTTGCATATCTGGATCCTGAAGACAAGCTCACGGAATTTAAAGATATCACGAAGTGGATTAGGGAGTCACGTATCAATTATGCTGTTACATTCTTGACGCCCGTATACAAGTCGCTGATAAAAGCATTCTGGGATTCCGCAAGTGTCGTACAAATTGATGAAAAGGATGTTATCAGAGGACGTGTGAATGATCTGTATGTTGTTGTCACTCCGGAGATATTGAATGAAGTTCTCCGTCTACAAGATCTTCCGGATGCTCCTTATTCAATTCCAATTATGTGTACAAGAGGCTGTTTGCTAAGGATGAAGTGTAAAGGAGACCTTTTCGTCAAACAAATCAACAAAGGTGATCTTCCATTACGCTACAAGTTTTTATTGCATGTTCTTATTCAGTGTCTCAGCAATAGACGGTCTGGATATGATATGGCTGGAGATGATCTCGTTGGTTTCATGGTTGCTTTGGTGTTAAACAAACCGTTTAGCATCTCAAAGTATATTTTCAGCAACATGAAAGAGAATATGACAAGGACTGGTAGTAGAACAACAGGGAACAAGTTTTGGATGTATCCACGTTTTCTACAGATGATTATGAATGTTCAACATCCGAACCTTCCAAAGGCTGACACTGACATTCTGAAGATCGAAGCGATGAATCACAACTCTTTAAGGCTAATCAAGACTATGGCCTCCAAAAGATACAAAGAAAGCGTTCCTCCAAGGAAGCTTTTTGGCGCATTAGTGAATCCTGAGTATGTGGCTCCAGCAAATGACAAATGGCGTCATGATGACAGCCAATCTGACAATGAAGAACCTGAGTTGGAAAGGTTAAGGATAGAAAAATTTGGTCCTGACCCAGTTGATTCAGATGAGTCTGATAGTGATGGTGATGAAAGTAGTGGTGAAGGTGATGCAGGTGATGCAGGTGCTGTTGGTACATCAAGCACAGGTGCTGTTGGTACATCGAGTAAAGGTGCTGTTTCTGGTACATCAACTAGTAGTTCGTCAGCAAGTGGTGATGATGGATCTGATTCGAGTTCTAGTGATCATATAGTTGAACCTGGTTACGAAATGTATATTGATATACGTGGAGTAAGAAGGTATAGAAAGATTAGAACTGAAGATGATCCAGAATATGTTCCAGAGGATCCTGAAGGTGAAAGAAGAACAAAAAGAAGAGCAGAGAAAGCTGTTGAAGTACAAAAGAAGAAGTCTAGGAGATATTTGAGTACTTATACTCGGAAATCTGTGCCTCAAGAGTCTTCATCTATTCCTCAGGAGCCTGTACAATCTGAACCTCAGGAGCCTGTACAAGAATCTCCTGTAGTCATTTCAGCTACAGAAACTCCAGTTGTTACAGCAGCTACTGCTACTCCATCTGTTATTCCTCAGGCAGTTCCTCAAAGAACTATGGCTTCTGCAATTAGAGCAACCACTTCGCAGATCAGTGCTGAACGTCATAGGACATTTTCCGGATTTTCTCAAGACTAAAAGATCACATACCTATTCTCTACACTTGAAGCAGCTGCTGATCGTCTTCAGAGGCAATCTCATTTCGGAAATCTCACGAAGCATGATCAACTTAAACAATCGGTGGAAATTAACAAATTGAAGTCAACCGTTGGTCAACAGCAAACAGTTATAGAGCGACAACAAGCTGAAATTGATGTGCTTAAAGCTGAAAATGTTCGCTTGAAGGCTCTTGATGAAGAGAAAGAAAGAAGGCTTGCTATTCTGTGGGATTATCATTGTAAACAACAAGAAGTCCTGAAGAAAAAGGATGATGATACGGAAGACCAGGGGAATCCTGACACTTCAGGTACATCACAAAAGCAGCCAACCGCACTTACTTCTGAAGTTGGTTGTTGCAGTTCAACCTACAGTGGTCGAATCATCTCAGGGAACTTCTACTGGAAAAGTTCAACAGATAGAAGGTACTTCTTCTATAGTTAGCAGTGCTGATATTGCTCTACAGGCTATTCATCCATTTACGGGAGAGTTGCTTGAAGAAGGGGAGTTAATAGAAGATCTTTCTCAGGAGCAATTGAGTATTTTACAGTCTATGAGAGAAATAGATGATGCTGAGATAGACAAAATGTCTACTGAGACTGATACAACGAATGTTGAAGAAATTGATGAGATTGTGTTTGAAGGTGAAGCACCAAAATCAAAGTATGTTCGAGAAGATGGTACTGAATTTGCTTCTTTTGATGAAGATTGGATGAAGGAGAATATTGATGATATAGACGAGCACTTAAAGAATCGTAATTCGTCTGAAAAGGACACAGATGCATTTTCTGAATGGAGAAAACAGTTTCTATCTAAAGTCTCCAAGCCTGTACCTGAAAAAGCTCAAGTAGACTATTTGCAATTTGAAAAGGCAAAGCCAAGTGGAAGGATTCTATGCTGGATGTTTGTTAAAGATATACACTGCATTGCTATCAAACGTGAATACAGAATTCTGTATTTCGATTCACTGCTGAGCATTCTTTCCTTGCCATTTTATGATGTCTCTGCGTTGACAAGGCTTGAGCTTATCAATCGACCAAAATTCGATGGCGCTACTTTATTTGAGCGACTGATTAAAGTAAACAAGAAGACGGGCTGGAAGGATGAATCATACAAGCCACAATTTCCTGTTTATCAACCGATCAAGTTTACTCTTGATCCGGACACCAACACTTGCAGATACAAACTTGTGTACCAGCCTCCGAGGGTAGTAGATAAAATCCCATTGATGCCTATGAAGCAGGATTTTCTTGAAGACATGGCATTGTGGTGCTACGACTCGGATACGCATGAAGCCGTAATTGTGTTTAGAGATGGTCGTGTAAATTACCGGATGTTGGATCCTATGTGGATTGTCAACATGTCCGAGGCTGATGTTAACAGACTATATCGTCACAATATTTTTTATGAAGATCAGGATGCTCGTCAAGCTATGAAGTTTCAGCGAGTAGCGTGTTTTTGCTACTACAGGGGAATACATTCGGGCAGTTCGTGGTCCGAACAACACTGATGGAAGATTAGAAGACAGAAGACGAGTAACAGACAAGGGGGAGTTTGTTGATGCATTTTTAGTGTCTGTAACTAGTCTTGTACTTAATGATGTATTTTGTACGGTCTTTAATGTTAATCAAGTATGTATTTGATGTCGACCAAGTCGGATATCCTCCTATCCACTTGTGTCTGACTTTTTGTCTTCGTTTAATATGTAATGCTATTCGAACAATGCATGTTGCATACAAAGGGTAGAATGGTCATTATAAGTTGTTTATATGTTGCTGTTGTTGCTGTCTGTTTCAAGAAACAACCACAACAGTTGCAGACCTCGACGAAACAGCTCTGTTTCGTCGGAACACATCATGACGAAACAGACCAATGTCTTTACTTCTGTTTCGTCGACATTCATGACGAATCACATTTGATTCGTCGTGTAATGGGCTGTTTCAAGCCCAATGTTTGGCCCATATTCAGTTTCGCCGTGACACCTTGTGTTTCGTCGACAGTTGGGCCCAGGGACTATATAAACACATCTGCTTTCAACTGTGAAAAGATGATGAGAGCTTACACATAAAGAAACTCTGTCAAAATTCTGTTAAACTGTGTTTGTATCAGTTTGTAATCGGTTCTCATCCCGTTAATCAATAGAGTGTGTATCATTGATTATTACCGAGTCGTTATCGTTTTACGTGTTTGATTTGGCATAGTTACGTGGATTTCGCACGCGTAACCGTGTTTGCTATAAACAAGTGATTTGGTTCGTTATCGATCCTCAGATTACGGGACCTACAGAAAACATGTTAACACTCCTGGCAGACGTGATTCGTTAAAAATCACACGTCATTTTATATAAAAGGATCTTTCTAAAGATTCCTAACCCAATTTTATGATCTCTGAATCATGGGTTTAGGTCATCAATTAAGATGATCATAATTTAACCATACGTGGTAATATGGTGCCTACGGGCCCTGCTCATTTCCATATGAGCCAAAAGACAGTGGTAACTATGACTCCCTGTCAAATAAAGGTAATGAACTAGGTTCAAACCTCAAATGCTTTGATTCTCTGAAATCCTAGCATATAATTTATAATCGTCCTTGTGACTAGGCCTATTGTGCCAGTATACCTTAATGTTTTGATTCTCTGAAATCATAGATTAAATTAAAAGTGTCCATGTGACTAGGCCTTTTGTGCCACAAATAAAACTGCTAATGTTTTATAATTAGGATAAATTATAATAGAAATCCTAAATAAATATGATTTATAAATTAACCAAATATGGTCTCTGTTACCATGGTTAATGAATTGCCATAAAAGACAATTCCATAATAAACTCCCAAATAAACTATTGTCCTTGTTTTCTGCAACAGTTCAATTAAAATGGCTAACTCGGACGAGGGTAATAGTCATCCAGTGGAGAATAACCAGAACGCCCGAATTAATTTAACGGGTGCTGAATTGAAAGCGATCATAGACGGCGCTGTTACACAGGCTTTGGAAAGGCAGTACGAAGAGTATAGCGGGACTCGTAGTAGGACCCTATCTACACAGCCTTCAAAGCCACCGTCCAAGAAGGACGACCCGAAGAAAGATGATGATCGACGCTCCTCGAACCACAGTGCTCCATCTCAGCAGGTTATACTAAATCAGGGACCCCGTGACAAGGGTTGCTCGTATAAATATTTCGTTTCCTGCAAACCCCGGGATTTCACTGGGGAGAAGGGAGCCATTGACTGTATGACGTGGCTGGATGAGATGGATACGGTTGTAGACATCAGCGGATGCGCTGAGAGAGACGTGGTCAAGTTTGTGTCGCAGTCTTTTAAGGGTGAAGCGTTAGCATGGTGGAGATCTCTGATTCAAGCCACCGGAAAAATCCCATTGTACAACATGTCATGGGATCAATTTGTTGCCCTTATCAGGGAAAATTACTGCCCTCAGCATGAGGTGGAAAAGATAGAATCTAATTTTCTATCATTGGTGATGACAAACCTTGACTGTCAAGCTTACCTAACGAGCTTCAACACGATGTCTCGGTTGGTTCCATATTTGGTAACCCCGGAGCCAAAAAGAATCGCTCGTTTTATCGGTGGTTTAGCCCCCGAGATCAAGGCAAGCGTGAAAGCTTCTCGACCAGCTACTTTTAGATCAGTAGCTGACATTTCCTTATCCCTCACTCTGGATGCGGTCAGGCAGAGATCGCTGAGGAATAAGGAGGCTGAGAAGAGAAAGCGTGAAGATGATGGTTCACGTAGATCGAACAAAAAGCACCGTGGGAACGGTGACCACAAGAAGGGATCGGAGTCAAGGAAAGATGGGCATAATTCTGGTGAGAAGCCCAAATGCAAAATTTGCAAGAAGCAGCACTTTGGAAAGTGCAGACTTGAGTCGAACTCACAGACTCAATCAAAAACTTATGCTTGTGGTATTTGCAAGTCCACGGATCACAAAACCTTGGATTGCAAGAAGTTGAAAGACGCAACGTGCTACCGTTGCAATGAAAAGGGCCACATTAAAACCAACTGCCCTAAGTACGCCAAGAAGCCTGAAGAGACCAAGAAGACTAATGCTAGAGTCTTCAGAATGGACGCAAAGGAAGCGATTCTAGAAGACAACGTTATTACAGGTACTTTCCTTGTAAATGACGTCTTTGCTAGAGTACTTTTCGATTCAGGCGCTGATAAGTCGTTTGTAGATCATAAATTTTGCAAATTGCTGAAATTACCTGTCAAAACCTTAAACGTGAATTATGAGGTGGAGTTAGCAGATGGTACACTAGAAACCGTCTCAACTGTGTTAGATGGGTGTACTATATCCATTAAGAACCATTCTTTTCCTCTGTCTCTGCTTCCCTTTAAGTTGGCCGGTTTTGACATAGTTCTGGGTATGGACTGGTTATCTCATAACCAGGCCCAAATTGTCTGCAACAGAAAGCAAGTGGTGATAAAGACTCCGTCTGGTGAATCACTTACCATTCGGGGAGATACCCAATATGGATTGCCTAAGCAAGAGACTATGCTCAAGGCTTCCAAGTGTTTAAAGAAGGGGTGTGTCATCTACATGGCACAAGTGATTATTGATGAGCCTAAACCGAAGATAGAAGACATCCCTGTCATCTCTGAATTCCCAGAAGTTTTTCCGAAAGAACTACCTGGTTTGCCACCAGATAGGCAAGTGGAATTCAGGATTGACATCATCCCCGGAGCAGCACCAGTTGCCAGAGCACCTTATAGGTTGGCGCCTACAGAAATGAAAGAACTGAGGACACAACTGGATGAACTGCTAGCTAAAGGTTTCATTAAACCTAGTTCGTCTCCTTAGGGAGCGCCAGTCCTATTTGTGAAGAAGAAGGACGGATCAATGCGTCTGTGCATCGATTATCGTGAGCTTAATAAGGTCACGATCAAGAATAGGTATCCTTTACCCAGGATCGACGATTTGTTCGATCAAATACAAGGCGCAAGTTATTTCTCGAAGATTGATTTGAGGTCAGGCTACCATCAACTGAAGGTTAGAGATGAAGACGTGCATAAAACTGCATTTAGGACTCGTTATGGTCATTACGAGTTCCTAGTGATGCCTTTTGGGCTCACAAATGCACCGGCTGCGTTCATGGATCTCATGAATCGTGTTTGCAAGCCGTACTTAGATAAATTCGTCATCGTTTTCATCGACGACATTCTTATCTATTCGAAGAACCAAGCTGACCATGAGAAACACCTTCGATGTATTCTCAAACTCCTGCATCAGGAGAAGCTCTATGCCAAATTCTCTAAGTATGAATTTTGGCTACGAGAAGTCCAATTCCTTGGACATGTGGTTAGCGAGCGCGGTATCCAGGTGGATCCCGCTAAGGTTGAAGCCGTAATGAACTGGCAAGAGCCAAAGACGCCTACAGAAATTCGTAGCTTCCTGGGATTGGCAGGATATTACAGGCGTTTCATTGAAAAATTTTCAAGGATTGCTGCACCCCTAACTTCCTTGACTAAGAAGAAAGTAAAGTTCATTTGGGGCCCTAAGCAGCAAGAATCCTTTGATATTCTGAAGCAAAAGTTGAGCAACGCCCCAGTACTGACATTGCCAGATGGAATAGAAGAATTTGTGGTTTATACTGATGCTTCGCACACTGGCATGGGGTGTGTGCTTATGCAGAAAGGCAAGGTTATTGCCTACGCTTCACGACAATTGAAAGTGCATGAAAAGAATTACACCACCCATGACTTGGAGTTGGGTGCCGTTGTATTTGCACTAAAGCTATGGAGGCATTATTTATATGGTATTAAGTGTGTGATCTATTTTGTCACAAGAGCCTCCAGCATCTGTTCAATCAGAAGGAATTAAACATGAGGCAACGCCGTTGGATGGAAACTTTGAATGATTATGATTGTGAAATCAGATACCATCCCGGCAAGGCGAATGTAGTCGCCGATGCCTTGAGTCAAAAGGAGAGGGTAAAACCCATCCGAATCAATGCCAAGCGCATGGAGATAAAGAATAATTTGATTGAAAGGTTGTTAGCTGCATAGAAGGAAGCTGTGTTGGAAGCTAACTATCCTAATGAAAAGTTAGGAGTAACTGAGGAGCAGTTAACTCTTAGCAAGGACGGAATTCTAAGATTGAATGGACGAATATGGGTTCCAATTTATGGAGGACTTCGAGATGTCATCCTCCAGGAAGCCCATAGTTCCAAATACTCCGTTCATCCTAGAGCTGATAAGATGTACCAGGATCTAAAGGCAAATTATTTGTGGATAGGCTTGAAAAAGTCTGTAGCCACCCATGTAGCTAAATGCTTGACATGTGCGCAAGTCAAAGCCGAGCATCAAAAGCCGTCAGGCTTGCTACAACATCCTGAACTTCCTACGTGGAAGTGGGAAATGGTAACTATGGATTTTATTACCAAGTTACCTAAGACCAGGAAAGGAAATGATACAATATGGGTTATAGTTGATAGACTGACTAAGTCAACACATTTCTTACCCATCAAGGAGACTTATAGCTCCGACATGTTAGCCCAGTTATACGTTGATAAGATTGTAGCCTTACATGGCATACTTGTGGCTATTATCTCTGACCGAGATACTAGATATACGTCACATTTTTGGAAGAGTTTCCAACAATCTCTGGGCACACGTTTAAATTTTAGTACGGCTTATCATCCTCAGACTGACGGTTAGAGTGAGCGTACTATTCAAAAGTTGGAAGACATGCTACGTGCGTGTGCGATCGATTTGGGTGGTAGTTGGGATAAGAACCTACCATTAATCGAATTCTCCTACAACAATAGCTACCATACCAGCATTAAGGCTGCACCTTTCGAGGCATTATACGGTAGAAAGTGTAGATCGCCCGTTTGTTGGGCGGAAGTTGGAGAAGTCCAGTTATCAGGACCAGAGATCGTGTTCGAAATGACAGACAAGATTGTCCAGATTCGTGACCGTCTCAAAGCTGCCCGGGATAGGCAGAAGAGTTACGCTGATCCTAAGCGTAAGGATTTTCACTTCGAAGTAGGTGACAAAGTCCTACTTAAAGTGTCACCCTGGAAGGGAGTGATGCGGTTTGATAAGAAAGGCAAGCTAAGCCCTAGATACATAGGACCTTTCGAGGTTATCGAACGTGTCGGGTCAGTTGCCTATAAATTAAACTTACCGGAAGAGCTCAGTGGAATTCACAATGTGTTCCACATCTGCAATCTGAAAAAGTGTTTCGCTGACGAATCACTGGTAATACCGCATACATATGTGCATATAGATGAGAGCTTAAAATTTGTGGAAAAACCTTTGTCGATTGAAGATCGATAGGTAAAGAAGCTTCGAAGGAAGCATGTACCTATTGTAAAGGTCAAATGGGATGCCCGTAGAGGTCCCGAATACACGTGGGAGGTTGAATCCATGATGAAAGAAAAGTACCCTTATTTATTTCAGTAAATCTCGTGTCGAGATTTATTTTAAGGGGGTGAGGATGTAACACCTCGAAAATTCACGTCCTATAATGTGTAGACACGTGTCATATGTTTAAAACGTGTGAAAGAATATTATAGAAGGACTAAAGTTGACAAACATGGAAAGTATGTGAATATACGTATTCTAAGTGTCAACTGTGAATAAATATAATGTACATTAACCCTACATGGTGCTCATACCTTCAAACGAATAAATCATGGATCATACGAAGCTAAATGTGAGAGATTACAAACTACATGGGCTAAATGTGTCAACATGTTTAAATTATACCTCTGAGTGACCTTTTGACAAACCCAAAGCTTTGTAACGGTTAATTATGCTCACTAGAATACACGGTTTAAATTTCGTAAAGTTTCGTTAACGTATGAGAAAGTTATGATCGAATTCGTGTGCGAAGGGTTAAAGCGTAAACGTTGAAAGTTAGGACTTTTCGGGTAACAATAAAGTTAACCGGGGACTTAACAAAGTGGGTATATGTTTTAAAGCCCTTATAGATCAATTATGAGGGTTTACACTGCAAGAAAACAAGTGCCTAATCGAGTTTTGAAGAGCCAAGGATCAAAATGAAATAAATCACAAAATCTGATCAGGTAGGGCCTAGCGCGACGCGAGGGAAGCTTGGCGTCGCGCGAGGGGTGCCCAGCTCCGAGAAAAATGGGCTGTTGTCTGCCATGGATTTTGTACGCGGTCTTTAACCGATTTTCCACATCTCTTGACCCCTAAAACACCCCCTAAACACTAGAAACAAGTGTTGATCAGTTGTGGTGTGTGCTAGACTTTGTTGTCAACACTTTGTGGTGCCTAAATCCACTATATAAAGGCCATGTATTGCAACCTTGCAAACACACCTTCATCTGCATTTGTGGATCACTTCTGGAGCTCAAACTTCCTCTCAAGTGTTCTCTAATCAAGCTTAGGACTTCAGTAAGTGTTCTAATCCTTCCTTAATTGAGTTTAGCTTAGTTATTTAGCTAAAAGTCAAACCGTCGTAATTACGGTTTGACTTCGAGATTAATGATTAATAGCTCAGTCAATTCTCGAATCAAAAGTAGTTATAAGTTGGTATTTATGTGGGTAATAAAACCTCAAAAGGGTTCCCCCTGATTACCACTCTAACCAGGTCAAAAGTCGGGTCAAACTTGTATTTAAAAAGTCAACAGGAAGCTTAAAATGCCATTTATGCATAATTAACATTATAGATCCTATACAACCTGTTGGATCATTGTTATAACTTGGTAATAAGTGTAAGAACATGTCCAAACATGTTCAACCCGACAATTTCCTGTTTAGACCCGGTTCGGAACCGAAAGTCACATAGTTTGACTTTCACTTTGACTTTCAGTTTGACTTTCAGTTCTGACCAGTTTAGGCATGTTTTAGAAATGCCTCACAGCTTTAATTGGACTAGGTTACATGTTAGAATAACCCTCTGTGATGTTACACCTTGGTTCATTAGTTATCCAATTAATATGCATGTTTCCGTTAATTGCTCATATGTTGACCATTATGCCCTTATTACCTTAAAACGTGATTTATGAAAATGTAAAAGTGTAGAAACCTTAGTTACTGATATATAAACTTGTATGCAAAGTTTGACATCAGTTTGATTTGTAGATTAAGAGTTATGCTCATTATCGCTAATTTAAAGCTTTATGTTAATAAAACGGCGTAATTAGCGTATAGCCTAGTTAAGCCTACTTTTTGGTATCAAACTTAATACCCACTGATGTAATATATTATTTTGGGATTTTTAAAGATTTTTAATTAATTTTAGGCTGAGCATAACTAGTAGTCGTAGGCTTAACCCGGTAATTGTCGGTTTTGCCCTTACGGGCCATAAAATGAATTTTACACATCTAAACGACTCCAAACCTTTTGCTACTGATCACATATGATAAGTAAATTATTTTAAGCCTTCTGGAAATATAAAAATATCAGATTTAAGTATCGAACCCGGAAATGGCCTTTAATCGCCTTATTTAGCGTTTTTAACGCATAGTATGTATTAAAATCATATTGAACATACCCGGGTTGATACCTACTGATATATGAGGCAAATTATAATATTTTAACAGTAAGCAAAGGTTGATAAACTCAGACTTCAGTTTTGAGCTTTTCGGCTTATGTGATATTACCAAAATACCCCTACGGGGCATAGTTTGGTTAAAAATGATAAATTCCACATATATGCTTTAACCTACTAATATAACTTAGCAAATTGAGTATATTTGCTGATTACATCAGACCTGTAACTCAGGTTGTTACTTAAACTCTTTTATAAACTTTTAAATGACCAAACTACCCCTACGGGGCCTAGTTTGTGTTTAAACACGTTTCGGGCATAATGAAAGACATCTTACTGATGTCACAACATATTTGAGGCATAATTAACTTAGGAAACCTGTATATGGCTCTTACGGATACCCGTTACGCTTATTACGCGTTCGGTTCGGTTTATGTAACAAGTTTACATAAATTAGCCGAAACGGGTCAAACCTTATCGGTTTTATCTCAAAATCCAGAATGTGAATAATAAACCCATATTAAACAAGTCTTCAAACTTGTCGGGTATAAATCACATTCTATCCGGTCTTCGCTTAATCGTGCGTGCGAACCGTATCTTTGAAACTAACCGGTCTAAGCTTAAGCTTAATTAAAGACCCGTTAGGATTCTAATAGGTTATATTAAACCTTCGTTCCAGATTAGGAGAACCAGTAAAAGCTACTTGCAAATTTGCTTATTGTGATTAATACTTGCTCAGGTAAATACTTTTAACTTATTTTCCCTATATGGGCTTGGGTTACGGTATATAGCATACCGCTTGATCGGGCATCAAATTCTCCACCGTTGAGTGGATAATTTAATAAATTTGATCGGCTCGTTTAAACAGTCTTGTTACTTAAAGCCTTTGGGGGGTTAATGACCATGTCCCGGATATCCTTGACATCATTTTACGAAATGGCCACGACTTAAGCGCGGGGTGTAGGCGTACACCCGTCAGTGCACAAAAGAATATTGTGGTGTGTCTATTGATCTTTAACCCGGACAAGATCCGGGCTACTGAACGCACAAGGAACATGTAATTCGTTTACAAGATTATAATATTAAATAATTCTCCCAAGTTAAATAAAATGTTTATGCCATGTGCATCCAAACCAATTTTCAATCATTTTCCAAAATGAGTCAGTTGAATGTATTTACCAGTGTAAACTGACGTATTTTCCCAAAAAGATTAAATGCAGGTACTAAGCGAAATTGGCTGCGATTTCTCCTTAGCATCATTAGAAGTCTCGCAAGCTTAAGATGCCTGAAGTCCGTTGAACCATAAATATTATTTTATTTCGATCCATCTGTGGATAAACTTCCGAATATTGCGACATTTGATATTACAATATTAAATTCGGTTGTATCATATTTTTAAATTGCTTCCGCTGTGCATATTAATTATTGTGTTGTTTGACTATTATGTTGCCAACCACGTCACGATACTCCCCCACCGGGCCCACCGGTGACACGTGGAAATCGGGGTGTGACAGTTTGACCCTTGTTCCTGTAAATCAAATCCTAGGCCGGTATATCCCATTTTAATTTTATACCATTGTGAACCTTACGCCTTTTTTACTCTCTGATCGAGGTTCTCGGCATTGAAAAATCTTCGTAAACTAAATCACACGTGTATATGTTGACATTTAAGAGATATACAGTAAAGAAAATCAAGGGCAATGGTGATATATATGCAGATTAGACACCAAAAAAAACACTCAACAAATGGCTACAATTTAAGGAATGTGCTTAGTGACGGCATCAGATTTCTAATTGATGGAGAAAGGTCTGGTGGCAAGAAAAGCTGCTTCTAGGAGGTTGTCAAGTGTTTTCACTCGACGATTCCACTCTTGGGTGGTTGGTTTGGCCCTTGTTCCTGTAACTCGAATCCTAGGCCGGTATATCCCATTTTAATTTAGAACCATTGTGAACCATACGCCTTTTTTACTCTCTGATCGAGGTTCTCGGCATTGAAAAATCTTCGTAAACTAAATCACACATGTATATGTTGACATTTAAGAGATATACAGTCAAGAAAATCAAGGGCAATGGTGATAAATATGCGGATTTGACACCAAAAAAAAAGAAAACACTCAACAAATGGCTACACTTTATGGAATTTGTTTAGTGACGGCATTATATTCCTAATTGATGGAGAAAGGTCTGGTGGCAAGAAAAGCTGCTTCTAGGAGGTTGTCAAGAGTTTTTGCTCGACGATTCCATTCTTGGGTGGTTGGTTTGACCCTTGTTCCTGTAAATCAAATCCTAGGCCGGTATATCCCATTTTAATTTTACACCATTGTGAACCTTACGCCTTTCTTACTCTCTGATCGAGGTTCTCAGCATTGAAAAATCTTCGTAAACTAAATCACACGTGTATATGTTGACATTTAAGAGATATACAATAAAGAAAATCAAGGGCAATGGTGATATATATGCATATTAGACACCAAAAAAAAAAATACTCAACAAATGGCTACAATTTAAGTAATGTATTTAGTGACGGCATTAGATTCCTAATTGATGGAGAAATGTCTGGTGGGAAGAAAAGCTGCTTCTAGGAAGTTGTCAACTGTTTTCGCTCGACGATTCTATTCTTGGGTGGTTGGTTTGACCCTTGGTCCTGTAACTCGAATCTTAGCCCGGTATATCGCATTTTAATTTTACACCATTGTGAACCTTACGCTTTTTTTACTCTCTGATCGAGGTTCTCGGCATTGAAAAAACTTCGTAAACTAAATCACACGTGTATATGTTAACATTTAAGAGATATACATTCAAGAAAATCAAGGGCAATGGTGATATATATGCGGATTAGACACCAAAAAAAAAACACTCAACAAATGGCTACAATTTAAGGAATGTGTTTAATGACCTCATCATATTCCTAATTGATGGAGAAATGTCTGGTGGCAAGAAAAGCTGCTTATAGGAGGTTGTCACGTGTTTTCGCTCGACGATTCCATTCTTCGGTGGTTGGTTTGGCCCTTGTTCATGTAACTCGATTCCTAGGCCGGTATATCCCATTTTAATTTTACACCATTGTGAACCTTACGCCTTTTTTACTCTCTGATCGAGGTTCTCGGCATTGAAAATTCTTCGTAAACTAAATCACACGTGTATATGTTGACATTTAAGAGATAGACAGTCAAGAAAATCAAGGGTAATGGTGATATATATGCGGATTAGACACTAAAAAACACCCAACAAATGGCTACATTTTTAAGGAATGTGTTTAGTGACGGCATCAGATTCCTAATTGATGGAGAAAGGTCTGGTGGCAAGAAAAGTTGATTCTAGGAGGTTGCAAGGGTTTTCACTCGACGATTCCTCTCTTGGGGGGTTGGTTTGGCCCTTGTTCCCGTAACTCGAATCCTAGGCCGGTATATCCCATTTTAATTTTACACCATTGTGAACCTTACGCCATTTTTACTCTCTGGTCGAGGTTCTCGGCATTGAAAAATCTTCGTAAACTAAATCACACGTGTATATGTTGACATTTAAGAGATATACATTCAAGAAAATCAAGGGAAATGGTGATATATATGCGGATTAGACACCAAAAAAAACACTCAACAAATGGCTACAATTTAAGGAATGTGTTTAGTGACGGCATCATATTCCTAATTGATGGAGAAAGGTCTGGTGGCAAGAAAAGCTGCTTCTAGGAGGTTGTCACGTGTTTTCGCTCGACGATTCCATTCTTGGGTGGTTGGTTTAGCCCTTGTTCCTGTAACTCGAATCCTAGGCCGGTATATCCCATTTTAATTTTACACCATTGTGAACCTTACGCCTTTTTTACTATCTGATCGAGGTTCTCGGCATTGAAAATTCTATGTAAACTAAATCACACGTGTATATGTTGACATTTAAGAGATATACAGTCAAGAAAATCAAGGGCAATGCTGATATATATGCGGATTAGACACCAAAAAAAAACACTCAACAAATGGCTACAATTTAAGGAATGTGTTTAGTGACGACATCAGATTCCTAATTGATGGAGAAAGGTCTGGTGGCAAGAAAAGCTGCTTCTAGGATGTTGTCAAGTGTTTTCGCTCGACGATTCCGTTCATGGGTGGTCGGTTTGGCCCGTGTTCCTGTAACTCGAATCCTAGGCCGGTATATCCCATTTTAATTTTACACCATTGTGAACCTTATGCCTTTTTTACTCTCTGATCGAGGTTCTCGGCATTGAAAAGTCTTCGTAAACTAAATCACACGTGTATATGTTGAAATTTAAGAGATATACAGTCAATAAAATCAAGGGCAACGGTGATATATTTGCGGATTAGACACAAAAAAAAAACACTCAACAAATAGCTACAATTTAAGGAATGTGTTTAGTGACGGCATCAGATTCCGAATTCCTAATTGATGGAGAAAGGTCTGGTAGTAAGAAAAGCTGCTTCTAGGAGGTTGTCAAGTGTTTTCGCTCAACGATTCCATTCTTGGGAGGTTGGTTTGACCCTTGTTCCTGTAAATCGAATCCTAGGCCGGTATATCCCATTTTAATTTTACACCATTGTGAACCTTACGCCTTTTTTACTCTCTGATCGAGGTTCTCGACATTGAAAAATCTTCGTAAACTAAATCACACGTGTATATGTTGACATTTAAGAGATATACAGTAAAGAAAATCAAGGGCAATGGTGATATATATGCAGATTAGACAAAAAAAAACACTTAACAAATGGCTACAATTTAAGGAATGTGTTTAGTGACGGCATCAGGTTTCTAATTGATGGAGAAAGGTCTGGTGGCAAGAAAAGCTGCTTCTAGGAGGTTGTCAAGTGTTTTCACTCGACGATTCCCCTCTTGGGTGGTTGATTTGGCCCTTGTTCCTGTAACTCGAATCCTAGGCCGGTATATCCCATTTTAATTTTACACCATTGTGAACCATACGCCTTTTTTACTCTCTGATCGAGGTTCTCGGCATTGAAAAATCTTCGTAAACTAAATCACACATGTATATGTTGACATTTAAGAGATATACAGTCAAGAAAATCAAGGGCAATGGTGATATATATGCGGATTTGACACAAAAAAAAAAAGAAAACACTCAACAAATGGCTACACTTTAAGGAATGTGTTTAGTGACGGCATAATATTCCTAATTGATGGAGAAAGGTCTGGTGGCAAGAAAAGTTGCTTCTAGGTGGTTGTCAAGAGTTTTTGCTCGACTATTCAATTCTTGGGTGGTTGGTTTGGCCCTTGTTCCTGTAACTCGAATCCTATTTTAATTTTACACCATTGTGAACCTTACACCTTTGTTACTCTCTGATTGAGGTTCTCGGCATTGAAAAATCTTCGTAAGCTAAATCACACGTGTATATGTTGATAATTAAGAGATTTACAGTCATGAAAATCAAGGGTAATGGTGATATATATACGGATTAGAGACTAAAAAAAAAACAATCAACAAATGGCTACAATTTAAGGAATGTATTTAGTGACGGCATTAGATTCCTAATTGATGGAGAAATGTCTGGTGCCAAGAAAAGCTGCTTCTAGGAGGGTGTCAAGTGTTTTCGCTCGACGATTCTATTCTTGGGTGGTTGCCTTGGCCCTTGGTCCTGTAACTCGAATCCTAGCCCGGTATATCCCATTTTAATTTTACACCATTGTGAACCTTACGCTTTTTTTACTCTCTGATCGAGGTTCTCGGCATTGAAAAAACTTCGTAAACTAAATCACACATGTATATGTTGACATTTAAGAGATATACATTCAAGAAAATCAAGGGCACTGGTGATATATATGCGGATTTGACACCAAAAAAAACACTCAACAAATGGCTACAATTTAAGGAATGTGTTTAATGACGGCATCATATTCCTAATTGATGGAGAAAGGTCTGGTGGCAAGAAAAGCTGTTATAGGAGGTTGTCACGTGTTTTCGCTCGACGATTCCATTCTTGGGTGGTTGGTTCCTATAACTCGAATCCTAGGCCGGTATATCCCATTTTAATTTTACACCATTGTGAACCTTACGCCTTTTTTACTCTCTGATCGAGGTTCTCGGCATTGAAAATTCTTCGTAAACTAAATCACATGTGTATATGTTGACATTTAAGAGATAGACAGTCAAGAAAATCAAGGGTAATGGTGATATATATGCGGACTAGACAATAAAAAAACACTCAACAAATGGCTACAATTTAAGGAATGTGTTTAGTGACGGCATCAGATTCCTAATTGTTGGAGAAAGGTCTGGTGGCAAGAAAAGCTGCTTCTAGGAGGTTGTCAAGTGTTTTCACTCGAAGATTCCTCTCTTGGGTGGTTGGTTTGGCCCTTGTTCCTGTAACTCGAATCCTAGGCCGGTATATCCGATTTTAATTTTACACCATTGTGAACCTTACGCCATTTTTACTCTCTGGTCGAGGTTCTCGGCATTGAAAAATCTTCGTAAACTAAATCACACGTGTATATGTTGACATTTAAGAGATATACATTCAAGAAAATCAAGGGCAATGGTGATATATATGCGGATTAGACACCAAAAAAACACTCAACAAATGGCTACAATTTATGGAATGTGTTTAGTGACGGCATCATATTCCTAATTGATGGAGAAAGGTCTGGTGGCAAGAAAAGCTGCTTCTAGGAGGTTAGCACGTGTTTTCGCTCGACGATTCCATTCTTGGGTGGTTGGTTTGGCCCTTGTTCCTGTAACTCGAATCCTAGGCCGGTATATCCCTTTTTAGTTTTACACCATTGTGAACCTTACTCCTTTTTTACTCTCTGATCGAGGTTCTCGGAATTGAAAATTCTTCGTAAACTAAATCACACGTGTATATGTTGACATTTAAGAGATATACAGTCAAGAAAATCAAGGGCAATGGTGATATATATGTAGATTAGACACAAAAAAAAAAACACTCAACAAATGGCTACAATTTAAGGAATGTGTTTAGTGACGGCATCAGATTCCTAATTGATAGAGAAATGTTTGGTGGCAAGAAAAGCTGCTTTTATGAGGTTGTCAAGTGTTTTCGCTCGACGATTCCATTCTTGGGTGGTTGGTTTGGCCCTTGTTCCTGTAACTCGAATCCTAGGCCGGTATATCCTATTTTAATTTTACACCATTGTGAACCTTATGCCTTTTTTACTCTCTGATCGAGGTTCTCGGCATTGAAAATTCTTCGTAAACTAAATCACACGTGTATATGTTGACATTTAAGAGATATACAGTCAAAAAATCAAGGGTAATGCTGATATATATGCGGATTAGACAACAAAAAAAAAACAATCAACAAATGGCTACAATTTAAGGAATGTGTTTAGTGACGGCATCAGATTCCTATTTGATGGAGAAAGGTCTGGTGGCAAGAAAAGCTGCTTCTAGGATGTTGTCAAGTGTTTTCGCTCGACGATTCTATTCTTAGGTGGTTGGTTTGGCCCTTGGTCCTGTAACTCGAATACTAGCCCGGTATATCCCATTTTAATTTTACACCATTGTGAACCTTACGCCTTTTTTACTCTCTGAGCGAGGTTATCGGCATTGAAAAAACTTCGTAAACTAAATCACACGTGTATATGTTGACATTTAAAAGATATACATTCAAGAAAATCAAGGGCAATGGTGATATATATGCGGATTAGACACCAAAACAAAAATACTCAACAAATGGCTACAATTTAAGGAATGTGTTTAATGACGGCATCATATTCCTAATTGATGGAGAAATGTCTGGTGGCAAGAAAAGCTGCTTATAGGAGGTTGTCACGTGTTTTCGCTCGACGATTCCATTCTTGGGTGGTTGGTTTGGCCCTTATTCCTATAACTCGAATCCTAGGACGGTATATCCCATTTTAATTTTACACCATTGTGATCCTTACTACTTTTTTACTCTCTGATCGAGGTTCTCGGCATTGAAAATTCTTCGTAAACTAAATCACACGTGTATATGTTGACATTTAAAAGATATACAGTCAAGAAAATCAAGGGAAATGGTGATATATATGCAGATTAGACGCAAAAAAACACTCAACAAATGGCTACAATTTAAGGAATGTGTTTAGTGACGGCATCAGATTCCTAATTGATGGAGAAAGGCCTGGTGGCAAGAAAAGCTGCTTCTAAGAGGTTGTCAAGTGTTTTCAATCGACGATTCCATTCTTGGGTGGTTGGTTTGCCCTTTGTTATGTAACTAGAATCCTAGGCCGGTATATCACATTTTAACTTTACACCATTGTGAACCTTACGCCTTTTTTACTCTCTGATCGAGGTTCTCGGCATTGAAATTCTACGTAAACTAAATCACACGTGTATATGTTGACATTTAAGAGATAGACAGTCAAGAAAATCAAGGGTAATGGTGATATATATGCGGATTAGACCCATAAAAAACACTCAACAAATGGCTACAATTTAAGGAATGTGTTTAGTGACGGCATCAGATTCCTAATTGATGGAGAAAGGTCTGGTGGCAAGAAAATCTGCTTCTAGGAGGTTGTCAAGTGTTTTCACTCGACGATTCCACTCTTGGGTGGTTGGTTAGGCCCTTGTTCCAGTAACTCGAATCCTAGGCCGGTATATCCCATTTTAATTTTACACCATTGTGAACCTTACGCCATTTTTACTCTCTGGTCGAGGTTCTCGGCATTGAAAAATCTTCGTAAACTAAATCACACGTGTATATGTTGACATTTAAGAGATATACATTCAAGAAAATCAAGGGCAATGGTGATATATATGCGGAGTAGACACAAAAAAAACACTCAACAAATGGCTACAATTTAAGGAATGTGTTTAGTGACGGCATCATATTCCTAATTGATGGAGAAAGGTCTGGTGGCAAGAAAAGCTGCTTCTAGGAGGTTGTCACGTGTTTTCGCTCGACGATTCTATTCTTGGGTGGTTGGTTTGGCCCTTGTTCCTGTAACTCGAATCCTAGGCCGGTATATCCCATTTTAATTTTACACCATTGTGAACCTTACGCCTTTTTTACTCTCTGATCGAGGTTCTCGGCATTGAAAATTCTTCGTAAACTAAATCACACGTGTATATGTTGACATTTAAGAGATATACAGTCAAGAAAATCAAGGGCAATGGTGATATATATGCAGATTAGACACACAAAAAAAACACTCAACAAATGGCTACAATTTAAGGAATGTGTTTAGTGACGGCATCAGATTCCTAATTGATGGAAAAAGGTCTGGTGGCAAGAAAACTGCTTTTATGAGGTTGTCAAGTGTTTTCGCTCGACGATTCCGTTCTTGGGTGGTTGGTTTGGCCCTTGTTCCTGTAACTCGAATCCTAGGCCGGTATATCCCATTTTAATTTTACACCATTGTAAACCTTATGCCTTTTTTACTCTCTGATCGAGGTTCTCGGCATTGAAAATTCTTCGTAAACTAAATCACACGTGTATATGTTGACATTTAAGAGATATACAGTCAAGAAAATCAAGTGTAATGGTGATATATATGCGGATTAGACACCAAAAAAAAACACTCAACAAATTGCTACAACTTAAGGAATGTGTTTAGCGACGGCGTCAGATTCCTAATTGATGGAGAAAGGTCTGGTGGCAAGAAAAGCTGTTTCTAGGAGGTTGTCAAGTGTTTTCACTCGACGATTCCACTCTTGAGTGGTTGGTTTGGCCCTTGTTCCTGTAATTCGAATCCTAGGCCGGTATATCCCATTTTAATTTTACACCATTGTGAACCTTACGCTTTTTTTACTCTCTGATCGAGGTTCTCGGCATTGAAAAATCTTCGTAACCTAAATCACACATGTATATGTTGACATTAAAGAGATATACAGTCAAGAAAATCACGGGCAATTCTGATATATATGCAGATTAAACACCAAAAAAAAGAAAACACTCAACAAATGACTACACTTTAAGGAATGTGTTTTGTGACGGCATTAGATTCCAAATTGATGGAGAAAGGTCTGGTGGCAAGAAAAGCTGCTTCTAGGAGGTTGTCAAGAGTTTTTGCTTGACGATTCTATTCTTGGGTGGTTGGTTTGGCCCTTATTCCTGTAACTTGAATCCTAGGCCGGTATATCCCATTTTAATTTTACACCATTGTGAACCTTATGCCTTTTTTACTCTCTGATCGAGGTTCTCGGCATTGAAAATGTTATTGCACTTGCGTCTATTGACTTCGTCTTGTATCATGTGTTGTAATAGGATAGGTTAGATTATCCAGTGCACGAGATTCGAGAGTCGAAAGTTAGAAGTTATAGTGCTGATTTCGCTTCAAGGGCATGTACACAGAAGCGAAATCAACACTAGTATAAATAGGGGGATTGTTAGTTCATTCAGTGCGCGACTTCCGAAAGTGTAACGAAGTGCTGCTGAATTTCTGTCAGGTTGTAATCAGTGTTAAAAGCAATATAATTGACAGATCTTAAAGTATCAAGCTGTTTTGGTGTCTAGTTCTCTGATTCCGCCTTTGAACTGGACTTACAACTCTTCTGAACGACTCAATTGGGTCTAACAACGATCCTACAAGTGGTATCAGAGCTAGTGAAGAAGAGTTTAGCTTGATTTTGATTATATTCTGACTTCTACATCTTCTTTCATTTGTTCAGAAAATTTTACTGGTCGAAAGTTACTCAAAATTTCACAGCTTATAGAAAATTGATAATAGACAAATCCTGGAAAGTTTCAGATTAAAATTCGAACTAAAAATGGACTAAATTGGCTTCGGAGTTGATTCCGCTTTTACGGACAATTGGTGATTCCGCTTTTATGTCATAGTTAATTTCGCTCCAAAGGTCATATTTTCATCTAATTCCGCTCCAAGGGTCTTATAGTTGATTTCGCTTCAATGTCAACCTGATACAAGTGATTTCGCTTTTAAGGACATCTATAATCCTGATTTCGTTTCAATGGCATACATGTGATTTCGCTTATAGGGTTCAACCTGATTTCACTCCAGTGGACAAAAGCTGATTTCACTCCAGTGGACAAAACTTGATTTCGCTTTAACGGACATTATAAGTCTGATTTCCCTCGAGTGTCATTTTTGAGTCAAAAGTGGACTTTTTCGTGTCGAGATTATTTCACGTCGATCGAGTGTCAGTTTGCTACAATTTATTTGTTATTAATTGTACTGATTGTGTTTGTTTGTTTGTCAGGTTAATTGAAGATGTCAAACAACGGTGAAGAGTTCTACAATACTTTCTACAACGCGTTCACTTCCGAATCGTCAGATAGAAGATCTGAGATGAAAGAATATTCAAAAGAGATTTCGGAGAATTTGAAGTTTGAGAACATGTACGGGAGCCAACAGAAGCCACCAAAGCTAATGAAAGTGGAAGATTATCACTGGTGGAAAAATAGATTTGAGGGTTGGGTAAAAGCTTTTGCTACTGAAAGCTGGTTAAAACTGACAGATGAATATGTTGCACCAGTAAAAGAGGGAGAAGAGTTAATAGATCCAAAAGATTTTACAGAAAAAGATATAAAAAATGTTGTGGCTGAACATAGAATGATAACATTGATCAAACAGTCAGTAAGAGAGGATATTATTTCATTGCTTGAACAAAAAAGACTTCAAAGAGTTTGTGGGAAGCGTTAGAGAGAAAATGTGTAGGAAGTAATGAAATTGTTAAAAACAAAAAGAAATTGTTAAAAACAAAAAGAAATTGTTGCGTAAAGAGTTTGATTTATTCAATTGTATGAAAAATGAATCTGTTTGTAAAATGATTGAGAGATTCGGACATCTGAAAGTGGAGCTGATCAGACATCAAATCTTACCTTCTGAAGAGGAGCTGGTGGATAAACTGTTTGATTCATTGCCAGATGATCAAGAGTGGAAATACTTCGCTCTAATGTTGAAAAATACAATAAAGCCGGAAGAGTTGAAATTGGATATGCTGATTGAAAAGCTTGAAAGCCATGAGTTGGAGATAAAGAGATCTAAAGTCAACAATCCAGCTTATCAGCAGAATGTAGAGCTTTACTACAGAGTACCGCAGGCTGGGTCTCCAAGAACAGCATTTTCTGCAGAAAGTTCAAGTTCAGTGAACAATGAAAGTCTTCACAGTGGTTTTCACAGTGGATCTTCTTCAAATACTTCAAGTCAATCTGCTTCCAAGAATTTGTTTCAGTGTAATATCGCAGTGGATCTGAAGAATGGGCAGAATTTCAGCGAAGAATCGGCAAAACAACAGATGGTTTTCTTGGCATCTGTACTTGAATCGTATGAAAGCCTCGTTGCAGGGAAGATTGGCAATACCAATTTGACGAAAGAAGATTATGACCAATTAGACCCCGAGGAGATGGAACTAATGGATATCAGATGGTGCATGGCCAGTGCAGTTCGTCGGGCACAGCGGTTCATGGAGATAACGGGGAGAAAGTCAATTGGTGGACCATCTACCAAATTGGGATTTGATAAATCCAAGGTGACATGCTTCAAATGCAAACAAAGAGGTCACTTTAAGCGCGAGTGCAGAAATGCGTATGCTGCTGATGATTCTGAAAATCCATTCAATGAAGATTACTACAGGAAGGCAATTTACCATCAGAACAAGTCTGAGCCACCAAGGTTAAAGCAACCAGAAGAAAGATCAAGGGCTCTTGCAGTTATATACGACGATGAAGGGTATGACCGGAGTCAAGAAGTTCTACCTGAAGAAGATGCAGTTGGTTATGCATTTGTTGCAAATGATGATCATGATAGATGGTGGAGAAGAGACAGTGCAAGATGGGAGATTGGCAAATTGAATGAACCATTTAAGGAAGCACAAAGAGGCAAGAGATGGAATGAAGAGTTAGAGTGTTACATGGATCCACAGGGTAATCCAGTAGTTGATCCATCAAAAGTGGATTTTGATGCTGTAACCAATGTGTTTCCAAGTGAAGGCACTTTCAACACAAGAAGGCTTTCTGATAAAAGCTATTTGCCAAATTTGATGATCAAGTTAAGAGAAGTTTTTGAAGCAAGTTTACCGAAGGTGGTAGAGTTGAAGAAGAGAAAAGAAGAAGAATTGAAGAAGATGATTGAAGAAGTAAAGGCTGTTGCGAAGACTGCTGCTGAAGAAGAACAGAAGAATGAAGAAGCTCAGAAAGAAGAAAAAGTGGAGAACAAAGAGCAAGATCAGAAAGCTGAGACAGAAGAACTGGTGCTGAATGCGACTGAGGTTAGAAAATCTTCTGATCTATCAAATGTTGAAATGGTTGATGAAAAAGAACAAAAGTGCAGGAATTGCATAGAAATGTGCAAAGCCTGTACTGAAAAAGATGATATCATAAAAACAAAAGATAATGAATTAAGCAAACTTGAAAATGGTTTTACAATAAAATGTAAAGATATGATTGAAAAAGAAGAAATTTTTAAACTAAAAGTTGAAAAATTGACACAGAAATGTCAAGGTCTTGAAAAGGATAATGATGTTTATAGACAACTGTGTTCTACAAAATGTGTCGATTGTGTTGAAAAAGAATCTAAATTTCAAGATTTACAAAAACAGTATGATTCTTTAAAATGGTCGAGTCAGAGAGTACAAGAAGCTTATGATACTTTGAAGAGCCAAGTCAAAAGTTTTGATCAAAGATTGTCTGAAACTTTAACAACCAAAGAAATGTATGAGAGACAGTTTAAAGAAAAGCAAATTGAATTAAACAAATGTGTTGATGAAATTGCAAATCTTAAACAAGTCTTGGCTGAAAAAGAAAAGGTTGTTACCAAACTTCAAAGTTATCATAACTCTTCGTACATTCTCGAACGCATTTTCAACATCACACCAGATGACAAAGATACTGAAAATTGCAAAAAGGGTATTGGTTCAGAATTTCATCAGGTACCACCACCATTGAGAAACAATTATACTTTTTATGATGAGGAAAAGGTGGCAAAGGGTTTGAATATAGCTGACCAGTTACCTGAAAGTATCGATGTGACTTACTCCAAATCTGATGATGCTAATGATTCAGAGGTGGTAAGTAAGGTTGTTGAAAGCGTTTTGAAAGATGAGTCTACAAAAGGTAAGTCTGAATCACAGGATGGAGATGAAGGAAATCTTTATGATGGTTATCTGAAAAACACAAAATCCGAGAAAATTTTGAATGATGATTCAAAGGGATTGGTTTATACCATGATTGGATCGGACAAATTATTCTTAGATGTTGTATTCCCGATTCAGAATGTGATTTCAGAGAAGGTCGATAAAGTTTTTAAAATGGTTGAGATTGAGAAGTCTGAGATTCCAAAGTTTGCTGGTAAAGGTCATAAATCTTTTTATAACAAACCTGGTTTTAAGAAGAAAAACATGAAGGCTGGTTTGGGTTATAAAAAGAAACGGAATTGGAATCAAAGTAAAAAACCAAATTTGCAACAAAAGATGAATTTTGTTCAAGGGAAAAGTTTGAAAGAAGAGGAAAAACTCAAATTTGGACAACAGTCAAATGAAGAGTTTGATGCTATGAAAAAGAAACAACCACAGGCCAAGGACGTTTCAAAGAAAGTGTGTTTTAAATGTGATCAAATTGGACATGTTGCACGAAAGTGTCCAAATCCAAAGCCTGTTGATGTTGAAAAACAAAAATCTGAGGATGTGAAACCAAGGTCAACCAGATTTGATTCGAAACAAACTTGGAGGTACAATACAAACAAGTTTGCTTCAAATCAAAATTGGAAATCAAACCCGAACAGGTTCGATTCAAGACAGACCTGGAATTCTCACACACCCAGATTGAGAACAACACAGAGTTGGAGAAAATCTGTTGATATGACAAAACCTCAAGAGTTTTGGAAACCTAAAAATGTTGTTCAAAATCAAAAGGTTCAAAAAGAGTCACATTTTTATAAACGAGGAACACCGACGGGTCACACATGGTTTGTTAAGAAAAATGATAATTCGGTAAAAGATGAAAAAGTTGAGATTAAACTTGATGATGTTTTTGAGAAAAATGAAAGAAATTATCCAGTTTTACCTGGAAAGATTCATATTCAACTAGCTGAGTCTAAACAGGCTTGGGTTGCGTTGTTCAAATGATCAAATTGTTGAATGTGCAGGTGCTCAACGAAGCTGAAGATTGTGAACAGAGAAGTTGGAGCAACCTGGCACAGGAAGAGGTTGCTGAACCCTGGTTTG
Organism: Helianthus tuberosus; assembly: GCA_030545235.1. NCBI lineage: Eukaryota > Viridiplantae > Streptophyta > Magnoliopsida > Asterales > Asteraceae > Helianthus > Helianthus tuberosus. Next base: position 3,251,367 of record JARYGA010060172.1, read on the forward strand.
GTTGAACAGGGAATTTAGTTTGAGTGTTTTCTGTACATAAATAAACAATATTTTCAAAATCATAAAAATTGAAAAATTAAAAACCAAAAATATGTTTTTAGTTTGTTAAAATTTGAAAAACCAAAAATATGTTGTTTTTAATTTTGTTTGAATGTATGTTGATTGAATACGCCGAAACCCTCACGGCTGAACAAACATGATTACTTTCATCAGATTGAAAAATGGTTTTCAAACTGTTAAGATCAATGTGTTGTAAATCATGGGGGTACGTTATATTTTCTGCAAATCAGAGCACTTGAAGCAGAAAATGGATGGCGAGACAAAGCTATCAGTGTTGGTTGTCAAATTTTTTTTAAATGATTTTGCATTTTAGGGGGAGATATTTTGTTGTTAGAAAATACAAAAACATTTGAAAATTTGAAAAAGTAAAAAAAAAAACATGATAAAAATTTAAAAATTTGAGTTTTGCGTAAAAAGAGGAAATAATAGTACATCAGTAGACAGTTACAGTATGCTAAAGAAATGGAAAGTTTAAATGTGTTAAACGATCTCACTGTGGATGTGTCGATAGGTTTTTATACATTTAGTAAACTTTTTCGGGATATAAACCTAAATTCAAACTTGCTTATTTCGTGGGGAACACTACTTGGATATATAGGTAACCCCTGAAATCTCGTTTGAAAGGTCTCTTAATCTGATATACTAGGTCTTTATACTCAATGATGTCTGGGGTATTATTCCGGGACTTCTGCTGAACGGTGGTTCTGACCTAGTCCTTGGATAATACTTGCTGCAATGCTTGAAACACAGCATTAAACCCTCAGCATGCTGAAACAATAAAATTGATAAATACTGCTGTTGTAAGCAAAAAGATCCTCTAAAGGGGACACACCGAAAAGTCGAAGCTGATATCTCTCTGCGTATACGGAAGTATCGATCTGAGATCCCTCGGCCCTCGCATACCTAATTTATATACAGATATCATTGTAGTATACTCACCTGTAAGACTGATTATTGGGATTCTGGATACGAGAGTATATTCAAGAGGTGGGACACATGAATGAGTTTAAGTTCTTAAAACATCTAATTCGTATCCTGAATCAGTTGAAATTTGTGTGAAAATTTAAGTGGATCAGTATATCGACAATCTAAGTGAATTGTTTAGAACATAAAGTGTTTTAAAGCTCAACGGTACTTGTGACTTGTCATAAACTGATATGATCCTCTGATGCATACTCAAACAAAAATATTGTTTGTAAATATGTTTGTACATATTTCTTTACTGCTTTATATTTTCAGAAAATACAAAAAGATTTTGATTTCTGCTTTATTTTCGACAACTGATGTCTGAGTGCTGAGTTTCAAAATCTAAGTAAGCTGATTGTGTTTCTGAAAATAAAACAAGTTCATTAATTTGAAACTTGAAGTTTTAAAATTAAAAATTCAAAAACAGTTTGTGATATCTCCAAGGTCATTAAATTGGACTTGGATGATTATCTGTGGGGGATTTGGATGCTTATATTGTTATAGAGCTAGTTTCCGATACGATTCGTTGAAACTGCCAAATTCATGAGAAGTGATTTTGAGGAGATTGAATTGTCAGATTACGATATCTGGAAGATTAAAATGTTGTTACTTATTGTTGTATGAGTGATTGCAGGAATAGTCCAGACTACGATCCCAAGAGCAGAGTCTAAGGGGGAGTCTGAAGACAAGTTTGAAGCATGGAAAAGCTTGTAGATGGAAAGCTAGGTGTCGATCCCAAAGCACGGAAGCTTGATGAAAGGGGGAGCCTAAAGCTGATAGGAGAAGAGAAAGAGTGATGGATGCTTACAATGTTACAATCTGATTGAGGATGCAGAATGATCAAGACTGAAGAAGGTGTCTTAACAGAGAATAGTCACTGAAGACTTCGTCAATATCCGAGGGGGAGTCTGTTAGTGCACTTGCGTCTATTGACTTCGTCTTGTATCATGTGTTGTAATAGGATAGGTTAGATTATCCAGTGCACGAGATTCGAGAGTCGAAAGTTAGAAGTTATAGTGCTGATTTCGCTCATATGGACAATGTCCATAAAAGCGAAATCAGAATTAAGTGATTTCGCTTCAAGGGCATGTACACATAAGCGAAATCAACACTAGTATAAATAGGGGGATTGTTAGTTCATTCAGTGCGCGACTTCCGAAAGTGTAACGAAGTGCTGCTGAATTTCTGTCAGGTTGTAATCAGTGTTAAAAGCAATATAATTGACAGATCTTAAAGTATCAAGCTGTTTTGGTGTCTAGTTCTCTGATTCCGCCTTTGAACTGGACTTACAACTCTTCTGAACGACTCAATTGGGTCTAACAACGATCCTACAGAAAATTCTTCGTAAACTAAATCACACGTGTATATGTTGATATTTAAGAGATATACAGTCAAGAATATCAAGGGCAATGGTGATATATATGCGGATTAGACACCAAAAAAAACACTCAACAAATGGCTACAATTTAAGGAATGTGTTTAGTGACGGCATCAGATTCCTAATTGATGGAGAAAGGTCTGGTGGCAACAAAAGCTGCTTCTAGGAGGTTGTCAAGTGTTTTCGCTCAACGATTCTGTTCTTGGGTGGTTAGTTTGGCCCTTGTTCCTGTAACTCGAATCCTAGGCCGGTATATCCGATTTTATTTTTACACCATTTTGAACCTTACGCCTTTTTTACTCCCTGATCGAGGTTCTCGGCATTGAAAAATCTTCGTAAACTAATTCACACGTGTATACGTTGACATTTAAGAGATATACAACAAAGAAAATCAAGGGCAATGGTGATTGTTATGGGTGAAATTCTGAGCCCATATCCTGACTTTGTATCAAGATTTTTTATTAGTTGTATATGATCAGGATATCGGATTAGGATACCGTATCAGGATACCAGGTCAAGATATTGGTAACATCCTGAGGCAGTATCCTGACTATTACTAACGATTGGCTTGTAAAACGTTGGTTACAAGGGACTAACGTTCATGAGGACCAAGTCATCCTGAAGACCCGCTCAAATTGGTCAGGATAAAGACGTTGATGGCGGAAGAATAGCTCTTGTAACGGTCGGCATTGAAGAAAGGCATGTTTTATAGAAGCTGGTCAAAGATACTAATGTTGTAACGGCTATGGAAGCTTAAATCCCGGAATTATGGTTAATATACGCGTGGAAAACGAGTAGAAATAGCCCCCAACGTTCAGAATGGAATATTCCCAGCATCCCGGAATAATAGGAGAGTTAGTTTGTTATTTGTAACTATAAATAGAAGGCCAGATCAATAGGAACACACACTTCACTCTCTACTCTCGAACTCACACTTCTTTTTTCTTTCTATTACGCACAAACACTCAACACTGGTAATTGTTGTACCACTTAGCATTGATCTGAGTCATATCCTGCACTGTATCCTGGTTATTCAAGCAATAAGAAGAACAAGGCAGCCGACGATTGGCATATCCTGCACTGTATCCTGGTTATTCAAGCATTGATCTGAGTCATATCCTGCAGCTCCCGAGGTTTTATGCCGGAGATCTAGATTGATCAAGGGCTTTCCTCGTATATCTCGTGTCAACCTTTACATTTTTGCTCATTGTTTGATTATTGATATAGCTGGGTATCCTGAAACTGTTTTCGTAAACAACTTAACCAGCATATTTCCAACTCACTTTTTAGCACACTACCTCACTTAACTAATTTGATCACTGAATTGCTTCGGTAATTTTTGACCAAAACAATTTGGCGCCCACCGTGGGGCAAGTGGTGCTACCTTTACTAAAAATCTTTGTGAAATTGTTAATCGGTTTTCTGTTTTCAAAACGTTTTGCCACATTGTTTACAATGGCCTCAAGATCAAATATGAGTTCCTCCACTGTGTCTGCTACGACTTCTGCTACTATCGGTTCGGTGCTTCCACCACCTCCTCCAAGGATTCCAGCTTCTTCACAACCTCAGGATATTATCCCTACTCGGAGTGTTCAGGGGTCTGCTCCCGTTTTAGCCTCTAATGATGAGATTCTAACTTTATTTGGAAGTGTGCAGGAACAAATGAGGCAGCAACATGAAACTCACCAAATGTTGTTAAGAGAAATACAACTCTTAAAAGCTGGCTCGAGCAGATCCGCTGAGGATATTGTTACTCCTTTATAACCCAGAACTTTGAACTTCAGTTCGGCTATGTATACTGAGGATAATAGGGGGAATATTGTGCCCAGTCATTCCCAGAATCATACTCCTGAAATACCCTCCTCGATCAGGATGTCAACTGTGAGGAGATCGGGATATGTTTCAGGATATGGCCAAAATCCTCAGACTGGTAACGTGTCAAACAATAATATCCATACTACTAACAATAGTGGATCTTTGTAGGATGCAGGTATGACGTCAACATTTACTAGGGAGCTTCAGAAATTGAAGGACATGATATCCAGTGTACCTGGAGTGGCCCAGCCAATTCCGGAAGTGTCCCAAGACAGCCACAGGATATCTCGATTCGCATATCTTATATGTCATGCTGAGATCCCGAAAAGATTTCAAACCCCCAACATGAAGCTCTATGATGGGACTACGGATCCTGAAGAGCATATTGCCCAATATAGGGAAAGAATGGATATTAATCCTATTCCTCCGGACCTCAAGGAAGCATGCTTATGCAAGGGCTTTGGTTCCACCTTAACAGGATCAACCTTAAAATGGCTCTTAAATGTTCCTCCGCATTCGATTACATCTTTTGCTCACTTAGTGAATTTATTTAATAGTCAGTTTTCTTGTAGTCGGAGTTTTGAAAAACTAACAAGTGATCTCTACAGGATAACTCAAGGACCTCAGGAATCCCTAAGGGATTATGTGAACAAATTCAGCATGGAATCCTTGGATATCCCGCACCTTGATGTTGCCACAGCGGTCCAAGCATTCAAGATGGGACTACAAAAGGATTCCCAATTTTATTAGGATCTTGTGATGAATCCTTGCAGGAACTTGGACGAAACTCGAAACAGGTCCTTGAGATATATCAGGCTGGAGGATGATAAGAAAATGTAAGAAAGGATGAACTCATCCACTACCTACGAGTCAACCAATAGGAAGTCAGAATCCTCATTTAAACCATATCGCTCTAAGCCATATGGTAGAAATGACAACAAGAGAGTGAATGCTGTTGAAGATGAGGATCCTGAAGAATATCCTGAATTATCCGAATATTGCTTTTCTGTTAACATTCCTGAATTAATGTATGCTATGCAGGGTTTAGGAGACAAAGCTAGGTGGCCTCGAAAGAATCAACAAAAAGCTGATTGGAAGGATAAATCCAAATGGTGTGCCTTCCACGAAGATTTTGGTCATGTGACTGAGGATTGCATTGCTCTAAGAAAAGAAATAAGTTATCTTCTGAGCAAAGGATACCTGAAGGATCTCCTAGGAAAAAAGAAGAATAAGGGTCAGGATACTGAGAAGGATCCTGAACGAGCGGCATCACCTCCTGCGAATGCCAAGATAATAAACTTTATTTCAGGAGGATCTGAACGAGCGGCATCACCTCCTGCTGGACTTCGTATTCTGCGGCCAAGAGGCATGCAAAAGAGGCTAAAACTGAAAGGGGAGACAAACCAGCCAGGATGGCCACCCTGACAACTGATAAAGTGATCACTTTCGATAGTGATGGGATATTGTCCAGGATCCTCACCATGATGCTCTTGTTATAACATTATATGTGGCTAACCATTTTGTACGCAGGATATTGGTGGATAATGGCAGCTCCGTCAACATAATCCAACTAGAGACTCTGAAAAGAATGAATGTATCCCCAATGGATATCACATTGAAATCCACCGTGCTTGTTGGGTTCAGTGGAGAGGCTTGGAACACAGTGGGAGAAATAAAGTTACCAGTATATGTTGAAGGGGTCAACTCGATACAATGTTTCTGCGTGATGGACTCCCTATCCTGCTATAATATCATATTGGGCAGGCCATGGATCCATGATATGAAGGCTGTGCCATCAACTTATCATCAATGCATCAAGATCCCTACCCATTGAGGGGTTGTCAAGATCGACAGTGATCAGCAGGAGGCAAAAGAATGTTACTCATCCTCAATGAAATCCTTAACCAATCCTAGTACAGCATAGCAATTAAAGTTGCGGGCCCAGGATATCGTGGAGGCTTCGGAGCAGGATATGAAGAAAATTATCATGGATGAGGATAATCCTGATATCTCGGTGCTCGTGGGAACCAATATCCCTCAGGATATTGAAGAACAATTAACTAACTTTTTAAAGTGCAGGATGTCAACATTTGCATGGAAGCATGAGGATATGACAGGTATATCCAAAGACATTATCACTCACAAGTTTGGAATTGACAGGTCGTTCAAGCCTATACAGCGAAAGAGAAGGAAGTTCGCTCCTGAACAAAATACAATTATCCAAGAAGAAGTTGAGAGATTATTGAAGTCCAAGATGATCAGAGAAGTCAAATTTCACAAGGCTAGCAAATGTGGTCGTGGTTCAAAAGAAGAATGGGAAATGGAGAGTTTGTGTAGATTACACAGACTTGAACAAGGCTTGTCCCAAAGACCCATTTCCTCTTCCTCATATTGATGCAATGGTGGATGCTACCGCCGGGCACGAGATGTTAACCTTCATGGATGCATCCTCAGGATTTCAGCAGATTCAAATGGAGCCTTTGGACCAAGAGGATACTGCCTTCATGACACCAACAGGTATTTATTGTTATACTGCTATGCCTTTCGGTTTGAAAAATGCAGGTGCGACATACAAGAGATTGGTGAACATGATGTTCAAAGACAAGCTGGGGGACACAATGGAGGTATACATCAACGATATGTTGGTAAAATCTAAAAAGGCTGAGGATCACCTCCAGGATATTAAGGGAGCATTTGATATCCTGGATCAATATAACATGAAGCTAAATCCTGCTAAGTGCCATTTCGGAGTGGGGGCAGGAAAGTTTCTAGGATATATGGTGACCAAAAGAGGAATAGAGGCGAGCCCGGAGCAAATTAAAGCTATCTTGGATATCAAATCACCCTCAAACATGAAGGATGTTCAACAGTTAACAGGACGAGTTGCAGCATTGAACAGATTTATCTCAAGATCCTCGAAGAAATGCAAAGAGTTTTATGATATCCTGAAGAAGAACAAGAAGTTCGAATGGGGTGAGAAGCATGAAGCAGCTCTGCAGGATTTGAAGCAATATCTTTCAATTGCACCCCTATTGATAAAGCCTGAGAATGGTGAACCACTGTCCCTATACCTCGCAGTATCAGGGAATGCTGTAAGTGCCGTCCTTGTAAAGGATCATGAAGGTCAGCAATATCCTGTTTATTATGTTAGTAAGAGTTTGTTAGATGCAGAAACTAGATATTCTCATTTAGAAAAGTTGATATTAGCACTAGTTATGGCATCAACAAAGCTTAGACATTACTTTGAAACACACAGAATTCAAGTTAAGACAAATTATCCTGTTAAGAATGTGCTTAGGAAACCCGAGATGTCAGGCAGGATGGCCAAGTGGTCGGTAAAGTTGAGTGCTTACGACTTAGTATACGAACCTAGAAATGCCATAAAATCACAAGCTCTAGCTGACTTTGTGGCTGATTTCAGTAGTGACATTCAGGATGAGGTAGACCTAGAAGTGCAACAATTAGGAGAATCCTCAGGATCCCGGACATTGTACACTGATGGAGCATCTAACGTTAGAGGAGTAGGATTGGGAATACTACTAAAATCGCCACAGGGGGACATATTACCCCAGGCTATTAGGTGTGAATTCCCTGCTACCAATAACGAAGCAGAATATGAGGCTTTAATTGCAGGATTAGAACTAGCTAAAAATATGAAAATCAAAAATTTGCAAGTATATGTTGACTCCTTGTTGATTACTAATCATTTTAATGGATCCTATGCAGTTAAAGGTGAGAAGTTAATCGAATACCTCGATATTCTCAAAAAATTAGCAGGATATTTCGATGTTTTTACACTTGAACAGGTACCAAGGGAAGATAATGCTGAAGCAGATGCCTTAGCAAATTTGGGGTCATCGGTCAGGATACCAGAAGGAACCCAAATACCAATATTGCATATCTTGTATCCTGCAATGAATCCTCAGGATAAAGAAGTAGTAAGTATCCAAGATCTTGTTGCTGAATATCCTGAGGAGGATACTAAATCCTGGACGGCTCCAATCATAAGATATCTCAAAGAAGGACACATCCCTAGAGACGAAAATCCTAAGGCATTTAGGATGAAGGTATCACGATTCACCATTATAAATAATATTTTGTATAAGAAATCTCTTGCAGGACCATATCCAAGGTGCTTGGAGGATCCCGAAACTAAAGAGGTACTTCAGGATATACATGATGGGGATTGTGGTAACCATACTGGGGGCAGGTCATTGTTCTCAAAGGTGTTGAGAACAGGATACTATTGGCCAACGATGAGGAAAGATGCTACAGAATATGCTCGAAGATGTGATGCATGTCAAAGGCACAGTAACATACTACACCAACCAGCTGAACCACTATATCCTATAGTATCCCCTTGGCCGTTCATGAAATGGGGGATGGACATAGTAGGGAAATTACCAAAAGCTCTAGGAGGAAAAGTTTTTATGTTGGCAATGACTGATTATTTCTCTAAGTGGGTGGAGGCTGAAGCATTTGTTCAAGTCAGAGACCAAGAAGTAGTATCCTTCATAAAGAGGAATATCCTGACCAGATTTGGAGTGCCAGCCGAAATAATATGTGACAATGGTTCTCAGTTTATAAGCAAGAGAACTACTGACTTTTGCAAGAGTTGGGGAATCAAGATGATCACATCCACCCCGGTACATCCTCAAGCAAATGGACAAGCTGAGTCCTCAAACAAGATAATTGTTAACAACTTGAAGAAGAGATTAGGAGCCAAAAAAGGAAGATGGGCAGAAGAACTACCCTTTGTTTTGTGGGCTAACAGGACAACAATAAAGAATACAACTGGCCAAACTCCTTTCTCCTTAGTATTTGGAGCAGAGGCAGTAATCCCAACAGAGATGATAATACCTACAACAAGATCCAACCTCCGGGATCCTGAGCAGAACCCTGAAGCTCTGTGCCAAGAGTTAGACACTGTGGATGAAACAAGAGATGTAGCGAAGCTAAGGATGGCAACATATCAACAGAGGATATCCAGAGCATATAACAAAAATATAAGGACTAGGAGGTTTCAAGTCGGGGATTGGGTGTTAAGAAAAGCTTTTCAGAATACTACTAAGCCTGCTGATGGAAAATTAGCTCTAAAGTGGGAAGGACCCTATGAGATCGAATCAGAGGCAGGAAAAGGAGCGTATCGACTCAAGAATATGGAAGGAGATATGCTACCAAGATCCTGGAATGCTATGCATCTTAAAGCCTATTTCAAGTGAGTTTAGAATTTAATTTCTAACTCGGGATGGTATGAATTCTATCGCTTTTAAATATAATTCTATTTTATTTGAACCCAATACTGACTTAAGCATCGGAGAGGTGCCAGGCTAACACCCACTTTAGTTTAAGGTTGTTTTGCAGTATATGCCTCGGGATATAGCTCCAGGATACACACTCAGGATACTTCGGAAGATTAGAGGATTGGCCCCCTCTCTCACGTTTAAGGGATCCTGATCCCTTCAAAGGTTTAAAGGTATTCACCTTTCTCACGAATTGGGTTTAAACACCCCGCCTGGAGCGCAAGTTATCCAGGCATAGTTCAAGGTGGCGAGACCAGTTCATGTAAAAGTGGCTGACAATTTCGTTACTATTGGCTATACCCTGGATCCTCAAGGTATATGAGGATTGATCACCCTCTCTCGCGAAAGGGTATTTTCATACTCTCTAAGGTTTAAAGGTTTTCACCTTTCTAAGTCTTGGAGTTTATACACTCCCGCTTGTAGCGCATGAAAATTTGGGATTTTCCCCAGGATGCTAAGGGTTTATCCCCAGTATATTAAGGGTTTATCCCTAGTGGAACTAAAATTTTTGAAAAAGTTCCAAAGATATGACAAACTACAATTGTGTTTACACAGGTTCTTCTGTTGGTGAAAAGTTACGAAGTTTAATCACTAAGTGAGGAGATACTCAAGTGTGTCATGTATTGATGCAATATCCTGCACAGACAGGGGACATCCATGCCGGGGACACTACAAAGGATTCAAAGGTTGAGGATGGAAATTATTGCCTAAGTGTTTCTGGTATGATTTATTATTTTTCCCAGTCTTGAAAACCTTATCTAAATGATCTAAGTTTTCTAAAAAGTCATATTCAACCAAGCTTTGTTTAACATTTTGATAACAAAAGTATTGAACATTTCATCAGTATTCTGACCAGGATATTTGATCAGGATATTCAAAACATACCTTTCAAAATAAAAACATAACAACCACGAATAAGGCTAAAAGGTTAGTTTATTATTATTGGTCCAAAAGATTGTATTCTTGGTTTCATCTCAAAAAGAGACCCATTCACCAAGAACACAATTAAGTTTTTAAAGCATATTTACATAAACAGTTGAAGGCTTCGTCCTGAAAACACAGGATCCCTCCACCTTCAACTGTCAAACTATTCTACTTGCAGGAAATTAAAATTGTTCTAAGTGCAGGACGACCAGATGATTTAGACCCTACAAAATACAGGTATCATTAAAGACAAACTAACCAGGATACATGTTCAGTATATGTGTACGGGATACAGGGTCTGGATACTTACCTTTTTAGGGAAGGAGATCATGGGCTCGATGGATTCCATGAAGCCAAGGTCACCATAAGAGAAACCTTCGGCAGCAGCAGCAGAGGGCTTAGAGCTGATGGCAACATATGGCTCCTTTTTCACCAAGGCAGGCTTAGAAAAGCTGTCAAGCTCCTCTAGATCAAAAGTAGCAGCGTCCTTGATGGAATCTGTGTAAAAGGGAGTAATTCTAATTTCATTACATGATAGTATTCTGAAGTAACCAAACCTATGCAGGAATATTTAAAACAGATATCCTTACCAGACATGTTGGAATGACTAAAAAATATATCTGTTGGAATCAGGATATCCAACAGTTATATTTTTGGGGACAATTGTTATGGGTGAAATTCTGAGCCCATATCCTGACTTTGTATCTAGATTTTTTATTAGTTGTATATGATCAGGATATCGGATTAGGATACCGTATCAGGATACTGGGTCAGGATATTGGTAACATCCTGAGGCAGTATCCTGACTATTACTAACGATTGGCTTGTAAAACGTTGGTTACAAGGGACTAACGTTCATGAGGACCAAGTCATCCTGAAGACCCGCTCAAATTGGTCAGGATAAAGACGTTGATGGCGGAAGAATAGCTCTTGTAATGGTCAGCATTGAAGAAAGGCATGTTTTATAGAAGCTGGTCAAAGATACTAATGTTGTAACGGTTATGGAAGCTTAAATCCCGGAATTATGGTTAATATGCGCGTGGAAAATGAGTAGAAACAGCCCCCAACGTTCAGAATGGAATATTCACAGCATCCCGGAATAATAGGAGAGTTAGTTTGTTATTTGTAACTATAAATAGAAGGCCAGATCAATAGGAACACACACTTCACTCTCTACTCTCGAACTCACACTTCTTTTTTATTTCTATTACGCACAAACACTCAACACTGGTAATTGTTGTACCACTTAGCATTGATCTGAGTCATATCCTGCACTGTATCCTGGTTATTCAAGCAATAAGAAGAACAAGGCAGCCGACGATTGTCAGCTCCCGAGGTTTTATGCCGGAGATCTAGATTGATCAAGGGCTTTCCTCGTATATCTCGTGTCAACCTTTACATTTTTGCTCATTGTTTGATTATTGATATAGCTGGGTATCCTGAGCTATATCCTGAAACTGTTTTCGTAAACAACTTAACCAGCATATTTCCAACTCACTTTTTAGCACACTACCTCACTTAACTAATTTGATCACTGAATTGCATCGGTAATTTTTGACCAAAACAGTGATATATCTACAGATTAGACACCAAAAAAAAACACTCAACAAATGGTTACAATTCAAGGAATGTGTTTAGTGACGACATCAGCTTTCTAATTAATGGAGAAAGGTCTGGTGGCAAGAAAAGCTGCTTCTAGGAGGTTGTCAAGTGTTTTCCCTCGACGATTACATTCTTGGGTGGTTGGTTTGGCCCTTGTTCCTGTAACTCGAATCCTAGCCCGGTATATCCCATTTTAATTTTACACCATTGTGAACCTTACGCCTTTTTTACTCTCTGATCGAGGTTCTCGGCATTGAAAAATCTGCGTAAACTAAATCACACGTGTATATGTTGACATTTATGAGATATACAGTCAATAAAATCAAGGGCAATGGTGATATATATGCAGATTAGACACCAAAAGAAAAACACTCAACAAATGGCTAAAATTCCTAATTGATGGAGAAAGGTCTGGTGGCAAGAAAAGCTGCTTCTAGGAGGTTGTTAAGTGTTTTCGCTCGACGATTCCATTCTTGGGTGATTGGTTTGGCCCTTATTCCTGTAACTCGAATCCTAGCCTGGTATATCCCATTTTAATTTTACACCATTGTCAACCTTCCGCCTTTTTTACTCTCTGATTGAGGTTTTCGGCATTGAAAAATCTTCGTAAACTAAATCACACGTGTATATGTTGACATTTAAGAGATATACAGTCAAAAAAATCAAGTGCAATGGTGATATATATGCGGATTATACACCAAAAAAAACACTCAACAAATGGCTACAATTTAAGGAATGTGTTTAGTGACGGCATCAAATTCCTAATTGATGGAGAAAGGTCTAGTGGCAAGAAAATCTGCTTCTAGGAGGTTGTCAAGTGTTTTCGCTCGACGATTCCATTCTTGGGTGGTTGGTTTGGCCCTTGTTCCTGCAACTCGAATCCTAGTCCGGTATATACCATTTTAATTTTACACCATTGTGAACCTTACGCCCTTTTTACTCTCTGATCGACGTTCTCGGCATTGAAAAATCTTGGTAAAAAAAATCACACGTGTATATGTTGACATTTAAGAGATATACAGTCAAGAAAATCAAGGGCAATGGTGATATGTATACGGATTAGACACCAAAAAAAACACTCAACACATGGCTAGAATTTAAGGAATGTGTTTCGTGACGGCATCAGATTCCTAATTGATGGAGAAAGGTCTGGTGGCAAGAAAAGCTGCTTCTAGGAGGTTGTCCAGTGTTTTTGCTCGACGATTCCATTCTTGGGTGGTTGGTATGGCCCTTGTTCCTGTAACTCGAATCCTAGCCCGGTATATCCCAATTTAATTTCACACCATTGTGAACCTTACGCCTTTTTTACTCTCTGATCGAGGTTCTTGGCATTGAAAAATCTTCGTAAACTAAATCACACGTGTATATGTTGACTTTTATGAGATATACAGTCAAGAAAATCAAGGGCAATGGTGATATATATGCGGATTTGACACCAAAAAAAAACACTCAACAAATGGCTACAATTTAAGGAATGTGTTTAGTGACGGCATCAGATTCCTAATTGATGGAGAAAGGTCTGGTGGCAAGAAAAGTTGCTTCTAGGAGGTTGTCAAGTGTTTTCGCTCGACGATTCCATTCTTGGGTGGTTGGTTTGGCCCTTGTTCCTGTAACTCGAATCCTAGCCCGGTATACCCCATTTTAATTTTACACCATTGTGAACCTTACGCCTTTTTTACTCTCTAATCGAGGTTCTCGGCATTGAAAAATCTTTGTAAACTAAATCACACGTGTATATGTTGATATTTAAGAGATATACAGTCAAGAAAATCAAGGGTAATGATGACATATATATGCGGATTAGACACCAAAATAAACACTCAACAAATGGCTACAATTTAAGGAATGTGTTTAGTGACGGCATCAGATTCCTAATTGATAGAGAAAGGTCTGGTGGCAAGAAAAGCTGCTTCTAGGAGGTTGTCAAGTGTTTTCACTCGACGATTCCACTCTTGGGTGGTTGGTTTGGCCCTTGTTTCTGTAACTCGAATCCTAGGCCGGTATATCCCATTTTAATTTTACACCATTGTGAACCTTACGCCTTTTTTACTCTCTGATGGAGGTTCTCGGCATTGAAAAATCTTGGTAAACTAAATCACACATGTATATGTGGACATTTAAGAGATATACAGTCAAGAAAATCAAGGGAAATGGTGATATATATGCGGATTAGACACCAAAACTAAACACTCAACAAATGGCTACAATTGAAGGAATGTGTTTAGTGACGGCATCAGATTTCTAATTGATGGAGAAAGGTCTGGTGGCAAGAAAAGCTGCTTCTTGGAGGTTGTCAAGTGTTTTCGCTCGACGATTCCATTCTTGGGTGGTTGGTTTGGCCCCTGTTCCTATAACTCGAACCCTAGCCCGGTATATCCCATCTTAATTTTACACCATTGTGAACCTTACGCCTTTTTTACTCTCTGATCGAGGTTCTCGGCATTGAAAAATCTTCCTAAACTAAATCACACTTGTGTATATGTTGACATTTAGGAGATATACAGTCATGAAAATCAAGGGAATTGGTGATATATATGCGGATTAGAAACCAAAACTAAACACTCAACAAATGGCTACAATTGAAGGAATGTGTTTAGTGACGGCATCAGATTCCTAATTGATGGAGAAAGGTCTGGTGGCAAGAAAAGCTGCTTCTAGGAGGTTGTCAAGTGTTTTCGCTCGACGATTCCATTCTTGGGTGGTTGGTTTTGTGACACCCGGTGATTTACGGCTCTTAATTACGTGATTAACATGCGATTTATGCGACATTAAATAGTGTTTACGATGCTAATTAACAGAACCAGGCCCTTGGAGTGCCTGTGAACGCCTCTTCAACATTACAGTGCGCATATGACAATCCGCGAAGAAACTGCTGAAAATCGGCGGCGGTGGCTCACGGTGGTGAGCGACGGCTGGCCAAAAGAGAACGGACTAGAGAGAGAGAGTTTTCGGGAGGAAGAGAGAGAGATCGAGGGAGTGATGGCGGAGCACAGTCACCGGCAGCGGCGGAGCCGGCCGGACATCGGCGGATCTCGGCGGTGATGGGGGTGATGATAGTGGTAATTTCCTTCATTTTTTTTTGGTAAACCGCCTTTTCATTCCTTTCATTTTGTTTCTCTTTCTGAAGAATCTGAGGAAAGATGCTGACCGATAATGACGGTGGTGTTGAACGACAGATGTGGTGGTGTCTCAGATCTCGGCTCAACTTGGTTTGGGTCAACAGTTTCGGTTCAAGTCAAACTGGTCAGTGGTTCGGATTTCGGTCACAGTCGGTCAAAGGTCAGCCTGTTCGGGACAAATTCGGTCAACGGTTCGGGTGAATGACTGGTCAACTCGGCGAGTCGACTCGGTCAACTCAGATGACTCGGTCAACTCAGTTGACTCGGTCAACTCAGTTGACTCGGTCAACTCAGTCAACGTTCGACGCGAAGATGGGTAAAGTCTAAAGACACGTTTAATATTTACGTAATTTTAAAATTTTTATTTATGTCGTGAACGAGCTCGAACCATTTTGTTTATAATTTAGTTTATATTTTGAAATGTTTGACGAGATATATTTGATTTCATTGCGTTGGTTATTGGTTGAATTTTTGAAAAGTATAGCGACACTTAGATGTCTGGATTGTCCAAAAACAGAGGAAACTCTGTCCGTTTTTCGTTAAAAACCCGAACTAAAAACATATTTAAAGCTTAAAAACGACACTAATCGAAATATAAGTTTTCTTATAAAAATAAGTATAGAAGTGTCTTTCTTTTGGCGACTTTGCATAACTTACAAAAACGACAATTTGGATATTATATCCAACGATGCTTTTATAAAATGTCGTATAATATTTCCAATCCTTTTATTATTTTCGGCAATACTATCAAGTACCGAACAATACGAAATCCTTTTATAAAAATAAATATAGTTTATATTTATTTCAAATATCAAACGACGTGATTTCGATATAGTTTTTATATTTATTCCAAACATCAAAACAACACGGATTCACTTTATAAAAAAAAATGTAAGATATATTTATTTTCAAACACAACGACTCGATGATTGTTTTATTAAATAAATATAACTCTTATATTTATTTCAAACGCCTCAACGGCATACGATATATAATGCGAGTTTATTATGTATATTCTGTTCATAAAACACTCCTCAGATACACATACGACTTCTCGAGACGGCTAACGCGATTACAACAATATATTTATTTTTATAAATATCTGTATACTTTAAAATCTTTTGAAAACTAAGTGTGTATAGACTTAGTAAATTATCGTGACAATAAACGAAACTTAGCAAGTATAACTTCATCGTTTTCATTAACTTAACAACGTACCGTCAAATCGTTCGATTAAGGATTCGGTAGAGCTCGGTGACACGTAGTTAGTTACCACTTTTATTTAGAAACTTATAAGATATTACGTGTTAGGAATATTGTAGAATACACGCTAGCAAGTCAAGTCTTGGAAACGACATCACGAAGTAGTAATTAGCTAGCTTTGCACAGGAATATTCAGGTGAGTTCATAACCCCACATTTTTACGATTTTACATTTTTCTAAATGTTTTCCGGGTGGAAAGACATGCACTTTTCGCAAAGCATACAAGAATTACATATTTCTAAACCATTTTACAAGCAAGTTTTAACTGATACAAATGGTTTACGAAAAGCTTATGTTTTATACCGGTTTTTCAAACAAGCGTATTTTTCGAATCTGCATACACACGAATTCTAGTTTTCTAAACTACGGGAAAATACATGACTTATAGTATGATGGATACAAAAACAAGAAGCACTCTTGGTGATAACTAGTACCAAGTATGATGCGTTTTGAGGAATGATACGAGAAATCGTGTCACGACTAGGGTACCATAAGCACCATTAATCGTGTATATACTTAGACCGCAGAACAAAAGGTTAGATCTAACGGGTGTCCGGGCAGCCACACTCTTGGTGAAAACTAGTACCGAGTAGTGCTTTTGTGTCTCAGTCGTGAATCGACAACTAGAAAAATGCCTAAGGTTTGGTTGCTTCCTATGTCGTGTAACATGTTAATGGCCTTGCAACCCATTAACAACTTGATACATACAGAAATACTGGATACATACATAAATACTTGATATACTTGATACATACAGAAATACTTGATTTATACAGATTACATTCCATGTTTTTATACAAAGTATACAAACTTTACAAATACATGGTTCTTCGAACATAAGGTGTTACAAATACAAAGTTTCCATATAACATGACAAGAAAATGATTTTAAATTCGTTTTCTCAACAACACTTCAAAAACCGGTTATTCAAAAAGATTTATTTCAAATCTTTTACAAACAAACTATGAACTTGCTCAACTTTATGTTGATTTTTTGCATGTTTCTTTCTTAGGTTACTTTTCTGAATTTATGGCACGGTTGGAATTGGAGGACCATTGGAGATACGAGTACTTAGTGGCATTCATTTTCTAAAATACTTAGCTTATTTGCATCCGCTGTGCAATGAAGATACCAGTCCAGTCACGCCAATGCTTTGATAATTTCGGGGTGTGACAGATTGGTATCAGAGCTATAGGTTACAGCGAATTAGGTTTCTATAGAGATACCTAGGCTCTAACCTCACCTTTCCTCTGGGAACTTAGAATATTAAAACCTGAATACATACAGAACGCATAGTACTCGAATATGGTCTCCAACCATTGCCGAAAAACAAACAGTCAAGATTTTGTTTTCGAAACATACGCTATAGTGGTGTTTTATACACGGTACACAAAACAGTCGCATACAGTACATAAAACCCTGAGAGTTTAGGAAACATGCATTTAAGACCTTCGAATACTTATGTTGAAGTTCATTAAAGGTCATCACGTAGGAACCTCGTTTATTAACTCGGACAAACGCCATAATTATGTCGTCTTTGCTATTTTAGTTAACCGAGCAGGCAACCTACGCAAAACAAAGCACGGGCGTGCAAACTTCACGAAATGCAACTAGACATCAACGGAGGTTGAAGTATGTTACATACGACTTACGAGGCACGGTCTTTGAGAAGACAAGATGGAGCCTTTCAGCGCCGATACCAATTCTGTCAGAACGAAAACTATCAATCAGGAAGCGGCAGTTTGGCACGCGGTCCTGCAATGACACGAATCACTCCAAGGAGAAGACGTATGTCTCCGCATTCCCCCCTATCGCATTAATGACGAATACGCCATGTTCGACATTACATGGTAATGTCACCTAACAACCGGTTATCACATGCAACCCCAGGTAAAGTCCTTAAATTTGTTTTAATGAAATTTCGACTTTCACAATTACTGAGTAGATTTTCGTATCTCTACTCCTCTTAACGGTCATTGTGTCACGATCATTTCTTTCAGTATAGCGAATATTCATTTGCTTCATTTCTTGAAAATTCATATGTTACGCATGCATCGTTTGTTACACATGTGGTTGCATTTCGAATAAAGCGTTTCATTAAAGTTCAAATATTATTTCGCTAAATCTAATTATTGATTTGTGATTCGGATGACCCGCATTATTGTGATTGTTGGCTTCTTTGTTATCAAGTCAACACATTTTCTTGAAAATCCTTTTCTTTTTCAAGTTACATACATGGTATTTCTTTGTGGCCATGCCGAAAGTTTTCTTGTTGATACATGTATTTATTGTCGGCTTGCGCCGAAATCAAATTCAATTGATTGAACCTGTCCATTTCACATATTCGATTCAAAGCATCATACGATGTATTGGGAGCATCATATTCAAACGAATTTTTAACGAGCTCTTCATTTGTTTCGAGTCGTAGTAAACTTGTTTGGCATTCGACTCCATAAAATTGTTTGTTGATTACGACACCTTGTCGTGTCAGTATAAACTTGTAGCTTGGTCTATTTATGATTGAGCGTTTGATGCAAAACACAGGTGATACTTGTTCAATCACCACTATTATTGAATTGTTTCATTCACTACGACACCTTGTAGCGTCGGTAGAACTTGCAGCTTGGGCTGATCATGATCGAGCGTTTCATGCAAAACTATTTCATTTGGGCTTGTTGATTCTAAGCTTCTCCTAGCGAATGTTATTATTTCTAACATTCATTTGCATATTGTAAACGTCCATTTGGAATTCTTTTGGTCGAAATTCCTCTTTTATTGGACCCCTGTTAACTTGGTCACATTGGTGACTGTATCAGTATATCTCGTTTCCTTTGATATTATTCGTATTTACTTACGCATAACGTAACTCTAAGGAGTTAACGTTGTCTAAATTTCGAGGACGAAATTTTATTAACAAGGGGAGAATGTGACACCCGGTGATTTACGGCTCTTAATTACGTGATTAACAGGCGATTTATGCGACATTAAATAGTGTTTACGACGCTAATTAACTGAACCAGGCCCTTGGAGTGCCTGTGAACACCTCTTCAACATTACAGTGCGCATATGACGATCCGCGAAGAAACTGCTGAAAATTTAGTTGTGACAAACCGATACCGTACAAAATACTGACAACGCCTCTACTATACGCATTTTAATTCTAAAGATTTTATGCTATCGACACTTATGGAGTTTGGGTTGCGATACCGGGTCTCGTAGGAATTACGGGCCACCTACACATGAGATGGGCTTGTGGGCCCTGGGCCCAAGCTCAAAACCCACAAGCCTAAACCTACACATGATATACTAAATCTACATAAAATCTATATTAAATCCTATCAAAATCTTGTTAAGATTCATAAAAATCTATACTGAATTTACAGAATCCTTATAAAATCTCTAAAGATCCCCACTAGATCTTACAAGATCTCTAGATCTCTATAAATACCCAAGCCAAACACTCAAATATACACACACATATTACTCTCCTCTCTCACTTTGTCTGCATATTAATTTACACACACACATGAAAGCTCAGACAACACCCATCTTCCTCACAAATACCCCACCCACTCAAACAACTCCACCCTCTCCCTGCTTGATGATGGCCGACAAACACCGGAGGAGCCGGTGTGTCGACGCTGGCGGATTACCGGTCACACCCACGCACACATACCCCCAACCCGTTTTCTTCTCCAGTGGAACCATCATCGGAGCTGAGTGCGGCGGCGGTGGCTCACGGTGGTGAGCGACGGCTGGCCAAAAGAGAACAGACGAGAGAGAGAGAGTTCGGGAGGAAGAGAGAGAGATCGAGGGAGTGATGGCGGAGCACAGTCACCGGCAGCGGTGGAGCCGGCCGAACATCAGCGGATCTCGGTGGTGATGGGGGTGATGACAGTGGTAATTTCCTTCTTTTTTTTGGTAAACCCCCTTTTCATTCCTTTCATTTTGTTTCTCTTTATGAAGAATTTGAGGAAATATGCTGACCGATAATGACGGTGGTGTTGAACGACAGATGTGGTGGTGTCTCAGGTCTCGGCTCAACTTGGTTCGGCTCAACAGTTTCGGTTCAAGTCAAACTGGTCAGTGGTTCGGATTTCGGTCACAGTCGGTCAAAGGTCAGCCGGTTCGGTCAACAGTTTCGGTTCAAGTCAAACTGGTCAGTGGTTCGGCTGGTCAACTCGGCGAGTCGACTCGGTCAACTCAGTCGACCCGGTCAACTCAGTCAACGTTCGACGCGAAGATGGGTAAAGTCTAAAGACACGTTTAATATTTACGTAATTTTAAGATTTTTATTTATTTCGTGAACGAGCTCGAACCATTTGGTTTATAATTTAGTTTATATTTTGAAATGTTTTGACGCGATATATTTGATTTCATTGCGTTGCGTTTGATTTCATTGCGTTGGTTATCGTCCAAAAACAGAGGAAACTCTGTCCGTTTTTCGTTAAAAACCCGAACTACAAACGTATTTAAAGCTTAAAAACGACACTAATCGAAATATAAGTTTTCTTATAAAAATAAGTATAGAAGTGTCTTTCTTTTGGCGACTTTGCATAACTTACAAAAACGACAATTTGGATATTATATCCAACGATGCTTTTAAAAAATGTGGTATAATATTTCCAATCCTTTTATTATTTTCGGCAATACTTTCAAGTACCGAACAATACGAAATCGTTTTATAAATATAAATATAGTTTATATTTATTTCAAATATCAAACAACGTGATTTCGATATAGTTTTTATATTTATTCCAAACATCAAAACAACACGGATTCGCTTTATAAAAATAAATATATTATATATTTATTTTCAAACACAAGGACTCGATGATTGTTTTATAAAATAAATATAACTCTTATATTTATTTCAAACGCCTCAACGGCATACGATATATAATGCGAGTTTATTATGTATATTCTTTTCATAAAACACTCGTCACATACACATACGACTTCTCGAGATGGCTAACGCGATTACAACAATATATTTATTTTTATAAATATTTGTATACTTTAAAATCTTTCAAAAACTAAGTGTGTATAGACTTAGTAAATTACCGCGACAATAAACGAAACTTAGCAAGTATAACTTTATCGTTTTCATTAAGTTAACAACGTACCGCCAAATCGTTCGATTAACGATTCGGTAGAGCTCGATGACACGTAGTTAGTTACCGCTTTTATTTAGAAACTTATAAGATATTCCGTGTTAGGAATATTGTAGAATACACGCTAGCATGTCAAGTCTTGGAAACGACATCACGAAGTCGTAATTAGCTAGCTTTGCACAGGAATATTCAGGTGATTTCATAACCCCACTTTTTTACGATTTTACATTTTTCTAAATGTTTTCGGGGTGGAAAGACATGCACTTTTCGCAAAGCATACAAGAATTACATATTTCTAAACCATTTTACAAGCAAGTTTTAACTGACACAAATGGTTTACGAAAAGCTTATGTTTTATACCGGTTTTTCAAACAAGCGTATTTTTCGAAATGTGCATACACACGAATTCTAGTTTTCTAAACTACGGGAAAATACATGAGTTATAGTATGATGGATACAAAAACAAGAAGCACTCTTGGTGATAACTAGTACCAATTATGATGCGTTTTGAGGAATGATACGAGAAATCGTGTACATACTTAGACCGCAGAACAACAGGTTAGATCTAACGGGTGTCCGGACAGCCACACTCTTGGTGAAAACTAGTACCGAGTAGTGCTTTTCTGTCTCAGTCGTGAATCGACAACTAGAAAAATGCCTATGGTTTGGTTGCTTCCTATGTCGTGTCACATGTTAATGGCCTTGCAACCCATTAACAACTTGATACATACAGAAATACTGGATACATACAGAAATACTTGATATACTTGATACATACACAAATACTTGATTTATACAGATTACATTCCATGTTTTCATACAAAGTATACAAACTTTACAAATACATGGTTCTTCGAACATAAGGCGTTACAAATACAAAGTTTCCATATAACATGACAAGAAAATGATTTTAAATTCGTTTTCTCAACAACACTTCAAAAACCGGTTATTCAAAAAGATTTATTTCAAATCTTTTACAAACAAACTATGAACTCGCTCAACTTTATGTTGATTTTTCGCATGTTCCTGTAACTCGAATCCTATCCCGGTATATCCCATTTGAATTTTACACCATTGTGAACCATACGCCTTTTTTACTCTCTGATCGAGGTTCTCGGCATTGAAAAATATTCGTAAACTAAATCACACGTGTATATGTTGACATTTAAGAGATATGCAATCAAGAAAATCAAGGGCAATGGTGATATATATGCGGATTAGACACAAAAAAAAACACTCAACAAATGGCTACAATTTTAGGAATGTGTTTAGTGACGGCATCAGATTCCTAATTGATGGAGAAAGGTCTGGTGGCAAGAAAAGCCGATTCTAGGAGGTTGTCAAGTGTTTTCGCTCGACGATTCCATTCTTGGATGGTTTGTTTGGCCCTTGTTCTTGTAACTCGAATCCTAGCCCGATATATCCAATTTTAATTTTACACCATTGTGAACCTTACGTCTTTTTTACTCTCTGATCGAGGTTCTCGGCATTGAAAAATCTTCATAAACTAAATCACACGAGTATATGTTGATATTTAAGAGATATACAGTCAAGAAAATCAAGGGCAATGGTGATATATATATGCGGATTAGACACCAAAAAAAACACTCAACAAATGGCTACAATTTAAGGAATGTGTTTAGTGACGGCATCAGATTCCTAATTGATGAAGAACGGTCTGGTGGCAAGAAAAGCTGCTTCTAGGAGGTTGTCAAATGTTTTCGCTCGACGATTCCATTCTTGGGTTGTTGGTTTGGCCCTTGTTCCTGTAACTCGAATCCTAGCCCGTTATATCCCATTTTAATTTTACACCATTGTGAACCTTACGCCTTTTTTACTCTCTGATCGAGGTTCTCGGCATTGAAAAATCTTCGTAAACTAAATCACACGTGTATATGTTGACATTTAAGAGATATACAGTCAAGAAAATCAAGGGCAATGGTGATATATATGCGGATTAGACACAAAAAAAACACTCAACAAAGGGCTACAATTTAAGGAATGTGTTTAGTGACGGCATCAGATTCCTAATTGATGGAGAAAGGTCTGGTGGCAAGAAAAGCTGCGTCTAGGAGGTTGTCAAGTGTTTTCGCTCGATGATTCCATTCTTGGGTGGTTGGTTTGGCCCTTGTTCCTGTAAGTCGAATCCTAGCCCGGTATATCCCATTTTAATTTTACACCATTGTGAACCTTACGCCTTTTTTTACTCTCTGATCGAGGTTCTCGGCATTGAAAAATCTTCGTAAACTAAATCACACGTGTATATGTTGACATTTAAGAGATATACAGTCAAGAAAATCAAGGGCAATGGTGATATATATGTGGATTAGACACAAAAAAAACACTCAACAAAGGGCTACAATTTAAGGAATGTGTTTAGTGACGGCATCAGATTCCTAATTGATGGATAAAGGTCTGGTGGTAAGAAAAGCTGCGTCTAGGAGGTTGTCAAGTGTTTTCGCTCGATGATTCCATTCTTGGGTGGTTGGTTTGGCCCTTGTTCCTGTAAGTCGAATCCTAGCCCGGTATATCCCATTTTAATTTTACACCATTGTGAACCTTACGCCTATTTTTACTCTCTGATCGAGGTTCTCGGCATTGAAAAATCTTCGTAAACAAAATCACACGTGTAAATGCTTACACGTAAGAGATATACAGTCAAGAAAATCAAGGGCAATGGTGATATATATGCGGATTAGACACAAAAAAAAAAATACTCAACAAATGGCTACAATTTAAGGAATGTGTTTAGTGACGGCTTCAGATTCCTAATTGATGGAAAAAGGTCTGGTGGCAAGAAAAGCTGCATCTTGGAGGTTGTCAAGTGTTTTCGCTCGACCATTCCATTCTTGGGTGGTTGGTTTGGCCCTTGTTCCTATAACCCAAATCCTAGCCCAATATATCCCATTTTAATTTTACACCATTATGAAACTTACGCCTTTTTTACTCTCTGATCGAGGTTCTCGGCATTGAAAAATCTTCGTAAACTAAATCACACGTGTATATGTTGACATTTAAGAGATATACAGTCAAGAAAATCAAAGGAAATGGTGATATATATGCGGATTAGACACCAAAAAAAACACTCAACAAATGGCTACAATTTAAGGAATGTGTTTAGTGACGGCATCAGATTCCTAATTGAGGGAGAAAGGTCTGGTGGCAAGAAAAGCTGCTTCTAGGAGGTTGTCAAGTGTTTTCGCTCGATGATTCCATTCTTGGGTGGTTGGTTTGGCCCTTGTTCCTGTAACTCGAATCCTAGCCCGGTATATCCCATTTTAATTTTACACCATTGTGAACCTTACGCCTTTTTACTCTCTGATCGAGGTTCTCGGAATTGAAATATCTTCGTAGACTAAATGACACGTGTATATGTTGACATTTAAGAGATATACAGTCATGAAAATCAAGGGCAATGGTGACATATATGCGGATTGGACACCAAAAAAACACTCAACAAATGGCTACAATTTAAGGAATGTGTTTAGTGACAGCATCAGATTCCTAATTGATGGAGAAAGGTCTGGTGGCAAGAAAAGCTGCTTTTAGGAGGTTGTCAAGTGTTTTCACTCGATGATTCCATTCTTGGGTGGTTGGTTTGGCACTTGTTCCTGTAACTCGAATCCTAGCCCGGTATATCCCATTTTAATTTTACACCATTGTGAACCTTACGCCCTTTTTACTCTCTGATCTAGGTTCTCGGCATAGAAAAATCTTCATAAACTAAATCACACGTGTATATGTTGACATTTAAGTGATATACAATCAAGAAAATCAAGGGCAATGGTGATATATATGCGGATTAGAAAAAAAAAAAAACACTCAACAAATGGCTACAATTTAAGGAATGTGTTTAGTGACGACATCAGATTCCTAATTGATAGAGAAAGGTCTGGTGGAAAGAAAAGCTACTTCTAAGAGGTTGTCAAGTGTTTTCGCTCGACGATTCCATTCTTGGGTGGTTGGTTTTTCCCTTGTTCTTGTAACTCGAATCCTAGCCCGGTATATCCCATTTTAATTTTACACCATTGTGAACCTTACGCCTTTTTTAATCTCTGATCGAAGTTCTCGGCAATGAAAAATCTTCGTAAACTAAATCACACGTGTATATGTTGACATTTAAGAGATATACAGTCAAGAAAATCAAGGGCAATGGTGATATATATACGGATTAGAAACAAAAAAAAAACACTCAACAAATGGCTACAATTTAAGGAATGTGTTTAGTGACGACATCAGATTCCGAATTGATGGAGAAAGGTCTGGTGGCAAGAAAATCTGCTTCTAGGAGGTTGTCAAATGTTTTCGCAAGACGATTCCATTCTTGGGTGGTTGGTTTGGCCCTTGTTCTTGTAACCCAAATCCTAGCCCGGTATATCCAATTTTAATTTTACACCATTTTGAAACCGCCTTTTTTACTCTCTAATCGAGGTTCTCGGCATTGAAAATTCTTCGTAAACTAAATCATACGTGTATATGTTGACATTTAAGAGATATACAGTCAAGAAAATCAAGGGCAATCGTGATATATATGCGGATTAGACACCCAGAAAAAACACTCAACAAATGGCTACAATTTCAGGAATGTGTTTAGTGACGGCATCAGATTTCTAATTGATGGAGAAAGGTCTGGTGGCAAGAAAAGCTGCTTCTAGGATGTTGTCAAGTGTTTTCGCTCGACGGTTCCATTCTTGGGTGGTTGGTTTGGCCCTTGCTCCTGTAACTCAAATCCTAGCCCGGTATATCCCATTTTAATTTTACAACGTTTTGAACCTTATGCCCTTTTTACTCTCTGATCGAGGTTCTCGGCAATAAAAAATCTTCGTAAACTAAATAACATGTGTATATGTTGACATTTAAGAGATATACAGTTAAGAAAATCAAGGGCAATGGTGATATATATGCGGATTAGACACTAAAAAAAACACTCAACAATTGGCTACAATTTAAGGAATGTGTTTAGTGACTGCATCAGATTCCTAATTGATGGAGAAAGGTCTAGTGGCAAGAAAAGCTGATTCTAGGAGGTTGTCAAGTGTTTTCGCTCGACGATTCCATTCTTGGGTGGTTGGTTTGGCCCTTGTTCCTGTAACTCGAATCCTCGCCCGGTACATCCCATTTTAATTTTACACCATTTTGAACCTTACGCCTTTTTTACTCTCAGATCGAGGTTCTCTGCATTGAAAAATCTTCATAAACTAAATCTCACGTGTATATGTTGACATTTAGGAGATATACAGTTAAGAAAATCAAGGGCAATGGTGATATATATGCGGATTAGACCCCAAAAAAACACTTAACAAATGGCTACAATTTAAGGAATGTGTTTAGTGACGGCATCAGATTCCTAATTGATGGAGAAAGGTCTGGTGGCGGGAAAAGCTGCTTCTAGGAGGTTGTCAAGTGTTTTCGATCGACGATTCCTTTCTTGGGTGGTTGGTTTGGCCCTTGTCGCTATAACTCGAATCCTTGCCCGGTATATCACATTTTAATTTTACACCATTGTCAACCTTGCGCCTTTTTTACTCTCTGATCGAGGTTCTCGGCATTGAAAAATCTTCGTAAACTAAGTCACACGTGTATATGTTGACATTTAAGAGATATACAGTCAAGAAAATCTAGGCCAATGTTGATATATATGCGGATTAGACACCAAAAAAAAAACACTCAACAAATGGCTACAATTTAAGGAATGTGTTTAGTGACGGCATCAGATTCCTAATTGATGGAGAAAGGCCTGGTGGCAAGAAAAGCTGCTTCTAGGAGGTTGTCAAGTGTTTTCGCTCGACGATTCCATTCTTGGGTGGTTGGTTTGGCCCTTGTTCCTATAACTCGAAACCTAGCCCGGTATATCCCATTTTAATTTTACACCATTTTGAACCTTACGCCTTTTTTACTCTCTGATAGAGGTTCTCGGCATTGAAAAAATCTTCGTAAACTAAATCTCACGTGTATATGTTGACATTTAAGAGATATACAGTCAAGAAAATCAAGGGCAATGGTGATATATATGCGGATTAGACACAAAAAAAAACTCAATAAATGGCTACAATTTAAGGAATGTGTTTAGTGACGGCATCAGATTCCTA
Organism: Helianthus tuberosus; assembly: GCA_030545235.1. Classification (NCBI taxonomy): domain Eukaryota; kingdom Viridiplantae; phylum Streptophyta; class Magnoliopsida; order Asterales; family Asteraceae; genus Helianthus; species Helianthus tuberosus. Next base: position 3,279,000 of record JARYGA010060172.1, read on the forward strand.
ATTGATGGAGAAAGGTCTGGTGGCAAGAAAAGCTGCTTCTAGGAGGTTGTCAAGTGTTTTCGAACGACAATTCCATTCTTGGGTGGTTGGTTTGGCCCTTGTTCCTGTAACTGAATCCTAGCTCGGTATATCCCATTTTAATTTTACACCATTGTGAACCTTAGGCATTTTTTACTCTTTGATCGAGGTTCTCGGCATTGAAAAATCTTCGTAAACTAAATCACACGTGTATATGTTGACATTTAAGAGATATACAGTCAAGAAAATCAAGGGCAATGGTGATATATATGCGGATTAGACACAAAAAAATACACTCAACAAATGGCTACAATTTAAGGAATGTGTTTAGTGACGGCATCAGATTCCTAATTGATGGAGAAAGGTCTGGTGGCAAGAAAAGCTGTTTCTAGGAGGTTGTCAAGTGTTTTCATTCGACGATTCCATTCTTGGGTGGTTGGTTTGGCCCTTGTTCCTGTAACTCGAATCCTAGCCCGGTATATCCCATTTTAATTTTACACCATTGTGAACCTTAGGCCTTTTTTACTCCCTGATCGAGGTTCTCGGCATTGAAATATATTCGTAAACTAAATCACACGTGTATATGTTGACATTTAAGAGATATACAGTCAAGAAAATCAAGGGCAATGGTGATATATATGCGGATTACACACCAAAATAAACACTCAAAAAATGGCTACAATTGAAGGAATGTGTTTAGTAACGGTATCATATTCTTAATTGATGGAGAAAGGTCTGGTGGCAAGAAAAGCTGCTTCTAGGAGGTTGTCAAGTGTTTTCGCTCGACGATTCCATTCTTGGGTGGTTGGTTTGGCCCATGTTCCTGTAACTCGAATCCTAGCCCGGTATATCCCATTTTAATTTTACATCATTGTGAACCTTACGCCTTTTTTACTATCTGATCGAGGTTCTCGGCATTGAAAAATCTTCGTAAACTAAATCTCACGTGTATATGTTAACATTTAAGAGATATACAGTCAAGAAAATCAAGGGCAATGGTGATATATATGCGGATTAGTAACAAAAAAAAAACACTCAACAAATGGCTACAATTTAAGGAAAGTGTTTAGTGACGGCATCAGATTCCTAATTGATGGAGAAAGGTCTGGTGGCAAGAAAAGCTGCTTCTAGGAGGTTGTCAAGTGATTTCGAACAACAATTCCATTCTTGGGTGGTTGGTTTGGCCCTTGTTCCTGTAACTGAATCCTAGCTCGGTATATCCCATTTTAATTTTACACCATTGTGAACCTTAGGCCTTTTTTACTCTCTGATCGAGGTTCTCGGCATTGAAAAATCTTCGTAAACTAAATCACACGTGTATATGTTGACATTTAAGAGATATACAGTCAAGAAAATCAAGGGCAATGGTGATATATATGTGGATTAGACACCAAAATAAACACTTAAAAAATGGCTACAATTGAAGGAATGTGTTTAGTGACGGTATCATATTCTTAATTGATGGAAAAAGGTCTGGTGGCAAGAAAAGCTGCTTTTAGGAGGTTGTCAAGTGTTTTCACTCGATGATTCCATTCTTGGGTGGTTGGTTTGGCACTTGTTCCTGTAACTCGAATCCTAGCCCGGTATATCCAATTTTAATTTTACACCATTGTGAACCTTACGCCCTTTTTACTCTCTGATCTAGGTTCTCGGCATTGAAAAATCTTCATAAACTAAATCACACGAGTATATGTTGACATTTAAGAGGTATACAATCAAGAAAATCAAGGGCAATGGTGATATATATACGGATTTGACACCAAAAAAAAGCACTCAACAAATGGCTACAATTTTGGAATGTGTTTAGTGACGGCATCAGATTCCTAATTGATGGAGAAAGGTCTGGTGGCAAGAAAAGCTGCTTCTAGGAGGTTGTCAGGTGTTTTCGCTCGACGATTCCATTCTTGGGTGGTTGGTTTGGCCTTTGTTCCTGTAACTCGAATCCTAGCCCGGTATATCCTATTTTAATTTTACACCATTGTGAACCTTAGGCCTTTTTTACTCTTTGATCGAGGTTCTCGGCATTGAAAAATCTTCGTAAACTAAATCACACGTGTATATGTTGACATTTAAGAGATATACAGTCAAGAAAATCAAGGGCAATGGTGATATATATGCGGATTAGACACAAAAAAAAAACACTCAAAAAATGGCTACAATTGAAGGAATGTGTTTAGTGACGGTATCATATTCTTAATTAATGGAGAAAGGTCTGGTGGCAAGAAAAGCTGCTTCTAGGAGGTTGTCAAGTGTTTTCGCTCGACGATTCCATTCTTGGGTGGTTGGTTTGGCCCTTGTTCCTGTAACTCGAATCATAGCACGGTATATCCCATTTTAATTTTACACCATTGTGAACCTTACGCCTTTTTTACTCTCTGATCGAGGTTCTCGGCATTGAAAAATCTTCGTAAACTAAATCTCACATGTATATGTTGACATTTAAGAGATATACAGTCAAGAAAATCAAGGGCAATGGTGATATATATGCGGATTAGACACAAAAAAAACACTCAACAAATGGCTACAATTTAAGGAATGTGTTTAGTGACGGCATCAGATTCCTAATTGATGGATAAAGGTCTGGTGGCAAGAAAAGCTGCTACTAGGAGGTTGTCAAGTGTTTTCGATCGACGATTCCTTTCTTGGGTGGTTGGTTTGGCCTTTTTTCCTGTAACTCGAATCCTAGCCCGTTACATCACATTTTAATTTTACACCATTGTGAACCTTACGCCTTTTTTACTCTATGATCGAGGTTCTCGGCATTGAAAAATCTTCGTAAACTAAATCACACATGTATATGTTGACATTTAAGAGATATACAGTCAAGAAAATCTAGGGCAATGGTGATATATATGCGGATTAGACACACAAAAAAAACAATCAACAAATGGCTACAATTCAAGGAATGTGTTTAGTGACGGCATCAGATTCCAAATTGATGGAGAAAGGTCTGGTGGCAAGAAAAGCTGCTTCTATGAGGTTGCCAAGTGTTTTCGATCGACGATTCCTTTCTTGAGTGGTTGGTTTAGCCCTTGTTCCTGTAACTCGAATCCAAGCCCGGTATATCCCATTTTAATTTTACACCATTGTGAACCTTACGCCTTCTTTACTCTCTGATCGAGGTTCTCGGCATTGAAAAATCTTCGTAAACTAAATCACACATGTATATGTTGACATTTAAGAGATATACAGTCAAGAAAATCAAGGGCAATGGTTATATATATGCGGATTAGACGCAAAAAAAAAAAAAACACTCAACAAATGGCTACAATTTAAGTAATGTGTTCAGTGACGGCATCAGATTCCTAATTAATGGAGAAAGGTCTGGTGGCAAGAAAAACTGCTTCTAGGAGGTTGTCAAGTGTTTTCGCTCGACGATTCCATTCTTGGGTGGTTGGTTTGGCCGTTGTTCCTGTAACTCTAACCTAGCCCGGTATATCCCATTTTAATTTTACACCATTTTGAACCTTACGCGTTTTTTAGTCTCTGATCGAGGTTCTCGGCATTGAAAAATCTTCGTAAACTAAATCTCACGTGTATATGTTGACATTTAAGATATATACAGTCAAGAAAATCAAGGGCAATAGTGATATATATGCGGATTAGACACAAAAAAAAACGCTCAACAAATGGCTACAATTTAAGGAATGTGTTTAGTGACGGTATCAGATTCCTAATTGATGGAGAAAGGTCTTGTGGCAAGAAAAGCTGCTTCTAGGAGGTTGTCAAGTGTTTTCGATCGACGATTCCTTTCTTGGGTAGTTGGTTTGGCCCTTTTTTCCTGTAACTCGAATCCTAGCTCGGTATATCACATTTTAATTTTACACCATTGTGAACCTTACGCCTTTTTTACTCTCTGATCGAGGGTCTCGGCATTGAAAAATCTTCGTAAACTAAATCACACGTGTATATGTTAACATTTAAGAGATATACAGTCAAGAAAATCAAGGGCAATGGTGATATATATGAGGATTAGACACCAAAAAAAAGCACACAACAAATGGCTACAATTTATGGAATGTGTTTAGTGATGGTATCAGATTCCTAATTGATGGAGAAAGGTATGGTGGCAAGAAAAGCTGCTTCTAGGAGGATGTCAAGTGTTTTCGCTGGTCAATTCCATTCTTGGGTGGTTGGTTTGGCCTTTGTTCCTGTAACTCGAATCCTAGCCCGGTATATCCTATTTTAATTTTACACCATTGTGAACCTTAGGCCTTTTTTACTCTCTGATCGAGGTTCTCGGCATTGAAAAATCTTCGTTAACTAAATCACACGTGTATATGTTGACATTTAGGAGATATACAGTCAAGAAAATCAAAGGCAATGGTGATATATATGCGGATTAGAAACCAAAAAAAACACTCAAAAAATGGCTACAATTTAAGGAATGTGTTTAGTGACGGTATGATATTCTTAATTGATGGAGAAAGGTCTGGTGGCAAGAAAAGCTGCTTCTAGGAGGTTGTCAAGTGTTTTCGCTCGACGATTCCATTCTTGGGTGGTTGGTTTGGCCCTTCTTCCTGTAACTCGAATCCTAGCCCGGTATATCCCATTTTAATTTTACACCATTTTGAACCTTACGCCTTTTTAACTCTCTGATCGAGGTTCTCGGCATTGAAAAATCTTCGTAAACTAAATCTCACGTGTATATGTTGACATTTAAGAGATATACAGTCAAGAAAATCATGGGCAATGTTGATATATATGCGGATTAGACACCAAAAAAAACACTCAACAAATGGCTACAATTTAAGTAATGTGTTCAGTGAAGGCATCAGATTCCTAATTGATGGAGAAAGGTCTGGTGGCAAGAAAAGCTGCTTCTAGGAGGTTGTCAAGTGTTTTCGATCGACGATTCCTTTTTTGGGTGGTTGGTTTGGTCCTTTTTTCCCGTAACTCGAATCCTAGCCCGGTATATCACATTTTAATTTTACACCATTGTGAACCTTATGCCTTTTTTACTCTCTGATCGAGGTTCTCGGCATTGAAAAATCTTCGTAAACTAAATCACACATGTATATGTTGACATTTAAGAGATATACTGTCAAGAAAATCTAGGGCAATCGTGATATATATGCGGATTAGACACACAAAAAAAAACAATTAACAAATGGCTACAATTCAAGGAATGTGTTTAGTGACGGCATCAGATTCCTAATTGATGGAGAAAGGTCTGGTGGCAAGAAAAGTTGCTTCTAGGAGGTTGCCAAGTGTTTTCGATCGACGATTCCTTTCTTGAGTGGTTGGTTTGGTCCTTGTTCCTGTTACTCGAATCGTAGCCCGGTATTTCCCATTTTAATTTTACATCATTGTGAACCTTACGCCTTTTTTACTCTCAGATCGAGGTTCTCGGCATTGAAAAATCTTCGTAAACTAAATCACACATGTATATGTTGACATTTAAGAGATATACAGTTAAGAAAATCAAGGGCAATGGTTGTATATACGCGGATTAGACGCAAAAAAAAACACTCAACAAATGGCTACAATTTAAGTAATGTGTTCAGTGAAGGCATCAGATTCCTAATTGTTGGAGAAAGTTCTGGTGGCAAGAAAAGCTGCTTCTAGGAGTTTGTCAAGTGTTTTCGCTCGACGATTCCATTCTTGGGTGGTTGGTTTGGCCCTTGTTCCTGTAACTCGAATCCTCGCCCGGTATATCCCATTTTAATTTTACACCGTTGTGAACCCTACGCCTTTTTTACTCTCTGATCGAGGTTCTCGGCATTGAAAAATCTTCGTAAGCTAAATCACACATGTATATGTTGACATTTAAGAGATATACAGTGAAGAAAATCAAGGGCAATGGTTATATATATGCGGATTAGACGCAAAAAAAAAAAACACTCAACAAATAGCTACAATTCAAGGAATGTGTTTAGTGATGGAATCAGATTCCAAATTGATGGAGAAAGATCTGGTGGCAAGAAAAGCTGCTTCTAGGAGGTTGCCAAGTGTTTTCGATCGACGATTCCTTTCTTGAGTGGTTGGTTTGGCCCTTGTTCCTGTAACTCCAATCCTAGCCCGGTATATCCCATTTTAATTTTACACCATTGTGAACCTTACGCCTTTTTTACTCTCTGATCGAGGTTCTCGGCATTGAAAAATCTTCGTAAACTAAATCACACATGTATATGTTGACATTTAAGAGATATACAGTCAAGAAAATCAAGGGCAATGGTTATATATATGCGGATTAGACGCAAAAAAAAACACTCAACAAATGGCTACAATTTAAGTAATGTGTTCAGTGAAGGCATCAGATTCCTAACTGTTGGAGAAAGGTCTGGTGGCAAGAAAAGATGCTTCTAGGAGTTTGTCAAGTGTTTTCGCTCGACGATTCCATTCCTGGGTGGTTGGTTTGGCCCTTGTTCCTGTAACTCGAATCCTCGCCCGGTATATCCCATTTTAATTTTACACCATTGTGAACCTTACGCCTTTTTTACTCTCTGATCGAGGTTCTCGGCATTGAAAAATCTTCGTAAACTAAATCACACGTGTATATGTTGACATTTAAGAGATATACAGTCAAGAAAATCAAGGGCACAGGTGATATATATGCGGATTAGACACCCAAAAAAAACACTCAACAAATGCCTACAATTTAAGGAATGTGTTTAGTGACGGCATCAGATTCCTAATTAATGGAGAAAGGTCTGGTGGCAAGAAAAACTGCTTCTAGGAGGTTGTCAAGTGTTTTCGCTCGACGATTCCATTCTTGGGTGGTTGGTTTGGCCCTTGTTCCTGTAACTCTAACCTAGCCCGGTATATCCCATTTTAATTTTACACCATTTTAAACCTTACGCGTTTTTTACTCTCTGATCGACGTTCTCGGCATTGAAAAATCTTCGTAAACTAAATCTCACGTATATATGTTGACATTTAAGATATATACAGTCAAGAAAATCAAGGACAATGGTGATATATATGCGGATTAGACACCAAAAAAAAAACACTCAACAAATGGCTACAATTTAAGGAATGTGTTTAGTGACGGGATCAGATTCCTAATTGATGGAGAAAGGTCTTGTGGCAAGAAAAGCTGCTTCTAGGAGGTTGTCAAGTGTTTTCGATCGACAATTCCTTTCTTGGGTGGTTGGTTTGGCCCTTTTTTCCTGTAACTCGAATCCTAGCTCGGTATATCACATTTTAATTTTAAACCATTGTGAACCTTATGCCTTTTTTACTCTCTGATCGAGGGTCTCGGCATTGGAAAATCTTCGTAAACTAAATCACACGTGTATATGTTGACATTTAAGAGATATACACTCAAGAAAATCAAAGGCAATGGTGATATATATGCGGATAAGACACCAAAAAAAAAACACTCAACAAATAGCTACAATTTAAGGAATGTGTTTAGTGACGGCATCAGATTCCTTATTGATGGAGAAATGTCTGGTGGCAAGAAAAGCTGCTTCTAGGAGGTTGTCAAGTGTTTTCGCTCGACGATTCCATTCTTGGGTGGTTGGTTTGGCCCTTGTTCCTGTAACTCGAATCCTAGCCCGGTATATCCCATTTTAATTTTACACCATTGTGAACCTTACGCATTTTTTACTTTCTGATCGAGGTTCTCGGCATTGAAAAATCTTCGTAAACTAAATCACACGTGTATATGTTGACATTTAAGAGATATACAGTTAAGAAAATCAAAGGCAATGGTGATATATATGCGGATTAGACACCAAAAAAAACACTCAAAAAATGGCTACAATTTAAGGAATGTGTTTAGTGACGGTATCATATTCTTCATTGATGGAGAAAGGTCTAGTGGCAAGAAAAGCTGCTTCTAGGAGGTTGTCAAGTGTTTTTGCTCGACGATTCCATTCTTGGGTCGTTGGTTTGGCCCTTTACCTGTAACTCGAATCCTATCCCGGTATATCCCATTTTAATTTTACACCATTGTGAACCTTAGGCCTTTTTTACTCTCTGATCGAGGTTCTCGGCATTGAAAAATCTTCGTAAACTAAATCTCACGTGTATATGTTGACATTTAAGAGATATACAGTCAAGAAAATCACGGGCAATGGTGATATATATGCGGATTAGACACTAAAAAAAACACTCAACAAATGGCTACAATTTAAGGAATGTGTTTAGTGACGGCATCAGATTCCTAATTGATGGAGAAAGGTCTGGTGGCAAGAAAAGCTGCTTCTAGGAGGTTGTCAAGTGTTTTCGATCGACGATTCCTTTCTTGGGTGGTTGGTTTGGCCCTTTTTTCCTGTAACTCGAATCCTAGCCCCGATATATCACATTTTAATTTTACACCATTGTGAACCTTATGCCTTTTTTACTCTCTGATCGAGGTTCTCGGCATTGAAAAATCTTCGTAAACTAAATCACACATGTATATGTTGACATTTAAGAGATATACAGTCAAGAAAATCTAGGGCAATGGTGATATATACGCGGATTAGACATATAAAAAAAACAATCAACAAATGGCTACAATTCAAGGAATGTGTTTAGTGACGGCATCAGATTCCTAATTGATGGAGAAAGGTCTGGTGGCAAGAAAAGCTGCTTCTAGGAGGTTGCCAAGTGTTTTTGATCGACGATTCCTTTCTTGAGTGGTTGGTTTGGCCCTTGTTCCTGTAACTCGAATCCTAGCCCGGTATATCCCATTTTAATTTTACACCATTGTGAACCTTACGCCTTTTTTACTCTCTGATCGAGGTTCTCGGCATTGAAAAATCTTCGTAAACTAAATCACACGTGTATATGTTGACATTTAAGAGATATACAGTCAAGAAAATCAAGGGCACAGCTGATATATATGCGGATAAGACACCCAAAAAAACACTCAACAAATGGCTACAATTTAAGGAATGTGTTTAGTGACGGCATCAGATTCCTAATTAATGGAGAAAGGTCTAGTGGCAAGAAAAGCTGCTTCTAGGAGGTTGTCAAGTGTTTTCGCTCGACGATTCCATTCTTGGGTGGTTGGTTTGGCCCTTGTTCCTGTAACTCTAATCCCAGCCCGGTATATCCCATTTTAATTTTACACAATTTTGAACCTTACGCCTTTTTTAGTCTCTGATCGAGGTTCTCGGCATTGAAAAATCTTCGTAAACTAAATCTCACGTGTATATTTTGACATTTAAGAGATATACAGTCAAGAAAATCAAGGGCAATGGTGATATATATGCGGAATAGAAACAAAAAAAAAAACACTCAACAAATGGCTACAATTTAAGAAATGTGTTTAGTGACGACATCAGATTCCTTTTATACACCATTGTGAAACTTACGCCTTTTTTACTCTCTGATCGATGTTCTCGGCATTGAAAAATCTTCGTAAACTAAATCACACATGTATATGTTGACATTTAAGAGATATACAGTCATGAAAATCAAGGGCACATGTGATATATATGCGGATTAGACGCCAAAAAAAAACACTCAACAAATGGCTACAATTTAAGTAATGTGTTCAGTGACGGTATCAGATTCCTAATTGTTGGAGAAAGGTCTGGTGGCAAGAAAAGCTGCTTCTAGGAGTTTGTCAAGTGTTTTCGCTCGACGATTCCATTCTTGGGTGGTTGGTTTGGCCATTGTTCCTGTAACTCGAATCCTCGCCCGGTATATCCCATTTTAATTTAACACCATTGTGAACCTTACGCCTTTTTTACTCTCTGATCGAGGTTCTCGGCATTGAAAAATCTTCGTAAACTAAATCACATTTGTATATGTTGACATTTAAAAGATATACTGTCAAGAAAATCAAGGGCACATGTGATATATATGCGGATTAGACACCAAAAAAAAACACTCAACAAATGGCTACAATTTAAGGAATGTGTTTAGTGACGGCATCAGATTCCTAATTAATGGAGAAAGGTCTGGTGGCAAGAAAAGCTGCTTCTAGGAGGTTGTCAAGTGTTTTTGCTCGAGGATTCCATTTTTGGGTGGTTGGTTTGGCCATTGTTCCTGTAACTCGAATCCTAGCCCGGTATATCCCGTTTTAATTTTACACCATTGTGAACCTTACGCCTATTTTACTCCCTGATCGAGGTTCTCGGCATTGAAAAATCTTCGTAAACTAAATCACACGTGTATATGTTTACATTTAAGAGATATACAGTCAAGTAAATCAAGGGCAATGGTGATATATATGCGGATTAGACACCAAAAAAACATTCAACAACTGGCTACAATTTAAGGAATGTGTTTAGTGACGGCATCAGGTTCCTAATTGAGGGAGAAAGGTCTGGTGGCAAGAAAAGCTGCTTCTAGGAGGTTGTCAAGGGTTTTGGCTCGACGATTCCATTCTTGGGTGGTTGGTTTGGCCCTTGTTCCAGTAACTCGAATCCTAGCCCGGTATATCCCATTTTAATTTTACACCATGGTGAACCTTACGCCTTTTTTACTCTCTGATCGAGGTTCTCGGTTTTGAAAAATCTTCGTAAACTAAATCACACGTGTATATGTTGACATTTAAGAGATATACAGTCAAGAAAATCAAGGGCAATGGAGATATATATGTGGATTAGACAACAAAAAAAACACTCAACAAATGGCTACAATTTAAGGAATGTGTTTAGTGACGGCATCAGATTCCTAATTGATGGATAAAGGTCTGGTGGCAAGAAAAGCTGCTTCTAGGAGGTTGTCAAGTGTTTTCGCTCGACGATTCCATTATTGGGTGGTTGGTTTGGCCCTTGTTCCTGTAACTCGAATCCTAGCCCGATATATCCCAATTTTATTTTACACCATTGTGAACCTTACGCCTTTTTTACTCTCTGATAAAGGTTCTCGTCATTGAAAAATCTTCGTAAACTATATCACACGTGTATATGTTGACATTTAAGAGATATACAGTCAAGAAAATAAAGGGCAATGGTGATATATATGCGGATTAGCCACCAAAAAAAACACTCAACAAATGGCTACAATTTAAGGAATGTGTTTAGTGACGGCATCAGATTCCTAATTGAGGGAGAAAGGCCTGGTGGCAAGAAAAGCTGCTTCTAGGAGGTTGTCAAGTGTTTTCGCTCGAGGATTCCATTTTTGGGTGGTTGGTTTGGCCCATGTTCCTGTAACTCGAATCCTAGCCCGGTATATCCCGTTTTAATTTTACACCATTGTGAACCTTACGCCTTTTTTACTCCCTGATCGAGGTTCTCGGCTTTGAAAAATCTTCGTAAATTAAATCACACGTGTATATGTTGACATTTAAGAGATATACAGTCAAGAAAATCAAGGGCAATGGTGATATATATGCGGATTAGACACCAAAAAAAACACTCAACAAATGGCTACAATTTAAGGAATGTGTTTAGTGACGGCATCAGATTCCTAATTGATGGAGAATGGTCTGGTGGCAAGAAAAGCTACTTCTAGGAGGTTGTCAAGTGTTTTCGCTCGACGATTCCATTCTTGGGTGGTTGGTTTGGCCCTTGTTCCTGTAACTCGAATTCTAGACCGGTATATCCCATTTTAATTTTACACCATTGTTGAACTTACGCCTTTTTTACTCTCTGATCGAGGTTCTCGGCATTGAAAAATCTTCGTAAACTAAATCACACGTGTATATGTTGACATTTAAGAGATATACAGTCAAGAAAATCAAGGGCAATGGTGATATATATGCGGATTAGACACCAAAAAAAACACTCAACAAATGGCTACAATTTAAGGAATGTGTTTAGTGACGGCATCAGATTCCTAATTGATGGAGAATGGTCTGGTGGCAAGAAAAGCTGCTTCTAGGAGGTTGTCAAGTGTTTTTGCTCGACGATTCCTTTCTTGGGTGGTTGGTTTGGCCCTTGTTCCTGTAACTCGAATTCTAGACCGGTATATCCCATTTTAATTTTACACCATTGTTGAACTTACGCCTTTTTTACTCTCTGATCGAGGTTCTCGGCATTGAAAAATCTTCGTAAACTAAATCACACGTGTATACGTTGACATTTAAGAGATATACAGTCAAGAAAATCAAGGGAAATGGTGATATATATGCGGATTAGACACAAAAAAAACACTCAACAAATGGCTACAATTTAAGGAATGTGTTTAGTGACGGCATCAGATTCCTAATTGATGGATAAAGGTCTGGTGGCAAGAAAAGCTGCTTCTAGGAGGTTGTCAAGTGTTTTCGCTCGACTATTCCGTTCTTGGGTGGTTGGTTTGGCCCTTGTTCCTGTAACTCGAATCCTAGCCCGATATATCCCAATTTAATTTTACACCATTGTGAACCTTACGCCTTTTTTACTCTCTGACAAAGGTTCTCGTCATTGAAAAATCTTCATAAACTAAATCACACGTGTATACGTTGGCATTTAAGAGATATACAGTCAAGAAAATAAAGGGCAATGGTGATATATATGCGGATTAGACACCAAAAAAAACACTCAACAAATGGCTACAATTTAAGGAATGTGTTTAGTGACGGCATCAGATTCCTATTTGATGGAGAAAGGTCTGGTGGCAAGAAAAGCTACTTCTAGGAGGTTGTCAAGTGTTTTCGATCGATGATTCCTTTCTTGGGTGGTTGATTTGGCCCTTGTTCCTGTAACTCGATTCCTTGCCTAGTATATCACATTTTAATTTCACATCATTGTGAACCTTACACCTTTTTTACTCTCTGATCGAGGTTCTCGGCACTGAAAAATCTTCGTAAACTAAATCACACATGTATATGTTGACATTTAAGAGATATACAGTCAAGAAAATCAAGGGCAATGGTGATAGATATGCGGCTTAGACACAAAAAAAAACAATCAACAAATCGCTACAATTTAAGGAATGTGTTTAGTGACGGTATCAGATTCCTAATTGATGGAGCAAGGTCTGGTGGCAAGAAAACATGCTTCTAGGAGGTTATCAAGTGTTTTCGCTCGACGATTCCATTCTTGGGTGGTTGGTTTGGCCCATGTTCCTGTAACTCGAATCCTCCCCCCCCCGATATATCCCAATCTAATTTTACACCATTGTGAACCTTACGCCTTTTTTACTCTCTGATAGAGGTTCTCGGCATTGAAAAATCTTCGTAAACTAAATCACACGTGTATATGTTGACATTTAAGAGATATACAGTCAAGAAAATCAAGGGCAATGGTGATATATATGCGGATTAGACACCAAAAAAAAACTCTCAACAAAAGGCTACAATTTAAGGAATGTGATTAATGACGGCATCAGATTCCTATTTGATGGAGAAAGGTCTGGTGGCAAGAAAAGCTGCTTCTAGGAGGTTGTCAAGTGTTTTCGATCGACGATTCCATTCTTGGGTGGTTAGTTTGGCTCTTGTTCCTGTAACTCGAATCCTAGCCCGGTATATCCCGTTTTAATTTTACACCATTGAGAACCTTATGCCTTTTTTACTCTCTAATCGAGGCTCTCGGCATTGAAAAATCTTGGTAAACTAAATCACACGTGTATATGTTGACATTTAAGAGATATACAGTCAAGAAAATCAAGGGAAATAGTGATATATATGCGGATTAGGCACAAAAAAAAACACTCAACAAATGGCTACAATTTAAGGAATGTGTTTAGTGACGACATCAGATTCCTAATTAATGGATAAAGGTCTGGTGGCAAGAAAAGCTGCTTCTAGGAGGTTCTCAAGTGTTTTCGCTCGACGATTCCATTCTTGGGTGGTTGGTTTGGCCCTTGTTCCTGTAACTCGAATCCTAGCCCGATATATCCCAATTTAATTTTACACCATTGTGAACCTTACGCCTTTTTTATTCTCTGATAAAGGTTCTTGGCATTGAAAAATCTTCGTAAACTATATCACACGTGTATATGTTGACATTTAAGAGATATACAGTCAAGAAAATAAGGGCAATGGTGATATATATGCGGATTAAACACCAAAAAAAACACTCAACAAATGGCTACAATTTATGGAATGTGTTTAGTGACGGCATCAGATTCCTAATTGATGGAGAAAGGTCTGGTGGCAAGAAAAGCTGCTTCTAGGAGGTTGTCCAGTGTTTTCGATCGACGATTCCTTTCTTAGGTGGTTGGTTTGGCCCTTGTTCCTGTAACTCGAATCCTAGCCCGATATATCCCAATTTAATTTTACACCATTGTGAACGTTACACCTTTTTTACTCTCTGATAAAGGTTCTCGGCATTGAAAAATCTTCGTAAACTAAATCACACGTGTATATGTTGACATTTAAGAAATATACAGTCAAGAAAATAAAGGGCAATGGTGATATATATGCGGATTAGACACCAAAAAAACACTCAACAAATGGCTACAATTTAAGGAATGTGTTTAGTGACGGCATCAGATTCCTAATTGATGGAGAAAGGTCTGGTGGCAAGAAAAGCTGCTTCTAGGAGGTTGTCAAGTGTTTTCGATCGACGATTCCTTTCTTGGGTGGTTGGTTTGGCCCTTGTTCCTGTAACTCGAATCCTAGCCAAGTATATCATATTTTAATTTTACACCATTGTGAACCTTACACCTTTTTTACTCTCTGATCGAGGTTCTCGGCATTAAAAAATCTTGGTAAACTAAATCACACATGTATATGTTGACATTTAAGAGATATACAGTCAAGAAAAATCAAGGGCAATTGTGATATATATGCGCATTAGACACCAAAAAAACTCAACAAATCGCTACAATTTAAGGAATGTGTTTAGTGACAGCATCAGATTCCTAATTGATGGAGAAAGGTCTGGTAGCAAGAAAAGCTGCTTCTAGGAGGTTGTCAAGTGTTTTCGCTCGACGATTCCATTCTTGGGTGGTTGGTTTGGCCCTTGTTCCTGTAACTCGAATCCTAGCCCGATATATCCCAATTTAATTTTACACCATTGTGAACCTTACGCCTTTTTTACTCTCTGATAGAGGTTCTCGGCATTGAAAAATCTTCGTAAACTAAATCACACGTGTATATGTTGACATTTAAGAGATATACAGTCAAGAAAATCAAGGGCAATGGTGATATATATGCGGATTAGACACCAAAAAAAACACTCAACAAATGGCTACAATTTAAGGAATGTGTTTAGTGACGGCATCAGAATCCTAATTGATGGAGAAAGGTCTGGTGGCAAGAAAAGCTGCTTCTAGGAGGTTGTCAAGTGTTTTCGCTCGACGATGCCATTCTTGGGTGGTTGGTTTGGCTCTTGTTCCGGTAACTCGAATCGTAGCCCGGTATATCCCATTTTAATTTTACACAATTTTGAACCTTACGCCCTTTTTACTCTCTGATCTAGGTTCTCGGCATTGAAAAATCTTCGTAAACTAAATCACACGTGTATATGTTGACATTTAAGAGATATTCAGTCAAGAAAATCAAGCGCAATGGTGATATATATGCGGATTAGACTTAAAAAAAAACACTCAACAAATGGCTACAATTTAAGGAATGTGTTTAGTGACGGCATCGGATTCCTAATTGATGGAGAAAGGTCTGGTGGCAAAAAAAGCTGCTTCTAGGAGGTTGTCAAGTGTTTTCGATCGACGATTCCTTTCATGGGTGGTTGGTTTGGCCCTTGTTCCTGTAACTCGAATCCTAGCCCAGTATATCACATTTTAATTTCACATCATTGTGAACCTTACACCTTTTTTACTCTCTGATCGAGGTTCTCGGCTTTGAAAAATCTTCGTAAACTAAATCACACATGTATATGTTGACATTTAAGAGATATACAGTCAAGAAAATCAAGGGCAATGGTGATATATATGCGGATTAGACACAAAAAAAAAACTCTCAACAAATGGCTACAATTTAAGAAATGTGTTTAGTGACGGCATCAGATTCCTATTTGATGGAGAAAGGTCTGGTGGCAAGAAAAGCTGCTTCTAGGAGGTTGTCAAGTGTTTTCGATCGACGATTTTTTTCTTGGGTGGTTGGTTTGGCCCTTGTTCCTGTAACTCGAATCCTCGCCCGGTATATACCATTTTAATTTTACACCATTTTGAACCTTACGCCTTTTTTATTCTCTGATCGAGGTTCTCGGCAACTAAATCACACGTGTATATGTTGACATTTAAGAGATATACAGTCAAGAAAATCAAGGGCAATGGTGATATATATGCGGATTAGACACCAAAAAAAACTCTCAACAAATGGCTACAATTTAAGGAATGTGTTTAGTGACGGCATCAGATTCCTAATTGATGGAGAAAGGTCTGGTGGCAAGAAAAGCTGCTTCTTGGAGGTTGTTAAGTGTTTTCGATCGACGATTCTTTTCTTGGGTGGTTGGTATGGCCCTTTTTTCTGTAACTCGAATCCTCGCGCGGTATATCCCATTTTAATTTTACACCATTTTGAACCTTACGCCTTTTTTACTCTCTGATCGAGGTTCTCGGCATTGAAAAATCTTCGTAAACTAAATCACACGTGTATATGTTGACGTTTAAGAGATATACAAACAAGAAAATCAAGGGCAATCGTGATATATATGCGGATTAGACACCAAAAAAAACTCTCAACAAATGGCTACAATTTAAGGAATGTGTTTAGTGACGGCATCAGATTCCTAATTGATGGAGAAAGGTCTGGTGGCAAGAGAAGCTGCTTCTAGGAGGTTGTCAAGTGTTTTCGATCGACGATTTTTTCTTGGGTGGTTGGTATGGCCCTTGTTCCAGTAACTCGTATCCTAGCCCGGTATATCCCATTTTAATTTTACACCATGGTGAACCTTACGCCTTTTTTACTCTCTGATCGAGGTTCTTGGCATTGAAAAATCTTCGTAAACTAAATCACACCTGTATATGTTGACATTTAAGAGATATACAGTCAAGAAAATCAAGGGCAATGGTGATATATATGCGGATTAGACACAAAAAAAAACACTCAACAAATGGCTACAATTTAAGGAATGTGTTTAGTGATGGCATCAGATTCCTAATTGATGGAGAAAGGTCTGTTGGCAAGAAAAGCTGCTTCTAGGAGGTTGTCTAGTGTTTTCGCTCGACGATTCCATTCTTGGGTGGTTGGTTTGGCCCTTGTTCCTGTAACTCGAATCCTAGCCCGGTATATCCCATTTTAATTTTACACCATTGTGAACCTTACGCCTTTTTTACTCTCTGATCGATGTTCTCGGCATTGAAAAATCTTCGTAAACTAAATCACAAGTGTATATGTTGACATTTAAGAGATATACAGTCATGAAAATCAAGGGCAATGGCGATTTATACGCGGATTAGACACAAAAAAAAACTCAACAAATGGCTACAATTTAAGGAATGTGTTTAGTAATGCATCATATTTTCTAATTGATGGAGAAATGTCTGGTGGCAAGAAAAGCTGCTTCTAGGAGGTTGTCAAGTGTTTTCGCTCGAGGATTCCATTCTTGGGTGGTTGGTTTGGCCCTTGTTCCTGTAACTCGAATCCTAGCCCGGTATATCTCATTTTAATTTTACACCATTGTGAATGTTACGTGTTTTTTACTCTCTTATCGAGGTTATTGGCATTGAAAAATCTTCGTAAACTAAATCACATCTGTATATGTTGACCTTTAAGAGATATACAGTCAAGAAAATCAAGGGCAATGGTGATATATATGCGGATTATACACCAAAAAAAACACTCAACAAATGGCTACAATTTAAGGAATGTGTTTAGTGACGGCATCAGATTCTTAATTGATGGAGAAAGGTCTGTTGGCAAGAAAAGCTGCTTCAAGGAGGTTGTCTAGTGTTTTCGCTCGACGATTCCATTCTTGGGTGGTTGGTTTGGCCCTTGTTCCTGTGACTCGAATCCTAGCCCGGTATATCCCATTTTAATTTTACACCATTGTGAAACTCACGCCTTTTTTACTCTCTGATCGAGGTTCTCGGCACTTAAAAATCTTCCTAAACTAAATCACAAGTGTTTATGTTGACATTTAAGAGATATACAGTCAAAAAAATCAAGGGCAATGGTGATATATATGCGGATTAGACACACAAAAAAACACTCACCAAATGGCTACAATTTAAGGAATGTGTTTAGTAATGGCATCAGATTCCTAATTGATGGAGAAATGCCTGGTGGCAAGAAAAGCTGCTTCTAGGAGGTTGTCAAGTGTTTTTGCTCGAGGATTCGATTCTTGGGTGGTTGTTTTGTCCCTTGTTCCTGTAACTCGAATCCTACCCCGGTATATCCCATTTTAATTTTACAACATTTTGAACCTTACGCCTTTTTTACTCTCTGATCGAGCTTCTCGGCATTGAAAAATCTTCGTAAACTAAATCACACGTGTATATGTTGACATTTAAGAGATATACAGTCAAGAAAATCAAGGGTAATGGTGATATATATGCGGATTAGACACCAAAAAAAAACACTCAACAAATGGCTACAATTTAAGGAATGTGTTTAGTGACGGCATCAGATTCCTAATTGATGGACAAAGGTCTGGTGGCAAGAAAAGCTTCTTCTAGGAGGTTGTCAAGTGTTTTCGATTGACGATTCTTTTCTTGGGTGGTTGGTTTGGCCCTTGTTCCTGTAACTCGAATCCTCGCCCGGTATATCACATTTTAATTTTACACAATTTTGAACCTTACGCCTATTTTACTCTCTGATCGAGGTTCTCGGAATTGAAAAATCTTCGTAAACTAAATCACACGTGTATATGTTGACATTAAAGAGATATACACTCAAGAAAATCAAGGGCATTGGTGATATATATGCGGATTAGACACAAAAAAAAACACTCAACAAATGGCTACAATTTAAGTAATGTGTTCAGTGACGGCATCAGATTCCTAATTGATGGAGAAAGGTCTGGTGGCAAGAAAAACTCCTTCTAGGAGTTTGTCAAGTGTTTTCGCTCGACGATTCCATTCTTAGGTGGTTGGTTTGGCCCTTGTTCCAGTAACTCGAATCCTATCCCGGTATATCCCATTTTAATTTTACACCATTGTGAACCTTACGCCTTTTTTACTCTCTGATCGAGGTTCTCGGCATTGAAAAATCTTCGTAAACTAAATCACACGTGTATATGTTGACATTTAAGAGATATACAGTCAAGAAAATCATGGGCAATGGTGATATAAATGCGGATTAGACACCCAAAAAACAGTCAACAAATGGCGACAATTTAAGGAATGTGTTTAGTGACGGCATCAGATTCCTAATTGATGGAGAAAGGTCTGGTGGCAAGAAAAGTTGCTTCAAGGAGGTTGTCAAGTGTTTTCGCTCGACGATTCCTTCCTTGGGTGGTTGGTTTGGCCCTTGTTCCTGTAACTTGAATCCTAGCCCGGTATATCCCATTTTAATTTTACACCATTGAGAAAGTTACGCCTTTTTTACTCTCTGATCGAGGTTCTCGGCAAAGAAAAATCTTCGTAAACAAAATCACACGTGTATATGTTAACATTTAAGAGATATACAGTCAAGAAAATCATGGGCAATGGTGATATATATGCGGATTGGACACCCAAAAAAACACTCAACAAATGGCTACAATTTAAGGAATGTGTTTAGTGACGGCATCAGATTCCTAATTGATGGAGAAAGGTCTGTTGGCAAGAAAAGCTGCTTCTAGGAGGTTGTCTAGTGTTTTCGCTCGACGAATCCATTCTTGGGTGGTTGGTTTGGCCCTTGTTCCTGTAACTCGAATCCTAGCCCGATATATCCCATTTTAATTTTGCACCATTGTGAACCTTACGCCTTTTTTACTCTCTGATCGAGGTTCTCGGCATTGAAAAATCTTCGTAAACTAAATCTCACGTGTATATGTTGACATTTAAGAGATATACAGTCAAGAAAATCAAGGGCAATGGTGATATATATGAGGATTAGACACAAAAAAAAGACTCAACAAATGGCGACAATTTAAGGAATGTGTTTAGTGACGGCATCAGATTCCTAATTGATGGAGAAAGGTCTGGTGGCAAGAAAAGCTGCTTCAAGGAGGTTGTCAAGTGTTTTCGCTCGACGATTCCTTCCTTGGGTGGTTGGTTTGGCCCTTGTTCCTGTAACTTGAATCCTAGCCCGGTATATCCCATTTTAATTTTACACCATTGAGAAAGTTATGCCTTTTTTACTCTCTGATCGAGGTTCTCGGCATTGAAAAATCTTCGTAAACAAAATCACACGTGTATATGTTTACATTTAAGAGATATACAGTGTAACACCCCAAAAACAGGTTTGGTAATCAAACCACGTTAATAGTAAAGACGGGTAAAATACCGTTAGTGGTAAAAATTAACCCGCTAAATATTAGGACTCAAATAAATAAACCTAATATTAATTTAAAAGAATGAAAAGAATACTTGAGAAAACAAAAGTATATAAAAAGGGCCCGAGTTAACGGGACTTAAAAGAAAAACGGATTTTTAAACAAGATAAAATAACTGGGAATAAATGACCTAGTTAGTCATAAGTCTTATAGTGATAAGACAATTTGTTAAAAACACACTACATGTAGCTTGTTAAAGTATAGGGACCAAAGGTGACAAACTTGAAGCAAGTTTGTATTAAATAAAACATCTAACACCAAAACACACACTTTAAGTGTGTGTTCTGGTCGTGAATCGCAGGAGAGCCAGGGGGTTCCATGCCCAAACCCTAGCCAGCAAAAATCAAGCAATTGAGAAGCCAAATCGACTCCAAATTGAAATCTAAGCTTGGATTAGTGATCACTTCAGTGAAAGGATCATAAGGTATGTCAAAATTTCCACTTTTGTTCCAACTCAAATCTAGATGAACACATAAGAATCTGAAATTTATGGTTGCATGTTTGTTATATGGATAGAATAGGAACATAGTAGTGTCTAGGAGTAAACCCTAGACAAGTATATGTTGAAATCATGCTTAGCTCAAGTCTTTGTTGATACCAAATTCATGTATGAGATGTTTTTAGGGTTTTGATTTCAAAAGAATAGTGTTATGATGTCAAGAACAAGCTTAAACTGAAAGCTGAATTCAAACGATTCTTGATCAGAATTTACAGCCGATTTGTATTGGCTGTAACCTGGACAAAACCTGATAAAAACATGTGTTTCTTGAGTCTAAAATGTAATTCCAGGAAATATCTTTAAAACCCCACTGGAATCGCATTTTTTCGACGAAAATTGAGCGTTTTATGAATTTTTCCGTATCAAAGGTTCAAGCTGCGTTTTTTGGCAGAATTTGCAGCCCATTACGAATGTCATAACTCAATTTAGGAATTGAGTTATGATCTCAAATTTTTACTGTAGAAAGTGCTAAGTTATTAGAAAAATCTCCAATTGGAATTTCGTCAATCGGATAAACGAGGAATTTTAAATGAATTTTTCCGTAAGCTGCAGTCAGAAGTGACGAATCTGATTTGCAGCTTAGTAAATGAATTTTCACGAATTTTTGGTAAAGAGTTAGATCTTGAAATTTTAACTCAAGGGCTAACCCTCCGAGAGGTACGCCACATAAAAAAATCATAATTTTTGAAGACTTGTAAACAGGTTAAACAAGTCACCAAAAACAGCCAATTTTCATTGATATGAAATGCCTAAATGAAATCGCGGCTTACTAGTTAGTATGTAAAAATTGATTTTTTGTTAAGAGTTCGGATGAAATATGCCTAAGTGAGTTCAAAGAACCAAATGTGCATATGAATATGTTGGTAAGTCAATTGACTTTTAAAAGTCAAACTAACCAATGATAAAGTCAAATAGTAGTTTCGACATAGAAAATACGTGAGGTGGAATAGTCGTGAATTGAAATGACTAATCTAACCACCTTGTGAATGATGATAGTTTGTCGCCTAACGAGCTAGGTGGAGGCTTGGGAAAGAAGCGGTCAAACGAATCAAGCACGAGAAGAAAAGCATATTCGGATGCGAGGTAAGTGGAGCTTACGCCCCTTTACATTGCTTGCAAAATTACTTAATTTCAAGTATTGCATATGAATGCTACTAAGTGTTGGTATACAATGTTCCGACACGATTCAATGAGAGTCGGAACAAGGGAAAATGGTAAGAAATCATGAATCATGGTAAAAGGAGTAAAAAGGTAAATTAGTCATGTAATGACGAACAAATAAAAGCGGTTTTAAGTAAAACAAGTTAAAGGAAAACCGGGTTAGGTTTAAAGGGATGAAATGGTAACTAAGTACCATCTCATATGGATAAATGGCAAATTAGACTAAATGGGTCAAATGGTGTTGTTAGCACCATTTGACAATTACATTTGACAATCGCTTGTTGAGTTTTGTAATCACAGGAAATAACATAAGTATGCGTTGCTTAAACTAGAAAGCTTTAAAGCAAAAGTTATGTAAACGGGTCAATACCTTGACCCGAGCCAGGTACGTTTAAATAAGCTTTTTGGTCCTTCGTCGTATAGTGATTCATATTCGTGGGTCAAATGCGCAAAAACGGTCATTTGCGTAAAATGATCAACCAATTGGTAAATTTGGGAAAAAGGGATTCATTATGTTAAATCCGCCACAAAATAGTTGTGGTGGAATATTTGTAGTTAATTAGACATGGACTTTTGTGGCGTCAAAAGAAAAACACAAGTTCTAGAATAAAATGCGTAAATACCTCAAACGGGTCAAAATAAGCATATGGGTGAAATGGATTAAAGAAGGTATATAATTCTATAATCGGAACCTAATATGTTAGACATTATTGAATTTAATAGGTTTGTGAGAAATAAGGGTCGAACAAACTTGTATGTTTGATAAAATCACAAACGGGTCAAATTTTGGTAAAAGAGTATTAAGCCGAAGACTTAAAAGTCTTAAATTTTATCAAGCCGAATATCGGATTTTAACACTATATGATGGAGAATCAAATTTTAAACATGCAGGAAGAAACGGTAAGTCAAACGGATAAGCGGTTTGAAAGATACGAAAGATTTCGTGTCAAATTACGGCAAAATGGAAAAGTTGCATACAGGGCCCACCGTAACTTACGGTGCCACCGTAAGTTACGGTGGAGCTGATATGGTTACGGTGGTAACCTACTATTGTACGGTAGAAGAGTATGAACTCAGGGGCCACCGTAACTTACGGTGCCACCGTAAGTTACGGTGGAGATTATTTTCAAATCCTTGTTTTTCTTTTGAACATCAATTGTTTCCCGTACTCGTTTGGACATGATTTAAACCCCGTAAGACTAAAGCATTTCATGTTTATGAAATGTAGGTACACTTTGGGATGCCGGAAGACGATCAAGCTCAACGAAGAACCGAACACACTATAGATACACGCTTCCGCACTTTGCAATGTTGTATATTTTAAACAACGAATTCAACCACGTGATGTAGAATAACTTATGATTTGTAAAAGTTTTTGTAAACCCGTATTTCCGATGTATATGTAATTGTAATTACATGATTGTTTTCGTAAGAGGTTCATCAAACCTTAAATTAACTTAACGGGTGTTACATACAGTCAAGAAAATCAAGGGCAATGGTGATATATATGCGGATTAGACACCCAAAAAAACACTCAACAAATGGCTACAATTTAAGGAATGTGTTTAGTGACGGCATCAGATTCCTAATTGATGGAGAAAGGTCTGTTGGCAAGAAAAGCTGCTTCTAGGAGGTTGTCTAGTGTTTTCGATCGACGATTCCATTCTTGGGTGGTTGGTTTGGCCCTTGTTCCTGTAACTCGAATCCTAGCCCGGTATATCCCATTTTAATTTTACACCATTGTGAACCTTACGCCTTTTTTACTCTCTGATCGAGGTTCTCGGCATTGAAAAATCTTCGTAAACTAAATCACACGTGTATATGTTGACATTTAAGAGATATACAGTCAAGAAAATCTAGGGCCATGGTGATATATATGCGGATTAGACACCAAAAAAAAACCACTCAACAAATGGCTACAATATAAGGAATGTGTTTAGTGACGGTATCAGATTCCTAATTGATGGAGAAATGTCTGTTGGCAAGAAAAGCTGCTTCTAGGAGGTTGTCTAGTGTTTTCGCTCGACGATCCCATTCTTGGGTGGTTGGTTTGGCCCTTGTTCCTGTAACTCGAATCCTAGCCCGGTATATCCCATTTTAATTTTACACCATTGTCAACCTTACGCCTTTTTTACTCTCTGATCGAGGTTCTCGGCATTGAAAAATCTTCGTAAACTAAATCACACGTGTATATGTTGACATTTAAGAGATATACAGTCAAGAAAATCAAGGGCAATGGTGATATATATGTGGATTAGACACCAAAAAAAAAACTCAACAAATGGCTACAATTTAAGGAATGTGTTTAGTAACGGTATCAGATTCCTAAGTGATGGACAATGGTCTGGTGGCAAGAAAAGCAGCTTCTAGGAGGGTGTCTAGTGTTTTCGCTCGAGGATTCCATTCTTGGGTGGTTGGTTTGGCCCTTGTTCCTGTAACTCAAATCCTAGCCCGGTATATCACATTTTAATTTTACACCATTGTGAACCTTACGCCTTTTTTACTCTCTGATCGAGGTTCTCGGCATTGAAAAATCTGGTAAAGTAAACCACACGTGTATATGGTGACATTTAAGAGATATACAGTCAAGAAAATCAAGGGCAATGGTGATATATATGCGGATTAGACACAAAAAAAAACACTCAACAAATGGCTACAATTTAAGTAATGTGTTCAGTGACGGCGTCGGATTCCTAATTGATGGAGAAAGGTCTGGTGGCAAAAAAAGCTGCTTCTAGGAGTTTCTCAAGTGTTTTCGCTCGACGATTCCATTCTTGGGTTGTTGGTTTGGCCCTTATTCCTGTAACTCGAATCCTAGCCCGGTATATCCCATTTTAATTTTACACCATTTTGAACCTTACACCTTTTTTACTCTCTGATCGAGGTTCTCGGCATTGAAAAATCTTCGTAAACTAAATCACACGTGTATATGTTGACATTTAAGAGATATACAGTCTAGAAAATCAAGGGCAATGGTGATATATATGCAGATTAGACACCAAAAAAAGCACTCAACAAATGGCTACAATTTAAGTAATGTGTTCAGTGACGGCATCAGATTCCTAAGTGATGGAGAAAGGTCTGGTGGCAAGAAAACTGCTTCTAGGAGTTTGTCAAGTGTTTTCGCTCGATGATTCCATTCTTGGGTGGTTGGTTTGGCCCTTGTTCCAGTAACTCGAATCCTAGCCCGGTATATCCCATTTTAATTTTACACCATGGTGAACCTTATGCCTTTTTTACTCTCTGATCGAGGTTCTCGGCATTGAAAAATCTTCGTAAACTAAGTCACATGTGTATATTTGACAATTAAGAGATATAGAGTCAAGAAAATCAAGGGCAATGGTGATATATATGCGGATTAGACACCAAAAAAAACACTCAACAAATGGCTACAATTTAAGGAATGTGTTTAGTGATGCCATCAGATTCCTAATTGATGGAGAAAGGTCTGGTGGCAAGAAAAGCTGCCTCTAGGAGGTTGTCAAGTGTTTTCGCACAACGATTCCTTTCTTGGGTGGTTAGTTTAGCCCTTGTTCCTGTAACTCGAATCCTAGCACGGTATATCCCATTTTAATTTTACACCATTGTGAAACTTACGCCTTTTTTACTCTCTGATCGAGGTTCTCGGCATTGAAAAATCTTCGTAAACTAAATCACACGTGTATATGTTGACATTTAAGAGATATACAGTCAAGAAAATCAAGGGCAATGGTGATATATATGCGGATTAGACACCCAAAAAAACACTCAACAAATGGCTACAATTTAAGGAATGGGTTTAGTGACGACATCAGATTCCTAATTGATGGAGAAAGGTCTGTTGGCAAGAAAAGCTGCTTCTAGGAGGTTGTCTAGTGTTTTCGCTCGACGATTCCATTCTTGGGTGGTTGGTTTGGCCCTTGTTCCTATAACTCGAATCCTAGCCCGGTATATCCCATTTTAATTTTACACCATTGTGAACCTTACGCCTTTTTTACTCTCTGATCGAGGTTCTCGGCATTGAAAAATCTTCGTAAACTAAATCACACGTGTATATGTTGACATTTAAGAGATATACAATCAAGAAAATCAAGGGCAATGGTGATATATATGCGGATTAGACACAAAAAAAAACTCAACAAATGGCTACAATTTAAGGAATGTGTTTAGTAACGGCATCAGATTCCTAATTGATGGAGAATGGTCTGGTGGCAAGAAAAGCTGCTTCTAGGAGGTTGTCAAGTGTTTTCGCTCGAGGATTCCATTCTTGGGTGGTTGGTTTGGCCCTTGTTCCTGTATTTGTCGACATTTAAGAGATATACAGTCAAGAAAATGAAGGGCAATGGTGATATATATGCGGATTAGACACCCAAAAAAACACTTAACAAATGGCTACAATTTAAGGATTGTGTTTAGTGACGGCATCAGATTCCTAATTGATGTAGAAAGGTCTGGTAGCAAGAAAAGCTGCTTCTAGGAGGTTGTCAAGTGTTTTCGATCGACGATTCTTTTCTTGGGTGGTTGGATTGGCTCTTGTTCCTGTAACTCGAATCCTCGCCCGGTATATCCCATTTTAATTTTACACCATTTTGAACCTTACGCCTTTTTACTCTCTGATCGAGGTTCTCGGCATTGAATAATCTTCGTAAACTAAATCACACGTGTATATGTCGACACTTAAGAGATATACAGTCAAGAAAATCAAGGGCAATGTTGATATATATGCGGACTAGACACCAAAAAAAAAAAAAAACTCAACAAATGGCTACAATTCAAGGAATGTGTTTAGTGACGGCATCATATTCCTAATTTATGGAGAAAGGTCTGGTGGCAAGAAAAGCTGCTTCTTGGAGGTTGTCAAGTGTTTTCCCTCGACGATTCCTTTCTTGGGTGGTTGGTTTGGCCCTTGTTCCTGTAACTCGAATCCTAGCCCGATATATCCCATTTTAATTTTACACCATTGTGAAACTTACGCCTTTTTTACTCTCTGATCGAGGTTCTCCGCATTGAAAAATCTTCGTAAACTAAATCACACGTGTATATGTTGAAATTTAAGAGATATACAATCAAGAAAATCAAGGGCAATGGTGATATATATGCGGATTAGACACAAAAAAATAAACTCAACAAATGGCTACAATTTAAGGAATGTGTTTAGTAACGGCATCAGATTCCTAATTGATGGAGAATGGTCTGGTGGCAAGAAAAGCTGCTTCTAGGAGGTTGTCAAGTGTTTTCGCTCGAGGATTCCATTCTTGGGTGGTTGGTTTGGCCCTTGTTCCTATAACTCAAATCCTAGCCCGGTATATCACATTTTAATTTTACACCATTGTGAACCTTACGCCTTTTTTACTCTCTGATCGAGGTTCTCGGCATTGAAAAATCTTGTAAACTAAATAACACGTGTATATGTTGACATTTAAGAGATATACAGTCAAGAAAATCAAGGGCAATGGTGATATATATGCGGATTAGACACCAAAAAAAAACACATAACAAATGGCTACAATTTAAGTAATGTGTTCAGTGACGGCGTCAGATTCCTAATTGATGGAGAAAGGTCTGGTGGCAAAAAAAGCTACTTCTAGGAGTTTGTCAAGTGTTTTCGCTCGACGATTCCATTCTTGGGTGGTTGGTTTGGCCCTTGTTCCTGTAACTCGAACCCTCGCCCTGTATATCCCATTTTAATTTTACACCATTTTGAACCTTATGCCTTTTTTACTCTTTGATCGAGGTTATCGGCATTGAAAAATCTTCGTAAACTAAATCACACGTGTATATGTTGGCATTTAAGAGATATACAGTCAAGAAAATCAAGTGCAATGGTGAAATATATGCGGATTAGACACCAAAAAAAACACTCAACAAATGGCTACAATTTAAGGAATGTTTTTAGTGACGGCATCAGATTCCTAATTGATGGAGAAAGGTCTGGTGGCAAGAAAAACTGCTTCTAGGAGTTTGTCAAGTGTTTTCGCTCGATGATTCCATTCTTGGGTGGTTGGTTTGGCCCTTGTTCCAGTAACTCGAATCCTAGCCCGGTATATCCCATTTTAATTTTACACCATGGTGAACCTTATGCCTTTTTTACTCTCTGATCGAGGTTCTCGGCATTGAAAAATCTTCGTAAACTAAGTCACATGTGTATTTTTGACAATTAAGAGATATAGAGTCAAGAAAATCAAGGGCAATGGTGATATATATGCGGATTAGACACCAAAAAAAAACACATAACAAATGGCTACAATTTAAGTAATGTGTTCAGTGACGGCGTCAGATTCCTAATTGATGGAGAAAGGTCTGGTGGCAAAAAAAGCTACTTCTAGGAGTTTGTCAAGTGTTTTCGCTCGACGATTCCATTCTTGGGTGGTTGGTTTGGCCCTTGTTCCTGTAACTCGAACCCTCGCCCTGTATATCCCATTTTAATTTTACACCATTTTGAACCTTATGCCTTTTTTACTCTTTGATCGAGGTTATCGGCATTGAAAAATCTTCGTAAACTAAATCACACGTGTATATGTTGGCATTTAAGAGATATACAGTCAAGAAAATCAAGTGCAATGGTGAAATATATGCGGATTAGACACCAAAAAAAACACTCAACAAATGGCTACAATTTAAGGAATGTTTTTAGTGACGGCATCAGATTCCTAATTGATGGAGAAAGGTCTGGTGGCAAGAAAAACTGCTTCTAGGAGTTTGTCAAGTGTTTTCGCTCGATGATTCCATTCTTGGGTGGTTGGTTTGGCCCTTGTTCCAGTAACTCGAATCCTAGCCCGGTATATCCCATTTTAATTTTACACCATGGTGAACCTTATGCCTTTTTTACTCTCTGATCGAGGTTCTCGGCATTGAAAAATCTTCGTAAACTAAGTCACATGTGTATTTTTGACAATTAAGAGATATAGAGTCAAGAAAATCAAGGGCAATGGTGATATATATGCGGATTAGACACCAAAAAAAACACTCAACAAATGGCTACAATTTAAGGAATGTGTTTAGTGATGCCATCAGATTCCTAATTGATGGAGAAAGGTCTGGTGGCAAGAAAAGCTGCCTCTAGGAGGTTGTCAAGTGTTTTCGCACAACGATTCCTTTCTTGGGTGGTTAGTTTAGCCCTTGTTCCTGTAACTCGAATCCTAGCACGGTATATCCCATTTTAATTTTACACCATTGTGAAACTTACGCCTTTTTTACTCTCTGATCGAGGTTCTCGGCATTGAAAAATCTTCGTAAACTAAATCACACGTGTATATGTTGACATTTAAGAGATATACAGTCAAGAAAATCAAGGGCAATGGTGATATATATGCGGATTAGACACCCAAAAAAACACTCAACAAATGGCTACAATTTAAGGAATGGGTTTAGTGACGACATCAGATTCCTAATTGATGGAGAAAGGTCTGTTGGCAAGAAAAGCTGCTTCTAGGAGGTTGTCAAGTGTTTTCGATCGACGATTCTTTTCTTGGGTGGTTGGATTGGCTCTTGTTCCTGTAACTCGAATCCTCGCCCGGTATATCACATTTTAATTTTACACCATTTTGAACCTTACGCCTTTTTACTCTCTGATCGAGGTTCTCGGCATTGAATAATCTTCGTAAACTAAATCACACGTGTATATGTCGACATTTAAGAGATATACAGTCAAGAAAATCAAGGGCAATGTTGATATATATGCGGACTAGACACCAAAAAAAAAAAAAAACTCAACAAATGGCTACAATTCAAGGAATGTGTTTAGTGACGGCATCATATTCCTAATTTATGGAGAAAGGTCTGGTGGCAAGAAAAGCTGCTTCTTGGAGGTTGTCAAGTGTTTTCCCTCGATGATTCCTTTCTTGGGTGGTTGGTTTGGCCCTTGTTCCTGTAACTCGAATCCTAGCCCGATATATCCCATTTTAATTTTACACCATTGTGAAACTTACGCCTTTTTTACTCTCTGATCGAGGTTCTCCGCATTGAAAAATCTTCGTAAACTAAATCACACGTGTATATGTTGAAATTTAAGAGATATACAATCAAGAAAATCAAGGGCAATGGTGATATATATGCGGATTAGACACAAAAAAATAAACTCAACAAATGGCTACAATTTAAGGAATGTGTTTAGTAACGGCATCAGATTCCTAATTGATGGAGAATGGTCTGGTGGCAAGAAAAGCTGCTTCTAGGAGGTTGTCAAGTGTTTTCGCTCGAGGATTCCATTCTTGGGTGGTTGGTTTGGCCCTTGTTCCTATAACTCAAATCCTAGCCCGGTATATCACATTTTAATTTTACACCATTGTGAACCTTACGCCTTTTTTACTCTCTGATCGAGGTTCTCGGCATTGAAAAATCTTGTAAACTAAATAACACATGTATATGTTGACATTTAAGAGATATACAGTCAAGAAAATCAAGGGCAATGGTGATATATATGCGGATTAGACACCAAAAAAAAACACACAACAAATGGCTACAATTTAAGTAATGTGTTCAGTGACGGCGTCAGATTCCTAATTGATGGAGAAAGGTCTGGTGGCAAAAAAAGCTACTTCTAGGAGTTTGTCAAGTGTTTTCGCTCGACGATTCCATTCTTGGGTGGTTGGTTTGGCCCTTGTTCCTGTAACTCGAACCCTCGCCCTGTATATCCCATTTTAATTTTACACCATTTTGAACCTTATGCCTTTTTTACTCTTTGATCGAGGTTATCGGCATTGAAAAATCTTCGTAAACTAAATCACACGTGTATATGTTGGCATTTAAGAGATATACAGTCAAGAAAATCAAGTGCAATGGTGAAATATATGCGGATTAGACACAAAAAAAAACACTCAACAAATGGCTACAATTTAAGGAATGTTTTTAGTGACGGCATCAGATTCCTAATTGATGGAGAAAGGTCTGGTGGCAAGAAAAACTGCTTCTAGGAGTTTGTCAAGTGTTTTCGCTCGATGATTCCATTCTTGGGTGGTTGGTTTGGCCCTTGTTCCAGTAACTCGAATCCTAGCCCGGTATATCCCATTTTAATTTTACACCATGGTGAACCTTATGCCTTTTTTACTCTCTGATCGAGGTTCTCGGCATTGAAAAATCTTCGTAAACTAAGTCACATGTGTATATTTGACAATTAAGAGATATAGAGTCAAGAAAATCAAGGGCAATGGTGATATATATGCGGATTAGACACCAAAAAAAACACTCAACAAATGGCTACAATTTAAGGAATGTGTTTAGTGATGCCATCAGATTCCTAATTGATGGAGAAAGGTCTGGTGGCAAGAAAAGCTGCCTCTAGGAGGTTGTCAAGTGTTTTCGCACAACGATTCCTTTCTTGGGTGGTTAGTTTAGCCCTTGTT
Source organism: Helianthus tuberosus (assembly GCA_030545235.1). NCBI lineage: Eukaryota > Viridiplantae > Streptophyta > Magnoliopsida > Asterales > Asteraceae > Helianthus > Helianthus tuberosus. The sequence goes on from JARYGA010060172.1 coordinate 3,310,136, forward strand.
CCTGTAACTCGAATCCTAGCACGGTATATCCCATTTTAATTTTACACCATTGTGAAACTTACGCCTTTTTTACTCTCTGATCGAGGTTCTCGGCATTGAAAAATCTTCGTAAACTAAATCACACGTGTATATGTTGACATTTAAGAGATATACAGTCAAGAAAATCAAGGGCAATGGTGATATATATGCGGATTAGACACCCAAAAAAACACTCAACAAATGGCTACAATTTAAGGAATGGGTTTAGTGACGACATCAGATTCCTAATTGATGGAGAAAGGTCTGTTGGCAAGAAAAGCTGCTTCTAGGAGGTTGTCTAGTGTTTTCGCTCGACGATTCCATTCTTGGGTGGTTGGTTTGGCCCTTGTTCCTATAACTCGAATCCTATCCCGGTATATCCCGTTTTAATTTTACACCATTGTGAACCTTACGCCTTTTTTACTCTCTGATCGAGGTTCTCGGCATTGAAAAATCTTCGTGAACTAAATCACACGTGTATATGTTGACATTTAAGAGATATACAATCAAGAAAATCAAGGGCAATGGTGATATATATGCGGATTAGACACAAAAAAAAACTCAACAAATGGCTACAATTTAAGGAATGTGTTTAGTAACGGCATCAGATTCCTAATTGATGGAGAATGGTCTGGTGGCAAGAAAAGCTGCTTCTAGGAGGTTGTCAAGTGTTTTCGCTCGAGGATTCCATTCTTGGGTGGTTGGTTTGGCCCTTGTTCCTGTATTTGTCGACATTTAAGAGATATACAGTCAAGAAAATCAAGGGCAATGGTGATATATATGCGGATTAGACACAAAAAAAAACACTCAACAAATGGCTACAATTTAAGGATTGTGTTTAGTGACGGCATCAGATTCCTAATTGATGTAGAAAGGTCTGGTCGCAAGAAAAGCTGCTTCTAGGAGGTTGTCAAGTGTTTTCGATCGACGATTCTTTTCTTGGGTGGTTGGATTGGCTCTTGTTCCTGTAACTCGAATCCTCGCCCGGTATATCCCATTTTAATTTTACACCATTTTGAACCTTACGCCTTTTTTACTCTCTGATCGAGGTTCTCGGCATTGAATAATCTTCGTAAACTAAATCACACGTGTATATGTCGACATTTAAGAGATATACAGTCAAGAAAATCAAGGGCAATGTTGATATATATGCGGACTAGACACCAAAAAAAAAAAAACTCAACAAATGGCTACAATTCAAGGAATGTGTTTAGTGACGGCATCATATTCCTAATTTATGGAGAAAGGTCTGGTGGCAAGAAAAGCTGCTTCTTTGAGGTTGTCAAGTGTTTTCCCTCGACGATTCCTTTCTTGGGTGGTTGGTTTGGCCCTTGTTCCTGTAACTCGAATCCTAGCCCGATATATCCCATTTTAATTTTACACCATTGTGAAACTTACGCCTTTTTTACTCTCTGATCGAGGTTCTCCGCATTGAAAAATCTTCGTAAACTAAATCACACGTGTATATGTTGAAATTTAAGAGATATACAATCAAGAAAATCAAGGGCAATGGTGATATATATGCGGATTAGACACAAAAAAATAAACTCAACAAATGGCTACAATTTAAGGAATGTGTTTAGTAACGGCATCAGATTCCTAATTGATGGAGAATGGTCTGGTGGCAAGAAAAGCTGCTTCTAGGAGGTTGTCAAGTGTTTTCGCTCGAGGATTCCATTCTTGGGTGGTTGGTTTGGCCCTTGTTCCTATAACTCAAATCCTAGCCCGGTATATCACATTTTAATTTTACACCATTGTGAACCTTACGCCTTTTTTACTCTCTGATCGAGGTTCTCGGCATTGAAAAATCTTGTAAACTAAATAACACGTGTATATGTTGACATTTAAGAGATATACAGTCAAGAAAATCAAGGGCAATGGTGATATATATGCGGATTAGACACCAAAAAAAAACACACAACAAATGGCTACAATTTAAGTAATGTGTTCAGTGACGGCGTCAGATTCCTAATTGATGGAGAAAGGTCTGGTGGCAAAAAAAGCTACTTCTAGGAGTTTGTCAAGTGTTTTCGCTCGACGATTCCATTCTTGGGTGGTTGGTTTGGCCCTTGTTCCTGTAACTCGAACCCTCGCCCTGTATATCCCATTTTAATTTTACACCATTTTGAACCTTATGCCTTTTTTACTCTTTGATCGAGGTTATCGGCATTGAAAAATCTTCGTAAACTAAATCACACGTGTATATGTTGGCATTTAAGAGATATACAGTCAAGAAAATCAAGTGCAATGGTGAAATATATGCAGATTAGACACCAAAAAAAACACTCAACAAATGGCTACAATTTAAGGAATGTTTTTAGTGACGGCATCAGATTCCTAATTGATGGAGAAAGGTCTGGTGGCAAGAAAAACTGCTTCTAGGAGGTTGTCAAGTGTTTTCGATCGACGATTCTTTTCTTGGGTGGTTGGTTTGGCCCTTGTTCCTGTAACTCGAATCCTCGCCCGGTATATCCCATTTTAATTTTACACCATTTTGAACCTTACCCTTTTTTTACTCTCTGATCGAGGTTCTCGGCATTGAAAAATCTTCGTAAACTAAATCACACGTGTATATGTCGACATTTAAGAGATATACAGTCAAGAAAATCAAGGGCAATGTTGATATATATGCGGATTAGACACAAAAAAAAAACACTCAACAAATGGCTACAATTTAAGGAATGTGTTTAGTGACGGCATCAGATTCCTAATTGATGTAGAAAGGTCTGGTCGCAAGAAAAGCTGCTTCTAGGAGGTTGTCAAATGTTTTCGATCGACGATTCTTTTCTTGGGTGGTTGGTTTGGCCCTTGTTCCTGTAACTCGAATCCTCGCCCGGTATATCCCATTTTAATTTTACACCATTTTGAACCTTACGCCTTTTTTACTCTCTGATCGAGGTTCTCGGCATTGAAAAATCTTCGTAAACTAAATCACACGTGTATATGTTGACATTTAAGAGATATACAGTCAAGAAAATCAAGGGCAATGGTGATATATATGCGGATTAGACACCAAAAAAAAACACTCAACAAATGGATACAATTTAAGTAATGTGTTCAGTGATGGCATCAGATTCCTAATTGATGGAGAAATGTCTGGTGGCTAGAAAAGCTGCTTCTAGGAGTTTGTCAAGTGTTTTCGCTCGACGTTTCCAGTAACTCGAATCCTAGCCCGGTATATCCCATTTTAATTTTACGCCATGGTGAACCTTACGCCTTTTTTACACTCTGTTCGAGGTTCTTGGCATTGAAAAATCTTCGTAAACTAAATCGCACGTGTATATGTTGACATTTAAGAAATATACAGTCAAGAAAATCAAGGGCAATGGTGATATATATGCGGATTAGATACCAAAAAAAAAAACACTCAACAAATGGCTACAATTTAAGGAATGTGTTTAATGACGGCATCAGATTCCTAATTTATGGATTAAGGTCTGGTGGCAAGAAAAGCTGCTTCTAGGAGGTTGTCAAGTGTTTTCGCTCGACGATTCCTTTCTTGGGTGGTTGGTTTTGCCCTTGTTCCTGTAACTCGAATCCTAGCCCGATATATCCCATTTTAATTTTACACCATTGTGAAACTTAGGCCATTTTTACTCTCTGATCGAGGTTCTCGGCATTGAAAAATCTTCGTAAACTAAATCACACGTGTATATGTTGACATTTAAGAGATATACAGTCAAGAAAATCAAGGGCAATGGTGATATATATGCTGATTAGACACCCAAAAAAATACCCAACAAATGGCTACAATTTAAGGAATGTGTTTAGTGACGGCATCAGATTCCTAATTGAAGGAGAAAGGTCTGTTGGCAAGAAAAGCTGCTTCTAGGAGGTTGTCTAGTGTTTTTGCTCGACGATTCCATTCTTGGGTGGTTGGTTTGGCCCTTGTTCCTGTAACTCGAATCCTAAGCCGGTTTATCTCATTTTAATTTGACACCATTGTGAACCTTACGCCTTTTTTACTCTCTGATCGAGGTTCTCGGCGTTGAAAAATCTTCGTAAACTAAATCACACGTGTATATGTTGACATTTAAGAGATATACAGTCAAGAAAATCAAGGGCAATGGTGATATATATGCGGATTAGACTAAAAAAAACACTCTACAAATCGCTACAACTTAAGGAATGTGTTTAGTAACGGCATCAGATTCCTAATTGATGGAGAAAGGTCTGGTGGCAAAAAAAGATGCTTCTAGGAGGTTGTCAAGTGTTTTCGCTCGAGGATTCCATTCTTGAGTGGTTGGTTTGGCCCTTATTCCTGTAACTCGAATCCTAGCCCGTTATATACCTTTTTAATTTTACACCATTTGGAACCTTACGCCTTTTTTACTCTCTGATCGAGGTTCTCGACATTGAAAAATCTTGGTAAACTAAATCACACGTGTTTATGTTGACATTTAAGAGATATACAGTCAAAAAAATCAAGGGCAATGGTGATATATATGCGGATTAGACACAAAAAAAAAAACACTCAACAAATCGCTACAATTTAAGTAATGTGTTCAGTGACGGCATCAGATTCCTAATTGATGGAGAAACGTCTGGTGGTAAGAAAAGCTGCTTCTAAGAGTTTTTCAAGTATTTTCGATCGACGATTCCATTCTTGGGTGGTTAGTTTGGCCCTTGTTCCAGTAACTCGAATCCTAGCCCGGTATATCCCATTTTAATTTTACACCTTGGTGAACCTTACGCCTTTTTTACTCTCTGACGAGGTTCTCGGCATTGAAAAATCATCGTAAACTAAATCACACGTGTATATGTTGAAATTTAAGAGATATATAGTCAAGAAAATCAAGGGCAATGGTGATATATATGCGGATTAGACACCCAAAAAACACCCAAAAAACACTGAACAAATGGCTACAATTTAGGGAATGTGTTTAGTGACGGCATCAGATTCCTAATTGATGGAGAAAGGTCTGTTGGCAAGAAAAGCTGCTTCTAGGAGGTTGTCAAGTGTTTTCGCTCGACGATTCCATTCTTGGGTGGTCGGTTTGGCCCATGTTCCTGTAACTCGAATCCTAACCCGGTTTATCTCATTTTAATTTTACACCATTGTGAACCTTACGCCTTTTTTACTCTCTGATCGAGGTTCTCGGCATTGAAAAATCATCGTAAACTAAATCACACGTGTATATGTTGACATTTAAGAGATATACAGTCAAGAAAATCAAGGACAATGGTGATATATATGCGGATTAGACACAAAAAAAATACTCTACAAATCGCTACAACTTAAGGAATGTGTTTAGTAATGGCACCAGATTCCTAATTGTTGGAGAAAGGTCTTGTGGCAAAAAAAGCTGCTTCTAGGAGGTTTTCAAGTGTTTTCGCTCGAGGATTCCATTCTTGAGTGGTTGGTTTGGCCCTTGTTCCTGTAACTCGAATCCTAGCCCGGTATATCCCATTTTAATTTTACACCATTTTGAACCTTACCCCTTTTTTACTCTCTGATCGAGGTTCTCGACATTGAAAAATCTGGGTAAACTAAATTACACGTGTATATGTTGACATTTAAGAGATATACAGTCAAGAAAAATCAAGGGCATTGGTGATATATATGCGGATTGGACACAAAAAAAAAAACACTCAACAAATGGCTACAATTTAAGTAATGTGTTCAGTGACGGCATCAGATTCCTAATTTATGGAGAAAGGTCTGGTGGTAAGAAAAGCTGCTTCTAAGAGTTTTTAAAGTGCTTTCGCTCGATGATTCCATTCTTGGGTGGTTAGTTTGGCCCTTGTTCCAGTAACTCGAATCCTAGCCCGGTATATCCCATTTTAATTTTACACCATGGTGAACCTTACGCCTTTTTTACTCTCTGACGAGGTTCTCGGCATTGAAAAATCATCGTAAACTAAATCACACGTGTATATGTTGAAATTTAAGAGATATATAGTCAAGAAAATCAAGGGCAATGGTGATATATATTCGGATTAGACACAAAATAAAAACACTCAACAAATGGCTACAATTTAAGAAATGTCTTTAGTGACGGCATCAGATTCCTAATTGATGGAGAAAGGTCTGGTGGCAAGAAAAGCTGATTCTAGGAGGTTGTCAAGTGTTTTCGCTCGACGATTCCTTTCTTGGGTGGTTGGTTTGGCCCTTGTTCCTGTAACTCGAATCCTAGCCCGGAATATCCCATTTTAATTTTACACCATGGTGAACCTTACGCCTTTTTTACTCTCTGATCGAGGTTCTCGGCATTGAAAAATCTTCGTAAACTAAATCACACGTGTATCTGTAGACATTTAAGAGATATACAGTCAAGAAAATCAAGGGCAATGGTGATATATATGCGGATTAGACACCCAAAAAAATACTCAACAAATGGCTTCAATTTAAGGAATGTGTTTAGTGACGGCATCAGATTCCTAATTGATGGAGAAAGGTGTGTTGGCAAGAAAAGCTGCTTCTAGGAGGTTGTCTAGTGTTTTCGCTCGACGATTCCATTCTTGGGTGGTTGGTTTGACACTTTTTCCTGTAACTAGAATCCTAGCCTGGTATGTCCCATTTTAATTTTACACCATTGTGAACCATACGCCTTTTTTACTCTCTGGTCGAGGTTCTCGGCAGTGAAAAATCTTCGTAAACTAAATCACACGTGTATATGTTGACATTTAAGAGATATACAGTCAAGAAAATCAAGGGCAATGGTGATATATATGCGGATTAGACACAAAAAAAACACTCAACAAATCGCTACAATTTAAGGAATGTGTTTAGTAACGACATCAGATTCCTAATTGATGGAGAAAGGTCTGGTGGCAAAAAAAGCTGCTTCTAGGAGGTTGTCAAGTGTTTTCACTCGAGGATTCCATTCTTGGTTGGTTGGTTTGGCCCTTGTTCCTTTAACTCGAATCCTAGCCCGGTGCATCCCATTTTAATTTTACGCCATTTTGAACCTTACGCCTTTTTTACTCTCTGATCGAGGTTCTCGGCATTGAAAAATCTTCGTAAACTAAATCACACATGTATATTTTGACATTTAAGAGATATAAAGTCAAGAAAATCAAGGGCAATGGTGATATATATGCAGATTAGACACAAAAAAAAAACACTCAACAAATGGCTGCAATTTAAGGTATGTGTTTAGTGACGGCATTAGATTCCTAATTGATGGAGAAATGTCTTGTGGCAAGAAAATCTGCTTCTAGGAGGTTTTCAAGTGTTTTCGATCGACGATTCCTTTCTTGGGTGGTTGGTTTGGCCCTTGTTCCTGTAACTCAAATCCTAGCCCAGTATATCACATTTTTAATTTTACACCATTGTGAACCTTACGCCTTTTTTACTCTCTGATCGAGGTTCTCGGCATTGAAAAATCTTCATAAACTAAATCACACGTGTATATGTTGACATTTAAGAGATATACAATCAAGAAAATCAAGGGCAATGGTGATATATATGCGGATTAGACACCAAAAAAAACACTCAACAAATGGCTACAATTTAAGTAATGTGTTCGGTGAAGGCATTAGATTCCTAATTGATGGAGAAAGGTCTGGTGGCAAGAAAAGCTGCTTCTAGGAGTTTGTTAAGTGTTTTCGCTCGACGATTCCATTCTTGGGTGGTTGGTTTGGCCCTTGTTCCTGTAACTCGAATCCCAGCCCGGTATATCCCATTTTAATTTTACACCATTGTGAAACTTACGCCTTTTTTACTCTCTGATCGAGGTTCTCGGCATTGAAAAATCTTCGTAAACTAAATCACACGTGTATCTGAAGACATTTAAGAGATATACAGTCAAGAAAATCAAGGGCAATGGTGATATATATGCGGATTAGACACCAAAAAAAAAACACTCAACAAATGGCTCCAATTTAAGGAATGTGTTTAGTGATGGCATCAGATTCCTAATTAATGGAGAAAGGTCTTGTGGCAAGAAAAGCTGCTTCTAGGAGGTTGTCAAGTGTTTTCGATCGACGATTCCTTTCTTGGGTGGTTGGTTTGGCCCTTGTTCCTGTAACTCAAATCCTAGCCTAGTATATCACATTTTAATTTTACACCATTGTGAACCTTACGCCTTTTTTACTCTCTGATCGAGGTTCTCGGCATTGAAAAATCTTTGTAAACTAAATCACACGTGTATATGTTGACATTTAAGATATATACAGTCAAGAAAATCAAGGGCAATGGTGATATTGTAAGACCCTTATACGTATTTAACAAAAAGTCACAGCGGAAATTCGTGCCTTAAAAATTTCTTTCATTACAACATCTTGACTTACTTGAAAGTTTGTTTTAATATGTATCTTTTACAAAAATAAGGTATAAGTCCTGTTTTCTAAAACACATACTCAATTATTCCCGTACAATCTATCTTGTGACTCGGTCTTCGATCTCTATTCTTCGTAATAACCGCCCGTGATTCGTACAACCTGCACTCACCACATACATTCATAACATTAGTGCACAATACATAAACAAGATTCAATCACGTACACTTCCCATTTCAATTATATATCTATCTTTAAGCATTACATCCACATATCAATTCCCTGGTGAGTCTTCAATAAAGTACCTGCATTAATGTTCATTCTCCAGGCACACTATTAATAACGTTAATCCTCAACGTATCGAAATCATGCATACATACACACTAACATTCATACATACACATCTACATACTTACATGCATTCATACATCTCTACATACACGCATACATACATACGGATCTTCATATATACGTAAACACACATCTACATACGTACATACTTCCCTACGTTTCTACATACATGCATACTCATATTTACACATTCAAGATCTTACCGAACCCTTATATACTCATACATACCTTTATGCTTACATACGTAGACATCCACATACATACATACCTCCCCATATCTTCACGTGCATACATACACTCAGACGTACCTTCATACATACATATATATATATACACATCTACAGATGTACATACCCATATATACACATACAAGTTCTCACATACTTCTTACATAATCATACAATAATTACATGGAACTTAGACTTAGATTTATAGCCCATAATCATCTAAGGAACCATCAAAATCATGTTTGAAAGGTCCGCCGTAGTCCACGGATAACAAACCGAAGCCTACGATACATAAATCAACTTAAATAACAAATTTTAGGTTTTTGAACTTGGGGAGGGCGTCGGCGACGACCCTAGGGTCGTCGGCTACGGCCCTTGCAATTACCCTTAGCCAAAAACCCCCGTAGACAGTCAAATAACCCGTTAGCCAAAAACTCACTTTCTAGAGCCCGTCGGCGACCCCCCAAAGCCCGTCGGCGACGCCCTCTAGAAATTGCATTTTTCTGCAGGTTCGTTTCGTCGTCCGTACGCACTAAAACGCGCATAACTTTTGAACCGTTTACCCGTTTAACCTCCCGTTTCTTCCTACATGATTGTAATTTGACATTCTATCATGTGAACTTGAAATCCCATATCCGGATTAAGGAAATTCTTAACTTACGCGTTAACGGGTTAATATTCATTTACGATTATTCGACCCGTTCATGTTTTCATCAAACATCTCATTCGTTTTAGCCCAAAACTTATATGAACCTTATAACCATAATACTTTTACATTATCTGGAGTTTCGTACTTGGGGTTTACGCACCTGATACCCGGTATGCGTTAAACTCATTCATTTATTCAACTTTTCTCAATCAACTTAGTTAATCCAAGTTCCACTCACGAACTTGGTTACCCATTAATCCTAACTGACTACCGAGTCTTTTATAGATTAATCCGCGTCACCTTTTCCCGGTTAGCGTACGTGTGTGCCATTCAAATCATTTCCCGGTTATAATACCGTAGCCATTTCATACACTTTATTCCGTTGTAACTACAAAACTTCATTTTTGACCCGTTCGGTCTACTTAGCGAAAATAATAGATTTCATCCCACCAAAACCATACTTAACGTCAACATCATGCTTAATTATCTATAACGCTACCTTACTTAACCAACTAAAAGTGATTCCGGAAATCACTTACCTTATGCGTCCATGCTCGTATCCGCTTCCTTGCTTCTTCTTGACCCGTTAGCCTTTCGTGCTTGATTCCGTCTCGACATGATTTCTATACTTTCATGTCAATGAAATTACATTCTTGTTAGCATACACGATTATACATGTTAACGATCATATAAATCGCATATTTCACATTTGACCTTCATCGGTCACTTTTATCAAGCATAAGACATATAATCATATCCATATCCGCTTAAGCTCATGTAATTCATTATGTCAGTACATTTATCACGTATTGCTATAACAGGTACCAAGCTACTTCCTACAGTCATACCTTTATGACAACGAATCAAATCATGTTTCTTATGCTTAGTTGACTTTCAAGAGTCAACTATTAACCATATTTAACTATCGGCTTATCACCAATACTCGTAACATCGTAATCGACTCTACGGACGACACCAGATACATTTCATCATACGCTTGGTGTGCGTACCACCTCTTAAGCATAACGTACAACTAATTCATGCATAAATTCTTCTAAAATCATATATAACCCATCAAATCCTGCTACTAATAATCTTGTATCATTCCCAAATAAACATCAAACATATCATCATTATATTTCTCCTAATTCATCCAACAATAATTCATCATACCCACATAATATATCAATTTTTCCACAAGACTTGGACATAGGTGGTGATTCAAGTCATCATCTTCTCCACAACTAATGGGGTTTCACTTCAAATCATCAAATTAACACAAACCATACATAACCTAGGTTCTATATGATGATTCTAACCTTTATACATGATCAATTTCATATTAACTCACGGATTAGAACATAACCCACTTCACACATGATCACCAATCTTAGATTTAAGACTTACCTTATGATCCCCTCGTGAAGGTGATCATTAATCCATTCTCGGTTATGCATTTAAGCCTCGTTTCATCCTTCAATTTGATCCTTTAAGGTTGAGTTAGGGTTGAGCTCCTTTGGAGCTCCTGAACCATCGAGAACACACGCAAAGTGTGTGTTTATGTGTGATATTTTCTTATTTAACTCAACTTTCATCTTATACACTTTAACCCCTCGAGTTTGCCTTTAAAACATATTTGGCACTACTTTTCTCTTTTAATAGTCTAAACCGGGCATTTAACTAGGTTAAATGGCCTAGTTATTTATTTCATAATATAACATATATGAACATATGGCGGACATCTAACATTCGGGTTTCGGGGCGTTACAAGTCTACCCCCCTTAAATGAGGTTTCGTCCCCTAAACCTTTCCCGCTTCCATTTACACATACACATATCTATGTTTGACCTTATGATCACATCATAATTATAGGTAATCATCCTATCTCATTTCGTAATTATTTATACAATTGACTTCTTCCTAACAAGTCTATACTTTCCATGGTATACCTTCACATCACATTCTCATTTCCTCAATCCGTTAGTAATAGGTCAATATACATATTTATTTAAACTTACAATAATGCTTACTTTCATATGATCCGTTTATAACAGATCTAGTACCTTTATCTCATCCTTTATATTACATTCTATACATATATTACATAACATTAAATTTTGCTTCGTTATCGTAATGAAGTTACTATTTCATGGTCATTAATTCGTACTTAACTTCAAAGTTAACATCATTCTTCATTTTGCATAGTTATTTGTATCATACATACTCTTGCGTTACCTTCAAATAATTCATTCTACCTTATTACTCTTCACGTGTACCAGCCGTACCAGGCTAGATTTCTTCGTCCGTATAATGTGCCTTTGCTCGTGCACAACATCCCACCAAATCGATTGGTTTCATCACCTCAAGATTCTAACATTATCATCATCAATTTAGTAGTTAACACATTTCATTCAAACATTCATTCTATTAGGCGAGTACTCACCTATAACTCTTCTACAATTTCTTACGTACATGCTATAACGTGTTACACATTTCATTTCTCTCATGCAATCCTTTCATTTTAGTTATTTATTTCGTTAACTTTTACAGTTCGACCTTTTAAGATTAAATTGACTTTTCTTACTTATCATAGATGCATTGAGGTACACATTTTATGCTTCCTTCCATTCATGCTTACTTACAAAGACATTCATTACATCCTTTCGGTATTCTTGCCAAACTTACCCTTCTTGTTCTACTCAAATCATTGTCCGGGTCGTAGCCCGTCATTCATTCTGACTCCTAAGAGTCGATTACTAACACATTTAATACATAACTTGTTCAAAACTTATTCCTTTCGTTTTAAAATTTAGTTTTGCGTGCCAATTTCGATCGTTCTTTTGTTCATTTACTTTGCACCTACTCGAAAGACTTGTTTGACTCAACCATTGTCAAACCATCGACACATTCTGATGTGGACTAATTCCATCCTTTTTACATCTTAAATCCGTCCCGTGGATTCAAACGTAACATCCCTACCTTTCATTATGTTTATATTTTAAATTCGCCTAGCGACTTCATACATATCATTCATATCTTCCATTACTTCTATGTTTTGAATCCACCTCACGGATTCAAACATTTCATTTACATCTTCCTTTCACATCTTTCATTCATTACATGTGTTGAATCTGTCTCACAGATTCAAACATATCATTTTCTGCATTTCATTCCTTGAATCCGTCTTGCGGATTCAAACATTCCATTCATGCCTTTCATTACTATAATCCGTCTCGCGGATTCAAACAGGTCATTCATACTTCATTTCTTTCATGCTTCGAACCCGTCTCGCGGATTCTAACATATCATTCATACTTTCATTCCTGAAAGTCTTATATTTCTCTTTACCCTCACGTCCACCTACTACCTAATTCAACAAATGGCTATAATTTAAGGAATGTGTTTAGTAACGGCATCAGATTCCTAATTGATGGAGAAAGTTCTGGTGGCAAGAAAAGCTGCTTCTAGGAGGTTGTCAAGTGTTTTTGATCGATGATTCCTTTCTTGGGTGGTTGGTTTGGCCCTTCTTCCTGTAACTCGAATCCTATCCTGGTATATCACATATTAATTTTACACCATTGTGAACCTTACGCCTTTTTTACTCTCTGATCGAGGTTCTCGGCAATGAAAAATCTTCGTAAACTAAATCACACGTGTATATGTTGACATTTAAGAGATATACAGTCAAGAAAATCAAGGCAATGGTGATGTATATGCGGATTAGACACCAAAAAAAACACTCAACAAATGGTTATAATTTAAGGAATTTGTTCAGTGACGGCATCAGATTCCTAATTGATGGAGAAAGGTCTGGTGGCAAGAAAAGCTGCTTCTAGAAGGTTGTCAAGTGTTTTCTCTCGACGATTCCATTCTTGGGTGGTTGGTTTGGCCCTTGTTCCTGTAACTCGAATCCTAGCCCGGTATATCATGTTTGTGACAACAGCTTAGATTTGGTCTTTGGATATCTTGTAATTAGATAAACGATAAACAGTTAGCGGGTTTAGCTTTGTTTTCGTGAGATAATAGAGTTTGGGCTAAACAAAACCCACATTGGGTGATGGGGGACGTTTTGGGCCTAGCCCATGTAGCAAACCCAGCCTAATGTTGCAACCTTGTGTTATATAAACAAGGTTCGGCTTTAGGGTTTAGGTTAATCAGCCAAAACAGTATTTGAGAGAGTAATTTCGTGAGAGCATAGACTTAGACGAAATTGTGTGTGGTTAGGGTTTGATTGATTGTAAAACGTTTGTTTGGATAATCAATAGAAACCCGGTTTGAAAGTGATTTACTGTTTTCTGTTTCTACTCATTCTGCTATATTCTGATCAAGAGGATTCCGCACTCTTGATTGGAAAGACAATTCTGTGAAAGATCCATACGTAAAGGGGACCTACAATTGGTATCATAGCATTAGGCTCGTGAAGGCTCAGTTCAGAATTGTGCTTGGAGAAACAGGGAGATTTTCGAAATTTCTTGAAATCTGACAATTAGGGTTTCGAAATTTTTTGTGTGTTTGATAAAAATTTTTTATTTTTGTTGGCTGTTTTGATCTTCTGTTTTGTTTGATTACTGTTTTGTAGGTTTTTAGGTTTTTCAGGAAAGTTTTGGTTGATTCTGGAAGAGTTTCTGGAAGAGTTTTTGGCTGAATTTCTTGAAGATTCGAAAACTGTTTTCGTGTTCTTCATTAAGTTCATCAGAAATTTGTCAAAAGTTTGCTGATTTGCTTGTTCGATTTTGCAGGAACTGTTTGGAGAATCCGGAAAATCATCAAATTTTCGAAAAGATTAACTTTCCAAAGTTACTGGTTGGCGAAATTAACTGAACTGGCGAAATTGACTGTACTGGAGAAATTGACTGCTCTACGAATTTAACCAGCATACTTATCGGCGAAGTTAAATCCAAAGGCGACTTTGGTAATCGTATAATTTCCTCAGCGAAATTATTACGGTTTTCGGCGAATTTACTGGTCGTCGTAATAGCGAAATATACAGCAAATTTGACCTGCGAACTTAACCTTTTAGCGAACTAAAGCAGCGAAATTAAACAGATTTCCCAGCGAATAGAAATTGATCCGCAGCTCGTTTGACAGAACCGTCTGCACCGTTGCATTCCTCGTATTTTTAAGGAAAAAAGACTCTGGAAAATCCCGATTTCAGTTTTCGAGATTAGATATCATTGGATTCGTCTTTTCGAGACGATTCTAACGGTGTAATTTGGTAACCACTGTTTTCGGAGATATTTTGTACGGTTTTATCAGTCTGCAACGTTTAAAATGTCGAACATGTCTAGTTTGAATGAGCTTTTGAGAATGGAGCATGAGGTTGGCACTACCAACAAACCACCTAAGATGATGAAGGTGGAAAATTACTTAACATGGAAGGATCGTTTTCAATCCTTTATTGAATATCAGGATACTCGCATGTGGATATGCATTGAAGATGGGTACACAAACCCTACACACGACTTTGAGGGCATACCTCGTAGAACTGCTTATGTGAACATGGAAGATGCTGATAAAAAGATGTATGAGGCTGAAAAGAGGGCCTTGGCTGCAATCAAAATGTCCTTACCTGACAGCATCAAGCATACTTTCAAGAAGTACACAAACTCAAAGGATATGTGGGATGCATTAGAGAAAAGATATGCTAGAAATGAAGATGTTAAGAAAAACAAAGTTGATCTACTGAAGAAGAAGTTTGCTGTTTTCAAGTTCATGAAACATGAGTCACTTGAGGACATCATCACTCGATACTACCATCTGATGTCGGAAATGGATAATTATGAGATAGAGTGCTATACTGACGTTGAAAAGAATGACAAGCTGCTCGATGCCTTACCTACCAAGTGGGATATTTACACTCTCATGATTAAGGGAGAGGCTGATTATGAGACAAAGGAACTTGAGGAAGTGGTTGGAAAGCTGAGAGCTTATGAGCTCAGTATGAAGAAGAAAGACACTGGATATGATCAGGTTCAAGATCCAGCAATTTACAATGGGCTTACATCTTCTTCATCTCACAACGCTTCTAGCGACTCCGCTACTGCTTTTCTTTCGTGTGAGAACGAGCAGGTCACAGTGAATGAAGATGGTGATGTGTGTTTTGTAGCTGCTTCAGGAGGATCAACAGGAGGAAAGAGAACATCAGCTTCTAAGCAGAGTAGTGGTGTTAAGTCAATGCCAATGAATGTGAAGTCTGCTGAAGAGCATCTGGCTCTACTTGCTTCATTTGTTGCTTCTTATGAGAACTACATTCAGGGGAAGATATCTGATCCTGCCACTTTAGATGAAGATTACGATCAGATTGACCCTGATGATCTTGAAGATATGGATTTGCAGTGGCAAATGGCCATGATTACTAGACGAGTGAAGAGGTTTATGAACCGAACGGGAAGGAAGTTTATTGGAAAGACTGTTGGTTTCGATAAGACCAAAGTGAGATGCTTCAACTGCCAAAGTTATGGGCATTTTGCTAGGGAATGTCAGAAACAAAAGCAGGAGACTTCGAGTCAGAGTTCAAACAATAGGAATTCTTCAAACAACTCTAACTCGAGAGCACTGATCTCTACTGCTAGAGAAGGTTCATATGACTGGAGTGTTCACTTGGAAAATGATGACAATGTCACACAGGCATTCATGGCAGAGATAACTCCAGTTGATGATGGTGAAGCTACTGTGGGAGATGCTGAAGCAAAAGTGGATGCTAAGGCTGAGGTGAAGATAGAGAATAAAGCTGAAGAAAAGAAGGTTGATCAGACAACAGTTGCTGAAGAAGAAAAGCAAAAGTCTGACCAAGAACGGGAAGTTGAAGAAAAGGATGCTAAGTATAAAAGAATGGAAGCTCAGCTTGCGGCTCTAATGGCCAACCTTGATAAACAAACAGGAGAGGTAAAGTCTAAATCTGTGTGTTTAAAATGTCGTGAACTACAGGGTGAGGTTGACAGGTTGTCAACACAAAACCAAAGTCTGGTGAGCGAGATGTCTAACATAAAAGAAGCAAACTTTTTTGCTAAAAGAAACGAATCGTCATACTTGAAGAAGATAAAAGGTTATGAAAGTAAAATTGACTCATTAACCTGCAAACTAAACGAAAAACTTCAAGTCATAGACTTAGCTCATGAAATGATGGCAGAGAAAACAAAAGAGCTTTCTGAAAAATGCAAAGAGTTGTCAGATGCACAACTCAAAATTGTTGAACTTGAAAAGAAATTAGGTCAATTCAGGGACTCTACTTTTGTTATGAAACATATGATGGGTGGCTTGAAGAAAAGTAATGACAAAACCAGTGTGGGATTTCATGGTTTCAATGAAGTTCCACCTCCTGTTAGTCATGATTATTCTTTCTTGCCTGATGAAGATGAGCTCATGAACTTTGGGTCAACATCACCAAGTAGTTCCACGTCACATCAAGGAAATGTTTTTGAGAATGCTGATGCTAAGAAGGATAATAACAGCAAACCTGTTTTGAAAAAGAACACATCACATCCTAAAAATAACAATCCAACTTTTGTTAAAAAGGTTAATTTTGTTCAAGGAAGTGACATGAAAAACGAAACAGCTGTTATTGAAAATGAATCTAATATAGAGTTTGCTAAAAACAAGAACATAGAAAATTCTGAAACTAAGCAAACTGAACCAAATCCTTCTAAGGCATCATCAGAAGAAAAACCCGAATCTAGTTCAAAGGCTTCAGAAAAGAAGTCTTCGAAAAAGAGATCGTGCTTCAAATGTCACACCAAGGGACATGTAGCTAGCTGCTGTCCTAACAAAAAGAGTGAAGCACAAGTGAGTGAGAGGAAGAGAGAGAAGTCACCAGAGAATAGTGGTGATAAACAGGAGAAGGAGATAGTTGCAAATTCTCCAAAGAAATCTGCTGCTAAGCAACCAGAAAATGTTGCTGTTGGTGTAGATAAGACTGAAAAAGGAACTCCACAAGTTCCACGTTTTCAAAGAAATCAACCTAGATTTCTGCCTAGATCTCCACCAGGCAGATACGAGAGACCTAGAAGCAGTTCACCAAGAATGAACAATTTTAATTCTAATAATTTCAGAAGTCAAGGTCAATATCAAAATCGATACCAAAATAATAGTGGTCGAACTTTTTATAACAATGGGTTTAGAAATTACAACAATAATGCTTCTTGGAATCAAAATCAAAATTTTCAAAGGTCAAATAGTCCAAACACATATAGGAACCCTCAGGACCAAAGACCTAGTGGAAATCAAAATCAAATTCCATCAACAGGTCTGAGATCCAAGACTCCAGTTAGGAGTAATGGATATTGGATGGATGTTCCAGTGGTTGGTGAATTTGGATGACCCAAGACCATTAAGGCTTGGGTCCCCCAATCTAACTAATTTCTTGGTTGGTGTGTGCAGGAGCTGCTAAGGAGGATTATCAACTTATGGTATGTTGATAGTGGCTGCTCCAGGCACATGACGGGGGATGCGAGATTGTTGACTGAATTTGAAGATTATGATGGTGGAAATGTAAATTTTGCGGGTGCTAAAGGTGGTAGAATTACAGGACGAGGAAAAGTGACCAATGGGAAGATCACACTGGACAAAGTGAACTATGTGGAGCAGCTTAAACACAATCTGATGAGCGTGTCTCAAGTCTGCGACAAGGGTCACTCGGTCCACTTTACCAAGAATGAAGCATTAGTGTTGAAACCAGGTTTGAAGATTCCGGACGATTGGATAGTGATGCGAGCGCCAAGGAGAAATGACACTTATGTCATGGACATGGGTGCTAAGGATCCAAATGCTGTGGTGGCGTGTTTACTATCAAAAGCATCTGAAGCTGAATCGATGTTGTGGCACAGACGCATGGCCCATATTCACTATCGAAAAATGAATTACCTTGTCAAAAATGAGCTAGTGAAAGGGGTTCCAATGCAGTGGTTTCAAGTGGAAGATAAATGTCTTCCATGTCAAAAGGGAAAACAACATAAGAAACCTCACAAGTCTAAAACAGTAAATTCCATAGATGCCCCTTATGAATTACTTCACATGGATTTATTCGGTCCAGTGAACGTGAGGAGCATAGGTGGAAAGTACTATTGTTTAGTTGTCACTGATGATTACTCACGTTATTCATGGGTTTTCTTTTTAGGTACAAAAGATGAGACAGCAGAGATGTTGATAGATCTTTTTACAAAATTGGAGAATGTCCATGATGCAAAGATCAAGAGGATAAGGAGTGATAATGGCACGGAGTTCAAGAATCGAATTCTGGATCTCTACTGTCTTCGAAAGGGAATTGAACATCAATATTCTGCTCCTTATACACCTCAATAAAATGGAGTTGCTGAGACGAAAAACAGGACGTTGATTGAAGCCGCTAGGACGATGCTTTCAGATTCAAAGCTACCAGTTCTTTTTTGGGGAGAAGCTATGATTCTCAGTTGATTCAAACAATGATTGGTGGAGATGATGAAGGCGAGTTCATGCCTAGATCGAATGTTGATATGACAGATGCTGCGGAAACTTCCAAAGGTGCTGCTGATCCTGATTCAAGCGATAGTGACTCTGAACCCATTCAGGGGGAGGATTTCATTAATCCATTTGCGGATCAGAACATTCAAGGGGAGGTTGGATCAAACCTGGGTGATAATTTAGAAGTGGATACTGTTGCTACTACACGAGCAAACAGGGATCATCCAGTTGACATGATACTTGGAGATCCTAATGCAGGTGTTCAGACAAGAAGAAGCATAGCAACGAATTCTGGCTTATTTGTTTCGATTGAGAAGACTGGGATTGTGAACGAGTGCTTGTATAGTTGCTTTATTTCCCAAGAGGAGCCGAAGAACATTCATATGGCTCTTAAAGACAATTCATGGGTTGAAGCTATGCAAGAGGAATTGGCCCAGTTTACGAAGTTGAAGGTTTGGGAGTTGGTTGACCTTCCTAAAGGTGAAAGAGAGATAGGCACTAAATGGGTGTTTAAGTGCAAGAAGGATGACAGAGGGATAGTGACGCGAAACAAGGCTCGATTGGTGGTAAAAGGTTTCAATCAGCAGGAAGGGATTGATTACAATGAGGTGTTTGCACCAGTGGCAAGGTTGGAGGCAATTCGTTTGTTTCTAGCTTTCGCAACATTCAAGGGCTTCAAAGTTTACCAACTAGACGTGAAGAGTGCATTTCTTTACGGGAAAGTCCAAGAAGTGGTGTATGTCTCACAAGCAGATGGGTTCGTTGATCCAGATTATCCAGATCGAGTGTACAAACTTGATAAGGCTTTGTATGGGTTACATCAAGCTCCCAGGGCATGGTACGAGACACTGTCTACACATCTGATCAAGAATGGTTTTGAAAGTGGTCAGATTGACAGTACACTGTTCATCAAGAGGAAGAAGGAAGATTTTCTGCTAGTACAGGTGTACGTGGATGACATCATCTTTGGGTCATCAGATGAGAGCATGTGTAAAGAGTTCGAGCAGGTGATGAAGAGCAAGTTCGAAATGAGCGCTATGGGTGAGCTGTCTTACTTTCTGGGATTACAAGTTGAACAGAAGGAGGATGGGATGTTTATTCATCAAACGAAGTATGTGTATGACATTTTGAGTAGGTTCAAAATGAATGATTGCTCTACTTTCAACACACCCATATGTGAAAATCACAATCTTGGCCCAGATCATGAAAGTACTGAAGATGTTGATCCTACTCAATACAGGGCAATGATTGGTTCTCTAATGTACTTGACTGCTTCAAGACCCGACATCATGTTTGCCGTATGCTTGTGTGCCAGATATCAGGCTAATCCAAAAGAGTCACACATGAAAGCAGTGAAGCGTATTCTTCGTTACTTGAAGGGGAAACCTAAACTTGGGTTGTGGTATCCAGCTGATAGTGATATGAATTTTGTTGCTTACACTGACTCAGACTTTGGGGGATGCAAGTCGAACAGAAAGTCTACAACTGGTGGTTGTCAGTTCTTGCGAGGCAGGATTGTGTCTTGGCAATGCAAGAAGCAATCTTGTGTGTCTACATCTACGTGTGAAGCTGAATATATTGTTGCGGGTAGCTGCTGCTCTCAGGTTCTCTGGATACAACAGTAGATGCGCGATTACGGTTTGGATTTCAGTCGTACTCCTATTATGATAGACAATAATGCCACAATTTCAATAACTAATAATCCCGTGAAACACAGTCGCACAAAACATATTGACATACGTCATCATTTTATACGGGATTGTGCTGAAAAGAGACTAATTGAATTACATCGAGTCGACACACTAGATAACCTGGCAGATCTTTATACTAAAGCTTTTGACAGGGCTCGCTTTGAACATTTAGTCGAACTCAACGGGATGAGGAATCCTGAATAACTGGTTTTTCATAAGAATTTTTGTAAATAGTTTATTGCTTTTCTTAAAAAACAAAAATACAAAAACATTGAAAAATCAAAAACATAAAAAAAATAGAAAATAAAAAATGAGTTATCACTGTGTGAAAAAGAAGAAATGATAGTACATCGGCAAGTTAGACTGTCACACTGAAAATGAAATTAAAATGCTTAAGTGTGATAGCAGCTTCATTATACGATGTACCAGTAGGCAAAAAGCATGAAATAATCAACTTACCAATGTGATATAAACTTAAATGAACTGAATATGAGTGCGGAACACATCAGTGGTGTATGGTTTAATGACCTTAAATCTTGCGTTGATAAATTGCCAAAATCTGAAGTTTTGGGTCTTTATACTGTTATTTCATCTGGGGATATCAGGGGTGTCCTTCTGCTGCATCCAGATACATACTGACCTAGACACACCCAGGATATCTTAAAAGAGCTAAAAATGCCAAAACCCTTAAATGAAGAAGCTCTCAAAGAGAGTTATTCAAATGTGCAAAATGCATAAATCGTACCAAAAAAATGGTATTTGTCATAGCCCTCGTTAGATATTTTGGTCTCTCTGCTGTACGGAAGTACTGACCTGTTCACCAATTATCTATCGTTGAAAAATAAACAGATGAATTCAGTATACTCACCTACTACGATGAATCTTTGTGCATACCTTGATCGCGGGGGTATATCCTGAAGTGGGACACACTAGTATATCAGTAATTAATATTACCTTAACGTATCATACGGTAATGGTACTTGAAATGTTCATGCATTTTGTTTAAGTGGACGAACATACTGGTAATCGTCTTGGACTGCTTTTCACGAAAAATAAAATAAAGAATTATCTAATAAGTGTGAAACAGTTTGATTGTGCTGATATCATCTTCTTACCAGTGATTCTCACAAAAATAGAGTGTTTATTGTTTTGTTTATTTGCTTGCTTTCAGAAAATATAAAAATCCAAAAATAGTGTCTTTTTCTGTTAAAAATTCTTAACGTACGGAAAACTGTTATTCTTGGAGGAATTGTTACTGATAGGGGGAGACGGTGTTAGTAAGTGAGTTCAAAATTTTAAATCATGCGGGTTATAGGGTGTGTGATTGAAAAGTTTTGCGTGTTTGTGATGAAAAGTTGAAACTGCTTAATCTGTGATACATTTTAACTATTTCTTGAATAATAATAATTTGTTTAACTTATGTTGAAAAAATTCTTATGGTTTCTCGAGATGTTTGTTTTATAGTAAACAGATTGAAGCAGTGTGTTGCTGAGAAGTTGCTGTGTTGCTGAGAAGTTGCTGTGAAGAGATGGGAGTTTGATTGGATGCATGGTAGAACCTCCTTTCTACATTGCAGACAAAGTTGAAGAGTTTGAAGATTGCTATTCAAATGCTGAACTGGAGTTTACTCAAACGCTAAAGTTTTTGAAGATTTGGTGATTGGATGCATCAGCTTAGGGGGAGTCTGTTGCTGACAGAGCTATTGAAGCTGAAGCTATCCAAAGACCAAAGACAGTGCAAGACTACATGAAGATTGCAAGAAGGCTGAAGACAAAGTTATTTTATGAAGCTATTGTCAAGGGGGAGTTTGTTGGTGCATGTTTGTGACAACAGCTTAGATTTAGTCTTTGGATATCTTGTAATTAGATAAACGATAAACAGTTAGCGGGTTTAGCTTTGTATTAGTGAGATAATAGAGTTTGGGCTAAACAAAACCCACATTGGGTGATGGGGGATGTTTTGGGCCTAGCCAATGTAGCAAACCCAGCCTAATGTTGCAACCTTGTGTTATATAAACAAGGTTCGGCTTTAGGGTTTAGGTTAATCAGCCAAAACAGTATTTGAGAGAGTAATTTCGTGAGAGCATAGACTTAGACGAAATTGTGTGTGGTTAGGGCTTGATTGATTGTAAAACGTTTATTTGGATAATCAATAGAAACCCGGTTTGAAAGTGATTTACTGTTTTCTGTTTCTACTCATTCTACTATATTCTGATCAAGAGGATTCCGCACTCTTGATTGGAAAGACAATTCTGTGAAAGATCCATACGTAAAGGGGACCTACATTTGGCCCTTGTTCCTGTAACTCGAATCCTAGCCCGGTATATCCCATTTTAATTTTACACCATTGTGAACCTTACGCCTTTTTTACTCTCTGATCGAGGTTCTCGGCTTTGAAAAACCTTCGTAAACTAAATCACACGTGTATATGTTGACATTTAAGAGATATACAGTCAAGAAAATCAAGGGCAATGGTGATATATATGCGGATTAGACACCAAAAAAAATACTCAACAAATGGCTACAATTTTAGGAATGTGTTTAGTGACGGCATCAGATTCCTAATTGATGGAGAAAAGTCTGGTGGCAAGAAAAGCTGCTTCTAGGAGGTTGTCAAGTGTTTTCGCTCGACGATTCCATTCTTGTGTGGTTGGTTTGGCCCTTTTTCCGGTAACTCGAATCCTAGCCCAGTATATCTCATTTTAATTTTACACCATTGTGAACCTTACGCCTTTTTTACTCTCTGATCGAGGTTCTCGGCATTTAAAAATCTTCGTAAACTAAATCACACGTGTATATGTTGACATTTCAGAGATATACAGTCAATAAAATCAAGGGCAATGGTGATATATATGCGGATTAGAGACAAAAAAAAACACTCAACAAATGGCTACAATTTAAGGAATGTGTTTAGTGACGGCATCAGATTCCTAATTGATGGAGAAAGGTCTAGTGGACAGAAAAGCTGCTTCTAGGAGGTTGTCAAGTGTTTTCGCTCGACGATTCCATTCTTGGGTGGTTGGTTTGGCCCTTGTTCCAGTAACTCGAATCCTAGCCCGGTATACCCCATTTTAATTTTACACCATTGTGAACCTTACGCCTTTTTTACTCTCTGATCAAGGTTCTCGGCATTGAAAAACCTTCGTAAACTAAATCACACATGTATATGTTGACATTTAAGAGATATACAGTCAAGAAAATCAAGGGCAATGGTGATATATATGCGGATTAGACACCAAAAAAACACTCAACAAATGGCTACAATTTTAGGAATGTGTTTAGTGAGGGCATCAGATTCCTAATTGATGGAGAAAGGTCTGGTGGCAAGAAAAGCTGCTTCTAGGAAGTTGTCAAGTGTTTTCGCTCGACGATTCCATTCTTGGGTGGTTGGTTTGGCCCTTTTTCTGGTAACTCGAATCCTAGCCCAGTATATCCGATTTTAATTTTACACCATTGTGAACCTTACGCCTTTTTTACTCTCTGGTCGAGGTTCTCGGCATTGAAAAATCTTCGTAAACTAAATCCCACGTGTATATGTTGACATTTAAGAGATATACAGTCAATAAAATCAAGGGCAATGGTGATATATATGCGGATTAGACACAAAAAAAAACACTCACCAAATGGCTACAATTTAAGAAATGTGTTTAGTGACGGCATCAGATTCCTAATTGATGGAGAAAGGTCTGGTGGCAAGAAAAGCTGCTTCTAGGAGGTGGTCAAGTGTTTTCGCTCGATGATTCCATTCTTGGGTGGTTGGTTTGGCCCTTGTTCCTGTAACTCGAGTCCTAGCCCCGTATATCCCATTTTAATTTTACACCATTGTGAACCTTACGCCTTTTTTACTCTCTGATCGAGGTTCTCGGGATCGAAAAATCTTCGTGAACTAAATCACACGTGTATATGTTGACATTTAAGAGATAGGCAGTCAAGAAAATCAAGGGCAATGGTGATATATATGCAGATTAGACACAAAAAAAAACACTCAACAAATGGCTACAATTTAAGGAATGTGTTTATTGACGGAAATAGATTCCTAATTAATGGAGAAAGGTCTGGTGGCAAGAAAACCTGCTTGTAGGAGGTTGTCAAGTGTTTTTGCTCGACGATTCCATTCCTGGGTGGTTGGTTTGGCCCTTGTTCGTGTAACTCGAATCCTAATCCAGTATTGCCCATTTTAATTTTACACCATTGTGAACCTTACGCCTTTTTTACTCTCTGATCGAGGTTCTCGGCATTGATAAATCTTCGTTAACTAAACCACACGTGTATATGTTGACTTTTAAGAGATATACAGTCAAGAAAATCAAGTGCAATGGTGATATATATGCGGATTAGACAAAAAAAACACTCAACAAATGACTACAATTTAAGGAATGTGTTTAGTGACGGCATCATATTCCTAATTGATGGAGAAAGGTCTGGTGGCAAGAAAAGCTACTTTTAGGAGGTTGTCAAGTGTTTTCGTTCAACGATTTCATTCTTGGGTGGTTGGTTTGGGCCTTGTTCCTGTAACTCAAATCCTAGCGCGATATATCCCATTTTAATTTTACACCATTGTGAACCTTACGCCTTTTTTACTCTCTGATCGAGGTTCTCGGCATTGAAAAATTTCGTAAACTAAATCACACGTATATATTTTGACATTTAAAAGATATACAGTCAAAAAATTAGGGCAATGGTGATATATATGCGGATTGGACACCAAAAAAAACACTCAACAAATGGCAACAATTTAAGGAATGTGTTTAGTGACGGCATCAGATTCCTAATTGACGGTGAAAGGTCTAGTGGCAAAAAAGCTGCTTCGATGAGGTTGTCAAGTGTTTTCACTCGATGATTCCATTCTTGGGTGGTTGGTTTGGCCCTTGTTCCTGTAACTCGAATCCTAGCCCGGTATATCCCATTTTAATTTTACACCATTGTGAACCTTACGCCTTTTTTACTCTCTGATCGAGGTTCTCGGCATTGAAAAAATCTTCGTAAACTAAATCACACGTGTATATGTTGACATTTAAGAGATATACAGTCAAGAAAATCAGGGGCAATGGTGATATATATGCAGATTAGACACCAAAAAAAAAACACACAACAAATGGCTACAATTTAAGGAATGTGTTTAGTGACGGCATCAGATTCCTAATTGATGGTGAAAGGTCTGGTGGCAAGAAAAGCTGCTTCTAGGAAGTTGTCAAGTGTTTTCGCTCGACGATTCAATTCTTGGGTGGTTGGTTTGGCCCTTGTTCCTGTAACTCGAATCCTAGCCCGGTATATCCCATTTTAATTTTACACCATTATGAACCTTACGCCTTTTGTACTCTCTGATCGAGGTTCTCGGCATTGAAAAATCTTTGTAAACTAAATCACACGTGTTTATGTTGACATTTAAGAGATATACAGTTAAGAAAATAAAGGACAATGGTGATATATATGCGAATTAGACACCAAAAATAACACTCAACAAATGGCTACAATTTAAGGAATGTCTTTAGTGACGGCATCAGATTCCTAATTGATGGAGAAAGGTCTGGTGGCAAGAAACGCTGCTTCTAGGAGGTTGTCAAGTGTTTTCGCTCGACGAATCGATTCTTGGGTGGTTGGTTTGGCCCTTGTTCCTGTAACTCGAATCCTAGACCGGTATATCCCATTTTAATTTTACACCATTGTGAACCTTACGCCTTTTTTACTCTCTAATCGAGGTTCTCGGCATTGAAAAATCTTCGTAAACTAAATCACATGTGTATATGTTGACATTTAAGAGATATACAGTCAAGAAAATCAAGGGCAATGGTGGTATATATCCGGATTAGACACCAAGAAAAACACTCAACAAATGGCTACAATTTAAGGAATGTGTTTAGTGACGGCATCAGATTCCTAATTGATGGAATAAGGTCTGGTGGCAAGAAAAGCTGCTTCTAGGAGGTTGTCAAGTGTTTTCGCTCGACGATTCCATTCTTGGGTGGTTGGTTTGGCCCTCGTTCCTGTAACTTGAATCCTATCCCGTTATATCCCATTTTAATTTTACACCATTGTGAACCTTACGCCTTTTTTACTCTCTGATCGAGGTTCTCGGCATTGAAAAATTTTCGTAAACTAAGTCACACGTGTATATGTTGACATTTAAGAGATATACAGTCAAGAAAATCAAGGGCAATGGTGATATATATGCGGATTAGACACCAAAAAAAACACTCAACAAATGGCTACAATTTAAGGAATGTGTTTAGTGACGGCATCAGATTCCTAATTGATGGAGAAAGGTCTGGTGGCAAGAAAAGCTGCTTCTAGGAGGATGTCAAGTGTTTTCGCTCGACGATTCCATTCTTGGGTGGATGGTTTGGCCCTTGTTCCTGTAACTCGAGTCCTAGCCCGGTATATCCCATTTTAATTTTACACCATTGTGAACCATACGCCGTTTTTACTCTCTGATCGAGGTTCTCAGCATTGAAAAATCTTCGTAAACTAAATCTCGCGTGTATATGTTGACATTTAAGAGATATTCAGTCAAGAAAATCAAGGACAATGGTGATATATATGCGGATTAGACACCAAAAAAAACACTCAACAAATGGCAACAATTTAAGGAATGTGTTTAGTGACGGCATCAGATTCCTAATTGATGGAGAAAGGTCTAGTGGCAAGAAAAGCTGCTTCGATGAGGTTGTCAAGTGTTTTCACTCGATGATTCCATTCTTGGGTGGTTGGTTTGCCCCTTGTTCCTGTAACTCGAATCCTAGCCCGGTATATCCCATTTTAATTTTACACCATTGTGAACCTTACGCCTTTTTTACTCTCTGATCGAGGTTCTCGGCATTGAAAAATCTTCGTAAACTAAATCACACGTGTATATGTTGACATTTTAGAAATATACAGTCAAGAAAATCAAGGGCAATGGTGGTATATATGCGGATTAGACACCAAAAAAAACACTCAACAAATGGCTACAATTTAAGGAATGTGTTTAGTGACGGCATCAGATTCCTAATTGATGGAGAAAGGTTTGGTGGCAAGAAAAGCTGCTTCTAGGAGGTTGTCAAGTGTCTTAGCTCGATGATTCCATTCTTGGGAGGTTGGTGTGGCCCTTGTTCCTGTAACTCAAATCCTAGCCTGGTATATCCCATTTTAATTTTACACCAGTGTGAACCTTATGCCTTTTTACTCTCTGATCGAGGTTCTCGGCATTGAAAAATCTTCATAAACTAAATCACACGTGTATATGTTGACATTTAAGAGATATACAATCAAGAAAATCAAGGGCAATGGTGATATATATGCGGATTAGACAAAAAAAAAACACTCAACAAATGGCTACAATTTAAGGAATGTGTTTAGTGACGGCATCAGATTCCTAATTGATGGAGAAAGGTCTAGTGGCAAGAAAAGCTGCTTCTTGGAGGTTGTCAAGTGTTTTTGCTCCACGATTCCATTCTTGAGTGGTTGGTTTGGGCCTTGTTCCTGTAACTCGAATCCTAGTCCGGTATATCCCATTTTTAATTTACACCATTGTGAATCTTACGCCTTTTTTACTCTCTGATCGAGGTTCTCGGCATTGAAAAATCTTCGTAAAATAAATCAAACATGTATATGTTGACATTTAAGAGACATAAAGTAAAGAAAATCAAGGGCAATGGTGATATATATGCGGATTAGACACAAAAAAAAAACACTCAACAAATGGCTACAATTCATGGAATGTGTTTAGTGACGGCATCAGATTCCTAATTGATGGAGAAAGGTCGGATGGCAAGAAAAGCTGCTTCTACGAGGTTGTCTTCGCTCGACGATTCCATTCTTGGTTGGTTGGTTTGGCCCTTGTTCTTGTAACTCGAATCCTAGCCTGGTATATCCCATTTTAATTTTACACCATTGTGAACCATACGCCTTTTTTACTCTCTGATGGAGGTTCTCGGCATTGAAAAATCTTGGTAAACTCAATCACACGTATATATGTTGACATTTAAGAGATATACAGTCAAGAAAATCAAGGGTAATGGTGATATATATGCGGATTAGACACCAAAAAAATCACTCAACAAATGGCTATAATTTAAGGAATGTGTTTAGTGACGGCATCAGATTCCTAATTGATGGAGAAAGGTCTAGTGGCAAGAAAAGCTGCTTCTTGGAGGTTGTCAAGTGTTTTTGCTCCACGATTCCATTCTTGGGTGGTTCGTTTGGCCCTTGTTCCTGTAACTCGAATCCTAGCCCGGTATATCCCATTTTAATTTTA
Organism: Helianthus tuberosus; assembly: GCA_030545235.1. Taxonomy (NCBI): domain Eukaryota; kingdom Viridiplantae; phylum Streptophyta; class Magnoliopsida; order Asterales; family Asteraceae; genus Helianthus; species Helianthus tuberosus. The sequence goes on from JARYGA010060172.1 coordinate 3,338,962, forward strand.
CACCATTGTGAACCTTACGCCTTTTTTACTCTCTGATCGAGGTTCTCGGCATTGAAAAATCTTTGTAACCTAAATCACATGTGTATATGTTGACATTTAAGAGATATACAGTTAAGAAAATCAAGGGCAATGGTGATATATACGCGGATTAGACACCAAAAAAAAACTCAACAAATGGCTACAATTTAAGGAATGTGTTTAGTGACGGCATCAGATTCCTAATTGATGGAGAAAGGTCTGGTGGCAAGAAAAGCTGCTTCTAGGAGGTTGTCAAGTATTTTCGCTCGACGATTGCATTCTTGGGTGGTTGGTTTGCCCCTTGTTCCTGTAAGTCGAATCCTAGCCCGGTATATCCCATTTTAATTTTACACCATTGTGAACCATACGCCTTTTTTACTCTCTGATCGAGGTTCTAGGCATTGAAAAATCCTCGTAAACTAAATCACACATGTATATGTTGACATTTAAGAGATATACAGTCAAGAAAATCAAGAGCAATGGTGATATATATATGCGGATTAGACAAAAAAACACTCAACAAATGGCTACAATTTAAGGAATGTGTTTAGTGACGGCATCAGATTCCTAATTGATGGAGAAAGGTCTAGTGGCAAGAAAAGCTGCTTCTTGAAGGTTGTCAAGTGTTTTTGCTCCACGATTCCATTCTTGGGTGGTTGGTTTGGCCCTTGTTCCTGTAACTCGAATCCTAGACCGGTATATCCCATTTTAAATTTACACCATTGTGAATCTTACGCCTTTTTTACTCTCTGATCGAGGTTCTCGGCATTGAAAAATCTTCGTAAAATAAATCAAACGTGTATATGTTGACATTTAAGAGACATACAGTCAAGAAAATCAAGGGCAATGGTGATATATATGAGGATTAGACACAAAAAAAAACACTCAACAAATAGCTACAATTCATGGAATGTGTTTAGTGACGGCATCAGATTCCTAATTGATGGAGAAAGGTCGGGTGGCAAGAAAAGCTGCTTCAAGGAGGTTGTCTTCGCTCGACGATTCCATTCTTGGTTGGTTGGTTTGGCCCTTGTTCTTGTAACTCGAATCCTAGCCCGGTATATCCCATTTTAATTTTACACCATTGTGAACCATACGCCTTTTTTACTCTCTGATGGAGGTTCTCGGCTTTGAAAATCTTGGAAAACTAAATTACAAGTGTATATGTTGACATTTAAGAGATATACAGTCAAGAAAATCAAGGTTAATGGTGATATATGTGCGGATTAGACACCAAAAGAAACACTGAACAAATGGCTACAATTTAAGGAATGTGTTTAGTGACGGCATCAGATTCCTAATTGATGGAGAAAGGTCTAGTGGCAAGAAAAGCTGCTTCTAGGAGGTTGTCAAGTGTTTTCGCTCGACGATTCCATTCTTGGGTGGTTGGTTTGGCCCTTTTTCCTGTAACTCGAATCCCAGCCCGGTATATCCCTTTTTAATTTTACACCATTGTGAACCTTACGCCTTTTTTACTCTCTGATCGAGGTTCTCGGTATTGAAAAATCAAGGGCAATGGTGATATATATGCGGATTAGACACAAAAAAAAAACACTCAACAAATGGCAACAATTTAAGGAATGTGTTTAGTGACGGCATCAGATTCCTAATTGATGGAGATAGGTCTGGTGGCAAGAAAAGCTGCTTGTACGAGGTGGTCAAGTGTTTTCGCTTGACGATTCCATTCTTGGGTGGTTTGTTTGGCCCTTGTTCCTGTAACTCAAATCCTAGCCCGGTATATCCCATTTTAATTTTACACCATTGTGAACAATACGCCTTTTTTACTCTCTGATCGAGGTTCTCGGCATTGAAAAATCTTCGTAATCTAAATCACGCATGTATATGTTGACATTTAAGAGATATACAGTCAAGAAAATCAAGGGCAATGGTGATATATATGCGGATTAGACAAAAAAAACACTCAACAAATGGATACAATTTAAGGAATGTGTTTAGTGACGGCATCAGATTCCTAATTGATGGAGAAAGGTCTAGTGGCAAGAAAAGCTGCTTCTTGGAGGTTGTCAAGTGTTTTTGCTCCACGATTCCATTCTTGGGTGGTTCGTTTGGCCCTTGTTCCTGTAACTCGAATCCTAGCCCGGTATATCCCATTTTAAATTTACACCATTGTGAATCTTACGCCTTTTTTACTCTCTGATCGAGGTTCTCGGCATTGATAAATCTTCGTAAAATAAATCAAACGTGTATATGTTGACATTTAAGAGACATACAGTAAAGAAAATCAAGGGAAATGGTGATATATATGCGGATTATACACAAAAAAAAAACACTCAACAAATGGCTACAATTCATGGAATGTGTTTAGTGACGGCATCAGATTCCTAATTGATGGAGAAAGATCGGGTGGCAAGAAAAGCTGCTTCTACGAGGTTGTCTTCGCTCGACGATTCCATTCTTGGTTGGTTGGTTTGGCCCTTGTTCTTGTAACTCGAATCCTAGCCTGGTATATCCCATTTTAATTTTACACCATTGTGAACCATACGCCTTTTTTACTCTCTGATGGAGGTTCTCGGCATTGAAAAATCTTGTCTCAATCACACGTATATATGTTTACATTTAAGAGATATACAGTCAAGAAAATCAAGGGTAATGGTGATATATATGCGGATTAGACACCAAAAAAATCACTCAACAAATGGCTACAATTTAAGGAATGTGTTTAGTGACGGCATCAGATTCCTAATTGATGGAGAATGGTCTGGTGGCAAGAAAAGCTGGTTCTAGGAGGTTGTCAAGTGTGTTCTCTCGACGATTCCATTCTTGGTTGTTTGGTTTGGCCCTTGTTCTTATAACTCGAACCCTAGCCCGGTATATCCCATTTGAATTTTACGCCATTGTGAACCATACGCCTTTTTTTACTCTCTGATTGAGGTTCTCGGCATTGAAAAATCTTCGTAAACTAAATCACACGTGTATATGTTGACATTTAAGAGATATACAGTCAAGAAAATCAAGGGCAATGGTGATATATATGTGGATTAGATACAAAAAAAACACTCAACCAATGGCTACAATTAAAGGAATGTGTTTAGTGACGGCATCAGATTCCTAATTGATGGAGAAAAGTCTAGTGGCAAGAAAAGCTACTTCTAGGAGGTTGTCAAGTGTTTTCGCTCGACGATTCCATTCTTGGGGGATTGGTTTGGCCCTTGTTCCTGTAACTCGAATCCTAGCCCGGTATATCCCATTTTAATTTTACACCATTGTGAACCTTACGCCTTTTTTACGCTCTGATCGAGGTTCTTGGCATTGAAAAAATCTTCGTAAACTAAATCACACGTGTATATGTTGACATTTAAGAGATATACAGTCAAGAAAATCAAGGGCAGTTGTGATATATATGCGGATTAGACACCAAAACAAACACTCAAAAAATGGCTACAATTTAAGGAATGTGTTTAGTGACGGCATTAGATTCCTAATTGATGGAGATAGGTCTGGTGGCAAGAAAAGCTGCTTCTACGAGGTGGTCAAGTGTTTTCGCTCGATGATTCCATTCTTGGGTGGTTGGTTTGGCCCTTGTTCCTGTAACTCAAATCCTAGCCCGGTATATCCCATTTTAATTTTACAACATTGTGAACCTTACGCCTTTTTACTCTCTGTTCAAGGTTCTCGGCATTGAAAAATCTTCGTAAACTAAATCACACGTGTATATGTTGACATTTAAGAGATATACAGTGTCACACCCTCAAATTCCACATGCGGAGTACCACCGCGAGGCGTGCGACTGACCAGGATCCAGCCACTAATTATTTTGAACCGTTTGGTTATTATCATAAGTAATGGTATAAATAGCGACCAATTTAATTTTTTCAAAACATAGTTTAAGTTGCAGCGGAAAGGAAAAGAATACATATCGTAATTTAAAAACCACAAGTTTATTAGTTATGAACTTACAAGCCACGCACTCCAGCCGATTGCAATGTCCGTCCTAAACTGTATCGAGCAACCTGCAAAGCATGCAGTAGGGTATCAACATAAAGTTGGCGAGTTCACGAGTTGTCCAGTTTTAGTTTTTGAAAACATAAGTTGTTTAGATAAAACATTTATAACCACGTCATGGGGAGCTACCCCATATGAAAGCTACTAAACTGGCGTTACCGAAACTATTGACGAGAAGATTTTTGTGCCCCGAGTCAATGTCTATCGTCATTGACCAAGATGCAAGGTATACTAGTTCACGCCCGATCTCCCCCGGTCACGGTGTGAGGTTGTCAAACCTAATAGCGCTATCAACTAATAACCCGTTCGTCCCCGGCGATTAATCGGTACTGTAAGAAGGGACTTTACATGATAGAGATTCGTTTAGTTTGGCTAGTTGTGATTTATAAATAATATCCAAACGTATCTCCCCCGGAGATAGTATTTTAAAAGTACCCATTTGCATTTTCCCCCGGAAATATTAATTGAAAGTAATCTTTAAAGATGGCGGTTTGTTTGTGTCCCTCCCTGGGACGCATGCTTTTAGTGTGTGAACTCACCTTGGTTTGCTCGGCAGACAATTTACTTGTGTTCGGTTGGCCAACCATACCCTATTATGGTTATATATATTTATTAGGTTCGTACGCAAGTAACGTCTCGTATAAATTACACGTATCTAACACGTAGCATTTAAATCCACATTTCATATAATACATACACTTTGCATAATGTACAGTAATGGCAACAGTAATACGTATCATACCAGCATATATGTTATTGGGCCTATCTTAGCATGTGAACAGTTAAACAGCAACAGTTAGCAACAACAGTAGCACACAGTCCATAACATCAGTTTGTGCGGCCCAATAACTAAGCAAAGGAGTCCAGTCGAAACCGGGTGGTCTCGACTCGAGAACACGAGGTCTCGAGTCGCAATCATGAGTTCCTGAGCCGAAATCAGATGGTTTTGAGTTGTGCATACATGAGTCGGAACCTCGGGGTCTCGAGTCAGGTCTCGAGTCGAGATCAGAAGATCTCGAGTCGTAACCTAGCTGGTCTCGACTCCTGAGCGCCTTGTCTGGTTTCGAGTTGTCATATAATGGTCTCGAGTCGCAACCGTAAGGTCTCGACTCGCAAACTATGCGGATGCTTCTAGAATTTTCATGCCAGTACTACCCAATCAAGTTTCATTATCATGTACTGCCCAATCAGATTTTATTAACATGTTCCCTATACCGTACACTCCTAAATTCAGATCAAATCAGCAACTTTTCAAATATTCATCACATAATCAAATAGTTCATCATGTTCATAATTCTAAACGGATCCAGTCCAACATCCTCTAATACTGTTTTATCACTACATTCCAACCGAAGTCTATGCAGCCATTTTTATCACTAAAATCACGCTATCCTGCACCCTAATCATCATCAAACATTACCATGATTTTGTTAACAATTTCATCATCATCTCTTCTATCTATCATGCAAAAGTCTTTTTTTTTAATCAGATTAATATTTTGCGTGTCATCCTATTATCAACCATCATCACCAAAATAGCCACTTATACACATCCTTGAACACATGATGTAATCAGTATTCATTCATACAAAATGCACATTGTTAAACGTGTAAACCATACACAAACAGACAACTTTACACACATTATTATTATGAACATTAGACTTGTATTATTATTTATTTATTTCTTTAAACAATCACTTTTACCAATCACCGATAATAAATGTTTTCCTACCATTCACACATCCAAATCATCAAGCAGTAACAATTATCTATTATCATACACGTACCCTTGAATCGAGCAAACAGCCAATCATTATTCAAGACTCAAAACACAAACACAAGCAGTGGTATAAACTGACCGAGGGTTGAAGGAATGAAAGGAACGCACGAGCAGTCCCTGCTTCTGATCTGGACCGAGCTGAGACCAAACACCCGAAGAGATCTGCTCCGAACATGTCTGCGGTTGGCCCGAATAGAACCCAAACAGGAACCTGGTTCTGACCGAAGTTTGAAACCTTCACCCGACCATGAACATCGTCAATTGCAGCAACATTATGGTCAGAAAACGAAAGGGAGTGAGAGGGGTGTTTACCGGGCAGTACATCAGACCGAGATGCAGGCCGCCGCCGCCGCTGCTGGTCCCTCGTCTTCTGATCTTCGTCTCCGTGCCGTCGTTTAGACTCACCACTGTCGCCGCTCATGGTGGTGGCATTGTTGCTGATCCTCGGGAAGGAGAGGGAGATGATAAGGGTGTTAGAGGTGTTGTGGGTGTCTAGCCAGCCGATTAACCGACACCGGCTCCCCAACGGCTGCCGGTCTGTTATCGAGAAGAAGGGGGGGGAGTCATGGAGAGGCAGGAGGTTGAGGCTGAGTGTGTGTGTGACCGGAGAAAAGGGAGGTTCAAGGGGTTCAATTGGTTAGCCGTGAAACACCGCCGACGAGCTGGTCGGAATGCTGCTCCGGCCCTCGGAGATTTGAGAGAGGGAAGAAGGTGTGCGGCTGCCATCATCTTTGTAGGGTTTGGTTTTTGAAACAAATGAGAGGGGTGGGTTTTAAGTTTATATTTAAAGGGGTAGGGTTTTTAGGTTAGTTGGCTTGGGCCTAGCCCAATTGCGTGAATCCGTTAAACGATTAGGCGTCTTGCCCAACAGACTGGCCCGGTTTTGTTAACTCGTACACAAATAATTGGAACTCTCGTCACGGATTATTATTATTTCACGAATAATAATAGTAATAATAATAATAATAATAATAATAATAATAATAATAATAAACGTACGTAATAATAAACGTACGTATTACCAAAATACCCTTCTCTTGACAACGAGAGTACAGGTTGTCACATTCTCCCCATGTTACAGGAATTTCGTCCTCGAAATTTAAGCAAATGTCATACACTACGCTCCATATGTACACATAGACTCCATTACTATACGTAGATACAAGCAGTTTCACGAAAGTCCACAGAACGAACATGCAAGCCACAAAGCACATATAGTCACATAGCACGTAAAAAAAATCACATAGCCTTAGATTCACAGGGTTTGTACGTATTTCACTTAGTATAGAATTTCACAAAATTAATTATAGCGTCCAAGAAACGTTCAGGAAAACCCAAAGTGTCACATTATCCCCAAGTTTAAGAAATTTCGTCCCGAAATTTTTAGAGCGCAGCCACTGACAAGCTAGTGTGGTTAGACGTTTTCGTGGGGCGTCACGTCATCCCCTTGTTGGCCCGAGATTTCTTACCGAAATTCGGTCGTAGCCTCAGTGCTGGAAGTATAGTTTTCAAACAACCGGGGATGCATGCGCATCAGCTGGTTTTTCCTGTTCCCAGGTAAGCTCTGGGCCACGGCGCGAGTTCCAACGAACTCGGACTGTTGGTTACACTACGCTAGAGGGTTTTGATTTCTTGATCTCAACCGGTTCCTCAGCGAAGCGTAGTTTGTTGTTGATCATGAGTACCTAAAAGAACAACAAATGTTTCATCTGACAGATACTTCTTCAGATTAGACACGTGAAAGGCGTTGTGCACCGCACTCAGTTCTTAAGGCAGATTCAATCTGTAAGCAACCTTACCGATCCTTTCGGAAATTTCGAACGGTCCAACATATCACGGATTAAGCTCGTCTCGTTAGCCATAACGTACCACACCCAACCAGGGTGAAACTTTAATTAGAATCCAGTCTCCGACTAGGAATTCTAGAGGTTTCCTACGCTTATCCGCGTAGACTTTCTGACGGTCTGGAGTTGCCGTCATGCGTTGTTAGTTCTGGGCAATCAAACCCGTTGTGTCAAGTGCAAGTTCTGGGCCGGTAATTTGGCTTCCGCCCAACACAGAGGTGACCTGCATCTGCGTTCGTGCAATGCCTCAAGTGGTGCTGCCTGAATGCTAGTGTGGTAGCAGTTGTTGGGAGAGAATTCTACAGAAGGGAAGTGTCACTAGTATCCAAGGGTCGATAACACACGTTCTTAGCATGCCTTTGAGTGTTTGGATGGTGCGTTTGGCCCATTCATCAGTTTACGGGCGATAAGTGGTGATCCAAAAGTCTTTTGTGCACCGCCTTGCGGCGAATCGGATGCAAAACGTGGATTACGATCAGATATAAGAGAGGTTGGCATCCCGTGCATAGTATCTACTTCTATCAAGTAGATGGTTGCAAGTTCGAAAACTTGTTGGTTTCTTTGGTCGCGTGCCGTTACTGGCAGACATTTCACCAACGCCCCGGACAGGACAGGATATGACAAGAGCGCCCCATGACTTACCTTTCAATTGCTGGAATTGCGAATTTCTGAGTATCTTTCTAATGCTAGGCGATACTCTTTCGAGTTTAAGCCATGAGGGATTGTGTATGCGATCGAGAAAGGCGGGCCTTGCGACATCAAAAGTCGCGCGTTGAAAACTTAGCGTAATGCGGTTTGTGTCGTAGAAGTTTTAGGGTAAGGCGTAGGAGTTGTTTAGATTCCTACTAGTTCTAGTTGCAGGTTAAATGTCGTTTGAAGAAAACAAGTGATTAATCTGTCGAGGTAGGGTAAATTCGAATGTCGTGACTTGGAAGTCGTATTGGTTGAATCGAGTTCGAAGGTCGGTGCTTGTGATATCTTCCTACCTGAGGCACCTACGGCTCGTTACTCCTCGTGTAACATTCGTGTAGCATATCGTGAATAGATAGGAAAACATGCAAAAGGGTAACCGCAATCGATGCGTTCAACTCGAGGCAAAACATAAAGGTTTTTGGGATTGGCGGTAGGTGTTTATCTGATATTGAAGATATAGCTGGTCGTACGCAAGTTGCATGAGGTTAAAGGTAAAGAATGTCATTTTCCGTTAGGAAGTGTTATGTCGATGGGATTCGTGGAACAGAAAGTAATCAGAGAGGAACGGTCGTTGTGCGGGTTAGAAGGGTTAAGGTTTACCGAAACGTCTGACAAGATATTTGAGCTGAGTTGTGCGTGGAAAAGGAGGTAATTCACCTCGATCCATGCTTCCTAAGTGAGCTTACGATTTCTCAAATCGGTAAGTAATCAAATTCGAATGCACAGTTTAGGTCTTGTGGATGAGTCCGAAGTAGCGCTTACGTTGTTGAGAGGTTTCCATGTGAGAATGAGAAAAGATGTTTGAAAGGGTACAATTGAATCAATACGTTACAAATTTCAGGGTCCAAAAGTTTATCGTCCAGGAGTCGAGCTTGCTGAATTCCCTAGACTAGAGGGAGATCTTGTTTAAAGCTTCCATGCGAAGAAGCGGGGATATCATGATGTCGAGATAAAGGAATGATAGGCTTGCTCAAGTTAGTAATGAAAATAAGGCGCCGCCTTAAACAATAAAATGTCGGTTCGTAAGAAGACTAGCGAAAAGATTTCTCATAACCAAAAAGTTATCATAGGATAATGGTTCTTGCAAACAAGGGATAAGGTGAACGTCTAGATTATCGTGCTCGTCGTCGTCGGTGAGTTAATTAATCCGTGTCTTAGTTCTCCTATGTCTCCGAATCCGCCGATTCGACTTAGAAAGATAACAATTTCCTGACCTGGAGTACACGGAGGTATAAAGTTGGGTTCGACTAAGAAGTATCCATGTAACATGAAATTAGAAGGAAATAGCTTCGCGATTGAATGAAGTTCGATGCAATCGTTAGTACTGCCATGAGAAGTATACACCGCGTACGCATCTGGTATTTGAGGCAAGCAAACAGGAAATAGAGTAGTGTAGACATACTAGAGTTTACTCAGACAATTGACGAGAATCCAGATCATATGTTCGATGAGGGAACGAGCCTCAATACTCAAGTCGGGAAAAGAGTTACGTGACTACAAAGGAAGTGAATGACGTTGTCGATCCTACTAATCTTGGCTAGTTGCTCCACAAATGGAACCAAATCGTTGTGTTGTCGTGCCATAGTAGCTTGTTTCCCCCAATAACACGCGATTTAGGATTGGCTTTCCTTCATCGTTTCGCTCTCGAGACTTCTTTCTAGGATTCGCAGCGGGTTCCTAGACGTTCATCGCGTCGGTCTGTTCTAGCCCAGAAAAGAAATCGGAAAATGTGCGGACGAGGGTTAGGAATAACTGGTTCCTTGCCTTTAGCGTGTCGTGGCTTCGAATCGAGGTTAGGAGAATTCACTCCTTCTTGGCGCACATCGAGCTTGCGTAGCTTTCGTATAATTCACAGCGTCGAGTACTAATTACACAACAACATATTTACGCACATAAGCCAAATATATATATATATATATATATATATATATATATACATACACATCTACACACTGAGTTATGCACAAGTAATGTCGATAATTTACAATTACAATGTGAGTACCTGAGTCTGACGAACCTTGCAATCCGGAGTGTGGTGTCGTGGTGGTTTTTCATTAAGGAACAGTTATAGTCTGGTTTTCATATAAAAATATTTTACGTCTTAAAAATATTTTATATCTTAAACCTAGTTCACTATAACCAATGGCTCTGATACCAATCTGTCACACCCTCAAATTCCACATGCGGAGTACCACCGCGAGGCGTGCGACTGACCAGGATCCAGCCACTAATTATTTTGAACCGTTTGGTTATTATCATAAGTAATGGTATAAATAGCGACCAATTTAAATTTTTCAAAACATAGTTTAAGTTACAGCGGAAAGGAAAAGAATACATATCGTAATTTAAAAACCACAAGTTTATTAGTTATGAACTTACAAGCCACGCACTCCAGCCGATTGCAATGTCCGTCCTAAACTGTATCGAGCAACCTGCAAAGCATGCAGTAGGGTATCAACATAAAGTTGGCGAGTTCACGAGTTGTCCAGTTTTAGTTTTTGAAAACGTAAGTTGTTTAGATAAAACATTTATAACCACGTCATGGGGAGCTACCCCATATGAAAGCTACTAAACTGGCATTACCGAAACTATTGACGAGAAGATTTTTGTGCCCCGAGTCAATGTCTATCGTCATTGACCAAGATGCAAGGTATACTAGTTCACGCCCGATCTCCCCCGGTCACGGTGTGAGGTTGTCAAACCTAATAGCGCTATCAACTAATAACCCGTTCGCCCCCGGCGATTAATCGGTACTGTAAGCAGGGACTTTACATGATAGAGATTCGTTTAGTTTGGCTAGTTGTGATTTATAAATAATATCCAAACGTATCTCCCCCGGAGATAGTATTTTAAAAGTACCCATTTGCATTTTCCCCCGGAAATATTAATTGAAAGTAATCTTTAAAGATGGCGGTTTGTTCGTGTCCCTCCCTGGGACGCATGCTTTTAGTGTGTGAACTCACCTTGGTTTGCTCGGCAGACAATTTACTTGTGTTCGGTTGGCCAACCATACCCTATTATGGTTATATATATTTATTAGGTTCGTACGCAAGTAACGTCTCGTATAAATTACACGTATCTAACACGTAGCATGTAAATCCACATTTCATATAATACACACACTTTGCATAATGTACAGTAATGGCAACAGTAATACGTATCATACCAGCATATATGTTATTGGGCCTATCTTAGCATGTGAACAGTTAAACAGCAACAGTTAGCAACAATAGTAGCACACAGTCCATAACATCAGTTTGTGCGGCCCAATAACTAAGCAAAGGAGTCCAGTCGAAACCGGGTGGTCTCGACTCGAGAACACGAGGTCTCGAGTCGCAATCATGAGTTCCTGAGCCGAAATCAGATGGTTTTGAGTTGTGCATACATGAGTCGGAACCTCGGGGTCTCGAGTCAGGTCTCGAGTCGAGATCAGAAGATCTCGAGTCGTAACCTAGCTGGTCTCGACTCCTGAGCGCCTTGTCTGGTTTCGAGTTGTCATATAATGGTCTCGAGTCGCAACCGTAAGGTCTCGACTCGCAAACTATGCGGATGCTTCTAGAATTTTCATGCCAGTACTACCCAATCAAGTTTCATTATCATGTACTGCCCAATCAGATTTTATTAACATGTTCCCTATACCGTACACTCCTAAATTCAGATCAAATCTGCAACTTTTCAAATATTCGTCACATAATCAAATAGTTCATCATGTTCATAATTCTAAACGGATCCAGTCTAACATCCTCTAATACTGTTTTATCACTACATTCCAACCGAAGTCTATGCAGCCATTTTTATCACTAAAATCACGCTATCCTGCACCCTAATCATCATCAAACATTACCATGATTTTGTTAACAAGTTCATCATCATCTCTTCTATCTATCATGCAAAAGTCTTTTTTTTTAATCAGATTAATATTTTGCGTGTCATCCTATTATCAACCATCATCACCAAAATAGCCACTTATACACATCCTTGAACACATGATGTAATCAGTATTCATTCATACAAAATGCACATTGTTAAACGTGTAAACCATACACAAACTGACAACTTTACACACATTATTATTATGAACATTAGACTTGTATTATTATTTATTTATTTCTTTAAACAATCACTTTTACCAATCACCGATAATAAATGTTTTCCTACCATTCACACATCCAAATCATCAAGCAGTAACAATTATCTATTATCATACACGTACCCTTGAATCGAGCAAACTGCCAATCATTATTCAAGACTCAAAACACAAACACAAGCAGTGGTATAAACTGACCGAGGGTTGAAGGAACGAAAGGAATGCACGAGCAGTCCCTGCTTCTGATCTGGACCGAGCTGAGACCAAACACCCGAAGAGATCTGCTCCGAACATGTCTGCGGTTGGCCCGAATAGAACCCAAACAGGAACCTGGTTCTGACCGAAGTTTGAAACCTTCACCCGACCATGAACATCGTCAATTGCAGCAACATTATGGTCAGAAAACGAAAGGGAGTGAGAGGGGTGTTTACCGGGCAGTACATCGGACCGAGATGCAGGCCGCCGCCGCCGCTGCTGGTCCCTCGTCTTCTGATCTTCGTCTCCGTGCCGTCGTTTAGACTCACCACTGTCGCCGCTCATGGTGGTGGCATTGTTGCTGATCCTCGGGAAGGAGAGGGAGATGATAAGGGTGTTAGAGGTGTTGTGGGTGTCTAGCCAGCCGATTAACCGACATCGGCTCCCCAACGGCTGCCGGTCTATTATCGAGAAGAAGGGGGGGGGGAGTCATGGAGAGGCAGGAGGTTGAGGCTGAGTGTGTGTGTGACCGGAGAAGAGGGAGGTTCAAGGGGTTCACTTGGTTAGCCGTGAAACACCGCCGGCGAGCTGGTCGGAATGCAGCTCCGGCCGCCGGAGATTTGAGAGAGGGAAGAAGGTGTGCGGCTGCCATCATCTTTGTAGGGTTTGGTTTTTGAAACAAATGAGAGGGGTGGGTTTTAAGTTTATATTTAAAGGGGTAGGGTTTTTAGGTTAGTTGGCTTGGGCCTAGCCCAATTGCGTGAATCCGTTAAACGATTAGGCGTCTTGCCCAACAGACTGGCCCGGTTTTTGTTAACTCGTACGCAAATAATTGGAACTCTCGTCACGGATTATTATTATTTCACGAATAATAATAGTAATAATAATAATAATAAAAATAATAATAATAATAATAATAATAATAATAATAATAAACGAACGTAATAATAAACGTACGTATTACCAAAATACCCTTCTCTTGACAACGAGAGTACGGGTTGTCACATACAGTCAAGAATATCAAGGGCAATGGTGATATATATGCGGATTAGACACCAAAAAAAACACTCAACAAATGGCTACAATTTAAGGAATGTGTTTAGTGACGGCATCAGATTCCTAATTGATGGAGAAAAGTCTAGTGGCAAGAAAAACTGCTTCTAGGAGGTTGTCAAGTGTTTTCGCTCGACGATTCCATTCTTGGGGGGTTGGTTTGGCCCTTGTTCCTGTAACTCGAATCCTAGCCCGGTATATCCCATTTTTATTTTACACCATTGTGAACCTTACGCCTTTTTTACTCTCTGATCGAGGTTCTCGGCATTGAAAAATCTTCGTAAAATAAATCAAACGTGAATATGTTAACATTTAAGAGATATACAGTCAAGAAAATTAAGGGCAATGGTGATATATATGCAGATTAGACACAAAAAAAAAACACTCAACAAATGGCTACAATTCATGGAATGTGTTTAGTGACGGCATCAGATTCTTAATTGATGGAGAAAGGTCGGGTGGCCAGAAAAGCTGCTTCTAGGAGGTTGTCTTCGCTAGACGATTCCATTCTTGGTTGGTTTTTTTGGCCCTTGTTCCTGTAACTCGAATCCTATCCCGGTATATCCCATTTTAATTTTACACCATTGTGAACCATACGCCTTTTTTACAATCTGATCGAGGTTCTCGGCATTGAAAATTGTAGGATCGCGTGCTGACCCAAACGAGTCAATCAAAGGTGTTCTAATCCATTTCAGGTGCGGAAAACAAGAAACAGACACAGAAAATAGCTTATTTTACTAAATATTGCCTTGTATATTGATTTTACAGCTATTACAAATCAGACAGCACTTCGGCAGCAGTTCGATACCGGAAACAAGGACCTCTCTACTGATTTCGCTCATGAAGGTATTTATAGTGGAAGGGGTTCCGCTCCTAATGACATTGTGTCATTTCGGGCGAAATCACTAACTTGTGATTTCGCTCCAAATGACATAATGTCATTTCGAGCGGAATCAACCTCTCGGTCGGAAACAGAACATTTACATACTAACTCAATCTATTTTCTCGTACAACATGCCCTGATCTAACATTCTAAGTCTAAGACTCGATACAAGACGAAGTCGACAGATGTATGCACCAACAGACTCCCCCTCAGATGTTGACGAGTCTTCGCATCTTCAGTCTTTATCAGTCTTCGGGCTCTTTCTTCCAGAATCTCGATCTGGCTCTTGCATCTTCAGACTCTCTCTTTCTAACAAACTCCCCCTCAACTTGTGCTGGGATCGTAGTCTGGCTTTCACAGGTTCAAGTATCGTAACCTGACTCACCTGCATATTCTATACCCAAAACATAAGTTTCATAAAAGATAAGATATAACAAATTTAGAAACTTTGCTAATTTCTTGAAGACACAACCCTGAATACATCATTTTCAAGTATCAAACAAAATGATTTATGATGTCAATTTGTGATGAATCACTTAAAAAAAATATCATTTTCATTTCACACATCTTCAAACAAACTTTCCCAAACCTGTTCGTCATGTTCAGCACTCGGAATTTTGAAAATCAGCTTTTCAACATCAGTCGTCTAAAATATTTTTTAGTTTTCAAAAAATTTATGCTAAAACACTCCGAAAATCTTTTTGGATTTTTGAAATAACATAAATGAAATGCAGTAAAGAAATATATACAAACAATATTTTTGTGAGTTTGTGTAGGAGGATCATATCAGTTTATGAGACAAATCACCAACACCGTTAAGCTTTAGACATTTTAAGTTCAAAACGATTCACTTAGATTGTCAGTATACTGATCCATTTAATTTTTCACACAAAGTTCAATTGTTTCGAGATACGAGATCAATGTCTTAAGATACTTAAACTTATTCGCGTGTCCCACCTCAGAATATACTCCCGTATCCAGATCCCAATATTCAGTCTTACAGGTGAGTATACCTAGATGATATCTGTAAAGGGGTTAAATTGCGAGGGCCGTGAGAGCTCAGGCCGATACTTCCGTATACGCAGAGAGATGATGGCTTCGACTTTTGGTGGGTCCCCTTTAGAGGATCTTTTTTACAACAGCATTGATTAGCAATTTTATTGTCTCATCATTTATGCTGAGGGCGACGCTATATTTCAAGCAAGCATAAAGTATTCTCCGGGGACTAGGCCATTGCTTCTGCATTATCAGAAGTCCCGGGATAATACCCCAGATATCACTAAGCATAAAGACCTAGTATCTCAGAAAGAGGGATCCTTCAAACAAGATTTTGGGGGTTACCCATATATCCGAGAGATGTTACCCACGACATAAGCAAGTTTGAATTTAGGTTTATATCTCGTCACAATCTACTAAATGTGCAAAAACCTACTGGCATATCATCAGCGAGACCGTTTATCACTTTTTAACTTTCTTGTTTGAATTTAGGTTTATATCTCATCACAATCTACTAAATGTGCAAAAACCTACTGGCATATCATCAGCGAGACCGTTTATCACTTTTTAACTTTCTATTTCTTTAGCATGCCGTGATCGTCCACTGATGTACTATCATTTCCTCTTTTATACAACAAAACTCATTTTTCATTTTATCATGTTTTTGTCGTTTTCAAATTTTCTAATGTTTTTGGATTTTCTGAAAATTTTTACTCCCCCTAAAATGCAAACACAATTTAGGAAATTTGAAAACAAACTGTACAATAAAAAGACAACCGATATCAAATCGCTTCAATTCGCGATCCACTTGGCATAAACAATCAGAACTCCCCCTCACAACAAACTATTTTCCCATTGTGATTTCAAAACACTTAAGTTTGTTTTAATCAAATGGTTTTTCCGGAAAATAAGTTTTGTTGATTTTAATAAATCATTTGTAGGTTAGGGGTTCATCACATTGTTCTCCAAAATACCACTTGTAAGTATGGTCCAATCAAGTTCAACTTAATGACCTTGATTAACCACTTGTAGGTGAAAAACCTCTTTCAACCACTTACAGGTTCACTCACCAATCATAATCACTTGTAGATAAAAAAATAACAATTTAAAGATATCACCTGTACTTTTACCAACTGTACCACTTGTAGGATCATTTGCTAAGAAAGATGCCGATACCTGCTCCACTCTTACCAACCTGGGAGCTCCGGCAAGTCAGGATTTTTAGTTTGGAAAAACTTTCCCCCAAGCCTGACCAGCATTGGGAGATTCTGGGACACATCTATCCCACCAACATTTTGATTTATAAAATTCTTTTGCAGTTTTAACCTTCCTGTCAATCATCTTACCAAAAATATGCTTGACTTTTCCATTGAAAGTCTTCTCAACATCAAATTCTCCCTTAGCAGCGAAGAATTGATTTGAGATCTCTACCTTTCCCACTTTCTTCATCAAATTTTCCTTTGACAATGGAGGAAAATCCTCATCGTTCACTTCTGGAACGGAATTCACAACCTTTTTCTCAACTAATGACTCCTCTGATTTTATGGAATCAGATTCATTGTCAGAACAACTATTTGTTTTAACAACCCACTTTTGTTTACTCAAATCACCTCTTCTTTTGTAAAACCGTTTTGAACTTTCTCCTTCCTCAGAAGTAGAATTTTCAAACTTTTTAACATTTTTCACAGGTTGTTCTTTCTTATCAACACAAGTCTTTCTCAGAACAGAGTTAGAAGAAACTTCCTGTTTTTGGTAGTTGGTCTTGGGGCAATTCCAAGCTATGTGTCCAACTTCTTGGCATTTGAAACAGGTTCTTCTATCCACTCTTGAAGCAAACTTTCTCACATTCTTCTTTACTTCAGCAAGAAACTCTTGATTCGACTTCTTCCAGAACAGTTTCTTCTGTTCATCCTCTGAACTTCCTCCTGAAACAAATTTTGTTTTTTTATAAGTTTTCTGATTTTTATAATTTTCTGACGAATTAAAACCAAGACCTTTCTTTTTAAGATTACCATTATGGTTTGATTTCTTTCGATAACCAGAACCATAACAGTAACCCTTTTTCTTGTTCAATCTCTGTTGAACTCTTGAAGTGTATTTTTTAGGTTTTTCATCAAGATTTAAATCTTTTATTTCAGAAATATTAATTTCTGTTAATTTTAAAACCTGTTTGATCATTTCAGTTTTTACACTTCTTATTGGAAATTCATTATCAGAATATAATTTGTCTGAATCATTCAAAATATAAGCTAAATTGATTGATTCATCATTCAAATTAGATTTTGATAATAAAAATTCCTTGTTGTAAACCCTCTTAACCGGTGAACTCGGACTCTTCTCAGACGAACTCGAACTATCTGACTTAGACTCCGACTTTGACTCTTCATCCATATCCAACACTTGATCGACAACTCTCTTGACTAACTCAGACTCATGATTAGTGTCAGACGCTGTGAATGTGACATCAATATTATCTGGTAATTCATCAATGATTTCAGACTTTAACTTGATGTTTAGAGCCTTGTCTACTCGTTCCTCATTTGGTTTCCTGGGTGAATAACTCTCAAAGATAGGAGGCGGACATCTGTTCTACTTGACACTTGGTTTCTTACCAGTATCAGTATCTTCAGTCTTTTCTTTCTTGAAAGCCTCAAGACCTGCAATAGTAGGATATACACGATCAATCAAATAATCACAAGTAGTATAACTCAATAGTAATCGTTTAATCCTTTCACTCTTAATCTTCTCAAGTTCCAACTCCTTCTTCAGCTTAGCACAATCTTCAATGTAATCATTGATGACGCTCTGCTTTGTCATTAAAGTTGCACTCATTTTGTCATTTGCTTTTTCAATTTCTGAATTCGTTCTTTTCAAACTATCAACTGTCCTGTTCAGTATATCGTATGACTCCTTCACATACTTCACATCAGACAGTAAATCTTCTTTCATCTTCTCTATTTCAGCAATCTTCTTGTCTTTCTCCTCACAATCTTTGCAAGATTCTGAACATTTTAAACATGGTTTTTCAACTTCAACCACCTTTTCAAATATCTTCTCAACTTCGATAGTCTTTTCTACTTCAACAACTTTCTCAACTTCAATTATCTTTTCAACAATTTTCTCAACTTCTACAAGTTTCTCAACTTCGACTATTTTCTCTACCACTTTCTCCACTTCAACATTTTTTTCTATTGCAGTCTCAAACACTGTTTCACCTTTTGTTTCTCCAGCTTCTGTCTTCGCCTTTTCATCAGCGAGTAACTTTGCTGCTTCCAGCTCTCTCTTCAATCTGTCAATCTTCTTTTGATTCAGCATCTCAACTTTATCTGCATTGAAAAAATTAAAACTGTCAGGATCAATGCTTTTTCTACATTTGTTAAGATATTCTTCCTCATCATCAGTATCAACATCACTTCCAAGATCTGGAAAAATCAGAATTCTTTTCTGACTAGCTTCATCTTCCAGTACTCGGACAACTAGAGCTGAACCAGGTATGTATTTGTCCCAACTAAAACCCTCTGCAACCTTTTCATCATCTTGATGAATGATTAAAGCTTTCTTCTTTCCATTGTCAGTGGCGCTAGACGATGATGGTTGTTGCTCAATCTGATGAAAAATCGATTTCTGATAATAATTGTTCTTTTCTTGATTCCCGGTTGCTTCTTGATTTTTACACTCTCGTTTAAAATGACCTTTTCCTTTGCAACGAAAACAAGTAACTTTTGATTTGTCAAATCCTAAAGCAGAATTTTCCATATCACGAAAACCATACCTTCTAGTGATTTGTTGAAATTTTTCAGCTCTTCTACAAGCACTAGCCAAACACCATTTCACATCCATCAGTTCAAGTTTCTCGGCATCAATCTGGTCATAATCTTCATTCGTAAGCATCGGATTTCCAATTCTTCCTGCAACCCAGCTTTCATACGATTCTAACATGGCGACAAGAGATGCCATGTGTTGCTTAGCCACTTCAGGAGACAGATTTTGACCATTCTGAATGTTCAAAGTCACATTGCATTGCATTGAAGATTTGTAGATTTCTGCTGTTGAGGACTCGATGCTGTGCTGTTTGGATCAAAACTTGAGAATAATGAAGAATATCCACCACTTTGAGTTGTAGTGCTAGCATTTGGACTTGAAGAACCATCTGCACTAAAAGCAGTACTAATTTTTGAACTTTGACTAGGGGTAGCCTCAAACTTGTTTCCTCTGTAATACAAACTGACATCCTGTTTAGCATTTGGATTTGTCATGATAGCTGTCTTCTGGATATCTAACTCTTGCTCTTCAATTTTCTGAATGAACTGTGCCAAGTTCATACTTTCAGACTTCCTCATGAGTTTCACAACCATCAAATATGTTCCCCACTTATGCTATGGTAATGCCTCAGCTAGTTTATCGACCCACTCATCGTCCTCTTTCTTGATGTCCAATCTACCCATTTCCAATACCAGATGACAATATATATCAATGGTCTGTTTTGTTGTTTCGTGATCGAAGGCTGTAAACATATCGAATGATTTCTTCAATAACGCCTTTTTGTTTTTGATCATATCAGCACTCCCTCTGAATTTCTGAATCAAAGCCTTCCAAATTGATCTTGCTGTACCATTATGTTGAAGCAAGACAAAAATATCTTCTTTAACTGCTTGCTGTAGAATGCTTATCATCATCTTTTCACTTGTATATTTCAACTTGTCAGCTTCTGTAAAATCATTAACACCTTTTTCAAGCCCACGTTCATTCTTTGGTCTTTCGTAATCTTTTAGCAATGAACACCATGCATCAAATCTGTAAGCTTGAACCCAGTTCTCAAATCGGTTTTTCCATCCTTAAAAATCCTCAATGTACATCAACTTTGGTGGTTTCTGATGAGTACCCGTCTCATTCTCACTATACACTGTTTCAGCAGCAATCACAGGGGCAACAGGTGTTGCGAAAGCATTGTAAAACTATTCAGCCATTATTTGGTAACACGTATTTCAAAAACAATGGTAAACTCCTTTCAAGCAAAATAGCTGATCTCGAGCGAAATCACAGAATTCTTTTTGGGGCGGAATCACAATTTTAACCTGAAGTGAAATCTCAAATAACGATTTGGAGCGGAATCATCCGTTTTGCAGTCTGGAGCGGAATCAGTTACAAACCCTAGAGCGGAATCACAAGTTTGTTACAGGAGCGAAATCAGCAGACAATTTGGAGCGGAACCAGACAGTTTCAGGCGGAATCAAACAATCTGGAGCGGAATCAGACTATATGTTTTCGAGCGAAATCACTTCACGAGTCCATTTCAGTCACTTTTAGTTCCAATTTTGCAATGAAACTTTCCAGGGTTTGTTAATATGCTATTTTACACAAACTGTGAAAAATTGATCCGATTTTGACCGTTAAAACATGTTGAACTGATGAAAGAAGGTGTAGAAGATAGAAAATGCAATCAAAACCAGCTGTAATCTACAGAACTCCTCCTCCTGAGCTCTGATACCAATGGTAGGATCGCGTGCTGACCCAAACGAGTCAATCAAAGGTGTTCTAATCCATTTCAGGTGCGGAAAACAAGAAACAGACACAGAAAACAGCTTATTTCACTAAATATTGCCTTGTATATTGATTTTACAGCTATTATAAATCAGACAGCACTTCGGCAGCAGTTCGATACCGGAAACAAGGACCTCTCTACTGATTTCGCTCATGAAGGTATTTATAGTGGAAGGGGTTCCGCTCCTATGACATTGTGTCATTTCGGGCGAAATCACTAACTTGTGATTTCGCTCCAAATGACATAATGTCATTTCATGCGGAATCAACCTCTCGGGCGGAAACAGAACATTTACATACTAACTCAATCTATTTTCTCGTACAACATGCCCTGATCTAACAATCTAAGTCTAAGACTCGATACAAGACGTAGTCGACAGATGTATGCCCCAACAAAATCTTCGTAAACTAAATCACACGTGTATATGTTGACATTTAAGAGATATACAGTCAAGAAAATCAAGGGCAATCGTGATATACATGCGGATTAGACACAAAAAAAATACTCAACAAATGGCTACAATTTAAGGAATGTGTTTAGTGACGACATCAGATTCCTAATTCATGGAGAAAGGTCTAGTGGCAAGAAAAGCTGTTTCTAGGAGGTTGTCAAGTGTTTTCGCTCCACGATTCCATTCTTGGGTGGTTGGTTTGGCCCTTCTTCCTGTAACTCGAATCCTAGCACGGTATATCCCATTTTAATTTTACACCATTGTGAACCTTACGCCTTTTTTACTCTCTGATCGAGGTTCTCGGCATTGAAAAATCGTCGTAAAATAAATCAAACGTGTACATGTTGACATTTAAGAGATATATAGTCAAAAAAGTCAAGGGCAATGGTGATATATATGCGGATTAGACACAAAAAAAACACTCAACAAATGGCTACAATTCATGGAATGTGTTTAGTGACGGCATCAGATTCCTAATTGATGCAGAAAGGTCTGGTGGCAAGAAAAGCTGCTTCTGGGAGGTTGTCAAGTGTTTTCGCTCGATGATTCCATTCTTGGGTGGTTGGTTTGGCCCTTGTTCCTGTAACTCGAATCCTAGCCCGATATATCCCATTTGAATTCTACGCCATCGTGAACCATACGCCTTTTTTTACTCTCTGATTGAGGTTCTCGGCATTGAAAAATCTTCGTAAACTAAATCACAAGTGTATATGTTGACATTTAAGAGATATACAGTCAAGAAAATCAAGGGCAATGGTGAAATATATGCGGATTAGACACAAAAAAAAAACACTCAACCAATGGCTACAATTAAAGGAATGTGTTTAGTAACGGCATCAGATTCCTAATTGATGGAGAAAGGTCTAGTGGCAAGAAAAGCTGCTTCTAGGAGGTTATCAAGTGTTTTCGCTCGACGATTCCATTCTTGGCTGGATGGTTTGGCCCTTGTTCTTGTAACTCGAATCATAGCCCGGTATATCCCATTTTAATTTTACACCATTGTGAACCTTACGCCTTTTTTACTCTCTGATCGAGGTTCTCGGCATTGAAAAATCTTCGTAAACTAAATCACACGTGTATATGTTGACATTTAAGATATATACAGTCAAGTAAATCAAGGGCAATGGTTATATATATGCGGATTAGACACCAAAAAAAAAACACTCAACAAATGGCTACAATTTAAGGAATGTGTTTAGTGACGGCATCAGATTCCTAATTGATGGAGATAGGTCTGGTGGCAAGAAAAGCTGCTTTTGTGAGGTGGTCAAGTGTTTTCGCTCGACGATTCCATTCTTGGGTGGTTGGTTTGGCCCTTGTTCCTGTAACTCAAATCCTAGCCCGGTATATCCCATTTTAATTTTACACGATTGTGAACCTTACGCCTTTTTTACTCTCTGATCGAGGTTCTCGGCATTGAAAAATCTTCGTAAACTAAATCACACGTGTATATGTTGACATTTAAAAGATATACAGTCAAGAAAATCAAGGGCAATGGTGATATATATGCGGATTAGACACCAAAAAAATCACTCAACAAATGGCTACAATTTAAGGAATGTGTTTAGTGACGGCATCAGATTCCTAATTGATGGAGAAAGGTCTGCTGGCAAGAAAAGCTGCTTCTAGGAGGTTGTCAATTGTTTTCGCTCGACGATTCCATTCTTGGTTGGTTGGTTTGACCCTTGTTCCTGTAACTCGAATCCTAGCCCGGTATATCCCATTTTAATTTTACACCATTGTGAACCATACGCCTTTTTTACTCTCTGATCGAGGTTCTCGGCATTGAAAAATCTTCGTAAACTAAATCACACATGTATATGTTTACATTTAAGAGATATACAGTCAAGAAAATCAAGGGCAACGGTGATATATATGCGGATTGGACACAAAAAAAAAACACTCAACAAATGGCTACAATTTAAGGAATGTGTTTAGTGACGGCATCAGATTCCTAATTGATGGAGAAAGGTCTAGTGGCAAGAAAAGCTGCTTCTAGGAGGTTGTCAAGTGTTTTTGCTCCACGATTCCATTCTTGGGTGGTTGGTTTGGCCCTTGTTCCTGTAACTCAAATCCTAGCCCGGTATATCCCATTTTAATTTTACACCATTGTGAACCTTACGACTTTTTTACTCTCTGATCGAGGTTCTCGGCATTGAAAAATCTTCGTAAAATAAATCAAACATGTATATGTTGACATTTAAGAGATATAGAGTCAAGAAAATCGAGGGCAATGGTGATATATATGCGGATTAGACACAAAAAAAAAAAACACTCAACAAATGGCTACAATTCATGGAATGTGTTTAGTGACGGCATCAGATTCCTAATTGATGGAGAAAGGTCGGGTGGCAAGAAAAGCTGCTTCTAGGAGGTTGTCTTCGCTCGACGATCCCATTGTTGGTTGGTTGGTTTGGCCCTTGTTCCTGTAACTCGAATCCTAGCCTGATATATCCCATTTTAACTTTACACCATTGTGAACCATACGCCCCTTTTACTCTCTGATCGAGGTTATCGGCATTGAAAAATCTTCGTAAACTAAATCACACGTTTATATGTTGACATTTAAGAGATATACAGTCAAGAAAATCAAGGGCAATGTCGATATATATGCGGATTAGACACAAAAAAAAACAGTCAACAAATGGCTACAATTTAAGGAATGTGTTTAGTGACGGCATCAGATTCCTAATTCATGGAGAAGGTCTCTTGGCAAGAAAAGCTGCTTCTAGGAGGTTGTCAAGTGTTTTTGCTCCACGATTCCATCCTTGGGTGGTTGGTTTGGCCCTTCTTCCTGTAACTCGAATCCTAGCCCGGTATATCCCATTTTAATTTTATACCATTGTGAACCTTACGCCTTTTTTACTCTCTGATCGAGGTTCTCGGCATTGAAAAATCGTCGTAAAATAAATCAAACGTGTATATGTTGACATTTAAGAGATATACAGTGAAACAAATCAAGGGCAATGGTGATATATATGCGGATTAGACACAAAAAAAACACTCAACAAATGGCTACAATTCATGGAATGTGTTTTGTGACGGCATCAGATTCCTAATTGATGGAGAAAGGTCTGGTGGCAAGAAAAGCTGCTTCTAGGAGGTTGTCAAGTGTTTTCGCTCGATGATTCCATTCTTGCGTGGTTGGTTTGGCCCTTGTTCCTGTAACTCGAATCCTAGCCCGGTATATCCCATTTTAATTTTACACCATTGTGAACCTTACACCTTTTTTACTCTCTGATTGTGGTTCTCCGCATTGAAAAATCTTCGTAAACTAAATCACACGTGTGTATGTTGACATTAAAGAGATATACAGTTAAGAAAATCAAGGGCAATGGTGATATATATGCGGATTAGACACAAAAAAAAACACTCAACAAATGGCAAGAATTTAAGGAATGTGTTTAGTGATTGCATCGGATTCCTAATTGATGGAGAAAGGTCTAGTGGCAAGAAAAGCTGCTTCTAGTAGGTTGTCAAGTGTTTTCGCTCGACGATTCCATTCTTTGGTGGTTGGTTTGGCCCTTGTTCCTGTAACTCGAATCCTCGCCCGGTATATCCCATTTTAATTTTACACCATTGTGAACCTTACGCCTTTTTTACTCTCTGATCGAGGTTCTCGGCGTTGTAAAATCTTCGTAAACTAAATCGCACGTGTATATGTTGACATTTAAGAGATATACAGTCATGAAAATGAAGGCCAATGGTGATATATATGCGGATTAGACACCAACAAAAACACTCAACAAATGGCTACAATTTAAGGAATGTGTTTAGTGACGGCATCAGATTCCTAATTGATGGAGAAAGGTCTGGTGGCAAGAAAAGTTGCTTCTAGGATGTTGTCAAGTGTTTTCGCTCAACGATTCCATTCTTGGGTGGTTGGTTTGGCCCTTGTTCCTGTAACTCGAATCCTGGCCCGGTATATCCCATTTTAATTTTACACCATTGTGAACCTTACGCCTTTTTTACTCTCTGATCGAGATTCTCGGCATTGAAAACTCTTCGTAAACTAAATCACACGTGTATATGTAAACATTTAAGAGATATACAGTCAAGAAAATCAAGGCCAATGGCGATATATATGCGGATTAGACACAAAAAAAAACACTCAACAAATGGCTACAATTCATGGAATGTGTTTAGTGACGGCATCAGATTCCTAATTGATGGAGAAAGGTCGGGTGGCAAGAAAAGCTACTTCTAGGAGGTTGTCTTCGCTCGACGATTCCATTCTTGGTTGGTTGGTTTGGCCCTTGTTCCTGTAACTCGAATCCTAGCCCGGTATATCCCATTTTAATTTTACACCATTGTGAAACATACGCCTTTTTTACTCTCTGATCGAGGTTATCGGCACTGAAAAATCTTCGTAAACTAAATCACACGTTTATATGTTGACATTTAAGAGATATACAGTCAAGAAAATCAAGGGCAATGGTGATATATATGCGGATTAGACACAAAAAAAAAACAGCCAACAAATGGCTACAATTTAAGGAATGTGTTTAGTGACGGCATCAGATTGCTAATTCATGGAGAAAGGTCTAGTGGCAAGAAAAGCTGCTTCTAGGAGGTTGTCAAGTGTTTTCGCTCCACGATTCCATTCTTGGGTGGTTAGTTTGGCCCTTCTTCCTGTAACTCGAATCCTAGCCCGCTATATCTCATTTTAATTTTACACCATTGTGAACCTTACGCCTTTTTCACTCTCTGATCGAGGTTCTCGGCATTGAAAAATCGTCGTAAAATAAATCAAACGTGTATATGTTGACATTTAAGAGATATACAGTCAAAAAAATCAAGGGCAATGGTGATATATATGCGGATTAGACACAAAAAAAACACTCAACAAATGGCTACAATTCATGGAATGTGTTTAGTGACGGCATCAGATTCCTAATTGATGGAGAAAGGTCTGGTGGCAAGAAAAGCTGCTTCTAGGAGGTTGTCAAGTGTTTTCGCTCGATGATTCCATTCTTGGGTGGTTGGTTTGGCCCTTGTTCCTGTAACTCGAATCCTAGCCCGGTATATCCCATTTGAATTTTACACCATTGTGAACCTTACACCTTTTTTACTCTCTGATCGAGGTTCTCGGCATTGAAAAATCTTCGTAAACTAAATCACACGTGTGTATGTTGACATTTAAGAGATATACAGTCAAGAAAATCAAGGGCAATGGTGATATATATGCGGATTAGACACAAAAAAAACACTCAACAAATGGCTAGAATTTAAGGAATGTGTTTAGTGACGGCATCGGATTCCTAATTGATGGAGAAAGGTCTAGTGGCAAGAAAAGTTGCTTCTAGTAGGTTGTCAAATGTTTTCGCTCGACGATTCCATTCTAGGGTGGTTGGTTTGGCCCTTGTTCCTGTAACTCGAATCCTAGCCCGGTATATCCCATTTTAATTTTACACCATTGTGAACCTTACGCCTTTTTTACTCTCTGATCGAGGTTCTCGGCATTGAAAAATCGTCGTAAAATAAATCAAACGTGTACATGTTGACATTTAAGAGATATACAGTCAAAAAAGTCAAGGGCAATGGTGATATATATGCGGATTAGACACAAAAAAAACACTCAACAAATGGCTACAATTCATGGAATGTGTTTAGTGACGGCATCAGATTCCTAATTGATGGAGAAAGGTCTGGTGGCAATAAAAGCTGCTTCTGGGAGGTTGTCAAGTTTTTTCGCACGATGATTCCATTCTTGAGTGGTTGGTTTGGCTCTTGTTCCTGTAACTCGATTCCAGGCCCGGTATATCCCATTTTAATTTTACACCATTGTGAACCTTACGCCTTTTTTACTCTCTGAACGAGGTTCTTGGCATTGAAAAATCTTCGTAAACTAAATCACACGTGTATATGTTGACATTTAAGAGCTATACAGTCAAGAAAATCAAGGGCAATGGTGATATATATGCGGATTAGACACCAAAAAAAACACTCAACAAATGGCTACAATTTATGGAATGTGTTTAGTGACGGTATCAGATTTCTAATTGATGGAGAAAGGTCGGGTGGCAAGAAAAGCTGCTTCTAGGATGTTGTCAAGTTTTTTCGCTCGACGATTCCATTCTTGGGTGGTTGGTTTGGCCCTTGTTCCTGTAACTCGAATCCTAGCCCGGTATATCCCATTTTAATTTTACACCATTGTGAACCTTACGCCTTTTTTACTCTTAAAATCGAGGTTCTCGGCGTTGAAAAATCTTCGTAAACTAAATCGCACGTGTATATGTTGACATTTAAGAGATATACAGTCAAGAAAATCAAGGCCAATGGTGATATATATGCGGATTAGACACCAAAAAAAACACTCAACAAATGGCTACAATTTAAGGAATGTGTTTAGTGACGGCATCAGATTCCTAATTGATGGAGAAAGGTCTGGTGGCAATAAAAGCTGCTTCTAGGAGGTTGTCAATTGTTTTCGCTCGACGATTCCATTCTTGGTTGGTTGGTTTGACCCTTGTTCCTGTAACTCGAATCCTAGCCCGGTATATCCCATTTTAATTTTACACCATTGTGAACCATACGCCCTTTTTACTCTCTGATCGAGGTTCTCGGCATTGAAAAATCTTCGTAAACTAAATCACACATGTATATGTTTACATTTAAGAGATATACAGTCAAGAAAATCAAGGGCAACGGTGATATATATGCGGATTGGACACAAAAAAAAACACTCAACAAATGGCTACAATTTAAGGAATGTGTTTAGTGACGGCATCAGATTCCTAATTGATGGAGAAAGGTCTAGTGGCAAGAAAAGCTGCTTCTAGGAGGTTATCAAGTATTTTCGCTCGACGATTCCATTCTTGGCTGGATGGTTTGGCCCTTGTTCTTGTAACTCGAATCATAGCCCGGTATATCCCATTTTAATTTTACACCATTGTGAACCTTACGCCTTTTTTACTCTCTGATCGAGGTTCTCGGCATTGAAAAATCTTCGTAAACTAAATCACACGTGTATATGTTGACATTTAAGATATATACAGTCAAGTAAATCAAGGGCAATGGTTATATATATGCGGATTAGACACCAAAAAAAAACACTCAACAAATGGCTACAATTTAAGGAATGTGTTTAGTGACGGCATCAGATTCCTAATTGATGGAGATAGGTCTGGTGGCAAGAAAAGCTGCTTTTGTGAGGTGGTCAAGTGTTTTCGCTCGACGATTTCATTCTTGGGTGGTTGGTTTGGCCCTTGTTCCTGTAACTCAAATCCTAGCCCGGTATATCCCATTTTAATTTTACAAGATTGTGAACCTTACGCCTTTTTTACTCTCTG
The DNA here is from genome assembly GCA_030545235.1 of Helianthus tuberosus. NCBI lineage: Eukaryota > Viridiplantae > Streptophyta > Magnoliopsida > Asterales > Asteraceae > Helianthus > Helianthus tuberosus. The sequence goes on from JARYGA010060172.1 coordinate 3,367,761, forward strand.
ATCGAGGTTCTCGGCATTGAAAAATCTTCGTAAACTAAATCACACGTGTATATGTTGACATTTAAAAGATATACAGTCAAGAAAATCAAGGGCAATGGTGATATATATGCGGATTAGACACCAAAAAAATCACTCAACAAATGGCTACAATTTAAGGAATGTGTTTAGTGACGGCATCAGATTCCTAATTGATGGAGAAAGGTCTGCTGGCAAGAAAAGCTGCTTCTAGGAGGTTGTCAATTGTTTTCGCTCGACGATTCCATTCTTGGTTGGTTGGTTTGACCCTTGTTCCTGTAACTCGAATCCTAGCCCGGTATATCCCATTTTAATTTTACACCATTGTGAACCATACGCCTTTTTTACTCTCTGATCGAGGTTCTCGGCATTGAAAAATCTTCGTAAACTAAATCACACATGTATATGTTTACATTTAAGAGATATACAGTCAAGAAAATCAAGGGCAACGGTGATATATATGCGGATTGGACACAAAAAAAAACACTCAACAAATGGCTACAATTTAAGGAATGTGTTTAGTGACGGCATCAGATTCCTAATTGATGGAGAAAGGTCTAGTGGCAAGAAAAGCTGCTTCTAGGAGGTTGTCAAGTGTTTTTGCTCCACGATTCCATTCTTGGGTGGTTGGTTTGGCCCTTGTTCCTGTAACTCAAATCCTAGCCCGGTATATCCCATTTTAATTTTACACCATTGTGAACCTTACGACTTTTTTACTCTCTGATCGAGGTTCTCGGCATTGAAAAATCTTCGTAAAATAAATCAAACATGTATATGTTGACATTTAAGAGATATAGAGTCAAGAAAATCGAGGGCAATGGTGATATATATGCGGATTAGACACAAAAAAAAAACACTCAACAAATGGCTACAATTCATGGAATGTGTTTAGTGACGGCATCAGATTCCTAATTGATGGAGAAAGGTCGGGTGGCAAGAAAAGCTGCTTCTAGGAGGTTGTCTTCGCTCGACGATCCCATTGTTGGTTGGTTGGTTTGGCCCTTGTTCCTGTAACTCGAATCCTAGCCTGATATATCCCATTTTAACTTTACACCATTGTGAACCATACGCCCCTTTTACTCTCTGATCGAGGTTATCGGCATTGAAAAATCTTCGTAAACTAAATCACACGTTTATATGTTGACATTTAAGAGATATACAGTCAAGAAAATCAAGGGCAATGTCGATATATATGCGGATTAGACACAAAAAAAAAACAGTCAACAAATGGCTACAATTTAAGGAATGTGTTTAGTGACGGCATCAGATTCCTAATTCATGGAGAAGGTCTCTTGGCAAGAAAAGCTGCTTCTAGGAGGTTGTCAAGTGTTTTTGCTCCACGATTCCATCCTTGGGTGGTTGGTTTGGCCCTTCTTCCTGTAACTCGAATCCTAGCCCGGTATATCCCATTTTAATTTTATACCATTGTGAACCTTACGCCTTTTTTACTCTCTGATCGAGGTTCTCGGCATTGAAAAATCGTCGTAAAATAAATCAAACGTGTATATGTTGACATTTAAGAGATATACAGTGAAAAAAATCAAGGGCAATGGTGATATATATGCGGATTAGACACAAAAAAAACACTCAACAAATGGCTACAATTCATGGAATGTGTTTAGTGACGGCATCAGATTCCTAATTGATGGAGAAAGGTCTGGTGGCAAGAAAAGCTGCTTCTAGGAGGTTGTCAAGTGTTTTCGCTCGATGATTCCATTCTTGCGTGGTTGGTTTGGCCCTTGTTCCTGTAACTCGAATCCTAGCCCGGTATATCCCATTTTAATTTTACACCATTGTGAACCTTACACCTTTTTTACTCTCTGATTGTGGTTCTCCGCATTGAAAAATCTTCGTAAACTAAATCACACGTGTGTATGTTGACATTAAAGAGATATACAGTTAAGAAAATCAAGGGCAATGGTGATATATATGCGGATTAGACATAAAAAAAAACACTCAACAAATGGCAAGAATTTAAGGAATGTGTTTAGTGATTGCATCGGATTCCTAATTGATGGAGAAAGGTCTAGTGGCAAGAAAAGCTGCTTCTAGTAGGTTGTCAAGTGTTTTCGCTCGACGATTCCATTCTTGGGTGGTTGGTTTGGCCCTTGTTCCTGTAACTCGAATCCTCGCCCGGTATATCCCATTTTAATTTTACACCATTGTGAACCTTACGCCTTTTTTACTCTCTGATCGAGGTTCTCGGCGTTGTAAAATCTTCGTAAACTAAATCGCACGTGTATATGTTGACATTTAAGAGATATACAGTCATGAAAATGAAGGCCAATGGTGATATATATGCGGATTAGACACCAACAAAAACACTCAACAAATGGCTACAATTTAAGGAATGTGTTTAGTGACTGCATCAGATTCCTAATTGATGGAGAAAGGTCTGGTGGCAAGAAAAGTTGCTTCTAGGATGTTGTCAAGTGTTTTCGCTCAACGATTCCATTCTTGGGTGGTTGGTTTGGCCCTTGTTCCTGTAACTCGAATCCTGGCCCGGTATATCCCATTTTAATTTTACACCATTGTGAACCTTACGCCTTTTTTACTCTCTGATCGAGATTCTCGGCATTGAAAACTCTTCGTAAACTAAATCACACGTGTATATGTAAACATTTAAGAGATATACAGTCAAGAAAATCAAGGCCAATGGCGATATATATGCGGATTAGACACAAAAAAAAACACTCAACAAATGGCTACAATTCATGGAATGTGTTTAGTGACGGCATCAGATTCCTAATTGATGGAGAAAGGTCGGGTGGCAAGAAAAGCTACTTCTAGGAGGTTGTCTTCGCTCGACGATTCCATTCTTGGTTGGTTGGTTTGGCCCTTGTTCCTGTAACTCGAATCCTAGCCCGGTATATCCCATTTTAATTTTACACCATTGTGAAACATACGCCTTTTTTACTCTCTGATCGAGGTTATCGGCACTGAAAAATCTTCGTAAACTAAAACACACGTTTATATGTTGACATTTAAGAGATATACAGTCAAGAAAATCAAGGGCAATGGTGATATATATGCGGATTTGACACAAAAAAAAAACAGCCAACAAATGGCTACAATTTAAGGAATGTGTTTAGTGACGGCATCAGATTGCTAATTCATGGAGAAAGGTCTAGTGGCAAGAAAAGCTGCTTCTAGGAGGTTGTCAAGTGTTTTCGCTCCACGATTCCATTCTTGGGTGGTTAGTTTGGCCCTTCTTCCTGTAACTCGAATCCTAGCCCGGTATATCTCATTTTAATTTTACACCATTGTGAACCTTACGCCTTTTTTACTCTCTGATCGAGGTTCTCGGCATTGAAAAATCATCGTAAAATAAATCAAACGTGTATATGTTGACATTTAAGAGATATACAGTCAAAAAAATCAAGGGCAATGGTGATATATATGCGGATTAGACACAAAAAAAACACTCAACAAATGGCTACAATTCATGGAATGTGTTTAGTGACGGCATCAGATTCCTAATTGATGGAGAAAGGTCTGGTGGCAAGAAAAGCTGCTTCTAGAAGGTTGTCAAGTGTTTTCGCTCGATGATTCCATTCTTGGGTGGTTGGTTTGGCCCTTGTTCCTGTAACTCGAATCCTAGCCCGGTATATCCCATTTGAATTTTACACCATTGTGAACCTTACACCTTTTTTACTCTCTGATCGAGGTTCTCGGCATTGAAAAATCTTCGTAAACTAAATCACACGTGTGTATGTTGACATTTAAGAGATATACAGTCAAGAAAATCAAGGGCAATGGTGATATATATGCGGATTAGACACAAAAAAAACACTCAACAAATGGCTAGAATTTAAGGAATGTGTTTAGTGACGGCATCGGATTCCTAATTGATGGAGAAAGGTCTAGTGGCAAGAAAAGTTGCTTCTAGTAGGTTGTCAAATGTTTTCGCTCGACGATTCCATTCTAGGGTGGTTGGTTTGGCCCTTGTTCCTGTAACTCGAATCCTAGCCCGGTATATCCCATTTTAATTTTACACCGTTGTGAACCTTACGCCTTTTTTACTCTCTGATCGAGGTTCTCGGCATTGAAAAATCGTCGTAAAATAAATCAAACGTGTACATGTTGACATTTAAGAGATATACAGTCAAAAAAGTCAAGGGCAATGGTGATATATATGCGGATTAGACACAAAAAAAACACTCAACAAATGGCTACAATTCATGGAATGTGTTTAGTGACGGCATCAGATTCCTAATTGATGGAGAAAGGTCTGGTGGCAATAAAAGCTGCTTCTGGGAGGTTGTCAAGTTTTTTCGCACGATGATTCCATTCTTGAGTGGTTGGTTTGGCTCTTGTTCCTGTAACTCGATTCCAGGCCCGGTATATCCCATTTTAATTTTACACCATTGTGAACCTTACGCCTTTTTTACTCTCTGAACGAGGTTCTTGGCATTGAAAAATCTTCGTAAACTAAATCACACGTGTATATGTTGAAATTTAAGAGCTATACAGTCAAGAAAATCAAGGGCAATGGTGATATATATGCGGATTAGACACCAAAAAAAACACTCAACAAATGGCTACAATTTATGGAATGTGTTTAGTGACGGTATCAGATTTCTAATTGATGGAGAAAGGTCGGGTGGCAAGAAAAGCTGCTTCTAGGATGTTGTCAAGTGTTTTCGCTCGACGATTCCATTCTTGGGTGGTTGGTTTGGCCCTTGTTCCTGTAACTCGAATCCTAGCCCGGTATATCCCATTTTAATTTTACACCATTGTGAACCTTACGCCTTTTTTACTCTTAAAATCGAGGTTCTCGGCGTTGAAAAATCTTCGTAAACTAAATCGCACGTGTATATGTTGACATTTAAGAGATATACAGTCAAGAAAATCAAGGCCAATGGTGATATATATGCGGATTAGACACCAAAAAAAACACTCAACAAATGGCTACAATTTAAGGAATGTGCTTAGTGACGGCATCAGATTCCTAATTGATGGAGAAAGGTCTGGTGGCAAGAAAAGCTGCTTCTAGAAGGTTGTCAAGTGTTTTCGCTCGATGATTCCATTCTTGGGTGGTTGGTTTGGCCCTTGTTCCTGTAACTCGAATCCTAGCCAGGTATATCCCATTTGAATTTTACACCATTGTGAACCTTACACCTTTTTTACTCTCTGATCGAGGTTCTCGGCATTGAAAAATCTTCGTAAACTAAATCACACGTGTGTATGTTGACATTTAAGAGATATACAGTCAAGAAAATCAAGGGCAATGGTGATATATATGCGGATTAGACACCAAAAAAAACAGCCAACAAATGGCTACAATTTAAGGAATGTGTTTAGTGACGGCATCAGATTGCTAATTCATGGAGAAAGGTCTAGTGGCAAGAAAAGCTGCTTCTAGGAGGTTGTCAAGTGTTTTCGCTCCACGATTCCATTCTTGGGTGGTTAGTTTGGCCCTTCTTCCTGTAACTCGAATCCTAGCCCGGTATATCTCATTTTAATTTTACACCATTGTGAACCTTACGCCTTTTTTACTCTCTGATCGAGGTTCTCGGCATTGAAAAATCGTCGTAAAATAAATCAAACGTGTATATGTTGACATTTAAGAGATATACAGTCAAAAAAATCAAGGGGAATGGTGATATATATGCGGATTAGACAGAAAAAAAACACTCAACAAATGGCTACAATTCATGGAATGTGTTTAGTGACGGCATCAGATTCCTAATTGATGGAGAAAGGTCTGGTGGCAAGAAAAGCTGCTTCTAGGAGGTTGTCAAGTGTTTTCGCTCGATGATTCCATTCTTGGGTGGTTGGTTTGGCCCTTGTTCCTGTAACTCGAATCCTAGCCCGGTATATCCCATTTGAATTTTACACCATTGTGAACCTTACACCTTTTTTACTCTCTGATCGAGGTTCTCGGCATTGAAAAATCTTCGTAAACTAAATCACACGTGTGTATGTTGACATTTAAGAGATATACAGTCAAGAAAATCAAGGGCAATGGTGATATATATGCGGATTAGACACAAAAAAAACACTCAACAAATGGCTAGAATTTAAGGAATGTGTTTAGTGACGGCATCGGATTCCTAATTGATGGAGAAAGGTCTAGTGGCAAGAAAAGTTGCTTCTAGTAGGTTGTCAAATGTTTTCGCTCGACGATTCCATTCTAGGGTGGTTGGTTTGGCCCTTGTTCCTGTAACTCGAATCCTAGCCCGGTATATCCCATTTTAATTTTACACCATTGTGAACCTTACGCCTTTTTTACTCTCTGATCGAGGTTCTCGGCATTGAAAAATCGTCGTAAAATAAATCAAACGTGTACATGTTGACATTTAAGAGATATACAGTCAAAAAAGTCAAGGGCAATGGTGATATATATGCGGATTAGACACAAAAAAAACACTCAACAAATGGCTACAATTCATGGAATGTGTTTAGTGACGGCATCAGATTCCTAATTGATGGAGAAAGGTCTGGTGGCAATAAAAGCTGCTTCTGGGAGGTTGTCAAGTTTTTTCGCACGATGATTCCATTCTTGAGTGGTTGGTTTGGCTCTTGTTCCTGTAACTCGATTCCAGGCCCGGTATATCCCATTTTAATTTTACACCATTGTGAACCTTACGCCTTTTTTACTCTCTGAACGAGGTTCTTGGCATTGAAAAATCTTCGTAAACTAAATCACACGTGTATATGTTAACATTTAAGAGCTATACAGTCAAGAAAATCAAGGGCAATGGTGATATATATGCGGATTAGACACCAAAAAAAACACTCAACAAATGGCTACAATTTATGGAATGTGTTTAGTGACGGTATCAGATTTCTAATTGATGGAGAAAGGTCGGGTGGCAAGAAAAGCTGCTTCTAGGATGTTGTCAAGTGTTTTCGCTCGACGATTCCATTCTTGGGTGGTTGGTTTGGCCCTTGTTCCTGTAACTCGAATCCTGGCCCGGTATATCCCATTTAAATTTTACACCATTGTGAACCTTACGCCATTTTTACTCTCTGATCGAGGTTCTATGCATTGAAAAATTTTCGTAAATTAAATCACATGTGTACATGTTAACATTTAAGAGATATACAGTCAAGAAAATCAAGGGCAATGGTGATATATATGCGGATTAGACACAAAAAAAAAACACTCAACAAATGGCTACAATTTAATGAATGTGTTTAGTGACGGCATCAGATTCCTAATTGATGTAGAAAGGTCTGGTGGCAAGAATAGCTGCTTCTAGGAGTTTGTCAAGTGTTTTCGCTCGACGATTCCATTCTTGGGGGGTTGGTTTGGCCCTTGTTCCAGAAACTCGAATCCTAGCCCGGTATATCCCATTTTAATTTTACACCATTGTGAACCTTACGCCTTTTTTACTCTCTGATCGAGGTTCTTGACATTGAAAAATCTTCGTAAACTGAATCACACGTGTATATGTTAACATTTAAGAGATATACAGTCAAGAAAATCAAGGGCAATGGTGATATTTATATCCGGATTAGACACCAAAAAAAAAACACACAACAAATGGCTACAATTTAAGGAATGTGTTTAGTGACGACATCAGATTCCTAAATGATGGAGAAAGGTCTTGTGGCAAGAAAAGCTGCTTCTAGGAGGTTGTCAAGTGTTTTCGCTCGATGATTCTATTCTTTGGTGGTTGGTTTGGCCTTTGTTCATGTAACTCGGATCCTGGCCCGGTATATCCCATTTTAAGTTTACACCATTGTGAACCTTACGCCTTTTTTACTCTCTGATCGAGATTCTCGGCATTGAAAAATCTTCGTAAACTAAATCACACGTGTATATGTTAACATTTAAGAGATATACAGTCAAGAAAATCAAGGCAATGGTGATATATATGCGGATTAGACACCAAAAAAATAAACTCAACAAATTGCTACAATTTAAGGAATGTGTTTAGTGACGGCATCAGATTCCTAATTGATGGAGAAAGGTCTGGTGGCAAGAAAAGCTGCTTCTAGGAGGTTGTCATGTGTTTTCGCTTGACGATTCCATTCTTGGGTGGTTGGTTTGGCCCTTGTTCCTATAACTCGAAACCTAGCCCGATATATCCCATTTTGATTTTACACCATTGTGAACCTTACGCCTTTTTTACTCTCTGATCGAGGTTCTCGACATTGAAAAATCTTCGTAAACTAAATCACACGTGTATATGTTGACATTTAAGAGATATACAGTCAAGAAAATCAAGGCAATGGTGATATATATGCGGATTAGACACAAAAAAAAACACACAACAAATGGCTACAATTTAAGGAATGTGTTTAGTGACGGCATGAGATTCCTAATAGATGGAGAAAGGTCTGGTGGCAAGAAATGCTGCTTCTAGGTGGTTGTCAAGTGTTTTCGCTCGACGATGCCATTCTTGGGTGGTTGGTTTGGCCCTTGTTCCTGTAACTCGAATCCTAGCTCGGTATAGACCATTTTAAATTTACACCGTTATGAACGTTACGCCTTTTTTATTCTCTGATCGAGGTTCTCGGCATTGAAACATCTTCGTAAACTAAATCACACGTGTATATGTTGACATTTAAGAGATATACAGTCAAGAAAATCAAGGCAATGGTGATATATATGCGGATTAGACACCAAAAAAATACACTCAACAAATGGCTACAATTTAAGGAATGTGATTAGTGACGACATCAGATTCCTAATTGATGGAGAAAGGTCTGGTGGCAAGAAAAGCTGCTTCTAGGTGGTTGTCAAGTGTTTTCGCTCGACGATTCCATTCCTGGGTGGTTGGTTTGGACCTTGTTCCTGTAACTCGAATCCTAGCCCGGTATATCCCATTTTAAATTTACACCATTATGAACCTTACGCCTTTTTTACTCTCTGATCGAGGTTCTCGGCATTGAAAAATCTTCGTAAACTAAATCACACGTGTATATGTTGACATTTAAGAGATATACAGTCAAGTAAATCAAGGGCAATGGTGATATTTATGCAGATTAGACAAAAAAAACACATAACAAATGGCTACTATTTAAGGAATGTGTTTATTGACGGCATCAGATTCTTAATTGATGGAGAAAGGTCCGGTGGCAAGAAAAGCTGCTTCTAGGAGGTTGTCAAGTGTTTTCGCTCGACGATTCCATTCTTGGGTGGTTGGTTTGGCCCTGATTCCTGTAACTCGAATCCTAGCCCGGTATATCCCATTTAAATTTTACACCATTGTGAACCTCACGCCTTTTCTACTCTCTGATCGAGGTTCTCGGCATTGCAAAATCTTCGTAAACTAAATCCCACGTGTATATGTTGACATTTAAGAGATGTACATTCAAGAAAATCAAGGGCAATGGTGATATATTTGCGGATTTGACAAAAAAAAACACTCAACAAATGGCTACAATTTAAGGAATGTGTATATTGACGGCATCAGATTCCTAATTGATGGAGAATGGTCTGGTGGTAGGAAAAGCTGCTTCTAGGATGTTGTCAACTGTTTTCGCTCGAGGATTCCATTCTTGGGTGGTTCGTTTGGCCCTTGTTCTTGTAACTCGAATCCTAGCCCGGTATATCCCATTTTAATTTTACACCATTGTGAACCTTACGCCTTTTTTACACTCTGATCGAGGTTCTCGGCATTGAAAAATATTCGTAAACTAAATCACACTTGTATATGTTGACATTTAAGACATATACAGTCAAGAAAATCAAGGCAATGGTGATATATATGGGGATTAGACACAAAAAAAAACACTCAACAAATGGCTACAATTTAAGGAATGTGTTTAGTGACGGCATCAGATTCCTAATTGATCGAGAAAGGTCTGGTGGCAAGAAAAGCTGCTTCTAGGTGGTTGTCAACTGTTTTCGCTCGAGGATGCCATTCTTGGGTGGTTGGTTTGGCCCTTGTTCCTGTAACTCGAATCCTAGCCCGGTATATACCATTTTAAATTTACACCATTATGAACCTTACGCCTTTTTTACACTCTGATCGAGGTTCTCGGCATTTAAAAATTCTTCGTAAACTAAATCACACGTGTATATGTTGACATTTAAGAGATATACAGTCAAGAAAATCAAGGGCAATGGTGATATATATGCAGATTAGACACACAAAAAAAACACTCAACAAATGGCTACAATTTAAGGAATGTGTTTATTGACGGCATCAGATTCCTAATTGATGGAGAAAGGTCCGGTGGCAAGAAAAGCTTCTTCTAGGAGGTTGTCAAGTGTTTCGCTCGACGATTCCATTATTGGGTGGTTGGTTTGGCCCTTATTCCTGTAACTCGAATCCTAGCCCGGTATATCCCATTTTAATTTTACACCATTGGGAACCTTACGCCTTTTTTACTCTCTGATCGAGGTTCTAGGTATTGAAAATTCTTCGTAAACTAAATCACACGTGTTTATATTGACATTTAAGAGATATACAGTCAAGAAAATCAAGGAAATGGTGATATATATGCGGATTAGACACCAAAAAAATACACTCAACAAATGGCTACAATTTATGGAATGTGTTTAGTGATGCCATCAGATTCCTAATCGATGGAGAAATGTCTGGTGGCAAGAAAAGCTTCTTCAAGGATGTTGTCAGGTGTTTTCGCTCGACGATTCCATTATTGGGTGGTTGGTTTGGCCCTTGTTCCTGTAAATCGAATCCTAGCCCGGTATATCCCATTTTAATTTTACACCATTGTGAACCTTACGCCTTTTTTACTCTCTGATCGAGGTTCTCGGCATTGAAAAATCTTCATAAACTAAATAACACATGTATATGTTGAGATTTAAGAGATATACATGTCACACCCCCAAAATCCACCCGCGGAGTACTACCGCTTGGAGGCGTGACTGACCAGGATCCAGCCACCAATCATATTGAACAAGCATATAAGTAGTTATAAAAATCCACCCAATACAATTGGTGTTCAAACAAAACATAGTTAAGTTGCAAGCGGAAGCATAAGTCTTAAAAACAAAGCATAAGTTTAATTGTTTCAAAGTTTAACATGGCACACAGTCGTCCATGTCCCACAACGATCCTCCTCCATGCAAGCTCCGGCTTAAGAACCTAAGGACCTGCAAAGCATGTAGTAACGAGTCAACAACAAGTTGAGTGAGTTCACGGTTGGGTGTTCGTTTTAAGTTGTTTTGAAAACAGTTTCCTTTAGCTGGCATCCTGTCGTGGGGGTTACCCCATAGTTAAAAAACGTGACTTGTTCATTCCCGGTTACTCTGGCTATCCAGCCGTGGGGGCTACCCCGTGTTAGTTATCTGGCATTTCGGCCGTGGGGGCTACCCCATGTATACACTAGACTCGTTACCATATCGACTGCTGACTGTAGTCATGTTTAAGTGCCCTGAAACTGTCAATGTCTATCATCATTGACGTGCCCCAGATCCATTAGTTCACGCCCGTCCTCTGCGGCACGGTGTGAGGTTTGTCAGACCTAAATAGCGCTATCTAACTAATGACCCGCTCGCCATTGGCCCGGCGATTAAGTCGATATAAAAAGGAGGGACTTCGTGATAGAGTTTTGGTCTAGTACGAGTTATCTGTCCGTGAGGACGAGGAATTACATTCCTGAATCTTTGCTGTCCTACCCAAGGAGGACGAGGAACCCAGTTCCTTAACCCCAATTCCCGACCCCTGGGAATCCCATGCTTTGTAGAGGGTGTGAACTCACCTTGGTTTGCTCGGTAGAAACACAGAAAGGTTAAACAAGCAATGTTGTGGCTACTCACGTCCTATCATAGTTGTATCATACAATCAGGTTCGCATTCAAGTAGTGCACGTATGGGTTACACGTTTAATCATGGCAGTTCATCGACATTCACATTCAACAGTAATATATCAGGTCTGTACACTAGGCCCAAGAGTCCGGCCCAATCAAATAAGTCCGAAATGAGGTGAAAGCCCAAACAGCGTGTATAGTCTCGAGTCGCAACCAGGCGTTTGCGACTCGCAACCTGAGCCGCAATCGTGGTTTCGGTTCGTGCTGTTTTGGTTACGAGTCGCAACCGGACTCGCAACTGTGGTTTCGAGTCACGAGGTTGGTGTGCTGATCATGTGTGGTTTCGAGTCGCAACCGGGTGTTTGCGACTCGCAACTGATGTCGCAACCGGGGATTTCGACTTATCAAGCAGTGGTTTCGAGTCGCAATTGGCGGTTTCGAGTGGACAACTGCTGATTCGGAACAGTGTACTATCCAATGAGAATTTGATTTCAGGAAATGGTTTGTACTATCCACTTAAACCTGTTTATTTGTCTAACAATTACCATTTTGGATCAAACATATCAGAATTCAAATATTCAACCATGTTCATAACATATTCATCATGTTCTTCGAACATTCAAGTAGTTCATATTGCTTATTCAAACTTGTTCATCTTATTTCCAGGTTTTTATCCTTAATCACAACATATAATCATGAACAGCAATCAAACATTTGAACATATTCATCTAACCCACATGTACTTTATCCGATTTCATGAGTAATGAACCTTCTAAACATAACCAAGCCACTCGGATTTAAGCCTATATGGAACCGATAACATTTACTCATATTCAAGCATTCATTATTCACCCAACATAACCAATAAGTCATCGTCAACCGAATGTAAACACATAACATAGAACATTTATGCATCGATTTCTTGAACACTAACTTAACATCAATGTGTACTATCAAAACATGCTCAACCGATTATCACCAACACACTCACAACCGAGAATATGATAAAGCCGTAATCATGCATTTTCCACTTATTAATGTATGAAGACAAGCATTCAAACATCAAGCACACATAATCCTTAACACATAGTAAAGCACTAACCGATTGATGGGTTTCAAAGGTGAGTATAGAGCTTCCAAATGTGTGTGTGTGTGAGCCGATCCGAGAGCTCCTAGTGTCACCGATATGATCCGAGAATGAAGGAGAGTAATGTTGTGGTTTAGGGTTTTAGTGTGAGAGAGTGGAGAGTGTGTGTTGTCCAAAATGACAACATGGCTATCTATCTAGTTTATATACCCGCTCCAAGTGACACACCCTAATGGGCTCTCGGTTGGGTTGAATGGGGTGTAAGGCTTATCCGGCCCATTGTTTCATCGTTCACTCGAGACCACATGGTCTCGAGTCGGGTTCGTGTTGTCTCGGTTCATATACCTACTCGCATACATACACATAAGCATACATGTAACACAACACAAAATCATATAAAGGTTCACTTATCATTCATTAAATCACATAAGTTTAACTAGTCACACGTTTAAGCATACAACGAAAGGTTCTAAATTTCGAGTTGTCACATCATCCCCAAGTTGAAAGAAATTTCGTCCCGAAATTTGGTAAGCACTCACTGAGGAAGCTAGTTAAGTTGTATGGTTTTCCCGGTTTTCCTGGGGTGTCACATCCACCCCCCGTTGATCTGGAATTTCGTCCCGAAATTCCGTAGCTTCGGCCTCAGTAGTGGATGTACTGTTTGCGAACAGTTGGGGATACTTTTGTTTCATCTGATCTTCGCGCTCCCAGGTGAACTCTGGGCCGCGACGTGAGTTCCAACGAACTCGAACGAGAGGTATTCTAGTGCTCTTGAGGACCTTAACATCCCGGTCCGTGATCTCGACTGGTTCCTCGACGAATCGTAACTGCTCGTCGATCGTGAGTTCCTTCAAAGGAACTACGTGGGTCTCATCTGACGGACACTTCTTCAGATTCGACACGTGAAAAACGTTGTGAACTGCACCGAGTTCCGCTGGTAAGTTTAGTCTGTAGGCCACCCTGCCTATTTTCTCAATGACCTCGAAAGGTCCAACGTATCGTGGGTTAAGTTTACCGCGTTTACCAAAACGGACCACACCCTTCCAGGGTGAAACTTTGAGTAGTACCCGCTCCCCAACCTGGAGCTCGAGTGGTTTCCTGCCCATGTCGGCGTAAACTTTCTGACGTTCACGAGCGGCTGTCATGCGTTTTCGTATCTGAGCGATCTGCTCGGTTGTATCTACCACATATTCTGGACCAGTGATCTGGCTGTCTCCCACCTCTGCCCAGCAAAGGGGAGACCGGCATTTACGTCCGTACAATGCCTCAAACGGAGCAGCTCCGATGCTGGTGTGGTAGCTGTTATTGTACGAGAATTCCACAAGTGGCAGATGCTTTTCCCAGCGGTTGCCAAAGTCGATTACACATGCACGAAGCATGTCTTCTAAGGTTTGAATAGTGCGCTCGGACTGCCCGTCCGTCTGAGGATGATACGCTGTGCTCATATCTAATCGTGAGCCGAAGGATTTGTGCATCGCTTGCCACAGCTCTGAAGTAAAACGCGCATCTCGATCTGAGATAATGGAGGTGGGCACCCCGTGCCTCGAAACAATTTCTTTGATGTAGATTTCTGCAAGAGTGGAGAACTTATCCGTCTCCTTGATAGCCAAGAAGTGTGCAGATTTTGTGAGTCGATCCACGATCACCCAAATAGTATCGTTCCCGCGCTGGGATCTAGGTAGGCCAGTAACAAAATCCATGGAAATTTGCTCCCATTTCCATTGAGGTATCTCTGGTTGTTGGAGCAGGCCTGAGGGCTTCTGGTATTCGGACTTGACTCTCGCACAAGTCAAACACTTACTGACGTAGGTCGCTATGTGGGCCTTCATGCTAGGCCACCAGTACGTAGTCTTGATGTCGTGGTACATTTTATCCGATCCAGGATGCACCGAGTAGCGAGACTTGTGTGCTTCGTCCATCACAAGTTCTCGTAGGTTGCCATAGAGTGGGACCCAAACGTGTCCCGTTACGTAGTAAGCACCGTCTTCCTTCTGTTCTAAGCGTTGCCTCGATCCGCGTAGGGCTTCAGCCCTGACGTTTTCTGGTTTCAGTGCTTCTATCTGAGCTGCTCGTATCTGGGAAGGCAGACTAGAATGGATCGTGAGTTGTAAGGCTCGCACGCGCTTAGGCGCAGTGTCCTTCCGACTGAGGGCGTCAGCCACAACATTGGCTTTGCCCGGGTGATATCTGATTGCGCACTCGTAGTCATTCAGAAGTTCGACCCATCGTCGTTGTCGCATATTCAGTTCCTTCTGCTTGAAGATGTGCTCGAGGCTCCTGTGGTCGGTGTAGATGGCGCACTTGGTACCATACAGGTAATGCCGCCACAACTTAAGTGCAAAAACGACAGCTCCCAGCTCTAAGTCGTGCGTCGTGTAGTTCTTTTCATGAACCTTGAGTTGGCGGGAGGCGTAGGCTATAACTTTGTCTCGTTGCATTAACACGCAACCAAGGCCTTGAATTGATGCGTCGCAGTAAACCACAAAATCGTCTGTGCCTTCCGGCAAGGAAAGGATAGGTGCGCTACAAAGTCTATCCTTTAGGTGCTGAAATGCCATCTCCTGTGCGTTTCCCCAGCGATAAACAACGCCCTTCTGCGTTAGTGAGGTGAGAGGCTGTGCAATCTTAGAAAAATCCTTTATGAATCTCCGGTAGTATCCCGCCAAACCCAAGAATTGGCGAATTTCCTTTGGTGTACGAGGTGCAGGCCAGTTCTTAATCGAGTCTACCTTGGATGGATCAACATGAATCCCATCCTTGTTCACCACGTGGCCTAGGAAATGGACTTCTCGAAGCCAGAAGTCGCATTTCGAGAACTTTGCATAAAGCTGTTCTGTTCGAAGGAGTTCCAGAATAAGTCGCAGATGCTGCTCGTGTTCTTCCCGACTTTTAGAGTAGATCAGGATGTCGTCGATGAAGACTATAACAAACTTGTCCAGGTAAGGCTTGCACACTCGATTCATCAAGTCCATGAAAACCGCAGGTGCATTTGTCATCCCAAAAGGCATGACCAAAAACTCGTAGTGCCCATATCGAGTTCTGAAAGCTGTTTTAGAGACGTCCTCTTCCCGGACTCTCAGCTGGTGATAACCCGATCTCAGATCGATCTTCGAATAGTAGCTCGATCCCTGCAGCTGGTCGAACAAGTCGTCAATACGCGGTAGAGGATAACGATTCTTCACCGTCACCTTGTTGAGTTCTCGGTAGTCGATGCACATTCTGAAAGTACCGTCCTTCTTCTTTACAAATAGTACTGGAGCTCCCCAGGGCGATGAGCTAGGACGAATAAAACCCTTATCCAGGAGCTCTTGTAGTTGCGTGGAGAGTTCTTTCAACTCTGATGGAGCTAAACGATAAGGTGCACGAGCTATAGGCGCAGCTCCAGGAGCTAGTTCAATCTGAAACTCGACTTGGCGATGAGGCGGAAGACCAGGTAATTCCTCAGGAAATACCTCTGGATAATCGCGTACAACTGGAAAATCCTCTATCTTCTTCTCTTTTTCTGAGGTGTCAGTAACGAGTGCCAAAATGGCAGTGTGGCCCTTTCGCAAACACTTTTGGGCCTTAAGGAGAGAAATGACGTTCTCAACAGCGCTCCTCTTGTCGCCATGAATCATGAGAGGTTCACCACCGGGACCTGGAATACGGACAACCTTCTCGTTGCAAAGAATCTCTGCGCGGTGTTGGGATAACCAATCAATCCCAATGACAACGTCAAAACTACCCAAGACAATAGGAATGAGGTCGATAGAGAAGGTCTGGTCAGCGAGAACGAGTTTACAACCCTTGACTACGTGTGTGGCTTCTAAACTTTTACCATTTGCTAGCTCTACTGTGTGCTTGTTGTTCAAAAGTGTTGGAATACGCTTAAGCATTCGACTAACTTCTAGTGACATGTAGCTAGTATCGGCACCCGAATCAAATAAAACTGAAACATAAAAGTCGTCGAGAAGGAACTTACCCGCCACAACATTGGGGTCATTCCTTGCTTCACCTTGGCCGATCACAAACATCCGCCCCCTGGCGCCATTGTTGTTGTTGTTCCCATTGTTACCATTCCCCTGATTGTTGTTATTGTTGTTGTTGTTGTTCTGGTTCCTGTTCAGTTGGGGACAATCCCTCTTGAAGTGGCCCTCAGCTCCACACTGAAAGCACCCTTTGTTATCACCTTGCTGCTGCTGCTGGCGCTGGTTCTGTTGAGCTTGCTGACGATTCTGGTTGGCGGGGTATAAGCTCCTGCAATCCTTCGCAGCGTGACCAGGCTTGTTGCACCGATGACAGTTGCCCCTGGTGCACGGTCCGCTGTGGTGCAGGCTGCAACGATTGCACTTGGGGTGATTTCCTTTGTACCCACCATGACTTTGACCACCAGACGATTGCTGATTAGGGCTCTTATAGTCATCAGTCTTCCTCTGCTGAGACTGGGACTGAACAGAAGTCGAACCCTTACTTGAAGTTCCATCCCATTTCCGTTTGTTGTCACTAGAGGTACCAGTAGTAGTTGCAGCACCTATGCGTTTTGGTAACTTGTTCTGCTCCACCGCTTGATCCGTGAGACGGTGAGCCAACTGGACTGTCTGCTGGTAGGTGGCGAGGTTCGCTGAAGTCACATGACTTTGGATTTCTGGCACTAAGCCCTGAAGAAATAGTTCGATGCGTTTGATGGGAGGATCCACCATAGTAGGGCACAGAATTGCCAGTTCGTTTGACCTTTTCACATAAGCTTCAATTTCGGACCCCGTCATCTTGAGGTTGAAGAACTCCACTTCCAGTTTGTGAATTTCATCACGACTGCAGTACTCTTCTTTGATCATTTCCTTAAAAGTTTCCCATGGGGTGGCGTTGGCAGCAACCAACCCTAGCATCTGAACCTGAGCGTTCCACCATGTGAGGGCTAAACTCTCGAGAGTACCGGTAGCGTACTTCACCCTGCGCGCCTCAGGGCATTCGCACATTTCGAACACAGATTCTAGCTTCTCAAACCAGTGTAGGAGACCTACTGCTCCTTCAGTGCCGCTAAAAGTAGTTGGTCGGCAGTCCATGAAAGTCTTAAAAGTGCACACGGGCGGCTGAACATGCTGACCTATCGTGGTGAAAGAAAAGACAGAGTTTAACACAAAGGTTGGTTCACGAGAGTAGGATCCTAAAGATCCTAGAGTGAGTTCGGACTGCAGGATATACCTCCTGCGTGTGCAGCTGCAAGTGCTGCGGCAACTCGTTCGTTAATCAGAGCCGTCAACTGGGCTTGTGTCATGTTAACGCGTCCAGACATGATCTTCATATCAAGAAGAACGTGAGTGAGAGGGGTTCGCTAGAGTACGATGATAGGATAGAGTAAGCACGCATGTGTTCAAGCAACAGTGGTTATACTAACCAAGCATACCATAAACAATGTACTATGTAACTAACAAGTAGGCAATATATACACAGATCATATCACCTAGAATGTCGAGCCTTGCATGTGGAGTGAAGCATCGTTGTGGACCGTTGAGCACTGTACAGGTTATAGTCTGGTTTTAACAAAACGTTTTCCCCTTTATTAAAACCAAGTTCTCTATAACCAATGGCTCTGATACCAATCTGTCACACCCCCAAAATCCACCCGCGGAGTACTACCGCTTGGAGGCGTGACTGACCAGGATCCAGCCACCAATCATATTGAACAAGCATATAAGTAGTTATAAAAATCCACCCAATACAATTGGTGTTCAAACAAAACATAGTTAAGTTGCAAGCGGAAGCATAAGTCTTAAAAACAAAGCATAAGTTTAATTGTTTCAAAGTTTAACATGGCACACAGTCGTCCATGTCCCACAACGATCCTCCTCCATGCAAGCTCCGGCTTAAGAACCTAAGGACCTGCAAAGCATGTAGTAACGAGTCAACAACAAGTTGAGTGAGTTCACGGTTGGGTGTTCGTTTTAAGTTGTTTTGAAAACAGTTTCCTTTAGCTGGCATCCTGCCGTGGGGGTTACCCCATAGTTAAAAAACGTGACTTGTTCATTCCCGGTTACTCTGGCTATCCAGCCGTGGGGGCTACCCCGTGTTAGTTATCTGGAATTTCGGCCGTGGGGGCTACCCCATGTATACACTAGACTCGTTACCATATCGACTGCTGACTGTAGTCATGTTTAAGTGCCCTGAAACTGTCAATGTCTATCATCATTGACGTGCCCCAGATCCATTAGTTCACGCCCGTCCTCTGCGGCACGGTGTGAGGTTTGTCAGACCTAAATAGCGCTATCTAACTAATGACCCGCTCGCCATTGGCCCGGCGATTAAGTCGATATAAAAAGGAGGGACTTCGTGATAGAGTTTTGGTCTAGTACGAGTTATCTGTCCGTGAGGACGAGGAATTACATTCCTGAATCTTTGCTGTCCTACCCAAGGAGGACGAGGAACCCAGTTCCTTAACCCCAATTCCCGACCCCTGGGAATCCCATGCTTTGTAGAGGGTGTGAACTCACCTTGGTTTGCTCGGTAGAAACACAGAAAGGTTAAACAAGCAATGTTGTGGCTACTCACGTCCTATCATAGTTGTATCATACAATCAGGTTCGCATTCAAGTAGTGCACGTATGGGTTACACGTTTAATCATGGCAGTTCATCGACATTCACATTCAACAGTAATATATCAGGTCTGTACACTAGGCCCAAGAGTCCGGCCCAATCAAATAAGTCCGAAATGAGGTGAAAGCCCAAACAGCGTGTATAGTCTCGAGTCGCAACCAGGCGTTTGCGACTCGCAACCTGAGCCGCAATCGTGGTTTCGGTTCGTGCTGTTTTGGTTACGAGTCGCAACCGGACTCGCAACTGTGGTTTCGAGTCACGAGGTTGGTGTGCTGATCATGTGTGGTTTCGAGTCGCAACCGGGTGTTTGCGACTCGCAACTGATGTCGCAACCGGGGATTTCGACTTATCAAGCAGTGGTTTCGAGTCGCAATTGGCGGTTTCGAGTGGACAACTGCTGATTCGGAACAGTGTACTATCCAATGAGAATTTGATTTCAGGAAATGGTTTGTACTATCCACTTAAACCTGTTTATTTGTCTAACAATTACCATTTTGGATCAAACATATCAGAATTCAAATATTCAACCATGTTCATAACATATTCATCATGTTCTTCGAACATTCAAGTAGTTCATATTGCTTATTCAAACTTGTTCATCTTATTTCCAGGTTTTTATCCTTAATCACAACATATAATCATGAACAACAATCAAACATTTGAACATATTCATCTAACCCACATGTACTTTATCCGATTTCATGAGTAATGAACCTTCTAAACATAACCAAGCCACTCGGATTTAAGCCTATATGGAACCGATAACATTTACTCATATTCAAGCATTCATTATTCACCCAACATAACCAATAAGTCATCGTCAACCGAATGTAAACACATAACATAGAACATTTATGCATCGATTTCTTGAACACTAACTTAACATCAATGTGTACTATCAAAACATGCTCAACCGATTATCACCAACACACTCACAACCGAGAATATGATAAAGCCGTAATCATGCATTTTCCACTTATTAATGTATGAAGACAAGCATTCAAACATCAAGCACACATAATCCTTAACACATAGTAAAGCACTAACCGATTGATGGGTTTCAAAGGTGAGTATAGAGCTTCCAAATGTGTGTGTGTGTGAGCCGATCCGAGAGCTCCTAGTGTCACCGATATGATCCGAGAATGAAGGAGAGTAATGTTGTGGTTTAGGGTTTTAGTGTGAGAGAGTGGAGAGTGTGTGTTGTCCAAAATGACAACATGGCTATCTATCTAGTTTATATACCCGCTCCAAGTGACACACCCTAATGGGCTCTCGGTTGGGTTGAATGGGGTGTAAGGCTTATCCGGCCCATTGTTTCATCGTTCACTCGAGACCACATGGTCTCGAGTCGGGTTCGTGTTGTCTCGGTTCATATACCTACTCGCATACATACACATAAGCATACATGTAACACAACACAAAATCATATAAAGGTTCACTTATCATTCATTAAATCACATAAGTTTAACTAGTCACACGTTTAAGCATACAACGAAAGGTTCTAAATTTCGAGTTGTCACAATACAGTCAAGAAAATCAAGGGCAATGGTGATATATATGCGGATTAGACACCAAAAAAACACTCAACAAATGGCTACAATTTAATGAATGTGTTTAGTGACGGCATCAGATTCCTAATTGATGGAGAAAGGTCTGGTGGCAAGAAAAGCTGCTTCTAGGAGGTTGTCATGTGCTTTCACTCGACGATTCCATTCTTGGGTGGTTGGTTTGGCCCTTGTTCCTGTAACTCGAATCCTAGCCCGGTACATCCCATTTTAAATTTACACCATTATGAACCTTACGCCTTTTTTACTCTGTGATCGAGGTTCTCGGCATTGAAAAATCTTCGTAAACTAAATCACACGTGTATATGTTGACATTTAAGAGATATACAGTCAAGAAAATCAAGGGCAATGGTGATATATATGCAGATTAGACACAAAAAAAAAACACTCAACAAATGGCAACAATTTAATGAATGTGTTTATTGATGGTATCAGATTCCTAATTGATGGAGAAAGGTCCGGTGGCAAGAAAAGCTGCTTCTAAGAGGATGTCAAGTGTTTTCGCTCGACGATTCCATTATTGGGTGGTTGGTTTGGCCCTTATTCCTGTAACTCGAATCCTAGCCCGGTATATCCCATTTTAATTTTACACCATTGTGAACCTTACGCCTTTTTACTCTCTGATCGAGGTTCTCGGCATTGAAAAATCTTCGTAAACTAACTCACACGTGTATATGTTGACATTTAAGAGATATACAGTCAAGAAAATCAAGGGCAATTGTGATATATATGCGGATTAGACACCAAAAAAAACACTCAACAAATGGCTACAATTTAATGAATGTGTTTAGTGACGGCATCAGATTCTTAATTGATGGAGAAAGGTCTGGTGGCAAGAAAAGCTGCTTCTAGGAGGTTGTCATGTGTTTTCACTCGACGATTCCATTCTTAGGTGGTTGGTTTGGCCCTTGTTCCTGTAACTCGAATCCTAGCCCGGTACATCCCATTTTAAATTTACACCATTATGAACCTTACGCCTTTTTTACTCTGTGATTGAGGTTCTCGGCATTGAAAAATCTTCGTAAACTAAATCACACGTGTATAAGTTGACATTTAAGAGATATACAGTCAAGAAAATCAAGGGCAATGGTGATATATATGCAGATTAGACACAAAAAAAAATAACACTCAACAAATGGCAACAATTTAAGGAATGTGTTTATTGACGGCATCAGATTCCTAATTGATGAAGAAAGGTCCGGTGGCAAGATAAGCTGCTTCTAAGAGGTTGTCAAGTGTTTTTGCTTGACGATTCCATTATTGGGTGGTTGGTTTGGCCCTTATTCCTGTAACTCGAATACTAGCCCGGTATATCCCATTTTAATTTTACACCATTGTGAACCTTACGCCATTTTTACTCCCTAATCGAGGTTCTCGGCATTGAAAAATCTTCATAAACTAAATAACACGTTTATATGTTGAGATTTAAGAGATATACAGTCAAGAAAATCAAGGGCAATGGTGATATATATGCGGATTAGACACCAAAAAAACACTCAACAAATGGCTACAATTTAATGAATGTGTTTAGTGACGGCATCAGATTCCTATTTGATGGAGAAAGGTCTGGTGGCAAGAAAAGCTGTTTCAAGGAGGTTGTCATGTGCTTTCACTCGACGATTCCATTCTTGGGTGGTTGGTTTGGCCCTTGTTCCTGTAACTCGAATCCTAGCCCGGTACATCCCATTTTAAATTTACACCATTATGAACCTTACGCCTTTTTTACTCTGTGATCGAGGTTCTCGGCATTGAAAAATCTTCGTAAACTAAATCACACGTGTATATGTTGACATTTAAGAGATATACAGTCAAGAAAATCAAGGGCAATGGTGATATATATGCAGATTAGACACACAAAAAAAACACTCAACAAATGGCAACAATTTAATGAATGTGTTTATTGATGGTATCAGATTCCTAATTGATGGAGAAAGGTCCGGTGGCAAGAAAAGCTGCTTCTAAGAGGATGTCAAGTGTTTTCGCTCGACGATTCCATTATTGGGTGGTTGGTTTGGCCCTTATTCCTGTAACTCGAATCCTAGCCCGGTATATCCCATTTTAATTTTACACCATTGTGAACCTTACGCCTTTTTACTCTCTGATCGAGGTTCTCGGCATTGAAAAATCTTCGTAAACTAACTCACACGTGTATATGTTGACATTTAAGAGATATACAGTCAAGAAAATCAAGGGCAATTGTGATATATATGCGGATTAGACACCAAAAAAAACACTCAACAAATGGCTACAATTTAATGAATGTGTTTAGTGACGGCATCAGATTCTTAATTGATGGAGAAAGGTCTGGTGGCAAGAAAAGCTGCTTCTAGGAGGTTGTCATGTGTTTTCACTCGACGATTCCATTCTTAGGTGGTTGGTTTGGCCCTTGTTCCTGTAACTCGAATCCTAGCCCGGTACATCCCATTTTAAATTTACACCATTATGAACCTTACGCCTTTTTTACTCTGTGATTGAGGTTCTCGGCATTGAAAAATCTTCGTAAACTAAATCACACGTGTATAAGTTGACATTTAAGAGATATACAGTCAAGAAAATCAAGGGCAATGGTGATATATATGCAGATTAGACACAAAAAAAAATAACACTCAACAAATGGCAACAATTTAAGGAATGTGTTTATTGACGGCATCAGATTCCTAATTGATGGAGAAAGGTCCGGTGGCAAGATAAGTTGCTTCTAAGAGGTTGTCAAGTGTTTTTGCTTGACGATTCCATTATTGGGTGGTTGGTTTGGCCCTTATTCCTGTAACTCGAATACTAGCCCGGTATATCCCATTTTAATTTTACACCATTGTGAACCTTACGCCATTTTTACTCCCTAATCGAGGTTCTCGGCATTGAAAAATCTTCATAAACTAAATAACACGTTTATATGTTGAGATTTAAGAGATATACAGTCAAGAAAATCAAGGGCAATGGTGATATATATGCGGATTAGACACCAAAAAAACACTCAACAAATGGCTACAATTTAATGAATGTGTTTAGTGACGGCATCAGATTCCTAATTGATGGAGAAAGGTCTGGTGGCAAGAAAAGCTGCTTCAAGGAGGTTGTCATGTGCTTTCACTCGACGATTCCATTCTTGGGTGGTTGGTTTGGCCCTTGTTCCTGTAACTCGAATCCTAGCCCGGTACATCCCATTTTAAATTTACACCATTATGAACCTTACGCCTTTTTTACTCTGTGATCGAGGTTCTCGGCATTGAAAAATCTTCGTAAACTAAATCACACGTGTATATGTTGACATTTAAGAGATATACAGTCAAGAAAATCAAGGGCAATGGTGATATATATGCAGATTAGACACACAAAAAAAACACTCAACAAATGGCAACAATTTAATGAATGTGTTTATTGATGGTATCAGATTCCTAATTGATGGAGAAAGGTCCGGTGGCAAGAAAAGCTGCTTCTAAGAGGATGTCAAGTGTTTTCGCTCGACGATTCCATTATTGGGTGGTTGGTTTGGCCCTTATTCCTGTAACTCGAATCCTAGCCCGGTATATCCCATTTTAATTTTACACCATTGTGAACTTTACGCCTTTTTACTCTCTGATCGAGGTTCTCGGCATTGAAAAATCTTCGTAAACTAACTCACACGTGTATATGTTGACATTTAAGAGATATACAGTCAAGAAAATCAAGGGCAATTGTGATATATATGCGGATTAGACACAAAAAAAAACACTCAACAAATGGCTACAATTTAATGAATGTGTTTAGTGACGGCATCAGATTCTTAATTGATGGAGAAAGGTCTGGTGGCAAGAAAAGCTGCTTCTAGGAGGTTGTCATGTGTTTTCACTCGACGATTCCATTTTTGGGTGGTTGGTTTGGCCCTTGTTCCTGTAACTCGAATCCTAGCCCGGTACATCCCATTTTAAATTTACACCATTATGAACCTTACGCCTTTTTTACTCTGTGATCGAGGTTCTCGGCATTGAAAAATCTTCGTAAACTAAATCACACGTGTATATGTTGACATTTAAGAGATATACAGTCAAGAAAATCAAGGGCAATGGTTATATATATGCAGATTAGACACAAAAAAAACACTCAACAAATGGCAACAATTTAATGAATGTGTTTCTTGACGGCATCAGATTCCTAATTGATGGAGAAAGGTCCGGTGGCAAGAAAAGCTGCTTCTAAGAGGATGTCAAGTGTTTTCGCTCGACGATTCCATTATTGGGTGGTTGGTTTGGACCTTATTCCTGTAACTCGAATCCTAGCCCGGTATATCCCATTTTAATTTTACACCATTGTGAACCTTACGCCTTTTTACTCTCTGATCGAGGTTCTCGGCATTGAAAAATCTTCGTAAACTAACTCACACGTGTATATGTTGACATTTAAGAGATATACAGTCAAGAAAATCAAGGGCAATTGTGATATATATGCGGATTTGACACCAAAAAAAACACTCAACAAATGGCTACAATTTAATGAATGTGTTTAGTGACGGCATCAGATTCTTAATTGATGGAGAAAGGTCTGGTGGCAAGAAAAGCTGCTTCTAGGAGGTTGTCATGTGTTTTCACTCGACGATTTCATTCTTGGGTGGTTGGTTTGGCCCTTGTTCCTGTAACTCGAATCCTAGCCCGGTACATCCCATTTTAAATTTACACCATTATGAACCTTACGCCTTTTTTACTCTGTGATCGAGGTTCTCGGCAATGAAAAATCTTCGTAAACTAAATCACACGTGTATAAGTTGATATTTAAGAGATATACAGTCAAGAAAATCAAGGGCAATGGTGATATATATGCAGATTAGACACAAAAAAAATAACACTCAACAAATGGCAACAATTTAAGGAATGTGTTTATTGACGGCATCAGATTCCTAATTGATGGAGAAAGGTCCGGTGGCAAGATAAGCTGCTTCTAAGAGGTTGTCAAGTGTTTTTGCTTGACGATTCCATTATTGGGTGGTTGGTTTGTCCCTTATTCCCGTAACTCGAATCCTAGCCCTGTATATCTCATTTTAATTTTACACCATTGTGAACCTTACGCCATTTTTACTCCCTGATCGAGGTTCTCGGCATTGAAAAATCTTCGTAAACTAAATCACACGTGTATATGTTGACATTTAAGAGATATACACTCAAGAAAATCAAGGGCAATGGTGATTGTTGATGCAACAAATAAGAGACCAAGGGTGATAGCTGGGCTGGTTAGGCAAAAGGGTCGAAGGGTTCAACTTTGCCTAACGCAGGTCGTGGGGTCCCCCCACGTTTGCAAGACGTGGAAGGAGGTTCATTAGTTTATTGTTGTTCTTTGCTGATAATCCTTCTCCGAAGTATACTCAGATTCGGATGTGGGAGCAAAGAGAATGTGTGTTGGATGTGAAAGTGAGTGACTTGCATAAAGCAAACACTCAATGTGAATGACCAGAGTTTAAGGAAACAGGCCTGGCCAAGAATGTCCCAACTCAGTTAATGAAGTGTCGATTATATAAGAGAAGACATCTCCCAAAGTGGCATTCATTTGACTAGTGTCCTTACTTGCAGCGAGGGGCTTACCCTTTTGGGGGTTAAAGCCTTTTGACCCCTGGATAATAGCGTGTGTTCTGCAGACCTGCTTTGCTTTTGCGGCTGTGGGTTGGTGAAGCAATCTCCGGATGTGACTGGCCACTGTTTCTGCATTGCTTTTCCCCATCTTTTCAACCATTGAACCGTTTAACCCTTTAAGCGTTTACATATTTAGTCATTTTATTTAGTCTTGGGCTACCCCCGTCATCAGCCCCCAAGTCAGAGGTTTTTGGGTGATGAGCTCAAAGACTTCTGACTTTTATGTGTGTATTTTATTGCCTAAAGGTTTCAAGGGTTCGTTGCTTGAAGGCTTGAAGGGTTGTAGGCAGTTAATATTTGAATTTTAAATAACTGACAATTGATTTGATTGATGTATGGCAGTTGATAGGGTGGCGGTTTTGCAGAAGTTACTGTTTGCCATTATTACCCCTATTGTAGGTTATTTTTGTTTTATATTTGCATATCATATTGATTTTGTACACAATTTCTTCAAGTTCTTCTCCTGCGTTTTCTTATCTCGAGGTTAGTTTCAATTTACTTTTCGTTTTCCTTACATTCTTCATATTTCGAAAAATGGGTGCTCGTAAGGATTTAGCAAAATCCTTTTCCCGATTAACACAAGAGGAGGTAGACTTGTTTTGTGTGGAATATGGTATTGATAAGAAGTTTAACCCGATTGCTCCTGCTTGTGATGTTCCTATTTGTAACACCTGTGTCATTTCAACCATCAAACAAATGCCCAACCAGTGAAATATTGTATTTCATACTTGGGATTTGTAAAAATATGTGTATCGTTTACACATATCAACTCTTGTTCGATTTCAAGCTCTAAATCGCTTTCTGGAAGGTTATACACGCACTAATGCGTAAATATAACCAGTTTAATGCAACGAACACTCCAGAATAGTGAAATAGGCTTAACATACCTTAAATAACCTATACATAACTTAGATATAAGTTTTGGAAGGTTTGGTATGGTGAAATCAAAGTTAAATCGCTTACAGGGACTAAAGTTGACAAACTACGAAAGTATGCCAATTTGAACTGTAACAGACCTTCCGGAACATGACCATAAGTTAAACATACCATAAATATCCTTTACATAGCTTAGAAATAGGCTTTGAGGGGTTCGGTGTGCTAAAATAAACTTTTGGGTCATTCAGGGACTAAAAGTGTCAAAAAGTGCACAAGTTTGCATTTTCGCGCATAACTTACGTTCTGAATACATCCGGACATCCAAAAATTTATGTGAGCATGACTACATTATATTTTAGTGTTCGCCTTAAGAAAAATCCATTCGTCGCGTCATTTGGATTGTTTTTCGCGCTTGTGCGCATTCCGTCGTAATTAAGCGAACATCGCGTTCGTACGGTTAAACGAACCGACATCCGAGATATTTTTGAGCACATTTTAAGTTCCCTATACTTTTTTGAAATGGGGTTAACGGGCCTTAAACGCGTCGGAAATGGGCTGAATACACTACAGGGACCAAATCTGCAATTCTGCCATAGTTGAAGGCTTACGGACCGTAAGCCTTATCCTTACGGTCCGTAAGGGATCTGCAGCGCATCAGAAGCTTCCGAACAGCCTGTTTCCAGCTGTCGTGCACTCCCAAACCCCTTTCCACTTGTCGATCTCTTATGGTGAGTGTCCAATTAACCCACCACAACTTTCCGACACATGTACGGATGCGATTAAGGCACGATATTCGACAAACGATCCTAACGGTTCGGGTATTCCTATAAATACCCACCCCCATGACTTGCAAAAACCCACCAAATCTGATCCCAATGCTCTAAGTTGGAACCTTCGTTTCATACCTGAGCTATTTCGATCTGGGTTAGCATTCGGGGACCCTTCGTAAGTATTCTTTCGTTCTCTTCCTTATTTTTACTGCTTTTCGAGTCAGAAAGTCAAACTTTGTTTGACTTTCAGCATTGACCAGTATCGGTCAATGCGAAGTTCGTTTGAACTTCGCAACGTGATTGTAGTCACGATGGTCATAGTCCCTTGGGACTATGCCTACTGATTTCCACGTTGTCTAGGGTCGTAGGGTAAGCGATCTAATGAATCGCTTATACCTCGAACCCGACCCAGTTTGGTCGATCATTAGGATCCGACCAAACACATTAGGTGACCATAGTAGGTAGGGAATAACCTTCCGAGGTTATACCCTATGGTCACATCGTTTAAGTAGTTGTATGATAGGTAGTTTATATGCCTTAGGTAAATTACCAGAATACCCTTTTCATATATAATTGGTAATTAAGCATATGTAACCTAAACCTTTGTCACATAACTGATTATGTAATATGTTTAGGCATATAACACTTGTCATAGGGCTAGTTGGGCGGTCCGAACGCGTTTCACGCGAACGACGCGTTAAAGTAGCATAAAGCTACCTAAACGGGTCGTAATGGGTCGCAGACACTTAGGTTAAGTTTCATTTAGTATGTAGGCTTTGTTAAAACCAAAAGACACGAGTCTCTACACTCGTTTGGTTTACAAACCCTAATGCTACCCGATCCTCCGATTTAGGTCCGGTTTATTAATGTAGCTACCTATACTAGGTGTCGTTTGATATCCGCAATCTCTAGCATTGTTTAGTTGTCACTCCAGAACTACTGAGCAATCCCAGGTGAGTACATAGACCCCTCTTTTACTGTTTTCCAAACTGTTTTGGGGTGGAACACATGTGCATACTTGTTACTTTCATGCTTTCCTGTTTTGACATCATATACTTACTATGTTCATTAGTACATTATAGTACATGATTTCATTACATTTCATGCTATGTATGCCCATTGTGTGCGTACTTAGTACATTGTTTTACATTACATTTTATGCTATGTATGCCCATTGTGTGCGTACTTAGTACATCATTCTACATTACATTTCATGCTATGTATGCCCATTGTGTGCGTACTTAGTACATCGTTTTTCATTGCTTTTCTGTTGCATATGCTTATCCAGCATATGAACACATTATACTACATATTGAACCGTTGTAATCATTTGACTGTGATCCGTTGATATCTGTGAACCGTTTGTATCTGTAAACCGTGTGAACCGTATTTGACATAGACATTTCGGCATAGACATTTTAACATGATTGACATTTGATCATGCATTTTTCCCACAAAACATAACTTTGATTTAAACCAAGTTTTACTTCAATACTTTGTTTTTGTGCATATGGTTTAGTTGAGACATTTCACTTGCCATACATAACATTCTGACATAGACATTTGACATGGATATTTGACATAGACATTTGACATGGATATTTGACATAGACATTTTGACATTTGTTTGGTTTGGTTTGATTAAGTGATTAAGTAACGATGCGTGTGTAATATGATACAATCATGGTGGATACGCCGCTGGTACTTCCTATATATAAGTGTTTGTATGGTATTACATATTGTAGCGTTATTTGAATCATTTCAGTTTGATACATATAACATTTTATACAAATAACATACTTTTCACAAGACATTGTTTTACAAACAACTTATCTTATACAAAATCCATTTTTACTATGGTTATTCATTTAACCATACATTATTCATTTATTTATACATATCATCTGAACTCATTGTTTTTCAAATGATTTACAAAACAAAGCAAATTACAAGGTTCATGACTAAACATTTTCTCAAACATAAGTCATGAAACCTATTTTCACAAAACCTATGTATCTCACAGGCATTTTTATGCTGACGTACCTATTTTCACATGTGTTTTTCAGGAACTGTTGCATAAGATGATCAAGATACATATAGGCAGAATTGGGCTTTAGTGACAATAAAAGATGCAAGACTAATTAATTATGTTGTATTTCCTTGTTTGATTAGACATTGTAACACTTTTAATCAATAAAACGAAACTTCAATTGCCATGGATTTGAAACAATTAATTCTGTTACAACACTCCCCGATGTTTCCGCCACGTTTCGTATGTTCCACGTGGTCGGGGTGTGACACTATTGATAAACCGACCCCTGGTTCGATTGCCCTTTACTGCCGTCATTTTGAGTTTTCGAATCTTCGTTATCCCTTTTCGTTTTTTGTTTTGAACTTATTGGAGTATTATCGGGTTTCTTTTGGGCAAGTTCATCCGAAGGGTATGGCTAGGGTTTTGCATTTTGAGGTTTTGTGCCGTGCCCTTGGATATGATCCTTCCCTGTTACTCTTTCGCCGGTTTTTTCGTTTGGCTAAGAATGGCGATTGGTTTACTTTTGAAACGTCCAAAGTTGATTCCTGCCTTATTTCGTCCATGGTTACCACGCTTGGGGCTTGGAAGGATCGTTTTTTCTGGGTTTCCGATGCTATTCTTCCATTCAAGATGGTGTGGAGGCGGCCGGATGCCGTTCTTAATGATCCGGAGCCCTCCGAGTCTGAATTGAATGATGTTTTTCTCAAAGCCATCCGGGAGTGCCCTTCGAGGGTTCGTCCCTTTCCTGAACATTTACTAGTTCTTTTAGGGGTTAGTAAAATCATGGGGAATGTTGATCGGGATCCGGTTCTTATGAGGAGTGGCATGGGTATGCATTTTCCTTTTTTGCCCTCTTTATATTTTTCTTAACTTATGACTTATGTGCTTTTGTTTTGTTTTTTGCAGTCATGTCTGCTTTGGATTTTATTAAGAGCGACGATACTTCTGATGTTGTATTTGGGGATGCTCCGTCTGTTCCTAGTGAGAATGTTGTGGTTAGAACTGTTGAGCAAAGGTTTGAGGGCTCGGGTTATGTTAGTGCTGCCAATGTCAAGGGTTTTTCTAAGTCCAATGCTCCCAAGTCTTCAACCCGTCGATCTTCTCGTCGGTTGTTGAAGGCTGGTCCTCAATCCACTTCTACTGAACCAGTGGACTTGAGTGATGATATTGAAGTTTCGGAAGATCAAGGTGGTGAAGCAGGTGCTGAGAAGGATAAAGAATTGGTTGTTCATGGTAAAAAGGTTTCGGGCAAGAAGGTTGTTGCTACCCCTGTTCAGGAATCTTCAAGCAGGGACGTTGAAGGGTTAGATCCTGAAGGGATTTATGTGCCTACTTGGCCGGTGAAGAATGATGACAGCTTCAAAGATGCTGCTGTTTGTGAGGATGCTCTGAGTCACATTGCTCCTCCTTTAGTGCACAAGACTATTGTTGGGATGGATGATGACTTCATGTTGTCCCCCATGATTTTGAGTACTTGCAACCTTGCTGCTATGCTTCCTCAAGGCATTGCCCGTTTTCGTCAAAGAATGCAGGAATATGAAGAATTCTCCAAGAAGAAGGATAAAATGAAATCCTCCATGGCTGCGATGAAAAAGGAGATAGCTGGTTTTACCGAGAAAGAAGCAGCGTGGGAAAAGAAGGTTAGTGATTTGAAAAAGATGCATGAGATTGAGATGAGTGGTTTGAAAAAGAGCTTTGAGGCTGATAGGTTGAAGCTTAGGGCTGACCGGGAAACTTTGTTTGTTCAGCAACAGGCTTTTGGTAAGGAGAAAGAGGGGTTGAAGACTTCAGTTGCTCGTTCTACCGCTGACAATCAGTGGTTAATTGAGGAAGGTTTCCCGCAGGTTGTTACTTACCTTCTACATTCCAAGGAGTTCAATTCTGCCCTTGGTGACGTTTATACTAAGCTTCTCAACCTGGGGAAACACCAAGGCCTCATTGCTGGTTATAAGCTTCATGAATCCGGCCATCCTTTGGAGAAGTCACCTCTGTTTCGTCCCGAGGCTTCTAATGTTTTTAAAGGCTCCGTTGAGCAAATGGAGAAGCTGACCTATCCTTACATCCATCAAGTTTCTGCTTGTTTTGGTAAGCCTCTTGCTGTGTTGCAGGACTTGAAACCGGAGGGCCTAAATGAAGAGGTTTGTCCTGAAATCTTGGGTTCTCTTTCAAGGAAGAGATCCTATTCGGGGGATAGTGATGATACCCTTTCAGGTCAGCCGGATGTTCCCAAGGATGCAAGCTTGGAGGCTTCAGCGGTGGGTGGTGATGGAGGTGTGAAGACTAAGAAGCTGAAGAAAACGAAGAAGGCCAAGGGCGAAGGTTCCAAGTCTTTTGATGCTTAATTCGTAGCTTTCTTAGCACTAAAAACAATTTATGGTTTGTTATCTTAAACAATATTAGGTTTTCAGGAACCCTTAAGGTTCCTGTTGGTTGTGTTTAAGGCCTGTATGGCCACTTGAACAGTAGTTAAGTTTGCAAGTTACTAGGACTTGCCCTAACTTGTGTTTGAAAGTCTTTTAGGGCTTTCTTTGATGTGGGATGAAGTTTAACTATTTTCCTTGTATTATGTTTTTATACTTGTGCCTTTTGGGTTAAGGCAGTTTGTTTTTCTTTAACCTTCCAAGCCTTTTGGCTGTCTGTTGGTAGGTTGAAGCCTTTGAGGTTTCGAAATATTACCCGGGTGGTTTGAAGCCTTGAAGGCTTCTTGGCCTTGTGACCTGACTTGGTTTGTACCTTTATAATTTTTTGTCTAGATTTCCTTTGTCTTTATGTAACTTTGTCTTTGTCGAGTTTGTGCTTCCCTTATGTTTTTTATACCTTAAAGGGTTCAGTGCTGCAGACACTTAGCCTTGGTATTTTTAACGAGAAGATATAGCACCTATCCTTTTTTATCATTTCTTTGGTTTTCACTTGATTTTTCAAGCCTGTTTATAGATTATATTTGTAAGGCTTAGGGAACATTTGGTGTAGGCTGTTCGCACCCGTCTATGAGACAATTTTTGTTATCTTCTTGACAAGTCTCATGGAGTTGTGTTGATTTAGGAACTCACCCCTTATATAGGCTCATTCAACCCTTGAACCTATTGAGCGATGTGGCCTGGGAGCTCATCCCCTTACGTGGCCCTTGCCATGGAGTTTCTTGCTAGGTTCTCAACCTGATCTTAGTATAGAAAGACAAGTTTGATAAAACAACTTCATTCATTCAAGCAATACTTGCTTTTACAAAAGGTATTCATAACGTTGTTTTTCAGATACACTTTGATACAAACTAATCTTTTTTAAACGTGGAACCTTTTTAGGGTTTTGCCGTTCCAATGCCTTGGAAGCCTTTTGCCTTCTGAATCTGCCAACTTGTAGGATCCACCCTTGTGTGCTTCAAGGATGGTGTATGGACCCTCCCATTTTGGGCCAAGCTTTCCTTGATTTTCTTTCTTGCTGGCTTCGTTGTTTCTGAGGCCCAGGTCCCCTGGCTTGAAACGTTCGTTCTTGACTTTTTTGTTGTAGTAAGCCTCCATTTGTTGCTTGTATTTGGCCTCTTGAATTGTGGCTTGATCTCTTGCTTCCTCTAGGAGTTGTAAATTCAACATGGTCTCTTTTTGGTTTGTTTCGGAATCCATGTTGACAATTCTTTGGGTTACAACTCCTAGCTCAACGGGGATCACAGCTTCGGATCCAAATACCAAGCTATAAGGTGTTTTCTTATGGCTTGTTTTTTCGGTTGTTCTAATTGCCCATAGGACACTAGGCAATTCTTCAAGCCAGTTGCTTTCGTATCTTCCCAATCTTGTCTTGATGCCTTCTACTATGCTTCTATTTGTTCTTTCAACCTGACCGTTTGATTGCGGATAAGCCACTGAGCTAAAAACCTGATCGATTTTGTATTCCTTGCACCAAACGCTGAAAGGCTTCTCAGCAAATTGCCTTCCATTATCGGTGACAAGTACTCCCGGCAATCCATAACGGCAAATGATGTTTTCCCAAACAAAGTCAATGACCTGTTTTCCCGTGATCTTAGCAAGTGGTTTGACCTCGGGCCACTTGGTGAAATAATCTACTGCCACCAGTAAGAATTTCACTCCCCCTTTGCTTGGGGGAAATGGACCAACAATGTCCATCCCCCATTTATGGAATGGCCATGCCGAGGTTATCGGGACTAAGTCATGCTTGGGACTTTTTGGAATTGGTGCATGAATTTGACAAGCATCACATTTCTTCAATTCTTCAGTTGTATCGCGATGCATTGAGGGCCAGAAATATCCAAGGTTCATGAGCTTTGCAACTACCGACCTAGCTCCAAAGTGAGCTCCACATACACCTTCATGAATTTCTTTGATCAGATACTTACTTTGCTCGGGACCGACACATCTTAGCAAGGGAGCAAGGTAACCCTTTTTGTAAAGGGTTTCTCCTTGTAGTATGTATTGCCTTGCTTTGATTTCAACCCTTTTAGCTTCCACTTGATCATTGGGTAATTCACCATTTTTGAGGAACTTTTTTATGGGAGTCATCCAGTTTGGGTCTTCTTCGGTAACCACGTCTTGAACCTCCAATTCATTAATGGATGGGGCCTTCAACACTTCTACCAGTACCTTTTGGTAAGGTGGGCGAAAGTGAGAGATGCAAGCTTACTTAGGGCATCAGCCTTTTTGTTTTGAGATCTGGGGATCTGTTTGATGTTACATGCTTGGAAGGTACTCATCTGTTCCTTAGATGTTTCTCTGTATTTTTTCATGTTGGCTTCTTTAGCTATGTAGCTATCATTCACTTGGTTTGAGACCAGCAACGAATCTGTGAACACTTCAAGCTTTTCAACCTTCATTTCTTTAGCCAGCCTTAGGCCGGCTATTAGTGCTTCGTATTCAGCCTCGTTATTGGTGGTCTGAAAATCAAAACGCAGAGAATATGTGAATTCCAACCCTTCTGGGTTGATCAAAATTAGCCCAGCCCCTGACCCTTCAACGCTTGAAGCCCCGTCGGTAAAAAGCTTCCAGGCTTCAGGGTTGGAAGGTTCAGTGGTGGTAGCATTTACTTCAACGGTCGTTTGGTTTGGGACTTCCATAATGAAATCAGCCAAGACTTGGGCCTTGATAGCTTTTCTTGGGACATAGGTGATGTTGTGTTCACCTAGTTCTATGGCCCATTTGGCTAATCGCCCCGAGTTTTCAGGTTTTTCAAGCACACTCTTAATAGGTTGGTCGGTGACCACTTGTATGGGGTGTGCTTGGAAATACCTTCGAAGCCTTCTAGCTGTCTGAACTAGGGCTAGGGCAAGTTTTTCAAGGGGAGGATATTTCGTTTCAGCTAATTTTAAAGTCTTGCTGAAAAAATAAACGGGTACCTGGGCCTTGTCTCGCTCAATGGTGAGGACTGCACTGATGGCCTCGTCAGCAATTGAGAGGTACACCGATATTAACTCCCCAGTTTTTGGTGCTGCAATATCTGGTAGGGAAGCTAGATGTTGCTTCATCTGGTTGAAAGCTTCTTCAGCTTCTTCAGTCCATTTGAAATCCTTCTTATCTGAGCAGTTCTTGAGCGTTTTGTAGAAGGGCAGAGATCTTTCGACCAACTTTGAGGTAAAACGCTTCAAGGCTGCAAGCTTCCCGTTTAAGCTTTCAACCTCCTTCTTGGTCTTTGGTGGCTTGGTTTCGAGGACGGCTTTCACTTTGTTTGGGTTGGCTTTGATGCTTTGTTTTCCAACAATGTGACCCAAGAATTTTCCTTCCTCGAATCCGAATGAGCATTTTTCCGGATTGAGTTTCATGTTAACCTTTCTGAGGTTCTTGAAAGTTTCTTGAATATCGTCGAGCATTTGATATTCCGTCTTGCTTTTAATCACCAAGTCGTCGACATATGCCTCCATGTTTTTGCCAATTTGGTTTTCGAAGGCTTTGTCAACGTGCCGTTGGTAGGTTGCTCTGGCATTTTTGAGGCCAAAAGGCATCTTTTGATAACAAAAGATCCCTTTGTCCGTGTGAAAGGCTGTTTTTTCCTCATCCTCTTCCTTCATGAGGATTTGGTGATAACCTTTGTATGCATCAAGAAAGCATTTAAACGAGTAACCGGTGAGGGAGTCAACTTTGAGATCAATTTCCGGTAGTGGATAGCAGTCCTTAGGACAAGCCTTGTTAAGATCCTTGAAATCTATGCACATCCTCCAAGAGTTTTCGGGTTTTTTGACCATAACCGGGTTTGCAACCCATGATTGGTACTTGACTTCTCGGTGAATGCCGGCTAATACAAGCTTTTCAACTTCTTGGCAGGCTGTCAGACTCCTCTCGGGTGTCAGGCTTCTTTTCTTTTGGACCACAGGCTTGACATCCGGTGGTATTCTTAACTCGTGTTCGGCAATGTCCCGGGGGATCCCTGTCATATCTTCTGGACACCAAGCGAAAACATCGCTGTAATGTGTTAGCAGTTTTTCGAGATACGAGAGGGTCTCTGGAGAAAGGTTTGGGTTGACCCTTACTCTCTGTTCAGGGTACTTGGGGTTTAGGACCAACTTTTGCCTGTCTTCTTCGCTGTTTGAGCTTTCACCCTCAACCATGTAAACTTCTTGAGAAGGTTGAAGGGTTGCTATGCCCCTCTCGGTAGGAAATTTGACTATGCCATGGCCAACAGACACGGCCATGTAGAATGCACACTGCCCCGGTCTTCCAATGATCACGTCATAGCTTGAGGGGATGTTGATAACTACAAAGGTGAGCGGTTGGGTTCTTTCCTTCAAACCTTCGCTGAAACGAACATTAAGTGTTAGTTGCCCTAAAGGCTTAAGGGGTATATCAGCGATACCTTTTATGGAGGTTCCAGAGGGTTGAAGCCTTGAACGTTCTTCATTACTCAAACGGTTGAAGAATTTCTCGAACATGATTTCAGTAGCTGCCCCAGTGTCTATGTATGCCCTGCATGTTTGCAACGTCCCCACGGTAGCTTCTACCACAAGAGGGCTAGAGAGAGGGTCTTTTTCCGTTGGGGGGAAACAGACACACTGAAGCTCCCAAGCTTCCAACCGTTGTCTTTTATGAGGAACCTTTCCATCAAAATCCACCATATTGACTTCCTTGCCTTTCCCTTCAGCCATTTTGTCCCGGACTCCCTTTACCAAATGAGCGAGTTCTCCGGACTTAACAGCTTCTTCAATTCTTTTCTTGAGTTGGAAGCAATCATTGGTGTGGTGACCTTTTTCTTCATGAAACTCACAGTATTGTGTGGAGTTCTCATTTTTTCTGCTTTTGGGGAGAGGCCTAGGAGGCCTAAAGTTTTGTTTAACTTCCTCTGTTGCAAGGATTTCTTGAGGGGTTTTTGTGAGGGGTGTGAAACTTATGCCTTTTTCCCTGCTTAAAGGGTTCCGGCCTTCAGACCTTCGAGGGTCTGAACCCTTTGACCGCCTGTCATAGGAGTTGAAGTTCCCCCTTTTTCTAGCTGGACTATTGCTTCGCTAGCTGGATCCTCTTTTCCTTTGTTCTTTAATGTCTACCGCCTCCTCTCCCCGGATGTGGGCTTCAGCCCTTTCGAGGCCTCCTCTTGTGAGATACTTAGAGGTGATGGCATTCATGAAACCAGCCACTCTCATTTTCTCGTCGGCCCCTACATAAGTCAGACCTTCCTTCTTGTATCGTTCAATGAAAGCACGAAGGCTTTCATCATCACGTTGTTTTATCTGAAAGATCACTG
This sequence comes from Helianthus tuberosus, assembly GCA_030545235.1. Lineage (NCBI taxonomy): Eukaryota > Viridiplantae > Streptophyta > Magnoliopsida > Asterales > Asteraceae > Helianthus > Helianthus tuberosus. The sequence continues at coordinate 3,405,620 of JARYGA010060172.1, forward strand.
TTGCGTCTTTGACATATCGCCTTTGTTGGGAGAAATTGGCCAGGAAACCCTTGCTAAGGTCGTCAAAGCTTCGAACGCTTTGAGCAGTTAAGTCGTTGAACCAGATTCTGGCGGATCCAACAAGAGTTTGCATGAACATTAAGCAACATTCAACGTTTGACCATTTCTCTATCCTTACCGCACCGGTGAAGATCTGAAGATGGTCCTCAGGATCTTCAGTCCCATCATACGTCCTGATGTGGGATGGCATCTTAATCTTTGACTGGAAATCATAATCGGCTATCTGTCTTGAAAAGCACGAGAGGTTACTTGGCTTGTATGGTTTAGCCAAGTCCTCTTCAGCCCTTGCATCCACATTATTGCCATTGCTGTTATTTCCCTGAGTGGCTAGCACCAGATTAATAAAGTGTTGCCACGGGAAGTTGGCCATCATCTGGGTCATCATGTTGGGCATGAGGCTAAAGCCTTGAAGGCTTCCTGGGGAAACTGAGCAGTTTATTCCAAGGGGGGTGCTCATAACAGCACTTCGTGCCAAAGGGAGCACTGACAGAGCTTGCTCCCATGTGGTCGTTATGGATGCTGGAAAGCTTGTTGCTGGGGATTGTAGGAGCTGGTCAAGAGTTAGCTCATGTCCCAAAGGAGCACCACTAGTAATTGGTTGGGACGAGAAGAAAGGATGTATTGTGGGATTCGTCATTGTGGATAGATACGGGTGAGGGTTAGGAGGATTGCTGGGACCAGCCTCATTTCTAGTTGTGAAAGGAAAGGGAGGTGGCCCAGGAGACAACGTTGGTTCTGGCTCGTCGTAATCTAGGCGGATTCTTACCCCCTTTTCTCTTTCTTTATTAACATGTTGGTTGAGGAGAGACCTCAATTCCAAGAAGTTGTTGGCAACCCCCTCGGGGGTAAGTTCAACACGTGCCGGGGTGTCAGAGACACCGACATTGGGGGAAGGAACTCCGGATCTGGACGGAGTTGGTGTGTTGAAGGTGAGGAACTCGGGTGTGCTCCCCGGAGTTGAAAAAGAAGTTGGTATAGCCACATGGGCTTGGCTACTACCCGGAGTAGAAGTGTTTGGGATCTGATTTACTTCTCCCGGGGATCCACTTTCAGACATGGTGGTTTTAAGTGAAGAGAGCTACACTACTAGGTCCTTTTTGAGAAGAAATAGCGGCGTAGCCCCACGGTGGGCGCCAACTTGTTGATTAACGCTGGTTAGGCAAAAGGGTTGAAGGGTTCAACTTTGCCTAACGCAGGTCGTGGGGTCCCCCCACGTTTGTAAGACGTGGAAGGAGGTTCACTAGTTTATTGATGTTCTTTGCTGATAATCCTTCTCTGAAGTATACTCAGATTCGGATGTGGGAGCAAAGAGAATGTGTGTTGGATGTGAAAGTGAGTGACTTGCATAAAGCAAACATTCAATGTGAATGACCAGAGTTTAAGGAAACAGGCCTGGCCAAGAATGTCCCAACTCAGTTAATGAAGTGTCGATTATATAGGAGAAGACATCTCCCAAAGTGGCATTCATTTGACTAGTGTCCTTACTTGCAGCGAGGGGCTTACCCTTTTGGGGGTTAAAGCCTTTTGACCCCTGGATAATAGCGTGTGTTCTGCAGACCTGCTTTGCTTTTGCGGCTGTGGGTTGGTGAAGCAATCTCCGGATGTGACTGGCCACTGTTTCCGCATTGCTCTTCCCCAGCTTTTCAACCATTGAACTGTTTAACCCTTTGAGCGTTTACATATTTAGTCATTTTATTTAGTCTTGGGCTACCCCCGTCATCAGTGATATATATGCGGATTAGACACCAAAAAAAACACTCATCAAATGGCTACAATTTATGGAATGTGTTTAGTGACGGCATCAGATTCCTAATTGATGGAGAAATGTCTGGTGGCAAGAAAAGCTTCTTCAAGGATGTTGTCAGGTGTTTTCGCTCGATGATTCCATTCTTGGGTGGTTGGTTTGGCCCTTGTTCCTGTAACTCGAATCCTAGCCCGGTATATCCCATTTTAATTTTACACCATTGTGAACCTTACGCCTTTTTTACTCTCTGGTCGAGGTTCTTGGCATTGTTAAATCTTCGTAAACTAAATCACAAGTGTATATGTTGAGATTTAAGAGATATACAGTCAAGAAAATCAAGGGCAATGGTGATATATATGCGGATTAGACACCAAAAAAAACACTCAACAAATGGCTACAATTTAATGAATGTGTTTAGTGACGGCATCAGATTTCTAATTGATGGAGAAAGGTCTGGTGGCAAGAAAAGCTGCTTCTAGGAGGTTGTCAAGTGTTTTCGCTCGACGATTCCATTCTTGGGGGGTTGGTTTGGCCCTTGTTCCTGTAACTCGAATCCTAGCCCGGTATATCCGATTTTAATATTACACCATTGTGAACCTTACGCCATTTTTACTCTCTGATCGAGGTTCTCGGCATTGAAAAATATTCGTAAACTAAATCACACATGTATATGTTGACATTTAAGAGATATACAGTCAAGAAAATCAAGGGCAATGGTGATATATATGCGGATTAGACACCAAAAAAAACACACTCAACAAATGGCTACAATTTAAGGAATGTGTTTAGTGACGGCATCAGACTCCTAATTGAGGTAGAAAGGTCTGGTGGCAAGAAAAGCTGCTTCTAGGAGGTTGTCAAGTGTTTTCGCTCGAAGATTCCATTCTTGGGTGGTTGGTTTGGCCCTTGTTCCTGTAACTCGAATCCTAGCCCGGTATATCCGATTTTAATCTTACACCATTGTGAACCTTACGCCATTTTTACTCTCTGATCGAGGTTCTCGGCATTGAAAAATCTTCGTAAACTAAATCACACGTGTATATGTTGACATTTAAGAGATATACAGTCAAGAAAATCAAGGGCAATGGTGATATATATGCGGATTAGACACCAAAAAAAACACTCAACAAATGGCTACAATTTAGGGAATGTGTTTAGTGACGGCATCAGATTCCTAATTGATGGAGAAATGTCTGGTGGAAAGAAAAGCTTCTTCAAGGATGTTATCAGGTGTTTTCGATTGACGATTCCATTCTTGGGGGGTTGGTTTGGCCCTTGTTCCTGTAACTCGAATCCTAGCCCGGTATATCCCATTTTAATTTTACACCATTGTGAACCTTACTCCTTTTTTACTCTCTGATCGAGGTTCTCGGCATTGTAACGTGTGATTTAGTTTATGAAAATTTTTCAATGCCGAGAACCTCGATCACAGAGTAAAAAAGGCGTAAGGTTCACAATGGTGTAAAATTAAAATGTGATATACCGGGCTAGGATTAGAGTTATAGGAACAAGGGCCAAACCAACCACATAAGAATGGAATCGTCGATCGAAAACACTTGACAACCTCCAAGAAGCAGCTTTTCTTGCCACCAGACCTTTCTCTATTAATTAGGAATCTGATGCCGTCACTAAACACATTCCTTAAATTGTAGCCATTTGTTGAGTGTTTTTTTTGGTGTCTAATACGCATATATATCACTATTGCCCTTGATTTTCTTGACTGTATATCTCTTAAATGTCAACATATACACGTGTGATTTAGTTTACGAAGATTTTTCAATGCCGAGAACCTCGATCAGAGAGTAAAAAAGGCGTAAGGTTTACAATGGTGTAAAATTAAAATGTGATATACCAGGCTAGGATCCGAGTTACAGGAACAAGGGCCAAACCAACCACCCAAGAATGGAATCGTCGAGCGAAAACACTTGACAACCTCCTAGAAGCAGCTTTTCATGCCACCAGACCTTTCTCCATCAATTAGGAATCTGATGCCGTCACTAAACACATTCCTTAAATTGTAGCCATTAGTTGAATGTTTTTTTTTTGGTGTCTAATCCGCATATATATCACCATTGCCCTCGATTTTCTTGACTGTATATCTCTTAAATGTAAACATATACACGTGTGATTTAGTTTACGAAGATTTTTCAATGCCGAGACCTCGATCAGAGAGTAATAAAGGCGTAAGGTTCACAATGGTGTATAATTAAAATGGGATATACCGGGCTAGGATTCGAGTTACGGGAACAAGGGCCAAACCAACCACCCAAGAATGGAATCGTCGAGCGAAAACACTAGACAACCTCCTAGAAGCAGCTTTTCTTGCCACCAGACCTTTCCCAATTAATTAGGAATCTGATGCCGTCACTAAACACATTCCTTAAATTGTAGCCATTTGTTGAGTGTTTTTTTTGGTGTCTGATCCGCATATATATCACCATTACCCTTGATTTTCTTGACTGTATATCTCTTAAATGTCAACATATACACGTGTGATTTAGTTTATGAAGATTTTTCAATGCCGAGAACCTCGATCAGAGAGTAAAAAAGGCTAAGGTTCACAATGGTGTAAAATTAAAATGGGATATACCGGGCTAGGATTCAAGTTACAGGAACAAGGGCCAAACCAACCAACCAAGAATGGAATCGTCAAGCGAAAACACTTGACAACCTCCTAGAAGCAGCTTTTCTTGCCACCAGACCTTTCTCCATCAATTAGGAATCTGATGCCGTCACTAAACACATTCCTTAAATTGTAGCCATTTGTTGAGTGTTTTTTTTTTGGTGTCTAATCCGCATATATATCACCATTCTCTTGATTTTCTTGACTGTATATCTCTTAAATGTAAACATATACACAGGTGATTTAGTTTACGAAGATTTTTCAATGCCGAAACCTCGATCAGAGAGTTATAAAGGCGTAAGGATCACAATGGTGTAAAATTAAAATGGGATATACCGGGCTAGGATTCGAGTTACAGGAACAAGGGCCAAACCAACCACCCAAGAATGGAATCGTCGAGCGAAAACACTTGACAACCTCCTAGAAGCAGCTTTTCTTGCCACTAGACCGTTCTCCATTAATTAGGAATCTGATGCCATCACTAAACACATTCCATAAATTGTAGCCATTTGTTGAGTGTTTTTTTTGGTGTCTAATCCTCATATATATCACCATTACCCTTGATTTTCTTGACTGTATATCTCTTAAATGTCAACATATACACGTGTGATTTAGTTTACGAATATTTTTCAATGCCGAGAACCTCGATCAGAGAGTAAAAAAGGCGTAAGGTTCACAATGGTGTAAAATTAAAATTGGATATACCGGGCTAGGATTCGAGTTACAGGAACACGGGCCAAACCAACCACCCAAGAATGGAATCGTCGAGCGAAAACACTTGACAACCTCCTAGAAGCAGCTTTTCTTGCCTCTAGACCTTTCTCCCTCAATTAGGAATCTGATGCCGTCACTAAACACATTCCTTAAATTGTAGCCATTTGTTAAGTGTTTTTTTTTTGTGTCTAATCTGCATATATATCACCGTTACCCTTGATTTTCTTGACTGTATATCTCTTAAATGTCAACATATACACGTGTGATTTAGTTTACAAAGATTTTTCAATGCTAAGAAACTCGATCAGAGAGTAAAAAAGGCGTAAGGTTCACAATTGTGTAAAATTAAAATGGGATATACCGGGATAGGATTCCAGTTACAGGAACAAGGGCCAAACCAACCACACAAGAATGGAATCGTCGAGCGAAAACACTTGACAACCTCCTAGAAGCAGCTTTTCGTGCCACCAGACCTTTCTCCATCAATTAGGAATCTGATGCCATCACTAAACACATTCCTTAAATTGTAGCCATTAGTTGAGTGTTTTTTTTGGTGTCTAATCCGCATATATATCACCATTGCCCTTGATTTTCTTGACTGTATATCTCTTAAATGTAAACATATACACGTGTGATTTAGTTTACGAAGATTTTTCATTGCCGAGACCTCGATCAGAGAGTAATAAAGGCGTAAGGTTCACAATGGTGTAAAATTAAAATGGGATATACCGGGCTAGGATTCGAGTTACAGGAACAAGGGCCAAACCAACCACCCAATAATGGAATCGTCGAGCGAAACACTTGACAACCTCCTAGAAGCAGCTTTTCTTGCCACCAGACCTTTCTCCATCAATTAGGAATCTGATGCCGTCACTAAACACATTCCTTAAATTGTAGCCATTAGTTGAATGTTTTTTTTTGGTGTCTAATCCGCATATATATCACCATTGCCCTCGATTTTCTTGACTGTATATCTCTTAAATGTAAACATATACACGTGTGATTTAGTTTACGAAGATTTTTCAATGCCGAGACCTCGATCAGAGAGTAATAAAGGCGTAAGGTTCACAATGGTGTATAATTAAAATGGGATATACCGGGCTAGGATTCAAGTTACGGGAACAAGGGCCAAACCAACCACCCAAGAATGGAATCGTCGAGCGAAAACACTAGACAACCTCCTAGAAGCAGCTTTTCTTGCCACCAGACCTTTCCCAATTAATTAGGAATCTGATGCCGTCACTAAACACATTCCTTAAATTGTAGCCATTTGTTGAGTGTTTTTTTTTTGGTGTCTGATACGCATATATATCACCATTACCCTTGATTTTCTTGACTGTATATCTCTTAAATGTCAACATATACACGTGTGATTTAGTTTATGAAGATTTTTCAATGCCGAGAACCTCGATCAGAGAGTAAAAAAGGCTAAGGTTCACAATGGTGTAAAATTAAAATGGGATATACCGGGCTAGGATTCAAGTTACAGGAACAAGGGCCAAACCAACCAACCAATAATGGAATCGTCAAGCGAAAACACTTGACAACCTCCTAGAAGCAGCTTTTCTTGCCACCAGACCTTTCTCCATCAATTAGGAATCTGATGCCGTCACTAAACACATTCCTTAAATTGTAGCCATTTGTTGAGTGTTTTTTTTTTTTTGGTGTCTAATCCGCATATATATCACCATTGCCCTTGATTTTCTTGACTGTATATCTCTTAAATGTAAACATATACACAGGTGATTTAGTTTACGAAGATTTTTCAATGCCGAGACCTCGATCAGAGAGTTATAAAGGCGTAAGGATCACAATGGTGTAAAATTAAAATGGGATATACCGGGCTAGGATTCGAGTTACAGGAACAAGGGCCAAACCAACCACCCAAGAATGGAATCGTCGAGCGAAAGCACTTGACAACCTCCTAGAAGCAGCTTTTCTTGCCACTAGACCGTTCTCCATTAATTAGGAATCTGATGCCATCACTAAACACATTCCTTAAATTGTAGCCATTTGTTGAGTGTTTTTTTTTTGGTGTCTAATCCGCATATATATCACCATTACCCTTGATTTTCTTGACTGTATATCTCTTAAATGTCAACATATACACGTGTGATTTAGTTTACGAATATTTTTCAATGCCGAGAACCTCGATCAGAGAGTAAAAAAGGCGTAAGGTTCACAATGGTGTAAAATTAAAATTGGATATACCGGGCTAGGATTCGAGTTACAGGAACAAGGGCCAAACCAACCACCCAAGAATGGAATCGTCGAGCGAAAACACTTGACAACCTCCTAGAAGCAGCTTTTCTTGCCTCTAGACCTTTCTCCCTCAATTAGGAATCTGATGCCGTCACTAAACACATTCCTTAAATTGTAGCCATTTGTTAAGTGTTTTTTTTGGTGTCTAATCTGCATATATATCACCGTTACCCTTGATTTTCTTGACTGTATATCTCTTAAATGTCAACATATACACGTGTGATTTAGTTTACAAAGATTTTTCAATGCTAAGAAACTCGATCAGAGAGTAAAAAAGGCGTAAGGTTCCCAATTGTGTAAAATTAAAATGGGATATACCGGGATAGGATTCCAGTTACAGGAACAAGGGCCAAACCAACCACATAAGAATGGAATCGTCGAGCGAAAACACTTGACAACCTCCAAGAAGCAGCTTTTCGTGCCACCAGACCTTTCTCCATCAATTAGGAATCTGATGCCATCACTAAACACATTCCTTAAATTGTAGCCATTTGTTGAGTGTTTTTTTTTGGTGTCTAATCCGCATATATATCACCATTGCCCTTGATTTTCTTGACTGTATATCTCTTAAATGTAAACATATACACGTGTGATTTAGTTTACGAAGATTTTTCATTGCCGAGACCTCGATCAGAGAATAATAAAGGCGTAAGGTTCACAATGGTGTAAAATTAAAATGGGATATACCGGGCTAGGATTCGAGTTACAGGAACAAGGGCCAAACCAACCACCCAATAATGGAATCGTCGAGCGAAACACTTGACAACCTCCTAGAAGCAGCTTTTCTTGCCACCAGATCTTTCTCCATTAATTAGGAATCTGATGTCGTCACTAAACACATTCCTTAAATTGTAGCCATTTGTTGAGTGTTTTTTTTGTGTCTAATCCGCATATATATTACCATTACCCTTGTTTTTCTTGACTGTATATCTCTTAAATGTAAACATATACATGTGTGATTTAGTTTACGAAGATTTTTCAATGCCGAGAACCTCGATCAAAGAGTAAAAAAGGCGTAAGGTACACAATGGTGTAAAATTAAAATGGGATATATCGGGCTAGGATTCAAGTTACAGGAACAAGGGCCTAACCAACCACCCAAGAATGGAATCGTCGAGCGAAAACACTTGACAACCTCCTAGAAGCAGCTTTTCTTGCCACCAGACCTTTCTCCATTAATTAGGAATCTGATGCCGTCACTAAACACATTCCTTAAATTGTAGCCATTTGTTGAGTGTTTTTTTTGTGTCTAATCCGAATATATATCACCATTGCCCTTGATTTTCCTGACTTTATATCTCTTAAATGTCAACATATACACGTGTGATTTAGTTTACGAAGATTTTTCAATGCCGAGAACCTCGATCAGAGAGTAAAAAAGGCCTAAGGTTCACAATGGTGTAAAATTAAAATGTGATATACCGGGCTAGGATTCGAGTTACAGGAACAAGGGCCAAACCAACCACCCAATAATGGAATCGCCGAGCGAAAACACTTGACAACCTCCTAGAAGCAGCTTTTCTTGCCACCAGACCTTTCTCCATTAATTAGGAATCTGAGGCCGTCACTAAACACATTCCTTAAATTTTAGCCATTTGTTGAGTGTTTTTTTGGTGTCTAATCCGCATATATATCACCATTACCCTTGATTTTCTTGACTGCATATCTCTTAAATGTCAACATATACACGTGTGATTTAGTTTACGAAGATTTTTCAAAGCCGAGAACCTCGATCAGAGAGTAAAAAAGGCGTAAGGTTCACAATGGTGTAAAATTAAAATGGGATATACCGGGATAGGATTCAAGTTACTGGAACAAGGGACAAACCAACCACACAAGAATGGAATCGTCGAGCGAAAACACTTGACAACCTCCTAGAAGCAGCTTTTCTTGCCACCAGACCTTTCTCCATTAATTAGGAATCTGATGCCATCATTAAACACATTCCTTAAATTGTAGACATTATTTGAGTGTTTTTTTTTGTGGCTAATCCGCATATATATCACCATTGCCCTTGATTTTCTTGACTGTATATCTCTTAAATGTAAACATATACACGTTTGATTTAGTTTACGAAGATTTTTCAATACTGAGATATCGATCAGAGAGTAATAAAGGCGTAAGGTTCACAATGGTGTAAAATTAAAATGGGATATATCGGGCTAGGATTCGAGTTACAGGAACAAGGGCCAAACCAACCACCCAATAATGGAATCGTCGAGCGAAACACTTGACAACCTCCTAGAAGCAGCTTTTCTTGCCACCAGATCTTTCTCCATTAATTAGGAATCTGATGCCGTCACTAAACACATTCCTTAAATTGTAGCCATTTGTTGAGTGTTTTTTTTGTGTCTAATCCGCATATATATTACCATTACCCTTGTTTTTCTTGACTGTATATCTCTTAAATGTAAACATATACATGTGTGATTTAGTTTACGAAGATTTTTCAATGCCGAGAACCTCGATCAAAGAGTAAAAAAGGCGTAAGGTACACAATGGTGTAAAATTAAAATGGGATATGTCGGGCTAGGATTCAAGTTACAGGAACAAGGGCCTAACTAACCACCCAAGAATGGAATCGTCGAGCGAAAACACTTGACAACCTCCTAGAAGCAGCTTTTCTTGCCACCAGACCTTTCTCCATTAATTAGGAATCTGATGCCATCACTAAACACATTCCTTAAATTGTAGACATTATTTGAGTGTTTTTTTTGTGGCTAATCCGCATATATATCACCATTGCCCTTGATTTTCTTGACTGTATATCTCTTAAATGTAAACATATACACGTGTGATTTAGTTTACGAAGATTTTTCAATACTGAGACATCGATCAGAGGGTAATAAAGGCGTAAGGTTCACAATGGTGTAAAATTAAAATGGGATATACCGGGCTAGGATTCGAGTTACAGGAACAAAGGCCAAACCAACCACCAGACCTTTCTCCATTAATTAGGAATCTGAGGCCGTCACTAAACACATTCCTTAAATTGTAGCCATTTGTTGAGTGTTTTTTTGGTGTCTAATCCGCATATATATCACCATTGCCCTTGATTTTCCTGACTTTATATCTCTTAAATGTCAACATATACACGTGTCATTTAGTTTACGAAGATTTTTCAATGCCGAGAACCTCGATCAGAGAGTAAAAAAGGCCTAAGGTTCACAATGGTGTAAAATTAAAATGTGATATACCGGGCTAGGATTCGAGTTACAGGAACAAGGGCCAAACCAACCACCCAATAATGGAATCATCGAGCGAAAACACTTGACAACCTCCTAGAAGCAGCTTTTCTTGCCAACAGACCTTTCTCCATTAATCAGGAATCTGAAGCCGTCACCAAACACATTCCTTAAATTGTGGCCATTAGTTGGGTGTTTTTTTTTGGTGTCTAATCCGCATATATATCACCATTGCCCTTGATATTCTTGACTGTATATCTCTTAAATGTAAACATATACACATGTGATTTAGTTTACGAAGATTTTTCAATGCCGAGACCTCGATCAGAGGGTAATAAAGGCGTAAGGTTCACAATGGTGTAAAATTAAAATGGGATATACCGGGCTAGGATTCGAGTTACAGGAACAAGGGCCAAACCAACCACCAGACCTTTCTCCATTAATTAGGAATCTGAGGCCGTCACTAAACACATTCCTTAAATTGTAGCCATTTGTTGAGTGTTTTTTTGGTGTCTAATCCGCATATATATCACCATTACCCTTGATTTTCTTGACTGCATATCTCTTAAATGTCAACATATACACGTGTGATTTAGTTTACGAAGATTTTTCAATGCCGAGAACCTAGATCAGAGAGTAAAAAAGGCGTAAGGTTCACAATGGTGTAAAATTAAAATGGGATATACCGGGATAGGATTCAAGTTACTGGAACAAGGGCCAAACCAACCTACCAAGAATGGAATCGTCGAGCGAAAACACATGACAACCTCCTAGAAGCAGCTTTTCTTGCCACCAGACCTTTCTCCATCAATTAGGAATCTTATGTCGTGACTAAACACATTCCGTAAATTGTAGCCATTTGTTGAGTGTTTTTTTTTTTGGTGTCTAATCCGCATATATATCACCATTTCCCTTGATTTTCTTGACTGTATATCTCTTAAATGTGAACATATACACGGGTGATTTAGTTTACGAAGATTTTTCAATGCCGAGACCTCGATCAGAGAGTAATAAAGGCGTAAGGTTCACAATGGTGTAAAATTAAAATGGGATATACCGGGCTAGGATTCGAGTTACAGGAACAAGGGCCAAACCAACCACCCAAGAATGGAATCGCCGAGTGAAAACACTTGACAACCTCCTAGAAGCAGCTTTTCTTGCCACCAGACCTTTCTCCATTAATTAGGAATCTGAGGCCGTCACTAAACACATTCCTTAAATTGTAGCCATTTGTTGAGTGTTTTTTTGGTGTCTAATCCGCATATATATCACCATTACCCTTGATTTTCTTGACTGCATATCTCTTAAATGACAACATATACACGTGTGATTTAGTTTACGAAGATTTTTTAATGCCGAGAACATCGATCAGAGAGTAAAAAAGGCGTAAGGTTCACAATGGTGTAAAATTAAAATGGGATAAACCGGGATAGGATTCAAGTTACAGGAACAAGGGCCAAACCAACCGCCCAAGAATGGAATCGCCGAGCGAAAACACTTGACAACCTCCTAGAAGCAGCTTTTCTTGCCACCAGACCTTTCTCCATCAATTAGGAATCTTATGTGGTCACTAAACACATTCCTTAAATTGTAGCCATTTGTTGAGTGTTTTTTTTGGTGTCTAATCCGCATATATATCACCATTGCCCTTGATTTTCTTGACTGCATATCTCTTAAATGTCAACATATACACGTGTGATTTAGTTTACGAAGATTTTTCAATGCCGAGAACCTCGATCAGAGAGTAAAAAAGGCGTAAGGTTCACAATGGTGTAAAATTAAAAAGGGATACACCGGGATAGGATTCAAGTTACTGGAACAAGGGCCAAACTAACCGCCCAAGAATGGAATCTTCGAGCGAAAACACTTGACAACCTCCTAGAAGCAGCTTTTCTTGCCAGCAGACCTTTCTCCATCAATTAGGAATCTTATGTCGTCCCTAAACAAATTCCTTAAATTGTAGCCATTTCTTGTGTGTTTTTTTTTTTGTGTCTAATCCGCATATATATCACCATTGCCCTTGATTTTCTTGACTGTATATCTCTTAAATGTAAACATATACACGGGTGATTTAGTTTACGAAGATTTTTCAATGCCGAGACCTCGAACAGAGAGTAATAAAGGCGTAAGGTTCACAATGGTGTAAAATTAAAATGGGATATACCGTGCTAGGATTCGAGTTACAGGAACAAGGGCCAAACCAACCACCCAAAATGGAATTGCCGAGCGAAAACATTTGACAACCTCCTAGAAGCAGCTTTTCTTGCCACCAGACCTTTCTCCATTAATTAGGAATCTGAGGCCGTCACAAAACACATTCCTTAAATTGTAGCCATTTGTTGAGTGTTTTTTTGGTGTCTAATCCGCATATATATCACCATTACCCTTGATTTTCTTGACTGCATATCTCTTAAATGTCAACATATACACGTGTGATTTAGTTTACGAAGATTTTTCAATGCCGAGAACCTCGATCAGAGAGTAAAAAAGGCGTATGGTTCACAATGGTGTAAAATTAAAATGGGATATACCGGGATAGGATTCAAGTTACAGGAACAAGGGCCAAACCAACCGCCCAAGAATGCAATCATCGAGCGAAAACACTTGACAACCTCCTAGAAGCAGCTTTTCTTGCCACCAGACCTTTCTCCATTAATTAGGAATCTGATGCCGTCACTAAACACATTCCTTAAATTGTAGCCATTTGTTGAGTGTTTTTTTGGTGTCTAATCCGCATATATATCACCATTACCCTTGATTTTCTTGACTGTATATCTCTTAAATGTAAACATATACACGGGTGATTTAGTTTACGAAGATTTTTCAATGCCGAGACCTCGATCAGAGAGTAATAAAGGCGTAAGGTTCACAATGGTGTAAAATTAAAATGGGATATACCGGGCTAGGATTCGAGTTACAGGAACAAGGGCCAAACCAACCACCCAAGAATGGAATCGTCGAGCGAAAACACTTGACAACCTCCTAGAAGCAGCTTTTCTTGCCACCAGACCTTTCTCCATTAATTAGGAATCTGATGCCGTCACTAAACACATTCCTTAAATTGTAGCCATTAGTTGAGTGTTTTTTTGGTGTCTAATCCGCATATATATCACCATTGCCCTTGATTTTCTTTATTGTATATCTCTTAAATGTAAACATATACACGTGTGATTTAGTTTAAGAAGATTTTTCAAAGCCGAGACCTCGATCAGAGAGTAATAAAGGCGTAAGGTTCACAATGGTGTAAAATTAAAATGGGATATACCGGGCTAGGATTCGAGTTACAGGAACACGGGCCAAACCAACCACCCAAGAATGGAATCGTAGAGCGAAAACACTTGACAACCTCCTAGAAGCAGCTTTTCTTGCCACCAGACCTTTCTCCATTAATTAGGAATCTGATGCCGTCACTAAACACATTCCTTAAATTGTAGCCATTTGTTGAGTGTTTTTTTGGTGTCTAATCCGCATATATATCACCATTGCCCTTGATTTTCTTGACGGTATATCTCTTAAATGTAAACATATACACGGGTGATTCAGTTTACGAAGATTTTTAAATGCCGAGAACCCCGATCAGAGAGTAAAAAAGGCGTAAGGTTCACAATGGTGTAAAATTAAAATGGGATATACCTGGCTAGGATTCAAGTTACAGGAACAAGGGCCAAACCAACCATCCAAGAATGGAATCGTCGAGCGAAAACACTTGACAACCTCCTAGAAGCAGCTTTTCTTGCCACCAGACCTTTCTCCATTAATTAGGAATCTGATGCCGTCACTAAACACATTCTTTAAATTGTAGCCATTTGTTGAGTGTTTTTTTGGTGTCTAATCCGCATATATATCACCATTGCCCTTGATTTTCTTGACTGTATATCTCTTAAATGTCAATTTATACACGTGTGATTTAGTTTACGAAGATTTTTCAATGCCGAGAACCTCGATCAGAGAGTAAAAAAGGCGTAAGGTTCACAATGGTGTAAAATTAAAATGTGATATACCGGGCTAGGATTCGAGTTACAGGAACAAGGGCCAAACCAACCACCCAAGAATGGAACCGTCGAGCGAAAACACTTGACAACCTCCAAGAAGCAGCTTTTCTTGCCACCCGACCTTTCTCCATCAATTAGGAATCTGATGCCTTCTCTAATCAAATTCCTTAAATTGTAGCCATTTGTTGAGTGTTTTTTTTTTGTGTCTAATCCGCATATATATCACCATTGCCCTTGATTTTCTTGACTGTATATCTCTTAAATGTTAACATATACACGTGTGATTTAGTTTACGAAGATTTTTCAATGCCGAGAACCTCGATCTGAGTGTAAAATAGGCGTAAGGTTCACAATGGTTTAAAATTAAAATGGATATACCGGGCTAGGATTCAAGTTACAGGAACAAGGGCCAAACCAACCACCCAAGAATGGAATCGTCGAGCGAAAACACTTGACAACCTCCTAGAAGCAGCTTTTCTTGCCACCAGATCTTTCTCCATCAATTAGGAATCTGATGCCGTCACTAAACACATTCCTTAAATTGTAGCCATTTGTTGAGTGTTTTTTTTTTGTGTCTAATCCGCATATATATCACCATTGCCCTTGATTTTCTTGACTGTAAACATATACATGGGTGATTTAGTTTAGGAAGATTTTTCAATGCCGAGAACCTCGATCAGAGAGTAAAAAAGGCTTAAAGTTCACAATGGTGTAAAATTAAAATGGGATATACTGGGCTAGGATTCGAGTTATAGGAACAAGGGCCAAACCAACCACCCAAGATTGGAGGCGTCGAGCGAAAACACTTGACAACCTCCTAGAAGCAACTTTTCTTTCCACCAGACCTTTCTCCATCAATTAGGAATCTGATGCCGTCACTAAACACATTACTTAAATTGTAGCCATTTGTTGAGTGTTTTTTTTGTGTCTAATCCGCATATATATATATCACAATTTGTTGGTGCATATGTCTGTCGACTTCGTCTTGTATCGAGTCTTGTATCTAGATAGGTTTGAATGGAGCTCGATATGCGAGAAAATAGGTTTCATAGGGAGAAAGTGCATTTCGCATGAAATGGCTAGGGCATTTCGTACGAAATGGACATTGTCCATTTCGTACGAAATGGATCTTGGCTATTCCGTGCCAAATGGAATATCTATATATAGCTGAGCTGCCAATTCATTTGTAACGTTGCTGCATCCGGTGCCCAGGTGTTGCCGACGTGTCATTCGATCTGTAAAGCTGTTATATCAATAAACAAGACATTTCAAGAGTGAATCAAGCTGTAATCAAGTCTGTATCATTGAATTCCGCCTTTGATATGGATTAGAACTCTTCTGATAGACTCGTTTAGATCGAATCTCGATCCTACAAGTGGTATTAGAGCTCAGGAGGAAGAGTTCTTACCGAATTCAGCTTGTTTTCATTCAAACTTCTGATTTCTACACCTTCTTCTTCACATTTTCAAAATTAACGAAGTTTTCACGGTTAAAATGGATTGAATTTCACATATTACGTGCGAAATACAGTTTTAACAAAGCCTTGAAAGAATCAGACTTAAAATCGACCTAGAACTAGATCAATTTGACAAAAACTTGGCCGATTGCATGATGTCAGCATCATTTCGCACGGAATGCACATTCCATTTCGCACGGATTGGTTAGGTTGTATTCCATTTCGCACGAAATCGCTTCATTTCACTTGAAAGAACCATTTTGCACGAAATCACTTCATTTCGCTTAAAAGGAATTCTTCATTTCGTACGAATTGGATTTTCATTTTGCACCAAAGGTCCATTTCGTACCAAAGGTTTATTTCGCACCAAAGAGCCATTTCGTACCAAATCCATTTCGTTTGAACTTCATTTCGCTTGAACTTTGAGATATTGTGAAAATATTTTACCTAAACATGGAAGAAGAGTTTTACAATGCTTTTGCTACTGATCCGGTTACTCCAGCTACCGTTGCTGAAATTGTTTATAGTGAGAATGAGACAGGAACTTACCAAAAGCCTCCAAAGCTTATGTATATTGAGGATTTTAAAGGATGGCAAAATCGTTTTGAAAACTGGGTGCAAGCTTATAAGTTTGATGCATGGTGTTCGTTAGATATAGATTACGTTAAACCAAAAGATGAACGTGGGAATGAAAAAGCTTTAAGTGACTATTCAGAAGGTGAGAAATTAAAGTACACCAGTGAGAAAATGATGATTAGCATTCTCCAACAAGCGGTAAAAGAAGATATCTTTGTTTTGCTTCAACATGAGGACACTGTTAGATCAATTTGGTTGGCATTGATTCAAAAGTTTAAGGGAAGTGCTGATATGATCAAAAATAAATGTGCTTTACTAAAGAAATCTTTTGATATGTTTACAGCTTTTGAAGGTGAAACAACAAAAACGACTATCGATAGATATTGTCGTCTTGTTCAGGAAATGAGAAGATTGGAGATCAAGAAAGAAGACGATGAATGGGTTGATAAGTTAGCTGATGCGTTACCACAACATAAATGGGGAACATATCTGTTGATTTTAAAACATATGAGAAAACATGAAAGTATGGATTTGAGTAAGTTCATTCAGAAGCTTGAAGAACATGAATTGGATGTTCAGAAAACTGCTATCATGAATAATCCAAATGCTCAACAAGATGTTAGTCTATACTATAGAGGAAGCAAATTTGAAACTACTCCAAGTCCGAAAATTAAAACTGCTTTCAGTGCTGAGGGTTCTTCCGGAACAAATGTTAGCACTCTAACAAAGAGTGGTGGATTTTCTTCATCTTACTCAAGTTTTGATCCGAATTTCTCAACATCAAGTTCTCAAGGACAGAGTTCAACAAATCTGCAATGCAATGTTACAATGAATATTCAAAATGGTCAAAATTTATCTCCAGAAATTGCAAAGCAACATATGGCATCACTTGTCACTATGTTCGAGTCATATGAAAGCTTGGTTGCTGGTAGAATCGGAAATCCGGTGCTTACCAAAGAGGATTATGACCAGATTGATGCTAAAAAACATAAGTTGATGGACATCAAGTGGTGTTTAGCCAGTGCTGTAAGAAGAGCAAAAAAATTCAAACAAATCACTGGCAGATATGATCTTTGTGATGTTGCTACATCTCCGTTAGGGTTTGACAAATCTAAAGTTACTTGTTTTCGATGCAGGGAAAAAGGACATTTCAAGAGGGAATGTACCAATCGAGAAGCAGGTGGAGCTCACAATCCATTTGGAAACAACGATTATCATTGAAAAGTGATTTATCATCAGGTTGCTCAATAACCATCATCATCTCGTGCTATTGAAAATGAAAAGAAGAAAGCTTATCTTGTTAATCAAGATGATGAAAGATTGCAAGAGGGATTTAGCTGGGATAAATACGTTCCGGCTGATTCAGCATTTGTTGCTCAAATCTTGGAAGAAGAAGAAGCAGTCAAATCTAAGCAGAGAAGAATACCAATTTTTAGTGAATTAGGAAGTGATGCAGACACCGATGACGAAGAAGAGTATTGTAGGATCGTTGTACGACCTGAATGAGTCGTTCAGAAGAGTTTTGATCCGAATCAAAGGCGGAATTCAATGATACGTACTTGATTATAGCTTGATTCACCTTAAATGTCTTTTGTATTGATCTGATAGTATTACAGCACCTGGAAACAACTTGGCAGAGCTTCGCTGCCGAATACCAAATCGTTACAAATGAGAACCTAAGCTCCACTATATATAGGCAGAGCATTTTGCATGAAATGACCTCAGTCCATTTCGTATGAAATGGGTTTCTCCATTTCGTGCGAAATGGTCTTTATCCATTTCATGCGAAATGGCTAACACACATACAAACCTAAACTTCTAGCCTATCGAGCACTGGTTTATCCTATCTGGTTACAAGACTCGATACAAGACGAAGTCGACAGACATATGCACTAACAGACTCCCCCTTGGATGTTGACAAAGTCTTCAGTGTCGAGTCTTTAGCATGACACTTCTTCAGTCTTGATCAGTCTTCTCACTCTTTTCAAAAGTATCTAACATTGTAAGCATCCATCAATCTTTATCTTCTTTTTCTCTATCAAAATCACTATCTTCAGGCTCCCCCTTTCGTTAAACTTCCGTGCTTTTGGGATCTACACCTGACTTTCTGGAGACAAGCTCCCCCTTGCGTTGAGCTCGTCTTCAGACTCCCCCTTAGACTCAGCTGTCAGGATCGTAATCTGGAATCACATCTGCAACACTCAAACATTTATAAGTAACAACATTTTGAACATTCAATTTTCCAGAAATCGTAATCTGGCTCTTTTACAGATTTTAACAATTTAAACATCCAAATCCCTCACAGTTAATCATCCAAGTCCAAATTAATGACCTTGGAGATATCACAAAATGTTTTTGATTTTTGATTTTAAAAGCTTCAAGTTTCAAATTAATGAACTTGTTTTATTTTCAGAAACATAATCAGCATACTCAGATATTGAAACTCAGCACTCAGACATCGGTTGTCGAAAATAAAGTGAAATTCAAAATCTTTTTGTATTTTTCTGAAACATAAAGCAGTAAAGAAAAATTTACAAACATATTTACAGACAATATTTTTGTTTGAGTTTGTGTCAAAGGATCTTATCAGTTTATGACAAATCACTAGCACCGTTGAGCTTTAAACACTTTAAGTTCTAAACGATTCACTTTAGGTAGCTTATGCTACTTTAACGCGTCGTTCGCGTAAAACGCGTTCGGAACGCCTAACTAGTCCCATGACAAGTAAAATATGCCTTAACATGTCTAATATTGTTACCAAATCAGTTTAGATACCAAAGGTTATGTTACATATGCTAAAAATGAATTTTGGCGTAAAAAGGGCATTTTGGTAATTTACCTAAGGCATATAAACTACCTATCATACAACTAACTAAACGACGTGACCATAAGGTATAACCTCGGAAGGTTATTCCCTATATAACTATGGTCACCTAATGTGTTTGGTCGGATCCTAATGAACGACCAAACGGGTCGGGTTCGAAAGTATAAGCGATTGCTTAGATCGCTTACCTTACGACCCTATATAAGCACTAAACTAAAAGTGATGAGCTAAGCATGTTAAAACATGCTTAACTAATTTTATAAAACAGATTTGGTATCAAAACAAA
This sequence comes from Helianthus tuberosus, assembly GCA_030545235.1. Taxonomy (NCBI): domain Eukaryota; kingdom Viridiplantae; phylum Streptophyta; class Magnoliopsida; order Asterales; family Asteraceae; genus Helianthus; species Helianthus tuberosus. Next base: position 3,425,342 of record JARYGA010060172.1, read on the forward strand.
CGGTTTTTGATACCCACAAGTAGTTTGGTTACAAAATACGCAATAACACGTATTTTGGCCGAAACTACGACTCGTCACTGAGCCTAGATAACGTGGTAATCAATAGGTATAGTCACTAGGGACTATAACCATCGTGATTACGCTCATGTTATGAAGTTCAAACGAACTTCGCATTGACCATAAACTGGTCAACGCAGAAAGTCAAACAAAGTTTGACTTTTAACGCTAAACGAATAAAAGAACGAAGGAACACTTACAAAGGGTCCCCGAAAGCTAATCTTGATCCAAGTAGCTCAGGTATGAAGCAATGGCTTCAACTTAGAGCTTTTAGATCATATTTTTGTGGGTTTTGTGTTGAATGGGGTTGGGTATTTATAGGATCTTCCATATAGAATATTCCTAGCATATTCCAAGCATATTCCTAGCATATTCCTAGCATATTCCAAGCATATTCCTAGCATATTCCTAGCATATTCCAATCATATTCCTAGCATATTCCAAGCATATTCCTAGCATATTCCTTAGCATATACCTTAGCATATTTCTGGCATATGGCTAAAACGGGTATTTAACTGGGTACCGGGTATTTTATCTAGCGTTTAAATCTCGGTTTATGGCGTTCTAAATTATTTTTATTACTCTATAAAAATAAACTCGCCAAGATATTACTGAAATAAATTTCAGTTGCCAGGACTGGCTGCGTTGTCTGCGTTTTGCAGTAGAAGCACTGTGTTGCGCAGAAACACACGGTACGGGCTTAAACTTTGAAAAATAACGTTTTTAGGCATTTTAATTTATTTTTCAACACGGACCTGATTAAAATAAGATTTTAATCATAACAGAATATTTGTGGGATTTAAATATTATCCGGTCGGTCACCAACGTTCGTTTGGTCGTACGATCGCGATGTTCGGTTAATTACGACGGAATGCGCATAAGCGCGAAAAACGATCCAAATTGCGCGACGAATGGACTTTTCTTTTGCCAAACACTAAAATAAAATATTTTAGTGCCTACATAAATTTTTGGATGTCCGGATGAATTCAGAACGTAAGTTATGCGCGAAAGTGCAAACTTGTGCACTTTTTGACGCTTTTAGTCCCTGAATGACCCAAAAGTTTCTTTTAGCACACCGAACCCCTCAAAGCCTATTTCTAAGCTATGTAAAGGATATTTATGGTATGTTTAACTTATGGTCATGTTCCAGAATGTCTGTTACAGTTCAAATTGGCATACTTTCGCAGTTTGTCAACTTTAGTCCCTGTAAGCGAATAGACTTGATTTTGCCATACCAAAGCCTTCAAAACTTATTTCTAGGTTATGTAAAGGTTATTTAAGGTATGTTAAGCCTATGTCACTGTTCCAGAGTGTTTGTTGCATTAAACTGGTTATATTTACGCATCGGTGCGCGTATAACCTTCAAGAAAGCGATTTAAAGCCCGAAATCGAACAAGAATTGATATGTGCAAACGATACACATATTTATACAAATGTCAAGTATGAAATACAATATTTCATTGGTTTGGTATTTGTTTGATGGTTGAAGTGACACAGGTGTCACAGTCTCCCCTACTTTAGGAAATTTCGTCCCGAAATTTAGTTTTAGGAGAAACTTGTGAGGACAACAGTGATGTTTTCGCTTTGAATGAATCCCTTGAACCCTAAGTAGAACTTTGGGTCATGATAGGGTTCTTAGCGAAATTTTTAATCCCTCAAAGTGAAGTCCTTGTAGCAGCAAAACATGGAGTTTCAAACTATGGATAGGAGAACGTTTCCCATGAAGACTTATCATAGGAAACTTGAATTCATGATTGGGAAGTGTAAGATAAAATGACATCGGTCAAAGTCCAAGACTTCTCCCGTATCATTACTCTTGTCACTGTATGTCTTAACACATGACAAAACTTCATGTGGTTTCTGTGCACTGAATTCCATAATTATGTAGGCCTCCATAATTACGTAATTCCTTGCACAGTCTGCACAGTTCATTTCATAATGCGTATGGGGGAAAAAATCAAACGAATAATCCTGTGGTGATTTAACTTGACTGCAATAGAGTCTCTTTAACTAGGTCACCAAAGGATTAGATCAACGAACAATCTCTTGAACTAGACCACCTGAGGGCCTATTTAACTAGGTCAACGAAGGATCTCTTTAACTAGACCACCAGAGGGCCTCTTTAATTATATCAACGCATGATATATTTAACTAGATTGTCGAACCAATCTCTTTAACTTATATCGACGAAGGATCTCTTTAACTAGACTACCAGAGGGCCTCTTTAACTATATCAACGCATGATATATTTAACTAGATTGTCGAACCAATCTCTTTAACTTAGATCGACGAAGGATCTCTTTAACTAAACTACCCAAGGGGAATATTTAACTACATCGACGGAGGATGTCTTTAACTAGATTAACGAATCAATCTCTCTATCTAAACTACCCCAGAGGAATATTTAACTACATCGACGGAGGATATCTTTAACTAGATTGACGAATCAATCTATTTAACTAAACTATTCAAGAGGAATCTTTAACTATAACGTTGAAGCCCATCAATGATTTAAGGTAGTACCTTTGGATATCCTACTATGAATCCCTTATACGAAGATATGGAAGATTCTAAGAGGATTTGGATAACAAAAATTTGGATCACATAAAAAAAAAGGAACACATAAGCACATAATCACATAATTGTTTAATTTGGCCTTAAATTTGTTATCTTTGGACGCGGATACTTAAAGCACACCAGGAATCCAATCTGTGGATTTCATTTGGCACTTGAAATCATTTTCAAGAATCTATCTATGAAGATAGGATGCTCTTCCAAAAGTTCGATTTTTGTTTTCAAAGAAACGTAATATTCGAATTTAGGTACAAAACAATTTTAGGATTTTACGGAAATACCCTTTAGTACCCTATTATGGATTTATAGTGGTACTTTTGGGTATTTGTCTAGAGTTGTAACTTGCGCCTTGTACTTCGTTTCCTTGGAAGAAACGGGTAATTAGGATTTTCGTGGAAAACGCAAGAGATAATAAAATGGAAGAATTTTTGGGGGTAGTCTGTTCTTCAAGGAATACGGCTCCTTGATTGTCGGTATTGTAGGGGATACGTTGTTTACACATGCCATCACATTTGTACATTGCAATGTAAAATAAAAAGATTTATTTATAAACAACAACAACTGTTCCATGGACCTTGACAACAAAAGGAAATAATACATAAGGCTTGATTATTTCTAAGCAACATTGTCTTTTAGTTGGTCCGATGCTCATCCCTGCGCTGGATTCGCAATAGCAATCTTTGGGCAATTTCTTCGGAAATGGCCCATCTCGCCACAGTTGAAGCAAGGACCTGGTGGAAAATGAGCTTGAGCAGGATTTACTTGAGGTTGGTTTGGGGTAAATCGACAAGCATTTTCCAGGTGACCGAGTCGCCCACATGATGCACATAAACGACACTGTAGGTGAGCTAAGTGGTGTGCATTACATTTGTTGCATATCGGTGCAGTACCGGCATAAGGTTTCCTTGCAGAAGGTTGAGTTGGTTGGTTGCGGGTGTTTTGGTTGGGTTGAGCAGCAATCGCACAATTCTGCGAAGCCTTATGCTTCTTAGAAGGTTCGGTTTTGCTTTCCTTGGTTTCCTCCTGAACATTAGCTGCTTGTTTCTTGTCGCCTTTCCGAAAAAGTTTGCCCTTTCTGATTTGAGATTCGGTTAGGGTAGCAGATAATTCAATGGCCTGTCTAACTGTGGTAGGATTACTACCAGTAACAATGTCCTGAACTGGGTCAGGGAGACCATCAATGTATTTTTTGATCGCCTTATCCAAAGGCGTAACCATGGTAGGACACAACAGGCTCAGCTCCTCATATCGATCAGTGTAGGCTCGATGTTCACCGCTGTCTTGCTTAAGATCGTCGAATTCCCTTTCCAAAGCCCTAAGTTCATGACGAGGATAGAACTCCTTCATCATCAGAGCTCGAAGCTCTTCCCATGTTTGAGCCAGTGCCACATCGGCACCCCTATCTCTCATCACACCATTCCACCATGTCAAAGCCCGTTTCTCAAAGACACCAGATGCGAAATCTACCTTTCGCTCATTTGGGCATTGAACATGCTTGAAGGTGCTCTCTAGACTCTCGAACCATTGCAGAAGTGCAGTCGCTCCTTGAGACCCAGAAAACTTTGATGGCTTAGCCGAGTTGAACGTCTTGAAGTTGCAGGGGGCATTGTTGTTGTTGAGGGCTTGGTTACATTGAGCAACGATGTTCGGGATTGCAGCAGTCATTTGCTGTGTAATGACAGCTGCCAGCTCCTCAATAGATACCTGGTTTTCACGTCATGGAGGCATTCTAAAAGGGGAAACAAGAGAGAAAACAAATGAAATGGCATTGGGTAAGAATAGGATGTTACAATTACCGACCAAAATCATGGGTGATGGTCATTTGTTTGAACCACGAAGCAAACAAACAACACAAAGTCTGAAACAAAGCAAATAGATCCTCATAATGTATCGTGAAGACATGCTCGCCTATAAGTGGACACTCACCCCAAGAGTTCCCAGGTAAGAGTGACTGGTCCGATTATGTGGATTTGTACGAACACTCTAGCCTTAGACAGAAAACCCAGGGTACAGGCATTCACTCTTCCAGTTTGCACGTGTTCACACTATTTAGGACCCAAAACTTTGACGAGAGTTTTGAAAATTTAAAGGGGTTCAAAACCTTATAACAGAGGGTTCAAAACCTAGTAATCAATCATCCTAGAACAGATGATTAGTTTTCAAAGCGGTTTTGAAATTTATGTTCTTGTTGTGGTCGTCGCCTAAGGATAGGTGACGGTATTGTTTTATGACTAAACGCAAGTAAACTCGCGTTAGGGTCCTAGGAAGGTTATAGACTAGGTCAAAGCATAACTAATAACCTAATTCCCTATAACCATGAGCTCTGATACCAACTTTCTGTCACACCCCGACCACGTAAAACAACAAAACGTGGCGGAAACGTCGGGGAGTGTTGTAACAGAATCATTGTTTCATAACACATGGAAATTGAAATATTGTTTTATTGATTAAAGGAGTTACAATGTCTTGACAAACAAAGAAATGTAACATAAAAAACTAGTCTTGCATCTTTTATTGTCACTAAGGCCCAAGTCCGCCTAAGTGTATCTTGATAAATCCTATGCATCATATCCTGAAACACATGTGAAAATAGGTACGTCAGCATAAAAATGCATGTGAGATACATAGGTTTTGTGAAAATAGAATTCATGACTTATGTTTAAGAAAATGTTTAGTCATGAACCTTGTAATTTTCTTTGTCTTGTAAATCATTTGAAAAGTGATAAATAAACCAAATGATATATATGTATAAAAGAATAATACATGGTTAAGTAAATAACCAAGTAAAATGAGTTTGTATTAGATAAGTTGTTTGTAAAACAATGTATTGTGAAAAGTATGTTATTTGTATAAAATGTTATATGTCTAAATCGAAATGATTCAAATAACGCTACGATATGTAATACCATACAAGCACTTATATATAGGAAGTACCAGCGGCGTATCCACCATGCTTGTATCATATTACACACGCCTCGTTACTTAAATCACTTACTCAAACCAAACCACCATTGTAAAATGTTTATGTATAGTCAAATGTCAAAATGTTTTGTGTATATCAATGTCAAAATGTTTATGTCTAATGTAAATCATGAATTGTGTATATCAATGTCAAAATGTTTATGTCTAATGTAAATCATGAATTTTGTATATCAATGTCATGTATGGTAAGTGAAATATATCAACTAAACCATATGTAAAATGCACAAAAACAAGGTATTGAAGTAAAACATGGTTTAAATCAAGTTATGTTTTGTGGAACAAATGCATGCTATACTGATATAAACATCTATGCGGTATTGTAAAAATTCATACATCCAAACCTTGCGACTGTAGAATAAACCCTAGCACAAAGTCTAAGGTCCACCTAGAAATGTATTCGGATTCGGTCATTCCTTCCAATCCAAACAAACCCGGGATTTCAGGAATGGGGGTTGTCAAGTCCTATGGTACCATTACCTACTAACGAGCGGCGTAGCTAATGTTAATGAATGTACATTGTATTATTTGAACAAACCAAATGTCATACCAAAATGTAAGCATGTGATGAATAACAAATGTACTAAGTATGCAACAAAGGACATACCTAGCATAAAATGTAATGTAAAACAATGTACTAAGTACGCACACAATGGGCATACATAGCATAAAATGTAATGTAAAACAATGTACTAAGTACGCGCACAATGGGAATACATAGCATAAAATGTAATGAAATCATGTACTATAAATGTACTAATGAACATAGCAAGTATATGATGTGAAAACAGGAAAGCATGAAAGTAACAAGTAGGCACATGTGTTTCACCCCAAAATGTTTGAAAAACAGTAAAAGAGGGGTCTATGTACTCACTTGAGATTGCTTAGTAGTCCTTGAGTAACAACCAAACAATGCTAGAGATCACGGATATCAAACGACACCTAAATTGGAGGATCGGATAGAATGAGGGTTCATAAACCAAATGAGTATGTGAACTCATGTAATATGGTTTAACAAAGCCCACATACTAAAATGAAATCTAACCTAAGTGCTTACGACCCATTACGACCCGTTTAGGTAGCTTATGCTACTTTAACGCGTCGTTCGCGTAAAACGCGTTCGGAACGCCTAACTAGTCCTATGACAAGTAAAATATGCCTTAACATGTCTAATATTGTTACCAAATCAGTTTAGATACCAAAGGTTATGTTACATATGCTTAAAATGAATTTTGGCGTAAAAAGGGCATTTTGGTAATTTACCTAAAGCATATAAACTACCTATCATACAACTAACTAAACGACGTGACCATAAGGTATAACCTCGGAAGGTTATTCCCTATACAACTATGGTTACCTAATGTGTTTGGTCGGATCCTAATGATCGACCAAACGGGTCGGGTTCGAAAGTATAAGCGATTGCTTAGATCGCTTACCTTACGACCCTATATAAGCACTAAACTAAAAGTGACGAGCTAAGCATGTTAAAACATGCTTAACTAAGTTTACAAAAACAGGTTTGGTATCAAAACAAACGGTTTTGATACCCACAAGTAGTTTGGTTACAAAATACGCAATAACACGTATTTTGGCCGAAACTACGACTCGTCACTGAGCCTAGATAACGTGGTAATCAGTAGGTATAGTCACTAGGGACTATAACCATCGTGATTATGCTCATGTTATGAAGTTCAAATGAACTTCGCATTGACCATAAACTGGTCAACGCAGAAAGTCAAACAAAGTTTGACTTTTAACGCTAAACGAATAAAAGAACGAAGGAACACTTACAAAGGGTCCCCGAAAGCTAATCTTGATCCAAGTAGCTCAGGTATGAAGCAATGGCTTCAACTTAGAGCTTTTATATCAGATTTTTGTGGGTTTTGGGTTGAATGGGGTTGGGTATTTATAGGATCTTCCATATAGAATATTCCTAGCATATTCCAAGCATATTCCTATCATATTCCTAGCATATTCCAAGCATATTCCTAGCATATTCCTAGCATATTCCAAGCATATTCCTGGCATATTCCTTAGCATATACCTTAGCATATTCCTGGCATATGGCTAAAACGGGTATTTAACTGGGTACCGGGTATTTTATCTAGCGTTTAAATCCCGGTTTATGGCGTTCTAAATTATTTTTATTACTCTATAAAAATAAACTCGCCAAGATATTACTGAAATAAATTTCAGTTGCCAGGACTGGCTGCGTTGTCTGCGTTTTGCAGTAGAAGCACTGTGTTGCGCAGAAACACACGGTACGCGCTTAAACTTTGAAAAATAACGTTTTTAGGCGTTTTAATTTATTTTTCAACACGGACCTGATTAAAATAAGATTTTAATCATAACAGAATATTTGTGGGATTTAAATATTATTCGGTCGGTCACCAACGTTCGTTTGGTCGTATGATCGCGATGTTCGGTTAATTACGACGGAATGCGCATAAGTGCGAAAAACGATCCAAATTGCGCGACGAATGGATTTTTCTTATGCCAAACACTAAAATAAAATATTTTAGTGCTTACATAAATTTTTGGATGTCCGGATGTATTCAGAACGTAAGTTATGCGCGAAAGTGCAAACTTGTGCACTTTTTGACGCTTTTAGTCCCTGAATGACCCAAAAGTTTATTTTAGCACACCGAACCCCTAAAAGCCTATTTCTAAGCTATGTAAAGGATATTTATGGTATGTTTAACTTATGGTCATGTTCCGGAATGTCTGTTACAGTTCAAATTGGCATACTTTCGCAGTTTGTCAACTTTAGTCCCTGTAAGCGAATAGACTTGATTTTGCCATACCAAAGCCTTCAAAACTTATTTCTAGGTTATGTAAAAGTTATTTAAGGTTTTTTAAGCCTATGTCACTGTTCCGGAGTGTTTGTTGCATCAAACTGGTTATATTTACGCATCGGTGCGCGTATAACCTTCCAGAAAGCGATTTAGAGCCCGAAATCGAACAAGAATTGATATGTGCAAACGATACACATATTTATACAAATGTCAAGTATGAAATACAATATTTCATTGGTTTGGTATTTGTTTGATGGTTGAAGTGACACAGGTGTCACAATCAGACTTCTTTTTCGTCTCAACATCAACAGGTTTCAGATTTGGACACTTGCGTGCAAGATGTCCTGTTTGATCACATTTAAAACATGTTCTCTTGGACACATCTTTGACCTGTGGTTGTTGTTTTTTCTTTTGAGCGTAGAACTCTTCATCAGACTGTCGTCTAAATTAGAGTTCTTTCTCTTCTTCTGAACTTGTTCCATGAACAAAATTCATCTTTGTCTGATAATTTGGCGTTTCATTTCTCTTCCAATTTTGTTTCTTTTGATAACCCAACCCAGCCTTCATGTTTTTCTTATTAAAACCAGGTTTGTTATAAAAAGTTTTGTGACCATTTCCAATAAATTTTGGAATTTCAGCTTTTGCAATTTCAACCATTTTGAAAACTTTGTCAGTCTTTTCTGAAATCACATTCTGAATTGGGAATACAATATCTAAGAATAATTTGTCTGATCCAATCATGGTATAAACCAATCAATTTGAATTATCATTCAAATTTTTCTCGGATTTTGAGTTTTTCAGATATTCTTCATGAAAACTACCTTCATTTTCATCATGTGATTCAGCTTTACCTATATCAATTGACTCTTCTTTCAACACACTTTCAACGACCTTACCTACCACCTCTGAATCACTAGAATCATCAGATTTGGAATAGGTTACGTCAATGTTATCTGGCAATTGATCTACCATGTCGAAAGCTTTTTCGACCTTTTCATCATCATAAAATGCAAACTTTTCCGGTGGAGGAACTTGATGATACTCAGAACCAATGCCCTTTTTGTTTTTCTCAAAATCATCATCACCCGGTTTTATGTTGAAAATTCTTTCAAGCACATATGATGACGCATGATAACTTTTTGACTTGTTGTTATCCTGTTCTAAATCAGCAATCTGACGCTTTAGCTTAGCAACATCCTCAAAGTAAGAGTTTACAACTTGTTGCTTTATTTTATACTGTCGCTTAAGCGTATCAGTTGTTTCAGAACAGTATCTCAATCTTGATTGAACAAGTTTCATTTGACTCTTCACATCTTCATATGATTTTTTTGTAATGTGATAAGCCAATTTTATTGAATCGTATTCCTTTTTCATTTCTTGACATGCATTTTCTTTTTGTGAACACTCTTCTGTCATTTGCGAAACCTTTTCTTTCAAAATTTTATTTTCTTTTTCTAAGTTCTTGCATTTTTGTGTGAGTTTTTCATCATTATCTTTCAAAACTTTTTCATTTTCTAACATTTCTTTACATTTATTTTTGAAAACTTCTTCTATTTTGGTAAATTCAAGATCTCTTGTTCTGAACTTTTCGTCTTTTTCAGTACAAGCACTGCACATTTCCATGCATTTCTTGCACTGTTCAACAGTTTTATTTAAGACTTCAGAATCAGAATTTACCTTAGTGATTGGCACCTCGGTGTTCTCTTCTACATCTGTCTGAGTTTGATCAACATTTTTCCTTTTCTCATCACCAGCACCAGCATCACTATTAACTTCAACCGAACTTTCCAGCTTCTTCTCAGCTTCTTCAACCTGCTGTTCTTCAGTAACAGCTTCTTCTTCAACAACTTTTTCTTCTACCTTCTCTTCCTCAGCAATCTTCACATCTACTTCTTTAACAGCTTCAACTTTGACTTCCTCAGCAACTTTCTTCAAATTATCAACCAGATTCTCAACATTCTTCTTAATTCTTTCTTCATCCCTCTTCCTCAAACTTGATGTCATGGCATCTCTTATGTTTTTATCCAACCTTTTCACATATGTTTTATCTTTTGCGACATTTGAATAGTATTTTCCGGATCGAGGAATTACTAAAAGAACATCATCATGAATTATGTCCCTCTTAGGAACAACAGTTTCACCATCTTTGTTGACATAGCACTCTCGTTTCTTGTCCCATCTTTTATTGCTTACAGCATTTTCATACTCTTCTTGCATTTCATCAATTCCGTTTCCAGCAATGTTTCTTTCTCTGTATGTTTTCTCCTTCAGAATCTCTTCTCTGGTTTTCTCTTTGATTTCAGCAACAAAAGCATAATGTTTTCTTTTCGATATTGTTCTGCCATTTGCTGTGAATTGATCATTCACACGATCTTCTTCTGGAAGAACCTCACACAGAATTTCTTCTCGACTTCTTTCCTTGATTTCAGCAACAAGTCCTGAATCACGCAGAATGTATTTGTCCCAACTAAAACCTTCTGCCACTTTTTCATCATCTTGATTTACAAGATAAGCTTTCTTCTTGGGATTATTTTCGATCATTTTCGGCTCTTCTTTGCTACGGTGGTAAATCTCCTTTCGGTAATAATCATCATTGAAAGGATGTTCATTTCCATCAACCACAGAATTATTGCATTCTCTCTTGAAATGACCTTTTTGCTTACATTTGAAGCACGTCACTTTGGATTTATCAAATCCCAGCTTTGTTGATGGTCCACCGATGGTCTGTTTCCTAGTAATCTCCATATATCTCTGAGCTCTGCGAATGCAACTTGCCAAACACCAGCGAATGTCTATAAGTTCCATTTCTTCCGGATCAATCTGGTCGTAGTCTTCTTTGGTCAATTCAGAATTTCCAATTTTTCCAGCTACAAGACCTTCATATGATTCCAGAACAGATGCAAGGAAGCTCATTTGCTGCTTAGCAGAGTTAATGCTCATAGCAGGAGAATTTTTCAACTTGAGAGCAATGTTGCACTATATCTCCTCTGATTCATCAGGATTTGTTTTTGAAAAAGATGAATGATATCCTGGATTGTAGTTTGATGAGCTTGTCTAAGGTTCTTTCGTCTTTTCAGCGCTGAATCCGGTCTTTGGTGATTCACTAACTTTCACTGAAGGTATGTTACCTTTATAGTAAAGACCCACATTTTGTTGATGTATAGAACTGCTCATCTTGCTTTGCTTTTGTAACTCAAGCTCATGACTTTCTATCTTTTCTATCAATACATCAAGAGAGATTGTATCATATAACTCATCATTTTTCAAAATGAACACAAACGTTTGCCACTGATCAGCTCGTGGTAACGCTTCTATGATTTTATCGATTATTTCTTCTCGAGTTTTAAAAATTCCATAACTTTCAAGTTCAATTTTTAAATGACCAAATCTTTCTATCATTTGTCTAATTGATTCACCTTTCAAGCTATCAAACAAATCAAATTCTTTCTTTAATAAAGCAATTTTATTTTTCTTAATTTGTTTACCCCCCTCAGCTTTAACCCGTAAAGCTTCCCAAACAGATATTGATGACCCGTCATGTTGAAGTAAAGCAAACATGTCATCTCTAATTGATGATTGGATTAAAGCAATCATTCTCTGTTCAGCTGCGAATTCGGATTTGTCTTCTTTGTTTAAGCTTTTGAGTGGGATGGCTTCTCCTTTATCATCGATCGGCCTACTATAACCAAATTCCAAACAGAACCAACTTTCATGAGCGTAAGCTTTTGCCCAGTTGATGAAACGTTCTTTCCACCAAGTGTAATCTTCAATACTTTCGAGCGTTGGTGGTTTTGAATGTGTTCCGTAGAAGTTATCATGTTTAATATTTTCATTGATCACTTTTGTTATGGTTTTTGGTGTAACAATTGAGGTTTCGGAAGATTCAGACGTAAACGCCTTGTAAAACGTGTTGTAAAATTCTTCAGCCATGATTTGGACTTCTTAAATTACCTGGAGAATAAACAAACAGGATTAGTTCAAACACTTATCAATTAACTGAATTGAAATGGTACTCGGTTGGTGCGAAATGATCTTGATGCGAAATGACTTTGGTGCGAAATGACCACTTTCAAACGAAATGAACTTGATGCGAAATGACACTTTCAAGCGAAATGGAGTAGCTTTCACATGAAATGGTAAATTTCAAGCGAAATGATCCAATAGCGTCCAATTCGTGCGAAATGGATGTACTTTGGTGCGAGATGGAATACTTTGATGCGAAATGGACCTCCAAACAACCAATACGTGCGAAATGGATTACTGAATGGCCATTTCATGTGAAATGAAAAGCTCAATTCGTGCGGAATGATGATGACGTCACACTGTCGGCCATATTTTTGTCAAATTGATCCGGTTTTAGGTCGATTTAAGGTCTAATTCTTTCAAGGATTTGTTAAAACTGTATTTCACGTATAATATGTGAAAATCAGTCCGTTTTGTCTTTAAAAAGTTGATTAATTTGAAAAAGAATGAGTAGAAGTCAGAAATTTCGGTGAAAACAAGTTGAAATGGTAAGAACTCTTCCTCCTGAGCTCTGATACCACTTGTAGGATCCTTGTACGACCTGAATGAGTCATTCAGAAGAGTTTTGATCCGAATCAAAGGTGGAATTCAATGATACGGACTTGATTATAGCTTGATTCACTTTAAATGTCTCTTGTATTGATCTGATAGTATTACAGCACCTGGAGACAACTCGGCAGAGCTTCGCTACCGAATACCAAATCGTTACAAATGAGAACCTAAGCTCCACTATATATAGGCAGAGCATTTCGCACGAAATGACCTCAGTCCATTTCGTACGAAATGGGTTTCTCCATTTCGTGCGAAATGGTCTTTATCCATTTCGTGCGGAATGGCTAACACACATACAAACCTAAACTTCTAGCCTATCGAGCACTGGTTTATCCTATCTGGTTACAAGACTCGATAGAAGACGAAGTCGATAGACATATGCACTAACAAGTATATTAATAAAGCCAGGAAAGGTCTGGATACTTATAGTTTTAATTTGTTCTTTGCCGATAAAATCGAGTTGTTGAAAGAGAAAAGGGTTGCTCGACTGAAGAAAGAATTGGAAGAAATGGAAGCAAGAAGGATTGCTGAAGAAAAGAAAAAATGGAAGCTGAGAAAGCAGAAGTTGAAGAAAATTCGACGGAAAAGGTCGAAGTTGAAGGATGGGAAGCAGAAATAGAATTCGATAAAGAATCGATAGAAACTGAAAAGGTAATTGAGAAAATAGTTGAAAAGATTGTCGAAGTTGAGAAGATCGTCGAAGTTGAGAAAATCGTCGAAGTTGAAAAATCATCGAAGTTGAGAAGATTCTTGAATTTGAGAAGATTGTTGAAGTCACGAAACCTTGTCTAAAATGTTTGGAATCTTGCAAACATTGTGAAGAAAAAGACAAGAAGTATAGTGAGCTAGAAGAGTTGAAAGAAAAATTGTTGTTTGATGTTAAGTATGTGAAAGAGTCGTATGATGTGCTGAACAGAACGGTTGATAATTTGAACAAGACAAACCTAGAAATTGGAGCTGCTCAAACGATGATGAGTTCAACATTAATGACTAAGTAGAAGGTCATCAATGAGTATATTGAAGATTGTGCAAAACTGAAGCAGGATTTGGAACTCAAAAAGATTGAAAATGAGAGAATCAAACGATTGCTGTTGAGTTATACAACTTCTGATTATTTGATTGATAGAGTTTATCCTACTCTTGCAGGTCTTGAAGCTTTTCAAGAGAAAAAGACGGAAGATACGGATACTGGTAAGAAACAAAGTATCAAGAAGAACAAGTGTCCGCCTCCGATCTGGGAAAGTTATTCTCCCAGAAAACCAAATGAGGAACGTCTAAAAAAGGCTGTCAACATAAAGTTAAAGTCTGAAACCATTGATGAGTTACCAAACAACATTGACGTCACATTCACAGCGTCTGACACTGATCATGAGTCTGAGTTATTAAAGAAAGTGGTCGATCAGGTGTTGGATATGGATGAAGAGTCAAAGTCGGAGTCTAAATCTGAAAGTTCGAATTCATCAGACAAGAGTCCGAGTTCACCAGTTAAACGGGTTTACAATAAAGAATTTTTGTTATTGAAAAATAATTTGAATAATGAACCAATCAAAGTGGCATAGACTTTGAATGATTCGGACAAATTATATTCTGATGAGGAATTCCCAATAAGGAGTGTTAAAACTGAACAGATCAAATAGGTTTTCAAATTGACAGAAATTAATATTTATGAAATAAAAGATGTAAATCTTTCTGAAAAACTTAAAAAATACACTTCAAGAGTTCAACAAAGATTGAACAAGAAAATGGGTTACAGTTCTGGTTTTGGTTTTCAAAAGAAACCAAACCATAACAGTAATTTCAAAAAGAAGGGATTAGGTTTTATTTCTCAAGAAAATTATAAAAATGAGAAAACTTATAAACCAAAAACTAAATTTGTTTCAGGAGGAAGTTCTGAAGAAGAGCAGAAGAAACCATTCTGGAGACAGTTAAATCAAGAGTTTCTTGCCGAAAGGAAGAAGAATATGAAGAAGTTTGTTCCAAGAGTTGACAGAAGAACCTGTTTCAAATGTCAAAAAGTTCGACACATTGCTTGGAATTGTCCCAAGTCTACTTATACAAAACAGGGAGTTTCTTCTAACTCTGAATTGAAAAAGAAATGTGTTGATAAAACAGAACAATCAAAAGAAAAATTCAAAGTGTTTGAAAATTCGACGTTTGAAGAAGGTGAAAGTTCGAAACGTTTCTACAAAAGAAAAGTCGATTTAAACAAACAAAAATGGATTGTTAAATCTGAATCAAGTTCTGACAATGAATCTGACTCGTCAAAGTCAGAGTAGTCATTTGTTGTGAAACATGCTGAATTCCGTTCCAGAAATGAACGATGAAAACTTTCCGCCATTGTCAAAAGAAAATTTGAAGTTAAAAGTTGGAAAGATTGAGATTTCAGATCAATTCTTCCCTGGTAAAGAAGAATTTGATGCTGAAAATGCTTTCAATGGGAAAGTCAAACACATCTTTGGGAAGATGGTAGATGGAAAAGTTAAAGGAGCAAAAGAGTTTTATAAATCGAAAAGATGGTGGAGTGAAGATGACTCAAAATCACCCAAGGCTGGTTAGGCTTGGGTGACAACGTTTCTACTTAAAAACCTGACTTGCCGGAGCTCCCAAGTTGGTAATTGTGGAGCAGGAATCGACATCTTTCTTGAGAAATTCATTTCGGTGGTATTTCGAATTTCAAAGGATTAATCAAGGACATTAAGTTGTACTTGATTTATCTTTCCTACAAGTGTTTATGTTGATAAAAATCTAAAACTGTTAAATTTTTTTTTCAAGTGGTTAAAGAGGAACAATGTGATGAAAACCCCTAACCTACAAATAGTTTGTGAATTCAACAAAACTAATTTTCCAGAAAAACCATTTTGATTAAAACAAACTTAAGTGTTTTGAAATCATAATGGGAAAATAGTTTGTTGTCAGGGGGAGTTCTGATTGTTTATGCCAAGTGGATGGCGAAATGAAGCAATTCACATCAGTTTGTCAAATTTTCTTTAAATGGTTTTGAATTTTAGAAGGAGTAAGAAATTTCAGAAAATCCAAAAACATTAGAAAATTTGAAAAAGCCAAAAACAAGATAAAATGAAAATGAGTTTTGTTGAGAAAAGAGGAAATGATAGTACATCAGTGGACTATCATAGCACGCTAAAGAATTGGAAAGTCAAATGGGATAAACGGTCTAACTAAGGATGTGCCAGTAGGTTTTTGCACATTTAGTAGATTGTTTTCGAGATATAAACCGAAAAGTCTATACTTACTTATCTCGTGGGGAACATCTCTCGGATATATGGGTGACCCCCCAAATCTTATTTGAAAGATTTTCTATTTCTGACATACTAGGTCTTTGTGCGTGATGATATCTGGGGTATTATACCAGGACTTCTGATTTTGCGGGAGCAATAGCCTAGTCCTCGTATAATACTTTGCATTGCTTTATTCTTAAAGCTCACCCTTAGCATAAAAAATGATGAAACATTGAAAAATGCTAATCATGTGCTGTTGAAGAAAAGATCCCCAAACGGGACACACCTATAGACGAGCCATCATCTCTCTGATTGAATGGAAGTTCTAGCCTGAGCTCTCATGGTCTCGCATTTACCCGTTTACAGATATCATTAGTGTACATTCACCTGTAAGACTGAATATAGAAGTCTGGATACGGGAGTATATTCTGAGGTGGGACACGCAAATAAGTTCAAGTGATTAAAACATTAATCTCGTATCTTGAAACAGTTGAACTTTGTTTGAAAATTTAAGTAGATCAATATACTGACAATCTAAGTGAATCGTTTAGAACTTAAAATGTTTAAAGCTTAACGGTGCTAGTGATTTGGTCTCATAAACTGATATGATCCTCTTACACAAACTCACAAAAATATTGTATGTAAATATTTCTTTACTGCAACTTTATTTTCCTATTCCTACAAGTGGTTTTAGTTTAAACATTTTGAAAAATACAAAAAGATTTTTGACAACTGATGTTGAAATGCTGATTTTCAAAATTCCGAGTGCTAAACATGATGAACAGGTTTGGGAGAGTTTGTTTTTGAATCAAGAAAAATGATATTCTTACAAGTGGTCATCAAAGATTAAAATTGTAATATCTTTTTGTTGTATTACTTACAAGTGGATTTTTAAAATTGTTAAAGTTTAAAAATTGTGAATCTTATGTTTTGGGTAGAGGATGTGCAGGTAAGTTAGAGTTTGACTCCTAAAGATTTTCTGCAAGTTTAAAGCCAGGTTTCTGATCCTGTTGCTACGTAGAGCCAGGAGAAGTTTTAGAGCCTGTGAAAGCCAGACTACGATCCCAACATAGCTTAAGGGGGAGTCTGTGAGCAAAGGGTAGTCTGAGTGCATAAGAGCCAGTTTCAGATTCTGGATGAAAGTTCAAAGAGCCAGTTTGTGATTCTGAAATTGGGAAGAAAAGAGCCAGATTGAGATTTTGAGATATTGAAGAATAGATCAACATCCAAGGGGGAGATTAGAAGTTGATAGAAGAAGAGAAGAGAATTGGAGGAAGCTTACAATGTCAGATACGTTGGAAAGAGCACGAAAACTGATAAAGATTGAAGACTCGACATACTGAAGACTTGTACTGAAGACTCGTCGACATCCAAGGGGGGGTCTGTTGGGGCATATGTCTGTCGACTTCGTCTTGTATCGAGTCTTGTATCTAGATAGGTTTGAATGGAGCTTGATATACGAGAAAATAGGTTTCGTAGGGTGAAAGTGCATTTCGCACGAAATGGCTAGGCCATTTCGTACGAAATGGATCTTGGCTATTCCGTGCGAAATGGAACAACTATATATAGTTGAGCTGCCAATTCATTTGTAACATTGCTGATTCCGGTGCCGAGGTGCTGCCGACGTGTCATTCGATCTATAAAGCTGTTATATCAATAAACAAGACATTTAAAGAGTGAATCAAGTTGTAATCAAGTCTGT